>JAPVLO010000008.1:10170000-11420000 GCA_027257055.1 Cephalopachus bancanus
AATTTCTCAATTACCAAATGTGGCAGCCCTGTGCTGTGTACCTGCACTGGCTCACTGTGTCCTGGGTAGCCAGAGTGGCCTGGAAAGTATTTTTAGCTGGCGCTTAGGATTTGGCCTTCCCCAAAGCAGAAGCATTTTATCTGATGTGGTTGGCTGTACTGTTGATCTCTGGCCAGGAGGTGGCACTTGTAGGAGAAAGTCGGCTATGATGGTGGCTTTAGGGTTTTCCAGTTTAATGAGTTTTGATAAAAGTATACAGTCATGTAAATACCACCACAATCAAGATATAGGACAGTTGCATCACCCCCAAAAATGTCCTCTTGCCCCTTTGCAGATAATCTCCTCTGTCACCTTGGCAGTCACTGATCTGACTTGAGGCCCTATTGCTTTGCCATTTCCAGAATATTACATAAATGGCTTATATTGTGCCTGGCTTCTCTCCCTTAGATAAGGGTTAACACGCCCATAATATAGCATACATCAGCATATGTATCTTATTTTTACTGCTGAATGGTATTCCATTGTCTGAAAGTAGCACAATTTATTTAGGTTGCTTCTATTTTTAGAGTTGTATGTGTAAAGCAGCTATATATATTCATGTACATATCTATGTATACACATTTTAATTTTTCCTGGGTAAATACTTAGGAGTAGGACTAGTTGTGTGTGTTTAAACATATTTTTCTCTCTCTTTTTTTTTTTTTTTGTTGAGTTGGAGTCTCACTCTGCCGCCCAGGCTGGAGTACAGTGGCATACTCACAGTCACCCCAGTGTCAACTTGCTGGGCTCCAATGGTCCTTCTGTCTCAGCCTTCCAAGTAGCCGGAACTACAGGCATATGCTACTGTGCCTGGTGAATTTATTTATTTATTGTAGAGATGAGGTCTCATCAAGTTGCCCGGGCTGGTTTCGAACCCACGGGCTCAGGCAATTCACTTGCCTCGGCCTCCCAAAGTGCTGGGATTACAGGCTGAGTCACCGAACCCGGCCTAAATGTTTTTTCAAAGTGACTGTACCTTTTTATATTTCTGCTAACAATGTATGAGATTTCCAGCTGTTTCACACCCTGCTACTGTCCCAGTCTTTTCATTTTAAGGAGTGTAGTGAATGTGCAGTGGTTTTTCATAACAGTTTTCATTTCCATTTTCCTAATAACTGATAATGTTGAGCATCTTTTCATGTGGTTATTTTCCATTCATATGACCAATCAAATTTTTTGCCCATTAAAAACATTTTGAGCCGGGCTCGGTGGCTCAGCTTGTAATCCCGCGCCTTTGGGAGGCTGAGGTGAGTGGATTGCCTGAGCCCACGGGTTCGAGACCCGCCTGGGCAGCGAGAACTCATCTCTACGGTAAATCAAAAAATCAGCCGGGCATGGTAGCGCGTGCCTATAATTCCGGCTACTTGGAAAGGCTGAGGCGGAAGGATCGCCAGAGCCCAGCAGGTCGAGGCTGCAGTGGCCGGGAGCGGCCACTGCACTCCAGTCTGGGCGACAGAGTGAGACTCCAACTCAAAAAAAAAAAACAAACATTTTTTTTGGGGGGGAGGTCTTTTGTAGTCAGTTGTAAGAGTTCTTTATATATTCTGAATCAAATCCTTTATCACTAATATATTTTGAAATTATTTTCTTCTACTCTGTGGCTTATCTTTTCATTACATGTTTTTAAAGGAGTAGTAACTTTTAAGTTTTTTTTTTTTTTGAGTTGTAGTTTCATTCTGTTGCCCAGACTGGAGCGCAGTGGCACACTCACAGCTACTGCACCTCCATATGCTGGGCTCAGGCAATCTTTCTGCCCTCGCCTTTCAAGTAGCTGGAACTACAGGCACACACCACCATGCTTGGCTAATTTTTTGATTTATTATAGAGATGAGGTTCATCAAGTTGTCCAGGCTGGTCCTGAGCCCCTGGGCTCAGTCAATCCTCTTGCCTCCACTTCTCAAAGTGCTGGGATTATAGGCATGAGCACTGCACCCAACAGAAGCTTTTAATTTTGATGTTCAGTTTATCAATTTTTTTCCCTCACGTTTCACTTTTAGTATCCTAAAATCTTTGACAACTTTTAAGTTACAAAGAAACTACTACGTTTTGAATATTTATAAAGTCTCATTATTTAGTCAATAATTACTATGAAGAGACAGAAGGAAGTTCAGCCAAAATATAACATTAGGCCGGGCACAGTGGCTCACACTCGTAATCCCAGTGCTTTGAGAGGCTGAGGCGGGAGGATTGGTTGAGACCAGGAGTTCAAGACCAGTTTGGGCAACATAGTGAGATCCCACCGATACCAAAAAAACATCATCAGTAGTAACAGACACCATAAGCTCTTATAAGTTCTTCCTCTATGTCAAAAGTATGCAGTCAAAGCTCTAGGAACATTCAATGCAAGAAAATTCCAAGGCACTGTCCTACTTTTGAAATGTAACAGGGTAATATTGTAATATTTTCAAATTACCCAAACTGCACTGAATAATATGAACACAAAATTATAACAAACACTGAACAAAGGTAATATTCAGTTTTAAGAATACATTAGCTGAAAATTGCTTAAAGATGGCTTGATATTTTGCCTCGTCTGCAAAATAAAATATATTTATATAACTTGCCAGACATGTTGTTAACAACCAATCACAGAATATTTAAATCATGAAGGCTCAAATTATTTTCTTATGTCTCAGCTTGATTGTAACACTAAGGTTAAGATTAACAAAATAGAGTCAGGTGAGATGGCTCATGCCTGTAATCCCAGCACTTTGGAAGGCTGAGGCAGGAGGATAGTTTGAGTCCAAGATTTTGAGACCAATCTGTGTAACATAGCAAGACCCTAATCTCTTAAATAAATAAACAAACAAACAAATAAATAAATCTGGGCATGATAGGACATGCCTGTAGTCCTAGCTACTCAGGAGATTGAGGCAAGAGGATCACTTGAGCCCAGGAAGTTGAGGCTGCAAAGAGCTGTGATCAATGCTGCTGTCCTCCAACCTGGGCGACAGAGCAAGAGCCTGTCTAAATAAAAAAAAAAAAAAAAAAAAAATAGCTGGGTGTGGTGGTGCACACCTGTAGTCCTTGCTGGGAGGTTGAAATGGGAGTATCTCTTAAACTCAGGAGTTTGAGGCTATAGTGAGCTATGATTGTACCATTGCACTCTAGCCTGGATGACACAGCAAAATCCTGTCTCTTAAAACAAAAATTAATAAAATAACATATGTAAGATGTCTAACACAAATAAGTATTCAATAAGACGTAACTTAAACATTCTGGCATCTTTTTAGAAGAGCCTACCTTTATATGCAACATATATTCACTTCCTGCTCAGTGCAAAACTGTTACCAGTAGTACAAAAGTAAGGCCCCCTCCACAGTTAAAACTAAAACAAAATTTCTAGAGCACATGAAAAAGTGATGGCTAAGCTGAATTGAAAGACAAAGCATTAGAGTAATCCAGGTGAACCTTTAACCTTGAGGTGTCTCTGTAAGAAGTAAAAAGGCCAGAAACAGAACTTTATCAACCAGGCCCTGATTTTTATTCTTGGAGCAGTGGAGAACCACCAGGAGTTTTTTTTTTTTTTTTTTTGAGTTGGAGTCTCACTCGGTCGCCCAGACTGGAGTGCAGCAGCCTCGACCTGCTGGGCTCCGGTGATCCTTCCGCCTCAGCCTTCCAAGTAGCTGGAACTACAGGCGCGCGCTACCATGCCCGCCTAGTTTTTTTGATTTATTTTGGAGATGACCTGGAGCCTTCTACCTGTTCTTCCTGCCTTCTGAGTCCTGACCGCTCACCAGGAGTTTTTAAGTGAGTGGTCAGGACTCAGAAGGCAGGAAGAACAGGTAGAAGGCTCCAGGGCGATGATATCTTTGGTCTGGATCGGGAAGGAGTGGTGGATGAATTCAAGGGAGATTAAGGAAAAAGGAGTCAACTGAAGCCTATCTAGGGGACAGACTACGTGCGAAGGGTAAAAGGAAAGCGAGAAGTTAAGCCACAATGACCAACCTTCTGGCTTGAGTGAATGTGGGTAAGGAAAAGAAGAGGAACAAGCAGCTCCTGTGGGCCTGGGTAGAGGTAGAAGTGGGGAGAAGAGTCAGTGCAAGGAAATGACAGAAAGCAACACGTCTTTTAAACGGTTGAAATATTTTAAAAGAGGAATCTGAAGTTTAGTACAAGCATTTTCTTTCCCCAATCTCAGTGGTTTTGCCACCATATTATGACCTGAATATTTTCAGCAATGTTGAGAGATAACAGGGTGGAAACTGAAAGGTGGAAAAGTAAATAAAAGACTCAGAAACTGCCATTTATAGCTATTTTAAATTTGTTTTTAAACCCCTGTGTTTTTAAAGTAATAAGATTAAGTAGTTTAGGAAAGCATCAATTATTAATTGTATGCAGAGAATATATGTTTTGCTTCCATATTCCTACATTAACTCTGAAAGGATCCATAACCTTTTGAATTTTGAATCATCTGAATGTATTACATATTTGAAAATTAAATACATAAAATGTGTTGTTTATTAAACTTAACAGCTAAAAAACGGAGTAAAGAAATAATTAATATCCAAAGCCTGGATATCTAATAGATCTAATTTGTAAAAGTACGATTCACGTAATTTATAACTGCTTTAGGTTCTATGTAGAGCTATAAATAAAATGTTTAGTCTGTTAGTTTGAGTTTCTCTTACTGATATATTTATGAACTTGATATCGTCTATGAAAACTTTGCTAATTTAAAAAAATGCAACCAGAAAAACTAAATCAACCATGCTTGAATGATCCAGCTGAAAAATGAATAGGGCATTTGCTCAACTGAATAAGACTTACATCAAACCACATATTAGAAGAAATATTAACAATAAAAAATTACTAGCAAATGAAATATTTTAAAATAAGAATGTAAGTACAGACTCTGGCTTACATGGAGACATCTATTAAATTCCACTTTCTAATGCACATTTCATTAGTGAGTGTCTTCTTTGTGTACTCACTTCTGTGACCTTTTTTTGGCTTCCTTTTTCTTCCTTCTATGCCCATATTGTGCAAGTACCATATTTACCGAGAGTCAGGCAATATGCTAGGCACTGGGAGGGGGTGGGAGTAGTTACACAGATGAGCAAGTCAGGATCCCAGGCTTCAAGGTTTTCAAAATCATGTACAGAGATGGAGGGACAGGGGGTATTAAATTCCAGTAAAGCAACTTTCCTTTTGCATTCCTTCCCATTTAAGTCATAGTTGACTTTCTATGTTTTGTTGACTTCAAAATTGCAATTTTAGGTGGTTACATATCACCCTGTAGATGTGTAGCAGTCTAGTTACCAAATCCCATAACATAAGACATTACAGCTGCTTTAAATTCTTTAAAATTATAATAGCTGATCATTATTTCTACATTTAAAGTGTTTTCCATGACACAGATTCTAAAAAATTGAAAGTGAATAAATGCACTGTTTAAGGTTTATTAGGCATATTGTCCAACTGCTTTTCAAAAGTGCTGAACTTTAGCATGTACAATTGTTCACAATATTCCCACCAGCATTGCTTGTTCTTTTTAAAAAGATCTCATTGATTACAGCTTTGATTACTTAAAAAGGATGCACATTTTTTCTATGTAGTTTTTTTTATATTTTGTAAATCGCCAGTTCATATCCTTTACTCATCTGGCAATACTATCTTGTAACACATTTTGCGTAATTTCATGTCACCATTGGATAGGTTTTCTTTTCTCTTGCTTTCCCAGTCCACTGTAGCAGGTTTCCTCTGTTGCTGGGAAGCTGATTTGCTTCCCACAACAGATCAGAAAGAGACTCTAGATTCACGTGTCATTTTAATGGACATGTTCCGCTTTGGGGTTCGTGAGCAAGGAACAGGTTGACAGATGAATACTTCTCCAAATATCAAAACAAGGAGAGTTTTGATACCCTGGACCACCAATACTTTTGATTAGAACTCCTACTTTTTCCAGGCTAAGAATTCAAAAAAAATTTTTTGGAAATAAATTTCCAAAATTAGCATGGAAACCAATATTGTTGCAATCTTTGTATGGGTTGGGTGTGTGGGTAGGATACCTGGTTAGTTTTTCATATTTACTCCTTTAATGGTATCATCTCTTCTGCTCTGTTCCTACTGACTCGTTGCTTAAAGTCTCTTCAGGACTCTATAGGGAAGAACAGATTCTACTTGTAGCCCTCCCTCATAGGAATATGATGGGCTGGGGCTTCCTATATCTCGCTTTATCCATCAGCACTATCCGTTTTCTGTCTTCTAGAACCTGGAAAGTTTCTGCATTGCTGATGGTCACTCCATCTGTTCCCATTCTCAAGTGCCATTATAGATTTAGAGATTTCTGTCTGTAAATTCTTTTTCCTGTCTTTTCCCAGGGAGTTGAGTATATGAGGAGAAAGACACACATATTTAGTCTATTGGTTGGCACTAAAAACTTGAGTTAACTTGATTTGGAACCCCCAAATATTTCAAATTTAGAAACTATAAAAAATTGAAGATCATCCAATTAAAAATGGCCTGGGTTTTCAAGAATAATATTATTTAGTACCAACTTTCAGAATGATGTTTCCTGATATGGACGACCAAAAAATCATAAATAAAGACAAAAGTTTAAGGTTAGGCAGTATTTAGCATAAAAAAGATTGGCAATGAGGCACAAATGGAAGGGCAGAGAAATGAGCACCAATTGTCTTTACTGCTAGAGGGAATGGCTGAAATGACAAAAATGTTTTTCTTCACAGCACTGGGACAAGTTGGCTAAAACTCAAAATTTGTAAGACTTGATCAGTCAAGACCTTGAAAGTTAAGTTCTAATATTATTTTTACAAACAGAAATTTAAAGCTAAAGACAGACTCAACAGCAACAAAGATTTCCCTTTGTGCCAATTAATACTATGACTCTTTTGCAGACCACCTGCTGAATCCCTACTATGTGGAATTGTGGGTATTGAATAGTCAACTCTTTTTTTTTCTGAGTTGGTATCTTACTTTGTTGCACAGGTTGGAGTGCAGTGGCACAATCACAGCTCACTGCAGCCTTGACCTCCTGGACTCAGGTGATCCTTCTACCTCAGCCTCCTGAATAGTAAGGGCTATACACATGTTCCACCACAGGAGGTGCACACCACCACGCTGGCTAATTTTTTGATTTCTTGCAGAGACGCAGTCTCACTATGTTGCATAGGCTGGTCTCAAACTCCTGGACACAAGCAATCTTAACGCTTTGGCCTCCCAAAGTGCTGGGATTACAGGCATGAGCCACCATGCCCGGCAATAGCTAATTATTTTAAAGAAACAGCATGGAGTATTGCAGAAACTAGTAACCTTTGAAATTCTGACATGCTATAGAAAGTACCACACATCTATCCAGTCAGGTTAACCTTCTGATATATACTGTAAGATGCTTACTGCATAAGTAAGTCATTGCAAATATCACTTTTAAAATCTGAATATAACAAACATATTACCCAAAATTATATTTAATGGCAACTGAGTATTATCAGCTAAACTCTCTATCACAGGCTGGGCATGGTGGCTCACTATAAGTGCTGAAAGTGCTGTTATCCCAGCACTTTAGCAGGCCAAAACGAGTAGACTGCTTAAGTCCAGGAGTTTGAAAACAGCCTAGGCAACACAGCAAGACCTCGTCTCTAAAAAGAAAGAGAAAGAAATTAGTCAGGCATGGTGGCTCATGTCTGCACTCCCAGTTACTTGGGAGGCTGAGGCAGAAGGATAGCCTGAGATTAGGAGGTTGAGAAGGCAGTGAGGTGTGAGTGTGGTCCACTCTGGGCAAAAGAGTGAGACCCCAACTCAAAAAAATTTTTAAAAGAAAAAGAAGCCGGGCTCGGTGGCTCAGCCTGTAATCCCGCGCCTTTGGGAGGCTGAGGTGAGTGAATTGCCTGAGCCCGCGGGTTCGAGACCCGCCTGGGCAGCGAGACCTCATCTCTACAATAAATAAAAAAATCAGCTGGGCGTGGTGGCGCATGCCTGTAATTCTGGCTACTTGGAAGGCTGAGGTGGAAGGATCGCCGGAGCCCAGCAGGCCGAGGCTGCGGTGGCCGGGAGCGGCCACTGCACTCCAGTCTGGGTGACAGAGTGAGACTCCAACTCAAAAAAAAAAAAAAAAAAGAAAAAGAGAAAGAAATTCTCCGTCACAAATTTGCTTACCACAAGCTCATTTTGAAGGGCAATCTTCAATGCTGTTGAGTAGCCTAATGTATCATTACTGTTTATCATCTCCCCATAGGCACAGGAACAGGTGGGACCTGAGTCTCAAAAACTTTTCATGACTATAAAAGTAACATGAGTATATCACAAATAACTTGGAGAGTAAAGAGAAGAGGGAAAATGTCACCTCTGTGGCCCTATCACCCAGTGTTAGTGTTTCTGAATTTTTACTGTCTTCTAGGACTACCTTATTTAAGTCATTCAGCCAATCATAGTTTAAGAAGTTGAGAGGAAATTTTGATGAAAAGCAGGAAAAAGAAAGAAAAAAAAAAGTAATAAAAAAATCCAAATACTTGGATAGTCCAATAACCCTGGGGAAAAATAGAAGTCCTCTACGTCAAGTTGCAAACTTTCAAAGATGCAAATGTGTGTTTGCATGTCCAATCACAGTTAGTTCATGTGTCTGGTATACTTTTCAAGGAACTGTACTATAAGATTAAAAATGAATGTTTTATTTTTTGTTTTAAAAATGTATTATTTCAGCCAGGCTCGGTGGCTCAGCCCGTAATCCCGCGCCTTTGGGAGGCTGAGGTGAGTGAATTGCCTGAGCCCGCGGGTTCGAGACCCGCCTGGGCGGCGAGACCTCATCTCCACAAAAAATCAAAAAATCAGCTGGGCGTGGTAGCGCATGCCTGTAGTTCCGGCTACTCGGAAGGCTGAGGCGGAAGGATCGCCGGAGCCCAGCAGGTCGAGGCTGCGGTGGCCGGGAGCGGCCACTGTACTCCAGTCTGGGCAACTGAGTGAGACTCAACTCAAAAAAAAAAAAAAAAAAAAAAAAGTATTATTTCAGCCGGGCTCGGTGGCTCAGCCTGTAATCCCGCGCCCTTGGGAGGCTGAGGTGAGTGAATTGCCTGAGCCCGCGGGTTCGAAACCCGCCTGGGCAGTGAGACCTCATCTCTACAATAAATCAAAAAAAAAAAAAATCAGCCGGGCGTGGTGATGCATGCCTGTAATTCCGGCTACTCGGAAGGCTGAGACGGAAGGATCGCCAGAGCCCAGCAGGCCGAGGCTGCAGTGGCCGGGAGCGGCCACTGCACTCCAGTCTGGCCGACAGAGTGAGACTCCAACTCAAAAAAAAAAAAGTATTATTTGTGTGAAAAGTATTATAAACCCATTACAGTACTATAAAGCTGATTGTGTTAGCTGGGTACCTAGACTTGTTGGATTTACGAACAAACTGGACTTACCAATGCCTTCTCGGAACGGAACTCATTTGTATGTAGGGGACTTACTGTAAATAATCTTTCAATTTATTCAGTGTTTATTCTGTGCCAGACACTTTTTCAATTACATACTTAATTATCTCACAAAACCCGCAAAACAACTTTGTATCTATTAGCCATGTTTTCTAGGTGAGAAAATTGAACCATACACATGCTTTAAAAATGTGCCCAAGATCACACTATCGATGTGAAGCCAGGATTTTAAACAATCCAGATTCTAAATGTTTACCATGTAAACTTTACTACCACTATGAAAACCAGGTAAGAATGACCTACACAAAGTTTGGAGCCCAGACAGAAACAATTTCTTTTGAATATAAAAAGATAAGTTTCATGGGTGGTACAGAAAAGCTACCCAAATCATTTTATAAAGTCAATGGTACCAAAATAGTAATAATCACAAAAAAAACTATATTACAACTTCATTTATGAACACAGCCATTTCATAAAATTCCAACACCTGAAATTTACCTCTCAGGAAATTACTAATCCATTACAGTTTAGTGTGCTATACAGCTGACCCTTGATCAACACTGGGCTTAGGGGTGCCAACTCCCCCACATATAACTTTTGACTCTTCAAAAGCTTAACTGCTAATAGCCTACTGTTGACCTGAAAACTTACCAATAACAGTTGATTAACATATAATTTATATGCTGTATGTATTATACATTGTATTCTTAATAGAGCTAAAGAAAAAAAATTATGTAAAAAATCATAAGGAAAACATATTTACTTTTCACTAAGTGGAAGTGGATCATCATAAAGTTCTTCATCCTCATCATTTTCACATTTAATAGACTAAGGAAGAAGAGAGGTTGGTCCAGCTCTTGAGGTGGCAGGGATGGGCACACTTGATGTAACTTTACAAAAGTGCATTGTAATTTGTCTGACACTTTTTGTCTTTTTTCATTTCTCTAAAAATGTTTCTTTACAGTACCAATCCTTCTTCCACCATTTATTTTAGTTCCAGTGCTCATATCATAGAATGGCCCATGTTGTAAAAGAAGTCAAAAGCAGTGATGAGTAAATGGACCACTTCTGACGGATTGGTCTAATGTCAGTTTTGTTTTCTGGCACTGTTTTCTCATCATCTTCCTCATTGTCTGGCACTAGTTTGGAACAACTCAATTCCATCAAGTTGTCTTCTGTTAATTCCCCTGAAGTTGTGTCTATTCTTGAATTTCTCTAAGAGTCATAGCTTGAAACCCTTCACTCCCTCAACTTTTTTGCCATATCCAAAATCTCTTTCATAATTTCTTTGATTTGGCTCTGCTGTAAATCCTGTGAAGTCATGCACAATATCTGGACACAGTTTTCTCCAGCAGGAATTTATTGTTTCAAGCTTGATGTGATGCTTTCAGTTTTCTTCTATAACAATAGCATCTTCACTGATGTAATCCTTCCGAAGTCTCATGATTTTTTTTTTTTGGAGTCAGGGTTTCACTCTGTCAACTAGGCTGGAGTGCATGATCATGGTTCACTGCATCTTCAACTCTTGGGCTCAAGCGACCCTCCTGCCTCAGCCTCCCAGAGTAGCTGGGACTACAGGCATGTGCCACTATGCCTGGCTAATTTTTTGATTTTTTTTTTGTAGAGATGAGGTTTTGCTACGTTGCCTAGGCTGGTCTCAAACTCCTGGGTTCAAGTAATCCTCACCCCTTGGCCTCCCAAAGTACTGGGGTTATAGGTGTGAGTCACCATGCTAAACTTTGTGATGTTCTTTCTATCCAGCTCTTCCATAGCTCCGACAATCCATTCCATATAGTATCGTGTAATGAGCCTTAAAGGTCCTTATGAGCCCCATTCTGGAGGCTGAATTACAAATGCTGTGTTGTGGGGCAAGTAGACCACTTCAGTACTTTCAGTGTGGAACTCATGGGGTTCTGGGTAACCAGAGGCTTTATCCAATATCAAAATAATTTTAAAAGCCAGTTACTAACAAAGTACTTCCTGAGTTCAAGGACAAAGCACTGATGGAACCAATCCAGAAGTATTCTCACTGTCCAGGCCTTCTTCTTGTACAACCAAAAGAATGACAGCTGGTTGTAGCAGCTTTGTAGATAAGGGCAGTCCTGATTATAAACCTGACCATATTTGCACAGAACGGTAGAGTTAGCCTATTCCTTCCTTCTTTAAATCCTGGTGCTTGCTTCTCTTCCTTACTAATAAATGTCCTTTGTGGCATTTTTCCCCAGAATACAGAAATTTCATCTGCATTAAAAACCTGTTCAGGCAGATTTCTTTTCTCCTCAGTGATGTTCTTAATGGCATCTGGGAATTCATCTGCTGCCTCTTGGTTGGCAACAGCTGTTTCTCCTGTTATCTTGACATTTTGAAAGCCAAATCCCTTTCCAAAATTATCAAGCCATCCTTTGCTAGCACTAAATTCTCCAGCTTTAGCTCCTTCACCTTCCTTTTGCTTTATTTATTTAATTTTATTTTATTTTTGAGTTGGAGTCTCACTCTGTCACCCAGACTGGAGTGCAGTGGCCGCTCCCGGCCACCACAGCCTCGACCTGCTGGGCTCCGGCGATCCTTCTGCCTCAGCCTTCCAAGTAGCTGGAACTACAGGCGTGCGCTACCACGCCTGGCTAATTTTTTTTGATTTATTGTAGAGATGAGGTCTCGCCTGCCCAGGCGGGTCTCAACCCCGTGGGCTCAGACAATCCACTCACCTCAGCCTCCCAAGGCACGGGATTACAGGCTGAGCCACCGAGCCCGGCTTCCTTTTGCTTTAAGTTGACAAATAATGACTCAGCTTTTTCCCTTAGTCATATTAGAGTCTGTAGGTATGCCTTTCCCCCCACCAGGTCCAGAGACAGACTGGAAAGGTATGCCTTTCTTACAGCAATCATGCATCCACGTTAAAGGCTCATTTTCCATATGACACAAAAAAGTATTTCACAAAAAGTGCAAGGTTTTCATGCCTGCTGGTGTAGCTGCAGTGACCGTGCCAAAAATTTCCTTTTCATTTTTACAATGGTGCTTATGCTGTATTCATTTATCTCAAAACAGCATAAATACAGCTATAGACTTCAATCTGAGGTAGATACCAAGCAACTCAACTTTTTCTTATAATGTCATGACTTTTCTCTGCTTCTTGGGAACACTTCCAGCATCACTAGTGGCACTTTGAATGGGCCTCATGGTGTTACTCAAGGCTTACAACAGTACTGCACTAAACACTAAATATACTGGAACAAAAGGTGGGTGTGAAATGATTACACTAGTACAGTATGCACTACAATAAATTTTATGCAGTTATGATTTAGCATCGCATCTTTAAGTTTGTCTATATTTCTCTTGACTGCAAATGGTGCCATGTACAGTCTCTAAGTGTTTGTATGCAATTTTGATCATTTTAACCTGTGTATATTTTATGGTAGTATATTTTATGAATTCCTACATACCTGATTTCTTAATTTTTTGATATTTTTAGGCTACTCAGTTTATCTGCAAGTTTTTTCAAATTGTTGCAAATCTCCAAAAAACTTTCCAATATATTTATTGAAAAAAATCTATACATAAGTGAAACTGCAACTCAAACCTGTGTTGTTCAAGCGTCAACTTTATTTAAAAAATGCAATAACAGCTTAAATATTAAGAATGCTATAAACACAATTGCATGAATAGGTGCAATGAGAAAACCAATATAATCAATGTAAGAGAAAAGACACAGGCATTAGATAAAATTAAATATTCTTTCTTGATAAAAAATTCTTCTGAGTTAAACACTAGAGACTGCCTCCTGTAAGTATATATATGTATGTATATATTTCTAATGAAATGCTTTACAAATTTAAGTCACTTTTATACAGGAGCCACACTAAATTTTTCTGTATTTCAAAAAGTATGTATACCACTAAGAGCAAGCACAACTAGTAAACTTTAAGGAAAAATGAATTAGAACATGATAGTGAGAGATAGAAGGAAGTTCAGAACTCTCTTTTCTGGGTCTTAGTACTCTTTTCTGCAGTTGCCAATGAATTAAGAGAAAAATTCTGCTCATAATTTTGAACTTATCTAGAGTCTACTTACTCAGGGATTCTAAAACAGTGATTAATAATAAAAGCATAACACACAGATTACCATTAGTGGAGGGAGACAGCTGCTGATCAAAGAAACTCCATTTTCTCTTGGCTATATGAGACAATTATGAATCATGTAGCTGAGCAGCATTGTGTGTCATTATTAAGTTAATAATGAGCTGCAGCCTGCTTACTACTGTTAATTCCCCTTTTCATCAAATGCAAAAGCGTATTGGAAAAATGCAGGCTGGGCTCGGTGGTTCAGCCTGTAATCCCAGCGCTTTGGGGGGCTGAGGTAAGTGGACTGCCTGAGCCCGTGGGTTCAAGACCTGCCTAGGCAACTTGGCGAGACCTCATCTCTACAATAAAAATCAAAAATTAGCCGGGTGTGGTAGCGTGCGCCTGTAGTTCCAGCTACTTGGAAGGCTGAGGCAGAAGGATCGCCAGAGCCCAGCAGGTCGAGGCTGCAGTGGCCAGGCATGGCCACTGCACTCCAGTCTGGGTGACAGAGTGAGACTCCAACTTAAAAAAAAAAATGTGAAATTACAAACTAGGGGGGAAAAAGACTTGGAAATTCCCTGAAAAATCATAAAAACATCTTGTAGCACTTAGACTTTTCTTTCTAAGATTGAGTACTGATAAATCTAAACCTGAGATTTAATCATATCTTTAAACTTAAAATAATAGTAATTTATGGAGTCCTAAACCTGAAGCTTCAGTTCATCATCAGATAACTGACTATTTCAAGAACAAATGAGTCTATAGAAAATAACTTTTTGAGTCAGGTGCAGTGGTATGTGCCTGTAGTCCTAGGAGACTGAGGCAGGACTGCTTGAGCCCAGGAGTTCAAGACCAGCCTGGGCAAACTAGCGAGACTCTATCTCTAAAAAAATAAACGTATGTATATAATTAGGGAAAAAATCCCGCCACATGAAAAGAAAAACAGCCTGAAGGGAATATTCTCTTACAGTTGTTTTTAACCAGGAGTATGACTTTAAAAATGTATTTATCCTGGACCCACCCATGATGATCCTGATTTACTGATACAGAATGCAGACAGTATCTGTATAATTGGTAAATTTTGTTTATTAATGTCTCACTGAATGATTTTTTTTTAAAGTCAAGTAAATATAATAAAACTGAATAACCATGAAGGAAGCCTTAAAATAATGCAAATTCCTCACTTTTCATAGAAAAAATATGAGGGGGGACCCCAAAAATTCTGGAATTTATTCATTAAACTTTTGTATATTTGTTCTCACGTGTTTAGAGTTCAGTCACCTTCAAAGTACTCTTTGTTTGATGCAATACACCGACTGAGATGCTTTTTCCACTGCTCAAAACAGTTTTTTGGCTGGGCTTGGTGGCTCAGCATGTAATCCCAGGAATTTGGGAGGCCGAGGTGAATGGACAGCCTGAGCCTGCAGGTTCAGGACCAGCCCGGACAACTTGATGAGACTTCATCTCTAAAACAAATTTAAAAAAAAATTAGGCAGGGCTCGGTGGCTCAGCCTGTAATCCCAGTACTTTGGGAGCCCGCGGGTTCGAGACCAGCCCGGGCAGCTTGGAGAGACCTCTACAATAAATAAGTAAATTAGCTAGGCATGGTAGTGAGCACCTGTAGTTCCGGCTACTTGGAAGGCTGAGGCAGAAGGATTGCTGGAGCCCAGCAGGTCAACACTGGGGTAGCCATGAGTGTGCCACTGCACTCCAGCCTAGGCAATGGAGTGAGACTCCAACTCAAAAAAAACCCCACAGTTTTTGAACTTGTCAGTTTTGATGGCTTTTGGTGCTTCTGCCATTTTTTGTTTCATCTTTTCCACATTGGCAAAACAATTCCCTTTGAGGATTTTTCATCTGGGGAGAAAAAAAGTTGGGGCAAGATCTAGTGAATAGGAGGGTGGAGCACAGGTGTATGCCATTTTTGGTCAAGAACTGCTGAATGAGCCGGCTCGGTGGCTCAGCCTGTAATCCCACGCTTTGGGAGGCTGAGGTGAGTGGATTGCCTGAGCCTGCGGGTTCGAGACCCGCCTGGGCAACTTGGCGAGACCTCATCTCTACAATAAATCAAAAAATCAGCCGGGCATGGTAGTGCATGCCTGTAATTCCGGATACTTGGAAGGCTGAGGCGGAAGGATCGCTGGAACCCAGTGGGTCGAGGTTGCAGTGACCGGGAGCGGCCACTGCACTCCAGTCTGGGTGACAGAGTGAGACTCCAACTGAAAAAAAAAACAACCCCCCCCCAAAAAACAAAAAAAACCTGCTGAATGCTCATTGTGGTGTGGACAGGTGCACTTGTAAATAACCCACTATGAAATGGGCAAATGGGTTGAAAGAATCTCCAAAAAAAGAAAAAAAAACCATAGAAGCCAAACGCAGCCTCTCACAACACTAGCTGGTACACTGATGCCAATGGGCTACTAAAACACTTACCTAGTTGGGGAAGCCTGTACTACAAAAGGCCTGCTCTCCAAAATATAATTCTGCTTTTTTTGGGGGTGGGGCTTCCCCCTTTTAAAGGCTCAGGAAGAGTTACATCACCAACAAAAAGCTCTAGAGAGTTGTGGTGGAGTTAAAACTGAAACTGACTCAGGATGGTATGATCTAGGAGATTCTATGTATCTATGTCAGTAGGTCAGACAGATGTGAAATAATCACTGCAGCTGGCCATGGTAGCACATGCCCATAGTGCCAGCTACCAGTAGGCTGAGACAAGAGAATCGCTTGAGCCTAGAAGTTTGAGGCTATAGTGAGCCAGGACTGTGTCACTTCACTCCAGCCTAGGCAACAGAAGGAGACTGTTTCAAAAAAAAAAAAAAAAAGATTAAAGACATAATCACTGCATGCTTGCAGATTACTTTTGAAGCAAACATCTCTTACTCTCACTCTATCCCAAAATCCAGAGTTCAGCTCAAGGGATGGGGGCAGCATGTTTGTTTTACTTAGTACCTGATACCCATTTATGGCTGCCATATTCACTAATCTATCATACTGGAGGACTGGGTTTAACTAAATGAGCCAGAGTCTAACTAAAACTAACTTCCTGCAGGATTACACACAGTGTGACTTAGTTTCATGTTTATGCCAGGTGTTCAAAAATATGGTCTTGGTTGCATAGTGAAAGATGTATGAAGACAGAGAGACTTAGACTCTCCTTAACAACAAAGCATTCTTTTTGCCTGATAAGTGGCTGTTGCTCATAAACTACCTTTTTTCTTTTCCGTGTTTCTGCTCTTGTCATGAATCAGGATTGGCCTCAAAGAGAGCTAGACTAATCCTAAAATTAGTGAGCCTTGACTTTAAAGGTCTGAAAGGAAGAAAAATAAAATACTAAAGTTCTTACATGCTATAAGATTTTAACATTGAGAAACAGTAAACATGAATAGGTGAGGCATGTATTTGTTTAATTCCAGTAGACTAAATTCTTAGGCCTAAATATAGTTGTCACGCTCATAAACCCAAGAAATACTCAGAAGCAATAAAATTCAAGTAATTATGAATTTTGAATTGCTAGTTATATTTCAGTTGACAAGATGCAACTATGATACAGAAATCATGGGATTAAATTTAAGGTATGAGAGTAAGGGCTTGACCCTTATACTCCAAAAAACTATACCAAAGAGGCTGATACAAAGCCCTTTATATTAATATTGCCTGCCTTTTTTATGTAAGCTCATCCTATCACAATTAAAAGGGAAATTAGTTTGAGGATTTGAGGAAGGGTTTTAGCTCGCTTAAAATCCTTCAAAGACTCCATATTGCTCATAGGTTAAAATCTAAACTCCTTAATATGTCTCCCTATATGACCTGGCCCTGCTGATTTCCTTTTTCATTCCTTTCCCCCTTAATCCTGATATGCCTTGATTCTGATGTTTTGTTTTTTTTTGAGTTGGTATCTTACTCTGTTGCCCAGGCTGGAGTACAGTGGCACAATCACGCCTCAGCACAACCTCCAACTCCTGCGCTCAAGCAATCCTCCCACCTCAGCCTCCCAAAGAGCTGAGACTACAGGTGCATGCCACCATGCCCAACTAATTTTTTGATTTTGTGTAGAGACAAGGTCTCGCTGTGTTATTCAAACTAGTCTTGAACTCCTGGGTTCCTGAACCACTGCACCCGGCCAATCCTGATACATTTTGCAATTTCTACTAATGAAATATTTGTGAAAAATTTGGGGAAGTTTGGGCTAAATGATAACAAGCAAAGTGAATGTGTAAGTAGCTGAACAATGGTACCAAGCAGGCCTTTATTCTATAACTCAAATAAAGAAACAGCAGAGGCCAGGCTCAGCGACTCACGCCTATAATCCCAGCACTTAGGGAGGCTGAGGAGGGAACACTGCCTGAACAAGACCAACTCAAGCATTGCTTGAGTTCAAGACCAGCTTGGGCAATAAAATGAGACCTTGTATCTACAAAAAATAAAAAAATAAAAATTACCCAGGCATGGTGACATACACCTGTAGCCCCAGCTACTTGGGAAGCCCCTGAGATGGAAGGATCATTTGAAGCTCAGGAGATGGAGGCTGCAGTGAGCCATGACAGTGCCACTGCACTCTAGCCTGGGCAACAGATTGAGGTACTGACTCAAAAAACAAAAATAAACAAAAGATGCACTTAATGCGAGTTTACAATGATCACAATATTTTCTAAATGCTATATTCATATCTACATACATTTATAAAATAAACAATAAACTAAAGTTACAGTATAAAGAAAAAATTAAGAAATAGGAAAAGCAAACTTTGGTTTTCAAAAGTTTATCTACTATGTTATTCTATATATATTTTAGAATTTTATTTATAACAACTTTTTTTGAGTTCACTCTGTTGCTCAGGCTGGAATGCAGTGGCACAATCACAGTTCACTGCAGCTTCAAACTTTTGGGTTCAAGCGATCCTTCCACCTTAGCCACCTAAGTAGCTGGGACTACAGGCACATGCCACCACACCCAGCTAATTTTTTGTAGAGATGAGGTCTTGTTATGTTGCCTAGGCTGGTTTTGAACCCCTACGCTCAAGCAGTCCTTGGCCTCCCAAAATGCTGGGATTACAGGTATAAACCATCCCAACTGGCCTGTAACAGCTTTACTGAGGTACAACATATGATAAACTGCACATATTTAAAACTCTAACTGTAATCCTTCCTTTCCCCCACCACCTACCCACAAACACTGATCTGCATTCTGTAACTATAGTTAGTATTTCCTAGAGTTTCATATAAGTGGAATTATGCAATATGCACTGTTTTATCTGGCTTCTTTCACTCAGCATAATTTTGACATTCATCCCTGTTTCTTGTATCAATCGCTCACTTCCTTGTACTGCCAAATAGTATTCCATGGTGTGGCTATACTACAATTTATTTATTCATCTACCTGATGCACATAGTTTACAGTTTACAGCATCTGTTGACAAAGGTGCAAAAGGCAATGCCATAAAGAAAGGGGAATCTTTCAACAAGGATGCTAGAACAATTAGATATCTATATGCAAAAAACCCCGCATTGGTCCATATCTTACTTACGTCATACAGAAAAATTAAAATGGGCCATTCCTAATTGTAAATCTAAAACCATAAACTTCTAGAAGAAAGTGTAGGGTGAGGCATGTGACCTTCGGTTAGGCAATAATTTCTTAGATACAACACCAAAAGCAAAATCCATGAAAGACCAAATTGATAAGTTGGACTACATCAAAATTAAAAACTTCTAGTCTTTAAAAGATAGTTAAGAAAAATGAAAGGATAAGTCACAGACTGAGAGAGAAAATTTAGAATTTAAAACTAAAATTACTGAGGAAAAGACAAGAAGAGACTGATTTTGGCTCACCAGCGGAATCTTTCTGATTATTTGTTACTGTCAAAATGGAATGAACTATCTATAAACTGCCATCAAAAAATTCAAACAGACAAAGAGGGCTGCAGACTGAGCTAACTAGATGTAAATTACTTCTTATTCTGTAAATACACATTTTGGCTATTTCTTTTTTATTATTTTTTGAGTCAAGGTCTCACTCTGTCACCCAGGGTGGAGTGCAGTACTCAATCATAGCTCACTGCCGTCTTGACCTCCTGGGCTCAGGTGATCCTTCCACCTCAGTCTCCTGAGCTGCCGGGGCTATAGTAACGCACCACTACACCTGGCTAGTTATTTTATAGAGACGAGGTCTTGCCACCAGACCCAACCTGTTTTGGCTATTTTTAATACATACTTGATATCATATTATTCAATGGTAAAAGAAGCAATTATGTTCTTGGCGCATACAACTCAATCAAAATGTTTTCAATAAAAACATTTTTGCCTAATATGGTGATGTGAATGTTAAAGAAAACTGGCAAAGGTAAAGGAAAATTGTTCAAACAGAACCTCTTCTGTGCAGTGTTTCTTGTCTTCCAATTGTTACTGAGGCCTGACTGGCTAATTCCTTGGTGGTTTCAAAGTATTATAAACATAACTTCTATCAGAGCTTCTTACCACATTAATTCTTTGGAGTTTATCAACAGCAGACAGCTGTCTGTTTCAGTTCTGCATCCTGACTTGGCACAGTATCTGCAAATAACTAGTATACAGATGCACATTTGAAAAAGAAATTAAACTAGCAAATTACTTTGGAGAACAGTAAATCAGTATTTGTAAATTTCTGAAACATTATCCCCAGAAGAACAGGAACCCTGCCTGAGAATTCCTGCAGGAAGGGATGGACAGGGAAGGGAGAGTCAGCAAAACAGACTAGTCAGGCAGCTCCCATATCTGATAATGCTATGTTTTATCACCTGGGAGTCAATGTACTAGGCATTATGAACAAATTAAACACTAGTTTCTGAACTAGTTTAAGAACTAATGTTCAAAAAGTTCCTGAAAAAAAAAGAAAGTCAAAGATAATTCTGTTGAGTTGAGCTGACAATCATGCAATTTTCTGAATAAATAAGAACAACCATATAAATGTTATTTAAGATTTGATTTCAAAGAAACTCAATTTTCTGACAGAATAGTCATTTACTAAAGTCACTCTAGAAAAGTAGCAAACCTCTGTAAAACTTTTCTTACTTCTTACATTACATGGGTATTATGAGGTTAAGGAGTTTGAGGGACACTAGAATTGCTATATTCTTATACCCAGCCCAAGAAGTTTATGTAACATATGTTTACAGTGACAACTATTTTTGCAAGTTAACTGAGGATGTGAATATCCCAATTACCCTTAAGAACCCAACAGAAGCTGAGGACCCTCAACCCAGAAGCAACAAGGTGTCATCTTGGGACAAAAGACTGAACCTGCCAACACCTTGACATTGGGCTTCCCAGCCTCCAGAACCATGAGAAAGAAATTTCTATTCTTTATAAATTACCCAGTCTGTGGTTTTTTGTTATAGCAACACAAAATGGACAAAGACAATGGCTATCAGGATCATGGCTAGGCACAATTAATGATAAGGATATTTATTGTAACATTACCCATAATATTTAAAAGGATTAAATTATAAATAGCCATACAACAGTAATATAAAAGTCATTAAAAAATGACATTAAAGGTCAGGCGTAGGTGGTTCATGCCTATAATCTCAGCACTTTGAGAGGCTGAGGCGAGAGGACTCAGGAGTTCAAGACTAGCTTGGGTAACATGGCAAGACCTTGTCTCTACAATACACCAAAAAAATTAGTTGGGCATGGAGGCATACACATCTGTAGTCCCAGCTATTTGGAAGGCTGAGGTGGAAGGATTGCCTGAACTCAGCAGGTCAAGGCTGTGATAGCCAAGATTGAGTCACTGTACTCCAGCCTAGGCGACAGAATGAAACTCTGACTCAAAAAAAAAAAAGACATTGAGTACTGAATGACACTGAAAAATGTTCAGAAAATATGTAAAAGCAGCTTACAAATAAAAACCATGTATAAACATATTTTTTAACAAATATGTATTAGTACAAATAGGAAAAAATTATCAAAAGAAAATTTCAGTAAGAGTAATCTAAACAAGGAAATATGAAACATTTTTTAATTTTCAGGGCTTTTTACTTAACCGTATTCCATTTTTCTACCACAAATGTTACTTTTGTAATCAGGAAACAACAAAGCTTAGTAAAAAAGAAAAATATATTAAAAATAGTATTTGTAGTTGGGCTCCAATAGAATCAAACTGCCACCAATAGCTGCTGCTCTGGGCAATTATGGAAACACTGGGCACATAGCAAAGCTGGAAATATGCAATGTAATACATACAGTTTTGTACACACTCAAGTGGGTCAACATGGTAATCAGTCTCCAAGATGGCTCCCAACAATCCCTACCTCCTGGTATTCACACTCTTATGTAGGTTCCTCCTATGTTGTATCTGGGTGTGACCAAATGCAGATGCTTCTCAACTTACCCAACATACAATAGGGTTATGTCCTGATAAAACCATCATATGTTGGTTTGCTTAAGTCAAAAATGCACTTAATACAACTAACCTACCAAACATCATACTTAGTCAAGCCTACTTTAAGCATGCTCAGAACACTAACATTAGCCTACATTTGGGCAAAATCATCTAATGCAAAGATATTTTATAATAAAATGTTGAATATCTCACATAATTCATTGAATACTATACTGAAAGTGAAAACGACTTCACAACATTAATCAATTAACTATCTTTTTTTTTTTTCTTTTTTAGGTAGGTCTCACTCTATTGCCAGCCAGAGTTCAGTGGCACAATAATGGCTCATTACAGGTTCAACCTCCTGGGATCAGGCAATCTTTCTGCCTCAGTTTCCCGAGTAGATGGGACTAAAAGTGTGCGCCAACATGTCAAGCTTATTTTTTTTTATTTTTGTAGAAACAAGATCTCACTATGATGCCTAAGCTGGTCTCAAACTCCTGAGCTGGTCTCAATTCTCCCACCTCCACCCGCCAAAGTTTTAGGATTACAGGTGTGAGCCACTGAACCCAGCCCTGATTTTGCACCATTTTGAAAATCTTAAGTCAGAGATTATCTGTAATATAGTAGAAGTGAAGGCACGTTACCTCCAGGATTAGCTTATAAAAGACAGGCTTCTGTCTTCCTGGGAGCACTCTCGTTATCTTCTAAGGGAGAAAGCACATTGTAAGTAGTCCTGGAGAGAGAGGCCCATGTGACCAGGAACTGAAGTCTCCTGCCAACAGCCATGTTAATGGGTTATGAAGCAGATTCTAGATCTAGTCATGTCTCTGAAGCCTGTAGCCCAGGCTGACACCTAGGCTGCAGTCTCATGGGAAACTCTGAGCCAGAACCATATAGCTCATCTCCTTCCATGTTAGTAACCCACAGAAATTGTGAGATAATAAACATTTATTGTTTTAAGCAGCTAAGATATGGGTAATGTATAACACAGCAATAGGTGATTATACAGTTAGCTTACAGTGTTGGAGGCTAGGGCCCTTTCCAAGAACCCACCTTAGGAAAAAGCACCTAGGATGCATGTCATTTTGCTCCAAATGCAAGGCTCTGATTTTGAGTGGTTTAACCAAAACCAGAAAAGATACTTTAATACCTTGTTCAAAATGTTCAGTTCCCTAGATTTGTCTGTTTCTTCCTCTCTCCTACTTGTATTCCATCCTGTCTTCTCCTCAGTTACTGCAGATCTAGGGTCAGCAAACTTTCTAGTAAATATTTTAGGCTTCACTGTAGAACTACCTAACTCTGCTGCCATCGTTTGAAAGCAGCCATAGATAATACCTAAATAAACAAGTGTGGTCATATTCCAATAAAATCTTATTTCAAAAACAGGCAGTAGGCTGAATTTGGTTCTAGAGCTAGGGTTTGCCAACCTCTGCTATAAACAGATCAAGATCCTAGTAAACTCAATGCTTCCACTCATACAGTAGATTTCATTCTCTGTAGCCAACTCAACAGACGTTGCTTCAGAAACCCTCCCGTTTCATGCATCAATTTGTCCCTTTCTACTGGATCCAAACATACTTTTTCTCCTATCTTAAAAACAAAACAAGCCGGGCTCGGTGGCTCAGCCTATAATCACGCACTTTGGGAGGCTGAGGTGAGTGGACTGCCTGAGCCCGCGGGTTCAAGACTCACCTGGGCAACTTGGCGAGACCTCATCTCTACAATAAATCAAGAAAAAATTAGCCGGGCGTGGTAGCGCGCGCCTGTAGTTCTAGCTACTTGGAAGGCCGAGGCGGAAGGATCGCCGGAGCCCAACAGGTCGAGGCTGTGGGCTGTGGTGGCCAGGAGCGGCCACTGCACTCCAGTCTGGGCAACAGAGTGAGACTCCAACTCAAAAAAAAAAAAATTCTTAACCCTACTTCCATTTCTCAAACTCACTATCTCACAGTTTTGCTCCTTTTATCCTCTCCCAAGCCTACTCTAATCAGGCTTTTGCTAAGGACACTTCCACATGCAAGATCCAATGGTCAGTTTTCAATCTTCATTATGCTTCACTTATAAGAAGCAGTTGACCCAGATGACCACTTCACCTTTCTCAAAACACTTTCTTTGTTCGATTACCAGAATACCACAATCACCTGGTTTTCCACACATCTCGATGGTTGCACCCTTTTCATTCATTTGTTTTTGCACCTCTTTTTCTGATCTACACTCATTCCCTTCATGACCTCACTCAGTGTCTTTGCCTGTTTGAATTACTATAACAAATACCTAAGAACGGATAACTCATAAAGAACAGAAACTTGTATCTCATAGTTCAGGGGCCAGAAGTTCAAATCAAAGCACCAACAGGTTCAGTGTCTGGTGATGACTACTGTGTGCTTCAGGATGGCACCTTGTTGCTCTATCTTCCAGAATGGATAGATACTGTGTCCTCACGTGGTGAAAGGGACAGAAAGGCAAAAGGGGACAAGTGCTGTGTCCACACATGGCAGAAGAGCAGAGCAAAAAGGGACCCATATAATTCCTTCAAGCCCTTTATGAAGTTGCTAATCCCATTCATGAAGGCTCTGCCCTCATGCCTTAACCTCCTATAGGCACGGTCTCTTAACACTGTTGTATTGGGGGTCGAGTGTCAATATAAAATTTGGAGGCAACACAAACATTCAAACCACAGCACTTAGTATATACTGGTGTATAGTGGGCATGTCTTGCCAGACAAGCAATAACTCAAGCATACTCTGAGAATGACCGTATGTTTCTTGGTGAATGTGTTCAGTGTTCCAAGATATAGACTCTGGAAATAGCCAACGGATGTTTATGCCATACTTGTGAAGAACATCTAGATACTGGACTGTTCCTTGGGACGCTGGACATGAAAGGGACGGAGGCCCTTTGTTTTGAGCTAGGTTGAGGCTGCTAAATAGCAAGTTACCATATAACCAGCATGCTTGCCACAAACAGCAACAATTTTTTTTCCTGTTCAGTTGGCTGCCCCTGTAAGTCAGCCTTCAATAAACTCTATGTCTTGCCTGTTGTCTCTGGATCTTTATTTTGGCCTCTTGGACACCATGCCATCCCGCTGGACTCACTAGGGGTCTGGCATGACAATGGGGAAGACACCCAAATGTATACCTCCAGATTTTATCTCTCACCTGAATACCAGATTCAGATTCAACTCAACTCTTACTTTAACCTACCCCAACCTGCCTCTTTTAGTTTTCCCTCTATTGGTAAACAGCAACCTCATTCTTAACATTGCTCAGGCCAAAACCCTTCGAGGCATTCGATTCCCTGGCAAATCTGTCAGCTCTACTCTCAAAATCTAGCCACACCTAAGACCATACCACTGGCAATAAAAGCCTCATAATGGTCTATAAGGGTCTACATTATTTTGCCATTCCTTCTACTGAAAGATAAACACATAATTTGTTCCCTCACAACCTTCAGGACTCCCCGCTGTAGAATGTAAGATCCAGGACGGCAGGAATCTTGTCCATCCAGTTTGTTTACTGTTATATCTTCATTGCCTTGGATAGTGCCTGACATATGAGTTCCTTAAGAAATATTTGTTGAATGAATGAGCTAACTGTAAAAAGAGACAAAAAAATAATTTCTAAGTTAAGGAAAAACTTATTAGCAAAACAAACTGTACATATTAACTCATTTTCATAGTGTTTTTCAACATAATCAAAACTCTTGATTACACCTTATAGCAGAAAGAGAACTAAAACACGAGTCAATGGACTAAGTTCTACCACTTAAAAGCCTCTAAAGATTTTGGTTTTCTGTCACTTAAAAGGCCATGGTTTTCAGATCTGTAAATTGAGAAGATTGAATCCAAAGTCCCAGATCCTTTTAAAATCTATAAAATTCCAAAAATCTGCATATGACTTCTAAGGTTTACATAATGACAGCCTTTAGAAGATGCATTAATAGGGTAGTATAAGTCTGATTTCATGGAAAAAAAAAAAAATACATGCCACATAGAAATGTCATGTCATTGATAAGTTGGTAAAACAAACTCCTATTTAAGGGTTTAAAATGTCTAAGACTTTATGCCAGATACTTGAAAAAGTTCTCTCTGTCCGGAACAGTAACACTGGAAAGTAGGTAAAAAATTTCATTCTTTCTTTATATTTTTGTAACAGACTATGTAAACAAGCTCCCAAATGTATGAACATTGCCTTAGTCCATTCAAGCAGTTATAATAAAATACCATAGACTGTGGCTTATAAACAACGGAAATTTATTTCTCACAGTTCCGGAGACTGGGAAGTATAAGACAAAGGTGCCAGCAGACTCAGTGTCTAGTAAGAAGTCTGTTTCTTCCTAGATAGCTGTCTTCTCACTGTAACGTCACAGAGTGGAATTGGCGGGGGATATCTCTGTGGCCTTTTTAAAATAAGGACACCAATACCAGAGCCTTCATGACACGTATCACCTAAAAGTCCCAAATCCTAATACTATTATCTTGGGGTCTAGGATTTCAACATGAGACTCTTGGGGTGACATAAACATTCAGTCCATTGCAAACAGGTACTAGGTCACATAGTGAATAAATGAGCAGAAATTCAAATACAGTGCTATGACACTCCAAACCTACATTATTTCCAATGTACTATAATACCGCAAGTTTAAGTTACAGGACACAAAATATACCTAGGATAGACACAGATACCTAAGAAATCTTTTGATCAGAAACAATCAGCTAGACTCTACCTCTAGTATATTTACAAGAATCATCTTCATAGTTGAGTCATCAGTCATTACAAAGGACAGTCCCAGAATTCATAAGTAAGCCCCATGAGGGCAGAAGCTATGTAGGCTTCCTACTAGAATCTGCTCATAAAATCATAGAAACACTCAGCTTTATTTATCAATACAAACTAAGATATTACTGCTTATTTTAAAAGAAAAGGAAGCCAAAATTCATAGATTAAATGCCTATTGTTTTCTAAAACTTTACAGTTTTCTCAAAATGACCCATAAGGGTAGGCATCAGATAAATGAAAAAAACAAAACACAAGACTACACAATTATTATCATTCTTCTCTTTCTCATTCCATTTATTAGGCTAAAATTGCCAGTGTGTCCCAGCTTAAGAATGAAGAAAACACATTAGTAACAGCTTTCATCTCAAAATTACTTTCATATGACTGCCTTAAAAAGGAACGTTCTTTCTGAACCCTTCTGCCCCCACCTCCCACATTGTGACACAGAATTTACAAAATAGGTTTATTTACTAATATAACAAAAATAAACTACCAAAAGGAAATCTGTTGTTGTTTACCTTTGTCCCAAGTATCTTAATATAAGTGATAATATTTTATACTGAATTGAAAAGAGTACTCAGTTCTGAACTCAAATAATGTTAAAATTATAATCTCAAATATTTTATTTTATTTTATTTTTAAATAGAGATGAGGTTTCACTGTGCTGCCTAGGCTGGTCTTGAACTCCTGGGCTTAAAGTAGTCTTCCAGTCTTGGCTTCCCTAAGTGTTGAGATTGCAAGAGTGAGCCACTACACCTGGCCTATACTCTCCATATTTTAAACCAAAGGGCATGTCACACTTTTAAGGTCTAGGAAAGTCATCAAAAAGTCTGGTTGTATATTTTGCACAAATCTGTCATGTGATGACATATATTCTACACTGTACAACAAAATTTTTAAATATATAGCTACTAACAGTACACTAAAAGCACAAATACACTTACACTGGTAGTAATGCTCTGACAAGGATTACTTCCGGGTTTTATTTTTTATTTTTGAGTCAGAGTCTCACTCTGTTGCCCAGACTGGAATGCAGTGGCACAATCACGGTTCACTGCAGCCTGGACCTCCTGGGCTCAAGTGATCCTTCCACATCAGTCTCCTGAATGCTTGGGACTACAGTGTATGTCACCACACTGGACTAATTTATTTCCTGTAGTGACGAGGTCTTGCTATGTTCTCTAGGGTGGTCTCAAACTTCTGGCCTAGATCCTCCTCGGCCTCCCAAAGTGCTAGGATTACAGGCCTGGCCACTTCTGGATTTAAATAATCAAAATATAACACCATCAATAAATCTGGACTACACATTTAATCTTTTCTGGTTATGAAGAACAAAATTGTTGATATTTATATCAAAGATTTAAAGTTCTAATAAAATTAGATAAAATTAAAATCTACTAAGAATAAAGGCCAGTACTCTATTTGACTACTTATGGCAAAAAAGGAACCAAAAGAACAGCTGGGGTTTGGAGGATGAGATGAAACTTAAGTCTTTCAGGAGTAATGCAATCTTATTCTTTTAGGTCTGAATCTAAAAGCACTGTTAATTAGATAATTTAAAAAGTACTCACATACATCTTTTTAAAAGTAAAAACCTTACTGTTTTTATAAGCTATTCATGTTCATCTATACATCAAAGATTAAACTATATTTCACTGAGACTAATAACAGCATTCTTTAAATACTTAACTGACAGCAGGGGAAGTGAACCAGGATGTGCTGTGACACAAAGGGAAGCCAAGCTGGCATAAACCTTAATACATCCAAGATGGGAAAATCTTAGTAATTCCACCAAGGTTATATGAAATGATCAATTCTGACTATATAGATTATCTCCCAAAATAAGCACCAATGAGTGAATACTTACTATTTACCAAGGACCTTTTAATATACTTAATTCTTAACATACACGTACTAAAAAAAATAATTATGAGAATTTCCCAATAAGACCATAATTAATGAGAACAAAAAATTCAGCCACCAGAAGCAGTATTCAGAATAGTGTTTTAATGTTTTAGTTGTATTCAACAAAGATTCTGAGTTCAGAGTTTTACGTTTCACAAATTCCACAACTTAACTGAATGTTTTAGAGATTTCTTGATGACCCAGAATCATTATGACCATCTATTATCCTGTTCTCAGGGGCTATTACAAATTCAGGGCAGTTTTCCTTTGAGTCAATAGCCCTAGAATATAGAATTCCTATCAGCATCGCAAGCCTTTCTGCCTCTTTTCACCCTTTCATATTTGTTCCTCACTGATCAGTACTGCCTACATGCCTGCCTTCAGTAGCATCCTTTCATCCCTAAAGACTGTTTGGAAGCACACTGCTGGGTTTAGTGTTAGGTATAAAGAAAGAATAGGTAGGTTTTGGGTGATGGCCTAATCAATCTTGAGCATCAGATGTATAATAGCCTTTAGTGCTAGGACCTTGGCATTTCTACGTTGGATGCTCAAAAGTGTTCTTGTTTGTTTCTACTTTACTTCCTAATTCTTTTTTTTGAGTTGGAGTCTCACTCCCTTGCCCAGGCTGAAGTGCAGTGGCACGCATGTTTACAGCCACCCCAGCATAAACATGCTGGACTTAGGCAATCCTTCTGCCTCAGTCTTCCAAGCAGCCGGAACTATAGGTGTGCACTACCACGCCCGGCTAATTTTTTATTTATTGTAGATACAGGGTCTCACCAAGTAGCCCGGGCTGGTCTAGAACCCGAGGCCTCAGGCAATCCACTTACCTTGGCCTCCCAAAGTGTTGGGATTACAGGCTGAGCCACCGAGCCTAGCCTACTTCCTAATTCTTAATAGTGTAGTCTTAAGTTTCCCATCCTCTACCTCACAAAGTTGTATTTGGATAAATGGAAATAATGAATCTGACATTGCTTAGGTCAGAGCACAGGCACAGAAGGAAATCTATAGATTCTAGTAATTTCCTCCTGTCTCTTCAAGTATGTTTCATATTTAGGTTGTAAAATTTGAGCTCCAAAGAAGTGAATGTTACTGTATTATTTTTAGAAGCTTGCGATCAAGATAGTTAGAAACTAACTAAAGAAATGTGTGGTCTGCAGAGGCAGACCATTTGGGAAATTTGTAGGGGAGTTTTATGACTGCCACCTTCAAATATTTGAAGAAAGGTATATGTAAAATGACTCCCAGCAATTCTGTCAACAGATGCGCTGTTTATAAGTGGCCAAAAATATGTTTGTATACTAAGTGCTGCTCCAGATACAAGGAACAAAGAGAAGTCACAAGACAACAGACTTCAGTTCAAAACAAGGACAGATTTTTACATTTAAACATCCAAAAATGAAGCAGCTTTCTACAATATTACTATGAGGGTTTAAGAATGGCTAGTGGCTGGTTAGTTTTGAGAGGATTTCTGTAAAGAGTGTGAAGGAAATCTGAACATGCCACCCCAAAATGTGTCTCTTTAACATAAAAATTAAGTTTGAGGTGAAGACAACGGAGAAGAGAGATAGCAAGCTGAAGAAAGTTTCCCTTTATCCTCCCACTTTTCAGCTTAAATACAGGATATAAATTCTCCTTTATTAGAGACAACTCTAGACTTATCAGCCCTGAGACAGCAACATAGGAATCTGGAAACAGATCTCACTCTTTTAGTTTCCTCCCATATATTTACCTACCCAGTTTCTTACCCTTCGAAACCTAAAACCCTTTCTTTTGTCCTGTCACTTATTCACAAATTTTTGGTTTTTTGCCTCTAAAGATGCTATAGAAGCCAGAGTTATAAGCCACTGTCTCAAGGTAGTTTTCTTTCTTTCTTTTTTTTGAGTTGGAGTCTCACTCTGTCGCCCAGACTGGAGTGCAGTGGCTGCTCCCGGCCACCACAGCCCACAGCCTCGACCTGCTGGGCTCTGGCGATCCTTCCGCCTCAGCCTTCCAAGTAGCTGGAACTACAGGCGCGCGCTACCACACTCGGCTAGTTTTTTGATTTATTGTAGAGATGAGGTCTCACCAAGTTGCCCAGGTGAGTCTTGAACCCGCGGGCTCAGGCAATTCACTCACCTCAGCCTCCCAAGGCGCCGGATTACAGGCTGAGCCACCAAGCCCGGCTTCGAGTTAGTTTTCAACTGAGTTTTCTCCTGCATGTTGTGCACTGCACATTAATAAACCTGCTTGTTTTTCTGTTAAACTGTTGTTTGTTACAGAGGTTATCGCAACTAAGGAACTAAGATATCTGGGTAGAGGTAGTCTTTAGCTTTCTCTACAAGTGGAAAAATATACTGAATGATCTTTTAAGGCCTGCTCTGATTCTGACAGATAATACATTTTATACAGACAATCCAAAACCAGAAATTTTCATTTTTGCATTTAATTTTCACATTGAAAATACATCCTGAAGAACGCTGTAAGGAAGAAATGCGAGATCCACACAGTATCCAAAGTTATCTGCTCATCGACATGAACAAATACCAGTTATATCTATCTATTAAAGGGTTTAGATAAAAAGCACTTCAAGTGATAAAAATTATTTCCTTTTTTGAGCAAGAAAGTCACAACTACATCAATAGCACCATCATCATACACATCATACATCCAATGTCATGAAAAGAAACTGAGAACTATCCTTACTTTAAAAAAAATCACTTCAAAGATGACTCATATAACATATGGACACTGACAGAGTTTGAGAATCCAAATATATGAACACGGAGGGGAAGCAAACCAATTATAAAAAATTGATTTCAGCAATCTGTAGGAATGTAGAAACTCCAAGACAGTTGGATATAACCCCCACTCAGAGAGTGAGAGAAAACTACACAGAAGACGTCCATGAGGCAGGGAGAGTCCAGCCACAATTATCAGGTTGTTGCTATCATTGTTCATGTAGGTCCCCTCACCTACTTGGGAGGTGGGAAGAGGTATGTGGAATGTTTTACAGTTTAAATCAATGTTTTAGTTTAAATCGGCCACTGCCCTACTAGACTCTGGTGTGGCCATGTGCTCCTTGAGCTATGGACATCACCATGTTTCTTAGCTTTGCCCTCCTTCTCCACCTTGCGGAGGTGAATCTCCTCTTTCTCTATCTCCTCTCTCTCAAATTTACTTTCTAAATAAACTACATTTCTTAAGTAAACAAATAGAAGTATTACCATGTTTTTGTTTAGGTTAAAAAACAGTGCTAGCCGGGCTCGCTGGCTCAGCCTGTAATCCCGCGCCTTTGGGAGGCTGAGGTGAATGGACTGCCTGAGCCCGAGGGTTCGAGACCCGTCTGGGCAGCAAGCCCTCCTCTCTACAATAAATAAAAAAATCAGCCGGGCGTGGTAGCGCATGCCTGTAATTCCAGCTACTTGGAAGGCTGAGGCAGAAGGATCGCAGGAGCCCAGCAGGTCGAGGCTGTGGTGGCCGGGAGTGGCCACTGCACTCCAGTCTGGGTGACAGAGTGAGACTCCAACTCAAAAAAAACAAAACAAAATAGTGCTATTAGTGAAGCCTGATTTAGATAATTTAGAAGCCTGATTGTTAAATTAGATAACAAACATAATTTTTTTCAAATACCCAAGATATTAACCTTCTGCTGATTACTTTTGGTTTAATCACATAAAGGTGGGCAAAACTGACACAATGCCCCTAAAGAAGCAGACATATGATTTGCCAGCCCAGCACCGCTTCCTCTCTTTACTCCACCACAACAGGACTAAGTCAGGAGCTCTTCTGCCCTCGAAAGTAAGGCAAAAGACCCAGGCTGGCCAAAGTACTCCATTTCTTGGGCTTTTCTCGTAGCACTAATGTCAAAGACTGGTTTTTTCTGCTGAGTTGGGAAGAGGTGACTCTGGAGATGAAGGTGCCCATCTTCCTGACCACACGAAGACAGTCTTCCAGTAAAATGAAGAAAACAGGAAAAGAAAGAAAAACAGCAAAATTCTGTTTTGATAAACTGGATTTTCGGTTCTTACAACTGAAAGAGCCCTAAAACCCACATTATGACTATTTGCTTCTTGCTGCTTAATTGTAGTATAAAGATAAAGGTGGCTATCTTACCTTTAATTACTGACTCTGCTTCAATACCAGACGTGGAAGAATTAACAAAAGAAAGCTTAGCTTTTTTCCAACTCTCTGAAAAAGCCTATGACAAATTAGAATACATTAAGTAAGGCTCAGGTTAACATCATTACAAAAAAAAAAATCATAGCACTCTCTGGGAGAAAATATTTGCCAATCTTATTTATCTGATGAAAGATTTGTATCTGGAATTCACAAAGAACTCTCACAAATCAGTAACAAGAAGATAACCCAATTGAAGAAGAAATGGAAAAAAGATTTGACTCGACATTTCACCAAAGATGATATGTGAATGTCTAACGAACACGTGAAAAGATGCTGAACACCATTAGTCATTAGGAAAATGCAAAGTAAAACCACAATGAAATACTATTTCACAGCCACTAGAGGGGTTAGAAAATTTGTTTTAAAGAGCAAAAAAGAAGACTACAGCAGGTCCTTGAGTAATGTCAGTTTGTCTTAACGTTGATTTAAAAAAAAATTAATTCCTGGCCAGTGCAACTATCCTCTGGTTTCCTCCTACCTCCCAAAGATGTGCACGTCAGGTTCACTGGCATGTCTAAGTTGTCCCAGTCAGAGTGAGTGTGGTTCTGTGGGAGAGTGCACCAGCAACAGGATGATGTCCTGTCCAATGCTAGTTCCTGCTTTGTGCCCAAAGGTGCTGGGAGACGCTCCAGTTACCTTGAATCTTAACTGGAATAAGCAGGTTGGAAAATGAATGAATACAAATTTTTAGAAATAAATATTCATAGTCTACGATAATCAGACAAATGTACAACAATATGGTATAAAAGCACTTAAGGAGCCAACCATACTCATGTCTGTCTTTTTTTCTTTTTAAGAGACAGGATATGACTACGTAGCCCAAGCTGGGGTGCAGTGGTTATTCACAGGCAAGATCACAGTACACTGGAGCGTCAAAGTCATGGGCTCAAGTGATCTCTCTGCCTCAGTCTCTCCAGTAGCTGGGACTACAGACTTGCAACACTGCTGTTTTGAATTGCAGGGTGGTAAGAGGTGCTTACTACAATTTTGCTTTGCAAACATTTACTCCTTGATTGGACCCAAAACCACTATGACCGGTATCACTCAATGATTCACAAAAAAATCAGGTAAATAATTATTTTACTTGTTTCTATCAATCTTTCATAAATGTCCAGAATAGGCAAATCTGGAGAGACAGGAAGTAGATTAGTAGTTGCCAGGGGCTGAGGGGCAGAAAAAAATCAGGAGTGATAGCTAAATGAGCATGGCTTTCTTTTGGGAGTTAATGAAAATGTTCTGGAATTAGTGGTGATGGTTGCACAACTCTGTGACTATATTATAAAAAACACTAAATTGTACACTTTTTTAAAAGGGCAAATTTTATAGTATGTGAATTATACTTCAATAAATCTCTTATTATAAAGAAGAGTCAGCTCCCTACTGCAACTAAATAAATAAATAAGCAAAGAAAATTAAAAGATAGGCTGGGCTCGGTGGCTCAGCCTGTAATCCCAGTGCTTTGGGAGGCCAAGGTGAGTGGATTGCCTGAGCCCGCGGGTTCGAGACTCGCCTGGGCAACCTGGTGAAACCTCATCTCTACAATAAAATCAAAAAATGAGCTGGGCATGGTAGCGCATGTCTGTAGTTCCAGCTACTTGGAAGGCTGAGGCGGAAGGATTGCTGGAGCCCAGCAGGTCCTGGCCACTGCACTCCAGTCTGGGTGACAGAGTGAAACTCCAACTCAAAAAAAAAAAAAAAGGAAAATGAAAAGATAATTCAAAGAATAAATCAATATATCCAGGGACAGTGGCTCAGGCCTATAATCACAGCACTTTGGGAGACTGAACCAGGAGGATTACTTGATGCCAGGAGTTTGAAACCAGCCTGGGCAACATAACAAGACCTTGCCTCTACTAAAAATAAGCTCGCCAGGCATGATAGTGCATGTCTGTAGTCCCAGCTACTACGGAGGCTGAGGTAGGAGGATTGCTTGAGCCAGGAGTCTGAAGTTAGAGTGAGCTATGATGGCACCACTGTACCCCAGCCTGAGTAACAGAGCAAGTATATGTCTAGAAAAAAAGGAAAAAAGTATAAATGACCAATGAATGCATAAAAAGATCAAACAGTTGTAACAAGATAAATAAAAACTTCAATAAAACAAAGGCAGGTTTTATAAAGTGGACCAAAATAAAAGATAAGAAAAATTAGCAGAGTAAGTGATCAAGTTTTATTTTATTCTTAGGAGTCAAGAAAGCTACTGAAAACCACAGGCAGCAAATAAGAATAAATGAAATAACAGGCATAGAGAATTATCTTAGTTGTACTGTGTAGACACAAGAAATAGGGAGGCTTTGGAGACTAATATGATAGTGGGAAAGCTACCAATTATTCAAGCATTAAATGACTAGGGCTGGTGTCCCAGAAACATAAGATCTCAGGGAATGAGGAATTTCTGCCAGACTAAATGTCTTCGGCAGAAAGACAAGAGGGACAGATTTTTCCAAATTAAAAAGTTCGAGGGGGAAGGAGTAAAACTAAAAAAATGGGAACAGAAAAGATCACCCACCTGCCCAAGCCTGCCATTAAGGTAGCTGCATGTAGCACAGGACAAGACCTAAGGAACTTCAAAGCAGGGAATCCTCAAACCCTGCCCCTCCACGTCTGAATTTCATACCAGCGAAGCTGTAAGACCCAGAGAGAAAAAAGAAAACTGGAGATGGACAGCTAGCATGGACCAAGCATGCTCACCTGGGGAGTGAGGGCTCTTCAATATAGGCATAAGAAGAGCTCATTAAACATCTGCCTACGAGCACTCCTGGGAAGCAAAGATGGACAACAGGCCATGGACCGAGAGTTGTAGAAGTTCTAGGGAGGAGTTCCTTAGCATATGGGGCAAGAAATTAATAAATACCATACCACCCAGTGCTCCTGGGTGAGGAAATACTAGAATGACATAGACAACAGAATGTGGACTGAGAGTTCACACGAAGACCCAGATAACCTTGAAATTACATGAATCTACAGAAAATATGCTACTTGAACTTTTTGGATGAATTATAAGGCAGTGAAATGAGAACGCACTCCAGAGCCTATATGTATGCAGGATGCAGGGCCAACATCTGATTCCACACCAGCACATCATTCCAACCATAGGACTGGTCTGCACTAACAAAATCTGGAGAAAGAACTGCCTAAAAACCAGATGTCCTAGGCCTTACAAACTTGTCAAGAACCACTCAAAGCTAGGCCATGCCTATGGATAAGTTCATCTAATTACAAACCTGCCTTGCTATATGACCCAGAGATCCCAGACAGCACTACAATGTAACGCAAGCCATATTCATCTGCAACGTCTAGAAGGGAACCCCTATATTTCCACATACCTATGACAACTTTAGCCAAGAAGTGGAAAGAGGGGTCAACCTGTGGCATCAGGACTGGCTGTATGAACTGGGAAACCATGGAGCAGTCCTTACCTTGCTTCTCCCTATATTTTGCTACTGCCCACTAGGAAAGTCAAACTTTCCTGATTCTTACCACATCCATCTCCATTAAGTATCTCTTAAGACACAGTGAAGGACTGCATGCAACCCTTAACAGGTATATACAAGAAGTGAGGACCAGTTGGAGGCCCAAACTTCACCTGCATATAGACAACTCATGATACCTAATCCTAACTTGTGCCCCACATCTCAATAAAAAGAAGAAAAAAGAATGAAGAAAAAAGGTATATATGAAAGGAGACCAAAAAACCCCCAGTATTTATTAAAAATTGTGCATTTTTTCTTACATGTTTTAACTTCAGTCCCCTTTCCAAGTACTCTCCATTTGATGCAATACACCTATTAAAACACTTTTTCCCACTGCTCAAAACAGTTTTTGAACTCATCAATTTTGATGCCTTTTAGTGCTTCTGCTGTTTTTTGTTTCACCTGTTCTATACTGGCAAAAGGTTTCTCTTTGAGGACATTTTTTATCAGGAAAACAAAAAAAGATACTAGGGGCAAGATAGGACAAATAGGGAAGGTGGGGCATGGGGTCATTAAGTTTTTGGTCAAAAACTGCTGAACACTCAGGGCGGTGTGGCCAGGTTGTTTGTGTAAATCACCCATCAAGAAATGGGTAAATGCATTGAAATAATCTCCAAAAACAATTCACTGAAGCCGAACACAGCCTCTGACTACAATGCTAGCTGGTACAATGATGTTAATGGGTTCCTAGGACACTTACCTAGTGGAGGAAGCCTGTACTACAAGGGGCCCACCCTCCAAAAGATAATTCTAGTTGTAGTTTTTTGGGGGGTTCCCAGTACCTATCTAACTTAATATCTAGATAGAAATGTATACTTTTGTATATCCAAGGTGAAGATAATACAATGAAGCAATCATTGACTCCATTAAAGACATTGTTACACTGCTATTTAACATTGTTCTGGAGAGATTAGTCAATGCGATTGGATAAGACAAACGGTTAAAGGTACAAACATTAGAAAACAAGAAGGGAAAAACTATTTGCAGATGACATAATCCTATACCTGAAAGGTCTAAGAAAAGCAATGATAAAAGTATCTTCATAGGAATTTGGCAAGATAACTGGAAAACATGCAGAAATCAACAACATTCATACACACGAAAAATAACCAGTTAGAAGACATAGTCGATAAAGAAAACTGTAATACATTCCTCAGAGACACAAAAGTAGACTACGAAAATGAAAAGATATTACTTGCTCTAGGTTAAGATTTCTCAGTGCCATCAAGATTATCAGCTTTCCCTAAATTAAATCATAAAATTAATGTGATCCCAATAAGTAGCAATGACTTTTTAAACACAGTTAGACAAATTGATGTAAAAGTTCATATGAAAAAATAAGATATGGAAGAATAGCAAGGAAAACACTAAAGGAGGAGCTATAATAGGGTACTAGCCCTCAAGATATTGGAACATAGCACAAAACCACTATGATTAAAACAGTGTGGTACTGGCAAATGAATGGCCAGATAACCAAACAGAATAAAATACACCCAATTACATATAGAAATCTAGTATATGAAAAAGGGGCAAATTTTTTTTTTTTTAAATAATGCCATTGGGATAACTGAATAGCCACTTGGAAAAGAATAAAATCAGATCCATTCTTCACATCATATACAGAAATATAGTCTATATGGAACTTAATATGAAAAATTAAACTATATGAGTACTAGAAGAAAATGTGTGAATTCTTCTATAACATGAGGGAAAGGGAAAGTTTTCTAAATACGACTGAAACTTCAAGTGTAGTCGAGTGTAGTGGGTCACACCTGTAATCCCAGAATTTTGGGAGGACGAGGCAAGAGAACTGCCTGAGCCCAGGGGTTTGAGACCCACTTGGGCAACTTGGTGAGATCGCGTCTCTACAATAAATCAAAAAATGAACAGGCATGGTGGCAGGTACCTGTAGTCCCAGCTACTTGGAAGGCTGAGGCAGAAGGATTGCCTGAATCTAGTAGGTCAAGGCTGTGGTAGATGTGAGCGTGCCATTGCACTCCAGCCTGGGTGACAGAATCCAACTCAAAAACAGAAACAAAAACAAAGAAAACAACAAAAAACTTCAGGTGCAATAAATTTAAGATTAATATATGACTATGCAAAAACAAACTTTTGCATGGCAAGAAACACCACAAGCAATGCCAAAAGATGACTGAGCAAAACATATTTGCAACAAATATCGAAGTTAAATGACTAACATTCTTAAATTCAAAGAACTTTTAAAAGCTGAGAGGGAAAAAAGAACAAAAATCATAAAGAAAGTAGGCAAATAATATAAAGTTAATTTGTAAAAATTCTTAAAATGGCCCTTAAACATGAAAGCATGTTCAATTCACTTGTAATAAGGGGAATGCAAATGAATACTACACTGAGATACCTTTTCTTACCCATAAATCAGCAGAAATTCAAAAGCTAACAAAACATTCTAATGGTGAGCCTGTGGAGAAACAGGCACTCTGCTCTCCTACATTGCTGGTGGGGATATAAGGCAGTACAGTCACAGAGGAAGAGGAATTTGGCAAAATCTAACAAATCTATATACATGCATTTATTCTGAAGACATATCTCTAAGAACACAGATACATGTAAACATCATTCGTAATTGCAAAATATTGAAAACTGCTTAAATGTCCAAGGAGGACATTAATAGAAGAAAACACAGTACATACAATAGAGTGCTATGCAGTTAAGAATGAAAGTTATTTAGGGCCCAGGTGTGGTGGCTCACACCTGTAATCCCAGCACTTTAAGAAGCTGAGGCAACAGAACTGCTTGATCCCAGGAGTTCAAGACCAGCTTAGGCAACATAGAGAGACTTCAACTTTACAAAAACTCAAAAGATTAGCCAGGCATAGTGGCATGCACCTGTAGTCCCAGCTATTCAGGAGGCTGCTGCAAGAAGCTGAGGTGGAAGGATAGCCTGAACCCAGGAGGTCTAGGGTGTAGTGAGTCATGATTGTGCCACTGCAAACTAGTCTGGGTGACAGAGTGAGACCCCCCAACTCAAATAAACACAAGACTCAAAGTTATATAGTTTATGTATATTATCTTTTCAAACAGCTACTGAGTTGTTAGGTGATAAATACTTATTAAGTTATTTGACTAACTACTTAATAAATTAAACTGTTAGGTGTTTCTTTTGACTTAGGGATGCAGTGAAAAAATTACTACTTAAAAGGGTGCTCCCATGAATAGAAAACATTTGAGAAATTCTGATAAAGGCCCATGAAAACCTTTAAGAGACAGAAAATGTGCAAGAAGAGCAAGGAACAAACTGAAGAGAAAGAGGTATAGCAGGGTACTAGCCCTATCAGATTTACACTACAAAGCCATCATGATAAAAACAGTGTGGTACTAATGCGAGAATGGCCAGATAATCTAGCAGAACAAAATATACCCAACTACACATAGAAATCTAGTACTTGGCAAAGGGGCAAGGCTTTTTTAAATGTCACTGGGACAACTGAATAGTCATTTGGAAAAGATAAAATCAGATCCATTTCTCACATCATAGATGGAAGTAGGTTAATCAAAGTACTCTCCAGCCAGTCGTGGTGACTCACTCTGTAATCCCAGCACTTTGCAAGGCAGAGGTAAGAAAATTGCCTGAGCCCAAGGGTTTGAGACCAGCCTGGGCAACTTGACAAGACCTCTACAATAAAACAAAAAAATTAGCCAGGCATGGTGGTGCATACCTGTAGCTCCAGCTACTTGGAATGCTAAGGCAAAAGGATCGCCTAAGCCTAGCAGGTTGGGCTATGGTGGCCGGGAGTGTGCCATTGGACTCTACACTCTAGCCTGGGTGACAGAGTGAGACTCTGACTCCAAAGAAAAAAAAAAAAGAAAGAAAGTACTCTCCACAGTGTAGTAAGTGCTGTGACACTTACTAAGACAGCACATAAGAGAAACATCTAGCTCAGCCTTTTTTTTTTTTCCTTGTTTTTTTTTTAACGATAGGGTCCAGAGAAAGAACCCAACCAAAATACACAGGAGAAATATAACCTTAACTGCTGAGTTCTGAGGGACCAAGAGGGGGAGGGGTGGTTAGAATTCCAGGAAGAGGAAATGGAGGCATGAGTAAACACCCACATTCACTGAAGAGAGATGAGGCTGAAGAGTTAGATAAGAAGTACATTTTCAAGGTTTTGTACATGAGATCAAGGATAAAGAGTCTGAATTTTATCAATGGGTTAAAAGAAGCCAAAGTTGATTTGAAGCAGGGAAGTATCATGACTGTTCTAACCAAGGGTGGGAAAAAGATGAGAGGTGGTTCAACCACAGGCTAGACGAAGGCTGCTGAGTACTCCAGACTCTCTAGACAGGGCAGGTGAACTAAAGCACTCGCAAACTCCATGTGGCAACCTCCACTTTCAATGGATCCCTTTGCCAGTTCCTCAACTACCTAAGAAAATAGGGATCCCATGACTTAGCTGACCACACTCATAGTCTCTGTGGAAACTGGGAAGCTCTGCCACCTTCACAATGCATCTGGGAGTAGAAGTCATTTCATACTCTTGCTGTTTTATTGTCCAAAATAACACTACCAAATTCTGATATTTAGTTTCAAAAGTAAAGTCAGCGCCAGGCATGGTAGCGCATGCCTTTAATCCAAATGGCTTTGGGAGGCTGAGGAGGATGCATCACTTGGGGTCACAAGTTCAAGACCAGCCTGGGCAACACAGTGAGACCCAGTCTACAGAAAAAATTAGCCAGGCGTGGGGTCACATGCTGTAGTCCCAGCTACTTGGGAGACTGAAGTGGGAGAATTACTTGAGTCCAGGGGGTAGAGGTTGTGGTGAGCCAAGATTGACTACTGTACTCCAGCCAGGGTAACAGGGAGGGAGGGAGGGAAGGAAGGAGGAAGGAAGGAAGGAAGGAAGGAAGGAAGGAAGGAAGGAAGGAAGGAAGGAAGGAAGGGAAAAAATCAGCAATGCAGTTGGATCCCAGATACTTTTTTTTTTTGAGTTGGAGTCTCACTCTGTCGCCCAGACTGGAGTGCAGTGGCCGCTCCCGACCACCGCAGCCTTGACCTGCTGGGCTCCGGCGATCCTTCCGCCTCAGCCTTCCGAGTAGCCGGAATTACAGGTGTGCGCTACCACACCCGGCTAATTTTTTGATTTTATTGTAGAGATGAGGTCTCGCCTGAACAGGCGGGTCTCGAACCCACGGGCTCGGGCAGTCCACTCACCTCAGCCTCCCACCGAGCCCGGCTTGGATCCCAGATATTAAGGAGACTGTGTCAAATGTTATGTCTATTATGTCTAATATAGGACTCTAGCTGTGAAGGTCTTTAAGAATAATATATATTTCACAGAAACTTGCCTTTTTTTGTTTGTACAAATTACTCTCTTGACTTTGAGGAAATAAGTCTTCACTTTCACATATAATTAGATCAAAGAAGCAAATTCTCTTCCAAAGTTTACTCACAAGTCTTTTAAAAATTCATAGAGCTTTAATTTCCTTCTTTTCTATGTGGTAACCAAATCCTTATGGATGCAATAAGGTAAGTGCAATAAGAAAAGTGTCTTAGAGTTAAAGAAAAAAAAAAAGAATAAATGTTACTTATGGGAACCAGAAAATGAGTTTTTTTTTTCATAAAGCTACTGTATATTCTTTTTTTAGAAATCCAGGAGATGAACACATCCTTCAAATCAAGCCTATTTAAAAGTGTATTTTAAAAAGTACACTGGCTTGGAAAGAGGAAAGAGAATTTTACTAGCACCGAATAGCAATTAGACTCTTAGAGGAGTACTTCCACCTTTAAGCCTCCATAGTAAACCCAAAGAGAAAACGATTTATGGTCTCAAATGGTTAAGAAGAGACCCAGTACACCTCCGCTTCTTTTACCACCCTTTCTACTGTCCCCCATAACTTTCTCCCCATTTCCATTAGTGAAAGAAAAAACAAAAAAACAACATGATTTCAAGGAAAGGTCACTACAAATAAGGTTAGGGCACCCCTCTCAAATAGAAACAATTCAGTAGCTTTAGAGGCTTTAAAAAAGAAAAAGAAGAAGAAGAAAAAAAAACTAACCAAATACCAGAGCAAGTTCCTAATACTCTACCAGGACACCTACAAGGGGGTACCCCCCCAAAAAAACCCCAGACTTATCTTTTGGAAGGTGGGCTCCTTGTAGTACACTCGGATTTTATTCCCTTGGATCAAACAGTCAACCAAAGTTTTTATCTGGAGTTTTGAGAGGGTTGCGACACAATTTGCAGAAGAAACATCCCAAGTTGTGGCAAACAGGCGACTGATTCTTTCACCATGACAACACACCTGCCCCCACCACACTGAGGGTTCAGCAGTTTTTGACCAAAAATGGCACGACTCCCTGTGCCCGACCCTCCCCATCCACCAGATCTGGCCCAAATGACTTTTTAAAATTTGTTTCCCAGATGAAAAAAGTCCTGAAAGGGAAACACTTTGCCAACGTGGAAGAGGTGAAACCAAAAAAAAGGCAGAAGCACTAAAAGGCATCAAAATTGTTGAAAAAATGTTTTGAGCAGTAGAAAAAAGCCTCAATAGGTGTATTGCCTCAAAGGGAGAGTACTTTGAAGGTGACTGAAGTTAAAACATGTAAGAATAAATACACAGGCTGGGAGCAGTGGCTCAAGCCTGTAATCCCAGAACTTTGGGAGGCTGAGGTGAGGGGATTGCCTGAGCCCATGAGTTCAAGAACAGCCTGGGCAACTTGGCGAGACCTCATCTCCACAATAAATAAAAAATTAGCCAGGCGTGGTAGTGCACACCTGTAGTTCTGGTTACTGGGAAGGCTGAGGCAGAAGGATCGCCCGAGTCCTGCAGGTCGACACTGGGGTGGCCGTGAACGTTCCACTGTACTCCAGCCTGGACAATGAGTGAGACTCCAACTCAAAAAAAAAAAGAATACACAATTTTTTATAAATAAATTCCAGGTTGTTTGGGTCCCCCCTGGTAAAAACAATGCCCAACCATTTGTCCATGGCAGCACATATAGAAGGTGATTAACACTGAATTTGTAGGCACACTGGAGATAAAGAGAAGAGCGGCTGCTACTAGAGGCCACTTAGCCAGGGTTACCAACAAGTTCAGACCACACCTGATGGCCAAGAGTGTTGAGGGGATCAGTATCTTTGTTTACCTGAAGGTCTGGTTCATGGCTCAATCAGAATTGCCTTCTCCCTAGCTGTTTAGGATTAACTACAAAAATGAATGCTCTCAAAATCACTGCATTCAAGTTAAGCTCTACTAAACACAAGTCAGATGTCTAGCCTCTTGCAAATAACTTCACTTAGCCATAAAAAGTTTAGGAAAAATACTGATCTTGAAGAGGTATTGTGAAGATTAGAAATAATGTAAATAAAGCTCTTATCACAGTGCTTGGTAGGCCATTAACACGTGAGAACTGTAATTACCAAGAGGGTTGCTGAATTAAAAAAGGGAAATCTAACCTCTATAGTGGTAATGCCACTGAGACAAGAAATTGCAGGCTTCCCTCTCCTTAGTATCTAAGAGTTAAAACATTTTATAAAACAATGAAAATCATAAACTGTCCCCCTACTTCTTCAAAATCATAATCTTTTTCCTCATTAACATTCATAGCCTCTCATTTCAGTTTTTTGTGGGGTTTTTTAGATTAGAAAATATAGTTTATTTAGAAAGTAAATTGGAGAGAAAGAAAGAGGAGATTCACCTACCCGAGGGAAGGTAGGGGGCCAAAGCTTAAGAAAACACAGTCTGGCCATAGCTCAAAGAGCACATGGCCATACCATAACTTAGCAAGGCAATGGCCATAATGGCCTGGCAATAATGGTGGCAATGGCCTGGCAATGGCCGAGCAATGGTAACTAGCTGCTTAAGGATGAATGCTTTTAATTCTTCCCTTTGATGGGGGAAGGTCATTAAGGTGATTCATTCCAGTATTTTAAAAATAATTATCTTTGCTCCTCATCTACTAAAGAATACAAGTGCATATTACAATGAAATGCACATATACAAAAATTGATGCTGGTACATTTATGTTTAGAAGCTGAGCTTTGAAAAATAGGACCACCACCAGATACTTGGAGAGGAAAGAAAACATTAGGATTTTTTTCTTATTCGAACCTCTAAAGTGGAAATAATCCAACCATCTATAGACAAAAATATTCCCTCACAAATGGTAGACAAGATTCTTTCCTATAATTAGCCCCTTCTTTTTTTCTGAAAGCCCTGTGAAGAAAAGTGTAATGAAGTACTACTTCAAAATAAATGGTACAAATGACTGCACATTCAGCAGACACAACAGAAAACAGAATCTGGATCTTGGAAAAGAAATGTGATAAAGTGGGTAGTGATAAAGCATGCCAAGGTCACATCAGGATGTCAGAGAATTTCATGCATCCATGGGAAGAACAGGCCACTATACACAATTCTGGGATGCACTATGTTTTCCAAACAGTGGTAATTCTGAGTTTTTTCTTTTTTAGTAAGAGAGGGTACGGTTATCAGCTCCAAACATAAATATACTGTCTAGCATCAGAAAATCTCTTTCCGCTAACCTTGATAATCTGAAACAGTAAACATTTAACTCTGGAATACAAGTTATTATAATGTCTAATCACAGTCCAAAAATACAATTTTAACCTTTCAGAGGAGGATAGAATTTTGGAAGGCAAAGAATGTTTGACACACATCCATCCTAGCCTAACAAAATAAGTGACTTCTGGAAGACGACTGTGAGATCACCTACACATGCATTCATTCAGTGAAGAAATGTGTGAATAACTTCAATGTTAAAGGCACACTGCATGGAAACAGTGATGAGTAAGACATGGCTCCTCCCTGAATAAGTTCAAGGTCTAAAAACATTTTAAGATAATATTCTATAATAATGGTGTATTATTTTAATACAATAATTTTTATAATAATGTTGTATTAACAACAACAAAAAAATAAGCGAATAAGATACACTTAAATACACCGATAAGCATAAGCTAAAAGGAATGACTTCTACCGTGAGAGTTTACCAATGCAATTGGTTATCCAATTTTGGGAACATGATTAAAGTTGTAATATACTTCCAGGAAAATAATTAACTTTTTATAACAAAGCTTGTTCCCCATGCAGGCCTAACACACTTTTAAAATTAGGTGCTTTTCGGTTGGACACGTAGGGCGTGGTACTGGAGTTCTCACCCTACCACAACGACACTTGGATGAGCTCTCACAAATCTGGACATTCAAGTTTCCCAGCAAAGGCCAGTTTAACTCCCTAATTCTCCCTAAACCCTGAAACAACACTGCCACCTCTGTGCGCCGTCACCTCCGCCTACTTACACACATATATCTAGGCTAAAGCGTGCAAATCACATCTTCCACTTCTGGAAATCTTTCAGGAAAGAACCACGTTGGAAACACCACCTCACCCAAAATGTCTACATTCTCTTCCTCGTTTTGGAGTCTGGATTACCTGAATATGGGCTAAACCTAACAAGCGCCCAAGGCCAGCAATTCAGCTCAGTGCGGAGTGTCTAATGACTTCAACCAGGAAAAAAAAAAAATCCCTTAGCTGGCAAAAGAGAAAAAGAAAAGGAAAAGGGAAAGAAAAAGAAAAAAAAAATCATGGTAGAGATGCTTAAAAGCAACTGCACTAGTACAGGCAAGGAGTGGAAAGAAAAGGAAGGAGAGGAGAGGGGCGGAGTGAGGCGCGGGGACTGCGGCGGCAGCGGGTTTCCCCAGGTCGCGGGCACCGCCCGGGTGGGGACTTCGGCGTAGCGAGCCCGGCGCGGGGTGACCTTCGGACGAGGCCAACTCGGAGGGGCTGCCGGGCGCGGGGGACCTCGCCGCAGCCGCCCGCTCTCGGGGGCGCGCTCGCCCGCACGGCGGCGAACGCGGTGCCCCGGATTCCAGACGAGGATCGCCCCGCAGCTCGTCCCCGGACAGAACGCGGGATGTGCAATCTCGGCAGCCGGACCCTGCGCCCGGGCCTCGGCCCGCCGCCGCCCAGACACACCCCCGCCGCCGCCCCGGCGGCCCCAGCCCTTCCCGGGGCGGCCCGGGCGGGCATCGCTCACCTGCACCGCGAGCCGGTCCGCCGTCCCGCGGGCTCCGGAAGCCGCGGCTGCACAGGCTGCGGCTGGAGGGTGCTCGGCCCTTGTCGCCTGGGAGGCGCCGCGCGGAGAGCGGCAGCAGGAGGAGTCTGACGCGCGGCGGCGGAGCCCAGGCAGCTGGAGGAGGAGGAGGAGGACTCCGGCGCTCCGCTCTGGGGAGATCCACCCTCCTCCTGGCCGCTCTGCAGCAGCCGCCGCAGATCACTTCCGGGGCGCTGGGGAGCGGGGCGGGGCCGGCGGAGAGCGACTTCCTGTCCGCGGACTGAGAGGAGGGCGATCCTGGGCCGCGGCCGAAGAACAATGGCTAGGAGGGCGCGGGCTGAGCGGCCTCCTCCCCCTGCGGGCTGAGGGCGGTCTGCGCTGCCTGTCGGGCGGCCACACCCCTGGTTCTCTGAGCCTCGCGTGGTGAAGTCACCTCCCCGGGGCTCGGGAGTGGCAGCGGCCTCGCGTAGGTTCCCGGATCTCGGCGTCGGCGCCGCGATGTTCTTGTCTTTCTTTTGGGGAGCAGGAGGGGGCTCTTGGGGGAAGGAAGGAGGGGAGAACAGAGGCCGCCATCTTGCTCCGGGCGGGGTGGGGAGGGGGGCGACGGCCTCTTCTCCCCGGGCGTCTTAGGGTTGAGGCCGCTCGGTTCCCTGGCCGGAGTTTCTCAGAGTGGAGCTGGCGACGTGGCACGTCGCGGGCCGAATCCTGGGAGGCGGGTCAGTCGCCTCCCCTGGCTCTGGAGGGTCTCGGCGGCCGCCCTGGTCCCCGTATCTAACTGCTGACCCCTGGGGAAGTCGCCTCCACGGATGGTCTGCGAGTCCTCTCTGAGGGGCTGGGACCCCCCCTGCGACAGTGCGGGTCTGGTGTTGGTGTGGTGCTGAGGTCATCCTGTGGCCCCACGGGACCGTGATTTGGTAGCGTTTGAGAAGTAGTTTCTTAAATCACTAAATTATTAAGTTAGCAGCTGCAGATGATCTCTTTATTCTTTATTCTTTTCTTCACCTCCCCTCCCCCAGTTTGAGTACCAACTACGTGCATAGCAGGACGAATGTAAGGAATGTCCAGTCTAGTGGGCAGACGTGCGAGCAAATAATTGTGATTGGAAGTGTGGTATATCAAGGTGTACGGAGGGAAAGAATGGGTGACTTTACCAAGTCAGGTTAAGAGTTTTAAACTCTTAATAAATAAGCTTTTTCCAGTACAAAGATAGGGATGGGATGGCAAATCCAGATCCAAACATAGAAAACATGCAGCACAAGGATAAATAATGTGCATTGAGAAGACTGAGTAGTAATTCTAGGTCTTAAAGTTCAAGCCTAGGTTGCTGAAAAAGATGAGAGACTGGAAAAGAAAACGAGCCAGATCATGAACTGGTGAGACAATAAGTAGAGGACGAACCCTGGACGGATTTACAATTTAAGTTATTCTTCTGTTGATGGAAGAACGGATGGCCTGGGGGGAGGAGTAGGACAAGCAGAGAGCTTGTAGACAAGGTGCTATTGCAATCAAGAGAAAGGATAAAGACCCTATGTGAGTGTGAGTGAGCATCCATAGGAGGTGGATTCTTAAATTATTCAGAAGGCCTGATCAACTGATAACTGGTTGCTGGGGCAGCTGCTCGGTAAAAGAATGGAAGTGACAATGGTGATGCTTTGCAGAGGAGCAGGGTAAAGGTCTCTTACCGATTGAGATAAGGAAGGGTTGGGATGGATGGAGGAGGGGTAACTCTTGTTTGCAGAAAAAAAATGTGTTCAGTTTTTGGAGTTCAGTTTTTGGACCCGGTAAGTTTGAATTAGGAGTAATACTGTTAATGGGTCTAGAGCGCTGAAGAGGAGCTCTGCAAAAGTTAGAAACAACATTACTTACATTACTGCATTCAGGAAGATGCAGTGTCACTTCATTGAGCCCAGTTTCAAAACCACTTCTCCTTTCTTCTTACCTTTACTTGGGAAAATTACTGAAAGATTGTATTAAAAATCCCCATATGGGCTGAGTGCGGTGGCTCATGCCTGTAATTCCTGCACTTTGGGAGGCCGAGGCAGGAGGATTGCTTGAGCCCAGGAATTTGAGACCAGCCTGAGCAACATAGTGAAACCTTGTCTCTACAAAAAAAATTTAAAAATTAGCTGAGCGTGGTAGCACATGCCTATCGTCTCAGCTACTCAGGAGGCTGAGGCGGAAGATGGTCTGAGCCCAGAAGGTCAAGGCTTCTGTAGCATGATTGTACCACGCCACACTGCTCTCCAGCCTGGGCTAGAGTGAGATTCCGACTCAAAAAAAAAAATTGAAACTAATGTAAGTTTAGCTGAATTTTAGGGATGCTGCAGGCATTCAATAATACACTAGAAACACCCATACTGTAAACATGTTCTGGCATAATTGTCATATCAAGCTGTTAACCGTAGTATAAGGTATCTGAAGGAACAGTGCATTTGAAAATCTCAAGATAAGAGTTTGACTCTGCTACTTGACAATTGTAGCAAGTCTTTAAGTCCTTAGGCAAATCTTTAAGCCCAAATCTTTAAGTCTCATTGTTGAGACTATTTCTTTGAACAATGCATATCTCACAAATTTACTGTTAAAACAAAATGTAGTACAAATGTTAAAGTATTTTGGATCTTACAGATAATTCTCCTAGTGCTAATAAGTAATAATAAAACATGAACTTTGAGTTTTGTTTTTGTTTTTGGAGTTTTTTTTAACCAATGGTGACAAATTACTATCAACCAACTGCTTTTTTATCTGGCCCAAATATACAAAGGAGGTTTTGTTGTTGCTACTAGATGTGTAGTTAATGTATATTCATATGATATTTTCATAAATTGGTATATATAAGCATGCATATGATAATTATGTACATTATATACCCATGAATATATTTAAATGTTTTTATATGTGTATACCTTTCAAAAGAGAAATACTGAAGTCACCAATCTAATGGAAAAAAATTCATCTACTTTAGAGATAGACATTGGACAAAACCTCACAAAACCATATTTTTCACTATGTGTTTCTAATTAAATATGATGAAAGTGACAGAAGGGTCACAGGAATGCTCACCTTAATGCATCAGATAAACACGTAACTGCATATAAATTCTATAGGGACTGCATTATTCTATAGGGACAAGAATAATGCTTCTAATTCAAAATTCACATGACTGCAGTAGATTAATCATTCATTCTAAAACATGATTCTGACTAAAACATACCTACCTTGTATTTTCCCCAAAGACATATATTAGTTATGAGTAACAGTGAACATAAAAATTGTGATTACTAAAATTTCCTTTAGTTTTTACCAACATACTATATTTGTTGATACATAAGATTTGATCATAAATAATAAAAAGAAGACTGGGTGTGGTGGCTTATCAAGCCTTTAATCCCAACACTTTGGGAGGCTGAGGTGAGAGGATTGCCTGAGCCCACTGGTTCGAGAACAGCCTGAGCAACTTGGCGAGACCTCATCTCTACAATAAATCAAAAAATTAGCAGGGCATGGTGGCACATGCCTGTAGTTCCGGCTACCTGGAAGGCTGAGGCGGAAGGATTGCCTGAGCCCAGCAGGTTAGGGTTAAGGGTGGCCGTGAGCATGCTATTGCACTCCAACCTGGGCGATGGAGTGAGACTCCAACTCAAAAAATAATAATAAAAAGAAAATTCACAAGTCAAAACAGGATTCTTCAGGTCCTTTGAGTTGCCCAGGCAGCAATTTTAGGAATGCTCATGAGTTCTACTGGATATTAGTCCTAATTAATATGTGGTTACAATTATGCCCTTTCATCCAAGTACCTCAAAGAGCTTTTATAGTATTAATTTGTTATTTTGTATAATATCTCTGAGAGGTGGTAGGTAGAAAGTTATTATTATCTCTATGTTACAATCAGAAAAACTGGGGCATAGAGAGGTTAAGTGACTTTGCTTGGGTCATATGGTGAACAAATAACAAAAAAAGGATTCAAGTTAATTATTCTCGTTTCCAGTTCAGCATATTCTCCATTATTTGATTGTTTAATACACTTAAATGTATTTCTCTTCTAGGAAAATTGAGAATTATGTATTTAAATAATCTAGGATCTAAAGGTAAGTGAGAAGATTTCTGTTTTTATTTTTGTCAGGATCTCAGTCTCTTGCTCAGGCTGGAGTGCAACGGCACCATCACGGCTCACTGCAGCCTCAACCTCCTGGGCTCAGGCAGTCCTTCTGTTTCAGCCTCCCTAGTAGCTGGGACTATAGACGTGCCACCACATTCAACTGTGGTACCCAGGCTGATCTCGAACTCCTGGGATCAAGTAATCCTCCCACCTCAGCCCCCCAAAGTGCTGGGGGCACTGCCCAGCTAGGTTTCTCATTTTTTGTGTGTGTTCAAAAATGGTATTATACAGGAATGTGGAGTAAAAACTAATAATTAGCCTTTGATTTGCAGCTGTAACTATTATTTATAGAACTTTTGCTATTTGTGGCTTTCTGAAGCCTCTGCTCAAAATGAACTATTCTATTTCTGACTGCTTTATGCTAGGTTAGCATAGCTGTGAGCAACCAAGAAGCAGCTGAGACAGGCTGACTAATGAATTAGAGGTTGTCTTTTACCGTGTTTCTACCACTGACTCTTCTTGAAGTCATCCTCCTAGTTTTCCATTCAGCAGATATTTGTGTAACCCACATCCTCAATCCTTGGTCTATGGCCAGCTATTGTCAATGCTTAAATCAAAATATTTTAATTAAAATATCAACATAGATAATATCTCATTTCATGAGTTTGTGATGCTGTACTAGTTACCATTGTTGAATTCAGTTCTGGTAAACCTTACCTTTATGGTTCTTAAAAGACTATTAAGCATTAGTGTATTGGTCTCTGGATGGGCATGTATCACCATATGGGAATTTTATTATCATCATCATCATCATCATCATCATAATCATCATTATTTTGAATCAGGGGTTTACTCTGTTGCCCAGGCTGGAATGCAGTGGCACAATCATGGCTCACTGCAGCCTTGACCCTGTCTCAGTCTTCCAAGTAGCTGGAACTACAGGCATGTGCCACAACACCCAACTAATTTTTAAATTTTTATTTTATTGTGGAGATGACATCTTGCTAAGTTGCCCAAGTTGGTCTCCAACTTCTGGGGTTAGGCAATCCCCTCGCTTTGGCCTCCCAAAGCTCTGGAATTACAGCATGAGCACCCAGCCACATTAGCTTATTTTTAAAGCTTAAAACTATAATTCTTGTGTTTCTGGCTGTGTCTTTGCCAGTTTAAAGACAGACACTTTGTTCTGTTCATCTTTATGTTCTTTATGGTGTCCAACATAAGTACTCAGAAAGTATTTTGGGGATGAATAAAAAGTATATTATGATGTTTATTTGAATTAGGGAGGGAGGAACCCCACACAGTCGCCTCAGAAACTTTTGGAGGGTTGTGCACATTTTCTGCACATTCAGATAAAGATCGTTTTGTTTTACATTTTAAATGTGTGGAACCATTGTTTCAGTTTCTGACTTTATTTTATTGACATCATGTCTTGGAGGGGAAGGTTTGAGTAGGTACTAGAGACCACAGTCACCTGTAAGATACCATACTGGATGTGTCTGGGTTTAGATATTCCAGATGAATCACCGAACTGTAATGAGAATGTGTAAAGAAGTGGGGTTGTGACCGTTTAGAACCACATATTTTCATACTTTGACTGTCAGGAAGTTAGAGGACAAGACTACTATCTCAATGGTTCCCAAATATGTCTGCTCATCAGAATCACCTGTATAGGTTTAAAGGCAATTCAGAGTTTTGTGTCCCAGTTTAAATGTGGTGGATTAGGAAGTCTTGGTTGAAGCATCTGTAACTATAACACCGTCCTAATTCTGAATCAGTCAGCTGGTTTTGATAATTTGTTCAGGGTCACACAGAACCCTGACTAGAGCCAGAAACTAACTCAAATCTTTTTTGTCTAAGTTAAATTTCACTGGATTTCTATTGACCTTTTACTGACTATATATGATAGAGTAGGATGAAGAGGTAGAGAAAACAGTATCAGTTACTTTTATTACTTTTTAAAAACTATATTCTGTTACATGGCCTCCCTAAGTGCTGGCTTGGCATGGTGACTCATACCTGTAATCCCAGCACTTTGAGAGGCCAATACATGGGGATCACTTAGATCAGGAGTTCAAGACCAACCTGGACAACATAGTGAGACCCCCATCTCTACAAAAAAAATTAAAAAATTAGCAGAGTGTGTGGCACATGCCTGTAGTCCCATCTATTTGGGAGGCTGAGGAGGGAGGATTGTTTGACCCCAGGAGGTCGAGGCTGTTGGGAGCTGTGATTGTGCCACTGCACTCCAGTCATTCGGGCAACAGTGAAATCTCCACTCAAAAAAAAAAAAAAAAAGCTGGGCTTGGTGGCTCAGCCTGTAATCCCAGCACTTTAGGGAAGCTGAGGTGAGTGGATTGCCTGAGCCTGCGAGTTCGAGACCAGCCAGGCATCTTGGCAAGACCTCATCTCTACAATGAGTAAAAAATTAGCCGGGCATGGTAACACGCACCTGTAGTTCCGACTACTTGGAAGACTGAGATGAAAGGATCACCAGAGCCCAGCAGATCGATGCTGGGGTGGCCGTGAGTGTGCCACTGCACTCTAGCCTGGGCAATGGAGTGGGACTCCAACTCAGAAAAAGAAGGAAGGAAGGAGGGAGGGAGGGAGGGAGGGAGGGAAGGAAGGAAGGAGGGAAGGAAGGAAGGAGAAAAAAAGATTAAGTGAGCTAATATCTGTAAAGTGCTTAGTATCTGGTATATGGTAAGTACACATAAGTATTAAACAAATGTCTTCGTTGTCTAATTACAGTATTCACTTTGTCTAGTGCTAAGTTAGATAACATTGCATTGGATGTCAACATTTTCTCTGAAGAAAAAAATGTATGTAAATAAAAGCAGAATCCTCAGCTTTTATTTATCATGGAAGCCCTGAATTTGTATAGCCAAAAATATTTCTATATTGTTTCTTAATCTTATCTGATATATTAAAAGAAATTTTAATGACATTATTATATACAATGTTGTATTTATAGCTGTGTAGTGTTGTATATTCTCTTATTCAAGATATAGTTAAGGTGCATAAAATGAGGGTTTTTTTGTTTGTTTGTTTTTTCTTGAGTCAGAGTTTCACTCTGTCACCCAGGCTGGAGTGCAGTGGCATGCTCACAGCCACCGCAGCCTCAACATGCTGAGCTCAGATGATCCTTCTGCCTCTGCCTTCCAAGTAGCTGGAACACCTGGCTTGCATGCATGCATATTTATTTATTTATTCATTTATTTATTTATTTTAGAGTTGAGGTCTTGCCAAGTTTCCCAGGCTGTCCCTCAAACCCCTGGGCTCAGGCAATCCTCTTGCCTTGGCCTCCCAAAGTGCTGGGATTACAGGTGTGAGCCACTGACCCCGGCCAAAATGAGGTATTTTACATTGTCCTCTGAACTAGCTTCAAAGTTGATTCTTACTGTTACGTAATTAAGTATTCATTTTTTGGAAGACATTGTCTGCTTGGATTGATGTTCCAAATTAAATATCTCCCTTGAACAAGGTAATAGATATGAGTGTTTCTATTTAATTCCTGCACTTCTCTGCAAGTTTATTCACAGTCTTTTAATCTTGAAGTTTTTATACTTGTTGATTATAAATAAAATTATGCAGTTTCATTACTAGTTAATGAAGAATTCAATTTAACATTTTAAGATGCCCTGTGATACATTTTGACAAAGTCTGTGAAAATATACCTTTCATAAGCATCTGTCATTATGAAAATTGACATCTGTTTTAGTTTTTGTTGAATTGTGTAAGTTGTATTATTTTCAGAGGGATTACTGCACACTCAGCATCGATTTCTAGTGGTTCCTGTATTCTTTTAATGTGTATGTGTGTGTACACACAGATACCATCATATCTTCTATAAGAATACTAATTTAGTCCTTAAATATTCTTTAAAAAATGAATTATTCTGTCAGAAATAGATGGATGTGTACTGAGAAAAGGTAGAAGTGGGGATAACCAGACAGGAGGTATTTATAGGGTAAGGAGGGAAGTGGCAGGTAGGGTGGGTGAGACCAGCAGGTACAGATCAGAGAAGCCAGAATAAGAATCAGATGCCATCAAGCAACCAACTATTGAGTATAGAGTCAACCAAGGAAAGGGAATTAAATTACCATTTTCAGAACATTTGCTGTATTTCAGATATTGTACAAGGCACATTCAGAAGAAGGAGTGGCTAGGTAGTACCCCTAAATCTAGGCAGTTTGAGTCTTGAGAGTCAGAAAAGACTGTTAACAAGCAGTACACTTGAACAAATTTGATTACTGTCTTTTTTTTTTTTTTTTCCTTTCTTTCTTTTCTTTTTTTTTGAGAAACCAGGATTTATTGAGAGGGCAGAAAAGCTCCCACAGTGGGAGGGGACCTGAAAGGGTTGCCCTGATTACTGTATTTTTAAATATACTATATAGTTTATTATAAGAATCCAACAAAAATGAGATATTGCATGTTGCTTATTACTTATAATTCACAAATTTTGAACCATGCTCATCCCTTCCTTCTTCATTCTTTTTACAATAGAAGGTCATCATTCAATCTTTATTATAGGTCTTGGCTCCTCCTGTCTAGTTGAGGACCTTGTTCCATCAATTATTCTCTTTACTTCAACCTTTCACTCTTTACTTGTTCCTTGCCATTAGCATTCTCATTTGTTTAAGGTGTCTTCCTCATGCATGTCCCCCCTCTAGCTTCTACTCAAATTCTCCTTTCTGTCAAAATTTTTTAGAGAATTTTCTATGCTTGCTATCTCTCTTACTCCTCAATCATTTATCATCAGGCTTTCACCCCCCCCCCACTGCTGTGAAACAACTCTTGATACAAAAGTTGCCAACATCATCCCTGCTATGAGATACCTTAATTGTCAATATCTCAACAGTATTTGCAGCTATTGACTGTTCCTTCCTTTTGAAACAATGTCCTTTCTTGACTTCTATGATATTATACTTCACTTTTTGCTTCCTTTCATTACCCTTTGGATGCTTCTGTCTTACTTAAATATTGCCTCTGTAAGGAATTCTAATGCTATTATCATGATAGTCTACCCTGCACATTCTTCTTGGATGATCTTATCTACACCCATGGCTTTACTTTCTACATGTTAATGACTTCTAGCTATGAGTCTGTCTCTGAGCTTGAAACCAATACATTTAATTCCCTATCCAATACCGTGTGGGTGTTTTATGAGCACCCAGCTCAAGCTCAGCATGTCCAAATGGAATTGATGATGCCCAAATGCCCAAATCCAGAAATCTAAATGTTTGCTTTGAATTTTCCCTCTACTTCTTCAACATCCACTCAATCTCCAGGCTCTATTAACCTTCCTCTTTAGAATATCTCAAAATCCCCCATTTCACTCTGTTTCTACTACCACTTTCCTAATTCAAGCCATTATTACCACCTCATTACTCCTCTACTGCAGTATAGGCCCAATGGTTCAGTCTTTTCCTGCTCTAAATTCAGTTTTTACCGTGCAACCATCATGATCTTGGAGGCAAATATGATCTTATAAATTATCTGCCTAAATTGATACTTCCATTAATCTTAGATAGTCTGGAATTGCTTGTCTTTCTTACTAGGGAGGGCAAGAACTCTCCATTTTGTATACAGATTGGCGCAATATTGATTTTTTTTTTTTAGATGAATGAATTATGGAAATTTTTTAGTGAAGGTAAATATCCTCTGTTAATCAAAATGAGCTAGATTATGCTGCAGTAAGGGAAAACATCAAAATCTCAGTGGCTTAACATCACAGAAGCTTATTGTCTGCTCATGCTACATGTACAGTTTGCTGAGATTCTCTACTCCCCAGTGTTACTGAAGAAGCCAGCGGTTGAAGGCACCAAGTAAATATGTGTTTCCACAATCACTGCAGGTGCAGAGAATCTGGCAAGTATTGTACTAGCCTTTTTTTGTTTTGCTTTTAATTTTAGTTTTGAGTCAGAGTACTCTTCTGCCCAGGTTGGAGTGCAGTGGCACGCTCATGGCCACCTCATCCTTGACCTGCTGACCTCAGGCAATCCTTCTGCCTCAGCCTTACAAGTAGCTAGGACTACAGGCGTGCACCACCACACTAATTCTTTTATTGATTGTAGAAGCAAGGTCTCGCGCTAGCTCTTAAAGTGGCATACTTGCATTCATAAAGCATTGACAAAACAAGTCACACATCGTGCCTATTCAAAGTAGGTAACCAAACCACATGCCCAGAAGGAGAGGGAAACATAAGGCATTTGTATACAGCTCAGTGATATCATAATGTCTGTCTTAGTCAAGACTCTTGGTTGCATGTGACATAAATACAGCTTAGTCTAGCTAAGGAGTGATAAGAAAATTAGCCCTTCGTTTAAAAAGGGAGCAATAAGAAAGCATATCTTTAAAAATTTTTAAATTAAACCACTGAAAATGCAGAAGTGTATCTGGGCCCCATTGATAGTTGGAACTGAGACTCTTTTTTCCCAAATCTTGTTTCCGTTTCTTTCTGTAGATTTGCTTCAGTCTCCTGTACTATGGACTGTCCAGAATGATGGATTGTCCATGTGGCTACTGGTATCTCCTAATCTTCCTACCTCACGGTTGCCACCATGCCTGAGAGAGCTAAATGCTTTTTTTGGGTTTGGTTTATCCAGCTTCCTCAGTAAATCTTGGGTTGGGACTCTGCAATGGTTTGGTTGGAGTTGTGTCCACTACTGGACCAGCCGTCTGTGAGCCAGGAGACAGAATCATAGAGTACAAGCATAGTGCCTGCCACCCGTCCTTTAAGAATTGGGATTATAATGGTTAGTCTTATATATCAACTTGGCTAGGCCATGACAACCAACTATTTATCAAATTCTAATCTAGGTGTGGCTGCAAAGGCATTTTTCTTTAGAGGTAAACACTTAATCAGTTGACTTTATGTAAAGGCGATTATACTCAACAATGTAGATGGACCTCATCTAATCAGTGGAAAGTCTTATAAGCAAAAAAACCTAGGTTACCTAATGAAGAAGTTCTGAATTAAATTATAGGGTCAACTCCTGCTGAATTTCCAGCTTGCCCTATGGACCTGTGGATTTTGGACTTGCCAGTCTCCACAGTAGTGTGAACCAATTCATTAAAAATCTATCTATCTATCTATCTATCATCGATCACATTTCTGTTTCTGGAGAACCCTGACTGATACAAGGACCATTCCAGAATATGATAGGATCACTGCTCTGGGAGCCAGGTAGCTAGCTACCCCCAACAAAATATCAGTGTCAGGAAGAGAGAAGATACATAGAGCAATGGGGAATCGAAAAAAAAGAAAGAAAAGTGAGAATAATGAAAAGTACACATAACCTGATGCAGTGGCTTATGCCTGTAATCCCAGCACTTTGGGAGGCAGAGGCGAGAGGATTGCCTGAGCTCAGGGGTTTGAGACCAGCCTGAGCAACATGGCAAGACCTTGTGTCTACAATAAATCAAAAATTAGCCAGGCATGGTGGCGCATGCCTGTGGTTCCAGCTACTTGGAAGGCTGAGGTGGAAGGATCACCTGAGCCCAGCAGGTCGAGGCTACAGGGGGTGGCCATGAGTGTGCCACTGCACTGCAGCCTGGGCAACAGAGTGAGACTGACTCAAAAAAAAGAGAAAAGTACACATGGTAAATAATACTAGAATGTGGCTAAGCATAGGCTCACATGTGACTAGCCTTAAGTTTCCTAACCTCATCCTAATGCATAATGAGAAATCATATAATCGTAACAAGCATATTAAAATTGTCATCCCTTTCTAATTTAGATTAATTTATTCCTTCATTTTGAATGGCTTTGGCAGCAGATGATATGTTTTCTATAATTCGTATCTTAGCATGTTTTACTTTTTCCTATTTAACATTTTTGTAGCTGGTGGTTTTATTTTCTGAGTAAATATATTAGTTTTCTATTGCTGCTGTCACAAATTATTACAAATTTAGTGGCTTAAAACAAAAACAGATGTATTATTTTATAGCTCTGGAGGTCAAATGTCTAAAATGGGTTGGCAGGACTGTGTTTCTTCTGATGGTTCCATGGGAAAATCCTGTTCTTCACTTCTTCCAGCTTCTAGAGGCTGCTCTCATTCCTTGACTCCTGGCTCTCTTCCATCTTCAAAGCCAGCAATCTCATCACTCTGAACTCTGTTTTTATCATCATTTCATCCCACTGACTCTGACCCAGCTGCCTCCATCTTATAAGATGTCTTGTGATCACATTAGGTTTACCCGATGATCCAGGAGAATTTCCCTACCTTAAGATCCTTAACTTAACCATATCTGCCAAATCCTTTTGCCTTTGAAGTAATATATTTACAGGTTCTGGGGATTAGGACATGAACATCTTTAGGTGGGGGCATTATTTAGCCAATTACAATAAATAATTATCAAACTGATACACAGAAATTTTTAAAAAATCAAAAATCTCTCTTTCCAAGGCAAGTATTTTCAGCTTTTAGATTTGTTTCCTCTAGTATTTATCTTCATCCTTCTTAGTAATGGATTTTCACTGTCATTGTGATGCTCCCACCAAACCCTGATGCTCCTGTTTCAGGTGCAACCTCTTCCCTTTAGAGGTTCGGGGTTCAGGGAGCTCTTTGATTGTGTGAATAAGGTGAGCACCGACTCCATGTGGGTATTTTAAAGTGTGGAGTCAAATATTGTTTCAACACAACTGGCAAGGTCCATGTGTCAATGGCCTGTCTCCAGTTTGTTCTGATTTCAGAACATCCTATTTTATGATTCATATTCTGTGCATGGAAACAGTCATTGTATTTAATAATAATACCTACATGTAAAAGATAACTTATGTGGTCACAAGACTTTAATGATCCTCTATAGACCAAGCAAATGTGTTTAACCATAACTGTCTGCATCAAATTCACAGCCAGAATGCCCAAGATCAAAAAATTTGCATAATATAAATAATAACAAAATGCACACATACATACACATACTCTCTCACACTTCTTGCAGAACTGTGCTTGGGGAAGCTCTGTTTGTTGAGTGCCACTGAAGGCATCTTTTGCTAAACTACTGCTCCAGTTATTTTGTTTGGAAAATCTATCACAGTAGGGCACAGCTGTTTATTGGATGAGCAGAAAAAGAAAAAAGAAGATACGCTTGCGGTAACTAGAAAGTTTTAAGGTTTTTCAAGTTGTATAAAATGGACCTGAAGAAACGTTTGTGTTTCAGGATGCAAAGTTGGAGCTGAAATGAGATATTAAACTGGTTGCAAAAAGTGTACAGCAGCCATCTCCTGAGGTCAAACCTGGTACCCAGATCTGCAACAAAGCTGCAAGACACAGCTTGTTGGCCTTGTCCCATATTGTCACATAATCTGACCATGTGTGAAATTCCACAGAAGATTCATATTCTCCTAGTTTGGTATCGAGGATTTGCTCACACTCCTTCAGAATCTCATCTTTATAGTCTTTTTTTTTTTGAGTTGGAGTCTCACTCCGTTGCCCAGACTGGAGTGCAGTGGCCGCTCCCGGCCACCGCAGCCTCGACCTGCTGCGCTCTGGCGATCCTTCCACCTCAGCCTTCCAAGTAGCTGGAATTACAGGCATGCGCTACCACGCCTAGCTGATTTTTGATTTATTGTAGAGATGCGGTCTCGCTGCCCAGGTGGGTCTCGAACCCGCTGGCTCAGGCAGTCCACTCACCTCAGCCTCCCAAAGGCGTGGGATTACAGGCTGAGCCACTGAGCCCGGCTATCTTTATAGTCTTTTAAGAGACACTCACGTGGCTTTCCAACTTGTCACAGGGTAAACGTAGGCAAGCCCTTCTTCACCCAGGAGGTACCAGGAACACTAAGCTGCGGTGAGTGCTGAGGCATCAGGTTGAATTTCTAAAGCACAAGCCACCTTTTGAGTAAGAACTACTTCTATTTCATTCATCTGTCTGTCTGTCTATCTATCTATCTACCTATCTATCCATCCATCTATCATCTATCTATTTATATTTAGAGATGAGATCTCACTATGCTGCCCAGACAGGTCTGGAATTCCTGAGATCAAGTGATTCTCTCTCCTCAGCCTCCCAAAGGCTGGGGTTGCAGCATGACCACTTCCAGGCAAGAGGGAGCTGCTGCCTGCCCAGAGCTCCATGAACCACTGCAGCGCTGCGATGACATCCTGCCGCCGAGAGCCAGGGACCAGGAGCCACCCAAGGCACCTGCATCCCAACCTCTGGCTCCTAAGCAGAGCTCACAAGAAAGCCTACTCCAGTGTGTTGGCTTCTTGTTTTCACAGACAAAGATTTGGTTCTGTTATAATGCTCCCCCACCCTAGCTTTCCCTATTCTCCCAATTTGATAACATTATTTTTTAGAAACTAGTAATCGGTATCCCTGTCATGATGAGGTAAATATTATTTACTGCAGAGTCAAATAGAGAAGCATGGTTGAATTTCCTTGTCTTTAGAGTTTTTCAGGCTTTGCATATTTACCTTGTTTCATTTATATAATGTCTATCCAAATTTTCTTAATACTTTCCAAATATTTTATCATATTATCTATGTCTCCCTTTTCCTGGAACCCTTCCTACTGGAGCCTTCTGTCCTCCTGATCTCTTGCCCGGTTATTCTCCAGGTCTACAGCAGAGAATCATGCTGTGATTCTCTTCCCTGCTTTCTTGGACAACTTGCATTAAAAGGGAGAAGCAGGAGAGTGAGTAGAAAAGGTGACAACTTTTCTGAAAGTTAGATTTCTGATGTATTGGACTGACTATTGTCTAAGTGTTCTACAGTGATGGGAAAGATTTAAAAACTTAATCAGGCTGGACATAGTGGCTCACACAGGTGCTAGGAGTCTGAAACCAGCCTGGGCAACATTGTGAGATCTCATTTCTACCATAAAATAAAATAAAGTAAAGTAAAATAAAAATAAATAAATAAATAAATAAATAAAATAGAAGTGAGCTATGTATAGCCGGGCCTGGTGGCACACAGTAATCCCAGCTACTCAGGAGGCTGATGCAGAAGGATCACCTGAGTCCTGGAGGTCTAGGCTGTGGTGAGCTGTGATTATGTCACTGCATTCCAGCCTGAGTGACAGAGTGAGACCGCCAACTCAAAAAGCAAATAAATAAATGCACAAAAGTTGACTTAACCATCAGACTCATAAGTCAGGCTTGATTTTGGTATAAAATGAATCCTGACTCAGTATTTCTGATAACCAATTAATATCAGAATAAGTATTGGTTATTTTTAATTAATTTTATAATAACTTTTTCAGTTACAAGCCCTAAGTCTTTTATATAGTGAATAAAAGGATTGTTGAAAGCATTTGTTTATACTCCAAATCTGAATGCTTTCTGAAGACTTGGTAGATCCCTTATCAGTATTTTTTTGAGAATTAGCACATTACTATGAAAATTCTATAAATGCTATTCTAGAAAATGTAAAATTTTAGTTAGACCATCATTATGTATAAAATGTAAATTAAGTTGCATTAGCCTCTTTCCCTGCTTTTTATTTAGAAGAAATCACAGTCCCACAAATCATTCTGTAAATATTTGTTGGGTTTTTAGTATAATCAAGACAGTAAATCTCCCAAAACTTCTTATATTTGCCACACTCTCTTCCTCTTTTTGTTTTCTTTTTTTTTTTTTTTTTTTTTTTTCTGAGTTGGTAGTCTCACTCTGTGGCCCAGACTGGAGTGCAGTGGCCGCTCCCGGCCACCACAGCCTCGCCTGCTGGGCGCCGGTGATCCTTCCGCCTCAGCCTTCCAAGTAGCTGGAACTACAGGCGTGTGTTACCACGCCCGGCTAATTTATAATTTATTGTAGAGATGAGGTCTCGCCAAGTTGCCCAGGTGGGTCTCGAACCTGCGGGCTCAGGCAATCCACTCACCTCAGCCTCCCAAAGGCACGGGATTACAGGCTGAGCCACTGAGCCTGGCCCTCTTTGTTTTCTAGTCTCTTTTTCTCCAGTCTAAGAACTATCCATCAGACTTTCTCTACCTACTTTTCACTTCCTGCCTCTCAAGCCTACCTCTTCTCTTATCAGTAGTCACTTGCTCAGCATGGGTGCCTTCCCTGTATTCCCAAGGACTTTGTATATGTATCATGGCCATTTTTAAATTCTCTAGGGTGCTGTGCTGAATATTTTATAGGCATTCAAGAAACTATTGGCATGCTGGGCATGGTGACTCAAGTCTGTAATCCTATCACTTTGGGAGGCAGAGGTGAGAGGATTGCCTGAGCTCAGGAGTTTGAGACCAGCCTGAGCAACATGACGAGACCTCGTCTCTATAATAAATCAAAAATTAGCCGGGCATGGTGGCACATGCCTGTGGTTTCAGCTACTTGAAAGGAAGGAACACCTGAACCCAGCAGGCCAAGGCTACAGTGGCTCTGAGTAGGCCACTGCAAGCCAGCCTGGGTGACAGAGTGAGACTCCAACTGAAAAAAAAAAAAAGAAACTATTGGTTATTGGAAGATATTAGTACTATAGGCAATTGGCATTTTACTGATGCCTTGTTTCTAAGTTAATTTTTAAAAATTGTATACCTTTATATCCTTATAACAATGGCACCTTTGTTGATTTCAGGATTACTCAGCAGTTTCCTTAATTAAACTTATTTTTCTGGTGGGAAATAAAGGAATCAAGGGAGAGTGAATATACTATGGTCTTTGGATTTGGCCCGAAGGTTATTGAGGATTTCAGTAGAAATGGCATCAGTGCAAAGGAAAGACCAAACACAAAGCAAATGTATTAGTTTTGTATTGCTGCTGTGATGTTACTACAAAGTTATGGCTTAAAACAACAAAAATTTGTTATATTACAGATCTTTATTTAAAGCAGAAGTCCAACATGGATCTTACTTGGCTAAGATCAAAGCGTCAGCAGGGCATATCCTAGAGACTGCTCGACCCCTTTGGCTCTTGGTTGCCTTCCTTTACCTTCAAAGCTAACAACACTAGGCCAAGTCCTTCTCATGCTGCTGTTTCTCTGGTTATCACTTCCAATTTTCTCTTCCACTTTTAAGAATTCTTGTGATTGTACTGGACCCCTCCAGATAATTCAGGATTGCTTCCTTTTTTCAAAGTCAGCTCATTTATCAACCTTAACTCCATTTGCAACCTTAATTCTTTGCTGTGTAATTCGACATATTTCATATTCTGGGGATTAGGATATAGACAGACATTTTTGGGGAGGAGGGGATGTTATTCTGTCTACCACAATGAGCAAAGAAGATAATTCAGACAATTCCAAGGGAGAAAAAATTATGGCATTAAGTAAACACCATAATTTGAAGAAGTAAATGATAGCAAAGAAGCATTGAAGGTAATAGAGTACATAATGTTGAGAACACTTAAAATTTTCATAGAATTACAAGGTTGAGAAGAACTTGGATATGTCATGCAATTCTTGACAAAAAGCAAAACACAAAAGCTGATTTGTACTGGAAAAAAATACCAACATTTTAGAAAAAAAATACAAATTTTATCACATATCTATGGGAAGACCCAAAATAATGACAGCAGGCAATTTTCTGCAAATCACACTGAAATAAGAAAGTGTATTTTTTTGAAGTTAAATACAAATTACAAAAGGATATCTGTAATTGTACAATTAGATGAATTTTAGACTGTAAATTGTTCAGCATGTCATTATCTATGGCTTCTCATAAGTGCTGTACAATGATCTCTTGAATTTTTTTTAGTGCTATTTTTATGTTATGTCTGGAATCTTCGAATTTGCTCCTAAACCTAGATAGAAAATGTTGGGCACACCCTCATGTGTTTTCACAAATATAGCAACTGGAATGTTATCTGTATCCTACCACTCACCCAGTTCTACCTCCATGCTCAGCAAAAGTCACCAGGGTGGAGTAGATTTATGCAGCAGAGAATAACAGTTTCCTTTTTTCCTTTTGTTCTTGCTATGAGCCATAAACTAATCACTGTCAAAGAGTGAGATTAGTATTCTCTGTTCCTTTTGAATTTACATGAGGTTTTCAAATGTTAAACCAAAAACTTAACTATATGTCACTGTTTAATACACTAGTATTTTTTATTTGCTAAAATTTTATTAAATTGAAACTTGAAGTATAAATCCCAAATGTCTCTATATTTTTGAAATGGTTATTAAAAAAATACAATCTATTGTTCTCTTTTCTCTATCCTACTTCTGACTCTGTGCTTACATTTTCTCTTTTTTGAGTGCAAAAAATAAAGTTAGAAGTTCCAAAGGAAAAAAAACAGGGACACAATATCTGCTTTGCTTTTCAGATAACACCTAAGTAGGACTGTTCTTTAAGTCTCTATAATTATGAGATTTTAAAGTTGTAGGAGACTTTTGAAGTGGTCTTGACCAGATTAATTTCTCAAAAATTGTGTTACCATGACCCCTGGAGGTAAGGCAAAAGGCCCTATAGCCTACCTGTTTTCATTCATTTTCCAGTAAAAAGAACTCTGTGATTACGAATGAAACAATAAAAATTGAAGTAGAACCATAATTCTAGATATCCTCAAAACCAGGCAATAAGGCAAAAGAAAGATCTAGAGAGCATGCGTCACTCACCCATAAGAATTGAAGAAAGGACTTGCTTTGGGGAAAGTTCTCAGCCCACATAATAGAGTTGTACAAAAGACAGAACCAATAGGATGATTGTTTCTCTGGTTGGTACATACATACACACACACCACATATATATATATATGGGGGGGAGGCTTATGCGATAATTGAGGCTGAGAAGTCCCAAGATCTGCAGGCAGAAAGCTGGAAACCCAGGAGTGTCAATGTGTAGTTTCAGTCTGAGCCTGAAGGCCTGAGAACCAGGAGAGCTGATGGTGTAAATTCCTGTCCAAGAGCTTGCAGGCTGGAGACTAAAAAATATGTACTGTAGCATGTTTTCTAGGATGAGTTTGCAACCTTAATTGTCAGACCTCACACACATTTCTCCCCCCCCTTTTCAGTTCAAGACTGAAAGAGGAAAAGACTAATGTCTCAGCTCAAGGCAGTCAGGCAGGAGGAGTTCCCTCTTCCTTGAGGGAGGTCTGACTTTTGTTCCATTCTGATCATCAGCTGTTTGGATGAGGACCCACCACATTAGAAAGGGAAATTTGCTTTACTCAATCTCCTGATTCAGATGTTAATCTCATCCAAAAACATCCTCACAGACACCCCCAGAATAAAATCTGACCAAATATTTGGGCACTCTGTGACCTGGTCAAGATGACATATAAAATTAACCATCATAGTCCATGAGTGATCCTCTCACCTTGGCCTCCCAAAGTGCTGAGATTACAGGCATAAATGCACCTATGCCCAGCCTCCACATACTAACTCTTTAAATAAATTAAGATTCCTGTTATAGTCTTTCAAGTGCACTTTTCCCCAAGCTAAACATTCCCAGCTTACTTTTCTAATCCTTATATGATTTCATTGCCACATTCTAGTTTTGTCAGTTTGAATTAAACACATTATTCTAAATGTGTTCTAACTCCTTTATACTAGAAAAAAGAAATCAACTTTGAGTCTCCACATATTTTCTTTTTATATAAATAAAAATAACTATCTGTTGAGAAAGCCATTTGAAACCATTATTCATGATATTGCTAATCAAACTAGCCTTAATATATTGCAAGCTGTTTCAATCCATATACTTCACATAAATGATTTCCCAAATTCCCTAAGGTTTATACAAGGCCTGACAATTAACTTAATGAATTTGCCACCATGTGCTTATGTTGGCAGTACCGTACAAACAATGGGGTAAGGTTTAATAACATTGGTATATCAGTGTCTCACAGCTGTGTTCATGTCAATGTGTGGTGGTGTCTTGCTGAGTGGCATTTATTATTGTTGTTGCATGTTTTTGTGTGCCATCATGAGAATGTCAGAGCTTGAACCAGAGCAATGAACAAACATCAAATTTCTTGTTAAACATGGCAAGAGAGGAAGTGAAATAAGGGCCATGTTAGTCCAAGTTTATGAGGATAATGCCATGAAGAAAATAGTAGTGTACAAATAGATTAAATGTTTTTCTGAGGGGAGAGAAAGTGTCACTGATGAAGAGGGATCAGGATGGCCAGTAGTGAGCAGAACTGTAAAAACATTGCAAAAATTCATCAAATTATTCATCAGAATTGTCAGCTGACTGTGAGAAGCATAGCAGGCCAAATAAACATCAGTAGAGAAAAAATTAGGACAATCTTGGCATAAGAGAGGTGTGTGTAAAAATGGTCCCGAAGGAGCTCTTGCATCTCGACAATGTACCAGCTCATACAGCACTGTCTGTGAGGAAGTTTTTAGTCGGTAAACAAATAACTGTATTGAAACACCTCTGCTACTCACCTGATCTGGCCCCTTTTTTCTTTACCAAAGATAAAGGAAATATTGAAAGGAAGGCATTTTAATGACATCCAGGACATCCACGGTAAGATGTCAACAAATCTGATGGCCATTCTAGAAAAAGAGTTCCAAAATTGCTTTGACAGATGGACAAGCAATGGCATCAGTGCATAGCTTCCGCAGGGGAGTACTTCAAAGGTGACCATAGTGATATTCAGCAATGAGGTATGTAGCACGTTTTCTAGGATGAGTTCGAGAACTTAATTGTCAGACCTCATACACATATTTCACACATGTATCAACACAACAATCTTGCAATGTATTGTCTTCTTTGAGACTCAAGAGTCAGTGGCGATAACACTGTGTACATAACAACCCTGATTTTGTTAGATATCTCTGTTAATCCCTCTTGTGATTTGGCATCGGTTATACTCAGTACAAATCCTGATTGGATGAAGTAACTAAGGTGTTTCAGCATGGAAGCAATCGTCTTGCCAGGAGATTGGTTTAATGGATGGCCTGTGATATAGTTCTGGCCAATTTTATATATAAGAAACTCTGCTGAAGTTGCTTCTTGAAAAGATTTTCTTATTCTCAAAAAGGAAATTCCAAGAAATGACCTCTTTCCTGTCTCTGGATGTTACATATGGATGTGTCGACAATGTTACTGTTAGCTGGAAATGTCAGGGTGAGCATTTGGAAAGAACCTGAGACCTTGGTGTCAGTCAGTCCTTCCTCCACATTTCCTGCTTTTCCTCTACACTTCCTGTTATGTGAGATGATAAACTCTTATTATTTAAGTCACGTTGAATCAAGTTTTTCTGCTACTTGCTACCAAAGTTATCTTCATTGATAAATTCTGCCCTTGAACATTTCAAAAACTGAGTTAATTCTCATCTCACAGTTGGTGGGAAGTCTAATCATCTCCCAATAATTCTTTGAATTCCCTCAGGCTGACTTCTCCAAATCCAACTCCTGATCCAAACTCCTGAGTACTGTGCTGATCCAGCCATGGAATATAACTTCTTTTTCTCAATTAAAAACAAACAAACAAATTCCACTCCCATCAGACACATTAAATTTCGTATGTGTGTGTGTGTGTGTGTGTGTGTGTGTGTGTGTGTGTGTGTGTGTGTAATGTGTCAACTTTTTTGAAGGTTTAGGCTAAGGGAATGGAGCTTACATTACTCCAGTAAAACATCTTAAAATAGATCCTTAAGTATTCTTGTTTTTAAACGTCTTCAGTAATTCCCTCTACTGGAATTTTCCATTGGTCATGTTTTATAGTCTGCAGTCTCTGGTTTCATTCTTCAGGCTAATCTCCTTAGGAAGAAGTACTTTATCACAATTCCCACAGTTTAATTTTCAAATTAATTTAGTTTTCCACTTGGCCAAGCATGGTGGCTCACACCTATAATCCCAGTACTTTGGGAGGTCGAGAGGCAAGAGGATTGTTTGAGCCCAGTAGTTTGAGACCAGCCTGGGCAACTTGGTGAGACATTGTCTCTACAATAAATCTGGAAAAATTAGCTGGGCGTGATGACTCACACCTGTAGTCCCAGCACTTTGGGAGACTGAAGCAGGAGGATTTCTTGAGCCCAGGACTTCAAGACCAGCCTGGGAAAAATAGAACTTGTTTCTTAAAAAAAAAAAAAATTTTTTTTTAAAGATTAACCAGGCATGGTAGTGGGCACCTGTAGTCTCAGTCACTTGGGAGACTGAGGCAGAAGGGTCACCTGAGGCCAGGAACTTGAGGCTGTGGTAAACCATGCTCATGCCACTGTATTCCAGCCTGGGTGACAGAGAGAGAACCTGACTCAAAAAATAAGATGTATAGTTTTCCACCTATTTAGGGACTCTGGTTTACTTTTGCATGTTAAAACTCATTGTATGCTCTGCTAAATTAAGAGTCATCTTTAGGCCTTACTTTTCTGGGGTATTATAATAATATTGACAGAAATTTTGAAATTTCAGGCTCTCCTTTCTTCTTTCTCTACTTGCCTTTGCAAATGGAAGGAAGTGTCACAGAGAGGAATTTCCCCACGGATAAATTCAACCACTCCACCTTCGAATAATGAAGCCTCTATAGTAATTCTGAATTTTAAAAACATTTTTTGGTGCTATGCAAGAATACTAATATAATGAGCAAAATTGTGCTAAAATATTTACAAAGTAAATCTTCTTCAAAACCTTGAATCTTTTTCTGATGCTATAGAGAGAGGTCTACAATATGAACATCCCTCATTCCATCACCAGTTTTTATTTATAAGACTTTTTTTTTTTTTTTTTGAGTTGGAGTCTCACTCTGCCACTCTGCTGGGATCAGGTGATCTTTCTGCCTCAGCCTTCCAAGTAGCTGGAACTACAGGCACCCACCACCATGCCTGGCTAACCTTTCGATTTATTGTAGAGATGAGGTCTCGCCAAGTTGCCCAGACTGGTCTCAAACCTGTGGGCTCCAGCAATCCTCTCACCTCGGCCTCCCAAAGTGCTGGGATTATAGGCACCTGGCCTGATATGACTTTTTTTTTAACATTTCAGAAACTTATTGTCTAACTAGCTCTGTTAGTCTATTACATATCAAGAAAGTCAAGCCATGTTGCTGTTTTTGCTTCAGTAGCTTTGGTTGCATTGGACTGGAATGTGCTCTCTTTCTGGCATTTAGCAGCTTAGTGATTTTTCAGGGACAGGCTCTATAGACTTTGCCAGTGCTGAATCTATTTTATTTTTATTTTTTGAGTTGGAGTCTCCCTGTCACCCAAGCTGGCCCACTGCAGTCTTGGCCTTCTGGGTTCAGGCGATCCTTCCACCTCAGCCTCCTAAGTAGCTGGAACTACAGGTGCGTGCTACCAAGCCCAGTTACTCTTTTTACTTTTTGTAAAGATGAGGTCACCCTATGTTGCCCAGGCTGGTCTCAAACTCTTGGGCTCAAGCAATCCTCCCGCCTCAGCCTCCCAAAGTGCTGTGATGACAGGGGTGAGCCACCTCCAGCTTCTTTGTCAGTACTGAATTTAATAATACATCTCTAACCAGATGTTCTCTTAGGTTTCTTATGTTCTTTCTGACTGACTCCCAAAGAGGAAGGAATGACAAACATGACAACATTACTCCACAAAAATAACCTTTCTTTTCAAAAGTAACCTCTTTCTTCATTCAATTCAATCCTTTACTACTTACTGACTGTCTTCTATATATATCCACTTGCTAGGTACTCTTCTGCATTATGCCCCCTTGAAGTTAGGATATTCACAAAAATACTTTAAACTTCTCTAATTGTGTATCACTGTCAAATCTATATAATGCTCTACCAAATTGCCTGCTTAATTTCAATGGGATTCAATACAAAAAAGGTTTAGTTAAGTCAAGGGAGCTGGACTGTTCTTTTTCTTCATAGTTTATTGCTACATTTATAATCAGTTATCCCTGAGAATTAAAATCAGAAACTTTTTTTTACTAGTGTTAGTTGGCCCTGTAAGCCTTTTACAGTGTTTTTGTATTAGTATTAAAAGTGATTACAAGTCGGGCTCGGTGGCTCAGCCTGTAATCCCGCGCCTTTGGGAGGCTGAGGTGAGTGGATTGCCTGAGCCTGGGCAACTTGGCGAGACCTCATCTCTACAATAAATTTTAAAAATGAGCTGGGCATGGTAGTGTGCACCTGTAGTTCCAGCTGCTTGGAAGGTTGAGGCGGAAGGATCGCCGGAGCCCAGTAGGTCGAGGCTGCGGTGGCCGGGAGCAGCCACTACACTCCAGTCTGTGTTGATGGAGTGAGACTCCAACTCAAAAAAAAAAAAAAACAACCAAAAACAAAAAAGTGATTACAGAACTTTGACTTGAGTAAAACTAAACAATGAGAACGGTTTTCATTGTACAGTCTGCTTCTGTATCTACATCCATAGCACTGATGTTGAACATGTTCCTGGCATAGAATTCAGTAATACCATGCTGGTCCCTCTAAAACTTACTTAGGTGAATTTTTTTATTATTTTATATTTTATTTTATTTTATATTATTTTGAGTCGGAGTCTCACTCTGTCACCCAGACTGGAGGGCAGTGGCACACTCATGGCCACTGTAGCATCAATTCGCTGGGCTCAGGTGACCCTTCCATTCAGTCTTCCAAGTAGCTGGAACCATGAGTGTGTGCCACCACCCCCCAGCCAAATTTGTAATTTATTGTAGAGCCAAGGTCTTGCCAAGTTACCCAGGATGTTATTGAACCCCTGGGGCAGGCAATCCTCTCACCTTGGCCTCCCAAAGTGCTAGGATTATAGGCATGAGCCACTGGGCCTGTGCAGGTGACTTTTTAGAATTGTGTCTAACCAAGAAACAATTTAATTTTGTGCTTGGTGTGGTTTGGTTTGAATAATGCCTGTTTATATAAAATAACACCAACTAGAGCTTCTCTTTCAGAATAGTTTCAACCCAGTAAAAATTATAGCATGTGAAGATGATGATGCTACTAACTTGTTGCACTCATTTGCTAGGGTTGCCATCACAAAGTCCCACAAACTGGGTGACTTAAACAACAGAAATTTTTTGTCTCACAGTCCTCGAGCCTAAAAGTCCAAGATCAAGGTTTCAACGGGGTTTATGCCTTCTGAGAGCTGTGAGAAAGAATGTGTTCCATGCCTCTCTCTTAGCTCCTGGTGCTTTGTTGGCAATCCTTGGCTTGCAGGTGCACCATCCTAATATCTGCCTTCATCTTCACACAGCATTCTCCCTGGTGTGCATATTTGTCCCCCCAATCTCCTCCCCTTTTTTTTTTTGAGTTGGAGTCTCACTGTCACCCAGATTGGAGTGCAGTGGCCGCTCCCGGCCACCGCAGCCTCGACCTGCTGGGCTCCGGCGATCCTCCCACCTCAGCCTTCCAAGTAGCTGGAACTACAGCGCGCGCTACCAAGCCCAGCTAATTTTTTTGATTTATTGTAGAGATGAGGTCTCGCCTGCCCAGGCGGGTCTCTAGCCTGCGGGCTCAGGCAATCCACTCACCTCAGCCTCCCAAAGGCACGGAATTACAGGCTGAGCCACCAAGCCCGTCTCCAATCTCCCCTTTTAACAAAGTCAGCAGTTATATTGGATCAGGGGCCCACCCTACTTAATTATGACATTATCTTAATTACATGAATGACTTTATTTCCAAATAAGGTCACATTCTGAAGTACTGGAGGTTAAGACTTCAATATATGAATTGTGGGGAACACAATTCAACCCATAACACTTGTAGTCAAAGCTATGTTTTATATTAATGGCTCTTCCATTTCTTTAACAAATATTTTACTATCTATGAGTCATATGCTAAGTACTGAAAAATACAATAATAAATTAGATATAGCCCTTATTTTCAAGAAACTTAAGTTCGTTCATTTTTGCCTCTTTATTTACAATCTTTTTACTTCCAAGGAAATGAAATACGAAGGAGACTATACATGTTTAAGTATCATATGACTGAATGGCTAAAAACAATAGTAATCAAACATCATCATATAAATTACCTCATTTAATCCTTAAAACAATACTGCAAGGTGAGATTTATTATTATCACTGCTATTTACAGATGAGGAAACTGAGGTGCTGAGAAGCCTAGCAAGTGGCAGACTGGGTATTTAAACCTAATAGGATCTGGCACCTGAGCTAGATGCCACTGTTACAGAATCCCTGTATTTCACATCTACTAATGGGGTGAAGAACTGAAAAAAAAAGTCTCCCCTCTATCTTTAAACAGTGATGCAAAGTAATACCTGCAGTCTAATTTCTTCTCTTCCTCTTTGTTTTTTTTTTTTGCTCACCAACATTCACATATCTATTGGTTTCTTCCATTAATATTTCTTCTTAAAGAAAAACTTTTCTCCAGTCTAGACAATATAGCAAGACCTCATCTCTACAAAAAATAAAAATTAAAAGGAAATTAGTTGAGTGTGGTGGTGTGCACCAGTAGTTCCAGCTATGTGGGAGACTGAGGCAGGAGGATTGTCTTAGCCCACGAGGTCAAGGTGGTGGCAAGTCTTGATTGTGTCACTGCACTCCAGCCTGGGTGACAGAATGAGATCCTGACTTTAAAAAATAAATAAGTAAATAAAAAAGAAAACCTTCTCTTAGCTCACTTCTTTCCTCCTCTCCCACAGCCCCCACTCCCCACTCGGTCTACTTTCTATCCAGAAACTGAATATCCTCTACAGAACTTGCCAATAATTCAGGATTCTCTACTGGGAAGTTGATTGGGAAGTGATTGACTTACTATTTCAAGACAAAGAACAGAAAGCATCTCACCTTCTGGAGGTCAACCTTTTGGAAAGGGGAGGGATGGGGTTAAGGTCTTTCCAGGAAGGAAAACCATCCTATTTTTCAGGCCATATTTATTGACTCCACTATTACTGTCACAAACCTAGCTTATTGGCACTGCTGCTTCTCCATTGGCATAGTGACAGTAGATAAGGGTTTTCTGGGTGATCAGGCATATATATTTTTTTTCCTAAGGGTCTAATGCAAAATGTAACTCAGTAATGGCATCTTGGTGAAGAAAAGTGAGATGTGATTACTGAGGCCAGCTGGTTCTCAGAGCTGATAAGTTTCCAACATTAACCTCATAGTAAATTAAACAGGTTCACAGTTATATATTCCAATCTCTCTCTTTTCTAATAAGTGAGAAGATTCTGAGAAAGAAAAAAATATATATATTTGATTATGTAATACATCACGAATAAATTACTGAAAGGGTATCTAGACCAAATACACATATATATGAATATATGTAAATATCTTAATATTTATGTATATAATGTTTAAGAACCTTATGGCAGAATAGCTAAAAACACTAGTAATCAAGCATCATCATATGAATTATCTCATTTAATCCTTTAAACAATACTGTAAGGTAGAAACTATATATATATATATTACATTTCCAAAGATTTCAATAGGATACTTTTCACTATGAAGAAGCCACAGTTCAAAAATAATTCCACTTTATGGACAAGTCTTGCATTTCCAATCTATCAAATTATGGCAAATGTCACAGTTCTCATGACTTATTACAGAAATGTCTTTTAAAAGTCTAGGTGCAAATTTTCATTGGAAGCACAAATTAAAAGAAAGAAAATCAATTTCAGAGATGTTGAATCATCTGTAGAAAATTTGATGGATAGCCTATTTACTTAACATGTTAGTCAATGTTCCTACATTAGTGTGTCTTGGGTACAGTATTCACTTATTCGACAAACATGTATTGAGTATCTATTTTATTCTACGTGCTGACGTAAGTGCCAGAATACAAAGTCAAGTGAGTGACAGAGCACATCTTCAAGGAGTCGATTGCCTAATGGGTAAGAGAGGTAAGTAAATAGGCAGTTTCGATGCACTGTGTAAATAATATGGTGAAAATATGCACAGAGAGTAACACAGATGGTGCCTAAACTAGGTTATAAGTTAAGCAGGAAAGTTGTCCAGGAGAAGGGAATATTGAAGCTACTGCATAATGGGGAGTAACTGTTGATTGAAGTGACTTACAGATTGCTAAATTTGATGATTTTATTTTGTCAGTTCCCAAATGTTTCAAGTGATAAGTTCCTCTCTTTTGCAAACTCTAAAAGAAACGCTATTTCTTTTTTTTTTTTTTTTTTTTTTGAGTTGGAGTCTCACTGTCTGCCAGACTGGAGTGCAGTGACCGCTCCCGGCCACCGCAGTCTCGACTTGCTGGGCTCCGGCGATCCTTCCGCCTCAGCCTTCCAAGTAGCAGGAACTACAGGCGCGTGCTACCACACCTGGCTAATTTTTTGATTTATTGTAGAGATGAGGTCTTGCCTGCCCAGGCGGGTCTCGAACCCGCGGGCTCAGGCGATCCACTCACCTCAACCTCCCAAAGGCGCGGGATTACAGGCTGAGCCACTGAGCCCGGCTGAAACGCTATTTCTTGATGGAGAATTCTTGATGGAGAATTCAGTCATGTGTGGCTACCTTTGTCTTTTAGAGCTCTATTATCAGATATCAAGAAAAAGGTGAAGATTGATGATTAGGGAAGGGACTTAGCTGCTTGATTTAAAGAAAGAAATATGCTGTACATGGACTTGACCAGAAAAAAGTAGGAATGATTCCTTCTCACTGCAGGAGGACAGTTTTCCAGTGAATTCCTTGAGTGCTGAATCTCTCTTCTTTTCATCTTTGTACTCAATCATTCCAGACTTGAAACTCACTCATGGAACTTTGTATGCCCTCAGGACAGCTTTGATATGTACAAGGGCATCTCCAATAATTGCACTTGGGAGGAGGAGGTGAGGGGACCATTTCCTTCTTCATCTGCAATAGAGTAGTTGCTGAATGAGTTGTTTAGGAATTCTTTATTCTTTCATTCAAACATTATTCATTCTTTGAAATACATAGTTTGGTCCACGCATGGTGGCTCACACCTGTAATCCTAGCATTTAAGGAGACTGAAGCATGAGGATTGCTTGAGCCCAGGAATTTGAGTCCACCCTAGGCAGCATAGGGAGAACTCATCTCTACAAAAACAATTAAACAAAACAAACAAAAAATCCCCATAGTTTGGTATGTATAATTATAATCCCCCTTAATAAAAAACTGAATTTTAATAAAAAAAAAGCCCTTAACGTTATAGGTAGTACTTCAACCCCTCCCTTGGGGGTTCCCCTAGACTGGCATGGTTTGGCACACAAAGGCATCTTGGATTGAGTTGACTGTGTGGTCTGGTTGGGTCCCTCTGCAGTGTCTGCTACCTCCTTTGGCACATGTCCTAGAGTGATAATCCTTTTTCCTTTCAGGGTATGCTGCTGGATGTGAACTCAAATCCCCTTCATTCAGAAGATAACTGTTCAAACCTCCAGAAAAACTGTATAAAATCCTCATCAATAAAATGAGAAGCATTGAATGGAATGTTTGGAAATGTTCCCAGGAATGTCCCTAACCATGAGGAAAAAATTCCCAGTCTATAATGTATTTACTCACTCGTCCATAGGAATAGAATTTAAAAGTCAGAACAAATAGAAGTACTATTAGTATGGAGATTCTGGAGAATGGGTAGCTTGGCTACTACTTTTCAGCAGAGAAGTCAGATAGGAACAACACTATATTAGGGGAACACAGTCCTCTTTCCAAAAGGTTTATATTTAAAAGGTTAAAAAAATCAAAGCATGTTTTGATGGGAAACAACAGGGCTGATATAAATAAGTAAATATCTAGCAAATGTCTAGATATAAAGTAGATTTTTCTTAGGTTAAAGGAAATATAAAGGCCAGGTATGACGGCTCTCTCCTATAATCCCAGCCCTTTAGAATACAGCCAAGGATTGCTTGAGCCCAGGAGTTCAAGACTAATCTAGGCAACATAGCAAGACTTCGCCTATATAAAACATTAAAGAAATCAGCCAGGCATTGTGGCACATACCTGTAGTCCCAGCTACTTGGGAGACTGAGGCAGAAGAATTGCTTGAGCCCAGGAGTTGGAGGCTGCAGTGAACTGTGATTGTGCCACTGCATTCCAACCTGGGCGACAGAGTGAGACTTGACTCAAAAAGCAAAACAAGTAATTTTTTTTCTACTTCAGTTAATAGCAGAGTACTATGTAGCAAACCAACCATTTTACAAATAATACTTATAAACTCTGGACCAAAACCAAAACAAATCAAAACAAACAAATAAACAAAAACTATATGAAGGCATTGAAAAGTGACCAAAGGAGGCAGAAAATGGAGGGGAATCAACATTTAGAAGAAAGAAAAGACATTGGGTAGGTTTTCCATTTTTTAAAATATCCTTTACCTGAGGGCAGGCTCCAGCAAGCATCATATAGGTAGTTAATGCTCATAGACTTTTTATTTAACATGTTAAGTATTAAGAGTCAGAGTCTGGAACAATCACAACTGGAATGTGAAGGAGAATATTCCAGAAAGGAGAGCGCCACACAAGGGAAACCCTAGTTTATGAATATAAAGTGTTTGAAAACTTGTGTGGCATTATGCATGTGCAACACAGATTCTAAGTAGCCCATATAAAGCTAAAAGAATTGAACAAAGATTTCATCTGCTGCCCAACATAGAGGAGATAGAGTTTGGAGTTTGAATTCTGCCAAGTCAACTGTCTACTAAAACAAAAGTCAACATTCTCAAGAAGCACATGATAAGAGTTCAAAGTTCCCACAATTTATCATTCATTCACCATGTCCAGATACAATTCAAAATTACTAGATATAAGAAGAAACACAGCAGTTTGGGAGGCTGAGGTGAGAGGACTGCCCGAGCCCAGGTGTTCAAGACCAGCCTGGGTACCTTGGCGAGACCTCATCTCCACAATAAATGAAAAAATTAGCCTGGTGTGGTAGCGTGCCTGTAGTTCTGGCTACTCGCAAGGCTGAGGAAGAAGGATCACCTGAACCCAGCAGGTTGATGCTGGGGTGGCTGTGAATGTGCCACTGCACTCCAACCTGGGCAACAGGGTGGGCTCCAACTCAAATAAATAAATAAATAAAGGAGAAGAAGAAACAGGAAAATGTGTCCAACATTCAAAGGAAAAGATAATCACTGGAGACCAACTTTAGAATGCCTCATATGTTGTAATTAACAAATAAGGATCTTAAAGTAATTATTTTAACTATACTTAAAGATGTAAGAGAAAGTATGAGTTTAATAAGTGAACATACAGGAAACCTCAGCAGAGAAACAGAAACTATAAAGAAATAGACAAATGGAGTCCAGGCACAGTTGCTCATGTCTATAATCCCAGCACTTTGGGAGGCAGAGGTAAGAGGATTGCCTGAGCCCAGGGGTTTGAGACCAGCTTGGGCAACTTGGTGAGACATCATCTCTACAATAAATCAAAAAAATTAACTGAGTGTGGTAGTATGCATCTGTGGTTCCAGCTACTTGGAAGGATGAGGCAGAAGGAATGCCTGAATCCAGAAGGTTGAGGCTGTGGTGGCCGTGATTGTGTCACTACTCTCTAGCCTGGGCAACAGAGTGAGACTCTGACAAAAAAAAGAAAAAAGAAAGAAAGAAGACAAGTGGAAATTCTAGAACTAAATATTGAAATATCTGATGTAAAAAAAAATCACTGAATAAGTTTAACCACAGCACAGAGATAATAGAAGAAACAGTTAGTACCCTTAAAGATAGATCAGTGGAAATTAGCCAGTTTGAAAAAACAGAGAAGAAAGCCTGGAAGAAAATGAGTGGAGCCCTAGAGATTTGTAAACAACATCAAGAAGTTGAAGTATGTGTAAATGAAGTCCAATAAGAAGTGAGATTACCAAAACTTTAAAGAGTTGCCAAAGTGTTTCCAAATTTGCTGAAATATACAAGATTTTGGCCAACTCTAAACAGGATAAGTACAAAGAGAACCACATCTGGGCATTTTGTAAACAAACTACTGAAAACCAGAATTAAAAAAAAAAAAAATCTTCAAAGCAACTGGAGAAAAACAGCACATCGTAGACAAGGCAACAATGGTGCATGTGATAGCTGACTTCAGAAGCCAGAAGACAACAAATCTTTAAAGTGCTGAAAGAAAAAAAAAACACCTAGATTTTTATATCTATTTCAGGTTTAGTAAAAGTACAGATGGTTTCCAACTTACAATATTTTGACTTAACAATTATTTGACTTTATGATAGGTTTATTGGAGTATTAAATACACTTTTAACTTATATTTTTTACTTATGATGAATTTGGGGGACATAATTCCATAAGTCTAAGAGAATTTTTTTCTAGAATTCTACATCTAACAAAAATATCCCCAGGGAAATGCAACTTAAGACAGCAATGTGATACTATTACACAATGGCTGAAACCCAGAACACTGACACCACCAAATGCTGGTGAGGATGTGAAGCAACAAGAGCTTTCGTTCATTGTGTGTGAGAGTTCAAAATGGTAGAATGACTTTGGAAGACAGTTTGGCAGTTTCTTTTTTTTTTGAGTTGGAGTCTCACTCTGCCGCCCAGACTGGAGTGCAGTGGCCGCTCCTGGCCATGGCAGCCTCGACCTGCTGGGCTCCGGCGAACCTTCTGCCTCAGCCTTCCAAGTAGCTGGAACTACAGGCATGCGCTACCACGCCTGCCTGATTTTTTGATTTACTGTAGAGATGAGGTCTTGCCAAGTTGCCCAGGCAGTTTCTTACAGTGCTAAACATACTCTTACCATGTGATCCAGCAACTGTACTCCTTGGTATTTACCCATAGGAGCTGAAAACATATGTCCACACAAAAACATACACACAGATGTTTATAGCAGCTTTATTCATAATTGTCAAAAGCTGGAAGAAACCAAAATGTCCTTCAGTAGGTGAATGGATAAAACAACTGTGGAACCTTAACAATGAAACATTTTTCAGTGCTAAAAAGAAAAGCGTTATCAAGCTATGAAAAGATACAGGAGAAAACTCAAATACATATTACTAAGTAAAAGAAACCAACCTGAAAAGGCTACATAATGTATGATTGCAGCTACAATATACACATTCTGGAAAAGGTGAAACAATGGAGTCAGCAAAAAGATCAGTGGTTACCAGGAGTTAGCTGGAAAGGGAGCACAGAGAATGTTTTAGGGCAGTGAAAATATTCTGTATCATACTTTAATGGTGGATACATGTGATTGTACGTTTATCCAAACCCGTAGAATGTACAACACTAAGTGAACACTAATGTAAACCATAGACTCTGGGTGGTAATGATGTGTCAGTACAAGTTTGACAATTGCAACATATGTATTACCTGGTGGAGGATGCTGGTAATGAGGGGGTCTATGCAAAGTGTAACCTAAACTACTGTAAAAAAATGAAGTCTATTAAAAAAAATTTTTTAAGATTTAAAGAAAAGGCATTTAATGATAAATGAAAACTAGAATTCATTGACAGCAGACCAGCACCACAAAAAATGCTAAAGAAATATAATACCATGTATCAATTGGCACCTTCTATGTTTTATCTGAATTTGTATTTCACTAGCAAACCCAGAAACAAAGTTTTAAGTGAGATGCTTTATTTGGTAGGTGTTTGGAGCAGAATTGTGCCTTCACCCAACAAACTCTTGTAAGAAGAGGAATCCTTGTAAGAAGAGGAAATTTGAACACACAAACAGACACCAGACACATGCACACACAGAGAGATGACCATGTGATGGCACAGGGAGATCCATCTACAAGTCAAGGAGAGAGACCTTAGAAGGAACCAAATTTGTTTGACACCTTGATCTTGGACTTCCCAGCCTCCAGAACTGTGAGAAAACAAATGACGACTGTTTATAGTACTCAGTCTGTGGTATTTTGTTGTTCACCCCTCATAAACTAATACAGTAGGTAGTCCTACCAAACGTGGTAAAGAAGTAGGAAAGTAAGAAAGTGAAAAAAGAGAGGCCAACAGAAGGTGTTATTACAGGTTGAGTGTCCCTAACCCAAACATCTGAAATCCAAAATCTGAACTATTTGATTGCCAACATGACACCACAAGTGGAAAATTCCACACCTGAACTCACGTGATGGGTCATAGTCAAAACTTTATTTTATTTTTTGAGTAGGAGTCTCACTCTTATTGTCCAGGCTGGAGTGTAGTAGCACACTCACAGCCACCCTAACGTCGACCTACTGGGTTCTGGTGATTCTTCCATCTCAGCCTCCCAAGTAGCCAGAACTACAGGTGTGTGTTACCACACCTGGCTAATTTTTGAATTTTATTGTAGAGATGAGGGCTTGCCAAGTTGCCCGGGCTGGTCTCGAACCTGTGTACTCAGGCAATCTACTCACCTCGGCCTCTGAAAGTGCTGGGATTATAGGCTGAACTACTGAGCCTGGCCTAAAACTTTATTTTATGCACAAAATTATTCTTTTTATTTGTTTGCTTGTTTATTTATTTATTTACTTACTTGACCCAAGGTCTCCATCACTCAGGCTGGAGTGCAGTGGCATGATCAAAACTGATTGCAACCTCAACCTCCTTCCTGGGCTCGGGTAATCCTTCTGCCTCAGTCTTCTGGGTAGCTGGGACTACAGGCACGCACCACTACACCTGGCTAATTTAAAAATTTTTTTTAGAGATGAAGTCTCACAATTTTGTCTACACAGGTCTCAAACTCCTGGGCTTAAGCAATCCTCCCAAAGTGCTAGGATCACAGGCATAAGCCACCATGCCTGGCCAATAAAATTATTAGAAATATTGTATAAGATTACCTTCAGCCTATGTCTACAAGTTATATATGAAACATAAATGAATTTCACATTAAATTTGGGTTCATCCCCAAGGTAACTAATTATGTGTATGCAAATGTAATAAAAATTTTTAAAAGTGAAATCTGAAACATTTCTGGTCTCAAGGTATTTTAGACAAGAGTAATGAAGAAGCTCCAAATCTGGGTAATGTTTACCTATTCCAAAGAAGTCACCTCAGAGATCTAGGCAGGGAGAGACATTGATTTATTACACTTATGGGAGGGTCACCAATGGCAGCCAGTCAGTGACGAAAGCATCTGCACCTTGGGACAGCACAGCAAGCAGTTCTATAATCAAGCAAGTTCATTATTCAGATTCCTACACAGTGTTTACAATCACATTAATTAAGAGTGACCAGCCGGGCTTGGTAGCTCAGCCTGTAATCCCAGCACTTTGGGAGGCCAAGGTGAGTGGATTGCCTGAGCCCATGGGTTCGAGACAAGTCAGGGCAACTTGTTGAGACCTCATCTCTACAATAAATCAAAAATTAGCCAGGCGTGGCAGTGCGCACCTGTAGTTCTGGCTACTTGAAAGGCTGAGGTGGAAGGATCACTGGAGCCCAGCAGGTCAACGCTGGGGTAGCTGTGAGTGTGCCATTGCACTCCAGCCTGGGTGACAGAGTAAGACTCTGACTCAAAAAAAAAAAAAAAAGTGACCACTACATTGTCTTTAGGCTGCTTGGTTACCTGCATCCCATGACTTGATAACCTTGTGACATGTTACAGAAAATATGCATACCCTGCAGAGACCAACCTTGGCTGCCCTTGGGGGAGGGGCAGAAAAAAGCCTCTATCTGGAGGAAAGAGACATATCCCAACAATTACCCCACACTCCAGCCCTGCACCGATCTCTTTCTACCTCTACAGTCTTCATGTAACATTGATTTTCTGCAAGTTCCCTGAGGTGGACACATAAGTCAAACATGGCATCCATATCCCACATATGCGATAGAGGGCACAGGATCCGAACAGCAAAATCACTATAGGGATTATAATACCTCTATGATATTTTTAAATGCCTTTGCCAGAAGGAGCTTAGTGACCCAAACCACTTGGAAAAGGGGTTTTCAGAAATTTGGCAAACAGTACTGATTTCAGTATTAAGGGCCGTAAGGGCCATAAACACATTATGACCATTGTCAGGAAATGTCTACTCAGCATTTAATTTGAAGTATGGCACAGATGCCCCCAGCGTGGCATTGAGCATATCTGGGCCATTCTCTTTTGTAATTCCACCTTGCACATTTGTGAAACTTCATCAGGAATGAGGGCATCTCTGATGTAACCAATGCGGGGAACTCTGAGGAGACCCAGTATGCTGACTTGTGCACGCGAGTGAGAGTCCTCACCACTCAGAGGAGCGTCTTCCCAGAGCAGAGGTTAATGGTGATAAGATAAATGTTTGACAGGAAAAAGCAGAAGTAAATCTCCATTATCAGTCAAAACACATGCAACATTCCTATTCTGTGACAACACCAGGACACTCTGGGGAGGCCTGCTCAGCCTGGAAGATCATGCTTTCTTAGACCCAGGAGCCCTTCTGTCCATGACATGAAAGGTCAGCAAGGGTGTCCTGAATTGCCACATTGAAATGACAGTAGTCTCTCTTTTGAGCATTTGAGACACGGGGTTATTATACTTAATGGTATTTATTCATCTTCCCAGAACCATAGGATGAATATCTAAATTATGATCAATCCTCTCTTCTTGGGAGCCAGCCGAAAACACCGACCGGTTTCAGATTGAACTTCCCAGGGCCAATGGAGAGTATTCTCTCCTGGTACTATGTCTTATGGGGAAGGCAGAAATGGGTTAGTCTCGCTTCCCCAGCTTGGTTGCAATGATGATTTTTACGTCCGGATTTGCATACTCAGGGGCGTTGCCCACAATTGTGTCAGCATGTCCACGGATGCTGAATGGTCAGCCTGAGGTCTCTTGTTGAGACTGCAGATTGTTTCATATAATCAGGTTGTCCGTCCCTGCAATGAGTGCTGACCTGTGTTTTTTGTTTTGTTTTTTCCTTGAGTTGGAGTCTCACTCTGTCGCCCAGACTGGAGTGCAGTGGCACACTCATGGCCACTCCAGCATCTATCTGCTGGGCTCTAGTGATCCTTCCACCTCAGCCTTCCAAGTAGCCAGAACTACAGGTGGGCTACCGTAATTAATTAGCCCGGCTAATTTTTTGATTTATTGTAGAGACGAGGTCTTGCCAAGTTGCCTGGGTTGGTCTCAAACCTGCAGACTCAGGCAATCCACTTGCCTCAGCGTCCCAAAGTGCTGGGATTACAGGCTGAGTCACTGAGACTTACCAACCTGTTTTTAAAGTGTCCTTAAGCATGCCATTATATCTTTCTATTAGACCAGCACCCGTGGGATTGTAAGGTAGGTGAAATCACCAGTCAATATGCAGCCGCTCAGCCCATTGTTTCACTTGATGTCCAGTAAAGGGGATTCCCTGGTCGCTGCCAGTGACTACAGGGGTGACATATGCTGCCAGGAGCTGGGACAGTCCTCTGATGGTTGTAGCTCACTTGCTAGGAAAGGCCTGCAGTAGTCCTATAGTAGTATCAACACAAATGGTAGTGAACCAGGCCCTTTCCTACACTGGTAGAGGCTGTTATAGACCACTTGCCGGTAGGTCAAAGACTTTTCTAGACATTTCACATGGGCTAGGTGTTTGCCTCATCATTCCCTGGACTCTGCAGAAGAAAGGGACTGGAGACATGGAAGATGGTGATTTTCCTTTGGAGGATCATGGCATAAATGTCCTGCCACATATCTTGGCCCCACAGGGGCTTGTTCATGATTGTCCATTGCTGCTGGGCCCCTGTGGTACCCACAGAGTCAGTCCTTTAAACACCGCCCAACTGTCTGTGCAATTTGTCAATGGGCCTGGCTCTTTGTATATCACCAACCACACTACTTGCAACTTTGCTCACAGGCTGCTCTGCCCAGTCCTGTCTTCCATTCAGATAGTCTGCTTTTGGCTGGTATGCAACAGCAGGCCATCGAGGGGATTGTCCTTGACACGATCCATCCATATACCAATCCTCTCCTGGACCCAGTGGGTAATCACTGTTTGCTCTTCTGGTTGCTCACCTGCATTGATGAATGTTATTGGCCCTAGGAACTGCTGCAGTCCCTGGCTTAGAGAACTTGTGAAGAGCTTGCTATGCTGCTGGAGATATGCTCATCATTTGGTCAGGGTCATCCTCTGTGTGGCTGGGGTGTGGGGCCTGAGAGAGAGGTCATGGACCCAAAGTGCTATGAGCAGGGCAGTGTGCAGTTACTGAAGCTGGTCTAGTAATTGGCTCTGTTACCAAGAGAGCCTGATATACTGTGTTGAGCTGCTGTTCAATGGGGCTGTAGCAGGTTTTGGCACCTTTTCAGGTCTGTGACCAAAAACCAATGGAAAGTCAAGATTTTCTCTATTTCTGCCAGAGCCTCCAGGTATAACCCTCCTGGGTAACATTCACATCCAATGCACAGGGAAGGGATTGGTTTAGAATGCCCAGTGCCTAGATGGCACCCACAGCACTATTGGCAGCACTGAATGCTGTTGCATACCTCTGTCCAGTCCCACTGGGATCATTTTCTCAGCCAGTCTATATAGGGATCGTATGATCTTTGCTAAATGTGGGATAAATGCCCTCCAAGACCCCAACAAGCCCCAAAACTCCTGTAGCTGTCTGGGAAGTGCTGGGCAGGGAAAACCCTGTATCTTATCAGTAACAGCTAATGGCATTACTTTTGTCTTACCAGACCAAATATCCCTTAATAATTTGACAGATAAGCCAGTTCTTTGCCGCTTGTTTTGATTCACCACCCATCCTTTCCCTGCAAATGTTTAATCACCTGAGGAGCCACCCGTTCTAGGTCTGTAAGAGAATCAGAAGCTAGCATGACATCATTTGTATAATGAAATAGAGACACTGTCACCTCCAACTTTCCAAATCTTGAGCAATCATGTCATGATATAATGTAAGGCTGTGCAATAACCCCATTGGCTGCACCTCAAACGTCCATTATCTTCCTTCCCAGGTGAATGCAAACTGGTCTTAACAATCTGCATGAATATCAATACTGAAGAAATCATCAGCCAAATCCACTACAAAATGGTATGTGCACAGTTGTGTCCCTGGGCACAGCAGTGTACAGAGAAGATACAACTTAATTTAATTCCTGGTAGTTTACCATCATTCTCCAGGTACCATCTGGTTTCCTTACTGGCCATACTGGAGAATTACAGGGGCTGTGCGCAGGGCAGATTATATTAACTTTTGCCAGTTCCTGTATGGCTTCTCCAATTTCGTTGTGCCCGCCAGTTAAGCGGTCTTGTTTGGTAGACACCATCTGCCGTGATGCTGGCATACTTTAACTACCCTTACTCGCAGGTAAAATTTACCAGCACTAGTTTCTTAAACACAACCCTTATAGTACATCAGTTCTCAATATGAACTTCTTGAGGGGATATATACAAAGCTCCCTGGGGAAGAGATATGGGGGAAAGAGGCAATGTCCAGATAATTATCCCACAACAGGTGATAATCTGTATTAACTGTGGAAAATAGCCAATGTGGGTACTCTAGTGTAAAGGCAAGAGGGGATATTGCTGAAGGTCATGGTAATGAAGAGGACAAATTTGGAGCCAGGCACATATGTGTTCACCCTTACTAGCTCTTTATCTATGGAATAGGAAAAAAAAACCCCAAACCTGGTTCATATAAAACCTTTAGCCACTACTTGATATATTTAAGTGTTTAATAATTATCATTATTTTAAAAATAATTTAATTTCATGACAACTCTATGGGATCAATGTAAATGATTATTTGCATTAAAATATCTTCAGTAATTAAAATGATTAAAATTTAAGTTATGTTGGGAATCTTAGCCATATTAGTTCTGTATTATGTTTAGTGCAGTGGCTTAGTAAATAATTTACATACTAAATACTTAAAAATTATATTATGCATTCAGTCATATTCATTTATATACAGTTTGATTTACATGTTGATGGGGCAATTATATTTATCTGTGTTCTGAATTTTCCTACTTCTGTAGTTGCACGCTGTATAGTGTAACACATACACATTTTATTAGTGATGCATGTCAGATGTTTTCTTCCTCTAAGTCTCAAGGTTTGGGACTTTCCATGAGTCATAGTCTTGGTGTCTTGTGGTGAAGCGTGACCTTACTGTCTGTCTACTGTCTCCAAGCGTTGCTTTCTGAAATAAGTCTGCAGTTCTCTCAATGCTGACCAGCAGCAAGCTGCCTAGGGGCTGCTGTGGCTGCATTCCTGGAATTGCCCTTGATAGGTCTCCTGGGACCTGGAGAGCATTGTGTCATGAAGATGACAGGTAGTTAAGCAAATTACCTTTGATTATGGAAAACACAGAAGCTCAGAACAGAATTGATCAAAATGGATTATCTTCTTGTTAGCAATAATTAAGGGGAGTACAAGTTTAAAGACAGAAGCTCCATCTTCACGTTTTATTTTTTTTTAATTTTTATTTTAAAGATGTGGGGTGCAGTTCGGAGTTAGGTATACAAATGTTCATTATACAGGTACCCTTGTTGATGAGGTGTGCCCCCCCTTCCCCTGGCAGTTTCCCACTACTGTCAATCCCACCATCTCCCCCCAGCAATTATGATAATTGTTCAAGGTCCACTTAGGAGTGAGAACATGTGATATTCAGTTCTTTGTTTCTGTGAAAGGTCACTCAGTCCATCTTCACATTTTAAAAACAATTCTTAGATCATATAACTGAGGATGAAAAAGCCAGTTTACTTTTTAAAAAGTCTGTTCTTTAAGAAAATGTTATAACACATTTGTAATAGTCTTATTTCTATTAAAAGCACTATAAGCATTTTATTGATTTCAATAAAAGAAAAAAATCAATTTACACATGTATTATAACCAACACTAGAAGGTGGGAGATTTTTTTTTAAAGCCTCATCAGCAAGTGTACCTGCCTAATGAACATTTGTATACTTAACCCTGAATTGTACCCCATATATTTAAAATTAAAAAATAAATATAAAAAAGCATTTGATTTAAAATATTCACTCATTCATTAAACAGATTTTTATTAAGCACCAAATATTAGCAGGCACTGGTCTAGATGTTTTAGTTATATCTATGAATAAAAGAAACAGAAAATAAAAATCAAAATTAGTATCCTCACATTTGAAAAAAATCTCAGTAAACAAAATATCTAAAATTACAAAAGAATGATGAGCAAAAGCAAAAGCAAATGTCAAAGAAATAGTCATTTAAACCCCTTATGAATCAGGGATAGCCAAATTATTTCCCATTTGGAAAATGATTTAACAAAGACAAAACACAATTAAAAATAGAAACAAACAGGAATAACAGATAACTAAGAAAATTATCACGAAAATGACTAAGACAATAACAAAACAGAATAGTCAGCCATTTAAAAATTTTAAACTTGGCTAGGCACTATGGTTTACACTTATAATCCACATTTTGGGAGGCTGAGACAGGAGGATCCCTTGAGTTCAGGAGTTTGAACTTAGCCTGGGTAACATAGCAAGAACCCCATCTCTATTTTATTTTTTGAAAATAAATTTAAATGTTTTTTAAGAAGCAAAAAATTAAAAACTTAATAATCAACAAGAAATCCCAACTGATCTATAAATCCATCAGATTCAATGGGACAGGATTCCAGGGATAGAAGGAAAATAAAAGTTAAGATGAGAAAAAAATATAGCAATCATCTGAATGCTCTGATAAGGTCTGTGTCTCCAAGGGTTCTTTTTGGATGCTTGATAGGCCCTTCCTATGTGTTCAGGAATTCAATTTCTTTTATTCAATCACAGCAATCATGTTCTGTCAGATTGCATCATATAAATTAAATTCAGAAGAGACCTACACAAGCCAGACTGATTATGCCACTTTATTAATACCTTTACAGTAGACAAAATCCTCAGACATTCAAGACACCTCTCTCTAGATAAAAGGGGTCTTGGATGATTTAAGGAGGCCTTATATAGATTGTGAGAGAACTAAAAGTATCATCCTGTGAAAAGTTGTTCATTTAATAAATGTACATGGAGCACTTACGGTGTGCCTAGCATTGTACTAAATGCTGAGGATTCAGATTTTAATAAAATTGGTTCAGTCCCCTAAAGAGCTCTCAGTCTGATGGGGGCAGCACTGAGAAATAAGAATAATGATACATTATATGGGGTGTAGGAGGTATCAGGGAAGCAGGGAGAGAAAGTGATTATCTGGGAGAATGAGTAATGGCTTCCCAGAGGTGATATTTTAGTTGAATTTAAAGGAGAGACAGTGGAAAAAATTCATCCCAGCATGGCAGCAAATACAAGGACACACTTAGGAAATAGCAAATGTTGCTATCATTGCTGTGTGAATTGAGAAGGAAGGGTAGGCCCCATTGTTTCACAGTCATGGGGAGACAAGGAACAAGGAAGAGAACAATACGATCAAACTTGTGTTTTAGAAAGATCCTTCTGGCAATGTTATGGAGGCCATGGGAGCCATGGGGAGTAAAGGAGGGAACAAAGCAGATCTATTCCAACAGACGAGGCAGAAACTGATAAAAGCCTGATTTAAGACAGTAGAAATCGAAAAGGTGAAAAGCCAGAATGGAGTAACTAGCCAAAGAGCAGCCATTTTAAGCTTTGCCATGCTTCTTTAGCATTTTATTTTAACTTGCCCTTGGTCATTATCAGGGAACAGAACTGGTTTGCCAGAGGTAGTCAGTGATGATTGTCTTGCAACCCATTAAGCATGCTTCGTACTAACTAAACACTTCTATCCAAAGTATTTGTCTTCCTGCCATAAAGGGCCAAGCTCACCTAATCTATTGTGATCAGCCCTTCTGACCTATGTGACACAGACCACCAGCCCATCCCCATGGCAACAGCTCCTGTGCTTACCTGCCTTTCTCATCTATGTGATTGACTCACCCGTCTGCTTTCCGTCCATCACCTGTGAATGCCTTCCCTGCTCGCCCCCAAAAGAAGTTTTAAAAACATGTGATCTCAAGTACTAGTCACCAAGTTTTCTTCAGATGCTTGCCCCACTTCTCTCCCTTGAAGTACCCTCTCTCTCTTTTTTAAATCTATTTTTTAAATAAACTGTCTTTCTCAATCTAATATCTGTGCAATTCTTTGTATCTTACCCGTAGCCCTGGCCCACAGACCTAACAGGAATTAAAATCTTTTCTTGTTGTTGTTGTTGAGGTCTCACTCTGTCACCCAGGCTGGAGTGCAGTGGTGCTATCATGGCTCACTGCAGTTTTGACTGACTGGGCTCAGGTGGGCCTTCCACCTCAGTCTCCCAAGAAGCTGGGACTACAAGCACGTGTCACCATGCCTGACTAATTTTTAATTTATTTTTACGTTTTGTAGAGTCTGAGGTCTCACTATGCCCAGGCTGGTCTCAAACTTCTGGGTTTGATCATTCTCCTCGCCTTGGCCTCTCAAAGTGCTGGGATTACAGGCATGAGCCACCATATCTCACCAAAATCTATGGGATTTTACAGTTGGTCCTGAGCATGACTGAGTGCTCAGCTAAAGAACGCCCCCCCCCTTTTTTTGCTTTTGGAACAGTGTTGGATATCTATCAATGAATATTTCTGCATTGAGTCTCCTTTTTCTCAAATCTATTCAAACAACCAGCAAACAATTCAATGTGCTTGTCTCTTATTAGACATTAGATTTCTGTCTACCTGATGGAATTCAGGAGATAACCTAAATCCCTGGCAAGATTTTAAGAGGTAATAGGCTATAAAATATTAAATTTACCTAAAAATATTGAAGTCTAACAATCACCTAACCAGGTAGTAGGAAACTGAGGCCTTGTGTTAAACCAGGATTTCTCAGGAGTTTAGGACTGGTAAGGGGATGAACAATTAGATAATGCTCACTCTTAAAACTAAGGAGAAGAAAATAGGATTTCTTGAACAGTGAAGAACCAGGTTTGACACCCATTGAGTTATACAACCTTTATCAAGACGAATATGGGAATTTTACTAAGATCCAACAGAATTTGGGGTCCCCGATTATGTAATAGATAATTTATATGTATTTTTACACGTCAATAAGTTTGAACACTACTGATTCTAATTAACCCAGATGCCATAAAATTGATGTCCCATCAGGAAGACATATTTCAGATGTAGGGCAGCAGCATTCCTTTGTACTTGTTTAAGAATGTCCTTCCTGCCGGGCTCGGTGGCTCAGCCTGTAATCCCGCGCCTTTGGGAGGCTGAGGTGAGTGGATTGCCTGAGCCCATGGGTTCGAGACCCGCCTGGGCAGGCAAGACCTCATCTCAACAATAAATCAAAAATTAGCCGGGTGTGGTAGTGCGCACCTGTAGTTCCAGCTACTTGGAAGGCTGAGGTGGAAGGATCGCCGGGGCCCAGCAGGCGAGGCTGCGGTGGCCAGGAGCAGCCACTGCACTTCAGTCTGAGCGACAGAGTGAGACTTCAACTCAAAAAAAAAAAAAAAGAAAAAAAAATAAGAATGTCCTTCCTTAAGCAATCAATGAATAGCTTCAAATTTTAGAGTTCAAATTCTAAAATACATGTGTTCATAGGCCACTGAAATAGCTTCAGTATATAGAAAACTACATAGGCTGGGTGAGGTGGCTCAGGGCTATAATGTCAGGACTTTGAAAGACTGAGGTAGGAGGGTTGCTTGAGGCCTGGAGTTCAAGACCAACCTGGGCAACACAGGCAGACATCAACTCAAAGTTTTCTAAAATTACTATGTGACTTGTTTTGTAATAAAAAGCCTTTATTTTAAACTAAAACTAAAATTAGATAATGCTTATATTTTTAAAGTAAATTCTAAAAACGAAGTGTGATTTATTTAAAAACCATAAGTAGGCAAGGGAATAAGCAGGAAGCTTTGCTTAGTCTGTTAATAAGACCAAGTAAATCTGTGTGCTGTGACTCACATGTGTAATCCCAGTACTTTGGGAGGCCTAGGTGGTTGGATCACTTGAGCCCAGGAGTTCAAGACCAGCAAAGGCAAGACCTTGCCTCTAAAAAAACAAAACAACAACAACAAAAAAGCCAAGCATTAGCGTGTGCCTGTAGTCCCAGCTATTTGGGAGACTGAGGTGGAAGAATTGCCTTGATCCAGGAGATTGAGGCTGTGGTAAACTGTGATTGTGCCACTGCACTCCAGTTTTGGGGACAGAATGAGACCCTAATTAAAAAAAAAAGACCAAGTAAGTGAACGCAATCAATAAACAGCTACAGTACTAGGTAAATATCTACATGCTTTGTTGGGAGCCAACATCTATAGCTACATGGCTGAGGCCTGCAAAGGCCCATCTGGAAGATTGCTTCTGACATAGGATATCAGTTATACCTATAATATTGGCGTGTGATTAGTGACCAGTGTGCATACATGGCAGTAAAACTTATAAATAAATCTCTATACACCTGATGAAAGGTTATACAGCAGAATGACCTTGTCCTTTCTAAGTCTTACTTCTTTCTAGATATTTTTTAACTTCTATTCCTGGTAGACTGGTGAGTCAGCTCTTGTTCCCAAAGGCAGTTTCTCCTAGGATTAAGATTAGAAACTAAATTATCATAATAGTTTTATTGCCCTGTCTCTAGCCAGGCAGGACGTTTTTCTAGTTTCGTTACATGCCGAAACTCTGTTTGCTTCAGCCCATGGCCATTGCCATAGTAACTGTGCAGTCCATTATCCAAGAGTGTGACAAATACTATTTGATTTTTAGAATAGACTTGTTTGGATAAAACATTCATTTAAGACGATACAATTTCCATCGGAAAGATTTAAACAGTAATAAGCATTCATAGAAAACTTTTAGGTTTTGTTTAAGCTTTTTAAGTTTCCTCTCTCAGATTATGACTTTAGTTCCTGTTCCTGTAGGCCAATTTTAAGATCCTTTGATTAGTATACCGAAACTTTCCCAACGGGGTAGTTTTTGCTTCTAATATGACAATAGGAAATTTTACACGTAGCCATGTATTAATATACTAGGAAAAAAGATTTAAGTTTTGGGTTAAAGTCGTAGTTTTATTAGAATAGAATGAGAATTATAGTGTTATGATTCTAAAATCATACGTCAATGATAATTATAAGATTCAATGATAAGGTATTAGCTTAATGAGATATAGCATAGTATTAAAGTCCAAACACTAGATCATGAAACTCATATAAGTCATGGTAAGGAATAAGTTTTGAATTAATTGTTATAGAATTACAGGCCACTATGTTGAATCATAATAGTTTAATGGAATAAATAAAAATTAAGTCATTTAAGTAAACTTATAAATTATAGTATAGTGTTAAGTTGATAATATCAATCGTTAAAAAATATTAGGAGTCAGTGAACTTGGATTGAACCTAGAGTTAACTAAGAAAGTTTTTGTATTAATCAGAGTTTAGAACAAAGAGTAAAATATGAATGATTTGTTGAACACTATGGAAGACACTTTTAAACGAACTATATTGAAATTGTGCACCTGTGACCTTGATGTGAGATTTGTGAAGCACGTCAGGCATCATGGAGTTCAAACTGTCTGCTTGGAGCTTGCAAGTCTCGTGATGGTCTTGTGATGCATCGTTTGTAAAGCGCAATATACATCATGAAGTTTGTACGCCCCCAGCAAGTGATTATCACACTGCTGGAGGGTATGAAAAATGGTATATAAGTTGGAAGGAGTCCGAATAAAATTTGGCTTCAGTCCTGATCAGACTGTTCCCAGAAGAATGGCCTCAGAGTCGTTTCTTCTCTCTGTCCGGATTCTCTCGAGCGGGTCCTAACCTTACCCTTGGTCGGGGCTGGTCCCCGACAATGCTTGCTATAAGTGGGGATGCCTTCTTGGTTGAGAGGGGACTACTTTCTTTACTAGAATAGAAACACTGTGGTTGGGCGTGGTGGCCATGCCTATAAACCTAGTGACTAGGGAGTTCAAAGCAGGAGGATTGTTTGAACTCAGGAGTTTTAGGATGCAGTGAGCAAAGATCGTGCCACTGCACTCCAGCCTGGGTGACAGCACACTACTCAGTCTCAAAAAAGAAATAAAGAAGAAAGGAAAGAAATGTAGTGGAAACTCCTGCTACTGCTGTGTGGTATGTAGAGTAGCTGTCATTTTTCCTTCTTCCAAGCTTTCAAGCCCCCAGCATGTACAAAAAGGAACTCATATTAGTTTTCTTTTTCAGAAATAAAAAGTCCACAGCAATATGTTAAATTTAGGCTGGAGCAAAAGCAAGATTGGAGGAATTTTAACAACTAAAAAACAACAACAGTAGGGGTTTGGAGCTACTATCATTAAGTCCTGGAAACCAGCAAAGACTATGAATGAATTGGAGCCAACTGGCTAAGAAAACAAAACAGAATACAAAACGATTTGAAAAAATAAAGAGAGGTAAGGAAGATACATACAAAGCTTTTTGTTTTCTAAAATTTACCCTAAGTTATATTTAAAGCAGTGTTTTTAGACACAACACCCTTTAACTAATACGGTTATGCTCCTTATATTACCTTGAGATGAAACTTATATAACATATAACTTACCTATACTCTGTCGCCCAGGCTGGAGTATAGTGGTATGATCATGGCTCACTGCAGCCTCTCAGTTCTGGCCTCAGGTGAATCTTCCATCTCAGTTTCCAGAGTAGCCAGGACTATAGCTACATGCCACCATGCTCGACTAATTTTTTAAAAAATCTCTTTGTAGAGATGAGGGTTTGCTTTGTTACCTAGGTTGGTCTCAAACTCTTGGGCTCAAGAAATCCTCCCAGCTGGGCTTCCCAAAATGCTGGGATTATAGGTGTGAGCCACTATGCCCAGCACACACAAAAATTAAAAAATAAAATTTGTAAGGCCCTAATTGTACCATGGAGGTGAAATAAAAGAAAGATAATCAACAGCAAAATGACATGTACTTTGATACACAATGCTTGTACACAGCTCCATTAAGGCATAATAAAGGAGTCTAAAGCAGGGGACGCGCAGACAGTGGCATGCGTATTTTACTGGTGATTCATTACCAGGAGCAGTGCTGCTGTCAGCTGGTAAATTTCCAAACACAATACACTCCAACAGGGTGCAACATTTCTTCTATTTAGATAGCTGTCATATCCCAGGAAAATTCAGTATATAGTAAACTGTACCAAACAATAACACACACACACACACACACACACACACACACACACACACACACACACGTGATAAAGAAAGGAGCTGTACAAGATTGAACTGAAAGTCAGGTCACTTGATCTCGAGTCCTAAACTTTTCCCTTTGTTATGGGCATTTGCCCTTTTGGGTGCCCAGCATCTGAATCTTCTTCCTTAATTTGGGGATTCCTCTGTAGTGTGAGATTTGGAGGGAGACATGGTTTTCCCTTCTAATATTCCTTCTCCTGGCAGAACAATGAATTGAATACTCTTGCCTGAGACTTAGAATTTGAAGGGAGTGGACAACAACAGTGGAGTAGCTATAGATTACTGGCCATGGCAGTGGAGTTGCTGAGAGTCAAATGGCTGATGTGAAAGCTTGGGCTACTTGGATGGCTGACAGTGGCTGGGTGAGTGGCTGTCACCCTCCCGTAACTTTCTAAGCTTGGTTTTTCCATTGTTTCCCAAGATCCTGCAAAAAAAAAAATATATATATTTTTTGCTTCCATTGGTCAGAATCAATTTGTTGACTCCACCCAAAACCCCTCATCTCTATAAAAAATTAGAAAATTAGCTGGGCATGGTGGTGCATGCCTATAGTCCTAATTATTTGGGAGGCTGGAAGGATCACCTGAACCCAGGAGTTAGAGGTTATGGTGAGCCATGATCATGCCACTGCACACCAGTCTGAGTGACAGAGTGAGACCCCAACTCAAACACACACACACGCACACACACACACACTCGAAGTACCCCCAAAATGTATACACATTTAAAGTATGACATCTGCTCAAAAGATGGCATTAATCAAATGAATGATAGTGTCACCATGTGACAGGCAGGACAAAAAAAAATGGCAGAAGCATGGTTGAGCAAACGTCAAACTACACATTGCTGCCATAATTCAATTCAACTTCAAAAAGTAATACACAGATAACACCTTTTAAAAAATTATATATATATAATATGGTTGGTGGGCTGGGCTAGTGCTGCAGGTATGCACAGACTTGCCCAGAATTTAGAATAGGAAAAACAGCTAATTTAAAACGTAGATCAGAGAAAAAGGGTGGATCCACCTCTCCAAGATGGGAGAGGGGGCCAGACACTTAAAGTGTGACAGTGAATGCTTGAGTTTGAAAGCCTTTAAAGCTTCTTTTGGGTGTGGGAGGCTGACATCATGGTAATGAGGTCTATTTCTTGTATCTCTGACAACTGGATAAATCAGTGGGTCAATCACAAGCACATAGACAAAGGTGGACTCGTAGCTGGATGAGTGGATCAGTCATGGGTGGTTAATCACATAGACGAGAAGGGCTGTGCTCTCAAAGTGCTGGGATTACAGGTGTGAGCCACTGCACCCGGCCAACAGTATATTTTTAAGTGAAAAGAGAAAGCTTTTGGTTTTTATATATCTACTATCTACATTGAAGGGATGTTGCACCCTCATTTCAGTAGAAACTTTCTGTTCACTCACGTATCTATCTCCCTGAATGCTATGGGTATTTGAAAAATATCTGTTGAAGAAACGAATTTCTATAAAAGAAAATTGTGCTATTTGCTAATATGCATACAGAAAAAATCCGGAAGAATCTGGAGGAGTAGTGTATCAGTTTGCTAGGGCTGCCATAATGCCACAGAGTGGATGGCTTAGACATTTATTTTCTCACAGTTCTGGAGGCTAGCAGTCCAAGATCAGAGTCTGGTTTGGTTTATTCTGAGGCCCATCTCCTTTGCTTGTGGCTGGCCACTTTCTCTGTGTCCTCACATGGTTTTCCCCTGGACATGAGCATTCCTGGTGTTTCTCTGTGTGTCTGACTTTTCTCTTATATGGATACCAGTCAGATTGGATTACAACACTCTTCTACCTCCAAATACTGTCACTTTCTGAGGTACTAAGGGCTGGGGTTTCAACATAAATTTTGAGAAGACACTATTCAGTTCACAAAAGGTGGGAAGAAGAAATATTTATTTGTCCTAAATAATATTTTCTACAATGCTTCTGAATACTTACATATTTTACAAGAAGCCTAATTATGTTATAATCTGAAAAAGCAATACATTAGGAAAACACAAAGTATGCTATGTGTTTCTATCTAAACTATGATTATTGTAGGCTTAGATAATTATAAACAGATTTTTCATTTACCTGAATGTCTACTGGGGCCTTTGAAATCATGAGGGATGCAGGGCCATTCTCTGTTGTGCACTATTGACCAGGCATTGCAGGACAGACAGCGTCTTCTCCTTAGCCTATTGCCAGTAGTACCTCTCCTCCATCACCCTGGCAACCAAAAAAATGCCCTATTTTCAAAAACTCTCTCATTGATCACCACCACTTTAAAATATAATTGGATACTAACATTTATAAATGTTTAAAATATTTTCTTCTTTTCCCTCCCTCCCTCTTTATCTTTTAAAACAATAATGAAGAAATAATGCTAGTTACCTTTAGTTCTGCCACTGAGAAGCTTGGCAATGTCTGAGTCATGACAGTTTCATGATAGCTGAAGTTATCTCAAGACAGTTAAGCTTCTTGCAGTAGATTTTCCAAATTGCAGGTGGGATGCTCAGGAGAAAATATGATAATAGCCAATGTTTAGTGAGCTCTGAATATGTACCAGGCCCTGTCCTAAGTGCTCAACATATGCATATCCTTTGCAATAACCCTATGAGGTGGGCACTATTATTTGACAAATAAAGAAACAAGCAGAGGAAAATAAACTGACTTGTAAGTGATGGAGCTGTGCTTCAAAGCAATCACCAAGTACTTTACATACATGATTGCATGTAACCCTTACAGAAACAATGACATCACTCCCATTACTTCCATTTCACAGATCTTAGAGATTTGGAAACTAGGAGCTCAAATCACACACACTGTCTATCAACATGTACAAAATGATGGCAAACATGACCAAAGTTATTGCCACAATCAAATCAATGTGAAGAACCAAAGAACTTTTATAAATATCATATTTTCTTTCAAATCTATTTACTTTAGAAATCAGTCAGTTATTAAATTTCCTGAGGTTCTCTCTGATAATCTTATTGGATAAGCTGTATTGAGGAGAAGTGACTTATGTGTATGATATTGATTTTCCCCTGGAGATAATGAAAAATAGCTCAACTGGGTTAATCGTGGTCCCAATTTTGTAAACTGATCTTTCTCTTCTGAAACAAGCAGTATTGTGACAAATCCAACAAATATATTTATTTTTATTTTGTTGAAACAGTCTCAGAATTTTTGTCTGCAAAATATACATTTTTTACATCATATATCCACAACATTTTATAGTGACTTTCACTTAAAAATATATCATAAACATTTCCCTTGTTTCTATAGTTATTATAATGATAATGTGTAATGGGTGCATCGTATTTCTTTGAGTGGATTTTATAATAATTTGCTTCATCATTATTTTACTGTTAATCATTTAGGCTTTTCTAATTTTTCTCTACTCTAGACTGAATGTGGTAACTGATGTCTTTGTTCTGGACATTTTTAAAGTCACATTTTTATTTCCTTTAATCAGATTCCTAGAAGTGGAATTTCTAGGTAAATACATATAAATATCTTTGATTTGATACCTATTCTGCTATACCAAATCAAAAACTATACTGATCCTTAGCATACTTTTTTTTTTGAGTTGGAGTCTCACTCCACCGCCCAGGTTAGAGTGCAGTGGCACTCTCGCGGCCACCCCACTGTCGACCTGCTGGACTCAGGCGATCCTTCTGCCTCTGCCGTCCAAGTGGCTGGAACTACAGGCACGTGCCACCATGCCTAGTTAATTTTCTGATTTACTGTAAAGACGAGGTCCCGCCAAGTTGCCCAGGCTGTTCTCAAACCTGTGGGCTCAGGCAATCCCCTCACCTCGGCCTCTCAAAGTGCTGAGATTACAGGCTTGAGCCACTGGGCTCTGCCAGCATACTTATCTGTCAGCTTCTCCACTTGTTCTTTCCATCAACTAAACGCCATCTGTCAACAACTTATTTTGCCTGACTTTCTCAACTAGTCCCTTGGCTACTTCCTTGGAGACAAAAGATGAACTGTGATGAGGTCAGAGGTATCATGTTCACACTAAAGAGGCAAGGCCTCTGATGAGTAGCTGAGTGAAATCCCATCTCTGACCTCAGTGCTTCTGCTACCTTTCACGAAGGCCATCCTTTGTCCTAGCACATTGACAGGAAAAAAAAAAATGCTTTCTAAGTTGATGAATGGGGTGGGTCATAAATGAGCACAGTGCCAGATTCCAGATATCATATAAACCTCATATAGGCCTGTAAAATAAAAATCGCAAACTAATAATACATCATTTGGCAAAACAAAGTGATTTCAAATGAAAATATGCTTAATTGGTTCCCACTAGTATTTAAATGTTCAAGCAAATTAAATGTGTTTTCCTTCTATATTCAATTCTATTGCAGTAATTTCTAGTATAGCTCCTAGATTAAATGTTTATGGTTAGTTTCAAAAATTCGTTTTTAAAAAATTTTTACTTAAACAAAATTTTAAGTTAGTTTTTAATAGGCAAATGATATGATGTTCTATGACTGTAATTTATAAATTACTGTTCCAAGAGTGCCCTGGTTTATTATTTATTTCTTTATTTTTGAGTCAGAGTCTCACTCTGTCGCCCAAGCTGGAGGCATACTCATGGCCACCACAGCCTCAGCAATCCTTCTACCTCAGTTGTCCAAGTAGCTGGAACTACAGGCATGTGCCATCATGCCTGGCTAATTTTCTGATTTATTGTAAAGACGAGGTCTTGCCAAGTTGCTATTTTCATGCTATTTACATTATACCTTATTTCAATCGTTTTGCTTTATTGGCAAGGTCTCTCAGTATAGTATTGTTATCAAATCACCTTTATTTTATTATTACAAGGGATCTAACAAATCATTTATGTTTTGTGTTTAAAAATACTATGTAGAACCATATACTTCTTTTATAAACAAAAAAGCCACATTACACAGATAATGGTGACCGTGTAATTCATAAGAAATGGGCTAAACTATTAGCTGGAATGAGTTATATTTGGTGAGAGGAAGACCTGTCTGGTGGTAGATGTGTTGACTAAATGAAGAAGGGTTGAGACATATTTGAGTAGGTTAGCAAAGTTGTTGTCTCTCCCTACCTTTAAATCCTGAAAAATTGTGTTTGTGTGCGTGTGAAAGGGAGTTAGAGAGTGAGAGATCAAGAGATGTACTGAAATTGTTTGAAACAGTCTAGGCATAATCCTTCCTGGCAAGCAGGCATACTTCATGCATATGAAATTATAATGTTACATGGGTTCTGACTGAAGCCTGCACACTTTGGGTTCTGGGTGTTTGCTTTTAGGTCTCAGAGCTTCGAAGGAAAAAAAAGTGCTTTTCAAAATTTTAATGAACAGATTTCCTTTGTGATTGGTCATTTTGATTTAGAAAAACTCTCAGCCAACCAAGTACTTAAAAAAGGGGTGGGGGCCACTCTAATTTCTAGTTTCTTGATGTTCTCAGAAAACCCTCCTCATTACCCAATTTTCCAGATGACTCAATGTATTTGGCATAGCTTTAGATAATCATTAGCTTCTTGTCCTTGTGACCACAAAGTCTAAGTAAAGGGCACATTACCGAGGAATGAAGCACGTACTACCATATCAGGGTGTACTAGCACCACCCAGTGGCCTTGAACTAGTTCAACAGCTCCTTCCAAAGAAACAGGATTCAAAGGTACAGGGAGGGACTCTCCCTCTCTCCCTCTCTCCCTCTCTCTCTCTCTCTCTTTTTAGAAAGCAAGATTTATTAAGAGGACAGAAAAACTCCCACAGTGGGAGGGGACCTGAGGGGGTTGCCCGAGGGCCTCTCTCTATGGTGAACTGCATACACAAACATGAAGGGACAAGACTCAACTCCCGCAGAACTGAATGTGTCAGTCGTTCTGATTCATACTTTGTTGACCTTCTTTTGGGAAAGTCCAGACTGTTTATAGAGCAAGAAAATGGAGTGTGTTGGATGTTGAGAGCTCAGCTCCTTTTGGCAGATCTGCAGAAATACATATATTTGTAAGTAGTGTGCTTTCTCCCTTTTTGAGTAGGAATATATGAAAGCTAAAGACACATCACAACATGAGTGACACAAATTATCCTCCCATGTGGAGGGTAGAAAGTCTAAGGAGTCCAAGGAAGTTTGATTTCTGTGTGTGCTAAACAATCCTTTTTTAAACCACTTTTTACATGATAAAGAGTCTCTCCTGGCTGGGCTCGGTGGCTCAGCCTGTCGTCCCAGCACTTTGGGAGACCAAGGCGAGTGGACTGCCTGAGCCCACGGGTACAAGACCAGCCTGGGCAACTTGGCGAGACCTCGTCTCTACAACGAATAAAAAATTAGCTGGGGGTGGTAATGGACGCCTGTAGTTCTGGCTACTTGGAAAGCTGAGGGTCGATACTGGGGTGGCAGTGAGCATGCCACTGCACTCCAGCCTGGTGATGGAGTGAGACTCCAACCCCCCTGCCAAAAAAAGATTCTATCTTCCCAGTAGGCAATGGTATTAATACTCCTCTTTTTCTAGATGTATGTAGTAAACACATTTTCTGGTAAAAATTTTCATTCCTTGTAACTGCTGGTTATCATACACATTTAAAAAATAAAAATAATACCTGCTGCCTGGGGAAGACTTGAAGAATCCAGAAAAGTAGAAATTAACAGCAAAGGAAAAATAGTTTGGTCTCCCTACTAACACAATCACGGCTTCCATACTATTTAGTAAATGTCTACCCTGAAAGCAAATGCTGGAACCACAGTTACATTGGTTTACATCTCAAGAGTATCATTTTAGTAGCTGTGAATTGGATAGGTTATGAGGCCTTCTTGGTGCCTCAGTTCCTCTACCTCTAGGATAGGTATAATAGCTCTGCTGTATGAGGCTGTTATCAGGAATAAATAAATTAATATATGTAGAGGTTTTAGAATAGTGCCTGTATATAGTAAACATAACCCATGTTTGTTCTAGGCAGAAGAGTCAGCAATGAGTAAAAAAAAAAAAAAAAGAAAATTGGGAGTAGGCCTAGCATGTCCATAAAGCATTGTGGGTTTTTTGTTTTGTTTTGTTTTCTTTTTTTGATTCAGAGTCTCACACTGTCACTCAGGCTGGAGTGCAGTGGCACGCTCATGGCCACTGCAGCCTCGACCTGCTGGGCTCAGACAATCCTTCCACCTCAGCCTTTTAAGTAGCTGGAATCACAGGCATGTGCCACCACACCCAGCTAATTTTTTGATTTATTGTAGAGACAGGTCTCACCAAGTTGCTCAGGCTGGTCTCGAATCCCTGAGTTTGTCTCTGCCTGCCAAAGTGCTGGGATTACAGGCATGAGCCACGGTCCATAAAGCATTGTTGTACTGCCCATAAAGAAGTGTAGTGTGCATGCGGGGCAGGGGGCAGGATGGGAAAGTAAGACCAACAATGCTGCTTAGATCGAGAACTGAAATTCAATTTTATAACTTACCCAGTTTTTTTTTTTAAAGAGTAATAAATCCAGGTTTTAAATCAGGGAAGTAAACTGTTTTAGGAAGATAATGGTGGCCAGAAAGTGGATAGGAAGACAGCTGCATTGGAGGGACTGACATTAGTGATGAAGCTGTTACAAAAGTTAATTAAAACCTGATGATTAAGGTGAAAGGAGGCTATGTTCCGAATACGCTTTGAAGATGTAAAGTAACTCAGCTAGAAGTAGGATGTGACAACAAATAAAAAGCAGAGGAAGACTTAAAGGTTTTTAGCTTCAGGTGAACGGAGGGTATGGATAGACTGAAAATACAAAAGGCAAAGTAAATTGGGATAGAAAGGAGGGAGAGAAGAGGTCAGTTTTAGATATGCGTGCATGCTAAGCCACTGAAATAGGCATGGGGAATTGCAGTTGGAAATTTAGACCTGGAGCTTGGGAGAAGGATGGGGTTAACATGTTAGCTTTGGGGTGGTCAGTATATTTAAAACCACGGGAAAACGTGAAATCAATCTTTTAAAGTATAAAAACAAAAAGAGGTCCAAGAATGAAACTCTGGAGAATCCTTAGGTTAAGGGGCAGACGGAGGAGTGGAGACTTAGCAAAACAACAGGGTATTGTAATAAGCAGCACAAGAGGAAAAAGTGTTGCAGCAGAAGGGATTGTAAAAGTAGGGACTAGTTCATCGTGTCCAGTGATGGACAGAAGACAGATGGTAGGACTGAAAACAAGTTGTGTGGCTTTAGCTATCGGTGACCTTAGCAAAAAGCAGCTTGAAGCTGAAGAGGGAATGGCAAGTAAGCAATTTGAGACAGCAGCGATGGCAGAGTCCTCTTCCAGCATGTTGGGAAGTCATTAAGCAGGGGCAGAAGGCAACTACGGAGGTAAAGTAACTTCATGATGAAGATTTGAGAGTTTCTGTAGAACAGAAGGTCTGATTGGTATTATATTAACATAGCTTTTGATATTTACTTCAACCTTTGGTCTGAAATTAAGAATTATTTAAAAAATAAGTTAAAAACTATTCCTATGTATATGCCTCTCTCTCACAGACTTCTCTTAGACTGGAACTGTAATTCCAAGAATAATTTCTAACCTTAGTTTGAAGAGGGTTAAGAATCACCACTTAGACTTGGCTCAAGGCTTTTATTTTGACTTACCACAAAGCAGTTAATAAGCAGTGCAAATGACATAAATGAGATATGGATGCAGGTAGATGCATTCAGATGCCCACTTCCTGTTTATCACAAAAATTTTGGCCTCAGCAGTTCTAGCAACTGAAATGTCAGAAAAGCATAGTACTGTGGGCTTTCTTACTCCTCAGTCTCCTTCTAAAACTCCAGATATGTCGGTACCTAGAAATAACTTATTTTAGATGAAATTTTTGTTTCTAAGGAAGCCACATCACCTAGCCTAATGTCTGGGTCTTGGGCCTTGAAACTCTGACTGTGCCAGCTCTGGGGCAGTCTTGCCTCACCATTTATCACTTATGGCCACCTAGGGTTTTCTCATGGGAAGATGTGGCAGGCCTACACGTGAAGTAAGGCAAGAGACACAAGGTGAGATTCCTTTCCTTCATCCTTGTTGGTTCTAGTACAGAGGCTCGTGTTCATGGGACACAGGTACAATGAGCTTACCATTAATATCACTCTGCAGTCCAGAAACTTTTTTTTTTTTTTTTTTTGAGTTGGAGTTTCACTCTGTTGCCCAGGCTGGAGTGCAGCGGCACGTTTACGGTCACCGCAGCCACAACCTACTAGGCTCAGGCAATCCTTCTGCCTCAGCCTTTCAAGTAGCTGGGACTACAGGTGTGTGCCACTATGCTCAGCTGATTTTTTGACTTATTGTGGAGATGAGGTCTTGCCAAGTTGCCCAGGCTGGTCTTGGACCCATGGGCTCAGGCAATCCTCTCACTTCGGTCTCCCAAAGTGCTGGGATTATAGGCGTGAGCCACTGCACCCGGGCCCCCTTCTCTAGTTTTTAAGAAGCAAATCAAGTCTAAAGATGGTTTCAACCCAGCAGCCTCCTCCACTCAGCTAATTCTCTTGACTTCATTTCCCATGAATGTCTGTACAACACACCATGTATAACCAATGGTGGCAAGGGGTGTTATCCTTAGGGAATCTTATCAAGGCAAACCCAGATGAAATCTCAGGATTTACTAATGACATTTTTACTTATGGTGACCTTCTTGAGATGCATTAGAGAGAAGTATTTCATATCCAATATGGAAGGCAGAAGAACAAGACTTCAGAGACTGCTTGTAATATTCCATGTGGATTTGAGATTTTAGTTGTATCCATAAATATGGAAAAAACATGTTAAGACTAGCAAATCTCTGAAATAGTGTTTGCATCGGGAGATACACTTTTTTTTTTTAAGTCAAGAGGCTCACTGTTGCCCAGGTTGGAGCGTAGTGGCACACTCATGGCTACCACAGCCTTGACCTGCTGGGCTCAGGTGATCCTTCTGCCTCAGCCTCGCAAGTAGCTAGGACTACAGGTGAGTACTACCATACCCAGCTAATTTTTTTTACTATTTGTTATAGAAATGAGGACTCACCAAGTTGCACAGGTTAGTCTTGAACCCATGGGCTCAGGCAATCCTCTTGTCTCTGCCTCCCAAAGTGCTGGGATTACAGGTGTGAGCCATCATGCCCGGCCATACACTTAAAAAAAATGAGCCACCAAACATCACTTTGATATCTTCAGCAGGTTTTAGTAAAACCTGGACCTCAATATGGCCTTCTGATTTCAAATGTGTTGCTTCAATTTCTTATTTTTTGTGAATTTTGTGGAGGATGTAAAATCACAGTACATTAAAAAAAAAAAGTAAAGATTTATGTTGTCAGATTCTTTCACTATTTCAGTGCTTGTCTTTTAGTGTAGATGATAAATACTTGTGAAATAGCAAGTAAGGCTATCTATGAGGGACAATGATTTGGGTACCTCTGAAGTTAGGTACCTTATATAAATTTGTGCTTCAGGCCAAAAAACATTTTTTTTAAGTGATGAAAAAATCCTTTTCTGATCTTGACATGCTTAGGTCCTGGAGCAAAAATTGGAATCTAATTCTGTCCATGACAGACTAAGAATATTGCTTCAAGGTAATAAGACAGTAGTTTCAGTGTTTTATTCTTGTGTGAATATGATGCAAAATTGCAGTATGGAAATAATCTGGCACATTGTTAGGCAACTCTACTAACTCCTTACTACTTAGAAAAACTAGGTAGCTACTCTTCTTTGGACTTGAGCATAAAATTTACTTTTTCATGAAATTGAATGTCCTTACTTTAACACCAAACTAAAAGACACTTGAGTATTTTGCTTTTAATCATTTAATCAATAAACACTGCTTCAGTATCTCACTTATAGTCTCTTGACTTCAATAAATATCTATTTACATGTCTATATCTATGCCTGTGTGCTAGATTTATGTTAGTCATTAGGTTATTTTCAGTAACTTTAGTTTGATAAGGTCCTGACCACCTAATGGTGACAGGAGCAGAAAGTAGGGTTAGGTCCTTACAAAACATGTTTGATTCTTGCTCACTTTTGTTAATGAGTCCAAAAAAACTTAATTTTGATCAGAAATTTGAAAATGACAATGACAACTGAAATTTCTGACCATTATCTTAAACTACATAAAAATTATGTGACAAAGAAAAAAAGTCTTATATTACTTTTAAGTGTTAATTTTGAAGACATCTCAAACTTCCATGAAGGATAACCCTATAGGTGAAGGGTTCAACACAGAAATCAGTACAAATTTTGGTTACATTGTTAGCAAACAAGATGCTCTAAGAAATGTTCTGGATATTTTTTTCATTAGGAAGGGGAAGATACTTTTTATAGTTGTTTAAGGTGCTGTAATATGTCTACTGATACTCCCAGCTGTTTAACTAAGCTGGCTGTCTGTTCTAAAATCCAGGTGAGGCTTGGGTTTTCAGAATGTGCATGCTCCTGTGTTCTACATCCTAAATGTGAACAATCTATCCCACTAGGGCTCTTGCTACTGTTTTTGTTAACCTCAGCATTATTTTCACAGAATCTTTCATCTTTAGGTTCATCAATCTTTTTCTCAGCTGGAACTACACGGCAAAGGTCCATATCCTCAATGGAGTCCAATAAATCTACAACATGGGGCTGTGGAGTGATTGATTTCAGATGTGTGAGCACATACTCTTCACACTGGCCAACTGCATCCAGAAGATTATTTATTTTACTGGTCAAAGTTGAACTATTGTCATGAAGGTGACACCAGGATAGCAAAGCACTGAATGAAAACATAAACAAGAGTTAAACAGGAAAACAAATTAAACAGTCACAGACTTTTAGAATGCTTTATGCTAAGCCCCATGTTTCTCTCCCAGATAATATCATGCAAAAATGGATTAATAATAATAATGCAAGTTAAAATCAGGAAAGTAATACCAGCAAATAGGACTTAAATACGGATATTCTCTTCCAATACAGTTGGATTTAAGTCATAAAACAATTTATAATTGTTTCACAACTCCACATCCACTTTTCCTGATTTTACATTTTTCCCTTATCAAAATCACCTGAAGAGCTTTAAAACTCACATCTCAGACTAATTAAGTCAGGATCTCTGGCATATCTTGTTCAGCTGATTTCAAGGTGCAGCCAAGGTTGAAAACCATTGTTCTAAGCTACAGTTGCTTCCCATCAAGATCGAAGGTTAGAGAACAAAAGTTTTGAAGAAACTTTACTTTCTCAGTTTTATGTTAGAGTAGACATCATTTGCTGAGTTACGATTTTCTTGAAAAAGGTAAAAATTCTTCTAGTCCTAGTAGATTTAATATTGTTCAGATAATCATGTCTTAAAATAATCGTAATTATGAAAAGTAATGTTTTACAAATGGAATAAATTGATATAAAAGATTCAGCAGTAAGTTTTCTCAACTAATAAAAGATTAATTTAACTTAATGATGTAAAGATGAACCCTGACTATTTTTTCTACTGTAGTAGACTATAAATTCTGGTTCCCAACAGTTGGATTTTCCAAACCCAAAACACGATGAATTTGTTTTATCTTGATAATGTTTATCTTCTCCTTTTCTTTAAAATTATAGTTTTTTGAAGCATTTTATATTTTTATTTATAGAGGAACAGTTTAAAAGGTATAAAGCATCAAAGAGGACAAGCCTGTCATGCTCCTATGTGTATCATTTGATGATTTGGTTCTGATATGTGCCATTATTGCTACTGCATCCTGACTGGTATTCAATGTTCAGTTCAGGACTAAAGTAAATGGAATCATTTTTCTCCGTATTACCTACTATACTTTTCATCAGAGGTCTGTTAAATGTGTGCAAGTACTAAAAGTTTTATTCAAAACCTGAAGATCTTTTAATTAGAACTACGTGGTAGTCTGGGTAGCAAAAGTATATATACCCCTTCCTACCCTTTCTTTGCCAAAAAAAAAAAAAGACATTTGGCTCATGTATGAAAGCAGATAAACTGATAACAATTTTGGCTTTTTTTTTTTGAGTTGGAGTCTCAATCATTCCCAGGATGGAATGCAGTGGCATGGATCAGGTTCACCACAGCCTTGACCTTCTGGTGATCCTTTTGCCTCAGCCTCTAGATAAGTTTGGACTATAGGCATAAGCCACCATGCCTGGTTAATTTTTTACACAGACAAGGTCTTGCTATGTTGCCCAGGCTGGTCTTGAACTCCCGACTGGACATAAGTGAGCTTCCTGCCTCAGCCTCCCCAAATGCTGGGATTACAGGCATGAACCACTGTGCCTGGTCGATTAAAAAAAATTTTTTTGAAACTTACTGCTGAATCTTTTATATCAATTTATTCAATTTTTAAAACATTACTTTATAATAAACATTATTTTATGACATGTTTATCTGAAAAATTTTTGAGTTGGGGTCTCATTCTGTCACCCAGTCTGGAGTGCAGTGGCATGATCATGGCTCACGGCAGCCTCAACTTCCTCCTGGTCTCAAGTGATTCCTGAGTAGTTGGGATAAAGTTGTGCCACCATGCCTGGCTAATTTTCTGTAGAGACAAGGTCTCATTTTGTTGCCAAGGCTGGTCTTAAACTCCTGGGCTTGAACAATCCTTCTGCCTCGGCCTCCCAAAGTGCTGGGATTACAGGCATAAACCACCGTGACTTGTGATTTTGACCTCTTGAAGGCAATATTATTCTATGCTCTGCGGCACTTTTTTGTGTATTTAACACCAGGAAAGCACTTTGGTTTAAATATTTTCCTATTACATAAAAATCCTCCAGTAGTATTGAGGTTAAAGTGATTCAGCATTTTAAAAAGTTACCTCAGTGTTCCTCTGAGTTGTCCATAGTTTAAAATGACTTCTGCACCTTCCTTATAACCTTGATTGAAGCCCTGCTGAAGAGTAACTGCTTTGCCAGCATCTATTCCATCTCTATAACCTTCCTAAAAATAAGTAATGGAGAATTGCAGCTATAACTAACACCAAGTAAACCTTTTCTGAAAGGCACAGAACCAATTTAGAAAGGTAAGTGTTACTGAACATGATATGGTATAGCCACATAACCAAAGCAGACTATACTTCTCATAAAACTTTATTATTGGTCTATCTTTCCTTATCACACTTGTGAAGTCTAGACTTAACTGGGCACATTTTAAAACACCGATTCTTACACAGTTTTAAAAACCCTGCGTTGGCCATGTCTTCACAAATAGGATACATGGAAGATTATGTCTGGTCCCTTGCCAACTGATTGGAATGATGTGGGTAGGAGACTAGGCATGACAAAGGGAAAGAGGAAACTTTTAGGAAAAGGAAAGCGAGACGTCTGGTTTTAGAAATTTTGCTTGACACCTACATTTAACTAAACTGCAAACTCTGAGGGTAGGATTTTGTCCTGTATCTCTCACGGTGCCACAGTGCTCAAAAGATGCTCAATACTTACTTGTATAGCCCCAGACTCATTCAAAGCATTTCTGCAGCTGACAACATGGATGTTGGGCTAAGCAAATATTATTTTACTGAAACATCAAACTAGGCCAGATTCCCAACTGCAGCTTTAGGGGCAATTTAAAGGCTGGCAAATATATTAAGTGGATGTGGACCTCACTATTTAGTCCTCACCCAGAATTAAGCTCTGAGTGCTCCACAGTGAGATTAAGCTTAGTTTCAATGTATAGTGAGACAAATTAGAGAGTAATAATTCACACATAACAAACACAAAAGAAACCTTACTATTCCATTATCTAGCCACCAGCATTTCATATTAGCTTTCCCTTACTGCCCTTTGATGGCATTCTTAAACTCACGTTAGCCATATGCATTGGTTAACGCCACTCCTAACTTTAGGCTCCCACCCATTGACGCAACCCACGTAAAGTATGTGTCCTCTGACAGCCACAATTAGTATACCCAGTGTATTTTTCTTCCCCACCCCTTCCCCGGTGCTCAACAAACTGCAAGCTCTTCAAAGTCTGGACAAAATTTATTTTGGTCGATCTCCAGCTTCTAACGCGCCCTATTATTTCACGCGCTTTGAAGTAACCTCATGGGAAATCTTGGCAAGACAAGGGCTCGATTGAGTGGCAGATAGGGCAAGGAGGGCAGCGCCGCGCCAGGCCGGGACCCCTCTGAACCCAGCTTCACAACCCCGCACTTCTCTCCCTACGACCCACCCAGCGCCCCAGGGGTCCCCCACACCGTCCATCCAGGTTTACTTTGACTCGTCTCTGCATGTGACTTCGCCATTCCCGCTGCACCAGAAGCGACTCGTCTGCGTCCTCGTCAAACACGTCCACTTCATCTTCAAGACCCTGGGAGGAAGAAGTCGCTTGGACCCACGACATCACAGAGGAAACTGCGGGATCGCAGGCTACCGGAAGCGCCGGCATGTTCTTCCGGTCGGAGGGGCGGGGCGAAGACGGCGAATCAGGGCTTGGGCCTCTGCGCGTGCGCGGGGGCCGTCTGTGCACTCTGGCTGCTTTCAGGGCTTTTCGCTGGTGATAGTTTGGGGCTCCCTCATATGACAAAATGTCGAGGGACGCCTGTTCGTTACGGGCCAGGCAGATTCCTCCAGCTCAGGGCCTGCACGAACTTAATCTCTGCGGAAGCCAGTCCGGATCCTGGGGAAACACCTTCCGTTCCCACCATAGTCTCTATTTTGGTCTGGGTTTTACACACGCTCGCGTTGCTAAAAGCATTCAAGGGAGTCAAGTTGAAGGGCGATTACTGCCCAAAGACTTTGTCACTTTTGGAATCGCCCTCGGTGCATTGAAGGGATTTGACAACTTGACACTTTTTTACCGTTAGGAGGGTGGAGCAAAGGATAATAGAAACAAAAAGTTAGATGATGCTGCCACTTTGAGATCCATAAAGAATAGAAAGGATACATTTGTAAAATCAGTACATTTTTCAGTGATTCATAGTATTTTTCTGGATATCCTCCACCCTTGGTGAGATAGGGACTTATTTATATACACTCAGCACCAGCAGAGTTCTGAAACATAGTATATGGTGAACCAGATGTTGGTAAAACGAATGGACACCGGTAACATTCCCGTTTTGCCTGAGTAAAATGAGTCATGTGATAACAATGATTTGTTTAACGTTTTTTTGAACTGCTGCTTTGGTCAGACACTGTTCTAGGCTTTTGGAATACATCAATGAACCATACAGATAAAAGTTCCTAGTGCTTGTGGACTTTATATTCATGCAAGACCGACAGGATAAGCAATAAGCAATCTATAAGTAATTGATATAGTTGGTTATAAGATCATAAATGCTGTGAAAAAAATTTAAAACAAGAATAAGGGGAACTATGAATATGTGTGAGAGTGAGTGGGTGATGCAGGTTACAATTTTAAATCTTCAGAGAGAATTTTGCATCCCATAAATAAAAAAATATAAACTATGAGTATGCGTACTTTATTAATGCAAAATGTGTATATATTTTAATTGGAAGCAAAATGGTAGTAAGGAAAGCAATAAAGATAACAAAATAGAAAGCCTCAAACTTTGCATAAACAGAATGAGACTCCAACTCAAAAAAAAAAATACAATTTTTGCTTTCTTTAAAAACATCAATGAGATAGATAATCCTATCATGACTCTGGTTTTAAAAAAGAACAAAATTATGCAAGATAGAAATGAGAAAGGAGGCAACCACTACCATAGGAATATTATGAATAGGAATATTGCAGCTGTAACTAACAGCAATTGAACCACACATAGGCTTTTCTAGAAAGGCACAAAAGCAACTTAGAATTTTTGTGAAATAGGCCTTTACTGTGTTATTGAACATAAGATGGTGTAGCCACACAATCAAAGCAGACTATACTTCTCATAAAAGTTTATTATTGGTTTATCTTTTTTAATCCCACTTTTGAAGTCTAGATGTAATAAGCACATTTTAAACACATAATATTCCTTTAGGAATGTTACGAATTACTAACTAAAACTCAAGGACAACATATTTGATAACCTAGGAGATCTGAATGACATTCTAACATAATTGATCCAAGTAGTAGAAAACATGAAGAAAACCAGTTACCATAGAAAAATTGACGATTGACCAGCCACGGTGGTCAATCACGCTTGTGCTTTGGGAGCCTGAGGTCAGAGGATAACTTTAGCCCAGGAGTTTGAGACTAGTCTAGGCAACATGGGGAGACCTCATCTCTTAAGAAAAAAAAAATGTAGCCATATATGGTGGTGCATGTCTGTAGTCCCAGCTCCTTGGGAGGCTGAGGCCAAAGGATCACCTGAGCACAGAAGGTTGAGGCTGCAGTGAGCCACAATCCTGCCACTGCACTTTAGACTCTGACTCAAAAAATTAAAAAAAGGAAAATTGGAGATTAAATATCTACTATTAAAAAATAGCATGGAGACTTGGCAGTTTCACAGTTAAAACTTTTTTAATCTTTAAGGAACAATGGATAATTAAATTATTTTTACTATTTCAGGGGAGAGAAAAAGATGGAAACTTCCTAAACCATTTTTTGAAGCCAGGGTAACTGTAACCTCATAAAGATAATATAAAAAAATAAATCAAAGTTCAAGTTAGGTTATATTTATCCAAAAGAGAATCTAGTACCTCATCAAATGAATAACTCAAGAAGTTTTATCCCAGGGAAGTAAATTTTTACAATATTAGGAGATCTATGAGTATATTTTATTGCATCAACAACTTAAAGGGAAAAATGTTATGTTAATAAATGTTGAAAACATCACTTGAAAAAAATTAAAAATATTTATTTTTATTTTTTTAAATTTAAAGATGTGGGGTACAATTCAGGAGAAGAAATTAAAAATAATTCTTAACAAAACAAAATGAAATAGAAATTACAAGTCGATAAACATTTTACCAAAAATCCAACAGCAAGTAGTATTTTAAACACTCAGATGTTGAGATAGTTCCTTTAAAGTGTAGGAAAGAGAGGGCATTTGATGATCACCATTATTATTTAACATTATTTTGGACACTATTGTATGCAATAAGAGAAGTAAACAAAATGATGTGCTTAAATATTGAATAATAAAAGATGAAGTTATTTCTTTTTGCTGATTACATGATTGTATGCCTAGAAAGTCCAAAGGATTTCAGTTAAAAACAACAGAATAAAGAAATTTGATAAGGGCTCTAGATATAAGAAAAACAAACATATCAATAACCTCTTTAAAAAAATTAATTTTTTTTTTTTTGTCGAGATAGAGTCTCTCTATGTTGCTCAGGCTGGTCTCAAAATCCTGGCCTCAAGCAATTCTCCTGCCTTGTCCTCTCAAAGTGGTACAGGCATGAGCCACCATGCCTGACCAATAGCTTCTATTTTTTCTACTAATAATAACCTGTAAATGTAAATGAGATAAGTATTCCACTTGCAGTACCAGCAAATATGATTGAAAATACAAGGGGAGACCCCCAAATCTCAGAATTTATTTATTAAAAGTTGGGTTTTTTTTTCTTACATGTTTAAACCTCAGTCACCTTCAAAGTACTCTCCGTTTGATGCAACATACTTATTGAGACACTTTTCCCATTGTTCAAAACAGTTTTTGAACTTGTCAATTTTGATACCTTTCAGTGCTTCTGCCATTTTTTGTTTCACTTCTTCCACATCAGCAAATTGCTCCCCTTTGAGGACTTTTTTCATCCAGGGAAACAACAACAACAAAAAGTCGCTAGGGGTGAGATTGGGTGAATAGGGAGGGTGGTGTACTGTTTTTGATCACTGCTGAACACTCAGTTTGGTGTGGGCAGGATGCTCATAAATCATCCATCATGAAATGGCAAACATATTGAAAGACTCTCCAAAAGAAAATTTACTGAAGCGAATGCAGCTTCTCACAACAATGCAAGCTGGTACACTGTTGCTGATGGATTCCCAGAACGCTTATCTAATGGAGGAAACCTGTACTACAAGAAGCCCTCCCTCTAAACAATAATTCCATTTTTTTGGAATTGTTTATATATTTGTTTAGTACTTATTATTTATTTTAATATAGTATTTATAAATGTCAGGGAAAAATTTTAAAAATCACACAGCAACATGCGTACATTTTGAATGTACAGTATTATGAGTTTGACAAATACATCTGTGTAACTACCACCCAATCAAGATATAGATAAAGGCCATCTGTCGGGGACCAGCCCCGACCGAGGGTGGGTAAGGACCACAATGGAGAATCCAGATGGTGAGAAGAGACCACTCAGAGGCAGTTTCTTCTGGGAACAGTCTGATCAGGACTGAAGCCAAATTTTATTTGGACTCCTTCCAACTTATATACCATTTTTCATACCCTCCAGCAGTGTGATAATCACTTGCTGGGGGCGTACAAACTCCATGATGTATATTGTGATTTACAAACTATGCATCACAAGACCATCACGAGACTTGCAAGCTCCAAGCAGGCGTGCCTTACAAATCTCACATCAAGGTCACAGGTGCACAAATACAGTTCATTTAAAAGTGTCTTCCATAGTGTTCAACAAATCATTCATATTATACTCTTTGTTCTAAACCCTGATTAATACAAAAACTTTCTTAGTTAACTCTAGGTTCAATCCAAGTTCACTAACTCCCAATATTTTTTAACGACCGATATTATCAACTTAACACTATACTATAATCTATTAGTTTACCTAAATGACTTAATTTTTATTTATTCCATTAACCTATTACGATTCAACATAGTGGCCTGTAATTCTACAACAATTAATTCAAAACTTATTTCATACCATGACTTATATGAGTTTCATGATCTAGTGTTTGGACTTTAATACTATGCTATATCTCATTAAGCTAATACCTTATCATTAAATCTTATAATTATCATTGACATATGATTTTAGAATCATAACACTATAATTCTCATTCTATTCTAATAAAACTACGACTTTAACCCAAAACTTAAATCTTTTTTCCTAGTATATTAATACATGGCTACGTGTAAAATTTCCTATTGTCATATTAGAAGCAAAAACTATAGCGTTGGGAAAGTTTCGGTATACTAATCAAAGGATCTTAAAATTGGCCTACAGGAACAGGAACTAAAGTCATAATCTGAGAAAAGGAAATTTAAAAAGCTTAAACAAAACCTAAAACTTTTCTATGAATGCTTATTACTGTTTAAATCTTTCCAATGGAAATTATATCGTCTTAAATGAATGTCTTATCCGAACAAGTCTATTCTAAAAATCAAATAGTATCTGCCACACTCTTGGATAATGGACTGCGCAGTTACTATGGAAATGGCCACGGGCTGAAGCAAACAGTTTCGGCATGTAACAAAACTAGAAAAGCGTCCTGAAGAAAAACGCCCTGCCCGGCTAAAAGGCGGGGCAATAAAACTATTATAATTCAGTTTCTAATCTTAATCCTAGGAGAGACTGCCTTTGGGAACAAGAGCTGAGGAAAAACACCCTGCCTGGCTAAAAGGCGGGGCAATAAAACTATTATGATAATTTAGTTTCTAATCCTAATCCTAGGAGGAACTGCCTTTGGGAACAAGAGCTGACTCACCAGTCTACCAGGAATAGAAGTTGAAAAATATCTAGAAAGAAGTAAGATTTAGAAAGGACAAAGTTATTCTGCTGTATAACCTTTCATCAGGTGTACAGAGATTTTACTTATAAGTTTTACTGCCATGTATGCACGCTGGTCACCAATCACACGCCAATATTATAGGTATAACTGATATCCTATGTCAGAGGCGATCTTCCAGATGGGCCTTTACAGGCCTCAGCCATGTAGCTATAGATGTTGGCTCCCAACAACCATCGTCCCAGAAAATTCCCTCATACTCCTTTGTCTGTCACTCCCAGCAACCTGTGATTGAATTTCTGTCACTTTAGTTTGCCAGTTTTAGAATTCCACAGAAATGGAGTCAAATATATCCTCTTATGCATTTGACATCTTTGACTCTACATAGTGTTTTTGAGATTCATTTATGTGGTTGCATATACTAGTAGGTTCTTTTTAATTACCAAATATTATTTTTATTGTATGGCTATGCCATAATTTGTCTATTTACTCATTGTTGAACACTTGGGTTGTTTCTAGTTTTTGACTGTTATGGACATTTTTGTACATGTCATTTTATGGAGACATGTTTTTATCTCTTTTGGGTAAATATCCTGAAGTGAAATTCCTGGGTCATACGGTAAGTATACATTTAACATTAAAAGAAACTATCAAGCTATTTTCCACAGTGACAGTATACTTGACACCTCCACCAGCAATGTATGGGAGTATCAGTTGCTCCCATATCCACTATCTCACTTGGAAGTGTCAGTCTTTTTAATATTAGCTATTCTGATGGGTGTGTAGTAGTATCTATTTTTTTTTTTTTTCTTTGAGTTGGAGTCTCACTCTGTTGCCCAGGCTGGAGTGCAATGGCATGCTCACAGCCACCGCAGTCTCGACCTGCTGGACTCAGGTGATCCTTCTGTCTCAGCCTTCCAAATAACTGGAACTATAGGCACATGCCACCACACCCAGCTAATTTTTTGATTTTTTTGTGGAGATGAGATCTTGCCAAGTTGCCCAGGCTGCTCTTGAACCTGCGGGCTCAGGCAATCCTTTTACCTCAGCCTCCCAAAGTGCTGGGATTACAGGCTTGAGCCACTGCACCCAGCCTTAGTATCTATTACTGTGGTTTTAATTTGCCTTTTTCAGATAACTTATTATATTGAACACATTTTTGTGTGCTTATTTATTATTTGTAGATCTTTTTGAATGAAATCTTTGTCCATACAAAAAAAAAAACTGGGTTGTCTTCTTATTGTGTTTGAAAAGTTCTTTGAATATTCTGAACATAAGTCCTTTGTCAATGCATGTTTTGTGAATATTTCTCTGCACTAATTATATCCATCAACAGACAGATGTGGAGATGGAGTCGGGAGGGCATGAGGCCTATTGGCAGGTGGAGAATAAAATGCCTGTGAAAGATAAAAAGAGGAAGAATGATTAGGCAGAAAAAGACTTCAAAAAGTGAGACTGATTCCTGTGATAAGGAAGGGAGTAGGAAGCAGGATTGGACAGAGAGAGCCTCAGACTGTGACGTATGAGGGGGAAACCCCCCAAAACCTGGAATTATCTTTTGGAAGGTGGGCCCTTTGTAGTACACTTGGAATTTGTCCCTCTGGGTCAAATGATCAACCCAAGTTTTTATCTGAGCGTTTTGGGAAGGTTATGTCACAATTTGTGAAAGAAATGTCCTGAGTTGTGGCAAATGGTTACTGGTTCTTTCACCATGACAACTCACCTACCCACACTGCACTGAATATTTAGCTGTTTTTGACCAAAGAATGGCATGACCCCTGTGCCCCACTGTCTCTATTCCCAATCTTGCCACAAGTGACTTATTTTTTGTCTCCCAGATGAAAAAAAGTCCTCAGAGGGGAACATTTTGCTAATGTGGAAGAGGTGAAACAAAAAGTATCAGAAGCACTAAAAGGCATAAAAACTAATGAGTTCAAAAACTGTTTTGAGGCTGAGTGTGGTGGCTCAAGCCTGTAATCACAGCACTTTGGGAGGCCGAGATGAGAGGATTGCCTGAGCCCAGGGGTTTGAGATCAGCCTGGGCAACTTGGTGAGACCTCGTCTCTACAATATATCAAAAAATTAGCTGGGCATGGTAGCGCATGCCTGTAGTTCCAGCTACCTGGAAGACTGAGGCAGAACGATCGTCTGAGGCCAGTGGGTTGACGCTGGGGTGGCTGTGAGTGTGCCACTGTACTACAGCCTGGGTGACAGAGTGAGACTCAGACTCAAAAAAAAAAAAAACCCCAAAAAACCAACACCCCCCCAAAACAAAAAACAACAACAAAAAACACAACTGTTTTGAGCAGTAGAGAAAGCATCTTGATAGGTGTATCGCATCAAATGGAGAGTACTTTGAAGATGACTGAAATTTAAGCATGTAAGAATAAACACACAATTTTTAAATAAGTAAATTCCATTTTTGGGGGGCGTCCTGTCCTTCCCCCCAAACCTGTAGATCTGACAAAGCCTTGGCCAATGTAAAAGGGGGCTCTGGAACAAAGAGGAAGAGGGATCCTGCATTAGACACACATGGCTAGGTCCTGCTGCTCCTGCCATGCTCAGTTATTGGCTGGAGGCTGCCCTGGAAAGGTAGGGCCTTGGCTGGAAATCGGAGGCAGATCCTGTGGGTGCTAACAGTTGGAAGCTGACAGTTACCTAAGACTTTAAGAACCAGACGATCTTTCAAGGTCCTTTCAAGTGTGTGCTTTTATTATTTCTAAAATAGCATTCCCCATCCTTAAAAAAAAAAAAAAGGAAAGAACTGTAAATAACAATGACATCTGCGTAAATTTTGGTGTCACAATGTGAACTTATTCCAGAGTAGTTAGTAAACTTATCTTGCAGCTCAGAATCTCTTATATAAATACTCTATGATGAGGTCAATCTTTAAGATTCAGTGTCTTTTCTGCCCAGTCTTCCGCTTATCATTCATCCTTCTCTTTTCTTTCAAAGCCTTCAACAATTCTTTTTTATGTCCTTCCATTTGCAATCTTCTGCTAAGTTTTATTCTTTATCTCAGTGTTCAACACTTTATTTGTGGCTTTTGCAAACTGCTCTTTTGTAGTTGATATAATAATCTCTAAGAGGGCACAGACCTTTTTAAAATTTCTCTTCAAAGTTTCTAGCACTCTGGCTTTCATCACTCGGTCTTTGGCAACCAGCCAGCAAAACTGATTTTCATATGGCAAGTAAAGTAGTTTTCCCACTTTTCCTTGTCCTTTCTAAACTTTCATATGTTCCATTATCCTTAATGATATTCAGTAACTAAGTCCTTGGGGGCTGTCTTTTAATTGCTTATATTGGTTCTGCTCTAAGGATAGGTAATATGTATTAGATAAATAAAATTGTTGCTTGCAGTGAAAACAGATGAGGGAGCATTCCAAATATAACTTCCAAAGAGAAGGCCTTAGAATATGGATAGCAGGTAGATTCTGGGCAGTGTTGCTTCTTTTACTTTTATTTATTTATTTATTTAGTTGGAGTCTCACTCCTTTGCCTAGGTTGGAGTGCAGTGGCATGCACGCTCCCGGCTACCGCAGCCTCGACCTGCTGGGCTCCGGTGATCCTTCTGCCTCACCCTTCTGAGTAGCCGGAACTACAGATGCACACTACCACGCCCAGCTATTTTTTATTTTATTGTAGAGAGAGGTCTCACCAAGTTGCCCGGGCTGGTCTCGAATTCGGGGGCTCAGGCAGTCTACTCGCCTTGGCCTTCCAGATTGCTGGGATGACAGTCTGAGCCACCGAGCCCAGCCACTTCTTTTATTTTAAAGTATTGTGTCTGTAGCAGACCCCGGTTGTAATATACTATCAAAGTTGAGAGGAAAATTACTGACCCACTATAAAATGTTTGTGGAATGTTAGAAAGAATAGAGAGGATTAAGTAGAAATGTCAGATAAGAAGCCTGCTTGATCTTTCTAATGGCACCTTTTTTGAGTCAGTATCTCACTCTGTCAACCAGGCTGGAGTACAGTGGCACAATCATAGCTCACTGCAGCCTCGACCTCCTGGGCCCAGGCGATCCTTCTGCCTCAGCCTCCAGAGTAGCTGGGCCTACGGAACACACCACCATGCCTGGCTAAGTTTTGATTTTTTTTGTACAGACGAGGTCTTGAACTGATGCCTAGACTGGTCTAAAACTCCTGGACTCAAGCAATCCTTTCGTCTAGGCCTCCCAATATGCTGGAATTACAGGTATGAGCTACTGTGCCTGGGCTCTAGTGGCCTATTGATGGATAGCTATGTCTAACGGCACTTAAGCATGTTAAATTTTGCCTCATCTTTAAAAAATCTTTCTTCAACTCCAAGCTCTCCTCCAGTCATTGCTCCATGTTTCTCTTTCTCTTAACAACTACACTTCTGGAAAGGGTCGCTTCTGTACCTCCCACCTTTTTTGACTAACCGTCCTCTGACCTCCAACCACTCTAATGCCATTTAAAATGAAGGTGAGGGGTGGAGGCAATTTCCACAATATTTTTGTTGATGACTCTCAAATTTCTCCCTCTTAGCTCTCCTCTGAGCATCAGACTCATGTGGTTGTTATCAGAGTATCTCCATTCTGATTTACTGTGGGGATTTTATTTTATTTAAAAAAATTTTTTTTGAGAAAGCAGGATTTATTGAGAGGACAGAAAAACCCTCACGGTGGGAGGGGGACCCAAGGGGTTGCCTACTTTGGGGATTTTAATGCATCACATCTGAATTTATCTCCACCCCCACACCAATGTTCTTCCTTCTCCTATGTTCTCTAGCTTCTTTCTTCTCAAACTGTAGTGCCAACACTTGTAACATCAGTATCACCGGGAAGCTTGGTAGAAATGCAACCAATTGGTCCTATCCTAGAACTATTGAATCAAAATCTACATCCTCAGGTGATTAGCATGCATAGTCAAGTCTGAGAATCATTGCCACTCATTGAATAGTGTCATCACCTACCCAGGGCCCAAGCCAGGAACTTGACTTTTTGCCTCTGTGGCCACATCAGCTTGTTCACCACATCTTAAACATTACTTGAATCGCTTTACAATAAACTCGTTCCCTGAACAGATGTATATTATACACACACACACACACACACACACACACACACACACACAATATGTATACAAATGTGTTATGGTATGATCTGAGAGTAATTTTTTTTTTGATTCGAGATCTTACTCTGTTGCCAGGCTGGAGTGTAGTGGAATAATCACAGCTCACTACAACCTTGATCCTCAGATGATCCTCCTGCCTCAGCCTCCTGAGTAGCTGGGACTTCAGGTGCGCACCACCCCTCCTGGCTAATTTTTGATTTTTTGTAGAGACGAGGTCTCACTATGTTGCTTAAGCTTATCTTGAACTCCTGAGTTCAAGTGATCCTTCTGCCTTGGCTTCCCAAAATGCTGAGATTATAAATGTGAGCCACCACATCCAGCCTGATCTGAGCGTCTTTTAATGGAGATATTTGACCCAGAAACATGTGTTAAAACTTGACCATGCATTGGATTAGAAGGATGAAGAGATATGGAGAACTTTACTTCCTCCTTTCGTAAGAGCAGAGTAGGGAGTGAGGGGGTTTAAGGAATCAGGGAGCAGGTCCCTGGAAACAATAGGATTAGGGAACCTAGATAGGTTGTAAAACAGCTCTGATTTTAAGAAGTGGTGCCAGAAAGTAGGCAGGATGGTAGTAACAGTCGTGATGGTGGTGGCAATGATGGTAATGATGTGGTGGTGGTGGCAGGGGCCTCTTGTTTCAAGGGTGTTAATGAACTTCTGCTTCATTAATAAGAGGTAGGAGCAACAGGTATGGCCTCTTGGGATCCAAATAAACATCCTTGGGGATTTTTAGGCATAACAAGGAAAAAATTCTTCAGGGAAGGAATGGCAATGGCTCCAGTCAGTTTCAGTTGTCAATAATTGTTTTTTCCCCACTCTGTCATACCTTTAATGCAACAATTAACTCACAAGTTAGGCCCTGCAATAGGTACTGGGCAGAGATAAATGAGGTTCAGTTTCTTGCCTTCTTCCTGGCTTGGCTACCTCTTTCTTTCTTGTGGTTTTTTTCTTTTTGGAATGGGCCTAGTGAAGGATGCACAAGTGTTTGCAATATTTCATAAGATTCAGCTTCTGGGCAACTGAGGCTGCATTGCCTTATACCTAAGTGACACCTGACAGTAGAGGTCACATAACCTATCAAAATCTTGGTTTCATGAGGGCCACAGCACTTTCTCTTGAGCTAGTTCCCTAATCTGTCCCCAGGAATGAACAATTATGAAAAGGTCTTGTCATTGTTCAAGGAGTTTTCCAGGCGGATTTCCACTTTCCACCCACTTTGGTGTTGGCAGAAAGAACCTCTAAAATTAGATTTGAAGTGTGCTCCCACTGGAAAGTTGGTAGACATTGCTAATATCATTCATGGTTCTTCTCTCCTTTCTGGTTACCCACAATACTATATTTCTAATCTGTTGGCACATAGGGAGAGCCATAAATGAGCAGGTTAGGAAGTGGCGATAATACTCTTCACCCCTCAGCTTAGGCCTTCAAATCAGTAGCTCTCTGCTTCCCTAATGCAGCAGCTGTAGTGGTCACATGTAGAGATGGTGGAGCCACGAGAGAGAGGCAGCTTGGATCTCTGAGTTACCTACCACCCAGAGGGTGCTATCCTGGAGTGCTGCTGGACCTATGACAGATTTTGTGTGTTTTGTGTGTAGGAGACATGAACTCTCCTTTGTTAAGCCACTAAGTTTTAGGGATAAATATGTTACTTTGCAGAGTCCTACAAATACAAGTATTATATTTGCTTTGTCTGATCTATCTGGGCGTTTTCTTATACATTCTCAAGGTTTTAAATAGCATTCCTGTGTTTTCACTCTCCCTCTCCTCATCAATATCTCTAGACTAGACCTTGCCTCTGAGTTTTAGGCTTGCTTATTTAACTACAAATTGGACATCTGCACCAAGAAATTCCACAGGAAGCTCATACTTAGGTCTAAAACTGAACTCATTGTGTTCCTGCCCCAAACTTGGTCTTCCTCCTGTATTCTCAGTATCAGATTGTGGCACCCCTATGACCTCCATGCTTTCAGATGCAATATAGCGTGAATGAGTAAACACAGAGTGCTATATTATTCAACTTTAAAGGGAATGAAGTATTGGTATATGCGACAATATGGATGAATCTTGAAAACATAATACTAAGAGAAAGAAGCCAGTCACAGAAGACAACATAAGGTATGATTCCATTTAATGAAATGTTCAGAATAGGCAAATCCATAGAGACACAAAATAGATTAGTGATTGCCAGGAGTTGGAGAGAGGGTGGATTGGAGAGTGATGACGTATAAATACAGGATTTCTTTTTGGGATAATGAAAATATTGTGGAATTAGGTAATGTCTAAGGATGCAGAACTCTGTGATTAGACTAAAGACCAATGAAATGTACACTTTGAAAGGTAAATTTTATGGCATGTGAATTATAATCTCAATTTTAAAAAATTACCAATGGAGAATAATACAATTTTGAAAAATCAATAGATTAAAATTTTGGATAATGCAGAAGATTTAAGATCAGTTTTAAAAACAATCTATGATTTTATTGCAAAAATTTCACTTAAAGAACAAAATGCATCATCAATGTTTGAAGAGCCCGAGGTCGCTAATATTGAGCTAATGTTAGTGTTTACGCCAATGAAGCCAAATTCAACAGTACAATTTATGTTAAACAATATCATGTCACCATGGCTCAGAGAATGAAAATGAAGAAGAGAAAAACTTTAAAATGTGCTAAGTTGAAGCATGTGCAAATGTAATATTATTTTATTTTATTTTATTTTATTTTTTTGAGTTGGAGTCTCACTCTGTCGCCCAGACTGGAGTGCAGTGGCCGCTCCCGGCCACCGCAGCCTCGATCTGCTGGGCGCTGGCTATCCTTCGGCCTCAGCCTTCCAAGTAACTGGAACTACTGGCACACCCAGTTCATTTTGACTTATTGTAGAGATGAGGTCTCACCAAGTTGCCCAGGCGGGTCTCGAACCTGCAGGCTCGAACCAAAGGCGCGGGATTACAGGCTGAGCCACCGAGCCCGGCTTGCAAATGTAATATTAAAAGACACATTGCACAATGAAATAGGAGATATTTTGTTGAATTTTAGCTAAAGTTACACTCGCTTGTACAATTATTTATTCAACATCTAGATTTTTTTTTTTTTAAGTATAGGCTCTGGTGTTAGGGCACCTGAATTTAGTAAAAATTCAGCCCTAGTCTGTAGTTATATGACCTTGGACTTAATTTTTCTGTGCTTCAATGTTCTTGTCTACAAAATAAGAATCAATGCAGCCCATGCGTCCGGCCCCAGCTGCCTTGGTCACCTCTGACTGCGCCTGCCCTCTCCGCTGCCATGCTCTCCCTGCGCGCCCCGCTCGCCCCCATCGCCGACCCCCAGCAGCTGAAGCTGTCGCCCATGAAGGGGCTCAGCCTGGCCGACAAGGAGAACACGTCCCTGGCCCTGAGCGGCTCCCGCGTCCTGGCCAGCAAGACCGCAAGGAGGATCTTCCAGAAGCCGGCCGAGCCGAAAACTAAAGGGCCTGACTTCCGGGTAGAGGATGAACCTCTGCTGAGAGAAAACCCTCGCCGCTTTGTCATCTTTCCTATCGAGTACCATGACATCTGGCAGATGTACACGAAAGCTGAGGCCTCCTTTGGACAGCCGAAGAGGTTGATCTTACCAAAGACCTCCGGCACTGGGAATCCCTGAAACCTGAGGAGAGATATTTTATATCGCATGTTCTGGCTTTCTTTGCAGCAAGAGATGGCATAGTAAATGAAAACTTGGTGGAGCGATTTAGCCAAGAAGTTCAAGTTACAGAAGCCCGCTGTTTCTATGGCTTCCAAATTGCCATGGAAAACATACATTCTGAAATGTACAGTCTCCTTATTGACACTTACATTAAAGACCCCAAAGAAAGGGAATTTCTCTTCAATGCTATTGAGACGATGCCTTGTGTCAAGAAGAAGGCAGATTGGGCCTTGTGTTGGATTGGGGACAACGAGGCTACTTATGGAGAACGTGTTGTAGCCTTTGCTGCAGTGGAAGGCATCTTCTTTTCTGGTTCTTTTGCATCGATATTCTGGCTCAAGAAATGAGGACTGATACCTGGCCTCACATTTCCCAATGAACTTATTAGCAGAGATGAGGGCTTACACTGTGACTTTGTCTGCCTGATATTCAAACACCTAATACACAAACCATAGGAGCAGAGAGTAAAAGAAATAATCATCAATGCAGTTAGGATAGAACAGGAGTTCCTCACAGAAGCCTTGCCTGTGAAGCTCATTGGGATGAATTGCATTTTAATGAAGCAATACATCAAGTTTGTGGCTGACAGACTTATGCTGGAACTGGGTTTTAGCAAGGTTTTCAAAGTAGAAAATCCATTTGACTTTATGGAGAATATTCACTGGAAGGAAAGACTAACTTCTTTGAGAAGAGAGTAGGCGAATATCAGAGAATGTGAGTGATGTCAAGTCCAACAGAGAATTCTTTTACTTTGGATGCTGACTTCTAAATGAACTGAAGATGAGCTCTTATTTTGCTGATTTTTTTTTGTTTGTTTTCCTTCTCATATAAAAAACAGTCAGCTTAAGTGTATCAACCAGCTACACCATGAATTGTCTATAATGTTTAGATGACAGTGTAGCTAACTCAAGATCAGTCCTGTTTATTAATGCTAATTGTGCCACCTAGAAAGAAAGCATATTTAAGAAAAGTTACTCGGGTTCTTCTTTTTTTTTTTTTTTTTTTGAGTTGGAGTCTCACTCTGTCGCCCAGACTGGAGTGCAGTGGCCGCTCCCGGTCACCGCAGCCTCGACCTGCTGGGCTCCGGCGATCCTTCCGCCTCAGCCTTCCGAGTAGCCGGAATTACAGGCATGCGCTACCACACCCGGCTGATTTTTTGATTTATTGTAGAGATGAGGTCTCGCTGCCCAGGCGGGTCTTGAACCCGCGGGTTCAGGCAATCCACTCACATCAGCCTCCCAAAGGCGCGGGATTACAGGCTGAGCCACCGAGCCCAGCTTTACTCAGGTTCTTATGGAAGATCTTGTCCATGTTTGGCTTTGGAAAGCAGGTGGCTGGCTGTGACTTAACCAGTAGCTGTGACTGACCACTTTGACTTTAAAGCCTAGACAGTTGGAAATGTCCCATTTTAAAATTTACTTAACTGGTTTGTACATAAAACTGGCACTTTACAAACATAAACGATGTACAAAGTAATAGCCAGATTTCTTTGGTTTCTTCACCAAATACAAAGTATTCTTTTAACTACTAACAGGAGCCATTTCAGGATTTCCTAAGTATGTAAACCTTATTTTCTTTAATGAATTGAAATACTCTTTGATACTTTAAAGTCAATCCTATGCATATTTAGCTACTGGTCCGTTGGTGCTATATAGAAGACAGGTTCTATTTTTTACCCTGTAGCCCAGATAGAGAGTATCATAGGATTGGTTCTCTGCCATATCTTAGAGTGTTGAGATAAGAGATACAGGGTGATCCTTTAGGAAAGAGCTTCTAACTTAAGTCATCAGGAGTTGATCTAGGCCTTTGTGTGTGAGAGTATTAGCATTTCATTTTCTCAAATTCTATTTTCTCATCTTCTAGTTGATATGAAAAGACCCTTGGATAGTTTTCATAGGTGGGATCTAAGGTGATATTACACATTTTCAGTCTGCTCTTAAATGAAATGACCCGCCTGAGACCTTGCTCCTTTAAGTGGTGAAATGAAGACTGAAATGGGCTCTCGTAAAAGATGTGTTTGTTCATAGCTGGGCATAGCGCGCGCCTGTAGTTCCAGCTACTTGGAAGGCTGAGTGGAGGGATCGCTGGTGCCCAGCGGGTCGAGGCTGCAGTGGCTGGGAGCATGCCACTGCGCTCCAGTCTGGGTGACAGAGTGAGATACCAGCTCAAAAAAAAAAAAAAAAGATCTGTTTATTCTAATGTTGAGTGTTAGTTCATTTATATTTACTGCATGTCTTAAATAAAAAGATATCTTTCATCATATATATATATATCCTTTTATATTTTACCTGTAGTTCAGACTTTGCAATAATTGCCCAGTAGGTGTCTTATAATTCTAACCCTTGTCTAAATCTGCTTTGATTGTTTTGTTTTGATTTGGAGTCTCACTCTCTCCCATGCTGGAGTGCAGTGACACACTCGCAGCTACCCCAGCCTCGACCTGCTGGGCTCAGGCGATCCTTCCGTCTCGGCCTTCCAGGTACCTGGAACTACAGGCACGTGCCACCATGCCCAGATAATTTTTTGATTTATTCTAGAGATGGGGTCTCGCCAAATTGCCTAGGCTGGTCTCGAACCTGTGGGCTCAGGCAATCCTCACCTTGGCCTCCCAAAGTGCTGGAATCATAGGTGTAAGCTGCTGTCCCCGGCAACATTTGTCTCAATCTGAACATGTGGTGGATTCTTTTTTTTTATTTTTTTTTTGAGTTGGAGTCTCGCTCTGTCACCCAGACTGGAGTGCAGTGGCACGCTTCTGGCCACTGCAGCTGCTGGGCTCCGGCCATCCTTCCGCCTCAGCCTCCCAAGTAACTGGAACTACAGGCGCACGCTACATGCCTGGCTAATTTTTTTTTTAATGTATTGTAGAGATGAGGTCTAACCAAGTTGCCCCGGCAGGTCTCAAACCCGCAGGCTCAGGCAATCCACTCACCTCAGCCTCCCAAAATGCTGGGATTACAGGCTGAGCCACAGAGCCCAGCTATGTGGTGGGTTCTTAAGTTTCAGTAGGAAACTAGTGTTGTATGAGTTGTACATTATAAATGAGTAGATGCTCTTCATAGAGCGAGTTTGAATTAATCTGCCTTTATGTTTGGGAAAAATCAGACATTTGTATGAAAGATGGGTGATACGCATTGGTCTTTTGGCCCCATTTGTTAATTGGTTGTATTGACTGTTGGTTGGCGTATTATCAGTTTCCATAATTTTTTGTATAAATAATCTTGTTTTTAAATTTTGTATCTTAAATTATTGTTACTAAAGTTAATAAACCAGATTATGTGGTCAAAAAAAAAAGAATCAATACTATAAATGCTATGACATGCCATTATGTTATGTACCATCAAAACACACTGGAAGAAGACCCACAACAAGATACCATCTTACACTCACTAGAATGGTTATAATCAAAGAGCAACTGGTACCTGGTAAATTTCTCGATAGCTGAGTTGTTATTGTTGCCCTGTATATGTTCTATTTGCTTGTAACATTCTTTTACAGCTTTATATTTTTGCTTTTCTTAGTTGTTCTTCAGTTCTTCTCTTATTTTTAAGCTAATTTTATTTTGTAATGCATTTTCTTCAGAATTAAGCATTTCCCTATCCCAACCCACTTTTTGAAAACAGCTTTATTGAGGTATAATTGTCATACAATAAACTACACATTTTAAAAGTGTACAATTTGATAAACTTTGACATATGGACATTCCTGTGAAGTCATCACCATAATCAATATGATGATACCGATCATCCCAGCGTTTCCTCATGTGCCTTATAATCTTTTCCTCCCATCTTTCCTTTCCACTGCACCTGCCCATCCTCAGGTAACCACTGATCACCTTGTTGTCAAGGTTAGGTTAGTTTGCATTTTCTTTCTTTTTTTTTTTTGAGTTGGAGTCTCACTCTGTCACCCAGACTGGAGTGCAGTGGCCGCTCCCGGCCACTGCAGCCTCGACCTGCTGGGCTCCGGCGATCCTTCCGCCTCAGCCTTTCGAGTAGCCGGAATACAGGCATGCACTACCACGCCCGGCTGATTTTTTGATTTATTGTAGAGATGAGGTCTCGCTGCCCAGGCAGGTCTCGAACCCACGGACTCAGGCAATCCACTCACCTCAGCCTACCAAAGGCGCGGGATTACAGGCTGAGCCACCAAGCCCGGCTAGTTTGCATTTTCTAGAGTGGCATATAAATGGGCTAATGGAGTGTGCATCCTTTTTTTGTATGACTTTTTTCGTACTGCATGATTGTTTTGAAATTTATCTATGTTGTTGTATGTGTCAATAGCAATTTCTTGTTATTGCTGAGTAGTAGTCTATTCTATAACTCTACCACAATTTGGCTATTACAAAAAAAAAACTCAAATAAAAAGTGAAATCCTGCTAAGAACATTCATGTATAAATCTTTGCATGGACATATGTTTTCATTTCTCTTGGGCAAATATCTAAGAGTGGAATGGCTAGGTTATATGATAGTTTTAAAGAAACTGCCAAACTAGTTGATGAAATGGTTGTAACATTTTATAGCAAGTACCATCATACAGCAGAAACTGAGATTTCCAATTTGTTCACGTCCTCACCAGCACTAGGTGTGGTCAGTATTTTAAATATTAGCCATTCTGATAGCTGTGCAGTAGTGTCTCACTGTGGTTTTAATTTGCATTTCCCTGTTGACTAATGATATTGAGTATCCTTTCATCTGTGTTTCTTCTTTGGTAAAGTGTTCTAATCTTTTGCACTGTTATGTTTTTTTTTTTTGAGTTGAAGTTTCACTCCGTCGCCCAGACTAGAGTGCAGTGGCCGCTCCCAGCCACTGCAGCCTCGCCTGCTGGGTGCCGGCAATCCTTCCGCCTCAGTCTTCCAAGTAGCTGGAACTACAGGCGCGCGCTACCACGCCAGGCTAATTTTTGATTTATTGTAGAGATGAGGTCTCGCCAAGTTGCCCAGGCGGGTCTCGAACCTGCGGGCTCAGGCAATCCATTCACCTCGGCCTCCCAAGGCGCAGGATTACAGGCTGAGCCACCGAGCCCGGCTCTGTACTGTATGTTTTTATAATGGCCAGTAAAAGTTGAGGTACAGGGTCACAGCAGGAAGAAGATGCACCCCTTTTTACTTTCTGCATCTTTTTTTCCTTCCCTTACAGACTATGATCCTTTTGTAAGAAATTGCTCAGTTTTAATACCATTGATTTCTTTATCAGCCAAGTTAGCTTCTCTTCATGTGTCAGGAAGTTATGGCCTTTGTGAGATCAAACTTTGTAAACCTTGTGACTAGTTGTTGTTGAGGACATTGCTCTATCACATAGTGTCTGAGATCCTACAGAAATAAAGTTCCCTTTGGCCTTAGCACCATGAATAGTTACATCTCTACTAAGTAAATAATTTATTTTTATCTTAAGTTTATAATTTTTGCAACTAATCATTTTTTGTTTTGTTTGTTGACTACAAAATACTTAAATTTAAAATTTTGGCCTACCTCTAAAAAGCAGGGCTTAATGGCTTACATCTTATGTACAAACTTTACTCCTCCATCCAGCTTACTTTCTTACTTTTATTTTCTTTATCTACTTTAATTGATTTTTATTTTGCTGTATTTTGCAATGTTGAAATTCTTGTGTGTGTGCGCGGCGTGTGTGTGTGTATGTGGGTGGGGGTGTAAAAAGGCAGGGTAAGGGAAGAAATACTACTGTGGGGTGAAGACACTTTCAGTTTTATAATTAAAATCAAAAGGAAATGAGATAATAGCATTTAAAAAAATAGAGTTTTTATTTTGGGATAATTTTAGATTTACAAAAATGTTGTGAACTAGCACAGAGTTCTTATGTACCTCTTACTCTGCTTTCCCCATTGACAACATCTTACATTACCATGGTACATTTGTCAAAACTAAGAAACAAAACATCGACACATTACTATTAAATTCTGGATTTTATCTAGATTTAACAAATTTTTCTGTTAATTAATGTTCTCTTTCTCTTCCAGGATTCAATCCAGGATACCACATTGCATTTAGTCATTGTGTGTCATCAGTATCCTCTGGTCTGTGACAGATTTTTTTTTTTTTTCTGTGACAGTCTTTTCTTGGTTTTGACCTTGGCAGCCCTGTGGAGTACTGGCTAGATATCCTATAGAATCTCCCCAATATGAGTCTGCCTGATATTTTTTAGTAATTAGGCTAGGGTTAGGAATTTTTGAAGAGTATCACAGAGGTTAAGAGCTCTTCTTATTGCATCATGCTGGGAGAACAGATACCACATGACATTACTGGTAATGTTAACCTTCACTATTTGGTTAAGGTAGTAATTGCCAGGTTTCTTCACAATAAAGTTACTACTACTTATCTCTTTCCAGACACTCTTTTTTTTTGGGAAGTGAGCCACCAAGTCTGGTCTACCCTCAATTTGTCCCTTCTCTGCCATTTATGGATTCATTTTATTTTAAAAATTTTATTAAAAATTTAAATTAAGGGGTATGTGTGCAGGTTTGTTTCATGTGTATATTGTATGATGGTGAGGCTTGGGTTTCTGTTCAACCCATCACTCAGGTAGTGAACACAGTACCCAATAGGTAGTTTTTCAACCTTTCTCTCTCCCCCTTTGGGACTCCACAGGGTATATTGTTCCCATCTTCATGTCTGTGTATACCTGCTGTTTAGCTTCCATTTACAAGTGAGAACAAGCAGTATTTAGTTTTCTGTTTCTGTGTTAATTCATTTAGGATAATGGCCTCCGGCTGCATCCATGTTGTTGCAAAGGGCATGATTTCATTCTTTAATATGGATTCCATGGTGTATACGTATCATATGTTCTTGATCCAATCCATCACTGATGGGCACCTACGTTGATTTCATGTTTTTGCTATTGTGAATAGTGCTACAGTAAACATATGAGTTCAGGTGTCTTTTTAATGGGATGGTTATTTTCCTTTGGGTATATACCCAGTGACGGGACTGCTGGGTCAAGTGGTAATTCTATTTGTAGTTCTTTGGAAATCTCTAAACTGCTTTCCACAGGGACTGAACTAGTTTACATTCCCATCACAATGAAAAAGTATCCCTTCTGTTGTTTTCTGACTTTCAGATTATAGCCATTCTGACTGGTGTGAGATGATATCTCATTGTGGTTTTGATTTGCATTTCTTTGATGATTAGTGATGTTGAGCAGTTTTTCATGTTTGTTGGCCACTTGTGTGGCTTCTTTTAAAAACTGTCTGTCCAGCTGGGCTCGGTGGCTCAGCCTGTAATCCCGCGCCTTTGGGAGGCTGAGGTGAGTGGATTGCCTGAGCCCGCGGGTTCGAGACCCGCCTGGGCAGCGAGACCTCATCTCTACAATGAATCAAAAAATCAGCCGGGCGTGGTAGTGCATGTCTGTAATTCTGGCTACTTGGAAGGCTGAGGCGGAAGGATCGCTGGAGCCCAGCAGGCGAGGCTGCGGTGGCCGGGAGCAGCCACTGCACTCCAGTCTGGGCGACTGAGTGAGACTCCAACTCAAAAAAAAAAAAAAAAGAAAAAAAAAGTGTCTGTCCGTTTATGTCCTTTGCCCATTTTTTAATGGGAATATTTTTTGTTGTTGTTGATTCCTTTAACTTCCTTATATATTTTTGGATAGTAGTTTTTTTGTTGGATGCATAGTTTGTAAATATTTTCTGCCATCCTTCCTGCTTCAATCTTGGGAGGTGTATATATCCAGGAATTTATCCATTTCTTCTAGAATTTTTAGTTTGTGCACATAGGGATATTCATAGCAGTCTTTGGGGATCTTTTGTATTTCCGTGGGATCAAGTTATAATATCACGTTTCTCACTTTGGATTGTACTTGTTAGGATCTTCTTTCTTTTTTCTTTGCTAATCTAGCTAGTGGTCTATTAATCTTGTTTATCTTTTCAAAGAATCAATTTTTTGTTTCGTTGATCCTTTGTATTTTTTTGTCTCGATTTCATTTAGTTCTGCTATGTTTATTGATAATTTAATTTGCTGTAGAAGCTTTTTACTTTAATTAGGTCCCGATTGTCAATTTTTTTGTTTTTGTTGCTTTTGCTTTTGAGGATTTAGTTATAGTAAATTCTTTGCCTAGGCCAATGTTCAGAAGAGTATTTCCTAGGTTTTCTTCTAGAATTTTTATAGTTTGAGGTCTTACATTTAAGTCTTTGATCTATCCTGAGTTAATTTTTATATGTAGTGAGGGTCCATATTCATTTTTCTGCATATGGTTAGTCAACTTTTCCAGCACCACATATTGAATAGAATTTTGCTTTCCCCATTGTTTATTTTTGTTGACTTTGTTGAAGAACAGATGGTTGTAGATGTGCGACTTTATTTCTGGGTTCTCTATTCTGTTCCATTGTTCTACATGTCCATTTTTGTACCAGTACCATGCTTTTTTGGTCACTGTAGCCTTGTAGTAATGGTTGAAGTCAAGTAATGTGATGCTTTTGGCTTTGTTCTTTTTTTTTTTTTTTTTGAGTTGGAGTCTCACTCTGTTGCCCAGACTGGAGTGCAGTGGCTGCTCCCGGCCACCGCAGCCTCGACCTGCTGGGCTCGGGTGATCCTTCCGCCTCAGCCTTCCAAGTAGTTGGAACTACAGACACGCACTACCACGCCCTGTTAGTTTTTTGATTTATTGTAGAGATGAGGTCTCGCCAAGTTGCCCAGGCAGGTCTCGAACCCGCGGGCTCAGGCAATCCACTCACCTCAGCCTCCCAAGGCGCGGAATTACAGGCTGAGCCTCCGAGCTCGGCTGGCTTTGTTCTTTTTGCTTAATAGCTTTGGCTATTTAGCTTCTCTTTCAGTGTCATATGAATTTTAGAATTTATTTCTAGTTCTGTGAAAAATGACATTGGGAATTTGATAAGAATTGTGTTGAATTTGTATAGAGTGCTTTGGGCATTTTAGACTGTAGACTGCAGTATGGACATTTTCATGGTATTGATTTTTCTGATCTATGAGCATGAAATGTTTCCCCATTTGTTTGTCATCTATGATTTCTTTCAGCAGTGTTTTGTAGTTTTTCTTGCAGAGATCTTTCACCTCCTTTGGTTAGGTATATTCCTAGGTGCTTCATTTTTTTGTGCCTATTGTAAATGGAATTGCATTCTTGATTCTGTTCTCTGCTTGAACATTATGGGTATATATAAATACCAGTGATTTTTGAAGGTTGATTTTGTATCCTGGAACTTTACTGAAGTTGTTTATCAGGTCTAGGAGTCTTCTGGCAGAATTTTTAGGCTTTTCTAAACATAAAATTACATAATCAGCAGAGAGATAATTTGACTTCTTCTTTTCCAATTTGAGTGCCTTTTATTTCTTTCTCTTGCCTGATTGCTCTAGCTAGGACTTCCAGTATTATGTTGAATAGAAGTGGTTGTCTTGTTCCAGCTCTTGGGGAGAATGCTTCCAAGCTTTGCTTATTCAGTGTTACAGTCACTGTGGGCTTGTCATAGATGGTTATTATTTTGAGGTATATTTCTTCAATGCCTAGTTTGTTGAGGGTTTTTATCATAAAGGAATGTTGGATTTTGTCAAATGCTTTTTCTGCCGATATTGAGATAATCATATGGTTCTTGTTTTTAATTTTGTTTATGTAGTGAATCTTGTTTATTGATTTGCATATGTTGAACCATATTGTATCCCAGAAATAGAGCCTATTTGATCATGGTGAGTTATCTTTTGGATGTGCTGCTGGATTTGCTAGCATTTTGATGAGGATTTTTGGGTCTATGTTCATCAGGAAAAACGGTCTATAGTTTTCTCTTTTAGTTTTGCCTGCCAGATTTTGGTATCGGGAGGACACTGGTTTTGTAGAATGAATTATGGTGGGACTCTCCTTCGTCCTTGATTTCTTTTGAATAGTTGCAGTAGGATTGGTTCCAGCTCTTCTTTGTATGTCTGGTAGAATTTGGCTGTGAATCTATTTAATCCAAGCCTTTTTTTTGGTTAGTAGGTGCATTATTACTGCTTCAGTTTCGTAACTCATAATTGGTCTGTACAAGATTTCAGCTTCTTCCTGCTTCAATCTTGGGAGGTGTATGTCTCCAGGAATTTATCAGTTTCTTCCAGAATTTCTAGCTTGTGCACATGGAGATGTTCATAGTAGTTTTTGAGGATCTTTTGTATTTCCATGGGATCAAGTTGTAATACTGCCTTTGTCATTTTGGATTGTACTTATTTGGATCTTCTCTCTTTTTTCTTTGCTAATCTAGCTAGTGGTCTATCTATCTTGTTTTATCTTTTCGAAGAACCAACTTTTTGTTCGTTGATTCTTTGTATAGTTTTTTGGTCTCAATTCTGATTTTGGTTATTTCTTTTCTTTTGCTAGCTTTGGGTTTAATTTATTCTTTTTTCTTAATTCCTTTATGTGCCACATCAGATTGTTTATTTGAGATCTATCTTTTGATGTAGGTGTTTAGAACTATAAACTTTCCTCTTTACACCTGCCTTTGCCACTTCCCAGAGGTTTTGATATGTTGAGTCTCTATTTTTGTTTCAAATAATTTTTTGATTTCTACCTTAATTTTGTTGTTTACCAAAAAGTCATTCAGAAGCAAGTTGTTTAGTTTCCATGTATGTATTTGTGTGGTTTTGAGTTACTCTTGTGTTGCTTTCTGTTTTTATTATACTATGATCTGAGAAGGTACTTGGTATGATTTAGATTTATTTAAAATTTATTAAGACTTGCTTTATGACTGAGCATGTGGTCAATCCTAGAGTATATTCTATGTGCAGATGAGAGAATGCTTATTCTGTGGTTGTTGTGTGGAGTATTCTGTAGATATCTTTTAGGTTCAATTGATCAGAATTTTCTTTTCTTTTTTTCTTTCTTTTTTTTGTCAGAGTCTCATTCTGTCATGAAGGCTGGAGTGCAGTGATACGATCATGGCCACCCCAGCCTTGACCTGCTGGGCTCAGGCAATCCTTCTGTCTCAGTCTTCCATGTAGCCAGAACTACGGTCACATGCCACCACGCCAGACTAAATTTTTGATTTATTATAGAGACAGGGTCTCGCCAAGTTGCTCAGGCTGGTCTTGAACCCCTTGGCTCAGGCAATCCTGTCACCTCTACCTCCCGAAGTGCTGGGACTATAGGCATAACCACGCCCAGCAAAAATTTTTTTGTTAAGAAAATAAATTCTAAGACAAAGTGCAGAATTTCTTTGTTAGTTTTCTGCCCCAATGGTCTGTCTAATGCTCCAGTAGAGGTGTTGAAGTCCCCTGCTATTATGTGTTGCAAAGTCTTTTTGTAGGTTTAGTAGTAATTATTTTATAAAATTGGGTGCTCTAATGTTGGGTGTGTATATATTTAGGAAAGTTAAATCTTCTTGTTGAAGTGAATTGATCATTACATATTATCTCCCCCCACCTTTGTTTTTTACTGTTGTTGGTTTAAAGTCTGTTATGAGACTAGTGACCCTGCTCTTTTTTGTTTTCCATTCATATATCTTTCTCTATCCCTTTACCTTGAGCTTATGTGTGTCGTTACATGTGAGATGGACCTCTTGAAGACAGCTGAAGGATGGGTCTTGTTTTTAATCCAATTTTCCACTTTATGTCTTTTAAGTGGAGCATTTGGGCCACTTATGAGCCGGGTTAATATTAACATGTGAAGTTTTGTTCTCTTTATAGTGTTGCTACTAGTTGCTTTGTAGTTTTGATTGGCTGGTTGTTTTATAGGGTCTATGGGCTATGTGTGCTTTTGTGGTAGTATCATTTTTTTAAATTTCCATGTTTAGAACTCTGTTAAGTATGCCTTGTAGGGCCAGTCTGGCTGTGTAAATTCCCCTAGGAATTGCTTGCCTGAGAAAGACATTATTTCTCCTTTATTTATAAAGTTTAGTTTGGTGGAATAGGAAATTCTTGGGTGAATTTTTTTTTTCTTTAAGAATGCTAAAGATGGGCTTCCATTTATGGCTTGTAAGGTTTTTGCTGAGAAGTCCACAGTTAGTCTAATGGATTTCACTTTATAGGTGATATGGTCATTTCTCTAGCTACTTTTAAGATTTTTTCTTTTGTATTGACCTTGGGAAGTCCTATAATTGGGAATGGTCTTCTTGTATAATCTCTCAGGAGTTCTCTGAATTTCTTGTATCTGCATGTCGACTGCTCAAGAAAGATTGAGGAAATTTTCCTGAATTGTATTTTCAAATATATTTTCAAAGTTGTTTACTCTCTCTTTCAGGAAGGCCAATAAATTGTAGATTTAGTCACTTTACATAGTACCATATTTCCCAAAGACTTTGTTCATTTTTTAAAAATTCCTTTTTTCTTTATTTTTGTCTGACCAGACTTACTAGAAAAACTGGTCTTCAAGCTCTGAAATTCTTTCTTCTGATTGGTTTAGTCTGTTGTTAAGGCTTTCAACTGTATTTTGAAATTTCTGTAGTGAATTTTTCAATTCCAGAAGTTCAGTTTGGTTTTTTCTTAATTTAGCCAGGACATCTTTCAAATCTTGGGTCATTTTTCTGGCTTCTTTGTATTGTATTTCCCAGAAATTCAGTTTGATTTTTTCTTAATTTAGTTAGGTCATCTTTCAAATTTTGGGCCATTTTTCTGGCTTCTTTGTATTGTATTTCAACTTCCTCTTGGATATTTTTGAGTTTTCTTGCCATCGTATTCTGAATTCTGTATGTCATTTCAGACATTTCAATCTCATTAGGATCCTTTACTAGAGATCCTTTACTAGAGTGGTAGTGCAATCGTTTGGAGGTAATGAAACACTCTGGCTTTTTGTATTACCAGAGTTCTTACGCTGATTCCTTCTTATCTGAAGGAACTGACACTTCTTTTTTTGAATTTGCTATTATTGGGATGGGGCTTTTTGAATTTTTATGCATTTGAAGGTATGACTGTACTGTATGATGCATATGGTCAATTGACTTCTTTTATGGGTGCTATGAGAGGACCAAGGCTCTGTATGGGTTTCTTGGCTGCAGATAGGTTCATGCACTGGCTTACTCAGACATTACTTACTGTAGTGATAAATTTTTGTTTGGTGGTGTAATTCAAGCTTCAGTCCAGTAGATGGTGTTTAAGAATAAGAGCTGGCAGGTAGGCTTTTTTTTTACTCCGTGTTCTGGTGAAGCATGAAAAGCACCCTCCCCCGTGTGTGCTCGCTTGTCTTTGGAGTGAGTAGAGCTTCTGGAGAAGTGCCAGAATTGGTCTCTTTCTGCCAAGCTCCCAAGGCCCCAACGGGAAGGACTGCTGCTGCCCCCACAACAGTGCCCTGGAAAGCCTAGCAGGGTGCAAGAGATGGCTGTCTCTCCAAGTCCTTTCTGGGCTTTGGTGTCGTGCTTCAGTGGGTGGTGCCGCATCTTTGTCTGGGGGCGGGGGTGTGGAGGCGGGCATTGCTGGGCTGTGCTCCCCGCATCTTTAGGAGCGATCTGTGTTGGGGGTTAGAGCTCTAGGGGACCCACTATTTCCCCGGAACCCACCGGTCCCCTGTAATTGTCAAAGTCAGAGCAAGTTGTGGGAGAAGTTTGCAGCTGGTCTGGTGATGCCGTGGCTCATGGGCTGAGGAGCCTTGGGCAGAGCAGTGGCACTGTGTGTAGACAACTAGTATGGTGTCTGCTGTCTCAGCCTGGGTCTGAAGGGGGTGTGGGGTTTGATACATGATTGGGTGGGCTGATCATCTAGTTCTCTGTTTCTGGGAAGATCTCTAATCACTATCAACAGTATTGCCCTGGGTTGGAGGTACAGAGGGACTCCCACAGGTTAGCAGTCAGCAGACTGTCAGAGGGGTGAGCAGAGAAGCACTCCTATTTACCCTTTCTGCTTGCCTCTGAGATCCTCAAGAACTGATTTCAGTCAGACTTTGGCTGTTTTTGTTTTTTCCCCTGTATCCCAGCCTCTTCACATGGGTACTACAACAGATCCTGTTTCTCCTCCTTCCATTTTCAGCTCAAAACTTGAGCCTTCGCCAACAACTTTGATTTTCCTTCTGAGAACTAGTGTGCCATGTCCCTAGTTAGTAATCTGGAAACAAATCAATTTATGTATTTATTCAATAATTTGTTTATATCATATATGTTTATTTTATACTTTGGGTCATGCTCCAATACTACTTTTTTGATTATTGTGGGCATGTTTCTAGTTTTGGCCTGCTCTTTTGGGTTAGCTCTTTTATTCCTTTGACATGTTCCATCATTTTGTTTTTCAAGCACTTCCTCACTTTCTGGCAATATGAGACACCCCAAGCTTATCTTATATTTTTATCTGCTTCAGTCTTGGAATCAACCATTTCTCCAAGGAACCTGGTTCTTTCTATTGGGGCATGGTATTTAGAAACCAAGATCTGGGAGCTGGGTGTGCTAATTGTTATTTGGGTGGTATTGTTTTTAGGCTCTCTTAAAGAACAGAGTTTGATAGTATATGTATGTATGTATACACATCTATAATTATTTATGTATCTATCCAGTTATATATAAAGCTAAGTGTGACATTGCTGACTCTAATTCAGCATTGCAGAGTTCATTTTAGCTTTCCTTTATGTATCTGTAATTTCCTTCTCCAACAGTGAGAAACCTGACCCTCACCCCTCACCATCCATTTACTTATTTGCTCAACACTAGCATACATGTAGAGTAGTTTCATAATAATTAATCATACCTCCATCTTTAGCACATTTAAAACATTTAGAGATATTTATTTATTTACAATTTTTATGAGAGCACAATTATTATTACTATATGTGTACACATGTTAAAAAATATATTTAAAAGGAAAAAAGGGAATGTCAGCTTTTATTTGCCTTGAGCCTTAATACTTTGAACTTGTTTTAATTCCTTTTTTCATTTTCCTTGGCATTGTTAAGTTTGGTTTAGCTGAAAAATGTTTTATGCTCTTTCCAAAGATAAAAATATTTTTGGTGGAGTTTTGCTTGGATAAATCACCAGTTATTTACTAAATGTCAACTATTGCACTAGAGCTGTGAGAGCCATGTATGTTGCTTACTATGACCTCTACAAGGGGAATATGGTATGTCCCTCCACAAGGTCAGTAAGCCTTGTGCCTACTTAAGGACTTTTTCAGCAGCTAGTGCATCTTCAGAGTGCTTTACCCCAAGATTTTAGCATGACTGGCTCCTTTAAATCATTTTAGATATTAGTTCAAATGCTACATCCTGAAAGATGTTACTCAATCTAAAGAAGCATCTCCATTCCCAGGCACCTTCTTTTACATCCATCATGAGACTTAGAGCAGTACTATTTGAAAAGATCTTGCTTTTCTACTTGTTATATTTTTCAAAGATCATCAGTGTTTCCTTTTTACTGTCTTGCTTACCTCTGTACCCCTAGTTCTCAAAATAGTGCCTGGGACATAGTGAACACTCACTAGATATTTGCCTTTATTTGGGTATTCTTCCTTCCCTTTTATTTTTAGTTAATATGTAGTAATTGTACATATCGATGGCATACAAAATGATATTTCCATATGTGTGTGCATATAATGATAAAATCTGGGTAATCATATCCATCACTTTAAATATTAATCATTTCTTTGTGTTGTGAACATTCAAAATTTTCTCTTTTCTCACACATTGATTTACAAATTAACTTATTTTGAAAATACACAATAAATTATAAGTCACCATACAGAGCTACAAAGCACCAGAACTCATTCCTCTTACCTAGTTGTAATTTTGAATTGATTAACTATCCTCTCTTCATCTTGTCTTTGTCCTTACCATTGGCTTAATTTGTTTAACATAATGTCCTGCAGACTCATTCATGTTGCGGCAAATAACAGGATTTTACTGTATTTTTTTTTTTTTTGAGTTGGAGTCTCACTCTGTCACCCAGACTGGAGTGCAGTGGCCGCTCCCGGCCACCACAGCCTCGACCTGCTGGGCTCCGGCGATCCTTCCACCTCAGCCTTCCGAGTAGCCAGAATTACAGGCATGTGCTACCACACCCGGCTGATTTTTTGATTTATTGTAGAGATGAGGTCTCGCTGCCCAGGCGGGTCTCGAACCCGCGGGCTCAGGCAATCCACTCACCTCAGCCTCCCAAAGGCGCGGGATTACAGGCTGAGCCACCAAGCCCGGCAATTATACTGTATTTTTTAAATGGGTGAGTGGTATTCCACTATGTATATATACCACATTTTATGTATTGATTTGCCTGTTAATAGACATTTAGGTTGATTTCATTTCTTTGCTACTGTGAATGGTGCTGCAATAAATATGGTGTCAGAATCTCTTTGACATTCTGATTTCTTTTCTTTTGTACAAATACTGGTAGTGGGATTTCTGCATCAAATGGTAATTTTATGATTAGATTTTGAGAACTTTCCATACTGTTTTTCATAATGGCTCTACTAATTTACATTTCCCCCAACAGTGTGTAAGGATTGCTTTTTCTCCACATCCTCATAAGCATTTGTTATTTTTTTGTCTCTTTGTTAATAACTATTTTATCTGGAATGACATGATATCTTATTGTGGTTTTGATTTGCATTTACCTGATGATTAGTGATGTTGAACATTTTGTTCATATATTTTTTGGCCTAATAAATATTTCTTGAATGAGAGATTCTGCATGCCAGGTATTTCCTTCATTACTTAGGAGCTTCAAGGAGGTCCTACCTCTGTTGGAGAAGGAAGATATTAGTGACCCTATTTCCTTGCCTACCTTTCTCCAGAGATTGAACCATTCCTTTCTCTCCCAGTACAGGTTGAATGAATTTGCACTTGTTTACAAACATTTTCGCATAACTCTACTTCACCTACCTAGTAATCTATTCATTTATGACTTCCTTGTGACCAGGAACAGCATTATTTTCACCTGATATTTATTTGGAAACATTATAATCTAATAAGAAATGTCCTAGTTAGAGCCCAGTAGTTATGAGCAAGGGCTCTGGAGTTAGACTTCATGGGTTTGTAGACTTGTACTGCCACTTACTGACTGTATAGTCTTAGGCAAGTTGCTTAATCTCTCTGTTCCTCAGTTTCTTATCCTTAACACTGAATAATAATACTAGTACTCCCCTAACATAGATGCCATAAAGGTTAAACGAATAACTATACAAAAGCAGTGCTCGATAAATGTTAACAACTATGCTTATTTCTTTTATCTGATCAGTGATCAGATGCTTTAGGCGTATTCAGAGTACCCTCAAAGAGTATTGATTTCTGATTAACTTAACCCCCTTTTCTTCCATCCTCTGCATTTCCATTCTCTTTCCTTTCCCTACATCTTTATTTATCCCCACTCTAATTGTTTCTTAATGATCTGTTACCTCTTTTTGAGTCAGAATTCAAATACTCCACATATTGTATTTAGCTGACATGTCTTTTTAGTTTCTTTTACTCTATCATCTCTCCTCCTCTCCTCCTTCTTTCCAGTTACATTTTCCTCCTTGCTGACTTCGAACATACTGAGCACATTCTTGCTCCATGGTCTTTGCACTTGCTGTTCCTCCCTTGTGGAACAATTTTTCCTTCTTTCATGACTCACTTCCTCACTTTCATTCAGGTCTCTGTTCAAGTGTCACCTTATTAGAGAGCCTTTACCTATTTTAATATTAAATAGAACCTCCAATCACACTCCTTTTCCAATTCTGCCTTATTCTTCTCTGTTGCACTAATGACATACTACTCATTCGCTTATTTATTGGCTGTTTTCATCATTATGATATCAAATCTATGAGGGTAGGGATGCTATATGTTTTGTTTATTGTTGTATCTCTAGTGTTTAGGACAGTATATGGGTCATAGCCATTCAGTAAATATTTGTTGGATGAGTGAATGGATGGATGAATTAGATGATCATGTTTGTTATTAGTGAGTCATTTTGGCTAATAGCAATTATATTAGGACATATCGTCTACATGGAATGTAGTAATAATTAAATTTAACTTATTTAATGAGTGACATAAAATTATTCAGTATATATATATGGATATGAACACACATTGATTTACAAATTAACTTACCTAGTAAGAATACAAGATTGGGAGTCAGCATACACTATTTGAATGAGCTTAGATTTTCATAAGAACTAGATTTTCAAATCTTATTTCTACCACTTAGCATTGTGTGGCTGGGCAAGTGATCTAGCCCCTTCAAATGTTCTCATCTCTAATGTGGGAATAATTGTTTTCCTCTTGTAGGGTTAATATTAGGATTTAGTGAAATCACATAGGAAGTGTCTACTCAGTGTCTGGTGCTTAGGTTAATAAATGCTGGTTTCTTCCTTTTCCACCATCTTCTGAAGCATGTGATTAAATTATTTCTCCTATTTTGGGGCAGTCATTTTCTACAAAACATCATCTTTTATTTGGAAGATCAGTGTAGACAATTCTGTTTCATTAAAAAGCTGATGATTTAATAATTTACTTAGAAACAAGTTATGGCTTCCATTATAAAACTCATCTGGCATATGTGCAAAGAACCGCTATTATTTTTCTACTAGCAAGAAAGCTGATGGAATATAAATACTTTAAAAATGTGCACAGAACAGGTTACCCTTGTGTAATGTCTGTACCTAAAGAAATATCATATGGTGCTCTGCAGTAGAAGTGGCTCAACATAAAATTTGTCACTTCTTGAGCACTTGAAATATTGTCCTATTTCTTATACTCTGCACTGCACGTGCTTATTTGATAATATCAGTCTGTCTCTTTATTTCAGTTGCTGAGGTGACACAGCCCTGTTTTATAATTTGCCAAATGATTGAAGATGCCAGATGGGTTGCTATTACCCCATTAATGTCATTGATTCCTAGTTCTTAAAGAAGGGACAGTAAGCATTTAGCTTGAGGATGATGTGTTCTGTGGGAATGTATATTCTTGGCAAGTTATTTGTGATTTTTTTTTCTTCTGTAGAGCCTGAAGAGCAGGGAGACATATTTCAAATTCCCATTGGCAAGGAAGGGCTCCCAGTTCTTTTATAAGAATTTGTAAAATTCCATCCCTTAAAATCTTGTCAACGATCTGTGGATATCCTCCAGGCTTTCTTTCATAAAGCTTTCAACACACAGAGCTGAGTGGGCTGGTCAGAGAAAGGATACATTTGTGTGTGCTTGCATGCGCCTGCGTGTGTGTCTGTGTGCCTTTCTGAAGCTTCCTTGATTGAAATGCCAATGTTCTGTCGCTTTCTGGTCTGAATTTACTATAGCAATAAAAAGGAAGCGTCCCTCTGCATAGTGAAGTGAAGTGTTGAGCCCTGCCATTTATTTAGTTGAGTCAGCTTAACGGAGATCAGTGTTCAGTTCTTCCTTTTGGTTCCTTTCTCATTTTGGTTCTCTCGAGTTACTCCCAGCCATTGAGTTTGGGGGAAAGCATTTCCTTGGAGCTGTGACAGCTCTCCATGGGGAGACAAGAAGGCATAACATTCAATCTTCAGAGATGATACGTGTGAGCAGAACTTGTCAAGAGTTTTATTGTTTGAAAGCATCTACATTTTTCTATTTTCAACTTATTATGGAAAGAAGTCACAAAATATTGTAAATATGGCAAAGTTTTCACTTCTTTCCAAATTATCAGATAATGAATAACGGAGGTTGTTAATTTACACAAGGTGGTTTGTGGTCTGCAGTTTCAAAAAAGCACTTCAAAATTGCTCTCCGAATTCTGCATGGCCTGAAGCTTTTGATATCTGGGAGCTCATGACATGAAAGCAGTTTAATCAGTACTCATTTTACAAGGAGGAAAGACATTAGCTGTTTCCTTTATTCTTTGTGGATTGTTTCAGATTGAAGAGTTGCTGTGGTCCTGTAGACCAGAATTCTGGGCAAAACAATAAATTGGGTGATCAGTACAGTCAAACATGTTTGATTTCCCCCACGACCCATGTGTAGAAAAGAACAGAGCTGCTTTGCTCCACTTGGCAGGTTCCACATTTGAGGCTAAAAAGTGTTATTTGAAGCTAAAATGTGTTATGTATAGGACTGGTGGAAACTATCTCATCTCTGTCATCTCTGAAGCACTTCTCATTGACTACGTTAGCCTGGACATATACAGAAAATTAACTGTGGTGACAGCAGAGGCCTACCTCACCCTGGGCTTGTTTCTGACCCTGTTGTGTATGTGTCACTAAACACATTATTGGTACCTTTTAAAATAAGCTCTCCTGATCAAGATGGTATGGTAGAGAAGCTACCTGGAATAAATTGAATTGCATATGTTTTAAACTGACTACCAATGGTTCTAAAAAGAGGAAGAAGAGAGAAAGAGAAAGTGATATAAATGCTGTTGATTTATTATTTAACCCAAGTATTTTAGTGGAGAAGAACAAGTATCTGTTGCTTAGCATATGCAAAGTTGCAGTCTATATTTATGAGACTATTGCTTAAAGATTATAGATTATGTAAATAAATTAATAAATTCTGAATTTCATTCCGTTAAATTTTGCACCCAGTCTTGCGTATGCCCACTCATTTTTCAGCCTGTCCATGGGAGACTCTGAAGTACATTTGGGTTGTGCAAAGGCATAGAGCACTTAGCTTACAGTCTTTAAAGATTTATCTGCCTTCCCTTCCACCCACCTCTCTTCCCTCCAGGTCCCATCTGCAAGTCATATTAAAGACATATGCCACTTGGACCAAAAAAAGCATATGTACATACAGCATTATAGTGAGATTGACTGACTCATTCATTTATTCATTTTGTAAATACCATGCCAGGTTGTGAATACAAAGATAATTCAAACATGGATCACAACATCTTTCTCCAGCTTGATTGTGAGCTCCTTGCTAGCAAAGAGCTTATAGTCCAATAGGAAAAATATGTGATGAGCATCAGAAAACCATACTATAGAAAAAGAGTGAAATGCCATTAAAACACAGATTAAAGAGAGGTAGAGATGATTGTTCTAAGTAGAGATAAGTAATGTTTGGTGGAGAGATGAGAGAAGACTTTGAGAAGGAAATTGAGTTTAACTTCAAATTTATAGGAAAAGAAGACAAACACATTCCAGGTGGTGAATGATATAGACATGGAAAAACTGGAGACAAAGAATATACATTTCTTGTGGTGGTATAGGGGAGATGAGACAAGGAAAATGGAAAATTCTGTAGCCTAATGCCTGTTTTGGGACTAGGATTCATGGGTTTATGGATTATTCCTGGGGATCCAAGAAGCACAATAAGGGTAGGTGGCACTTGGCCGGGGTGGGTGGGGGGGACAGGGGTTGAAGATAGGGAGTCTGGGGCTGTGTGGTGTTTTCTGATACCATTTCTGACATCAAAGTGTGTTTTTTCCTGATACCAAGTGTGTCAGTTTTTCACACCAATTCTCCAACACCAACTGGGTGCTCAGTAATTCAGTTTAATTCAGACCCTATCTATCTGGAATTAACATCTGATCCCACAAGTTAAAGGGCTCAGTCCTATACGGTTGCCCCTACTTCAGCTGCCAGCCACCAGTGGGGTCCCCAGTGATCCATACTTCTGCCTAGTCAACAATAAAATTGGGAATTCCTAGGCAGGCGCAGTGGCTCATGCCTGTAATCCCAGCACTTTGGGAGGCATACACAAGAGGATTACCTGAGCTCAGGAGTTCAGGACCAGCCTGGAAAACATGGTGAGACCTTGTCTCAAAAAATTAGCCATGTATGACGGTGCATGCCTGTGTTTCCAGCTACTTGGAAGCCTGAGGTGGAAGAATCCCCTGAGCAGAGCAGGTCAAGGCTGCAGCAGCCGTGAGTGTGCCACTGCACTCCAGTCTGGGTGACTGAGTGAGAGTCCAACTCAAAAAAATAAAAAATAAAAAAATTGGGGATTTTTTATTTTTTAAAAAAATGACCCACCACTCTTGCATTGGTTTGGGTTAAGGCAATTAGATAATTCACTAGAATGACTCACAGAAGTAAGGAAAGCGCTCTACTTACTATTACAATTTTTTAAAAAAAAAAAAGGATACAACTCAGGAACAGTCAGACAAAAGAGATGCACAGGGCAAGGTTTGGGGTTGGGGCATAGAGCTTCCTTGTCTTCTCAGGGCTCCACCCTCCCAGCACATCCATGTGTTCACCAACCTGGAAGCTCCCAAACCCTGTTGTTTAGGGGTTTTTATGGAAGTTTTATTGCCTGTGCATAGGTATGGTTGAGTAAATCACTGGCTATTGATGACTGAACTAAATATACAGCCCCTTTCCCCTCCCATTCTGGAGAGGGATTTGGGGGGCTGAAAGTTCTAACCCTCTAATTTTGTGACTAGTTTTTCTATTTACCAGTCTCTACTATGAGTCAACTCATGAGTATACAAAACACAGTAAATTTCAAGGGTTTCAGTAATTCTGTGCCAGGAAAGGGGGACAAAGACCAAATACAGTGGCCCTTGAACAATGCGGGACAGTTGGGGCACTGACCCTTCGTGCAGTTGAAAATCTGAGTATAACTTTGATTCCCCTCAAACTGCTAATAGCCTGCTGTTGAATGGAAGCCTTGCCAATAACATAAACAGTCAATAACAAACATTTTATATGTTATGTGTGTTATATACTATATTCTTACAGTCAGGTAAGCTAGAAAAAATATTATTAAGAAAATCATAGGGAAGAGAAAATAAATGTACTCTTCATTACATGTCAGTGGATCATCATGAATGTTTTCTTCCTCATCTTCACATTGAGTAGGCCGAAGAAGAGGAAAAGGAGGAGAGGTAGGTTGTGCTGTCTCAGGGAGTGGCAGAGGTGGAAGAAAATCTGTGTATAAGAGGAGCTATCCAGTTCAAATCTGCATTGTTCAAGGGTCGACTCTTTTTGTCTTTTGTTAGACACAGAGGTAGAAATCATTTACTTCACAGTTTTGCCAAGGAGGAGAATGCGGTGAGTGCAGCATGGGTGATGGGGGTGGGAACAGCATGGAGCTCTGAGGTAACAACAGGTAGCACACTTGGGTCAAGGTGGCTGTTCTGGAACAGGATGAGGGCTTAGGTGAAGGTTGGGTGAGGTAGAGCAGTGTTGATCTGACCTCGTTGAAGCCTGTTTCACAATGTTGACTCTGCGTAGAGGCTCCTAGGCTCTAACTTAGGACAAATTAAAAGAGAAAACTTTACCAAACATATCTGTCTTGTTCTTTTTAACAGATAATTTCTGTTGTTGGAGTGATGGTTTCACAGAGAAAGGAAACTAAGCTCAAGTGAAACTAGTGTCAGTTCTGGGATAATCATCTAGAGTAATTACTTTTTTCCTGCCTGGCCAAGGATGATCTATCTTGTTAACAGAAAAAGTGTAAATATATGTGTAGAAAGATTTGGAGAATATGCTGACAAGCTGACTTGAATCATTTAAAACGTTCACACTTTTCTTTTTGCTGCTGGCAGAGGAATCTTTGAAGGCAAGAACTTAGCTGGATGGTTCCAACAGTCAAGTAAAGAGGCCAACTCAGGTCTCTACAAAACTAAAGATTAACCTTTTCCCTTCCTCTCACAGAGAGCTAAGAGGTCAGTCAGTGTGACATCCCTTGATGCTGTGAGGAATTAACCTTTAGAATCTATTTTACAAAGATACCCTAATGCCTTCAAATAAACAGTTCAGGAAAAGAGGCGAAAGGCAGGTGCCTGGGGGTGTTTTTAGCAATAATGATGAAAGGCTGAAGGGAGATAACATTGAAAGAACACCGCCAGGGCCTTATAACGCTTTAGCTCCATTGTCTCTTTCAATTTTCCCAATGGTCCTGTGAGATTGGATTTGCTCTCTCCATCTTACAAGTGAGAAAGCTGAGGTTCATAGAAGTAAAATAACTTCCCTGAGGTCATTTGACTAATTGATCAATGTGTTAGTCCATCTGACTACAAGTCTGTGCTCTTTCTAGTTCATAACAAAATATTTGTGTGTAATAATGTTTCAGACTCTGATTTTAGAGTTAGAAGGAATCTTGGAGTAAATAGACAGCCAGCATTGAAAAAAAAAACCTTAGAATTACTTTTAGTGACTACCCACTCCCATTTTCCTATCAGTTGGTTGCCTGGTTTGGCTTTACTTCTAGTCAAGGGGAGCCCAAGCCCAGCTACTACTAAGGCAGAGTCTAAAGGGGCAGCAAACTGAAAACTGACACTATGATTCCAGTATTCACCTGCAAAAGCAGAAAGATGGGAAAGAGAATGTGTAGAGTATGAAAAATATGATTAATGGAAGGAGAGGCACTAATCCCGTGAGATACTTGCAATATTATGTATCTATAATAATTAGTTAATGTAGCTCAGGAATAGATCTACAGATCAAGGGGAGACAATATATCTCCTAGAAGCAAACTTTAAAGCTTAATACATGATAGAGAAAATATATATTATTGAGAAAGATAATTTAATTAATGGTTTTGGGAAATTTGCCTAGCTATGTGGCAAAAAAAAAATCAATGCAAAGTGTGAGTTCATATGTGCCAAAATAAATTCCAGTACATTAGTGAGCTGTGTTTAAAAAGTGAAAATACCAGAAGAAAATTAAGATGAACGTTTATCTGATCTCTGAGTGGGAAAGGACATTCTAAGTATAAAACCAGTATAAGAAATTATAAAATAAAAGAAAGATTTGACTATATACATATTAAAACTTTATGTATGTTAAAAATATCATAAACAAAAATGTAAACTAATTGATAATTTGGGGAATACTTGCAAAAAAACAACTAAGGGTCAATATCTTTAATATATAATGTGCTCAAACAAATCAATAAGAAAAAATATTAAGGCCCTAAATTAAAAATGGGCCAACTATATAAAGAGACAATTACAGAAGAGAATTTATAAATGACTATTAAGCATATGATTAACAAATGTTTACCTTAACTAGTAATCAAAGCAATGCAAATGAGAAATTTCACTTAATCATTGAGAATAATTATAAGTAGTGTTTCAATTTGATGTGGGAATATGTGCACTCATACATTGCTAGTGGAGAGCAGTTAATCAATTTCTGTCATTTGGTCCACCTCTGATATTTGGGACCCAGGACACAAGTATAAATGGAGGTTAAAATACCACTTGTCTAAGTATTTAAAATATGTAATTGTATTCAAAGAATATATGTTTAATATATCTCTAATAAATATAGTAAATTAAACTACTGTAAGAAATATAAAATCAAAATTATCTCATATATTTGAAAAGTTATCTTTCTTCTAAAATATTCAGAATTATCTATTAAATTAAAAGACAAAATAAAAGTAATTATTAAATATTATAATTTTAGTTTTTTTTTTTTTTTTTTTTTTTTGTTTTTTTGTTTTTTGAGTTGGAGTCTCACTCAGTCGCCCAGACTGGAGTGCAGTGGCAGCTCCCAGTCACCGTAGCCTCGACCTGCTGGGCTCCGGCAATCCTTCTACCTCAGCCTTCCGAGTAGCCGGAATTACAGGCATGCGCTACCACGCCCGGCTGATTTTTTGATTTACTGTAGAGATGAGTTCTCGCTGCCGAGGCGGGTCTCGAACCCGTGGGCTCAGGCAATCCACTCACCTCAGCCTCCCAAAGGCACGGGATTAAAGGCTGAGCCACTGAGCCCGGCTAAATATTATAGTTTTAAAACTCAAATTTTAATTTAACTTTAAACAATTTAATTAAATAAATTGAGGTTTTAATGAAAATAAAACTATTCAAAATTGTTCGATGTCACTGTCCATTTAGTTGCTAATGTAAAGAGTTGTTCTCATGCTCCATGCCTGTTATATCTATTCTCACACAGAAACAAATTTAAGAGTAATATAAATTGGTTTACATGGCAAAGTACTCCTCAGTTGTTGCAAATACAGTACCAGTTCTTGAGTGGTTCAGGAAACAAGAATTGAATGGTGAAAAGAAGTTGGGAAATAGACCTCAGTACTACCAGCAAATGATATTTTGTTTTCTAAGAATCTATTGCATTTGTGTTGAGAAGAAGAGCTTGTCAAGTTAATTTGTCAGTTTCTTACCTAGATGCTTCCCAGCTCTCTCGAGAAGTATCCATCTTTGATGTGACAATGGCATAACTCATAAATCTGACAGTTACCCAGATGCAGCTACTTTGTGTTTTAAAGATGTTGGTCAGGAGATTTGAAGCCGTGTGTCTTTGTGCTTGAGTGGGCTTATTTATAAAAGTGATGTTTATAGTTACAGATAATGCTGTGCCCTGTATCCTGGCATGCATGTGTTCTTTAATAGATGCATTTGTGTGTGCATGCCTGCATGTGTTTTTTTGTGTGTATGTGCATTTGTGGTATAGGCAGACCTCTAATGTGTGGGACTTAAGGCAGGATTTCCTGTTATATAGGTTCAAAGACAGTATCAAAATACATTAAAAGCCTTAGAATATCCGTTTGACTCAATGATTCCATTAAAGAAAAAAACTACCCTAAGTAAATAAAGATGGAATACTAGAAAATGTGTACAAGATTTATATGCAATCTTGCTTAATACAGCATTATTTAAAATGCCCAAGAAGAGAGAAATGGCTGGATACAGTATGCTAAGTGGTAGAATACAATGCCAACATTAAATATTTCTGATAAGTTTTTATTTATTTTTATTTTTAATTATTTTTTTTGAGTTGATGTTTCACTGTCACCCAGGCTAGGGTGCAGTGAGTGACATGATCATGGCTCACTGCAGCCTCGACCTCCTGGGCTCAGGTGATCTTTCTGCCTCAGCCCTCCAAGTAGCTGGGACCACAGGTGCATGCCACCATGCATGTGTAATTTTTAATTGCTTTTGTAGAGACAAGGTCTTTCTTTCTTTCTTCCTCTTTCTGTCCTTCCTCCTTCCTTTACTCCCTCCCTCCCTCCTTTCTTTCTTTCTTTTTTTTACCTCTGAACTTTTTATTGGTTTCCTGCTTTCCGAAAGGGTACCCTGCTCCCACCGCCTCATAACTTTGGTGTCATTGGTCTCAGACACCAGTTTGCCATCCACTATCCTGCAACGGAGCTGCTGCTGTCCAGGCCATCACTGAGACTGAAGTCCTCTCCATCTTCCAGCAGGTGGCGGTCAGTGGCCATCTCAGCCTCCAGCTTGACCTTGATGTATAGCAGGGACTTGTACTTCTGTGCCTGGTGTGCTGGCCCTCTGTCCTGGTCTGTGCCTGCTCAGACTCCAGGTGCAGCAGGGTGCCGTAGAGCTGCTCCATTTGCATGGTGTAGTGGGCCTCCACCTCCCTCAGGCTGTTCTCCAAGCTGGCCTTTAGGTTTCTCATGGAGTCCAGGTCAATCTCCAAGGACTGCACTGTACGTTTCAGTTCCGTGAGCACATATCACTGGGCAACGAAAGGCACAGGACCAAGCCTGAGGTCAATAGGATGGAAGGCAGAATCCTCCCCACAGGAAAGGGTCCCCGTAAGGAAAGGGGATACAGATATATTAAATAATAATTTAATCTACTTCATATATGTTGATATACATGCATGTTTTACATACATAGAAACCAGTTTGGAAGGACCCAAACTTTAAATTGTTATCAGTGTTTAACACTGAAGAGTGGGTTTGGAAGGAAAGAGACAAACTTTCACTATTTATATGCTTCAGCAGTTTCGAATTTGTTTCAGTGCAATATGTACTATGTGCAAAATTTCTTTAAAAATATATAAACCTTTGTTTCTTAAAGAAGACATCTGGCTTCTCCTCCTTATCCATCCTGCAAGACAAAATGACCCTCAGAAAAAAAAAGAAGACATCTGACTACTAGCTTAACTTCCTTTCTATTTCAAATACATGGAAATAATAGAAAAACTATTTAAAATATTAAGCTCAAAAGCAATAAGGAAAGTCTTTAGGTCTCAAAAGCAGATAAGGAGTCCATGGCAGTAAATGGTAGAAGAAACCATGAGGTGCACAGGGGACCTTGTACTGAATGCAGGGCACAGGGGCTGGAGTTTCAACACACAGGCAAGGATCAGAGGAGAGGACATAGGACTTTCAGAGAAGGAGCAGTAGATTTTCCTGGTGGAACCAGGAGGAAGAATGTGTCATCTTTTGTGAAATGGCATCTGAACATCCTGTGCACCAGTGCTGAGTTATGACCAGAAGATTGCTGTCTGTCCCAGGACATGGATGAAGAAAGTCACTTGTAAGATTAAATCCCTGAGTCCTCACTGGTGTAATATGGAAATTCCAAGCTGAAGAGTATATTAAAAACCAATCGTTCTAGGGCCAAGATAAAGGCAACTCAGTATCCCTTGGGCTCTCTCACGGCTTCTACAATCTAGATCAACATTTCTGTGGAAGATGAATTTGCAGGCAAAACTTACAGAATAAATTCCAACATATGTCTAACAGGAGTTCCAGAATGAGAAGATAGAGAGAATGGCAGAAGAAATATTCAAAGATATAGTAACAGTATTTTCCAGAAAGGAAGAAAAGCAAGTCATTAAAAGGACTGTAGGAGTGCTGAGTAGGATTTAAAAAATCTACAAGGCATATCACAGTGAAACTGCAGGGTGAAACAGCGAAAAATTAAAGATGAAGAAAAAAATCCTAAAAGTCACCAGAGAGAAAAATAAGATTACCTAAAAGGAAAAACAAAGATTGAGGGTTTTTTTTTTGTTGGCAACAGTAAATTTCAAAGACAATGGAAACTTTTTTTTTTTTTTGAGTTGGAGTCTCACTCTGTCACCCAGACTGGAGTGCAGTGGCCGCTCCCGGCCACCGCAGCCTCGCTTGCTGGGCTCCGGCTATCCTTCCGCCTCAGCCTTCCAAGTAGCTGGAACTACAGGGGCACGCTACCACGCCTGGCTCATTTTTGATTCATTGTAGAGATGAGGTCTTGCCGAGTTGCCCAGGCGGGTCTTGAACCCGCGGGCTCAAGCAATCCACTCACCTCAGCCTCCCAAAGGTGCAGGATTACAGGCTGAGCCAACCAAGCCCGGCTGGAAACATTTTTAAAGTTAGGGAAAATAATGATGAAATCAGCTTTTTTTAAGAGGAAATTTAAAATACACAGACACACAGTTTGAGTCAGACAGAACTGGCTCAAATTATGATTTTTCATTTAGGAATGATTTAATCTCTCCCTGCCTTAGTTTCCGATTTGTGGACTGTGGTAAGAACACTATCTCACTTGCTGTATATGGATTACATAAGATGGTATAAGCATTAGGTAATTGGACTGGCAACTCTTTCTAATGTATTTTTAAATATTTTATATACTACTTTAGGGAAGAATACTTTCAAACAGGGACAATAGCAGGCTTAGGGTCAAAGCAGGAAAAAAAGAGACCGATGACCAGAGTAACAGATGTCTGCCAAAGGAGGAAACATCATAGACAAACTTATTTTTAATTTAGAAATAACAGAAGTAGGTCTTATTTTAAATTATTTAGAATGTTTGGCAAGTAATTTAAAAATTAGTTATATTTTGCTTTAAAAAGAATTTGGCATAATTTTGAAAATTATTCCTAGCTATTTTTTGATGAATAATTAAACGTCTCTTCTGGTTTTGCATTTGCTTCTTCACATTCACATTTCTTCAAATTTCTTCTTCTTCTTCTTCTCCTTCTCCTCCTCCTCCTTCTCCTCCTCCTCCTCCTCCTCCTTCTCCTCTTCCCCTCCTCCCCCCCTCCTCTTTCTTCCTCTTTATTTGGAATCTGGGCTGCCAAGACTGGAGTGCAGTGGCACAATCATGACTTACCACAGCCTCAACCTCCAGGTGATCCTTCTATCTCAGCTTCCTGAGTAGCTGGGACTAGAGGTGCATGCCACCATGCCTGGCTAATTTTTGTACAGACCAGGTCTCACTATGTTGCCCAAGCTGGTCTTGAACTCCTGGACTCAAGCAATCCTCCTGCTTTGACCTCTCAAAGTACTGGGATTACAGGTATAAGTGCCAGGTTACACTCACATTTCAATATCCTACCTATGAACCTGAGCCATAACTTAACCTGCTGTAACCAGCTTGTATTGGGGTTGGGAATTTGGTAGGTATAGAACTCTAAACTTAACCTCTAACCCTTTCTTCCAGATTATGCCTTAAAGATCTAAAGATACTTTCTTTTTATCATCTGGAATGAATTTGTTCATTTATCGTGATGAGAGGTTAAAGAAGATATTGCCAAATGTGATCAATAGCTTTCACTGGAAATGAAATCACTAATTCTTGAAAGTACAGAACCTTGTATTTTTAGCAAGGGAAATGCTCCATTGATGTTGAGGACAGTTTATTTATTGTAAACTCTAGTTTGATAGGTTACTCTTTAAAATTGTTCAGCTCACACTTTGATTTTCTGCTTCTTAGGTAATAATAATTAATTTTCCTCCCATTTATTAGTTAAGGTACACTGTAGCTAGGGATAGAACTCCATAAAATGGTTTTGACAGCTTGTCAAATGTAAGTTTTATAAAAAATAACCTTTAGATAATTTAAACAAATAAAAAGGTTGAGGAGGGTGCCATTTTCAAATGGAACCAGTAAGTTGGTGTAAAAGAACATGGGGATTCATTTGGAAATGTCTTAGCACGAGCAAAGGGAAGTGAGGGCTGGCACATATCATCAGGGAGGGAGGGAAAGGCTTGGAGGTAGAAGGAGGGCACTCATTCTTAGAACTGGTCCAATCATCATTTTCTTCTGGTAGTCCATTCACCTTAGCTCTGCTCCAGTTTTGTCAGCAATAAAGTATCTATTCGCCCTCACAGGGTTGTTGGACAGACCTTTCAAGATAACAAAGGTAAAAATACTCTGACAACCTAAATAAAAATATTGTAATTTAAGGCATAGTACAACTTTTGTCTTATTATTTAGTCAAATGCTCTTTTTTCCTCTCTTTTGTGGCATGTGGATATTTAGCTCAGTTCTTTTGTTCACTGGATATCATAGTCTAAGTACAGAAAAGATCTTAGCAGCAACAGTTTCCCAGAGAAATCTTATCTGGGCTTTTGGGAAAGCAAAAAGGAATACTTTTTTTTTTTTTTTAGGTTTTATATAACAATGACAAACACCTTTAGGTTAGGAAAATTATTAATTCAATTATCTGAAGTATTTGACATTTTATGGTATATACATTTACATGGTTTATTATAGTAACCATGTGGCCATTTAACTTTAAATCAATTAAAATGAAATACAACTAAAGGTTTAGCTTCTCAGTTGCACTGGCTACATTTCAAGTGCTCAGCTGCCACATGTGGCTAGTGGCAATCACATTGGATAACACAGACACAGAACTTTTCCACTACAGCAGAACATTCTACTGGAAAGCACTGGTACAGAACAAAGCATCTGGATACATGGTACTTTTGGAGGCAGATAATGGAAAAACACAGAATAGATGGTCACGTCCCATGGCTGACGGTCACTTCTCCTTTCCACTGTTGCTTGCTATTTACATAAACCTTCTGAGATATCTTTATTTCCAATTTTAGGAAATGTTGTCAGCTTTACCTTCAAAATACCTTTGACCTCTTCTCACCCCTCATGCGAGCTCTCGTCATGTCTACCCTAATTCTGCCCATGGTTTCGTATTTAACTGGTTTCCCTGGAGTTCTCAACGTTCTCAGAGTAAAGCCAACCTCTTTCAATGCCTTGCCAGTATCTACCCCAGTCCCCACCCACCCAGCTTCTATGACTCACTCTCACTCGATCCCATACTCCCCTCCTTGATATTTAGAACACTTGATTCCTACTCTCACCTTAGGGCCTTGGCCTGTGCTGTTCCTCCCGCTTAGAGCACTCTTCCCTGTCACTTCATTCAGGTTTCTTCTCAAAGTTGCTTCATCTTAGAAGACTTCTGCTTTTGTTATAGCACTTATTGCTGCTTAATATTATATACTGAAACGTGTGTCATGGTTTGTCTGTCTCTCCATGAGTGTAGGAGCTGTGTGGTGGTGAAGAACACAGACTCTGGGCTAGATGCTGTGGCTCATGCCTATAATCCCAGCACTTTGGGAGGTCGAGGCAAGAAGGTTGCCTGAGCTCAAGGGTTTGAGACCAGCCTGGGCAACTTGGCGAGATCTCGTCTCTACAATAAATCAAAAACTTAACTGGGCATGGTAGCGCGTGCCTATAGTTCCAGCTACTTGGAAGGCTGGGGCGGAAGGATCGCCTGAGCCCAGCAGGTCAGGGCTGCAGTGGCAGTGAGTGCCACTGCACTCCAGCCTGGGTGACAGAGTGAGATTCCAACTCAAAAAAAAAGAACACAGACTCTGGAACCAGACTGCCTGCCTGGGATCAAATTCTGGCTTTGTCACTTATAAGCTGTGTGACCTTTGCCAAGTTTTCTAGCCTCTCTTGGACTAATAACAGTGTGTGACTTACAAATGTTAGAATTAAATGAGTTTAATAAACAGAATAGTGCATGGCACATAGTAAGTGTTACCTAAATGTTTGACATCTTGTTCACATTCGTGGCTTTGAATTATGTCAACTTAGCTAGACTGAAGGTGGATTCCAGAGTTCCCTGCATGGCTCCAGGTAAACACTGGCCACAAGAGACATATTGCCCAATATTTGGATGATAGAATTGAAGCAGCAATGGTACCTTTTTTCCTCTCTGAAGGTGGGTACAGGGGACCAGGACTGTAGCAGCTTGAACAGGCCATCTCTGTTCTGTGAGCTCACTTTCTTGGTGCTGGGCAACACCGTGTCTCCACTTTCTCCAGCTCCAGCTGGATCTCTATGTGTATGGGCAGCTCTGTGCTGACCTCTTGCAAGTCACCCATGACGTTCGGTAGGATGGGGGAGAGGCAGACGTGGGTTTCAGCTTGTCCTTTAGATGTCTGCCACACGTTGTCTTCTCGGAAAGGCCTTTCTTCATTCTATATAATGTAGCAGTCTTATCATTCTCTTTCATTTTATCCTACTTTATTTTTCTCCATAGCATTTATTACTTCCAGACATTGAATTTTTTAATATTTTGAATTGAGTGTAGGAATTTTATTTTATTTTATTTTTTGCTTAAATATATCTATCTCTGGTCATTAGATTGTTTGGCATATAGTAGATGCTCAATAAATATTTCTTAAATGAATGGGCAAAGTGAAATTATAACTCATAATGTTGTTTAGTGGGTATAGAGGCAGAGTGAAGGCACTGGGGAGTTTACATGATATTTCTATTTGAGTATGGAAGCTGGATGCGTTATCCAGTTTCACTGCTGGTCTTTGAATGAATTTTGCTATCCTAGTGGTAACCTAGTTGATGGAAACTAGGAGGTAGATGGAGACTCGTGAAGCTATACACAGCAAATTTGGCCATCTATTTTTCTCCAGCTTGTGTTATAATTTATTTTTGGAAATAAATGCCTTGTATCAGGTTAATATGTAGTCTATGTTATGCTTACATCTGAGGTAGGCACAATGAAACTGCTAACATTTATCAAACAAACAGTGTGTGAAGCACTATACTGAGTGCTGGAATATGTAGTATATCTAGTGGTAGTGAACAAAACAGATCAGAACCCCTGCCTACAGTCCCACCACTTTGGGTGGCTGAGCTGGGAGGATTGCTTGAGTCCAGGAGTTCGAGACAGACTGGGCAACATAGCAAGACCTCTTCTCTACAGCAGATGAAAAAATGCGTTGGGTGTGGTGACACATGCCTGTAGTCCCAACTATTTGGGAAGCTAAGTGGAAGGATCATCTGAGCTCAGGAAGCTGAGACAGTGGTGAGTCGTGATCATGGCATTGCACTCCAGACTGGGTGACAGAGTGCGATCCTAACTCAAAATCAAGAGACAAAACAAAACAAACAGACAAGACCCCAGAATCTCATGGAGCTCACATTTTAGAAGGGAATACAGATAATAAGTAAGATAAATGTGTAAGCTACATAGTATGTCAGATAGAGATAGGTGCTTAGGAGACAAATAAGGGGAGAGAAGGAGTTTTGTTTCATTTTGCTTTTTAACAATTCAAAATAAGTCCAGGCCAAGGCGATATTCTTTAAACAATTAAGGAGGTGAAGGAGCAAGCCATATAGATATTTGGGGAAAGAACAATTCAAGCAGAGAAAACAGAAAATGCCATGACCCTGCGGCAGGAGTGGGCTGACGTGGTGGAGAACCCATGCAGGTGGTGGCAGCTCGTTACCAGCCCCAGCCCTGTGGGACTTCACTGTCTCTGTCGATTGTTTTCCTGAACTCTGTCCACACCATTGTAGATAGTCCTGCCAATAAGCTATTCCCAGTGACCCCTTTTGACCGTGCCATCTGTTTCCTGCAGGGGCCTGATGGAGATGAGTGAGCTCCAGCCTGTTGGGGAGTGTTGTATAGTTTGTATAAAGAAATGCTGAAGGAGTTCAGAGCAGGGCAAAATCACTGTAGGATGAAACGTGTGAATGTCTGTTTTGACCTTGAAGGGAACATAACAGAACCTACTTATTTCTATGATCATTCTTCTGGTTAATGGTAACTCTTCAACCCATGACCTCAACCAGAAATCTTTCTGGGTGTTATCCTGGGTTCTTCCTTCTTTCTCATCCACTCCCCACAGCATCTAATTGACCATTAAAGCCTGTCTGATTTTCTAAATCTCTCTGGAATCATCCCTTTCAGACTTTCTTATCCACTAATTGGGTGCCTATAATTGCCTCTGGGGTTCTGTCTCTCCCTTCCTCCAAAGTTAGCTTCCTAAAATACAAATTGGACTATAGTGCTTCTCCCCTTAAAATCATTCACTAGCTCTCTTTGGTCTACAGGAATGTCCACACTTCTTGGAGGCATTTCCAGCCTCATCATCCACCATTCTTCCTTTCGCATGTCCTGGCCAAAGGATACCGAATAGCTTAGGGCTCCGACATGGTCTTGCTTCCAGACCTCTGAATGTGCTTCATCAGAAGCCAACAGTACCACAGCTCTGCTTTTGTTAGCTAACCCCTGCTTATCCCTCAGGACTCAGCTCAGGGGTCATTTTTTCAGAAAGCCATTCTTTCTTTTTTTTTTTTTGAGTTAGAGTCTCACTCTGTCACCCAGACTGGAGTGCAGTGGCCGCTCCCGGCCACCGCAGCCTCGACCTGCTGGGCTCCAGCGATCCTTCCGCCTCAGGCTTCCAAGTAGCCAGAATTACAGGCATGCGCTGTAATTTGATTTATCGTAGAGATGAGGCCTCGCCAAGTTGCCCAGGTGGGTCTCGAACCCGCGGGCTCAGGCAATCCACTCACCTCAGCCTCCCAAAGGTGCAGTATTACAGGCTGAGCCACCAAGCCTGGCTTGAAAGCCATTCTTTCAAAGAGAATTTGTTGAGCCAGTCTGTACAGGCACTGAGCCAGGTATTTTGTGTATGAAGCATACAAGGACCTTGTTCTCATGAAGCGTATGTCTGCTAGTAATTGCTAATATCTATTGTTTAGAAAGACAAGCTCTAGACATGGGAGCACACAAATAAACATATAGCAAAAATTGTGGGAAAGGCCCTGAGGGGAAAAAACCTAGATAGCACAAGTGACTAAGATGTAGGGATAGGGCATAGGAATGGGCTGTCTACTGTCAGTAGGAGGCCAAGGAGGTGACGATTAAACAGATACCCAAAGAAGGTAATGAGCTAGCCAAGTAAACAGGTGAGAGAGTCACAGAGAGGGTGGTGGTGGGTGGGGAGGACATTTCAGACAAAGTGAATGTGCATGCAGGAAGTGACTAAGCAGAAAGAATAACTTGGTGCATTCTAGGGCCTGAAAGCAGGTTAGTGGAATTGGAATTTGAGGGGCCAGAAAGAGAGTGACAGGACGTAGGGTTGCAGAGGTCAGCAGGGCTAGCTCTTGTGTGATTGTGCCCAAATATAAAGTTTGAGTTTTATTTGAATGCATAGGAAGCCCCTGAGGCTTTCTAAGCAGAGAAGACTTGATCTCCTTCACATTTTATTATTATTTGTATTTACTTTTTGAGTTGGGGTCTCACTCTGCTACCTGGGCTGAAGTGCAGTGGCACGATCATGGCTCACTGCAGCCTTGACCTCCTGGGCTCAACCAATCCTTCTATCTCAGCCTTCTGAGTAGCTGGGATTACAAGTGAGCACTACCAGGCCTGGCTAATTATTATTATTATTATTTTTGTAGGGACCAGTTCTTGCTATGTTGCCTAAGCTAGTCTTGAACTCCTGGGCTCAAGCAATCCTCCTGCCCTGAACTCTCAAAGTGCTAGGATTATAGGCATGAGCCACCACACCCAGCTTCCTTCACATTTGAAAAAGACCATTGTGACTACAACCTAGAGAATGTCTTGGAGAGAGGACAAGAGTGCAAAGATATGATGTATCTCACTCTGGGTTAGGAGTCCTAAAGCATCTGGTGCACCTGGTGCTTATCTAAGCATAGTACTTACTAATCAGGATCACACTTTTCTGTCAATTTCTTGCCTCCACCAGTCTGAGAACTCCTTGAGGGCAGGGGTTGTGTCTTTCATCTCCATGCCATATAATAAGTGTTCAACAAATGGAGTTTTCTTTTTTTATTGTTATTATGAAGATATGGGGTACAATTCGGGGTTAGGTATACAAACGTTGATTATGTAGGTGCCCTTGAGGATGAGGTGTGCCCCTCCCTCCCCTAGCAGTTTCCCTCAACTGCCAATCCCACCTTACCTCCCCTGACAGTTTCCCACTACTGCCAATCCCTTTCTTATAGTATTATAATTGTTCAAGTTCTGTTTATGAGTGAGAACATATGGTACTCTGTTCTGTGTTTCTGTGATAGATCACTGAGTATGATCGACTCCAAATCCATTCAAGTTGCTGCAAAGTCCATATGTTTGTCCTTCTTTATGGCTGCATACTATTCTATCGTGTATATGTATCACATTTTTTTAATCCAGTCCAACTTCGATGGGTAGCATGGTTAGTTCTATGCTTTTGCTATTGTAAACAGAGCTGCAACAAACATGCATGTGCAGGTATCTTTTCTGTAGAATGATTTGAGTTCCTCTGGGTATAGCCCCAATAGGGGAATTGCTGGGTCATATGGAAGGTCAATTTCTAGTTCTTTTAGAAATTGCCACACTGTCTTCCAAAGAGGTTGCACTAGTTTCCATTCCCACCAGCAGTGTAGAAGTGTTCCTTTTTCTCTGCATCCTCACCAGTAACTGTTGTTGTTTGTTTTATTAATGATGGCTATTCTTATTGGGGTTAGGTGGTAACTCAATGTTGATTTGATTTGCGTTTCTCTGATGTTGAGTGAGGCAGAGCACTTTTCATGTGTCTGTTGACTGCCTGTATATCTTCTTTTGAGAAGTGTCTATTAATGTCTTCTGCCCACTTTTAAGTGGGGCTGTTTGTTTTTTTCCTGTCGGTGCATTTGAGTTCCTTGTAGATCCTAGATGTTAGGCCTTTGTCAGATATACAGTTGGCAGATATTTTTTCCCATTCAGTGGGCTGTCTCCCTGCTCTCTTGATGGTTTCTTTTGCTTTGCAGAAGCTCATCAGTATGATGAGGTCCCACTTGTTTATCTTATTTCTTAAGGTATGGGCATTTAGGGTTCTGATCAGGAGTTGGTTGCCAGTTCCCATTTCTATAAGAGTGTCTCCTGCGTTTTCTAGGATTCTTATAGTTTGAGGTTTTACGTTTAGGTCTTTGATCCATTTAGAGTTAATTTTTGTGTATGGTGATAGGTAGGGGTCCTGTTTGGAGTTTTCAAGGCATGAAAAAAAGTGCCCTGAACTGAGTATCAGATTCAAATTTTTCCTCTAGGTCTCCATTAAGGAACGGTCCACCTTATGCAATCCTGTAAACTATGTTTGGTGGAGAAGAAAGTACATTTTAGACCTCCCAGTTAGAGGCCTGAGGAGAGTCGGATGAGCAGGGTGTGCAAGTGCTGGAGGTGGAGTGTGGACAGGAGACGAAGGGAGAATCACTTGACCAAAGCTAGTTGGTTCCATAGCAATTTTTAATTACTGGAATGTCTCTGGGTCTTGGAAAAAGCTTCTAAGTGTGGGGAGAAGACAGTTAAATCTCCCACATACATCAGTGTAAAAACAAGGCCAATGTTCTCTTGGACAGCACCGCTCTTAGAGCACACTTCGACTCCTCTACCCAAAGCAAGGAGCTGGCAAGCTCTTAACTCACTAAAGGTTGGATAATGAGAATTTATTCACCAGGCACCTGTTTCTGCCTCATATCACAATAAGACACAAAATATAACAAGTAGTGTGAATGAAATTAAAGATACATATGATAAAATAAATTTGGTGTTTCATGAAATCACTCTGGGGGGGGATGGAGAACTCATTATATTGTGGAAATGAATCACAGTGAGAACAGGGTCCCATCGGCAGAACATCACTCACCACAGAGCAATCCCGCCGTTGTCGTGGGCTCTGTGTGGAGGGTGGATTGATGATGATCCCTTCTTTATTGAGATTTTGGGCTCACATCTCATTGATGTTTATGCCTGCCAGGTGGCAGAGCCATTATTTGTCATTGTATTTCTTAGATGTTCCTTGAGCTCTGAGGCTTGAGTGCACAGATGCTGAAGTGGTATAGTGAGTATGCATGAAGATGCATCGGTAAACACTAAGAGAAAAAGACAAAGCTGAGGGCAGGAGTTTATTCTGCAGGATAACAGGGATGACGCTAAGAGAAGGCAAGATGGATGTTCAATATCAGGAAAAATACCCTGGCTGTTCCACTTCAAGAATAACTTTTGTGAAAATCCCACTACTTGAGGCATCTGAGAATAGATTGGACGATGTAGTGGAGATTATCCTGCAGGGAGTCAAATGTACGCTGGTCAAGGGAGTGAACTAAAATAGCCGCAAAACCCACAAAATAGTCTTTTGTGGTTATGATTCTGGGAGTCCAGTCAGATCTTGCTTTATTGAATCGTCTGCTACAACCAATATGAATTCATTTCCCAAAGCTGAACTGAAGAACTGTGCCTTAGAATACCAGGCTTGATCCTGAATTGTACCCCACGCCTAAAAAAAAAAAAAAAAAGAATAGGAAGCTTGGTGGGCCCACATGCCCATTGCCTGGCCAAGTAGGAGGCTAGTCAGTGTGGCATCTGTCTTACAAAATTGCACAGGTTGATGGCATGGCCTCCTTTTCTCCTTTTTCCTCCCCTCCCCTCTCTCTTTTCCTCTCTCCCATTCTCAGGAAGAGAACGAGTCATCCTGACGTTCCTGCTAGTGTGTGCTCTCCACTGCACTGTGGTTTGGCATTTGAAGGAGAACATGGGATTAAGGTCACCAGAGTCAACATGAGACTTGGAAATGCCAAGGTCTGCTAACTATTCTGCAAGTGGACACGCCCTGCAAAACTTGTAGAGTTGCTACAAAAATCCCCTTCTTGCTTCTGCCCCATGGTGCCCAGAGATGTGTTGGCAGTGCTGGATGTTCTCTGTTTTACAGTTATTGATATTGATTTCATGAAAGTGGGAGCAGGGTGTTAATACTTAAGGACAGATCAAATCTGTCATTCTAGTTCAGCTTCAAGAGACTCGGAGTGAACATGTTTAAGGCCTGCTGCTCATTCTTCTTTCTTCTAATTAATTGCAATTGATCTAAAACTATATTTGGGGACAGACTCTAAAGTTGTAGCTGGGACAAACTGTTGATATGATCAGAGAACTGGGTTTGAGGCAATCACAGAGGCCCAGGCGAGTCAAAAGTCTGAGAAGAACTTGTTAGTGGGTTCTTGGGGAGTTTTCTCCTCATTAGTTCAGTTTGCTCCACACTTTCTCAGTTTACTGGGATGTGTGGCAATTTTCCCACATCGCAGACTCTGGCCAATTATGGTCATAACATTTAGAGTTTCAGACACTTGCACATGAACTGGAAGACCATTCTATAGGGTAGAATGCATAGTTTTGCTGAGGCATAAATTTTTTTTTTTTTGAGTTGGAGTCTCACTCGGTTGCCCAGACTGGAGTGCAGTGGCCGCTCCCAGCCACCGCAGCCTTGACCTGCTGGGCTCCGGTGATCCTTCTGCCTCAGCCTTCCGAGTAGCCGGAATTACAGGCACGCGCTACCACGCCCGGCTGATTTTTTAATTTATTGTAGAGATGAGATCTCGCTGCCCAGGTGGGTCTCGAACCCGCGGGCTCAGGCAATCCACTCACTTCAGCCTCCCAAAGGCGCGGGATTACAGGCTGAAGCATGAATTTGAATCACCCACACGGCAGTGTAGCTGCACCTGAGAATCAGTTACCTAGTGATGAGACCCAGCTTGTGCCTAGTTTCTACATCTTATGCAGCCCTTTTTCATTCTTTCTTCCTTGTTCTGTGTGAGAAAGTTGGGAGACATATTCTTGGTGAATGCCATGATTCTTTTTTTTTTTTTTTTGAGTTGGAGTCTCACTCTGTCGCCCAGACTGGAGTGCAGTGGCCGCTCCCGGCCACCGCAGCCTCGATCTGCTGGGCTCCGGCGATCCTTCCGCCTCAGCCTTCCAAGTAGCTGGAATTACAGGCATGTGCTACCACCCTGGCTGATTTTTTAATTTATTGTAGAGATGAAATCTCGCTGCCCAGGTGGGTCTCGAACCCGCGGGCTCAGGCAATCCACTCACCTCAGCCTCCCAAAGGTGCGGGATTACAGGCTGAGCCACATAGCCCGGTTTTTTTTTTTTTTTTTTTTTTTTTTTTTTTAAATCAGTCTCACTCTATCACACAGACTGGAGTGCAGTGGGACATTCATAGTTTACAGCAGCTTTAACCTCCTGGGCTCGAGTGATCCTTCCATCTCAGTCTCTTGAGAAGCTGGGACTATAGGCACATGCCACCAATTTTTGCTACCATTAATTTTTTATTTTTGTAGATATGAGGTCTTCCTATGTTGCCCAGGCTGGTCTAGAACTCCTGGGCTCAAGCAGCCTCTGGTTTCAGCCTCCCAAAGTGCAGAGATTACAGGCATGAGCCACCATGTCTGGCCCAGGGAAAGCCATTACTCTTAATAACCTGGTGACTACAAGTCCAGCCCAGTCCAGCCTTCCTAAACATGCACAATCATAAAGAAGACCCAAGGAGCAGTCAGGACAAATTTGAACATGTTTGACAATATTTATTCATCTTTTGTTATGGGCCAGGCCTTGTGTTAGGTATCATATGATATACAAAGATGAGGATAACCTGGTTCTTGCCCTCAAAGAAAATACAACTGATAGGAAGTTAGGAAGGAAAAAAACCAAGTATATAAATGACCATACTACAGGGCAATGCATGATGACTACTCTTGGGTGTTTTTCAACGCCAATAACCGATTCTCTGGACACCAATTGATGTTCAACAATTCACTTCTGTCCCATGGAATTAGGTGGACTACCCTCCTGGCACATGGATGCGTTTACCAACCCAGAAGCTCTCTGAACCCCATTGTATAAATGAATTACATTGTAAAGTTTCCACTATATAGGCGTGAATGATTAAATCACTGGCCACTGGTGGTCAATTCAATCTCTAGCCCCTCTTCCTTCTCTTGAGATTGGGGGATAGGGCTGTAAGTTCCAAGCTTTTAATCAAAACTTGGTCTTTCTGGCAATCAGTCCCATCCTGAAGCTATCTAGGGGTATAGCCACCAGTCATTTCATTTGCATCCAAAGGACACTCTTATCACTCTGAAGACTCCAATGTTTTAGGAGCTGTGTACCGAAAACCAGGGATAAAAACCAAATATTTATTTTTTATTGTATCACAACCACCATAAGGAAATTACAAGAAAAGTGTTATATGGCTTCACAGAGAAGAAAAATCACACCCATTTTTAAAGACCTGGTATTGTAATGTCATATAATGTTAAAGAACTTAAACTCTGCCAGTCTTGGGTCTGACTTCTGGGCAAATCTTATAGCCACTCTTCTGCTTCTTTATTGGTATCTTCAATCCATGAAATGGAACAACATCAATTCCCCAGTTAATAGTATCAAGCACTTCAGATCTCTTACAGGACAGGGGCTTCTTGCTGTAGCGTGTTATTTTGTTTGCCTGTCTGTTCAGTCCACTAGAGCTTAGCTACATTGCCATTATTTTTGTTGTTGTTTCCAGAAACCCCAATAAGATGAAGAGATTACTGTTTGAAACTTGCAGTCCCATTAGCTGTCAGCCTATGAAAGATAAAAAGTGCCACCAGTGTATCCAGAAAATCATTTTTCAGTAGCCATAGGTGACAAGTATTACATTTCTTTACCAGGACATCTTGATGTGGCATATCATAAATATTCAGGTTCTGTAGACTTTTTAAAAAGATATAATATCTCCTTTCTTGTATAACACTAGCTTCAAGGTCATATTCAGGATGACTAAAAAATAGGATCTAGGAATTCTTATACATGAGAGAAAAGGAGCAGCTGGTGAGTGGGTTGAAGGAGACAGGAAATAGAAACTGAAAAGTGAAGTAGAGCTTGGACTTGGAAAGTATATAATGAGGCGTATCACTCTCAGACCCTGACAAATGGGGTCTCTTGCTTTGGATCCATGTTTTCAAAAGCCTAGCTGTAGCCCCCTCTCCAGCTATGCCTTCCCCATGGGATGAGATGTTCAGGAGACCAAGGAGTGTGCTCACCTGAAACCCATGTCCCCCTTACTTCTAGACTGTGCTTCAGATATCAGGGATGTTGGAATCCCCTGGGCAAACACCAAGGTCTGCATGAGTTTCTTCCCCAGGTCTGCTCTTTTTTGTTGTTTTATTTTTGTTGTTGTTGTTTTGAGGCAGGGGCCCTTCTGAAAATGCAGGAATAAGAAAAGGGAAAGTGCCGGGCTCGGTGGCTCAGCCTGTAATCCCGTGCCTTTGGGAGGCTGAGGTGAGTGGATTGTCTGAGCCAGCGGGTTCGAGACCCGCCTGGGCAGCGAGACCTCATCTCTACAATAAATCAAAAAAAAAAATAAGCTGGGCGTGGTAGCATATGCCTGTAATTCCGGCTACTCGGAAGGCTGAGGCGGAAGGATCGCCGGAGCCCAGCAGGTCGAGGCTGCGGTGGCCAGGAGTGGCCACTGCACTCCAGTCTGGGCGACAGAGTGAGACTCCAACCCAAAAAAAAAAAAAAAAAAAGATCTTAATAGAAAAAGAAAAAATCAAAAGAAAAGGGAAAGTAAGTTGCTTCTTGCTTCTTTGGGCTACTTTTTTCGGGAGTTTTTCACTTTGGCAAGCTCCAATCAGAATAGTGTAAGCCAATCAGCAAATAGGCCATGCAAATGAAATAATGATGCAAAACCAATCAGTGTGTAACAAGTAATGCTAACTGTCACCTTGAACTACAAAATATCCAAACAAATGGATAATGCCAAACTGCTGCCTTGTGTGGGAGACAAAGAAACTAAAATGTATATAAGGCAATGCCTCCTTGCGTTCAGGATTCAGCCTTTGGATGCAAATCCGCTGAGCCAGTGCTGGCAGGAATAAACGCTGTTTCCTGGCAAAGTAGCCTCAGTGTCCTGTTTCTTTCTGTAAAATTTCCTGCTACACTCACTCTGTTGCGTAGGCTGGAGTGCAGTGGCATGATCATGGCTCACTGCAACCTAGACCTCCTGGGCTCAGGTGATCCCTCTGCTTCAGCCTCCCAAGTAGTTGAGACTACAAGCGCAAGCCACCATGCCTGGCTAATTTTGATTTTTACTTTTATTTTTTGTAGAGATGAGATCTTGCAATGTTGTCCAGGTTGGTCTTGAACTCCTGGGCTCAAGCAATCTTCCTTCCTTGGCTTCCCAAAGTGCTAGGATTATAGGCATGAGCCACCACACCTGGCCCCATGTCTGCTCTTTTGAGGGATAATAGTGCTACCCATATGTCCAAAGGGTGGCCAAGAGGTGATTGATTGGCAGGGATCATGGATGGAAGGAGATGGAGATTGGCTGGGTGAACTGGGATGAGATGACTTCAGTTCAGATAGCAGAAGTCTTTTACTATCTGAGCTGAACCAGAAGAGGCAAGAATGGGGTGAGTCATGGGAAATGTTAGGGGTAGGCCTGTAGAGGAGTCCAGGCTTATAACTTTTTAAGCAAAAATACTGAATTTACAAATTGTTTCTGATAGAATTGAGCTGGTTTGCCCCTGTGCTAGATTCAGCCATAAGTGTTTTACCTCTGTCTGCCAGATCACTGATGGGCAAATGGTTCATAGTAACAGCACTTGACCTCTTAGTCCATAGCTATGGTTCTTGAGATGTTGGAGTAACAATAACAATAACAACAACAACAGCAGCAACAACAAACAGAGAAAGATTGTCTGACCTAGAATTTAGGAGAATCCCGTCATGTCCACATGCTATGGTGCCCTTCTTCTGCTTCAGGACATCCTCCCAACCTCTATCATGGGTGAAAGGACAGACTGAGAGTGGGAAGCCATTTTTCATCTTGTTCTTAAACTCTGACACAATGATGAGAAAGTAGAAGCTATGCTTTTGGAGAAATGCACACTTTAGGTATAGTTAACTTTACCAACTTTGTCTTTTCAGAAACAGACTTTCGGATATCTGAGGTATCTCATAGTGGCAATCAAGCTTGCCTAGAGTAAAGGGAATTTACAAGGCCTAAGATATCATGCATTGGGCAAGGACTGTAAAAGTCATGAAACTTGTAATTACAAAAGTTATGACCGCTCAGGGAGAGCAGGTGGGGATTTGATCTTCCAGTAAATTGGGCACTATCTATAGTGAAGCCAAGGATTCCCCAAAGCTACCCACTGGAAATGCCTAGGAGTTAAGGGGAGGTGCATCCTCCACTAGCTCTAAGGAATGTCATTTGGGAAGGTGCAGGAGCATTAGAATCCTTGTCATGTCCTTCTCTAGGGGCTGTGATATGTGGGTGGACATTAATGGCTCTCTGTGTCACAGGATCTCCAAGACATCCACAGGTGGTCGACAAGGAAGTCACAGCAGTCATGGCAGTCATATGCAACATCTCCAAGAGAAGGATTTAAGCCAGGACTCTGGGGGGCTACGACACCACACTCACCTAGAGTGTAGGCCCACTCCCTGTCTATGGGGGGTGAAACTTTCTTAAATAAATCTTTTCTTCTTTCACCTTTTTGTGAGCCACAATTCTTTGCATCTACTTGGATCTCTGGGTTGCCAGCGCGTACCTCTGGCTTGCCAGCCTTGGCAGTGCTGCACGCCTCCCAGCACCTCTCCACCCTCACCCTGTCCATCCGTACCCTAACAGTGGGATCTGGGATTGACCAGATGGCCCAGGCACTCTGAGGCTTGTGATCATCATGTCTTGGGATCAGGGCTTGGGCGCCACTTCCAGGAGGGCAGTCTGGAGGGCAGATAGCTCCCGTTGACCTGCTAATACTTCTTTTGTTGGAATTGTATGGAGTTGGGCCACCAGATGGTGCTGACATGCTAATTTTGGTAACACAAAATTATTTACATAACCAGAGGGTTTGCAAAAAAATAAAAAAAAATGCCTGGGTCTTACACAGCATGGGCCCTTGGTCAAGTGCTTGTGCAAATGCCAATCTCTTCTCCCACTATTCCTTCTAAATCTTCTCTCTCCCAAATCCCATAACATGGGCTCAAATTCTGTAAAAAAGCAAAAAACCAAGAGGCAGGGGGGGAAGTGTGTGGTGTTTGCTTCTTCTGTCTTTGACATAGATGGCATAGTGTCCTGACTTCCCTGCTGCATAGAGCCTTGTTTTCAATTTTCACATACAACAGTGGCCTGGTTGACCCCACAGACAGAAGATGGAGTGTACCTCAACAGTGTTGAGAATAATTGGTAGCAGCTTTTAGGAAGATAATGTCTCTGATGTCTGGCAGAGGCAAGGGGAAGGGGTGAATTGAAAAGGGCTTCTGTTAAAAAGAAACCTGAGTTTCCAGCACATTCTGCTAGGCCCAAAATGAACTCCCTCACCACCAAAATTCTCTGTTGAGTCTGCCCTAAGAAGGGGCCTGGGCAAGAGAGAAGATGAACACACAACTGAGGGGCAAAGTCACAGCGGCTACTCATAACATGGAGAGTCACAACTCACGTTTGCTGGGCACATTGTACCCATTATCTGGTTAATACCATGCCAACATATGAGATGGGTATTGTGATTATTTTTCATTTCACAGTGAAGGGAAAGAAGTCTGAGTGGTGAAATATTTTGCTCAAGATTAAGTAGCTAGTTGGTGGTGAAGCCAAGATTTGAACCCAGGTCTATCTGACTGCTTGAGGCCTGTTTGTGACCTGAGTGCCTTACTTTTCTTGTAGGGTGAGGATAATCAATTCTTCAAGGGAAAATCTGGGGCCTTTGAGGGCCTCACTAGGGCTCAGGAGAGAGCTCTTGGGCTCCTTTAGCTGTTTTAAAAGAGCTTGAAGTACTTTCAGTGACCGATTTCTCATTCCGAGTCAGCAGCTTCGGAGCACAACACACTTCAGCTGCTCTTAAAAGGTTACTGAAAAGTGGGTGTGAGGTATTGACATTCAAAAAAAAAAAAAAAAGATTGTATTGTAGTTCTTTTCACCCAAGCACTTCAAAACCTTTCTAAAACACCTCATGGGAAATCCTGTTATAAATCCTGTTATCACACAGAGTAAAAACTGACCATACTCATTCAGGAAACCAGTGCCAGATCAAGTTTGATTTGGCGAAGTGGAGACAGGCTTGAGACCCCTCTCACGGGTCAGACTCACACCACAATCAACTGTCATTACAGTTGTGGCACCCTGGTCCTATGTGATTTGGAATCTACCTTGTGTTGACACAATAAAAAACAAGTGGCTTTTTAAAGGAGGTTTAAAAAATGGAGATTTATGGAGGTTTAGAAGAACACTTGAAATACAGCTGGATAGCACAGGAGCATGAGAAAGAAACAAAACAAGAGTGGGGCTCGAAATGGAGCCAGTGATGAGACACACACAAATAGGAGTGAATTCGGGTGCTTGCTGTCCTTCAGTTAGGTACCAGAGAGGCCCCAGGCTCACCTAGCTTCTTTCTGGTCCTTGGGACCCCTCTCCCATCACATGTATTTCTCAACTCCACACTCAGAGGCAGGCAACTCTGGTTTAAATCTGGGTTGTGATGTAACTGTGAGCTTTTGGACCAGGTATTTAAACTTTCTGAGTCTTAATTTCCTTATTTTCAAAAGAGGATAATAAGGCCCACCTCCTTCTATTGTTTTGAGGAAAAATAAGATGGCATACGTAAGATACAGCATAGTATTTGCGCCTTGCAGACTCTTAGTGAGGGCTGTGTGTTTCTTTCTCTTCCTTTTGATTTTCCTCTTTGCTTTTTTCCTCCTTTTTCTCTTTCTTTTCTTGAAAAGTGATTTATAAACTTGATTTTTCTCAGAATTGGTAGAAATCTTAAATTGCCCTTCTAGGAAAGTACACAGGACAAAAATATTTTCCTGGGCTGGGGGAGGGGTAAGATAAAGGACAGGGTGGACCATTGTAGGGCAAAGCAGGAGTCCTCGGTTGCTAAAAGGGGTGAGTTCCGGGGGTGCCCAAAGGAGAGGGTGAGCACGACTGTGTACATGAGTGTGGATTCATGTGTGTATGTGAGTGTGTGCTAGTGTGGATAATATGTGTGTGCGCATGCAGTTGTGGGTATGCACGTGTGTGTACGTGAGGTGTGTGTGTGCATATGCGTGTGTGCATGTGTGTGTGTAGGATGAGAGAGACAGAGGGCGCTTATAGCACAAGACTTGCTGCTCACTCCAGAGGTTAAGAAACTAATTAAAGAGAGTTCTTCTCAAACTTTTGGTGTTCATTGAAGACTGGAAGCTTTTTTCCCCTCTCAGAAATCCCTTGCGGGAAACGAAGATGTAAGAGAAGTGTAAAGGCTTCTTTGAGAAAGAGGCCCTCTTTCTTCCAGTGTGAAGGGGCTCTCCAGGAGTCCTGGCGAGAACTCAGGGGCTCTCATTTCCTCCCCACTCCTTCTCCTTCCTTTCTCCTTGATCTTTGTTCTTCCTTTATACACCCCCACCTCCCTCCCTCCCTGCCCTTCCCCTTCCTCTGTCCCCCTCACTACTCTCTTCCTCCCTTTTTGTTCTTTGCTTTTCATCCAGAATGAGGGAGCTTGGTAGAACACATCGCTATTTCTCTTTTACTCATATTCCAGTACAGCATCCCTGTGAGCACTGAGAAACATCTGTTTCCTGCTCTCTTTTTTTCTAGAAACCATTATTTATTTAATGCCTCCCCCGCCCCATGGTTTAATGAGGCTCCTATTCTTCCGTGGAATATTCCCACAGACAGAACTTCAGTGCCTGCTATTTAGAGGTGCTGTGGTTTCCTTTTCTTTTATCGCCAATTTCCAGCCCCCTTTACATGAACGAAAGTAGGGGGGAAATACCAGAAGGACAAACTCTCAGTCAACCCACCACCACGTGCCACTGGGCTTGAGTCTCGTTGGTCACAGTGCAAGCTTGCTTTTGAAACGGAAACAAAACAAAACATTTACCTGAGGTATTATTTTTACTCTTGTGTCACAGCCTTTATAGAAACAGATGTCTTCATTTTCATAAATATAAGTGGAATCAGAGTTCAACTGGTTCCAGTAATAAGGATGGATAGGGATTATACTTTAAAAATTATTACAGACTGTCAGTGCCCGTGGCCTTGAATTATTGATGCCATGATAGCTACTGCCGGTGAGATAAAGCCCTTCCCAGAAGGCAGCTGCCTTGGTAGCAGCTGGAGTACTCAAGGCTTGATCCAGTCCCCCAAACTTTCTCAGGTAGGGGAGCAGGGGTTGTTGCTGCCTTCTGCAACACTGGTCTTTTCTGGGATAGATGTGCAGACACCTTATACAGGTGCTCAGACATTCTGTTTCTTTTGACAGAAGCGGGTTCAGGACCGCGCTTTGCTATTAACTAGCTATGATACTTTAGGCCAGTAATGTAACCTGTCTACACACCGGTTTTCTCTTCTCTAAAACATGAAAGGAATACTTACACAAAAGGGTATGAGGAATAACTGAGAGAACATATGTTAGGAGCTCAGTGCTGGTGCCTGGAAGATGTTTAATAAGTAGTGCTTATGCAACAAGTGGAATGTATTTGAAACCACAGCCGGCATCTGGCCCTGGGCTGTGGTAATATGTGGTAAGGCAAGTGTTCCTAAGATTGTATTCTTTCGTCTTTCTTGAGAAATGGGAGAACTTTTCATCTGGAGGTTTGGCTTTATGGCTGGAGAGGTTGTTAGTGGCCTCGAAGGTTGTTGGAGGAACATCTCAGTCTTGGAGTGTCCATGCTGGAGCAGCAGGTAACACATATCCAGACTTTCAAACTACAAATAGGAGTGACTGAACTGCCCATTGAGTACTGCCTTCTTTTTCTTCTTTCCAAACATTGCTTGTATTTTCTTTTCTCACACTTTTCTTGCAGCTGGCCCAAGCACTCATCTCATGTCTGTGAGTTATTGTCAAAGTCTTTCCCCGCCTTTAACCTGTAAAAAATTAAAAGTTTCTACAGTTTTTAAAAAAATTACAGAAACAAAAGAGATTCATTGTAGAGAAGTGGGAAAATAAAGAGAAGTTATAAGGAAAAAATGCAAATAACCACTCCACCTAGAGACAGCAATATCTGTGGTTTTTTTTCTACGTATGCACAGATACATTTTAAATAAAAAAGGAGCCATAGCATGCATAATGTTTTGCCACTTGCTTTTTCACTTAAGAATATTTCTTTTGTGGTGTAACAAATTAGCCCAAGTCTTAGCAGCTTAAAGCAACGTGCATTTATCATCTCACATAGTTGAAGGGTCAGGAACACCCAAGTAGCTTAGATAGTAGTTCTGGCTTAGGGTCTCTCATGGGAATACAGTCAAGATGTTGACTGGGGCTGCAACCATCTGAAACCTTTGCTGGAAAGGAAGAATCTGCTTTCAAGATGGCTCCTTCACATGCCTTTTGACTAGAAGCTTGAGCCCCTTGCCACGTGGACTTCTTCCAACACGGCAGCTGGCTTCCTCCAGAGTGAGTGATCAAGGATAGAGGAGGAGCAAGGCAAAAGTCACATTGTATTTTTTTTAGACAGATTTTGAGTTATGGTTCACATGCCATGCAATTCACTCACTTAAAGAATACAATTCAGTGTTTTTAAAGCATATTCATAGGGTTATGCAACCATCACTACGGTCTAGTTCCAGGATGTTTTTGTCACTCTAAAATGCAAAGCAGTCACTCCCCATTCCTTCCTCCTTACACCCCCAGTTACTTTCTTTCTGTCTCTATAAATTTGCCTGTTTTGGCAGCTATAAGACATTTTATAGTCTTATAGTTTGTGGTTTTGCATTTAAGTCCTTAATCCATTTTGAGTGAATTTTGTATATGGTGATAGGTAGGGGTCCAGTTTCACTCTTCTGCATGTGGTTAGCCAGTTTTTCTAGCACCATTTATCTTTACTGTATATGGTTAAAATTTCCCCAATGTTTTTGTCAGCTTTGTCAAAGATGAGTTGGTTGAAGGTCCATGGTTTTATTTCTGGATTCTCTGTCCTGTTCCATTGATCTATGTGTCTATTTTTGTACCAGTAGCATGCTGACTCAACTACTGCAGCCTTGTAGTAAAGTTTGAAGTCTAGAAGTGTGATGCCCCCAGCTTTGTTCTTTTTGCTAAGGCTACTAAATATCTTTGGCTATTTGTGCTATTTTTTGCTTCCATATGAAATTCTGTATTGTCTTTTCTAGGTCTGTGAAAAATAATGTTGGCAATTTGATAGGTCTTGCATTCAATCTGGAGATTGCCTTGGATGAAATGGACACCTTGATGATATTGATTCTTCTAATCCATGAGCATTGGATAGTCTTCCATTTGTTTGTGTCATCCTTGATTTCTTTGAGCAGTGTTTTGTAACTCTCACTTAAAAGTCTTTCACCTCTTTGATTAGATGGATGTCGAGGCATTTTATTTTATACAATTTTTCGTGGCAATTATGAACAGAATTGTGTTTTTTATGTGGTTTGTGACCTGCTTATTGTTGATTTATAGAAATGCAATTGTTTTTTGTGCACTGATTTTTTTATGCCAAGACATTACTGAAGTCATTTATCATTTATCAGTGGAAGGACTCTCTAGGGTTTTCTGGGTACAAAAGCACATAATCTGCAAAAATGGATAATTTATTGCTCTCTTTGGACATCCCTGATTTCTTTCTCCTGCTTGATTGCTTTGGCTGGGACTTCCAGTACTATGTTAAATAGGAGGGGTAGAGTGGCCATCCTTGTCTTGTTCCAGTTCTTAGAGGGATTGCTTTCAGCTTCTGCTCCCTAAGTATGCTTGTGCTGCAGGTTTGTCATGGATGGTTCTTACTATTTTGAGGAATGTTCCTTCGATGTCTAGGTGTTTGAGGGTTTTTTTTTAAATCAAGAAGAGATGTTGGATTTTATCAAATGTTTTTTCTGCATCTAAGGAGATAATCATGTGGTTCTTGGTTTTATACTTGTTTATGTGATGGATTATGTTTATTGATTTACATATGTTGAACCAGCCTTGCATCTCAGGAATGAAGCCCACCTGCTCGTGATGGATAATCTTTGAAATGTGCTGTTAAATGTAATTTTCTAGAATCATTTTTTTTTCATTGAGTCACCCAGGCTGGAGTGCAGTGGCATGATCATGATAATTATAACTCATGGCAGCTTCTATTCCCTGGACTCAGGTGATCCTTCCACCTTACAATCCTGAGTAGCTGGAACTATAGGCATGTGCCGCCATGCCTGGCTAAATTTAAAAAAATTTTTTTTTGTAGAGACGAGGTTTCACTATGTTGCCTAGGCTGGTCTCAAACAATCCGCCTCACCTCAATCTCCCAAAATGCTGGGATTACAGATGTTAACTGTCATGCCTGGCCTTGCTAGAATCTTGTTGAGAATTTTTGCATCTATGTCCATCAGGGAAATTGGCCTGCAGTTTTCTTTCCATGTTGGTTCTTTGCTTTTTTGGGGTATCAGGATGATATTGGCTTCATAGAATGAGCTAGGGAGAATTTCTTCCTTCTTGATTGCCTGGAATAGTTTCAATAAGATTAGTATTAGTTCTTCCTTGTGCATCTTGCAGAATTCAGCTGAGAAACTATGTGGTCCAGGGCTTTGCTTTTTTTTTTTTTTTTTTAACTGAGTTGATTTCTTGGATTGTTATTGGGCTGTTTAGGGTTTCAATTTCTTCCTGTTTAACCTTGGGAGGTTGGGTGAAGCCAGGCATTCTTCCATTTCCTCTAGATTTTCTATTTTCTATTTTATTTGCATACAGGTGTTGTAGTAATCTCTGATAATCTTTTGTATTTCTTTGGGTTAGTTGTGATATCACCTTTTTCATTTCTCTCTCTTTTTTGGTTAATCTGACCAGGTGTCTATCAATCTTATTTATCCTTTCAAAGAACTAGGTTTTTGTCTCTTTGTATTTTTTTTGGTCTCTATTTCATTTAACTGTGATTTTATTTTAATGATTTCCATTTTTATACTAATCCTTGGATTGGATTGTTTTTGTCTTTCCAACTCTCTAATGTATGATGTTAGACTGTCTACTTGAGATCCCTCTATTTTCATGATATTTATGTGCAATGTTATAAATATGCCTTTTGCCGGGCTCGGTGGCTCAGCTTGTAATCCCATGCCTTTGGGAGGCTGAGGTGAGTGGATTGCCTGAACCCGTGGGTTTGAGACCTGCCTGGGCAGGCGAGATCTCATCTCTACAATAAATCAAAAAAATTAGCCGGGCGTCATAGTGTGCGCCTGTAGTTCCAGTTAGTTGGAAGGCTGAGGCGGAAGGATCGTTGAAGCCCAGCAGGTCAAGGCTGTGGTGGCTGGGAGCGGCCACTGCACTCCAGTCTAGGTGACAGTGAGACTCCAACTCAAAAAAAAAAACGCCTTTCAGCACTGATTTCATGGTAACCTAGAGGTGTGGGTGTGTAGTGTGTTTATTTTCAATTGTTTCTAAGACTCTTTTATTTTTGCCTTGATTTTTGTGTTAATCCAAAGGTCTTGACAAGTTGTTTAATTTTCATGTATTTTGATGTTTTGGTGGTTCCTGTTGGTGATTATATTTATTTTTATCACACTTTAGTCTGAGAGGATGCTTGGTATGATTTTGACCTTTTGAAATTTGTTCACATTTGATTTTTGTCCAAGTGTGTGGTTGATCTTGGAGTATGTTCCATGTGCTGATAAGAACATATAGTCTGTGATTATTGGGTAGAGAGTTCTGTAGAATTATGTTAGGTTCAACTGGTCAAGTGTCAAGTTAAGGTTCCTAATTTCCTAGTTAGTTTTTACCTCCATGATCTGTCTAGGACTGTTAGACTGTTATAGTCTAAGACTATAATTGTATGGCTGTCTATGTCCTCACTTAGTTTAATTAATAATTGTTTTATAAATTCGGGTGCTCCTACGTTGGGTTCATATACATTTCTTGCTGGTGGATTGAACCTTTTGTCATTATGGAGTGTTCGTCACTGTCCTTTTAAACTTTTATTAGTTTAAAGTCTGTTTTGTCTGATATAAGAATAGCTACTCCTGCCCTTTTTTGTTTTTTTTTTTAGTGTGCTTGGAAGATCTTTCTCTAGTCTTTTACTTGAGACTGTTGGTGTCTTTTGCAGGGAGATGGGTTTCCTGAAAGCAGCCATAAGGATGGATCATGCTTCTTTATCCAGTTTGCCATTCTATGCCTTTTGAGTGGTACATTCTGTTCATTCATGTTTAAGTTAGTTATTGATATGTGGGAGTTTGTTTCTGTCATATTGCTATTAAGAGCTACTTTTCTTCTTACATTTTGTGGTTGATTTGTATGGTCTGTAAACTCTGTGCTTGCCTGGGTTTTTGTGATGGGTGGGACTATCCTTTCATTTCTATGCTTAAAACTTTCCTAAGCATCTTCTGAAAGCCTTTCTGGAGGTGGCATATTCTCTTAGGGATTGGATATCCGGAAAGGATTTTAATTCTCCTACATTAATGAAGCTTAACTTGGTGGGTGAGGAAATTCTTGGTTGGAATTGCTTTTCTTTAAGAATGTTAAAGATGGGACTCCGGTGTCTTCTGGCTTGTAGGGTTTCTGCTAAGAAGTCTGCTGCAATTTTGAGGAGTCTTCCTTGGTAGGTGGTGTCCCTTCTCTACATCTGTCTTTAGGATTTTTTTCCTTTATGCTTGCCTTGGGGAGTTGAATTATTATGTGCCTTGGGGAAGGACTTCTTATGGTCGTCATATGACTGTATCTCTAGCGAGATAGAGGAAATTTTCTTGGATGACATCTTAGAAGGCTTATTCCAGGGTGTTCTCAGTTTCTCCATTTCTCTCAGGGATGTCAATCAATTATACATTTACAGATTTGTGTCTCATAACATAATCCTAAATCTCTCACAGGCTTTGCTCATTTTTCCTAAAGCCTTTTTGTTGTTGTTGTTGTTGGACTGGGTTAGTTCAATAGTTCTATCCTCAAGCTCTGCAAATCTTTCCTTTGCTCTGTAGATTCTACTGTTGAGGCTTGCTATTGTTTTGAAGTTCCAGGAAGTAGCTCTTCATTTCAAGAAGTTCAGGTTGGTCCTTTCTCATAATGACCAGCTCAGCTTTCATTTCCTACACTATTTTGGGGGCCTGTTTATGATTTGTATGTCCACTTTCTCATAGATCTTGTTGAGTGTTTTTGCCATTCGTAGTCTGAATTTTGTGTCTGTCACCCAGGAAGGTCGCTCTGGATGAGTTTCATTGCTTGGGATCTGGGAAGGCCTTTTGTCGGTATTGACTCATTAAAGTTTTGGGGATTGCTGATATTTTTACACTGGTTCTTCTTCATCTGTGAGGGCAGACTCTTCTCTTTTTATTTTTTGTTTTGTTGTTTTTAAATTAGAATTGCTACGGTTGGGGTGGCCATTTGTGGGATTCTTTTTGTCTGTCCTCTCTCCTCTGGCCTGCAAGCGGGGAGGGCAGCAGTGGCAGGAGGTGTGGTGATCTGGCGGGAAATCATCTGAAACCGCCTCACTGGTGCAGTCTGGCAGAAATGGGACAAGATTTTTCCTTTATTTCAGAGTCTTTCCCCTCTCTCTGGGGCAAACAACTGGGGTCCTGGCTGGAGCTCCAGTGTTCTCCCTAGACTGCTAGTCTCAGCAGAATTAGCAGATGGCCAGGTGGGGCCCTGCAGCTCTACTCTGGCTCAGGTACTCTTGGGGGTTTGAATTGGCTTCCTCCTGTCTGGGGAGGACTGCTCCTTTTGCTTGGGGTTAGGAGGGAAGCAGTGGAAGGTTGTTACTTCATCCTGTCTGCAGGTGGGCAGGGCCACCGCCACCCCTGTGCTGTGCAGAGGCGTCCTGCCACTTAGATCCCACCCTGCTCAGTTGGAGGGGTTATGGCAACCATGGCGGCCCCCTGAGTGCAAGCCGCATCTGCAGCCCTAACCTAGGCTGCAATGGCGGATGGCGCCAGAGAAATTTCCCTAAAATGGCCATGTTTCCCCTGCTGGGTGCCTCAGAGGGAGGGAGAGATGAGCACCCGCGAGGCACAGATCAGCCCTGCAGGGTGTTTCCCATTGAGGCTCTCTGTGGGTGGGGGCTTGGCAGCCATGACATCAGGGCTCCCTGGAAACTGGGATTTCCTGGGGCTCCACATAGCACCCGCCAGTGACTCTGTATTTAGGGCAGTTCTCAGCACCTGGATGGTGTAGGAGGGGTGTGGGGGGAGTCCCCAGGCTGAGACTGCCGGGCCCATGTGAGGTATGTAGGGAGCAAAGTTGTTGTTTTCGCTTGTCCCTTCTGTCTCTAAAAACGTTTGCTTGTTCTCTTGTCAGAGGATTCTAGGAGTGTCCGGGTCTTAGAGCTGTGCGTCCTGTGCGTCCCAGGTGACCGTCTGATAGTTCTCAGCTTGGGTTTTCAGGTTGGCCCTCAAAGCCTAGGCCTGCTCTTCCATATGGAGGTCTTTGCAGGGAGTTGCAATGAAGTGATGTCTTCAGTCAGCCATCTTGGCTCTCCTCTGGTTGTCTTTTTTATTATTGATTTATATGTGTTCTTTATATATTCTAGAATAAGTTTTCACGTCTATGATTTGCAGATTTTTATCCCATTCTTTGCAGGGAGTTGCAATGAAGTGATGTCTTCAGTCAGCCATCTTGGCTCTCCTCTGGTTGTCTTTTTTATTATTGATTTATATGTGTTCTTTATATATTCTAGAATAAGTTTTCACGTCTATGATTTGCAGATTTTTATCCCATTCTGTGTGTTGACTTTCATTTTCTTGATGGTATTGTACACAACAAGAAAGTTTCTAATTTTGATGTTGTCCAAAGCACACTGTCTTCTATGTAGCTGTATTACAGTCTTTCTCCATATTCTATTTGTTAGAATGAGTTATTAGGTTCAGTCCACACTCAAGGGAGTAGTGAAGATCAACTCTATTTTTTTAAATTGTAGTAAAGAAGCCACAATTTGAAGTCTGCTCTATTAACACATTTTTATGTTTATGGATTGTATTGTTATCAATTTGCATATTGTTGTACAGCAGATATCTAGACTTTTTCATCTTGCATAGCTGAAACTCTATACTCATTGAACAGAAACTCCACGTTTTCCCCTCCCCACAGCTTCTGGTGGCTCCCACTCTACTTTCTCTTTGTTGAGCTTGACTGCTTTGGATACCTCATTTAAGTGAAGACATGCACTGTGTGTTCTTCTGTGACTGGCATATTTCACTTAGCATGATGTCCTCAAAGTTCATTCATGTCAAGTAGCATATGACAGAATTTCCTTATTTTATAAGATCGAATAATACTCCATTGTATGTATATACCACAGTTCACTTATTCATTCGTCAGTAGACATTTGGGTTGTTTCCACCTCTTGGCTATTGTGAATAATGCTGCAGTAAACATGAGCGTGAAAATGTCTCTTCAAGATCCTGTTTTCAATTTTGTTTATATTTTCTATCTTTCTTTTCTTTTCTGTAGAGGCAGGGTCTCACTATGTTGTCCAGGCTGGTCTTGAACTTCTGACCTCAAGTGATCCTCCTGCCTCAGCTTCTCAAAGTGCTGGGATTACAGGTGTGAGCCACCATGCCCAGCCTTAATTCTTTTGGATGAACATGCAGCAGAGGGATTGTTGGAACACACAGTAGTTCTATTTTCATTTTTTTCCATCACAGCTGCATCATTTTTCATTCCCACCAACAGTGTATGGGGTTCCAACATCTACATATCCTCACCAACACTTGCTATTTTCTGGGTATCTTTTTTTAAAAAAGGCTATCTTAATAGGTATGAGATGCTATCTGTTATATATAATATACCTGTTGTAATGAGAGATCATTGTGGTTTTGATCTGCATTTTTCTGATGATTAGTGACGTTGGGCATCTTTTCATATATCTATTGGCCATTTGTATGTATTCTTTGGAGAAATGTCTATTTAAGTCCTTTGCCTCTCTCTCTTTTTTTTTGAGTTGGAGTCTCACTCTGTTGCCCAGGCTGGAGTGCAGTGACATGCTCACGGCCATCGCAGCCTCCACCTGCTGGGTTCAGGTGATCCTTCCACTTCAGCTTTCTAAGTAACTGGAACTACAGGTAAACGTGACCATGCCCAGCTAATTTTTTGATTTATTGTACAGATGAGGTCTCGTCAAGTTGCCTGGGCTGGTCTCGAACCCATGAGCTCAGGAAATCCTCTCACTTTGGCCTCCCAAAGTGCTGAGATTATAGGTGTGAGCTACCGTGCCTGGCCATAATATAATTTAAATAAAAAGATTGTCTTTTTTTTTGAGTTGGAGTCTCACTCCATTGCCCAGGCTGGAGTGCAGTGGCATGCACGCTCATGGCCACCCAGCATCAACTTGCTGGGCTCAGGCAATCCTTCCACCTCAGCCTTCCAAGTGACTGGAACTACAGGCACGTGCCACCACGCCCAGCTGCTTTTTGATTTATTGTAGACATGAGGTCTCGCCAGGTTGCAAAGGCTGATCTTGAACCCCTGGACTCAGGCAATCCTCTCACTTCCGCCTTCCAAAATGCTGGGATTACAGGCATGAGCCACTGAGTTTGGCCTTTTTGCTCAGCTTTAAATTGTATTTTTTGTTCTTTGTTATTGAGTTGTATGAGTTCCTTTTATATTTCACATGTGTGTACTTTATAAATCTATGGAACTCTATATTCAAAACAAGACAAAACAGTAATAACCCAGTGAGAGTATGCACATGGTTCTGCCCAGGGACTGGCATCCAGAACCACAGGCAAGCAATCCTTTGGAGCCTTATGCCCTGGTGTTTGTGCTCCCTCCTTCAAGTTTTAGGTGTTGGGTGGCTTTACTTCTAATCTGCACTAATCTATTTTAACAGGGAAGATATATTTTTCACAGCTTTTTTCATCAGTTCTCGTAGCTTTGCCAAATGGATTAACATAGAAAGCCCAGTGGTTTCTTGAAGTCTCTAAATCAGCCTTCACTTGCACTAAGGAAAAGTACTTTGATACAGTTTTCTTAAGGTCTTCATGTATTATTAATCCTCCTCTTTCACTTTAAAAAAAAACTTGCCCTCTGATCATTTCAAAACATTAATGTGGCCGGGCACCGTGGCTCAAGCCTGTAATCCCAGCCCTTCGGGAGGCGGAGGCAAGAGGATTGCCTAAACTCAGGGGCAGCCTGAGCAACATGGCGCGAACTCATCTCTATAATAAATCAAAAAATTAGCCAAGTGTGGTGGCACATGCCTGTGGTTCTAGCTACTTGGAAGGTTGAGGAGGAAGGATCACCTGATCCCAGCAGGTCAAGGCTGCGATGGCTATGAGTGTGCTATTGCACTCCAGCCTGGGCGCCTGAGTTAGACTCTGACTCAAAACAACAACAACAACAACAACAAGAACCCCAACAAACAAACATTAATGTTATGTAAATAATCAAGTATAAACCAGCAAGATGTGTTACAAGCACCACTCCCCTATTTACTAATTGTGTGTAAACTAATTTGCAACAAAGAATCAAGTGCTGTAACAGCCTCACTAGATTGTGAAGATTAAATGAAGTGATGCATATAAAACATTAAGAACAATTCTGGGAAAATAGTAAGTGCCCAAAAAGTTATTTTGATTACAATCATATTTGTTTAACCAATTCCCTCCTAGTTTTCCTGCTCCATTTGGAACAAATCACCAATGAAGAGTCTGTTTTTCAGATTTTTCCTATTTTTACCATTGGTTAGCTCAGAGCTTTCAACAATTTCTTACAGGCCTTGAGTTCTTGAGACTAGTTATGTATGAGAATTTACAAACATGTATTTGTTTATAAAATGCATTAATGTATAGGATAGTTTGATTTAATCAATAGAAATGTATTGCTGCACTCAATTTTAGGAAAAAAGTATACTGGTAAAACACATACATCTTGAGTTCTGAATAGGTGTAGGCCATCAGACTATGCCCTTTTATTTTCAGAATCATGACTTTAAAGCACCTAGATAATTCTGAAACAATCAAAAGTTATATATTTGTGTGTGTTTTCTCAGAGAGGTGGACACTAACGTTACTATTTTATAGGAATATTCTTCAATATGCAAAGAAAAAACTTGACATATTAGTTAACCCTGAGTTATGGGTAAAACTCAAGCTGGGAGAGCTTGCGTTTCCTCAAGTATTTTAATTACTTGAGGTAGTATTGTTTTAATGACAAATGCTATATTTATTAGATTTTCAAGTAACTATTATCTGTGCCTCAAAAAGCAATTTATTGCTACTTTGAGAAAAACAACTATACCTTAGACTCAACAAATTTTTCTAAATTCTTCTCTTCTGAAATCTTTTGGTAACAACAACCTTGTCATTTCTCTAGTGTTTGATGTGTACTGAGGTCCTGTGAGTCAGCATATGAATGGCAATGCTAATATTACTCTTTATTCTACCCATATATGTGAACTTGGCACTGTGTTAATCAAACATTTTTGTAGTTAAGACTTTCAAAAAGAAATATCTGAAGTTATTTTTTCTCAGATAAAAGAGTGATTAGAATAGTTAGCACCAGGTGGCGCTAAAGGACTAAACTTGGAAACAGATTATAGTATTTAGTGCTCTTACCTGTGGACCAGGAAAGGGTGATGCTCTTTCGATGTTCTTTATTTAGTATCTGTGTTAAAGGAACTAAGAACATGCATTGCCTTTACTATGTCCTGTTACTGATGTTAAAAATTGTCCCCGTCAGCTTGTCTTAAGTCCCTCTCCTGGAAAGCTGGCACTCCCTAAAGGTATGGATCACACAGTAATTTTACCAGGGGAGACAAAAAAAAAAAAAAAAAAAAGAAAAGAAAAAAGAAAAAAAGGAAAAAAATCATGATTTTTCTAAAGAAAAATGAAAACAAACTTCACAAGAATTGCTTTTGGAATGCATTCAGTCTTGCTTTTCCTATTGTAGGTACCCAGGAATGTAGATTGGACAAGGGTAGCAAAAGAAGACAACATTCGTGAAATTCCTTCCTTCAGGAGTAGAGGTGCAGAATCATTCCCACCAGCTTGGGTTTTGTTGTTTAATGCAGCTTCCCCTTCCTAGAAGCCTCCAATGTGCTCATAAGTGTTTTTTTCTAGGGTTGTTAGTGGGAGAATAAAATCTCAAAATGGAGACCCATAGATTTAACAACGAAAATAAAATCCTTCCACTGGCCTTCTAAGGGGATAGAAGGAGAAAGAGCAGAAAGTGAAGTGAGGTGAAAAAGCCCTGCTACAAGAAACCGTAAACCCCAGGAGCCTGAGAAACAGAAGCTACCAAGTTGAAGAATAGCAAAGATTCCAGCAAGGAGCCAAGCATGCAGGAGGCTGCCTCCTTGGGCAGAGTCACTGGAACATTGGGAGGTAGGGTCTATGGAAAGTGACTTTTGGAGCAGATTTGGAGAGGAAAGATGTCCTAAAAAGTGTCTGAAATTTCCACCATCAGGTCTTTCTTTTCTGAAAGTCAAGTCTACTAAAAAAAGTGGGCCAATAGTTAAGTATCTTGCCAATTGCTTGTCTTACACTAATCTCTTGCAAAGTGGTATGGGCACTTCCATAGCAGAGCAGTGGACATCACCAAGGGCTTTTTTGATATGACATTTGAGCCAAATAACCTATCCTGTTTCAGCAATCAACTATCTAATCTCTCCTGATCTGACCCAGGCATCCACATAGTATAAGATGTCACTGCCATTCCCTGTTTACGGTATTTTCCTGCTGTCGGAGGGAGGCTGATGGTGAACCCCAAATGCAGTGGCACCAGGAATTGGGTTGTGGGTTTAGAATAAAGTGATTTATCTCTCTGTCCCAATTTCATTCCTCCCTGTTTCAAGGTCCTCTATGAGTCAAGGAAGAGAAGATAGTGGGGGGGGGGCTAACTCTCCCTATGTCTCTGGCTTAGTTCTTGCCATTTTGCTTGACATAACCTGGAGATCAGGTCATTTCTTGGCCAGGAGGGAGGAACTTTTCCTCCTAGTTCTTGTGTGTTTGTTCCACGTATTCAACATTCTCTCGCAAATCCTTTATTTAAGAGGTTTTCCTGCTAATTGAAATTCATTCAGACTGTAAGAGCAGTATAACCAAAGAAGGGGTATTATTAGCTTTTTTCAAGAGTTGATTCTAAGGCTAGAAATGTGATAAAGATAATCTTCTCTTCCCACAGATAGCCAGTGGTCACACAGGAAAACATACTTTACTTTGTATTTCTAGGTAATCATTCATTCAAGGCCTTAAAAGGATTCTATAAAGATGTGCTCATTTAGATTGAAATAGGAGATAGTTTTAAGATGGGAAAATCACATAGAAAAATAGACACAGTACAGTAAGTCCCCTATGTATGAATAGGTTCCCTTCCGAGGGTACGTTCGTAAGTCCAATTTGTTTGTAAGTCCAACAAAGTTAGCCCAGGTACCCAATTAACCCAACAGGCTATATATAGTACTGTACTGTATAATAGGTTTATAATACTTTTCACACAAATAGTACAGTACTATACTACCTGACTCGAGACATTGCTGTACAGTAAAGTATACAAAACAGCAACTGCTTGTAGAGGATGCATGCATGTGACAATGTACGCCAGACAACTTCATGACTGGACATGTGTATGTGTGTTGTTTGAAAGTTTGCAGCTTGAAGGTTCGTATGTAGGGGACTTAACTCTATTAGGAAACCAAAATATGAGTCTTGACATCACCACTGATGTGTTGTAGCACAGGCTCTTTGGGTGTCAGTTATCATCCACAAAATGAATGTAATGCTAGCGGGGGTGTGCCCCTTACCCTAGTCAGCACTGGGAAAGAGGGGCATCTCCCTCTTAGTGACAAGCCCTTCCTCCCCTGTCCTCAGATCCAGTTTTTTTAGTAGGACAGGGAGGCTTTCCATTCACCAACTCACCTGGGCTGGTATTGTTTAATCGTTCTGCTCTCCACAATAGGGTCCCTGTTTCACTAACAAGGAGTGCCAGGGGCTCTCCAGGTTTAAAGAGAGGAGCTCCCCGGCATTCTCTCAGGATGAATTTTCCAAGACAAACAGTAATCCTCAATGCTAGGGATCTGTACCTACAGAGGGATCCTCTCCTAACTGCCCTGACAACAGGCAAGGCTGCTTCTCTCATGGCGGCTGGTCTGTCAGGTTAATATTTAGTCTTTTCACAGTCTTGCATAATGGTTCCCATGGAGGCAACTTATTATTTGGTGGTTACAAAGAGACACCATCACACTAGGGCAGCAGGGCAGGAAAAGCACTCTGTGAATGTTATCTCGAGGTGGTTATGATCAGCTGCCTTCTTGATCTGTGTGGCTGAATAACCAGGGCATGGTAGCATAGGCACTCCGGAAAATGTGAAGCGATCCAGATGTTGTGTGATCTCAAAACCACTGCAGATAGTGTTAAAAGCAATGACTTTTATTCTCCTTTCAAAGACAACTTTCTTGTTTGTCAGTAAACCCTGACAAAGGCTCTGATCCTTTTGGGGACTTCTGCCTGCATCGATATCGAGAAAGTGATGGCATCAACTCGTATGATTTGCCATTGCACTACAAAAACTCCTTTGATCTGGGAGGAGATTTGGGACATTGGGTTGTGAGCTTACGATGAAATGATTTATCCCTTCGGATCCCATTTTGTTCTTTCCTTTTTCAAGGTCCTCTGTAAGACAAGAGAGAGAAGAAGGTGGTGGGAAGGCTAACCGTACCAGTATAGAAATTGGACAGAGGCATACCAAGGACCCCCAGCAACCTGCACCTCCCTTCTGTCCACTCAGAATCCAATAGAGTAGAAGCAGCCACTGTTTTCAGTGATCAGCACAGGCAGCCCTGTGTATATAGGATTAAAAGTACTTGAAAAACATCTGAGATATTAAAGGGATCATTACAATTAAAGCAGTGTTTTGAGAGTCTGATAGTTTTTGATAGTATATGTTCTCTGGATCTGTTAATAACTGTAAAGTCTTAAATATAATGAGTTAAAAAATTGTCACTCCGAGCTCCTCTGTGTGTGTGTGTACGCATGCGTGCGTGGGTGCAGGCGTGCGTGCTCAAGCACGTGTTTAATGCTCACTTAGTATTGTCAAGCTGTTTGTATTTTAATGAATGTATTTGTAATGGCAGGGGACATATTACAGATGCATTTTTCCTTCAGTCACCAGAAGCTTTTAAGGAGTGAGAAAATTTGAACTAGTAGAGATAATGTTTTATATAGTCCCTCAGTGCATCTGTTGAACATGTAGTCCAAGGAGTCCATTGAAATAAATGCTGCGGTTGAATTTTTAACAGCGGCTGCATAAATATTCAGCCATCTATAACCTTTATGCCCGTGGGAGCCAGGAAAATGATCTGTATAATTAACCCCTTGATTGATCTGGTCTTTCAGCTGCCAGGTTGGGAAGTCTATTTCTCACGTAGAGCAGGATGTACCCATAAAGCTCAAGGTGGCTGAAGATTTGTGTGTGTGTGTGTGTGTGTGTGTTGTGTGTGTGTGTGCAAATAATTTTCTTTTGAGGTACTAAGTAGCATTCATTTGATGAAATCTTTAAGTGATTCCATCTCCTTCAATTTCTCAATCTATGGCGAAGCCCTTGGGAGGCATGGAGAAATTATCTGGGATCTCAGTTTGGTTATTCTGTTTCAATAGGCGTGGCTGGTAGAATTCTGAGATGGTCTCCAAGCTTCCCATCTTCTGGTGTACACACTCTGTAATCCCCTTTCCTTGAGAGTGGTTGGGGCCTGGGAATGTGAGAAGATGTCATTTTCCAGACTAGTTTATGTTATATGACAAAGGTGATGAGATCCTAACTGTTATGTTGCTACATTACATATCTTTATCTATGGTTTTATCTTAGCAGATTGGAAAAATTTGAAGCAATAAAAATTTCCTGTTGAGAAGCAGATTGCCATGTTGTAAAGAAGGCCATGTGGCAGGGAATGGCAGGTAGCCTCTAGGATCTGAGAATAATCCTTGACTGGCAACCAGTGAGATATTGAGGACCACAGTCCTACAACCAAAAGGAATTAAAATTTTCCCATAACCAATGAATTTGGAAGAAGACTCCAAACCTCAGTTGGGGTTGCAGACCTAGACAACACCTTGATTTCAACCTGAAGAAACCAGAAACCTGTACCCTGGCTCCTGTGAGGGCAGTTGTGAGATAACACATGTATTTTGTTTTGTGGCAATCTGTTATGCCGTGACAGAAAACTATAGTAGTAGGTTTAGAGTGGGACCTGAGAGTTTGTATTTGTAGTAAATCTTCAGGTGATGCTGAGGCTTTTGGTTGGGGGCTACACTTTGAGAACTGCTATTACAGTTCAACTTCCTCTGGCTGTTGATTTTATATGTGATGTCATGAATGGACATTTACTGCATGCTTCTGGAATATAACAAAAGGTTAACCAGATGGAAGTCAGCAATATGTTTTAAGCTGCAAATAAATATGAGCTATATGGCTTCAATCTTTAAAAATTAATTAAAATGTGGCCAACAAAAATAAATACAAAACACAATATTAGAGAAAGCAATTGGGATCAGGGCTTAAGAAATGAGGGTAGGAGAAATAATGTCAAGTGTGGTGTAAGGCAAGCATGCAAATACATGTGTCACTACTAATTCACACCTACGTGGCAAGAGAGACTTAACTACTAGTACCTGTTTTCTTTTTGAGAATCAAACCTCACCTATACTGCTTAGGAATAAACTTCATGTTATGAATATACCTCAATTAAAAATTAAGTGAAGATTTATAACATCACATCAGCTTTTCAATTTCCACCGTGATGGGGAGTATGACAGATGGAGCATCCTTTCATAATTCTCCATAATATTTGCAAATTTTCTGGCATTGTTGAAAATATGGCTCATGGCAGTGCTTCATTGGTAGGTAGAAAAATGAACTTAATGCCACTGTCTTCAACTATCTTTCCAACCCTTTCTGTGACCAAATACTCTCTCTCTCCCCCAACTCTCTCTCCCTTCATCCTCACTTGTTTTTGTCAAGTAATTTATGAAGTTAAAAACATTTAGCTCCATCGAGGTTTTCCTAGTAGAACAAAACTGCTAGAGCCTTGCTTAATCCTGAGGCATTGTACTTCTCTCTTAGTAATGTCTGTCCCCCTGGTATAATATAGACTTACTGCTGTGACGCTATTAGCTGAACCATCTGGATTATTGTTTTTAAAATTTAATACTGTACCTATCATCACCCAAATATGAAGGTTCTGCTCTCTCAAGGCATTTCTACATCTATATAAGATATTTTTTATAGCTGTGTCAAGGGGCTCCAAGGAAAAAATATTAAACTTTATTTTGAAGCCATCTTGAATGTTGTTTGGTCTAACGACCGCCCTGCTTGGGTCTGTTGGAGTAGAAGGTGTGAGTATGAGTGTGAGCATGTGAGTGTGTGAGGGTGAATGCAGAGGGCAGGATTGGGGGCAGTGGGAAGTAGAGGATAATAATAATCATTTGTGATGGGAGAGAGGGCCTGAACAGTACTGTGGAGTTATCTACACTTCTGGGATACATATTACATTCAGAGCCAGAGGCAGGTACCTGCGTAAGATATTTGTTCAGCTCTCTTATAACGGTGACTTTTTTTTTCTAACTTTTTTTTTTGTTTTCAGAGACATAGATGTTGTTTTCTGCAACTCAGACACCAGCCAGAAGGTAAGAGTCTTTGGGGCTTAAATCCTACCGTGGCGCCCTGTGCTAAATGCTGCTGCATTAAGAACTGAGGCTTTACGTGCACTAGCTGTCTTTGCAAAGCCACATGTCTTAGTTTGTGTGTCAGATTAGTAATTAAATATTTTATTTTTCTGGGTAAGATAGGAGTTGGGAACAAACATTGTTATGTAACTTTCTTCCATTTTAACTTTCACTGTCCCCCCTCATTAGTAAAGCTTCCAAACAGATAAAAAATTTTGTGTTTGGGACAACTCCTGGGACCTGGGGAATCACATATAAACTTGTGGGACATGTGTATAATTCTTCCGTGAAGAACCTTAAGGTTGTTGGAATGCTTGTGATGCTCTCTGCTTCATAGACTGAAAGATGAATATACAGAGGGTTGTCAGTTTCCCAAGTTAGTGAAAGAGACACTATTCCATATGGAAAGTCTTCAGACATGTAGCCACTTTAGACAAGATTATGACCCAAATACAGTATTTCTGCTTTTCACTGTGAACGTCATTATAAGCATATGGGATGAAAGACTTGGCTTTATATTTATGGCTTAAGAAATCTGAGTTCTGTTTCTACTCTGGGAAAATTATGGGTCCTTAATAATCATGTTCTTTGACAGTGAGATTTCTCTGGAAAATTTACATTCACATTTAAAAATATTATGTGTAACAAATTTATTTGTTTATCGATGGTGGTTTGAGAGCAAGTGATGTTAGGTTGGTGGACGGCAGCTAATGGAGATTGTAAGTTCTACTGAGAAGTTTCAGATTCTGATAAGCCCAACTCATCTGATGGATGGAGACACTCTCTGCAGAAATAACTTCACTGATAACGCCTCTTGTCAGCTCTGCTCCAGTCCTGACAGGCTGTTGCCACTGGAAACATATAATCAGCTGGCTAAGAAGGCTGATAGGATATCTGAATTGTAAGTTGGCTCTGGAGCATAGATCTGAGGTTTAGGATGTATTTATTAATTCGTCTTGTAAATGGTCCATTTGTCCACGGGCATACTTTATTTTTAACCTTCAGCCTAGTGTTAGGTGACCTTGAAGTGTTTATCCAGGGAGAGATTTAAGAGCTTCCCTGTGAGGAGACTGCAACTGGCTTGGCCGTGGTTCAGCCCAGAGGCAAGTATTGTCTAGAATACTTCAGAGCTCTTTATGAATGATATATGTGGTCACGGAGTGGAGCAGGTCAGTTCAGTGATGCCTAGGTAGAGAAGGATGTGATCCAGCCTTGGCTACTCAGTGGGAAACTGAGGGCAAGAAATGGTTGGAATCCAGGAAAAAGGCTCTGCGGTAGGATGGGAGATGTAACTTCATGAAACCAGCTAGAGGTTTCAGTTCTTAGCCCATGGTGGTGTTTTTTTTTTTTGAGTTGGAGTCTCACTCTGTCGCCCATACTGGAGTGCAGTGGCCGCTTCCGGCCACCGCAGCCTCAACCTGCTGGGCTCCAGTGATCCTTCCGCCTCAGCCTTCCCAGTAGCGGAATTACAGGCATGCGCTACCACGCCCAGCTGATTTTTTGATTTATTGTAGAGATGAGGTCTCACTGCCCAGTCGGATCTCGAACCCGCGGGCTCAGGCAATCCACTCACCTCAGCCTCCCAAAGGCGTGGGATTACAGGCTGAGCCACCAAGCCCGGCTCATGGTGGTGTTTATTTAGTGTTAGGAAGAGACTATGTAGGGGAACTAACATCTCATTTTAATCTTTCCAGGGCAAGGTTTCTTGAACTGTATTGTGCCAAACATGAGGTTTCTCAAGATGTCAAGATGTTACCAAGGTTAAGTAAGCTTGACAGTATATATAATGTTCCCATTTTGAAATAAAAATTCTTCAGAATGAAAACGGAATAATTTCGCTTAACCATTTACTTCACTTAAGCATGAGAATACATTTAACTCTTAGTTGATTTGTATACAAAGAAGATCTATAGATGTTCAATGGGTAACTCAACCTATAACCTTGTATTTTACTTCTAGTTGTCCCTAGATGAGTCTGGTGATGATAGGTGTGTGAGCTAATTTACATTTTTACAAGAGCCAAATACATTAACAGTGACTGTTAATGTCACTGTTCTCTCTTTTCTCTCCCAAGCTAGACATGACTTACATTTTTTAGCAATTTCTTGAGACCTCATAAATTAAGAAGACCATTAGGATATTCTAAAACCCTGGAAACTAGGATCTTTGCTATCAAACGGTATCTAAGATGATAAATTAAGAACATCAGAAAGAAATTATAAAGACCTTTGTGTACATCTAGGAAGAATAGTTTAGTTGGGGAAGAAAGCAATTTTTATCAATTTTCCTAAACCTGTAGCATAAAATATAACTTAAATATTACCTTTTATAATAGGGATGCCCAATGTGTATCACATTCATCTCTCTTTTCTTTTAGGGCACACAGATGGATGGTATTTCCCTCCTAGCAGTTAGGTGGGTCCATGCGACTAATTCTGATAAATGGACTGTGGGTGGAAGTGAAATGCATTGTGAGTGGAAGGGATGTGTGTAATTTTCCAGCCAAAGCATTTAATTGCAGGTGTGAAAACCTCTGGCTGTCTCTTTTGTACCTGCTAAATCTTTTGAGGCTTTATGTCCCAGATGATGCCTGGACCTCTGAGTCTCTGTGTGGAGGACAGTGGACCTGGAGAGTTATTTGAATCGACAGCTGATCATATGTCAATGGGAAACAAATTTTTTTTGGTGTTTAATGCCTGTGAGTTTTGTGGGTTTCAATTATTGCAAAACCTAGCCTAGCCCAAGATATTGTGAAGGACTAAATTAGATAATTCAAGCCACCTTTTCTGAAACTTAATTTTCCCTTTTGTAAAGTGTGGTAAGTATTTTCTAGCTCACAACATCATAAGGATTAAATACCAAGAACATGTAAATTATTTACCACAGTGTTTGCCCCTAAAAAACACTCTCAACAATTATTTCAAGTATTATAATTATCTGTTGGTGTATTTTCTGGATACATGTCTTTTATCAATATATACTTTGCAAATATTTTGTCTCTGTTATGACTTTTCATTCTCTCAACAACATCTTTTCAAAGAGCAGAAGTTTTAAATTTTGGTGAAGCTTAATTTAGCAATTTGTTCCTTTATAAATTCTGCATTTGTGTTGTAACTTAAATTTTTTGACTAACTCAAAGTTACAAAGATTTTCTCCTGTGTTTCCTTCTAGAAGCTTTATAGTTTTAAGTTTTATAGTTAAGTCTATGATTCATCTTGAGTTAACTTTTTATAAGTGTAAAATATGGATCGAAGTTCTTTTTTTTTGCATGTGGATATCAAATTGTTCCAGAGCTTTGTTGAAAGGCTATTGTTTCTCTACCAATTTACCTTTGCAATTTTGTAAAAAATCATGTGCTCATACACATGAAGGGCTGTTTCTAGATCCTCTCTTCTGTCTCATTGATCTATTTGTTAATCTTAATGCCAATGACATACTGTCTTTATTATAGCTTTATAATAAATACTGAAATCAGTTGATATTAATTCTCCAGATTGTTCATCTGTTTCCAAGTTGTTTTGGCTATTCTAGATCCTTTTCACTTCCATATAAATGTCAGAATTAGTTTGCCAATTTCTAAGAAAAAATCTGGTGAGATTGTGATAGGAATTGCCGAGAATCTATAGATCTAGCTGGAAAAGTTCTGTCCTATGAATACATTATATATCTCCATTTATTTTAAAATTTCTTGGGGGTACACCTCATCAACAAGGAAACCTGCATAATAAACATTTGTATACCTAACCCTGAATTGTACCCCACATCTTTAAATAATTTCTCTCAGTAATATTTTGTAGTTTTCAGTGTACTGGTCTTTCATGGCTTTTGTCAGATTGAAATCTAAGTAACCTTTTGTAATCAGAGTATCTTGTGATGCACTTGTAAATGTTATTTTTTAAAAATTTCATTTCTGAATGTTTATGGCTAATGTACAGAAATACAGTTGTTTTGTATCTGGTTTGTATGTTGTTCTAGTATCCTACTGCCTTGTGAAACTCATTTATTTGTTTTTTTTTTCAAAAAACTAATTTATTAATTCCAGTAGTTTCTTTTTTTGTAGATTCTATAGGATAGTCTATGTACATGAGCTTGTTATCTATAAATAAAAGAAGATTTACTTATTTTTTTCAAACGGTATGTCATGTATTTTTTTCTTATTTTATTGCATTGGCTAGAACCCCCAGTACGATATTGAGTAGACACAGTGAGAGTAGATATCCTTGTCTTGTTTCCAACATTAGGGGAAGGAATTCAATCTTTTATCATTAAGTATGATGTTAGTTGTTAGCAGTAGGATTTTCATAGATGTCCTTTATCAGGGTAAGGAAGTTCCTTTCTATTTCTATTTCTAGTTTTTTTTGTTGTTGTTTTGTTTTTTAATCAGGAAGGTCTGTTGGATTTTGTCAAATGCAATTTCTGCATCTGTTGGTCTTCTCTAAACCAATACTCAGAAAGATAAAGATAGTTTCTCTTTTGGCTTGTCACAGCGACATTTAATTCTTTATATGAATGCCTGTTTTCAGTTGCAAAGGACATTGTTTGGAGTCAATTAGTACTGCATAGTGAGTGTTTATTATGCCTAGACCATTAAGACATATATGAAACAAAGTTACAATTGTATTACCTCTGGAGGAATTCATGATGTTTTCTTTCCCAATCTTAACCTATTTCTTTCCTGGATTCTCTTATTTTTGTAACAACACTACTATTCTTTCAGGTAGAATGAAATATTAGCTATTCTTGACTAAAACAGGAATTTTAGAAAGTAAAAGTTTTAATTTATTCTAGTCCACTTGAGACAAGGCTTGTCTGATGGGTTGGGTTAGTTAGTTCTCTGAGAAGCAGATGCCAAGATAGAGTTAGACTTGCACTGACTGAGTGTAGGAAATGACTATGAGGAATAGAGGAAAGGAGCAGGAGAAGATATGAGAGCCTTCAGGGTATGATGCAGGCCAGACACTTCTGAAAGAGAGGAGGAAGGATGGATGATTGGGTAGGAAGAGCATCAGACTGCAGTACGGTTCATAGAAAGGTCTGTTCAGCCTGATGGGAGTCCTTGAGCCACAGTCACCTGTTTAAGGAGAACTGTTACCAAGGAGTGAACCTTCATTTGTGCCCTCACTGTGCTCAGTCACTGGCTGGGTACAGTCTTGGGGAAGTGTGGTAATACTGTAAACTTGGGGATGGATTCAGCAGGGCAGCAGCTGGGGTCACATTAGTCAATTATGCTTCTTGCACCAGATGATACAAGACATCCATTTGCATTGCTGCCACATCTTGTTTGATCAATTATGAAAATGACAGTATTGGACTGTAGGTATAAATGTATGACCTATAAATGTGTTTTACTTGGGAGTATTTTTTTTGTTTTTGGGGGGGTTTGGGGTTTTTTTTTGAGAGATGAGGTCTCGCCAAGTTGCCCAGGCTGGTCTCAAACCCGTGGGCTCAGACAATCCACTTGCCTTGGCCTCCCAAAGTGCTGGGATTATAGACTGAGCCACTGAGCCCGGCGGGAGTATTTTTTAATATTCTCTTTAAGAAAGTTAGTTTCCAGCATCTAAAAATCTTTAATTTCATCTAAAATTTGCATGTCTTGATTCTGTTTACACTGAGTTATGTTCTTGCATGGCCACAGTCAACCAGGGCTGCATGGAGGTTGTGCCTTTTAGATGGTCCTCTCTATTTTGTCACTGTTCGCACCCAGTCTGCTTCCTTCATTTAAAGGTAGCAGCTAGGTGTCTGTGGTCAAATGGTAGGCTCTATCTCAAAGAGAACTTTAAAACCAATTTGACAAGAAGTGTTGGGAGAGGGAATAATATAGAATATTATAATTGGAAAAGTAGCAATAAAAAATGGTCAAAGGACATGGATAGTTCGCAAGTGACATACATATGGCTGTATTTTAAGCTACACATTCTTATGATTAAATTTTGCACACACCCTCAATTATTTTCCTAAGATAATTTCTAAAAGTTAAATTATATATCTTTAGAAAGAGTTGATGAGTATTGGGAAATTATCTTCTGGAAAAGTTATATCAATTTATACTTCCAACAGCATTTTTGTTTTAATCTGCATGTATTCTATTACCAGAGGCAATGCATTCAGTTGCAATGCATTTTATTTATAGTCTCTGTTCTTCCAGACTAATGATTGTTGGTTTATTTTTTCCTCAGTTGGGGAATTTCAACTCCATGATATTGTGATGCCTCGCCTGACTGAAAGATAGTCCACTTTTGTCCCTAAATATTTAGTAGTACAGCAGGGTATGTTAGTCTAAGTTCCTTTGAGAAGCAGATGCTAAGACAGAACTGAGATGCTAAGACAGAACTGAGAGATAATGACTTGTCAAGAAATACCTGTATGAAAGAAAACAAAGAAGGCACCGACTAAAGCTGGGAGAGCCATCAGACCACAAAGCAAATCTGATCCTGTGTGAAAAAAAGGAGAGGAAGAAGGGTTGGTGGAAATGTCCTAGATTGCCATGCATTCCAAGAAAAGTTCAGCACAGCTGTTTGGGTGTTCTTGAACCAAAGATGCTTGTTAGAGGAGCCCTGTGTCTCCCAGGAATAGGCCTGCCTTAGTATTCTTGCTGCACTGAGTTGTTGGCTGGTGATAGCCCATAGGAAAAGTATGTCTTCGTCCATGGCCTTGAAATCATGATGGATATCAGAGCACAGCAGCTGGGGTCTTTGGTTTAATAACCACATATGAAGATCTATAAGGTACTTCTCTACTTATGCCCAAGTTTTTTTCACCAGTGGGAGTTCACTACTAGTGGATCAGGCTTGTTGGAATGCCATTTCCAGGAGAAATAAATAGCCTCTTAAGGAAGAACTCATCCTAAAGGAAGCGATGGGTGGCTTAATGAGTTGGGTATAGACACACCTGTGATGGAGCAACTCTGAATAGGGCCTTTTACCCGCCTCTTGTCTCTATCTCCTGGCCCATTCCCAAGGAGGACAAGGAGAGTGGAGAGTCACAAGAAACAACCAAAAGAGCTCATCAACCTAAAATTTCCAAAAGACATAAGCAGGACCACGTTCATATTCTTCTCATAGAATTTAACACAAAAAGAGATAAAAAGGTACTGTATTATACCTGTGTCTCAGAATTCTGAATAGCAGCTAATGTGCAGGGCCTGGTGGGAAGTGGTAGTATCTGGCAAAAGCCACCTAGGGGGTTGGTGGTGGTATTCCTCAGACAGAAGAGATAATGTCAGACTAGTACAGAGAGTCTGGGAGAGAGAGGGGCAGAGAGGTGGGGAAAGCTAACTCATTGTAGGACCTCTTGATGAGCCACATGTGATATTCCCTGAGAACTCTAGAGATAATTGTGGTTGGGAGTGTCATGAGAGTTCTGGGGGTTGAGCTGGGCAACTTATATTTAGAATTGGAGTCACTTTAGAGTATTGTTCAAGGGCTTTGTATCAGGCTGGGAAAAATTATGCCACAATAAAAAATAACTCCCAAACACAGTGATTAAAGCAACAAAGGTTTACTTCTTGTTCAAATCACTTCCATGATGGGTTGACTAAGGGTCTTATTCCACACCACTGCCTTCTTCATATCAAGACCCAGAATAGTAAAGCAGTCATTTTCTGGAACATTGCTGGTGACCTAAGCAGAAGAGAAAGAACATGATGAAGCACAATTTGGCTGTAAAACTTTTGCCTGGAAGTGACACACATCATACATCACTGACCCAAATAAGTTACATGATGGCACCTGAGTTCAATGTGGTGGGTAGTTTAGTCCCCCAGTAGAGTGAGGCAGAGAACATTGGTAAAGAGTAACGGGGTCTACTCTAGCCCCTCTTTGGGGGCTCTACCTCAGCTATGTTTAGGCTTCAGGGCACTGATAGGAACAGATAAAAGAAGGAAACAGAGCATCCTCAGCCCTCTTGCCATGTGATGTCCTCTGCTACCCCAGGATGTCACAGAGAGACATCACCAGCAAGAGGGCTCTCACCAGATGTGCCCACTTGACTTTGGACTTCCTATCCTCTTAACTATTATACATCACATTGTGCCTTACTTCAACCTTGAATTTTCCAGCTTCTATTAATGTCATACAAGACATCCTGCTTTGTTTTGTCTTGAATATCTGCTCTGGTGGAAGTCAACCAGCTGCTGCCATGCCATGAGAACACTCAAGAAACCCCGACAGCAGTCCATGTGGTGAGGAACTGAGGCCTCCTGCCAACAGCCAAATGAAAGAGCCACCTTGGAAGAGGATCCATCAGCCCTCATCAACTCCGTCAAGTCTTAGGATGAACAAAGCAACATTATGAGTGTAACCTCATAAAATACTGAGCCAGAGTCATCCAGCTAAGCCACAGTAACTATTAAGTAATAATTTATTGTTGTTTTAAGCCACAGTGTTTTAGAATAATTTGTTATATAGTAATAAATAAATAATACACTTGTTTTTGTTATGTTTGGTACTCAATTATTATTACCAACACCACATCAATGCATTGCCATAGAAGACAAATTCTGTGTGTTAAACTTTTTTTCCTTTCTCTGCTGAGCTAAGCTGGCTGTCAAAGGGGAAAGTGCCCACCAGAGTTTTCTTTAAATGATCTGGATGATTCCAGTAAACATTATGTATTAGTTTGCTAGGGCTGTCATGACAGAATGCCACAGAATGCATGGCTAAAACAACAGAAAAATTTTTTTTTCTTGCAATTCTGGAAGATCAAGGTGCTGGCAGGACTAGTTTCTTCTGAGTCTGTGGTTTGCAGATGGCTACCTTTTTGCTGTGTCTTCACATGATCTTTCTTCTGTGCATGTCTGAGTCCTAATTTTGTCTTAATATGAGTAAACCAGTTGTATTGGGTTAGGGTCTACCCTATGACCTCATTTTATCTAAATTATTTCTTTAAAGACCCTATCTAGAATGGGCTCCGTGGCTCATTCTGTAAACCCAGCACTTTGGGAGGCCGAGGCGAGTGGATTGCCTGAGCCCATGGGTTTGAGACCAGCCCGGACAATTTGGTGAGACCTCATCTCTACAATAACTAAAAAATTAGTCAGGCATGGTAGCATTGTAGCGCATGCCTGTAGTTCTGGTTACTTGGATGGCTGAGGCGGAAGGATCACCAGAGCCCAGCAGGTTGATGCTGGGGTGGCCATGGGCGTGTCACTGCTTTCCAGCCTGGGCGACAGAGTGAGACTCCAAAACACACACACACACACACACACAAGACCCTATCTATAAATACAATCACGTTCTAAGGTTACTGGGGGTTAGGACATCAACATATAAAATTTTGGAGAGAGAAATTTCAGCACATAATATAGCATTTCATGTATTCAAATGGAAGAACTCTGTAATATAATCTATATTATAGACTGCCCTAAGTTTTCACTTAAAGGTCTGAACACCTCTTTTATCAGAATAAACCAGATTCTCATAAAAGGCTTTAAAAAAGGAAGAAAAAGCAGTTCTACAAATTAAGTTCCAGCCATCTCTCTCCTCCTCTGCTCTGTAAGTACATTCACGCTAAGCTTGCTTCTACTTTAAGGGACATTGCACTCACTAGCTGTTCCCTCTTCCCAGGGAAATTTTCCCCCAGATGTTTGCAAGACTAACCTTCTCTTGTCATGCAGATGTCAGCTTTAAAGTTTCCTCCACAGATGTCTTTCCTGTCATCTAATCTGCGGTGACCCTCTTCTTCCCTGCCAGCTTTCCTTTTTGCATTGTCATCTTCTGTTTCCTTTGCAGCACTTTATCTATCAGATGACACCCTATCTGATAATTTTGGTTTACTGCTTATATCTTCATTGTCTCTGCTCCTTCGCTAGAATGTAAGCTTTGTGTTCAATGTTCTATGCTTTTTTTGTCAACCAAGTTTATAGGCCGTACTGATAGGGTAGAAAGAGATTGGGGCTAGTGTGGTGAAAGGAAGAGGGAAGGGGAACAAAAACTAAAGCTGCATAGACAAGGCGGGTGCCAACAATACCTGGGACACAGAATTAGCAGAAGGAGGTTGAAACAGAGAGCGTTTCTGAAGGGCTACAGCATATATGAAAATAAGGGAAGAAAAGAATAGAACTTTAAAAAAAACCCTTTATTTTATTATAAAGATGTGGGGTGTTACAACCTCTATGGAAAACAGTGTGGTGATTCTTTTTTTAATTTTTGAGTTGGAGTCTCACTCTGTCACACAGACTAGAGTGCAGTGGCACACTCCCGGCCACCGCAGCCTCAACCTGCTGGGCTTCAGAGATCCTTTCGCCTCAGCCTTCCAAGTAACTGGAACTACAGGTGCGTGCTACTATGCCCAGCTCATTTTTTGATTTATTGTAGAGATGAGGTTTCGCCAAGTTGCCCAGGCAGGTCTCGAACCCGTGGGCTCACCTCGGCCTCCCAAAGTGCAGGATTACAGGCTGAGCCACCAAGCCTGGCTTGTGTGGTGATTCTTAAAAGAACTAGATATTGACCCAGCACTCCCCCTCCTGGGAATATACCCAGAGGAATTCAAATCATTCTACAAAAAAGATACCTGCACACACATGTTTATTGCAGCACTATTCACAAGAACAAAAACAGGAAACCAACCCTGCTGCCCATCGAAAGTGGACTGGATAAAAAAAATCAAGAACAGCACTTTTAAAGAAGTGCTACTGGGTGTGTTTCTGTTTCTTGAGAAATTTAAGAAAAGATTAAGATACTCTTTAATTAATTAATTATTTTTTAGAGATGGGGTCTTGCTCTGTTACCCAGGCTGGAATGTAATGGTACAATCCTAGCTCACTGTAGCCTCCACCTTCTGGGCTCAAGTGATCCTCCCACCTCCGCTTCCTAAGTATCTGGGATTACAGATGTGAGCCACTGCACTTGACTCTTTAATTATTCTGATTGCTGCAATGGATATATATGATCATGACACCCAATATAAAAAGTAGCCTGGTATGTTCTCTCTATGCCTAGGTGTTCAAGAGCTTTCATCAAGAAGGGATGCTGGATTTTATCAAAAGCTTTTTCTGCATCTAATGAGATAATCACATGGTGCTTATTTTTACATCTGTTGATGTATTTAATGACATTTATGGTCTTGTGAATGTTGTACCAGCCCTGCAGCCCAGGGATGAAGCCTACTTGGTCATGGTGGATAATTTTTGAGATGTGTTGTTGGATCCAGTTTGCTCGAATCTTGTTGAGTATTTTTGTATCTATGTTCATCAGGGATATTGGCCTGAAGTTCTCTTTCTTAGTTGGATCTTTACCCAGTTTGGGTATCAGTGTGATGTTAGCTTCATAAAATGATTTGGTGAGTATTTCGTCTTTCTTGATTGCCTGGAATACTTTCAGTATGATTGGTATTAGCTCCTCTTTGTATATTTTATAGAATGCTGCTAGAAATCCATCTGGTCCAGAATTTTTTTTGTAGGTAGTTTTCTTATGACAGTCAATTTCCTGGGTTGTCATTGGCCTATTTAGGATCTCAATTTCTTCTTGTTTCAACGTTGGAAAGTTTAGTGATGTCAGAAAATCCTCAATCTCTTTTAGGTTATCGAGTTTGATTCCATACACGTGTGCAAAGTAATCTCTGATAATCATCTGTATTTCTTCAGGGTCAGCTGTGGTTTGATCTTTTGCATTTCTAACTGTGTTTATTTGGGCTTTTTCTCTCTTTTTCTTGGTCATTTCTGGCTTGGAGTCCATCACTCTTGTTTGTCCTTTCAAAGAACCAGATTTTGTTTCATTGGCTTTTTAAATGGTATTTTTGTCTTCTATATCCTCTATTTGGGCTTTCTCTTTGGTGATCTGGATTCTTCTGCTGAAGTTAGTCTTTTGGTGGTCTTGCCTTTCCAGCTCCCTTAGGTGATTTGTTATGCTGTTAACTTGTTCTCTTTCTATTTTCTTGATGTCTGTTCTTAGAAATATAAATTCCCCTCTCAGTTACTGCTTTCCTGGCATCCCAGAGATTTTGGTAATATTTTTCTTTGCCTTTATTTTTTTCCAGGCAAGAAACAAAAAATTTCTGTTTTGATTTCTGTGTTGATCCAGGGGTTGTTCAATATCATGCTATTTAGGGTCCATGTCTTTGTGGGTTTTGGAGGAATTTTGTTGGTGGAGATATTTGATTTCACTGTGGACTGAGAAGGTGCATGGCAGTATTTCAATCTTGTGAAATTTGTTTATGTCTGATTTATGGCCAATGATGTGGTCGATCTTGGAGTACATTCCATGTGGTGATGAGTGGAATGTATATTCTATGGTTGCTGAGTGGAGTGTTCTGTAGCTATCTACTAAGTCCATTTGGTCAAGTTGATACAGATTTTTCAGGTAAGCCTGGGTTTCGATAGTGTCAGCTTAATGGGTTGGCCAGCCAAGTCCCAGAGAGGGTTGTCTTGAGGACTGGTAAGCCTAGCCCCAGAAGTGTTGACTCTAATGGGCTGGCAAGTCAAGCCCCTGGAGTGTTGGCCCTGATGGGCTGGCAAGCCAGGCCCTGAAGGTGTTGCTGATTTGGTGGACTGGCAAGCCTAGCCTCCAGAGTGTTGGCTCTGATGGGCTGGCAAGCCTAACCCCCTGAGGTGTCTCAGCTTCGGAATCTCACTTTCTTTCAGCAGCTCTCCTGGTTCAGCTGGCTCCATTGGCTGGCAAGCCAGCCTCTGGGGTGCACAGCTCCTCGGCTCTGGCAATCTTCTGCAGCTCTTCAGGTTGCAGCTCTTCAGGGTGGAGATTCTTGTCTCAAGCCCGGGAAGAATGAGGGACACGGACAGCTGGAAAGTGAGAAAGCAGGATTTATTGAGAGGACAGAAAAGCTCCCACAGTGGGAGGGAACGCTAAGAGTTGCCCATATGAGGCTGAAACTTGGTGTTTATATAGCCCTAAGTCCAAGTCGACTGGCTAACACTAACTGTGAGCTGGTTGGTCTGCATTTAGCATTAAGGACCAGTTGGCAGGAGGTAGGGACCTAATGGTGAACTGATTGGTTGTTTATCAATACCAGCAGTGAATACTCAAGCTCTAGCTTGAGAGGCTCACAGAGAGCTTGTTTACCAGTGTTGAGTCTGAGAGACCTGCTGAGAGTTTGCTACATTGTTACCAGAGGACCCACCTGTCTGTCTGCCTAGCCTTTCTCCTGTCTCAAAAGTGTCTTCTCCTGTCTCAAAAGTGTCAAGTTGAGGTTCCAATCTCTTTGTTGATTTTTTGCCTTGATGATCTAGAATCGTTAGTGGGGGGTGTTTGACTCTCCAGCTATGAAGTGTTAGAGTCAATATTTTTTTGTAGTTTACTTATTTGCTTTATTTTATTTTAAGTTTTTTATTTTAAATATTTGGGGTACAATTCAGGGTTAGGCATACAAATGTTTATTATGCAGATACCCTTGTTCTTCCCCTCCCCTGGAAGTTTCCCACTACTGGCAATCCCTTCCGTATAGTATTATAAGTCTTTCAAGGTCTGCTTACGAGTGAGAACATGTGATACTTGGTTCCTTATTTCTGTGATAGATCACTCATTATTATAGCTTCTAAGTCCATCCGAGTTACTCTGAAGTTCATAATTTTGTCCTTCTTTATGGCTGTGTAATGTTCCATCATGTACATGTACCACATTTTTTTAATCCAGTCATCTTTCGATGGGCAGCATGGTTGGGTCCATGTTTTTGCTGCTGTGAATAATGCTGCAATAAACATGCATGTGCTGATATCTTTTTCACAGAGTGATTTGAGTTCCTCCAGGTATATTTCCAGTAGGGGGATCGTGGAGTCATATGGGAGGTTGAGTTTTAGATCTTTTAGGAATCACCACACTGTTTTCTACAAAAGTTGTACTAGTTTGCACTCCCACCAACAGTGTAGAAGTGTGCCCTTTTCACCACATCTTCTCCAGCATCTGTTGTCATTTGTGTTATTAATGATGGCCATTCTGACTCTAGTTAGGTGGTATATCAGTGTGGTTTTAATTTGCATTTCTTTGATGACTAGTGAGGCTGAGCATTTTTTCATGTATCTGTTGACTGCTTGTATGTCTTCTTTTGAGAAATGTCTGTTCATATCTTTTGCTCACTTTGTGGGGCTGTTTGTTTTTTTGTTTTCAGCATGTTTGAATTATTTGTAGATCATAGATGTTAGACCTTTGTCAGATGTATAGTTGCCAAATTTTTCCCCCCAGTCTGTGGGCTGTGTCTCTGCTCTCTTGATGGTTTCTTTGGCTTTGCAGAAGTTTTTCAGTTTGTTGAGGTCCCATTTGTCTATCTTATCTCTTATGGCCTGGGCACTTGGGGTTTTGATCAGGAATTGGTTGCCAGTTCCAATTTCCATAAGGGTGTCTCCTCAATTTCCTAAGGTTATTGTAGTTTGAGATTTTATGTGTAGGTCTTTGATACATTTGGAGTTGATTTTTGTGTATGGGGATAGGTAGGGATCTTGTTTCAATCTTCTGCGTGTGGTCAGCCAGTTTTCCCAGCACCATTTACTAAACAGGTTCTCCTCTCCCCAGTGGTTGTTGTTGGAGGCTTTGTTAAAGATGAGTTGGTTGAGAAATTGAGGTTTTGCTTCTGGAATCTCTATCCTGTTCCATTGGTCTATATACCTGTTCTAGTACCAACACCAGGCTATTTTGATTATTGTAGCTTTTATAATAAAGTTTAAAGTCTGGGAGGGTGATGCCTCCTCCTCTTCTTTTCTTTCTTTCTTTTGTTTTTTTTTTGACTGAGGATTGTTTTGGCTATTCGTGGTTGTTTATGTTTCCATATGAATTCCTGATTCCAGGTCTGAGAAGAATGCTGCTGGTAATTTAATAGGTATTGCGTTGGATATGTAGATTCCCTTGGATAGGGTGGACATTTTAAAAATGTTAATTCTTCCAGTCCACGAGCATGGGATATTTTTCCATTTGTTTTGTGTCATCTTTGATTTCTTTGAGCAGTGTTTTGTACTTTTTGTTGTAAAGGTCTTTGGCTTCTCTGGTTAGGAAGATGCCAAGGTTTTTAATTTATTTTGTGGCTATTGTGATTGGGACTATGCTTTTTATTTGGATTTCTGTTTGTTTACTGTTGGTGTATAGGAATGCGACTGACTTTTGCACTTTTATTTTATACCCTGAGACTTTGTTAAAATCCTTTATCAGTTTAAGGAGGTTTTTTAGAAATTCACTTGGGTTTTCAAGGTATAGAATCATGTCATCTGCAAAGGAGAATAAATTAACTTCTTCTTTTCGTATTTGGATACCCCTGATTTCCTTCTCTTGTCTGACTGCTCTAGATAGGATTTCCAATACTATACTGAGCAAGAGGGGTGCGAGTGGGCATATTGTCTTGTTCCAGTTTTCAGGAGAAATGGTTCCAATTTCTGTCTGTTTAGCAGAATGTTGGCTTTGGGTTACTTGTAGGTGGCTCTTACTATTTTGAGTTATGTTACGTCTATGCCTAGATGTCCAAGAGTTTTTATCAAGAAGGGATACTGGATTTTATCCAAAGCTTTTTCCTCATCTAATGATATAATCATGTGGTTTTTGTCTTTACATCTGTTGATGTATTTAATTATGTTTATGGTCTTGAGGATGTTGAACCAGTCCTGCATCCTGGGCATAGAGCCTACTTGGTTATAGTGGATAATTTTTGAGATGTGTTGTTGGATTCGATTTGCTAGAATCTTGTTGAGAATTTTAGCATCTATGTTCATCAAAGATATTGGCCTATAGTTCTCTTTCTTTGTTGGATCTTTACCTAGGTTGGGTATCAATGTGATGTTAGTTTCATAGAATGATCTGGGGAGAGTTGTATCTTTCTCAATTGCCTGAAATGCTTTTAATAGGTTTGGTGTCAGCTCCTCCCTGTATGATTTGTAGAATTCTGTAAGCCAGCCAGGGATTTTTCTTGTAGGTAGTTTTCTTATGGCATAGTTGATTTCCTGGGTTGTTATTGCTCTATTTAGGGTCTCAATTTCTTTTTGTTTCAACCTGGGGGTTGTGTGATGTCAGAAAGTTCCCCATTTCATTTAGGTTTTTGTTTGTTTCCATACAGGTGTACATAGTAATCTCTGATAATCTTTTTTTATTTCTTTGGGGTCAGTTGTGGCTTCATCTTTTGCATTTCTGATTGTGTTTATTTGAACTTTTTCTCTCTTTTTCTTGGTCAGTCTAGCTAGGGTTCCATCAATCTTGTTTATCCTTTCAAAAAACCAACTTTTGGTTTCATTGACTTTTTGTATTATATTTTTGTCTACTTTGCCCAGAATTTGGGCTTTTCTTTTGGTGATCTAGATTCCTTTTACTGAAGTTAGGATTTTGGTGTTCTTGCTTTTCCAGATTCCTTAGGTGATTTGTTAGACTGTTAACTTGTGATCTTTCCATTTTCTTCATGTGTGTTTGTGGAGATATGATTTCCCCTCTTAGGACTGCTTTCATGGCATCCCAGAGATTTTGGTAAGATGTTTATTTGTTTTCATTTGTTTCCAGGTATCTTTTAATTTCTGTTTTGATTTCCGTGTTGACCCAGGAGTTATTTTGGGGGGGAACTTTGTTGGTGTTGATATTTGTTTTTATTCCACTGTGGTCTGAGAAGGTGCATGGCAGAATTTAAATCTTATGGAATTTGTTTATACTTGATTTGTGGTCGAAAACATACTGGAAACCATACAAAGAAGCAAACAAAAACCTCCCTGTTGGTGTAATCTCTCTAAAAAATATCCATACATAAACAGAAACAAAACAAGTACAAAAGTCTAAACCAAAACAGAAAGAGAGAAAAAATGCTAAATCTAAAACAAAAAACAAACAAGAAAAAACAAAACAAACTTGCTCTCTGGCCATTTCTGTGACTACAGGTTCCTTTCAGGCCTCTACCTTAGGGAGCAGCTCTGGTCTCCAGTCCCTCCCCTTCACTCTCAGCGCAAGACTGATAGGGTTGCTCTCAGTATGGGTCAGATGCCCATGGACTACTGCGGGAGGAGGATGGATCAGAATCAGACTCACCCTATTTGCTGCTGCTACTGTGAAGTCTCCCACTCAGATCTGAGGTATCTGTGCCTGTTCCAGCATTGGGGAGGGGAGCCTGTCTCTCCAAGTTTGATGAAAAGATAGGCTCTGGGTCCCAAGATTGAGGCTGGGCAGAGCTGGGTGGGGCAATGTAAGTCTCAGCCTGGTCCTGGGACTGAGAAGATGGTGCCTGTGGGCATCTCATCACTGGCATTGGATCCTTATTCCAGATTTCCCCAACCTGCCATCTCCACAGATCCTCCTTCTTGTGCCCAGTCTGCTACTACAGGTGATGGCATGGGGCAGGTGCCAGGTGGTGAGGGGCAGTAGTTCTCTGTTGTCTCCTCTCAAGAGAGTCCTTGGAATGACAGATAATTCTGCGCATCCGGGTCTCCAGTCTCAGGGTGGTGGTGGGTTGCAGTCACCTCCAAAGGAGACCCTCAGGTACATGAATGCAAGTCTCTCCTCAGAATTTTCACTCACCCACTGGAACACACCCACTCATGCAGAGAGTTTTTATGGACACTCACTTCTGTGGAGACTCTCACAGTCTGACCTGTTCTGTTGCCATCTTGTCTGGAACTCCCCAGTAGCTGCTTTATAAAAGCTAGTGCTCCTGTGTTGGGTGCATATATGTTTAGGATGGATATTCTTGTTGATGGATCAAACCTTTTATCATTATGTAGTGTCCTTCCTTATCTTTAAAATTTTTAGATAGCTTAAAGTTTATTTTGTCTGATATTAAGATTGCAACTCCTGCCTTCTTCTGTGATCTGTTTGCCTGGAAATTTGTTTTCCATCCTTTAACTTTGAGTCTGTGGGCATTCTTTGTGGTGAGATGAGTTTCCTGGAGACAGCAAATTACTAGGTCATATGTTTTTATCCAGTTTGCCATTCTATGTCTTTTCAGTGGTGCATTTAGTCCATTTACATTCAGGCTGATTTTTGAAATGTGAGAATTTGGCCCTGTAATGATGCTCTTATAATGCCATTTTGTTTTCATTTAGCTTTTGTGTTCATATGTGTGTGTTTTTTTATTTTTATTGGCATGCTGTATGATCTGTCTGTTGCTTCTGTATTTGTGATGTTGTGAAGTATACCATCTTTTGTTTCTTTTTTCTTCTGTGAACAGCACCTTTTATTTTATTTTTTTTATTTTTTATTTTTTTTGAGTTGGAGTCTCACTCTGTTGCCCAGACTGGAGTGCAGTGGCCGCTTCCAGCCACCGCAGCCTCGCCTGCTGGGCTCCGAGCGATCCTTCCGCCTCCGCCTTCCGAGTAGCCGGAATTACAGGCATGCGCTACCATGCCTGGCTGATTTTTTTGATTTATTGTAGAGGTGAGGTCTCGCTGCCTAGGCGGGTCTCAAACCCGCCGGCTCAGGCAATCCACTCACCTCAGCCTCCCAAAGGCGTGGGATTACAGGCTGAGCCACCGAGCCCGGCTTGAACAGCACCTTTTAAAGTGTCTCCTGTAGAGCTGGCCTTGAAGCAGCATATTCTCTTAGAGACTGGATGTCTAGGAAAGATTTTTATTCTTCTTTATTGATAAAGCTTAGCCTGACTGGGTAGGAAATTCTTGGTCAAAATTATTTATCTCTGAGAACATTAAAGATTGAGGTCCAATTCCTTTTGACCTACAGTGTTTCTGCAGACAAATCTGTAGTAATTCTGATTGGTCTTCCCTGGCAGGTAGTCTCAACTTTTTCCCTTGCTGCCTTTAGGAATTTTTCTTTTATGCCCACTTCATGTAGGCAAATGACTATGTGTCTATGGGCTGGTCTTCTCATTAGATTTCTTGCAGGGGTTTATGAATCTCTTGTGCTTGTATAGTTAGCTCTCTGACCTGATGAGGGAAGTTTTCTTAAATGACCTTATGGAATGTTTGTTTCAGGGCATTTTCTGTTTCTCTATGTCAGATATTCTGATCAGATGTAGGTTTGGTTTCTTGATAAATTACACATCTCTTGGAGAGTTTCTTATTTCTTCTTAAGTTTTTCCCCCCCTATATTTTCAATAGTTAAGGTTAATTCTATGTTTTGGTCTTCCAGCTCTGAGATTCTTTCTTCTGCATGGTCATTTCTGTTTCCCATGCTTATCAGTTTGTCATTTATTTCTTGAATGGAGTTCTTTATTTATGTTATTTCTTGAGTTTGTCCAGCTCTTTGGCAATTTCATATAGTTTTAGCACTTGCATTTCTTCATTTTTATTCATTCTATTCAATGATTATCTGATCTCTGTAAGTACCTTCTGGGTACTGCCATGATCAGAAATAGTCATTGTTTGTGCCCCAGTAGTTGTTCTTTTTAGCACTAACTCTTTGCTGGGGCGCTGGTTGCCAGCAGTTATTCATTGGTTTTCCTTCATTTGTAGCAGTTCTCCTATCTTTCTTTTTAATTCTGTTGCTCAGTGGAAAGTGGAAAAGCAGTCACTTCTGGTATTTACCTTTTGTCCTTCTTTGACCTGGGGCTTTGTGTTTGTTCAATTATGAAGTAGGGCTGGGGATGGGGCATTGTGCTGTCCCTTTAAAATTTCAAGAACTTACTAGAGGATGAGAGGGGCTGCAAGGATTCAGAACATATTGGCAGTTCATACTGTTTGCTATCTGGTGAATGGGCCAGCCAAGACTTGCTCTCCATTTCTGGACAATATGACCTTACAATGGGTATGCTTGCATAGCCCCTGAGTTCAAGACAGGGTGTAAGAGGGAAACGAGAGAAGAGAAGGAGGGAAAAAAGGGAAAGGAAGATAAAAGAAAACTAGAAAGAAAAATAGAAAAAGAAAAAAAAAACACAAAAAGCAGAGAAAGAACAAATAAGAGAAATAGAAGAAGGAAAGAAAAAAAAAACAGCCAACAAACAAAACAACCAAATGAGGTAATTAAACCAACCAACCAATACTGCCACCAACCTCCTTCTTGGTCAGTTCCACTGTCTGCATCTATCATCCAGCAACTGGTTCAGGGTGGAGGGTGGATTGTCTGGGATTCTGCATCTGCTCTTACCTGCCAGGGCTTGTGCACTTGGGGCAATGTTCTCTGAAGTTGCAAGGAGCAGTCTGGATGCAACGCAGAGATCAGCACCTGGTCTCGAGATGCAGTTCTGCTGTTCCACAGAGGCCTCCCTGGAACACTTCTCTCTTGGGCATTAGAGAGTCTGCTCAGTTTCTCTGCCAGGAGCTATCACTCCCTTCCCAGCATTTACAGTTGACAGACCTCCAGACCTGGTGGCAAGGCTCTGGAGCCCCGTCTGGGCTTGGGGTGGTCCCTCCCCACTGCTTTTTTTGGGAGTCTGTCTCGGGTTCCCTCCCTGCATTCCCTACACAGCCCTCACTGTCAGTGTTCAGTTTGCTCCAGCAGATTTTCCCTAGAAAAGCTCCCAAATTGTCTGCCACTAGATCTCCCACTCCAGTTGCATGTGTCTGTGTTTGGTCCAGTGTGGGGGTGGGGCATCTGTCTCTCCAGTATCATGTACTTGGAGTATTATCTCTGGGCAAATGATGGTCAGTTTCAGAGGTGGGGGAGAGATCACCTCTTGGTCTCAGGATGCAGGCAGCTCAGAAATGGGCAAGATAAAGCAGGTCTCTGCCTAGTCCCGGGACAGAGAAAATGATAGTGATCCATATCCCTCTGTTGGATCTCAGCTCCAGATTTCCTCCCTGCACTTTTTCCATGGCCTCTGCTGCCTGTGCCTGGCCTGTTGCCACAGGTGGTTGTGTGGGCCAGGTGCCAAATGATCTCTTCTGCCTTTTTCTGAGAGATGCCCTGGGGATGATGAGTCTTTCTGTGTGCAGTGGGTGCTGTATTCAAAGCAGTTGCAAATTGTAACCGTTTCTGCAGGGGGCCCCAGGTGCTTGATTTTATGTCTCCCCTCAGTTGGACATTTGCTCACCCACTTGCACACATAAACAGATGCAGATTAGGTTTTTTGTGCTCTCACCCATGCAGAGACTCTCACACTCTGACAGGATCCATGCCATCTTGCTCATAAAGACTTGATGAGTTTTTAAGATTAAAACTCCGAGGGCTAATGCTTCTTGGTGCCCCCATTTGCGTTCCTGGTTGGGAAAAGGTATAAAGAAGAGGAGCTTTATCTAACACGCTTAATCACCAGCCTACCTTTCCAAGTGATCTTGACCAAGGACAGCACATACATACCCAATATGTCCACTTGTAGACCATTTTGCAGTAAGCAAATCAGGATTATGGGGACAAACTCTGACACAGCTTTCAAAATATGACTGGGCATGAAAATAGTGTGAAAATAAAAGTAACATACTGAATAGTTGAATGCTATTGTATTTTAAATTCTTTTGTGAATAATAGCACATTCTCAAGACATCCCTAGAATTAAACATTTTTGTCAATTATTTAGTAAGTGCCTAATTTGCTCTTGCTAGGGAAGAAAATTACATGGTTGTTCCTAAATTATTAAACAATATTTTGATGGCATTGACAGAGCAAGTAGCAAGATATTGACCAGTCACCTTGCTATAGGAAAACTCTTGTGTAGCTCTGTTTTATTTTTCGAGGTGAAATTGAAGAGAAAAAAAGTCATTAACTCCTGTGAACTATATCTGCAAACTCTGATGGAAAGTCACACATAAAGTTCATTGTCCTTTATAAGACAAAGTAGAAAAGCGCACAACCTTATTCTTTTAAGAAATGCCTAAATGAACCTCAGGACTGAAATCTGATTATCACTCAATGTCTTATTATTCTGGCTTCTGTAGGGAAATTTAGTTTAGAGGTAAGATTTTACTCAAGGGTTTTTTTTTTTCTTTTTCCTCATTGGAGTCTCACTCTGTTTCCCAGGCTGAAGTGCAGTGGCATGCTCACAGCTACAGTAGCCTTTCTGTGCTGGGCTCAGGCGATCCTTCCACCTCAACTTCCCAAGTAGGTAGAACTACAGGCATGCCAGGCTAATTTTTTGATTTATTACAGAGATGAGGTCTCACCAAGTTGCCCAGGCTGGTCTTGAACACTTGGGCTCAGGCAATCCTTTTACCTCTACCCTCCAAAATGCTGGGATTATCAATATGAGCCACTGTGGCTGGCAATTTTACTCAAATTTTCCTTTATAGGATTTCATAATTCAGTTAATTTTTTTTGCCTTTGTAAATTCATCTCTATATCCCTTTCAACACCTAGAACAGGGAATAAATGATCTTTTTCTTAAGATTGTCTTCTCTGCACCCTCTAAGGAGGATAAATTTAAGGAGAAGAGAAAGATGGAAATTGGAATTAAAGATAAATCCTGAAAACAATTGTCTTTGACTCAATAAATTACTCCAATAATTTGATTTGGACTGTTGTATGCCTCACCAAGTTGCTCTCATCTGGGTCAGAGGCCTGCAGTGCTCAAGGAATAGAAGGACATGATATTTTGGAAGAATTTTTTACCAAAAATTTGAGAAGTGAATTCCATTCTTCTTGTTATTGAGGGTCAGCCAGAAACATTATTAGATGCAGTTTGTTGAAATGAAAGAATATTTAATAGGCAAAAGATGATTCTTTTAGGAACCACCTATACTAAGTACCTATAATGTGCTAGGTACTTATGCCATTGGTTTTTACATCAACCCTGTGGGATAATTTTTATGTCAGCACCAGCTGATGTGGAATTTGGGACTTCAGCTACCTTGGAAGTGCCTGATAGGACAAATGGTCACGCCATTGGAGTTGCTTACACACAGTTGGAAAAACACGGAGTAAGAACATGGAGAAGGGTCCGAAGTTCAAGGGGTCAGTGATAAGATGCATTGAGCACCTACTATAAACCAGTGCTAAAGTCCATCTTTTGAAAGAAGACCTCTCTTTCTTAGATGGCTGATGGGACATGTAGTCAAGCTAAACAAGTGTAAGTAATTTTCCCAAAGTTCTCCCAAACAGATCTTGATCGAGTTCAGTTTGATGCCAAATTTTATGCCTCCCTAAATGCTTCATCCTTCAATGTAGAACAAAGACCTCAAAAAAATATTGTCAAGGAACAATAATTGTCAGTGTGCCTCGTAAGTGCTATTGAGATGGCAGGAAGGGAGAGGACACTAAGAGTTAAGTTTATGAGGAAAGAGGAAACTGTATGAGCCAAAGTAGAGATGGGCTTAACATAGCGGGGTGGGGCAATCTGGAATTCAGCTCTGATGCCAATGGCATGACTATGCTTTCCCCAGCTGAGAAAGCATCTTGGAAGTCATGGGAAGAAGACAGGTGTGTGTGTCAGGAGTGGTTTGTGTACCTACAGTAAACTCTGGGGCAGCCCCTCTCACAGCTCTCTGGTGGTCTCCATGACCCCCAGGTTTCCTAGTGTGGTCAAGAACAAAGGAAAGGTGGGTGAGTAAGTGGATGGGTTTTTCTCACAGAGTTCTGGGCTGTCTGCCTGTGCTCACCCTCTGAGGGTTACATATTTGCAACCCCTCACAAAACGCTAAAGATAGAACATTCCAGACCAGAAAATGGCCTGCCTGGTGGTTATGGCTGCTTTAATGTCTTACTGCCTCCCTTCGGATTATGTGAATCAGGGAGAAGTTGGTCATTCAAACGACTGAATGTAAGTGATTCAAATAAGTCAGTGACTTTTTCAGAGGACACATATGGACATTGCTTAAGAGTGGGCGAAGGCTTTCTCCAAAAACTATCTTTTTCATCCTGCTAGCTCTAAAACTCCCACATTCTCACTGTACGGTTTGGGGAGAATAACCAAGAATCCTATCCTTTTAGAATGTTTAAGTAGACTGTTTTGAATTAGCTGTAGTTATAGTTTGAATATCTTCTTTCCCATCCAATAAAGTTTCAAGGTTGTCTTGGTCCAGGTTATCTGAGTATAAGCAAAGGACATGCACATTCACTGTTATATAAACTCCGTCAGCAAACGTTATTAGTCAAATGAATGTTATGGCATCAAGTTGCCTCAGAGCTGAAAAAGTCAGAGGGCCCACATTACTGTTTTGGTTAATTATTTTACTATTCACACATTTGGAGACTCCACAGAAATTAGTTCAAATGCCTCTTCCTCAATGTATAAAAAAGGACCATATACTTAACGTACATGCATATGAAAACACCCTCTTCTTCAACATTATCTTCAAAAGGGGATACCAGGAGTTCGGAGAACATGATCTGAAAATCTTTTCAATTGTCTGTGGTTTAGAAAAGTCCTGTACTTTGCAGAAGACCCTAGAAATCTGGAGCTAGTGGAAGACAGCTAGAAGATCCAAATTTCTCAATTCCTTATCCAGCTTTCCGGTCCCTGTGTTCTGCTGTGGGAGGCTCGATATGTTTTTAGTGTATGGGAAAGTGATGCTCCAAAATAGAAATACCAGAGTGACTTATGAAACAGAGCCCTGGTATTTAAGATTTTTGAACAAAAAATGGGAAATATTTCAGTGTAGCCAATTATAATGCCAACTTCTTTGATCTTCATTTACTTAGGGAAAGATTTCAGAGTTAAGATCTTAATTCCAGTTGAAACTGGTTTTTTAGGTTTTGAGGGGGCTGGATGTTGAGTTCTCTTTTCATTTATTTTTCTTTTATGATAGTCCTAGCATATCTGCAACTGTGCAAAAGAATCGATCTGATTATTACATGTCACTAGAACATGGTGTTTAATGTGACTTTGATGCTTTCCTCTTCCATTTGCATGCAAGGTTGAGGAAACCTTCCAACATAACTGTTAAGTTATTTAGTTTATTTACTTAGTTTCACAATAATCCACACGCTTTGAAAGAGTGATGATTCATGCTAATACACTTGTACCCTGGGGTGACTAATTCAGGTGCCTAAAGGTCTCAGGCTGCTCTTGCAAATTGAAGTGTTGGAATTGGATGCCTTATGTAGACTGGCATGTCATCCTTTGGGTTTTGACATCTGTTTTCTTTTCTCAGGCTCTTTCTTCCCCCCAACATGGAATACTATCAACACAACGTGGAATACAATCAATACAAGTTATAGTCCAGAGGACGAGCTGTTAAGCTGGGATCACAAGGAGTTCTCTGGTGCATCTAAAGCGCTAGTGCCTACGTAGCAATTCTGAAGCTTTTCTTTTTTAAATGCAGGTTTCCACAGGATCTCCTGCCATCTCCATTTACTCCTGAGTAAGAGAATTCTAATGAAGTCACCACGGTAATGAGGCTCAGCCCCACAGTCCTCTTGTGAGGGGACTGTTTTTGCCACCTGGTTGTTAGCTGAGGGATTTCTGTCCTTTGTCTTTGGTATCCACAGGAAAAGGTGCTCAAGAATGAAGTGAGCATCACCTTGGCGAATTTTCTCCCAGTGAAACGAATACAAACATCTAATGTCATGACCCACCTCCAGTTCCACACATTCAGCATGTTTGACACTGTTAGCAGTCATGGCGCAGGCCCAAGTACATCAGCAAGTAGATTAAAATGCCCTTTTGTGCTGGGAGATGAGGGCTGTGTTTAGTGGGCAGAGGCAGGGATTGGTTCGGGAGATGATGCAGAATTAGTCCTTCAAGGTGTGTCTGTGTGTGGATGAATTATTACTATGTTAAGTGGATTTTATCTTCCTTTAATTTCTTTCACCGGTCCTAAAAAGCTAACAAGGAATTTGTGCTCTCTTGCCAAAAAGGCTGGAAAACTTGGTGTTTGAAAACAATTTTTCCTTGTGGTGGGTTTAGCAATGATGAGTTTATTGAAGAGACTCAGGAGAGAGAAAAAGAGAGACAGAGAGAGACACAGAGAGAGATGTCTTTTAGGGCAGATGGTGGATGTGTGGAAAGCAGAGAGGAGAGAAAAGTCTTGTCTTTGGCACTAGAACTCCGAGGTTGACAAGGTTTTCTGTGCTTGAGTAAAATAGTGGGATCATCTGTCCTCAAGGGACCATACAGGTGTGAACTATGAGGTTATCAGTGATGACCAGTATAAACAGAACAGAAGGGTATCCCTGAACATTTGCTTTGTCAAACCTCTAAGACCTTTTCATCACTGTGAGGATAGAGAAACATTCCAAATGATAACTGATGGTCTCAGAATCAGATGTAATTTATTTAAATGAGATAATGAGAGTGACTTTTACATGCATTAAAGTCTGTGGAATCAAATTCATCCCTGCTGCTGAAGTAACTGCACAAGTCAGGGAAGGCCCTGAGGACTCATAACATTAGCACCACTGAAGAGCTGGTACTTGCTTCTTGCAAAAGTTTTTAGTTGAAGAAACCTAACAGACAGGAGTGTGAGAAGTGTTACTTTATATATGACAAAGAAATTACATTGTCATTAATATTGCAGGTCACTGCTTTGACGAGGAGAATCCTTGTTTTATTTTAAGATTTTTAGTAGGGTTTATTCTGGGGCTTGGAAAACTCAGGAGAGTCGGGCCTTCCAGAAAATGCATTTGCCTTGGTGAAACACATTTGCAATAGCTCTCCAGCAATGGCCTAGAGACTACTCTCAATTCACACTGGACTTTAAAAAATATATTTTTTTTATCCTGTTTTGAAAATGGACCAGGTTTGGGGCACTAATTCACACAACTACCACACCCACTCTTTCTGCCCAGAGAGTGAGGAGAAAGAATGGGTCAATCAGCTGACATATTTCCATCCAATTTCAAGGATAGAATGTGTTCATTTCTGACTAATGGCATGTCATTTTGCAGAAGCCTTTGGTCGCGAATTAATCCTGGAATCAAAACAGATTTTCCGGGGAGCAATCTTCCATCAAGTATTGATTTTTTTACACTCATGGAGTCTGTACTCCCTAATTTAACCTGACAATGATTCTGCACAATGGCCTGGGAGCACCTTGGCAGCTCGCTAAAGGAACTTTTACTGTCTTTTCTTTCTGCAAAGTAGAAGGGGAAAAAAACAGCCCAGCTAACCCAGCCAGTCACTGGGGGGTATTTATGACTTGATACTTTACTTCTGGTGATTTGGAATGGGCAGAAAGCTGCCTTCTAACTTTTAAAGTAGCGTTGGGAGGAAAGCTTTGCCTTGCTGAAACTCTGTTCAAAGGAACATTTTTTTAAAACTGCCAATATTAGACAAATCTGCAATATATCATTCAGTCATGACCAGTGTTTTCAAATGATGCCATCTTGCTGTACCCACCAAACATGAAAAAACGGGAAAGCAGTTTCTAGAGAGAGGCTTTTGCCTCTGGATTTCAATAAATTTTCTTCTTGTTTTTAAAAAATTCTGTTTTCTCAAAGCTTCCTTTGGATTTCTACATTTCTTGGTCCCTATCTGATTCTTGTAAACTCAGTAAACATCCTTGAGCTATGCTCAATTTTAAAGGAGGCCTAAGGAGCTGACTATGACATGGTTCCCCACTTCAAGGAGCTTGGGATTAGGGAAGCATGGGTAAAACAAGCATGTTCCATCTATGACAGAGAATATAAACTATGGAAGACAAGGACATGGGCCAATGGAGTGGTAAGAATTCTGAGTGAAGATGAGACCACACCTATTTGGGGAAGACTGGAGAGAACCTTGTGAGAAAAAAACATTTGAGCTGGGCCTTGAAGAATGGTGTGTCAGAGACCATTAATAAATGCTTACTGAATGTGTATGTGCTCCCCTATATTTCCCAGCTTCCCTTGCAAATGGGTTGGGATCATGTGACCAGTTCTGACCATTGGACCACGAGTAGAAGAGATCAGAGTCATTTTTTAGGTGGAAACAGTTGGCCTTATTTCATCTGCTCTTTTCCACTGTCATAGTGAATGGGAAGAACAACTTTGCTCATCCAAAAGTCCAAAGTGGACTTTGTGTGTGCAAAAATAAACATTTATGCTACAAAACCTCTAAAAAATCTCGTTGTGTTTACTATCACAGCATAGGTTAGTCAAACTAATACAGACGGTAGGATTACATAATAAGGAATAGCACCAAAATCCAGAGTTATGTAATTAGAAAGACTCATTCATAGACAATAATTTTGATGGGTCTGTGAGCACTGAGCTTATAAAAAGTAAGTGCTTAAGAAACTCATGGAAACCAGTGGCAGTATTTAAATAAAGTTGAACTGTACTTACTGAGATATTGTTTGGGAAGAGGGAATGTACATTTATTACATATGGAAAAGAGAATCAATAAGAAGACTGAATAATGCATTAAGTAGTCTTAGTGAGTCCCTTTGTCCTGGACATCCTAATAGATTAGTGTGGTTTAGAGATCACATCCTCTGGGTTCAGTATCTTTAACTTAAATAAGAATAATTTTTTTTTGAGTCAGAGTCTCACTCTGTGGCCTAGGCTGGAGTGTAGTGGCACACTTATGGCCACCGCAGCCTAAACATGCTGGGTTCAGGCAATCATTCCGTCTCAGCCTTCCAGGTAGCTGGAGCTACAGGAATGCATCACCATGCCCGGCTAATTTTTTGATTTATTGTAGAGATGAGGTCTTGCCACGTTGCCCAGGCTGGTCTCGAACCTGAGGGCTCAGGCAAGCCCCTCATCTAGGCCTCCCAAAGCCACTGTGCCTTGCCTAATATGAATAAAATTATTAGTAGTGTATTAATTGAATAGGTACCTGGAGATACAGGATGAGTAGAATTTGGGCCCTTGAAGAACTTATTGTCAGAGAAGGAATATTCCAAACACTGTATGTAGTAAGGAAAGAAAACAAGTGAGGAGTAATCAACATGGGCAGTGATGGGTCAGAGGCTTTCTGAAATCTGAGAACTGGGTCCCAGATGAAGTGTGAGTTATACATGGATGAAGAGAAGGTGGGCAGGTTGTCCCACTAGAGTGAGTAAAGGACTGAATGGTCTGAGTTGCTGATGAACAGAACTCATGAAGTGTTTGTGTGGAGGTGATCCCAAATTTCCTAACCAAAGGGGAAGGAGTGGCTCTAGGTGAGGAATGAATGCCAAACTCTCTCTCCCAACATTTTCTTGTTATTAGTTGTTTCTTGCTGACTGGGAGATCTTATGAAACTTGACATGTGGCTGACCATGACCATGCTGCACTCTGAAAAGTGGACAACCTGCCTATTATATTTGAGTCTTTTTTCTTTCTCCCCATTGGTTATGTATCAAGTTGTTATTGCCTGTGACAGTCAAAGAATTACTCCATTAGGCCAACTACACATCTTAGCCAAACCAAAAACATGGCCTTACCAGCACACTGGTTGCTGCCTAGTGCTGTGACCCTCATGGGCATTAGTTTCTTCATATGTGAAGCGAGAATTAAGTTGAGAGAATTTTTGTGATGCAGTTAGTACAGTTTTGGCCTTTGGCAGATCCTTAATCTCTGAAACCATTATTACCAGTCTTGTTTTTATCACTAAATAAGAATGCATTTGTGATCATAGAAAAAGCTCTTAAAAAAAAAGGAAAAAGCTCTTTTGGTTGATGATGAAAAATGAAAACTGACTTTGTTTTAAATTATTTCAGGTTATTGCTCTTGTTGGAAATTCAAAGTTCCAGATGATTGAGGAAAAAGGTCACTGCTAATATTTATGGCTTTTTTGTTTGTTTGTTTGTTTGTTTTTGAGTTGGGGTCTCACTCCTTCGCCCAGGTTGGAGTGCAGTGGCACACTCACAGCCACCCCAGCCTAGACCTGCTGGGCTCTGGAATTCCTTTCGTCTCAGCCTTTCGAGTAGCTGGAATTACAGGCGCACGCTACCATGCCCGGCTGATTTTTGATTTATTGTACAGATGAGGTCTCGCCAAGTTGCCCAGGCGGGTCTCGAACCCACAGGCTCAGGCAATCCACTCACCTAGGCCTCCCAAAGTGCGGAATCACAGGCTGAGCCACCGAGCCCGGCCAATATTTATGGTTTTTAACAATCTTCCTCCCCCTCCTCTTCCTCCTTTTCCCACCTTCTTTTCCTTGTATTATAAAGTAAAGAGGGTGTTTTCATATGTTCTGCAAGTGAGAAATGAATGTAACAAGTCATGTTTAATAATGTTTTGGAAATTACAGATTTTCACAAATGGGCAAAATGCATCAACTATTATTTTGGAAATTTTTATAAAACCCCATATTCCTAAGTGCCTTTAGGGTGGAAGACTGTCCAGCTCTTTCACCTCTTGGGGAGAGCTGCAATTATTATGCCTGATTCTCTTGTTTTTTAAAATTTAAGTTTAACAGCAAAAATGCTAAAAAAAAAAAGATCAAATGTCATTTGAACAAGTGAACAGTGGCGAATGAGTTTTGAGGAAGTTAAATATAAGTTGCAACAAATGGTCATATAATATCCCTAGTGTTTGAAACAGTGATTGAAATAGTATTTTTCAACAGCTTTACACAGATGTTGTTCTACGAGAAACTTTTTTTTTCTTTATGAATTAAAGACAACTTCTGTTCAGTTGAAAGAGTGCCACCTTTTTTCTTCTTTTTTTTCCATCAAAGTGCATCTGTACATTAGTGAAGCGCTTTAACGATCTCCACTGTGCACGATTACAAAGTGCTCTATTATATGCAAGTACCATGGAGGTAAATAGCAGTTTTCATAACGGTAAATTTCAAACTTTCTCCCTTTTAAAAACATATCAGTGATTCTACTGCACATAAGGATATTTAGATTTGAGTGAAACCACTTTCTGATTCTCAAAAGATAGTAACATTTTATCGTATTTGTGGTTTGAGCTGCTTTGGAACCAGTCTTCAAAACAGCTAGAGCAGCTAATTATTCCTCTGAGCCTCCAGGGTGGGAGAAGTTTGCAGGGAGATAAATGCTGGTTATTATTGTTTTATTTCTTTTCCCTTGACTCTCAGGATTGAGTGATTTTTTTAGAGAACACATATGACTTGCCACCTTCATTGCCCATGCAGACCTATACTTTGGGAAATTCTGGAAGCTTCTGAAAGCTCAAACTTTGGAGAAGTTTTGTTCTGGGTTTCAAGTAGATTAGAGACCGATGATTCTGTGACTGGAGGCCCATGATCTTGGATGACAAGTATTTTAGGAATAAAGAGTGCACAATAAACACCATATGGTCTTTAGCAGAGAGATTTGAGACATGAACTTTTTTTTTTGAGTTGGAGTCTCCCGGCCACCGCAGTCTTGACCTCTTGGGCTCAGGCATTCCTTCTGCCTCAGCCTTCCAAGTAGCAGGAGCTACAGTCATGTGCTACCATGCCCAGCTAGTTTTTTGATTTATTGTAGAGATGAGGTCTCACCAAATTGCCCAGGCTGGTCTTGAACCTGTGGGCTCAGGCAATCCTCTTGCTTTGGCCTCCCAAAGTGCTGGGATTATACGTGTAAGCCACCATGCCCAGCCAAAGGGACATGGACTCTTAATTGGACAAGCATGGGTTTAATGTCTACCTCTGTTTCTTTTTCTTTCTCTTTCTTCCTTCCTTACTTCCTTCCTTCCTTCCTTCCTTCCTTTCTTTCTTTTGTTTGAGTCAGGGTCTTACTCTGTCACTCAAGCTGGAGTGCAGTGGAATGATCATGGCTCATCATAGCCTTGGCGTCCTGGGTTCAGGCGATCCTTCTGCTTCAGTCTCCTGAGTAGTTGGAACTATTGGCCTTCACCACCATGCCTGGCTAATTTTTAAACTTTTTGTAGAGACAAGGTCTTACTATGTTGCCCAGGCTGGTCTTAGACTCCTGGGATCAAGCAATCCTCCTACCTTGACCTCCCAAAGTGCTGGAATTACAGATATGAGCCACTGTGCCCAGTCAACCTCTGTCATTTTCTTGGGTAAATTACTTTAAGTTTTCTAAGCTTTATTTTTCTCCTTTTTTTATCATGAAGGTAAAAAGACTTCCTTCATGGGGTTGTGAAAATTAAATACATAGAAACGCATGTGTTTATGTACACATACAATTTTTTAGTGAAGTGCTTAATTCAGTTTCTGGCAGGAAGAGTTTAATAAGTGGCAATTATTCTTCTTGTTAAAGCTAAATAGCTTTGCCCAAACTTCTATAGGGACCCAGAAAAAGAAGTGTTATAATCAGATAAAATACAAAAATCCAAACCAAAATATACGATTGTCTAATATCTAATCTTCAGTTAAAGCAAAATGGAGGAAAAGCAACACTTCATTTCCACTTCTGGCCAGGTTCCTTCTGTGGGCCCAACAGAGGGTGAACTGGCTTGTCTTTTTTATCTGGGCATTTAGGAAAGAGACCTGACCCTAGAAGAGTTTTTTTTTTCTTCCCTGAACATATACATCAAGGACTCCTCATTGGTCATTGTAGAATCTAACTGGATTTAGATTGCTGAATAAAAAGCCAGGTAGAAAAAAAAAATGACATTCTGGATGAAATTGTAGGATCAATTGGAGTGTTTCAATGAGTTTCATCAGTTGTCAGAAGTATGAGCAGAGTTCCGGTTCTAGTTGTGAGACTGTAAAAACTGTTTAAAGTACATCAACATGTAGAATTGATTTGCATAGCTGAAAGAAGGGAAAAAAGGAAGAATCAAAGCTTTGTATTTTATTCTGATTTGGCATTTTATTTTATTTGATTCTATTTTATTTTTTCAGACAGGTATCATTATCATGGGTCACCACAGCCTCCATCTCCTGGGCTCAGGCCATCCTTCTGCCTCAGCCTCCCCAGTAGCTGTGACTACAGGTGTGCGCCACCTCACCCAGCTAATTTTTTGATTTTTTGTAGAGATGAGGTCTCTCTATTTTGCCTAGGCTGACTTTGAACTCCTGTGTTCAAGTGATCCTCCTGTCTGGTCTCCCAAAGCGCTGGGATTACAGGTGTGAACCACCATGCTTGGCCTTGATTTGGCTATTTATTTTTATGTTTTGAAAATAACTTTAAAATGCAGTTGCTGTTGTTATTATTATTATTATTTTTGTAGACTTGTCTGTTTTGTTCACTCTTCCCTGAAAGATTCACCTGTGCCCACTAAGTGGTAGACAATGATCATTTGGAATAATAAGACTTAAAAACTTATATGAAAATATGTAGCCACATAATGGTAAATAAAACTTAAAGAAATTTCACAGAGGTCTTTATTGGAAAATATTCTTTTACTCTTAAGGAAAACAAAACAGAAGATATATGACCAAGATCTGGTTTTCAGTCTATCAATATACACAAAATCCTATAATAATTACACAATAAAACATTTGCCATTGGTATGCCACCAAGATGTCTGCATCTTAATTTGGGAATTTTGGATCCTGTCTTGTCAAATAAAATTTTCCTAACAAAATTTGGTTGACTTGAGCACAAACCATCTGATGTGCAATGGGAAAACAAGAATCTCAAATGTTAGAAAGAAATCATCTTTGTGGATTTAATTGCCATTGACAGAAAAAGGCCATTGAACTGGAAAGATAATCATCGTTCAGTCAAAACATATTATATAGTTTGAAATTAGGGAAAAAATTCTATTAAGTTAAAACAGCTGGAAAATGAAATCTAATAAAGAAAATATTTAATTTAAATGATTTACTTTATATTTTATTTTATCATTTTGGTCAGTGAATTTTTTCACAGCAAGTGTGACATGTATGACTAAATGTCACATGCCTGGGCCAAGTAGAAACTGATATTTATTGATAAAAGTCAATCTTGAGAGAAAAAATAAGGGACCTACTGCTTTTAAGTTTATTGCCTTTCCATACCAATCCAAGTTTTTTTTCTTTCTTTCTTTTTTGATATGGCATAAGAAGAACTTAAGTTCATCTTACCAACAGACCCAGGAAAGCTAGTCTCTGGGAGGACATTTTGATGGAACAAGTCACTTGGAAAGGGATTCAGACAAGATTATACCAAGTTGGTCCTAGCTCAGATGAGTTGTCAGTCCTTTCCTCCAAACCGAAGTTGCACTGTGGCTTAGTTCTGTGTTTGTGGAGCCTGCTCTTTCTTCTGTTTTCCTTGCTCCTTCTTCTTCTTTGCTAGCTTTTCAAATGGGTTTTGAAAAGTCCACTGCCCGTTGGCAGACCACTGCCTCCTAATCCTCGGCCTTCATGCTGAAGCACTGTGGCAGGGGAGGCTTTTCCTAGTGTGCACTGTGGTGAAAAATATTGTGAAGTATTGATGTAGACACATTCTAGATTTGAGTGAACTTTTCTTCCTTCCCCACAGTCTGAGGCTTTGTGCTGAAGACAGACTGCATCTCTTGTATCCATATTCATGGATCTAAATGAAGTCCCTGTGTTAATATCTATTTTAGCTATCATCTTAGTCTGTTTGTGCTGCTATGTTAAATAACAGAGACTAGGTAATTTATAAAGAACAGAAATTTATTTTTCACAGTTCTGGAGACTAAAAAGTCCAAGACCAAGGTGCCAGCAGATTCGATGTCTGGTGAAGGCTGCTCTCTGCTTCCCAGATGGCACCTTGAAAGGTGGAGGGGCAAAAAAGGGGCAAATCCTCCCTGTCACCTCTTTTATAAGGTCACTGGTCCCATTCATGAGGATTCTATTCTCATGGTTTAATCACCACTGAAAGGCCCCACTTTTTTTTTTTTTTGAGTTGGATTCTCACTCTGTCGCCCAGACTGGAGTGCAGTGGCCGCTCCCGGCCACCGCAGCCTCGACCTGCTGGGCTCCGGCGATCCTTCCGCCTCAGCCTTCCGAGTAGCCGGAATTACAGGCATGCACTACCACGCCCAGCTGATTTTTTGATTTATTGTAGAGATGAGGTCTCCCTGCCCAGGTGGGTCTCGAACCTGCAGGCTCAGGCAATCCATTCACCTCAGCCTCCCAAAGGCGCGGGATTGCAGGCTGAGCCACTGAGCCTGGCTAGGCCCCACTTCTTAATACTGTCACATAGGTGATTCAGTTTCGACACATGAATTTTGGGTGACATTCAGATCATAGTGCTATTAAGTCTATCATTCTCAAATCTCTTCTCTTTAGGAGACATTAAGTCGTCATTGTTAGGGAATTCATTAATTCATTTACTTATTCATTCATTTATTCATCTTGCTTTTACTAGTGCCAGGTACTTATATTTGTGGTTGGAATTACAAAGATTCCTAAGACATGGTGATCCCTCTCCTCACGAAGACACTGTTTTTAAAGAAATTCATGGTACTATAGAATAAAATTTAGATTTTCTTCAAAATTTCCCTAAAGCCATCCACCTTAGCCTCAGACATGCTTATCCCACTTTTATTCCTTCCATCAGTACTCCCTATGTACCCCCATAGGAACAAGGGAGTTTCAATACATTATCTCTCTCCCTAATTTCTGTCATTCCTGTCACAATGATGAAGGTCAAGAATTTAGGCTTAGGTGTTTGGAGATGAGATAGGAAATTGCATAAGACTATCTTGTGGTCTTTAATTTCTCTGTGAAGTAGGAGGCAAGTTCACCTCTCAGAAGCAGGGCAAAGACAATGCAGAGTATCACCCGGGTCACTCTATCTCTGGATCTCCTTTTTCCCTAGGTCTATCAGTCCCTCAAAAAGTCTCACAAATATTTGAGTTACCAGAGTGTCTTTTACATGACTAGGGACACATCTATACCCCCTGCTGCTTCTGGTGTCAAGGTCTCTGTAATTCCCATTAGACACCTTGGGTTTCTGGCCCTAGTAAGTGTCTCCTGCTGCATGACCAGATACAGAGGTCATTCTTTTGATCATACACAGCTACTCTGGGTGGTGGTCCTGCTCACTTCTCTTTCTGACCTGGCAGTTTCCTGCAGTGGGCCCTTATGAATGCTCTCTGTTGGCATGCCCCACAGCTGTACTACCTAGGCCTTGGTGGGTTTCAATATGACAAGAAATAGTTCTTTCGGTTTTTACTCACAGTCTTCTTTCTCTCTTGTACACACATAAGCACCCAAGGAGTGGCTCAGGCACACATTTGAATAATAGCCTCCTTGCTTGTTCTCAGAATCTCTGCTAATGCTTCAGTGACTCAGACTCTGTTACTGACTCAATGTCACTGTTCCTTGCAAGAATTCTGTAATGAAGCAATCTGCTGATTCCATCACTACCCTCACTATGCAGTCTAAACCCCAGCTACGGACAACTCAAGTTGCCATATCAACAGACTTCAGAGGGACCTATCTTAATAGCTCCTTCAGCATTTCCAGACAGACCGGATTATGACAGCAGCGAACTAAGACTTTAAGTTACACTCCATGCCGGGAAAGTTTTTAGAACTGTCTCGGGGATGGAAAATGTACCACACTAGAGAAAGTTACAGAATTGCTGAACTCCACTCATTGCTCCACGGAGACTGGAGACCTTCGATTGAAATGGCACCATCTGGCATCTGTATGTAATTTGTCCAGCAGTGTTGGGCAGCCCAGGAAGAAAAGAGAGGTTTGAATTGAATCTGGGGCGAGGATGAACAGGGCTGGTAGAGCATAGTAAAACAGAGCGTGAGAGGATTGAGAAAGTTTGTAAAATTGCTGTTGGAATGATTGATTTTGGAGCTCAGCTGGGTGGAACAGAGAAGGAAGGGAAGTCTGGGGGGTTGAGAGAGTCATTTGTTTAGCAAGTATTTATTGATCACTGACAATGTGCCGGGCAGGCACAAGCATAGGTTATGGGAAAACTCTGCAGGCAAGTTGAAGAGGTAGATAAGTACAAGGCATTGAGTGCTAACTATTGTGATAACCCAGGGAGATGTAGGAGTAGAGAGGAGGAGCATCTTCCTTTGTCTCGGAAGACCCTTTGGAGGAAATGGTACCTACCTGGGGACCTGGGAGGCAAGAAGGAGTTAGCCAGGAGAAGGGAGAAGAATCTGTTCCCAGGCAGAAGGACCAGCTTGGGCAAAGGTTTGGAGGTATGAAAGGAGATGGCAGGGTCAGTGCAAAACAGCTGGAGTGTGGCAGACTGAAGAGGAGCAGGGAGGAATGAGGCTGGCCAGGTAGGTGGGGGGAACATCAGGAAGGGCCATAAGATCTTGTGGGATACTGTCATGACTCTCTATCTAGCCCAGTCCCTGGTGGTCACCATGAATCTGCCCCACCCTCAAGGGTAGAGCCCAGAATCCAAGTCTGTGTCATGTTGGCTGTGCTGGTCATATTATTAGAACTATGGATCATGGTTCAACATATTCACGGAGAGGCAGAGAAAGCGGGTTTGCAGAGAGTTAGAACTGAATCAGGATATGCAGAGAGAAAGAGAGGGAGAGATGGGAGAGAAAGAGAGAGAAATTTATTGAGGTACTAATTCCCTTTAGTTCTTGGACTCTATGATATTCTCCTGTGTCCTTGTAATTAATTCTTCCTTTTTGCACTCTATCTAGCTCAAGTAGGTTCTGGTTTTACTACCAAAGGAGCGTTGACAAAACTCACCAGAGAGCACATACACAATGACAGAAGAGGGCCTGGGACAGAATTCTGTGGAGCAGAGTTGTTTTTTGTTTCATATTGTTGTTCACAGACTTTTCCATGAACTGACTGTGTTAAGTGTCTTCAATCTTATTAGGCTTTTTATTGAGTCCAGAGTTTAGCAAATTATGACCTGTGGGACAAATTCAGGCCAACATTCTTTCTTTTTTTTGAGTCAGGGACTCTATTATCCAGGCTGAACTACAGTGGCCTGATTATGGCCCGCTGCAACCTTGAACTCCTGGGCTCAAGCAATTCTCTTGCCTCAACCTCTCAAGGAGCTGAGACTATAGGTGTGTATCACCACACCAGCTAATTTTTATTTATTTATTTATTTAATTTTAAAGATGTGGGGTACAATTCAGGATTAGGTATACAAATATTGATTATTCAGGTACCCTTGTTGATGAGGTGTGCCCCTCCCTCCCCTGGAAGTTTCCCTCAACTGTCAATCCCACTCTCCTTCCCCTGGCAGTTTTCCTCTACTGCCAATTCCTTTCTTATAGTATTATGATAATTGTTCAAGGTCTACTTATGAGTGAGAACATATGGTACCCTGTTCTTTTTTTCTGTGACAGATCACTGAGTATGATAGACTCTAAATCTATCCAAGTTGCTACGAAGTTCATGATTTTGTCCTTCTTTATGGCTACATAATATTCCATTGTGTATATGTACCACATTTTTTTTAATCCAGTCCAGCTTCAGTGGGCAGCATGGTTGGTTCCATGTTTTTGCTATTGTGAATAGAGCTGCAAAAAACATACGTGTGCAGGTATCTTTTTTATAGAATGATTTGAGTTTCTCCAGGTATATTCCCAATAGGGCGATTGCTGGGTCATATGGAAGGTCAGTTTCTAGTTCTTTCAGAAATCACCACACTGTCTTTCAAAGAGGTTGCACTAGTTTACATTCCCACCAGCAGTGTAGAAGTGTTCCTTTTTCTCCGCCTCCTTGCCAGCATCTGTTGTTGTTTGTTTTGTTAATGTTGGCCATTCTTACTGGGGTTAGGTGGTATCTCAGTGTGGTTTTGATTTGCATTTCTCTGACATTTCACCACACTGGCTAATTTTTAAAAAATTAAAAAAAATTTTTTTGGTAGAGACAAGGTCTTACTGTGTTGCCCAGACTAGTCTTGAATTCAAGCAATCTTCCTACCTCAGTCTCCCAAAGTGCTAGGATTACAGGTGTGAGACACTGTGTCCAGCCCACACCTATTTTTGTAAATAAAGTTTTATTGCAACACAAGTGTATACTTCTTCACATGTTGCCTACGGCTGCTTTGGCCTATAGCAACAGAATTGAGCAGATTCCATAAAACCAAAATATTTACTATGTATCTGTCCTTTATAGAAGAAGTTTATTGACCCCCTTATCTAGTTGATTTTTCTTAGTTCTATGTTGCCATACCCACAGTTCCTTTCTAGACATATTTCTTAGATTGCCTATAATTCTTTGCATTCGTATCCCCTGCCTGTTCTTTCTTTCTGTCACTCTAATTGTCCAGTACCTCAAGCTTGTCAGGTTTAGATGTGAGAGTTGGAATTTACTTCCCACCAAGACCTACACAGTGGGAAGAATTTCTCCAAAGAAGAAAAATATTTGAATTGGTGTATTAAGAAATGATAAATATCCACTACCAAGGGCTACAGTGGACAACTCAGAACCCTGGAGATTTAGAAGAGGTAGCATGGAGTTGTGGCAATTAGGAAGTCTGTTTCTTCAGCCACAACCATGCCACGACCTGGCTGAGTCTCTTAGGGGTCCCTCAGCCCTCCTGAGCTTCAGTTGTCTTCTCTGAAAAACTGATGATTTCTAGATTTTGAATTTCATCAACCAACAACATTTCAAAGGGAATTTGGGGGATTAACATAGATATCTTGCCAACTTTTTGCTTTGTCAAATAAAAATATTATTTAAAGCAACTACTACCCACTATTATCACCATTATTTGATACAATGAAGTGTGTATTTTAATACCACATTAGGAAAGATATTGTCACAATACTAATTAGCTCCTTAAATTGAGTTAACTTTTAAGAAAACTTACTACATTGGCTTTTTTCTTTTTTCTAACTTCACTTGGACCAGTGAATGACTGGCACTACACCATGGGCTAGTGTTTGGGCAACATCAGTAATGGCTTTTAAGGTAGTTTCCAAGATTGCGATGGTTTGATTTTCCGAAGGCTGAAGAGACGGTTTTTTGGTGTAGGCTTGTTATAGCATTTCTTCTTTTGATTCCTTAGCAAACCTTTTTTGGATGACCTTCAGTACATCGCATAAAGTCCATCTTTTAATGTGCATTTAAAAAATCCCCTTGAATGGCAAGAGGAAGCCTTTGGGACAAGGAGCGACCATCTCTTTATGTTGCTTAATGTTACTGTCATAGAGATGCCCAGAGACCTTGGCAGGGAGTGCATTTCTATAAATCTTAAAAATCAATCAGCGGATCAATACGTAGAGAGGGCTGATAGATGTGCCCACTTAGGGGACTAAATGCCTGGTTCAGCTTGGGCTTTCTCATTATTGAGGAGACATTGATGAACTGGGGATATGCAAAGCACCATAAAGATGACCCTTGTCTCTCTCTCTCTCCCTCCCACTCTTTTCAAAATCATGCATTTCAAAGGCAGCTGGGGTTCAGGGAATTGAATATGCACATTCTGAAGGAAAGAAACTACCGATGCATCTATAAATACTGAGGAATAATAACAGAAGAAAAAGGGACAAGTTATTGACTGTGGTTAAAAGTATAGCAAAGGAGAATGGGCCTCATCACCATGAGGGAAACTTTTTAGCTCTGAAGATGCAACTTTCGAACAATGGCGAGCATAGAAGGGTTTGTAGATAGAGGCCTCTTTCTGGGTGTTCAGAGACAAGCAGATGAAAAACGAAAGGTTTAGTGCAGCGAGCAGCACTGCCTTCACCTGGGGCTTCCTATGGCCCTTGTGGGTTCTTTTTTTTCAACCCTAAGATCTATAATTCTGTTTTTCTTTGTAGATTTTGTTTTGACTCAATTTGATTCCTCCATTTCTTTCCTCCCCTTGCCTTCCTATGCCTGTGGTTGTCTCTTTTTAAAATTTTATCTTGTGTGTCCAGTTTGTTTTTCTCTTTGTGCTGATGCTTTTGGTTCAGTGAATGCATGCCCATGTTATTTATTCTGATGTTTTTCCTTGCAACTGTCTCTTGCTGGCTTGGATGCTTGGCTATTTGAACACAGTAACTACCCTTTACAAAAGATCTTTCTTTTACTCACTTTCCTATCCCAAGTTACTTGTTGCTGTTCTTTGGAAAGTTTATGACTAGAACACTTGGTCAGTCATATTGTCTTTGTACATACAGGATAGTTTGTTATGTGTGGGCACATTTATCTGGGACTGTGAGATTAAAAGTCTGATTCCTAAACAGATACACAGGCATTTACAGACGATGACAACATAAACCAAAATATTCCACACCATAGCTTCTTTATTCCAATGCTACTGCCAAAGATAAAAAAAGACTTTGGACTTCTCTTTTCCAAGTGCCTTTAAAGCTTATTCATAATCACACCAGAAAATTGGTCTCATTGCTTAATAATCCCACCTTTTGATTTGACCAAGATTATAATACCATTTTCATCCATTTTATTTAATTAAATCTGCTTCATATGGCGTTAAATACAGGGTGATAGTCAAAATATTTAACAACACAGGCCAATCAGGACAGATGCTGGCTATGACCAACAGACATACCTGTAGCAATATATGTCCTCTGAACATCAATTTTGCTTTGTGCTATTTGGAAACATTTTTTAAAAATAAAAATGCCCCACTTATGGTGAGTTTTGCTATTTTGTGACTTTCTTGTGCCTAACCCCGTCTGCTCTACTAGGGGAATTCCCCATGGTGTGTGGTTTTTGTGACACAGTGAGTAGTACCCAGTATCTCACTACTGATGGTAAAAGACCATCAGAAGAGTTCTTCCCTTTGTCACTTTCTGACTTTCAAAAATGTGGCAGAGACTTGGTCAAGCATCTGCAGATCCAAACAAAGCAAAGAGATTTTAGTGTCCATTCAAGATAAAGGCATTATCAGTGTTCTGGGGGGGGGCAGTGGTACTGGATGGTATTAGTGGAAGTATCCGAAATAGAATATTTCTAGTAAAAGATAATTGTGCTCCCTCCTCCTCATTCCTCACAAGATAGCTTTTGTTCATTTTCCTAGCCTGATCAACCAGGCACATATTAGTTCTCTGAGGTCCTAATTCCCTCTCAATAAATTTCCACTTTTTAAAAAATTTTTTTTAATTTTAGAGTTGGAGTCTCACTCTGTTGCTCAGACTGAAGCACAGTGGCACGCTCCTGGCCACTGCAGCCGTGACCTCCTGGGCTCCAGCGATCCTTCCGCCTCAGCCTTACAAGTAGCCAAAACTACAGGCGCCCACTACCATGCCCGGCTAATTTTTGATGTATTGTAGAGACAAGGTCTCACCAAATTGCCTGGGTGGGTCTCGAACCCGCGGGCTCAGGCAATCCACTCGCCTCGGCCTCCCAAAGTGCTGGGATTACAGGCTGAGCCACCAAGCCTGACAATTTCCACTTTTTATTTAAGGGAGTCAGAGATTGATTTCTGTAACTTGTGGCTGAAGGTATGTAATTTAGGACCTCCCAAAAGTTTGTCGCATATTTTGAGAGAAAGCAGATGTTTTTGTTAAATGACAGAACCATTACTGAGAAACACCTTGGCAGCCTGGGATGTGGGTACAAACCAACAAAATTCTGCATTTGAATTAAAAACATAGATCAGTTTCATGAGGTGGAGAACTGACTTAACAGCAGTTCATGTGACAGTGTTGTGTGGTTTCATTTTGACCCAAAGTTCAACATGGGAGTCCCTAGAGGTGATGTGACTACCACCCTTGGGTACAAGAGGGTGGTCATGTAATTTTTGGTTCCATGTAATTTTTCCTTGTGACCCTAAATTAACTTTTTAAAAAGTTCAATCAACTATCTTTCCTTCTATTATGATTTTTCTAGCTCTAATACTCTGTGCAAATTTTAAAATTGTTTGAAAAAACAACTGTTTAAGTCCCTTAAAAGTATTTACTACTGTTCTATTGTCCTGTACACGTTTCCTTATGAAAAAAAAATTACAAAGAAGATTACAAATAAGAATGAAAATTCCTTATTTGTATTCATATAGGATTGTATACTTCATTATTTGCAAATCAATTTTGTATGATTTTTATTATTTTATCCTCCAAATAAATATATGCACATGTTATTTAGTCTGATGTTTTTCCTTGCAACTGTCTCTTGCTGGTTTGGATACTTGGCTATTTGGACACAATAACTACCCTTTATAAGAGATCTTTCACTTTCCTACCCCAAGTTACCAGTCGCTGTTCTTCAACAAGTTCATGACTAGGAGTGTTTGGTTAGTCAAATTGTGCATAAAGGATGGTTTGTTATATGTGAGTATATTTATGCTGGGACACAAAACCATAGCTCAGAGAATAAGCAGAATAAATACCAAAATGGGCACTCAGGCATAATCAATTGTCTTTGACATTGAGACTGCAACCATATTCAAGCTGCAGAAAATCAAAGTCAAAGAGAAAATCTTGAAGGAAGCCAGAAGAAAAAAAAATCTAACCTATACAGGAGCAAACATAAGAATTATATCAAAATTCTCATCAAAAAATGAAGCAAGTGAGGAGAGAGTGAAATGAAATATTTAAAGGATTGAAAGAAAAAAATCACCAACCTAGACTTCTGTATGCAGTGAAATTATCTTTCAAGAGTGAAGAAGAAATGGGCTTTCTCCGACAAACAAAAATTGAGGGAATTCATTTAACAGTAGATCTGCCTTGCAAAAAGTATTGAAAGAATTCTTTTTTTTTTTTTTTTTGAGTTGGAGTCTCACTCTGTCACCCAGAATGGAATGTAAGTGGCCACTCCTGGCCACCGAAGCCTCAACTTGCTGGGCTCTGGCGATCCTTCCGCCTCAGCCTTCCGAGTAGCCGAAACTACAGGTGCGCGGTACCACGCCCGGCTAATTTTTAATTTATTGTAGAGATGAGGTCTCGCCAAGTTGCCCAGGCGGGTCTTGAACCCGCGGGCTCAGGCAATCCACTCACCTCAGCCTCCCAAAGGCGCCGGATTACAGGCTGAGCCACCAAGCCTGGCTGAAAGAATTCTTAAGAGACAAGGAAAACAATATAGACCAGAAACTTTGGTCTGTGTATATATAAATTTTAAAAATGGTAGCCAATATTTATAAATTAGGAAAATTTGCATAAACATAAAGATTTTCAGCCTTTCTGAAAAAACTAGATGATCTGATTACATCTGCCTTCCCACAAAGTAACAATAGGCCTTCACTGAGTCACAGTTATGCCCTTTAGATAGACATGTGTTCTCCTGTTCACCACACCCTCCACTACTCTCTACTATCTCTTGACACTTGATGCCAAGTGTTAGGTGTTTTTTATCCTTGTACTTATACTGTGCCCTTGGGTTCATTTTTCTTATATACATTTTCTTCCAGACTTGTTAGCATTTGAGTTTATGACCACTATTATAACTTTACTTTTCACAGAAAGCAATATATAAATAACAGTCAAATAAGTAGGATTTCATTTAATTGCCAATATTTAATGAAGGTCTCAGTTTATGTCTGTTGTCCTTAACAGCCTCCCATCCAAAGTGTCCCAGTGATGCATAACCAAAGTAGACATTTAATCTCACACAGAGAGCCTCTGAATGACAGACAAGAGAATAACCTTTCTGTTTCTTCTTATCTGGTCTGGAGAGGAAGGCTGGACCATTTTGGTATGATTTATCATTGTTTTTCTGAAAAGGGTTCATCACCCTTTAGATTTTAGATATTCACCTGCTCTCAGGCTGTCCAGGGGCCTTCTTTCTTCTGGTGGTCTGGGCTGGGGATTGGAGGTGAGCATCTGTAGCAGAAAGTAGCACCATGGCAGTGCCAGGATTCCCATTTGCAATCTGGACAATTGAGTTTTCTTTCATTAATATCAGACTGGAAGGTAAAAATCCACTGTGGCAGGTGCCGGGAGGGACACACTAGTGCTAGGAAGAAATACAGGAAAAAAGATTACAGGAGGGCAATACTATGGGGACCTAGCTTAGGGAGAATCTTAAGGAGAATCTTTTAGGCCTAGCTTAGGGAGAATCTTTTAGGCCTTGCAGTCCAGACAGAACTGGTCTTGTATCTCCAATCTCCCTCTTACAAGCTGTGAGACATTGGGCTAGGATCTTAGGGTCTCTCTGGTTCCGTAGTCTCTTCTTCAACAGAAAAATACTAAATAGTACCTTATGGGGCTGCTTTAAAGATTAAATATGACTGAAACCTTTAACACAGTAGCTGGCAGGTTGCAGTTGCTCAATCAACAAGTGGTAGCTGTGCCCATTATAGGGTTGTCAGATAAAATACACGATGCCCAGGTCAATTTGAATTTCAGATGAACAGTGAAAAATTTGTAGTCTAAGTATACAATATTTGGGACACATTTATACAAAAAAATTTTTGTTCATCTGAAATTCAAATTGAATTGAGTATCCTGAATGTTTATTTGTTAACTCTGGCAACTCTAAACTACCATGTTTCCAAACCACCCTCATTCATTCAGGCTACAATCATTTATTGAGCACATACTATATTCCAGGCACTGTTCTCAGGGCTTACAAAAAATATACTAAACAAGGATTGCTGACTTTGAGGAGGTTACATTCTAATCAGGAGGAGACAGATAATAAACAACAAATATATTGAATAATTTAGCTACACAGCATATGAGATGATTACAAGTGCAATGGGGAAAAAGTCGAGTAGGTTGAGGGTTTAGGGTTGATGGGAGGTGGTGGTGTGTGAAGGTAGTAATATTATTAGGGTGGTCCTTGTAGGCCACTGAAATGCTGTGATTTAAAGACTGGAAGAAAGGGAGAGAGTAGGGGCTTTTTGAGCAGAGGCTGCAGTTCAAGTAAAGTTGCTGAGTCAAGGAGGGTGCCTGGCTTCTGCCAGGAAAAGCAAGGAGGCTGAGTCCACTGCCATCCCACGCAGCACAGAACCAGGCTCTGAAGCCCATGGACTGGATGAGCAGCCTTTTCCCAGGAGCCGCTGCCCTTGCTGTCCTTTTTAATGCTGCCGACTTCTGTCAGAAAGCTGACCTTCTGAAGTTCTTCTCTGGCTGCCAGGAACTCTCCTCCTGCATTGAAGGACCAGCCCTTGAGAAGGGCCATGACAAGGGTGAGATGGCCAATGTAAACTTTATGCAGTCCTGAGTGCCTCCTTAAAACATTTTGTGTCTTCCAGGCCTTGCTTGCCTCACCCTATGTCTGGCCCTGCTGCTAGGAGTGGTGAACTATTTGACTCCAAATGCCACAGTTCTTTCCCACCTCTTCTCTTCCAGGCAGGGTCTTCCTTTCACTGCTGCTCAGGACTCTGTCAATCTCCTCCCCATTCACAGTCATCTTCCCTCAAAAGCTCCCTTCTCTCACTCTAATCTGGGTCCCTTGGGGAGCCCTAGTCTCTCAGATCTTCTGCATGAGTTTGAACCTCAATCATAGGCTGAGTTTGAGGTCTGTCGCGTGGGGCTCCTGGACCCTGGGTAGATCTAGGGGTGTGTCTGAGCATCTTTTCCAGGTTCTGGAGGCAAGAAGTTTTTGAATATTTTGAGATGCTGCCTGAGGTCAGGTTCCCCAGACTGAGGATCTGAATATAAGTGATTTGTTAAGGAAGGATTTGGGGAAAACCCGGTAATGGAGTAGAGAAACAGGACAAGCCAGGGAGTGATTTCAGGTACATTTCTGAGGTGAGAGACTGAAGTCTGATCCCTCAAGCTGGAGTGTGTATGAGGTTCAGAGGTGCCCAGGCTGTAGGTAGGGGGCTTGGACAGTTATCCTTTTGCCACCAGGAGCAGGGGTTGATGGCATAAACTCCCAGGCACTTGGGGCTCTGTGCTCCTGCAGACAAGGACTCCAGTAGCTTGAGGAAGTCCTCCAGAAGAGCCACAGGTGAAAAAAATTGGGTGGGGGGACAAATATTTTTGAAGCAGGTGCCAAAGTACACAAAAAGGGGTAAAAGAATCCTGGGGTTCCTGGGTAGAGCCCCGACAGCATCATTACAGACAGCAAAGGGTAGGTCTATGCCCAGAGTCCATGGAAGACTTATAGGGACTGTGTGGCCCCAAACTGACTTAACCCAATAGATCAGGGGTTGGTAAACTCTGGCCCATAGGCCAAACCCAGCCAGCTGTTTTTCTTAATAAAGTTTTATTGAAACAAAAACACCACCATTTGTTTACACACTGTGTACAATAACTGCTTTTGTGCCACAACAGCAGAGCACGGCCCTCAAAACTTAAAATATATATTATTTTCCAGTACCAATAGAGCCCCACCTTGGCCTCAGCTTCAAATAGTCAGTTTCACTGTTATAATTTCAAGTCTCAGAACTTCTATCTGGACCTTGGAGGCCGATCAGGGTTTGGATGCGAGGATAGGGAAAGAGTCGTTGGCCAAGAGAACACAAAATGCAAGTAGAGTTCCCTGGCGAAGAGCTGAGGAGGTGTGTCCGAGAAACAGTGAATTGCCTTGTCTGGCTACATTGATAATGCATCTCACCCTTCCAGTTTTGGGGAAAATAAGAGCAAAGTAAGTTTTAAAAAGAGATGCAGAAAATAAAAGGTTTGGAGAGAGGAAGCAGAGATGGTGTAGTTGCTCAGTCACGAGATGGGCAGGCAGCACTGGTGTGTCCCGTTTTTTGCACTCTTCAGGAAGTATAAATAGACACCCCTCAGAAGTGAATGCTTCCTCTGAAGAGGAATAGCAGAGAAACCTGTGTTTGTATACTCTTTGGAGCCTTCAGCTACATTCATTTTTCTTTTTTTCATTCTTCCTGGGGAGTCTGATAGGTTTAGAAGTAGAAAAAAATAACGTATACATACAAGTGCTTGAGCACACATTATTTTTTGGAAAGACTGTACTGTGACCTCCCAGGAGCAGAATCAGGAGCCCGTGTAGTCTCTTCCTCTCTGTTCAAAATAGCACAACCCCCAAAAGTAGGAATTTGAACATTGATGACACAGTAGGTGTGTGTTAAAAAGTAAGAGTTAAGTTTGTGCTATTGGAAAAAAGCAATAAAAATGTTTGACATGTGTATCAGGGTGTGTTGTATCAAATCAGACAATTTTGACAGGTTTAAGTCATTTCCCCATACCTTTATACCATAGACTGGCTTTCTATTAGGTGCAAGTGTATAGTGCTTAGTGTGTGCATGATGAGCATTGAAGGCACTGGTATGGTTTGAACTTTTACGAAGACAAAATCATTCTTTGAATAAGATGTAGAGTCTTACCTTAAGAGTTCATGATGTCAGCTGCTACAAGCGTGCCAATATCTGGGGTGCACGTTTCCATGACTAAAACCTACTTTTCCTCGCTAGTGCTTCTTGGCTGGTTAGCAAGGCCCCTGTGCAAATAGTCTTGGACAGCATGTCTTCCCCCAGGCAACCAGGGGCTGTTGTGTTTTCCTCCATGATAAGCTTCATGGTGGGTCTAGTTAGGATGCTGGGTAAATAATTACTGAGTTTTGGCAACCCAAACAGCTGTGGATTTTACAGATGGGATTTAAAAATGTATGAGTTCTGGTTTTGATTTTCTAATTTACCCTCTGTCTCTGAAGTTCAAGACAATCACTTAAAACAGTGCTCATAGGTGTTAAAATAGAGCACTATAAAGAAAAACAGCTGAACTAGAATATGCTTACAATGGAAATGTCTTTGTTTCTTTGTGTATTCTGATTTTCTACAATAAACATAGATTATTTGTCTAGTAAGATATACCCAAAACAACAAAACTGAGAGGAAAAACATGAAAAAGTTGTCCAAATGATTTCTTTTCCTTCATCTATAGCTACAGATACTACCCAAATGGTAACCAGATCCTTGGACCCAAAGTGGATTTGTCTAAGTGAACCACTAGTTGAATGGTGCACTAATTAAAGAGTTTAGTCAGTTTAAATGTAAGTAAGTCTTAGTGAATCTTCTGCCACGAGAACATTTATTAGTAGCATAAGTATGTCTAAGCAGGTCTCAAATCTCAGATAACTGTGCAAGAGTTGAAAATGAGGGCAGTAATACCTATATATGGTAGGTATCCAAGGAATGCTTTTCTGTTTTTCTCTTGCTTTTGTCTTTTCTGCATTTGTCTAGTATCTTAATAAGAGCATCTGCAAAGTGTTTCAATATCATGGTTCACCATCAATGTTATTATTGCCTATGAGTTCTTGGCTCTTTGGCTGAAGTTTGGTTTTTGGTGCTACTCCAGTTCTGGGTCTTTTTGGCTATAGTCTCTCTCCCATCATTGCATAGTGCAAAGACTCAAACATCTTGGAACATTCCCTTTTTCAGAGGTGATGCCTCAGTGACCTAAATAACAAAGCCCACTAACCCACAGAGTTAATTGTACACAGATCCCAGACTTCAGTGGTATGGATAAAGCAATGGGAAGACTGTGATTTGTTCCCAAATAACCATCTCAGGTCTGGTAAAGTTAGAAGTCCTTAATGGTCAGAAGCACAACTAAACTCTTACAAGTGACATGTAACTATCAAAAAATTCTGGAGTGGACCCACCAGCCCAGGTCCCAGGCCAACTTCCTGTTACCATTCACATTGCATGTTACTCTCTTGCTAGTGAGATTCTGACTTTCTCCTTCACTTTTCCATTGGTTTTTAACTCATCTGCCTTTGGAATAATTAGCACTCCTCATATTATTATCTGAATGCCCTAAATCTCAGTGATAAAGATATGACACAGCATATAAAGGCATTTTTAATTTCCCTTTATGTGTCTTTTACTGTTTATGCCAAGCACTAATCATTCAGACTAAGTTCACCAAAATCATAGCGGACTTGGTATTTAGACAATTGGAATTTATCATCAGTAACAGTGAGTCTTTCCTGAACTGCTACCATATGTCAGATACTGTATTTTCACTAGTGATTCAAAGACATGGTGGGATCAGATATGATCACTATGTTTCAGTGTGTACTTACCTTGGTGGATATTCTAGCTCCTAATGTATTCAAGAGCCAGCTCTACCTATGAACTTGGGATTTTGGTCAAGCCTATTAACGCCTATGATTCTTAGTTCTCATCTATAAAGCAGGAATCATCACACTTCCATGAACTCATGCTAGGAGCAGATAAAATAATATATGTCAGAGTTTACTATATAAATATGAGATTACGGTTACTCTTATTAGACAGGGAAGATGTATATCACATACAAATGACAACTAGTTCCAACAATACATTACCAAACCACACTTTACCTGTATGTCAAGTCCACAACCATTCAGAGATCTCTAGCAGTGATTTTGTAACATTTAAGTGGTGGCTGATAAATATGCAAATTTTGTCAATGCTATGATGAGGGAAGGAAGCACAATGCCTGGCACATAGTGGGAATCCAATGACTATTCGTGGAATTGAATAGAATTGAGTCATAGAGGATCAGAAATTAAGCTAACAGTGAAGTAGATGAACATTTCAAGCACAGAGTAGAGCACCAAAAGTGCTTTGGGCATTGGAGAAATTTTAGGATGTTTGGTAAGGCGAGGACCGAACTGGATGAACTGAGAATTGATGAGCCATCAGGCTGAAGACATAGACAAGGATCAGGTTACAAAAGTTACGATGTACTATGTTGGAGTCTGTTTTTCATTCTGAAGGCAATGGTAAAAGTTGGAAAGGTTTTAAACAAAAGAGAAATATGTTTATACCGGCTTTTTAGAATGACTGTTCTTGTGGCAAATATATAATGAGCATGGGGGAGCATACCATGGTGATCCAGGTGGGTCTGAACTAAATGGTGGCAGTTGGGGGATGGAGACCAGGAGACAGATTCAGAAGGAATTAATGAGGCAGAACTGCCAGGACTTTTGGTGACTTGATGTATGTGAGTGTGTGTGTGTGTGTGTGTGTGTGTGTGTGTTTAGGAGTTGGGATGACTCTCCGATGGCTGCTTTGGATGGCTGATGGTTGGAGCCATTAACAAGGATAACGTCAACAGAAAGAGAAAGACCCTCAAGAAGAGGGTAAGTTATGCTCATGATCTGCTTTCAGAAAACAGAAATATTTCGCATGTTTTAGAAAGATTTTCATCCATTACACTGAAGACCTTTCTAGGTGTCATCTTCTTCCATCGATCATGACTTTCCCCAATGTATAGGAGAGAGGCCAAAAGGCCCCGTTTGGCTGGACTCCTTGCAAAGGGCAGAACCATGGACAAGGCACCCAGACCTGTGTTTGTCAGGGAGGAGTTGGTTTTATCTACAGGTTGGGACAGACTGCTTCTGAACTCTTTTCAATCCCAGATTTCTTTAGATTAAACTCCTCAACCATTGTCCTGCTATATGCGTGACTGAATATATTGTGTGTATGTGGTTGGTTTAGCAGAACATTGCTGTTTATTTATAATTATTATTATATATTCAGTAGAAATTATTATCCTATAAAATTATGATTGAAATAATTTAAGATAGATACTGGTGACTGTCTTCTTAGCCGAGGCTATGCCCATCCATTCATCTTCTGTTCTGAAGTCAGCCTCAGAACTATTTTTTATCATTTTAATTTTGAAATTTGTTTTATTAGTGAAATATTATAGTATAAGAACCATGGATTTTAATTTCTAGAGAAGTATTACTGATTTGTACACAATGAATATGAGTCTCTTGAAGGCAAAGTTTCTTTCTGTTTATTTTGGAGTCCCCAGCATATAGAATTTTCTGGCACATATGAAGTGCTTAGCAGATATTTGCGGAATATGAAATGATTTGTGGAATATGATGGAATTTAAATGATGGCTGTCTTTTTAAAGAAGACATTTTAGACTTTCTCAAGTCAAAGTTATTCATAATAATGGCATCATCATAGGCAATACTTTTGCCCAGAATATATTTAGAGTGTTACACTTGGGAAAAAAAAAGCCTGAAAATGACTTTCTTTTGTCTTTTCTCCACCCATGAGGACAGAGACATCAGCAAATTTTTTTTTCTCCTAAAGTCAGTGTTAGAGCTTCCTGGTCACTTTCTTTGCCCATTTTTGTCCATTTATAATGCATGGGTACTCAGATTTTTGGTTCTGTTTCTTGTCCCAAAGCACTTCTTATCAATCTTAACATGAAGTTGATATATAGACCTTCATGTAGCATTAGAAGTGTTTGCCAAAGGTCACTAAAACTATGAAGATTGTAATTCTAAATGTTATTTTTTTTTGCTGATTTTTTTTAAGCAAAATGCTCCTATCTTTTGAATTAGCAAATTGTATAACATTCACTCACCACTCCTACTCACATTAAACTTCAAGCAGGAGCATATTCTAAATACCCCAATTTTCCAGAACATGCAATAGCAGACATTGCTTAAGGGCAGCAGAACACTCTTTGCTGGCAGAACTCTACAACCCCTGGTGCACAGCTGGGTGTTAGTGGTAGATTGTGGGTTTTTGGGTTTTGTCTGCCCACTATCATGGCTCATCTTTTGTCTTCTGGTTCCTATGGGGACTCTTCTCTCATTCCTTGTGGTCTGAAGGGTTGTCATCATGAGGCCCCATCCACCCACTACAGATAGGGATGAGCGAATGACCCACTTAAGCACACTGTCCCCCAGCACTGGTGCTTAGTTTAGAGACAGGTGCAGGACTCAAAGCCCTGGGGTTGATGGTTAGAGAATACATCTGAAAAGGAAGCCATGCAGGACAGGATGATGACATCTTTGAAACCACTGTACCCAGCTGTGCTTGAGGTCCACAACAGGCTATCCCATTAAGTCAAATAACATAGTATCTTTTTGTGTGAGCAAGTTTGAGTTGGATTTCTATAACTTGCAATCAAAGGAGTCCCCACGAATATAGTATTTCATTGGAAAAGTTAAAACAATCATGATATTAACCAGCCTGCTCGAACCTCTTCCTTTTCTTAACAATTGGGATTTCTAACATATGCTTACTTAAATGCTTATAATTTAAGTGATATATCTGACTGGGAGACACACTTAGCCTAGAAGCTCATGTCAAACAATTCTTTATTTTTTATGGTACAAATTAAAAGTGACAGATCTGAAGCTGTTAAGAAATACACAAAGTGCAGCTTTACTGACCATACAGATATTGCTCTAAATTAAGTACAGTTTTTTTTTTAAAACATTAAGCAACCTGTGCAGATAAATCAGCTTTGGTTTCAATGTCAGAGCAAGTAAGGAGCTTTTAAATATCCAGTTTGGCTTCTTGGTCACAAGTCTATCATGTCAACTTCTCGTCATGATGATTTTTTTCCAAAACAACCCAGTTCTGTTTTCCTGCCCTCCCTCCTGCTGCCTGCTCCAGGGATGGAGAAGCAGATCTCTGTCGTGCCTCATAAGTGACCCTGGTGACCAGTCTAGATCACAGCACATAGAACAAAAACAAAAACAAAAATCACTTTCTTAACAACAAATAAACAAATGTGCCTCACATAATTTCAAGTTGAAGACAAGCAGATCACATGACAAAAAGCTCATTACAAAATGTTATCCAAACAGATTTTACAGTCAAACATTAAAATGAAAATCAATTTCCTTTTTCTCCATTTTTTTTAAGCTTGGTCATTAACTGGGTACAAGTAGAGTGCTGAGGTAAAACATTGATGAACAGTTTGTATTTCTTTTTTTTTCTTAAAATAGGAACAGTTTAGTATTGCAAGATTGTCAGCAACATTTAGCCATATCTATACAATGTGCATATACCTACAAATATTGAGCTTTGGTCCAGCGTAGAGAAACGAGCAAAGGCATTTTACGATTTCTTTTTGGTTATAGCTTGAGTTCTTTGATACGCCTCTACTTGTTTTTTTTTTCCTAGCTCCTTTTGCTTTTTTGTTCTCTCTTTTGTGTTGTGTTGCGTGTATGTATATGTGTGTGTATGTCTGTGTAATTACAACGTAAAAAACTAAAACCTTGCAAATGCAATTAAAACTTTCAACTGTTCAAAATATGGTTTTTGGGTTGAAAAAGAAAAAACAACAACAACCCACAAACAAGTGTAAAAGATAGCATCCATTGTCATTTTTTCACAAAATAATGAAGACGAAGATGGTAGTAATTTTAAAACATGTGAGCAAAATATTGAAGCTTGAAATACAATCACATATGCCCAAAGTGGCTTTTATTTTTTGTTGGTGGCAACCTTAACTTCCAGTTCTTGAAAACATAAAAGACACTTAAACGCTATTGGCATATGAAGTTGTTTACAAGTGGAAATAAGAAATGTTATCATAAAATTAAGCAATAGATGTAGTCCGAAAGACTTATGAGTTACACAGTATAATTTATATTCCTAAGAATCTGTTCAGGCACCTTTTTATGCCTTGTAGCAAAAGATTTATCTGTAAAAAATGAATATAAGAAGCATTACAACACCTTATAAATAATTTATAAAACAATACAAAATTATAAAACTATAAAAAAAATCACTGCACATGAATGGTGTTATGACTGTGGGATGAATATATTTATTTTTTGTTCCACCCTGGAAGATTACTTTTATTTTATACTTTCCCTGTCCTAGTTAGACCCTCCCAATTATAGATCTCAGAAGTGAGCAGGCCTTATGTAACCGCTGCAGGCATATATTTAAATATTTAGCATCCTTCATATGTTATCTTGTTAACTTCTCTTCTTGGGGAGCTTTCCTTGATGGAATTTGGAGCAAGTCTTAGGAGAATCCAAAATCTGTTTTAATCAATAAAGTTTTGGATTTCTGCCTTGTTGGTATTTGTGCAGTTTTTGAGGTGGTGAAACGGGTACCATGATGTTTTCGTCATTGAAGATCAGGTTAGCGGTGGCCCAATGGGCATCAGACTAGGGAAATGGAAACACCCTTACAGGCGACTCATTCCGCTTCCAGGATTTCTTTTAGTGTTTCCTTGTTGGTAGCCTCTTGATTGTTGCACGAATCATCGGAGGGGATAATTATACTGTAGCATTTACACAACCAGCAAAGGAGCCAACAGAAGAAACTCAAACCCCCAGGGGAGAGGGAGTGTTTTAGGGACGTAGATGGCATTTCTAAACAGTTGGACAACTTGATGTGGGGTTTCTCTTATTTCTTTCACAATTTACTTCTAGATAGTACATGAGCATGATTCTTAATTAGTTACTCATAAATATTTACATTTTGACAGCAAGCAAATTGACGGATGTCTTTTGCCTGCTCCTTTAACGAAACACCTTCTGCCTATACCGGAGTGCAAACTTCAGTGGCAGGCTCCGAGGTTCATCTCCACTGCAGCCTCATATCTTGCTTAATTGGGCTATCGCAGCCTGCAGATCTTTTAAGTTATTTTTAAAAAAGGAAATAATCCTCTAGTTCTAATAGTGAAGGCTATTCTGATATGTTAGATAAGTCCCTTCTATATTTTTTCTATCAATGAAAACATGTTGCTGTTAAAACCTCCTGTCCCCTCAAGAACCTGGCCTCTCAATTTCAATTATTTAAATTTGCCCGCCACCTTTCTGCTCCATTTATATATCCCAAGAACAGTGGCTCCCCCACTGAAAAAAGTCTGCCATCGCTATTGGAATGAAAGAAGTAGCAGAAAAGATGAGATTAATAGGATACACGATGGTCTTTAATGATCCAGTCGCTATCACTTTCTTGTTAACCTGTTTCTTTGTGTGTGTGTTTATGGGTGTGTGCATGCCATGTGTGTATTTTGACTGAAATCTTGAGACATTTCTTTGGCTATCAGACTTCTGAGAGAAATTGCTTTGCACAGAAGCATAACATAGATGTAAGTATTGAACCAAATGTGCAGCTTATGTTTATATTACAAAATTAGTTTTGGTCAGCTCTCCATGTACGTGGCCAACAGACTGAGAAAAATCCCAAGCTCTGGTGTGGACAGTGAGCACAATTACAGCTTATGCCAGTGTTGACAGTTCATTGAGCAAAGCCTTAGTTATTTTGGAGTCTCTCCTGCATTTCACTAGGATCTGAGTGGCAAAGACTATTTCTCCCCCACTTCTGTGGCCTTCCAGCAGACCTCAGAGGCCATGCATGAGGGAGATGGAGAGGAAAAAAGAGAAATGCAAGCTCCATTTTCTTTTCTCAAACCCACAAGTCATAGTGAGAAAAAAGCAATGAATGCTTTGGCACACGATCCAGGATGTCCCCCACCCCTCCCTGACAAAAAGAAAGAAAGGAAAAAAACAAGATCGCTCCCCCCCACCCCCGGAAAAAAAACCCCAATAGTGAGCCTCACAGAATGGCTTCAACAATGGCACCCACCCCACGGGTGGAGACAACAGATGAGAGAGATGAGAGAAATCAGGCTTCCTATTTTTCCGTTAGTACAAATGTAAAAATTCGTAACACAACTTTACGCACAGAGAAGAGCAGACGAACGACCGCGTTTGCAATGCCAAGTTTCTGACTTTGGTTAATAGGTTTCATAGTGAATCAGCACTTAGTACCTGAAGGATGCAGTCTTTCCTCCAGGTGGCAGGCTTGTATTCGCTTTGAACAGATCAAAGTTTTTGTTTGTTTGTTGTTGTTGTTGGTTTTTGGTTTAGTTTTTTCCTTTTTCCTTAAAATGTGTTCACATTTTCATAATATACAGAAAAAAGTACGTGGTTATTTGGTTCGCTTTAAGTCCATTAAAAAACTGGCTTTGGGGAGACAGGTGGGGGAAGGGATCTATCCTAACTTGCACACCTTCAGTGTGGTGTATTCCTTGTTTAAAAATTTTCAAAAAAATTTCTTTCTCCTTTTTGGAAAACCAACGGACATGTAGAAACCATTCTGTCCACTTGGTAGTTTTCTTAGTCTTTTACTTACAAGGGTGATGATGACTGGAGCTATTTTTAAATTTAAATTAATTTTTCTGTTTTGTTTTGTTTTGGTGGAGTCCCAAGGGTGGAGCTTAGTTTCTGTGGATTTTGCTTCTGATTATGAGTGGTCATCTCTTTAGGAGTTTTCTTCCAGAGAGTCTGTTAAGGGCTCCAGAGGGACAGCCGTGGTTGGCTCGTGCTGTTTTAAGCGTTTAATTGTGTTCTTCAGGGCTTGCCTCTTATTGCAGAACCAAACTCTAACTACTTCCCGATCATAGTTCAGCTTCTCGGCAATTTCGGTCATTTCCTGCCCAGAGGGGTGTGTGTTCTTCTCAAAGTGGGCATTGAGGATCTCAAGGGCCTGGGGTGTGAAGGAGGTGCGCCGCTTGCGCTTTTTGGACGGTTCACTTCCGATAAACTCGGTCAGGTTCTGCATACCTGCTCGATGGCGGGCCTCAGCCTCAGCCATCCACCGCTCAAGCACCGGCTTGATCTTCTGGGCACTTTTAGGGGTGATGTCCAGCTTTTCAAACCTGGCAGGATACAAAAGGCCAGGGTTCAGTTTGGCTGTCAGACTGCTAGCTATAGTGTTCTCTTGGGCTTCCTGTGGTAGGAAAAAGTGGCTTCTCAGGATGGTGTGTCTGGGGGGAAAATTGAGAAAGAACAGTCTTACACTGAGTCCTCTGCCAGGGTGGGCCTCCTGCCTGCCTGCCTGACTGCCTGGCAGGGCGAATTCACTCCAGGTTAACAGCCAGCTGCAAGGTAGCCAGCCCCACCCAAGCCAGCGCCCACCCTCCCAGCGTGCTCCATGCCAGTGCATGCAAACCACACGCGCACACAGATGGGGCAAGGAGAGGCAGATACAGCAGGACGCGCGAGCTATCACAACGGGCACACAAACAATTCAGAGGCCTTTTCCCTGTATACTCTGCGATCTAAGCTTTTATTGAATGGTACCAGTTCCATTTCCCCAATCCTCGGAATTTTTAAGACAAAAATTAACACTAGGAAGTGACATCAAAGGCAAGAGTTGTCATGGTCTTTCATTTAAAATGCTTCTGTATACGGTTTACATTTGATTTTCTTTAAATTTCCCCCATTGACATGGCTATGATAGTGTTACCGCTATTACCATAGTCAGTGAAGGCAACTGGAATGTTTCTTTTATAGCTCTCTTTTTATCTCTCTTTTGCGTTTCATTTTGACTTCTCTCTCTCTTTCTCTCTCTCTCTGGGAGCAAACAATTTTCACCATATGTAAGTTAACAACATGCTCCTTTTCCAGATAAAACATAGCCCATTGCTACTTTCCTGTTCTGGCTCAAACAGCTGGACACTTTGTAATTACTATGGAACGCTCCACCCCTGGATGTGCTAAGGCAACCTCATGCCTTCCAAACACCGACCACTGTAATGGTGTACTTTTGCACCAGGGCATCAAGCTGTGTTTAATGTGTGATATCTGCAAACTGTACTTGAATGATATCATTTTCTGTAAATGAGGTCTTCTATATATCAATTGCCATCAGCAATTCTTTGCTACATTGACTTTAAAAAATATGAAGCGTCTTGGACAAAATTATATAGAATGTTTTAAGAGGTCATCCTGGTACCAAACTAATACTCACGCTCAATGAAATGCAAAAAAAGTACCAATTCCTTTTATTTGTTTGTTTGTTTCTTTTAAATCCAAATTCACTACCCTCCAGTATGACAATTTTGGATACATTATTTCCTTCTATCTTTTACAGTATTCCATGCTGATGAAAAACAGCCATCTGATTGTCAAGTGCATCTTATTACAATGGTCTGTTCTTACAGAGTTAAAATGAGACCATGTTAGCCACAATGCTTTATAAGGATGCTTGCAAAAGGACAGAAAAGGATAGGCTTTCTTTATGTGCCATAATCTTATTTTTGGCAACACATTTTAGATCTCTTATAATGTGATAAGCAGCACAAATAGTATCAAATTTTAATGCGATTTCTGTAGCATTCCCCATCCATGTAGAGTTCAAGGAGTTATTTGTTTATTTTTGACAAGCCCAACTTCCACTATTGGTCAAGGGGGGGGGGAAGTATATTTGCTCTCATACAAAGTGAACTAATCATTTAATGTTGTTTAATGAGCTTGTCATTTGTGGTAAGCTCCCCAAAAGCTCTAATTGTTGTGCTAATTTGCCACATACCATATTTTGTCATAGTTCATTATAAGAGCCCTAAAGTTTCAAACTCTTGATAGCATGACAATAGGTTTTACAGTGTCATGGCACCAGGGGACAGATCTTGTGATAGGGCTGCCCAGTGTCTTGGTGGCATCTTTTTCTCTGAGCCTCTGATAGGAAGGGACTTAAAGCAATACCAGGAGTCACTGCAGCTAATAAGGGACAAGTGATGCCTGAGTGTGCAGGCTCCAGTGTAGATCCTTTGCCACCCTTTGAATTCACTTAAACTGTTCCAATGTAAGATCTTAGTCTTTCAACTTTTTTTTCCTTGGTAGATAGTTCCTAAAACAATCTCACAGAAACATTGGAAGCTAGGGAAAGGGCCAAAAGGCAATGCATCTGACATGTTTTGTTATCCTAGGAATTCCCAAGGTCTCTGCATTTCAGCCCAGCTTTTCCGACTACTCCCTGGGGAAGACTTTAGAAATCAATATATTTGATTGGGAATGCACAAGAAATGCTAGGTGCATGAGTCAAAACGTTAGTTAGCACTTACATCAGTAAAAAATAAACCACATTTTAGGCCTAAAAAGAAGCCAAAGAGGAATTTAGCACCAATAGAAAATTGGCAACAACTTAAAAACCTGTGGCTGCCTTTATCCCAAGGCTGTCGAGATGAAACAAAATTAATGTTTCCCAGCAGGGAGCAACGGTATTCATATCATTGATACTGCTTGTTAGTGTTGATGCTTCTGTACATGTTGTTTGGAATAACATATACAAGCTTTGAAACAAATTTCCCAGCAGTAGTATCCTTGTATAGACTGAATAAAGGTTATTTTCTACAGGGAGGTATCTTATAAGAAAAAACAGTAGGGGAGGCCACAGAAGTGAGAGGATCCTATGGTGCTTTTTGTATTTAACAACAATCAATGGGTTTTATGGAAAATCATTGAGCAAAATGTGAGCTGCAAGCTACTACCCCATACTGATGTTATTTATAACCTTAGTCTTAAACTGCAGGAAAAGTACACTTCCGTCCTTTGGGGAATACATTAAAAGTATAAAGAGCAGATAAAAAGACAGCATTTCATGGATCACCAAGAACAAAATCCACTTAAATGAGTTTAGAGTTGGTTTCTTGGCTTTTCCTGATGGAGGAGGACTCATAAGGCATTGCCCAAGAGGAAAAAGCTCTTACCGAAGTGCCTTTGTTACCTCATGCATAAACATGGGATTAGTGCAACACACACATGCATGCACGGGGTCTGCTTCTGACGACTTAACCCGGATCAACTTGAACACAACCAAGGCTGGATTCTGTCATTTATTTATTTAATTTGGTGGGGGCATGGGCAAGGTTAGGCCAGATTGTCACTACCCTTTCCTGAGCCATTTTAAGCAACCATATATTTTTTTAAAACATGCTTTTAAAGCGGTGTCTGGGAAGGCAAGTGAAAACTTTGAAGGTCACAAGATGGTAAATTTTTTTTTTTTAATGTGTGTTTACTTGGAAAATCCTGATAGCCATCTCTGGCCAGAAATAGTGAAAGCGATAACACAGATTAGGACCAGCAACTCCGCAACATTTGCTCAGCATAGCAGACAGGAGTGGGTGGCTCTCAGTTGCTTAGGAATGTAGGCCCAGAAGGAGGACCCTGGCCCTGGGGTAGTGTATTTCCAGTGAGATCACCCCGCCTTGGAAGTTCTTAGTGAGTTGACAAGAGTTATCAAGCCGGGACCCCCAAATCTGCTTCAGCACCTTCATTTGCATCAAGATCACCAGTCCCAACATACAGCTGCCCCAGACTTTGTTCCCACTTTCTGCCCCTCCAGCTTCGCCCACCCGAAGAAGAAAAGCTGAGCCACGAGGACAAACGAGGCCCAGGCTGGCCAGGAGAGGTTACAGCATGCAGGCGCGGGTTACCTGCAGATGGCCGACTGGCTGTACGCGGGGCCCTCTGTGGCACTGAGAGCCTGTCCCACCTGAGTCTGGGTCAGGCCAAGGGACAGGCGCCGGATTTTAAAAGCTTTGGCAAATTCTCGGATCTCCTCCAGATTAACCCCATCCACCTCACCCGCTGCCGTTTGAGGATCTGTGGAGATGTTTTTAAAAATAGGATCAATACGTCAACACACAACCGAGCAATACCGTTTATTATGGTTTATAAGAAAGTGGTTCTCTTTAACAGCAGAGTGATAAGGAAACCAACATCACAGAATATTTTCTTTGTCTCCCGGATGATGTACCTGAGACTATCCTTAACTCATTACACCTCCACAAATCATCCTTCGAGATGTTTCTGTTCCAGATAAAACCACAGCTTTCTCACACTGCCACTTCCCCAATGCAAGATCATGCTCCTTCGGGCCTCACAAATAACAGCCAGCTATGTGGGGTGGGGGGTGGGGGTGCAGGGTGCAACTCCGTTTTGTCAGAATTGTTCAAATATTGTACAAAACTATAAAAATGGAAATGTTTCCATTCAGAATGTCTTAATTGGAAACTTTAGCGCTAGAAACTGCTTTTAGAAAAAATAGCATTTCGTGTTTCCCCTTTTACCTGATCACCAATGCAGCCAGGCTAATGTTGCCTAGTTTATTACATTTACATTAGTCCCTCAGAAGAGCATGCTTATGAAATTGTGAAAATAATATTGTCTCCCCCCTGTTCCTCATAGTAGTTTACTGACACAGACGCCTTTGTCCCCTGAAAGGGCACATAATAAAAAATGCTTACCACAGAAAGGCTCCTTTGGTGCCGGATAACGTGGTCAATTTAGGACTTATCAAGGGAAATGACACAGCAGCTGGAGAATGAAACTTTTCCCCCCCTGGCTACTGATCCCTGGATAAATGAAAGCGTACACCAAGCTGGAGACAGCATGGGTTGGGGATGGTGGAAGATTTCAAAGCGCTGCTCAGTCCTGCCTGTAGCGAAGCTATTCCCCTTGCAAGCTGGTTCTATTGTTCTTCACTTCATTCCTTGGACTTAGGTGGAAGTTTTTCTCTTCCTCTTTCTGCACAATAACCCATCAATTTCAGTAAATCTGAGTACTTGTCCAAGGACTGTGATGGACTATATTACTCTTCTAGGCTCAGGGGTATAGAAACTCTAGTTGTTATGAAAAAAAAAAACCCAAAACATTTACATGCCAAGTGTCAATTTTTCAAGGACTTTTAAATATGAATGTTAATATCTGTATGGAGTTTGGAGTTTCCTGTATAGACTCTCTCATTACTGGGGAAGTATTCCCTCTAGCCTAAGGAAAATGAACTCTATCAATAGAATCAGCAAATACAAGGGTGCACTGCACTTTTATCTTCACATTTAAAAAGAAGTCCTATATAATTTTTATATGTCATTAGTCATAATTGCATTGTGGAAAGACTGAAGAGTGTTACAACCACTCCTATCAGTCCATAATTTTTAGAAAATGTCTCTGGGAGCCCTGAGTGGAGGGAGGGGAAAAGAATATCAGTCTCTATGAAGTCTGCAGTCTATATAGGGGAATGGGACTCAATACTAATGCATAAGAAGCAGAGAAAAATACCAGGCAGAGTATAATCAAGAACTAATGGTGTGACACCCATACCAGGTGCACAAAGACAGGAGAGGAGACAAGAGGGAGGATTTCTCTATGTCTTCCCCAATGGGCAGCTTTCAGAGAATGGAAGGGCCATATTCTGGTCAGTAGGAACAGTGTGAAGACAGGCACAGACCCAGGAAGGAGCAGAACATGGGAGTGGGGGTGCAAGGTTGGTAGAGTGAGTAGGAGCTCGTGCTAGGAGTGGTGAATATTGCAGTACAGCACATTGAGAATCCAAGTGCATGGACACGGATGAGGGGGTGTTGGGGGTGTGTGTGTGTGTGTGTGTGTGTGTGTGTGTGTGTGTGTGTGTGTGTGAGACTATAAAACTGGTTTGGCTGTTTAAATGAATCAAAATCCTGCCTTTGTCCAAAACTCTCCCCAGAAGGCTGGCAACATTTGGCTAATGAAAGACTTGTTTGGTTGTCCCTGGTAGAAATCTGCACTCTGGATCTTAAACCCCACCAGCACAGCAGCTTGCAGGGGCTTCTGGAGCTCACTAAAGATTGTGGGAGGTCACATTCAGCACTCAGTAGCCTGGAGCCTCTGTTCCCATTTCCTCATGAAAACATTCCTAGAACAGAAGTGGCAAATGAGGAGTTTATAAATAAAACCCAGCTTTCCCAGAGCTTACAATTTAAAAAAATTACTTGCCAACAGGTAAACATAGATTTCTTTCTTTCTTTTTCTTTTTCTTTTTTTTGAGTTGGAGTCTCACTCTGTTGCTCAAGCTGGAGAGTAGTGGCACGCTCACGGCCACCCCAGCGTCGACCTGCCGGGCTCCGGCAATCTTTCTGCCTCAGTCTTCTAAGTAACCAGAACTACAGGCATGTGCTACCATGCCCAGCTAATTTTTGATTTATTGTAGAGACGAGGTCTCGCCAAGTTGCCCAGGCTGTTCTCAAACCCATGGGCTCAGGCAATCCTCTTGCCTCGGACTCCCAAAGTGCAGGGATTACAAGCTTGAGCCACTGTGCCTGGCCGTAAACATAGATTTCTAAAAAAAAAAAAAAATCTAGATCATCCACATTCTTTGAAGTGTTAGATTTGGCTGCACTGGATGTGTATTTGCCCTTGGTAACGCCTAGTCAGCTGGAGCTGATTCTGGCTGCCTCTTCAACTCCTCACCCAGCCGCCTTGGACCTGCTGTCTGCTTAGCCTTTGTGACCCTGTGTTTAGAGCATGCGTTTCTGATGGGGCCGAGTTGGTTCTGAGAGGGAGGAAGGAAAAGACTTAGATAATACAATAGTCTAGCCCCTGAGAGGCTATAGTACATCAATAGAACAGATATATGCACTATACCTATGGTATTAAAATGTCATGAGTAAATGAAGATAATTAGGATAATTAGGGGGCCCCTGGTCTACTAGACAAAAGCCCAGGAAGGGGAACTCAGCACCTTTTTGTGTAATTTGTTGATTGCTAAAAGTGAGCTACTCAGCTTTCTTAATATTAGTGTCTTTTCCCATAGAACTCAGATGGTAAAATGCATTATTATGGTTTTGCTCCATGGGTTCCCAGAGTACAAATTTTCCCTACCCAAAGAAGGAGTTCATTCCTAGACAAACATTGGTTTTACTCTGATTACAACATACAGAACTTATCTTCACATTGGGAGAATTCATTAGATGGTATCTGTAAGATGTTTTGAACCATTCAAAAGATTAATATATATATATATATATATTTTAAATCCCAGAGTTCTGTCTTAAACTTGATTATGACACACTGTGTTTTACTGTGGCACAGTTTGCCTTCCTTAAGGGAAACTTTCTTTTCATCTAGAGAAAGGAAAACAAGAGGCTTCCTTGGAATGTCACCTGAGCTCTCAACCTATTTCAAGAGTTTGACATTCTGCTCTGGGATAAGTCAACCTGGCTTTCTGTCTTCCATTCTCCTGGCCCTGGGGAGGTTGAGTTCTTTTTAAGGATGAATCTGAGGCCACCTTGATGAGGACTTCAGGAAGAAGCCTCAGATGTCTCACAAGGTGGATCCAACACCTTTAACCAGCTCTAGAGCAATCCAATCTGGGGGTTTTCTGGATTGAGGAGGAAGTGACATCTTTTACAGATGTTTGCTCAGGTTAAGTCAGCTCAATATATTAAATGTATGGCCCAAAAGCAAGAGCAGTTATGGCCAGGGGCCACCCTGAGTCTGATGCTTGATCAACCTACAGAGGGATTAACTGGCCTGGAGATTTAGGAGAAACTGTTGTTGAAAATTGGCAGTGTTTTATAATGATGATGCCTTCCAAATCAAATCTAGAAGGCATGGGCTGAAAAATAAAAAGATTTCTATGGGCGCTAAATGCAAATTGTGCGAAAGCAAACTTGCTTTGCAGTATCTGGGTGCATGACCACTGGGCCCATAGTGAGTTGAGTGTTTAGGATGCACTAATCAGGACAGGTGTTTTGCTTTTGTTTGTTTGCTTGTGTTTCAAATTGAGCGCCTTCTCATTGTTATCCTAGGTATCAGTGCAAAGTGTTGCTAAATGGGCTGAGCAGTCACTAAGCATCAACATCATTTTTCTATAATCCCTGTTTATGGGATTGTTATGGGAATGGTATGCATCTTTAAAGAAACTGCCAAAAGCATGGATTAACTATTTTATGTAAACATCCACCTACTTTTTAGTGCTATTTGCACAGCCAATAATGGGCATATTTACCAAATATTTCTGAGAAATGAGAAACCATTGGGGAATGTGCAATGCAATTTGGGAGAACAATGTACTCGCAATATGGTGACTTCATTGGGTTGTGGGAAATGGCATGAGTTGTGAATCAGGGATTTCACTGTGCTATCTGCTATCATCATGCACCTTTTTTTTTTTGTCACGCACCTTTATGTACACTTTATAGTTTTGTTTTTTTCTGGGACTAGCTATAAGTCCTTTGCTGTGTAAGGATCAATGAGCTTAGGGGTTTTGAAAAAGTATCCTGGAAAACAAACAAACACACACCAAACAATCAAAAACCCCAATTCTATCTATTTCTAAACAGTACACTGCAAATCTTAAATCAAATTGGGACATTTTTAAAGTAATTTGACTTTCCTTCTAGACTTTCTAAAAATCTTTCTTAACTATATCTACCTCTGATGACTCTGGAGACCGAGCACATTTTAACACAGGGCAAAATGTATAAGTGCTACTAACAGGTCTTGTGTAAATATTCCAAAAAGTATACAAATTTGGTAATTCTGAGGCCAAATGCCCTGTTCTTTGCATGCGAAGATACTGTTATCATTGCCAAGGTATTAACTTGTCATTGCTTTGCTTAGAGTGGGCAAAATTTGTGTATGATCTACCTATTCTAGTTTATCTAGCATATAACTGGTCATCCAACATTTGTCATTTGACAATGACAAAGAGAACTCACTGGCCATGGTCTTGATGTAATAACAAATACATATTTGGTCTTCATCCCTGGTTCCTGATGTAGAGCTCCTAAAATTCTCGTAATTTCCTAAGAAACAGAAATACTAGGAATATCTTTTGTTCTAATATTTAGCCTTTGACACAGAGTTCCTAAGTCCCTTGGAATTTTCTAGGCGATAAGAGCATCTTTTGTTCCAATGAGGTGACTCTTAGTGGGCTCCAAGATAGCTTCAGGATGGTGACTGGTCATTAGAAAGACCAAGCCATGATTACAAGCTTGGAACTTCAAGCTCCACCTCCATCCTCAAGGGAGGGAAGGGGCTGGATTATTGAGTTAATAATCCATCATGCCTGTGTGATGAAGCCCCCATAAAAATCACTAAAGTCTGGAATTCAGAGAGCCTCCCAGGTTGGTGAGTGCCAAGTGCCACATTCAAGTGCCAAGAGGATGATACACGCCAACTCGACAGGGACGAAGTTCGTGTGCTTGGGATCCTTTCAAACCTCCCCCTGTGTACCTCTTCATCTGGCAGTTCATCTGTGTTCTTTATCACATTCTTTATAATAAACCAGTAAAGGTGTTTTCTTGAGTTCTGTAAGTCATCATAGCAAATTATAGAGCCAGAGGATGTAATTATTCATTCTATAATTGGGTTTTGAGAGAGACGAGATGTAATTAAACATGTTGTAAATCTGTAGCAACTGGAAGTCCAACAATGGGTTTGTGTAGAGTCTAACCCCTTTATCACTGCTAGACCCTATCATGCCTGCTGGAGGAGATTGTAGAGTTAGCATGATCTCCTCATTCAGGCTCTGCATACGAGTTTGGAGCTTCTTGCTTCCAGGGCAAGTGGCAAGAGTCTCTCTCCCCCAAGTCTGCATATTTCACATCAAGAATGTGTAATACATAACGCAGTTCATTCATCATGAACCTAGAACTTAGATGTCCTACTGGTCACTGTACAATTGAAATTCCATCTGGCCCAATAAGTAGCTCTGTTACTGATATCTCAGAAAGATGAATACTTTCCTGATCAGCTTGTGACAAGTGTCTAGTTTCACCTGTCTATCTGCTGTCTACCCATCCATTTATTCAACTTTTATATTCATCTAACATGCATTAATTACTTGGCTTGTGAAAAGCACTGTTTTAGTGGGGGTGGTTTGTGCTTTTATTTCATATTTAACTTATTTCTTTATAAGAGGCTTAATTTTGGTCTCGTTTCTTTCAGGATTATCCTAAATTTATGACCTTGCTGCCATTTAGAAAGAGAGCATTTTGATAAAACTTGTATAGAATATTGAATTAGAATAAAGTTGACTCTTTTTCCATAACAACCCTAGGAAGGGCTTTTTTTAATTGGTAGAAGTCTGACAGTAATTAAATTAATTTTATTAATGATTTTATTTAAGACGAGGGTTTCTGACTCAAATGGAGAGGATTGTATATCTAAAAGACCTAAAACACAGTTAATGGAAAACTGCATATATACCCTGAAACCGGTGTTGACCCATCTTTTAGATCAAGAGCATCCAGACTAGTCCACTGAAGTGCTGGGCATTTTAACATTTTTCTGGAAAGCCTCATTCCATTTTCTTTTTCCACCCACCGGTATCTTTCTTACTTAAATTATCCATAATATAAATATACATACTTATACACATACAAATATAATTATTTTGAGGGAGATTGTTTGTGGGGGGAGGACAGGGCAACCCTCTATTTTGCTTCGCATTACCAGATTTGCCCCATCATGTCAAGATCCTATTGTTTCTGTTATAACAGGTCATTCAAGACACTTGACCAAATGCAGATCCTCACATGTGTCCTTGTTTTATGCCATAGATGTCTTTGAAGTGCTTTAGCTTTTTAAACTCATAGCTACTGGACTTTTGGTCCCTGGTGAATTGCAATCTATACACATGTTCTGCAATTTTATATATAAGTAAAAATTGCACAAAAGGCAAATGACTGACATTAAATCAGACCGTTGTCCCCTTCATCTCAACATGCTTCTATTTGCATGTGATAAATCTGCTATCTTGACCTAGGACCAAATACTATTTCTAAAAATATATATGACCTGGTCCGGGAGGCAGGCTTGCAGGCCTATTCTATTTTATGAATGGTTGCCCAGAGGTTTCCCATCTGATTCCAGCCCACGCAGCTACCCCCACATGCCACTGGAGGCGGCTCACTGTGCACACACACCCACCCGCCCACAGGCACGCTCTCTTTTATTTCCTCTGACACCTACAAATAGAATGGCAGGGAACTTCAAACACACAGAAAAAGCAGCTTGACCCTCCGGCTGAGTGCCTGTTGTTGGTTATTTCAGTTGTGAGCCATGTGGCTCATGCCCCGCAAGCTGATCAGTTTCTACCTTCTGAAGTGGCGGGCCTGACTCAGCACATGAAGAGCCACTTAAGACAGAACCTGGCCCCTGACATGTACTAATTCAGGGGGTGTGCTTTGGGGGCCTGCTTCCCTCAGGAACCATCTGGCCCTGGGCACAAGCTTCAACCCAATATTGGTCTAAGCAGTGCCAGGAGATTCCTCTGCAGGGTTGAAGGAGGGAGAGAAGGGAGGAGAGGAGAGAGGGAGGGAGGGGGAGAGAGAGAGTGAGAGAGAGAGAGAGAGAGAGAGGAGAGAGAGAGAGAGAGAGAGAGAGAGAGAGATAGGCATTGCAATTCAGCAACAAGGAGGCCACCATGATTTAAACCGAGCCAGAAAGAATACTTACTGCTGACTAACTGGCCCACGCTCAAAGCTGAAGAAGAGGAGGATGAGGAGGAAGAAGAGGAAGCCTGCCGGACGGGACTTTGAGACATGGATGCTTGACTGTGAGCCAGGTGTAGAAGGCTGCCTTGGGAGGCTGCTTGACCCACTGACGTCTGGGAGGGTTGGTGGAGCTACATGGGGGGGGGAAATGTAAAAAATACACACATGAATGAAAAGTTAGGGGGGAAATGCCAGGGAACAGAAGTTTTATCTGGGGTTGAAGCATTTTATTTCCAAGAATATATACTTCTCAGGGAGAGTGCATGCCGTACACAACAGGCAGGGATTTTTTGTGTATAATATGTCACCACTTGCTTGACAGGCATTTTATTCGTAATTTTAAATATATTAATTATTCCCTTCTTGGCTTGCTAGAACACCTAATTTTCTGCATTTCTTGACCCTGGCTTGTGGCTGGACTCTTTCTGCCTGTTCATGTAATCACAGCACACTTGACAGGCTTCTCAAGTATGTCTAGATAAAATATGGCACAGTCAACTCGGAATGCGAAACAAACTTAAAGTTGTGGCTGTGCCCCACCATTTTATCTTACGTAGCTGGTAGTTTTGGAAAATTTCCAATTTAGGCTGATGTATATGGGAACTTTCTGCTCTCCCAGGCTCAGGAGTCTGAGTGGATTACTGTGGAGTTGATACAATGCTCTCTGATAGTCTATAGACAATTAAGAGAAAAGGTTTGGGGTCAGGACAAAAATCTCCATTAATATTTGTAGCACTCAGCTGTTATGTTTTACTCTGTGCCAGACACTGTTTTAGGAGCATTCATTTAATTCTCACATCAGCCGGGGGGTGGTACTATTTCTATTCTCTTTTACAAACAAGGAAACTGAGGCACAGAGCGATTAAAGAATTTTATAGGTTCATCCAGCTGGCATGGAGGAGATGGTCTCTGGACCCATGAAGCCTGACTCTAGGGCCCAAGTTTTTACTTGCAATGCCACAGGAAATAATTAATTTAATTTAAACAATTTTGTGTACATGAAGGAAGGCTGTCTTTATGTCCATTTATTCACTATTCCTTTATAGTTTATAAAAGACCGTTGCTATGAGAGGCAAGAGGAGCTCAGCTGAGGAGAGGAAGGAGAGAAGAAAGGGAAGCGACTGCGAGTTCTAGGTCCACTTGGAGGCCTGGGATGGATGTCTCCGTCATGTGTTGTCTTTCTGGAAACCTCCCGCAAAGGCAGCCCAGGGCCCCGAGTAGGTGGACAACTAGCCTCAGCAGTTAGCCACCTTTGTTGGTTGGTTATAGCACTTTCTGGTTTACAAAGTGATTTCATATCCATCATCATGCTCACAGAGGTGTAGCAAGGCTTTTATAGAAGGCAGTTGGCTTGGGAGTAGAATAAGATTAGGCCCTGAACTTTTGTGGGAGACCCATTCCCCAAACAGGCAAGAATCGGAGAAGGTCCACCACCTTTTCCACATCTAAGAGCCAGCCTAGGGCTATATAACTTCTTCACATGTGCCACTGCTTTCCCAGTGTGTTTGCATGTGTGTGGTCATTTCTCCATTAAACTTTATTGAGATGTAATTTATACATAATAAAATACACCTATTTCAAACGTACAATTTTATGAGTTTTGTCAAACGTGCATGTATGTGAAACCACCATCATAATCAAGATATAGAAACTTTTCATTGTTCCACATTGCCTTGTACCCTCTGCAATCAATTTTCCCCTGACTCCCCACACCAGACAACCACCACTCCGTTATCTGTAGTATGTGCTCTTTTTGGATCTGGCTTTTGCTTTGCATACTCCTTTCGAGATTCTTCATCTTGTTACACAGATCGGTAGTTCACTCCTTTTTATTGCTGAATAGCATTTCACTCTCTATATGTGAATATAATATATTGTTTATCCATTCATCTGAGGTGGGCATTTGGGTTGTTTCCAGTTTGGAACCATTATGGGGCTATGAGGAATAAAGCTATTATAAACATTGATGAGCAAGTCTGTGTGTCTACTTGTGTTTTTGTAATCTGTTACATAAATCCCTGGGAGTGGAATTACTGGATCATACAGTAAATATACGTTTAACTGTTTAAGAACAGCCCAAACTTATTTCCTGTGGCTGTACTATTTTATATTCTCACCAACAATGTATAGAATTCCAGTCACTCTACATCCTCATTAATACTTGAGATTGTCAATCTTTTTAATTCCCTAGCGTGTTTTTAACCATCAAGTTAAAATGTGCTTAAGGAGATCTTTCTTCTTCTGGTCCCCTGTGATAATAATTAATAATGGCTCTTCTGATTCATACACTATTTTTCTATAGCAGATATGCCTGGTATGATTGTGAGAAGTAAATGACTGGCCGAATGCCATGTGTCTACTGAACACTAGAATCCAGGGTCCCCTCCCCTGCATAGTTCAGGGCTCTTCCCAGGATGCCACTCTGTCTCTCCCACAGAATTGCCTGCAGTTACATTTCAAGTGAATCCATATTGCTACTTAGCTATGCTAAGTGGGGGCTAGATTATGAACCAAAGATAGTTAAAATCGACACGGGAACCCAAATTAATATGCATCAAGCATCTGCCAAAGGTAATTAGCCAACCTGCTGAGCACAAAATCAACAATTGAATCCAGTAAATTTTATACTGTAGGGACACATATTAAAAATTAAATCCATTTTAATTTGCTTAATAAAATGTGATGGATATTTGCATGTCAATCTACCCCCCTGTAACCTATTGAGTTGTCCTTCTAAATACTGTTACTTGGCAAAAGCTTTTTATAGTTTTGAGTTACTGAATCATGAGATACTCTTCAGTTTTACCATTCCATCAATATTTCATTGGCCCTGGGTGTGGTAAAGAACCATTAAGGAATTGGATTAGATAATAATCGATTTAAATATTTCTTCCTCAGACACGACTCAGTAAAGAAAAAATTACTAGGCCGCATCTCATTTGGGAGTCACCAAAGCAAGCTAGGGGCTAGCCATTAAGCTGTGCAAGAGAAGAAATTAGAAAGGAAAATAAAATCTTTCTTAAAAGAAAGGTTTTTGTTTCATGTCTACATGGTTAAAAGGAGTCAAAAGGAATCTAAGATTTCTAGGATATTTTTCTTCTAAAGTAATCATTTTTAGGACATTGGAGTCCTGCTTGCCGCCAGAGTTCAACCAGACAGTTCAGAAAAAACAATAAACATTCCTAAAAGTTCTTACTTGTCAAGAATTAATAAGATTATATAAGCAGTACCATCCTAATGGAACCTATATATCTCATTCCAATTGCCAGTGTAGACATGTATTTTAAATTCTAGAATCACTTGCAAGCCCCTATAGAATAGCCTACCATACATATCAAAATCAGCCCAGATTTTCATAATCTCCTTCATAATTTATTTCCTCAGAAAAAGAGGACATTAGAGGTACCACTTCTGTTACCATCCATCCCTAAAGCTACAATTCTTTCAGGTAAACTATGAAGCACAGCACTATGTTACTGATATTCTTAGTTTAATGTTTTTGTGTATCAATGTTTAGAAATCTTACACTTAAAAATATATTTATCAATAAGAAAAGACAAAGCAGAGATTAAAGCTACTTCACGAAACAATTCTGGGGTTTAATATACAAACCTAACAGCAGCATATTAAAAATGAGCAAAACTAGGAACATATCATTTACTTTAATTTAATCATGTTGTTTTTTCGGGCATTGACTTAACTGCAAAAATAGTATACACTTGTATTGCATAATTACTGGCAAAAGAAAAAAATGTTTAGATTCTAAAGTGTAACTGGCCACAAAAATTGGAATAGTTTACACAAAACTAAAAATAAAAAAATGCAAGGTGTTAGGGAATTACTAGAAACATGAAAAACAAACAACAACCACCAAAAAAATCCCAACTTTTTTCTTTTCCTTTCTGAAAAGAAAGTGAAACTTAAAAGTTTTTATAAAGGCTGACGTCTCATTAATTTTGAAAGGCCAAATATATTGATACCATTTATTGAATGCTTCCTACATGCTTTTACAGATAATGTTTTTAATCCTGGCAATAGTTCTCTTTGTTGAGTATTGGTGACATCATTACAGAAGAGGAAAACAGAGACTTAAAAAGATGACATGACTTACCTGGAATTGCACAGCTAGTATAAGAAAGCTTTGAATCCTGGTAAGTCTGACTCCACTATGCCCCGCTGCCTCTCAACTCCGAAATCATTGGAGATGAGTGGTTACAAGTCAGTGAAACAGCAGGGAACTCTGGTTGGAAAGTGTGGGAACAAATGAGATATGTTCAAACTGATAGAATGTGATAAGTTACACTTTTGGGTTTGTCAGCCCTACTGTAGATCATCATGGTCTATCTATGTGAACACATCTCATTTGTGATTTTTTTTAAAAGAAATTTAAAATAATTTTCTGGTTTAGAAAATATTCTCTGCAGGTCCCCAAATATTTAAAATATCATATTTTTAAGGAAACGTGGTACTCTTGGGTGGTTAGAGGATTAGCCAAAAATATTGTTATGATTTTAGTGTAGTCGGGGGACACATCTCAGATGGAGTAGCCTACAGATTGTCCTTTGCTTGATATAATTAATTCTGGTTGTCTGAAGCACCCCAGACTTACTCTTTTCAGTGTTGTAGCCTGTCTATGTGACCCAATTTTCTATTTACTCACCACACTGCTACTCAGTTGCCTAAAGGAGCTTGAGTTTATCTCTGTCCAAGTTCATATGGTTATTTCCTGCCCCTTTCTGAGCGTGAGCCAGGTGTCAATAGGCTGAGAGCGTGGAGAATCAGCAAGAAAGAAGAGAGAAAGGACAATTCATGTTAGCCTGGGGCTGTGCTTTATCCAGAGAAGGAAGAACTGGTGTCCATCCCACATGTGGAATGACAAACAGGGAGGACAGGATTCAGAGTTTGAAAAGCTTTTTGTTTCCGGCTGGCTCTCACACTGGTTTCGTTGGTTTGTTTGTGCTGGGTAGCACTGCCTGGGTGTTTAACATTCACCAAAAATAGCCCGAAATCACAGCACACTGAAAAGGCTTTCTTGATTTTCTGTGCCACTGCTCCCCATGTATCTTCCATGTGTCATGCAGTATATTCTTAATGATGTTTTGGTTTCTGGAATAAATAATATTTTAATTAAATCCACAACTGATATAAAAATAAGTGGGGGTGGCAAGCGTCTTGGAAAATGGAATAAAATGCAGAATATACCAGATAAGTTGGAAAAAGGAATGCATATAAACAGCAAAATTCAAACGGGCTTAAATATAGCGAATTCATTTGAGGAGGAAAAAAATCTCTCTAAATCTGCAAAGGCAAAATGGAAGAGGGCTGACCTTTTACAAATAGGTCAGGGAGCCATAATGAATTCTCCATGAGCTGCAATGGAGGCAGTGATTCTAACCCAGGGGGAACTCACAAAAGCCAGATCATACGAGGGGAGAATTGGTTCTCTCCCTGAACTGACTGATATTTTCTGAGAAACATGTACCTTAGAATAGCTTGAAGAAAAATTAAATCAGTGGGTCTCAAGATTTAGTGTTCATCAGAATCACCGGGAGGGCTGTGACAGCACAGATCACTGGGCCCCACCCCCAAATCAGAGTTTCTGATTTAGTAGGTCAGGATTGAAGCTCAAGCATTTGTATTTCTAACAGGTTCTCAGGTGATGCTACTACGGGTTGGGCGACCACACAGGTTTTGGAAGAATTTTCTCTTGGAAAAGGGGAAAAAAATAGATTTATTATGTCTAGACAAGAGAAGCCAGTGTTTCTCAAATATATATGTTATGTATGATATAATATATTCGCAGATATAATATAATATATAAAATATAATAAAAGTATTTATTTATTAAGAAGATATAATGAATACCTCAGTCTTACTGAGGAATATTTCAGTTTACTGTGGACACGACAAGAACACAAGTATTAACTTTGCTAAAAGACTTAGGGTTGACGTCAGGATAATCTAAAAAATTGAAGGACCTGGAATATGATAGAGGGGAGTTTTTAGCTATCTTTGTGAAAAGTTTGAAAGAGCAAGGAGGAAGTTATCCTTTTGGCAGGGGTTAGGAGACTTATTGGGCTTTCCTTCCAGCTCTATTCCATGACTCTGAAACTTCTTTTTTACCTAAGTAGGAAGAAAAGTTCCGGATGTAAGGCTGTAATGCACGCACCTCCTGTCTGCAGGGGAGTAAGCATGGCAGATATGCCAGTGACCCCAAGGAAGACAGAGGACTGCAGCATTCCTTGTGCCAGGCACTGTGAGGTTGTGAAGTGAGTGAGTAGAATTAGAATGAGAGAAGGATTTAGTGGAGATTCCAAAACATGGGCAGGGCAGGCCAAGGCAGTCATAAAACAAGTATAGAACACGCAACAAGAGGTTAGCAGGGGCAATTGATGGGATGGGAGTGCAGAGCAGAAAAAGGAGGGATTAAATGCAGTTGAGATAATAAGATAGGAAAGAGCAGAGAGAGGAAGAGGTTGACATTTACCAAGCCCCCAGCAGGTACAGATTTGGAACACACTGGCAGATGACAGAAGACATAGAATTGGAAAGACACAGAAATATGGCTCCAGGGTACTGGTGTCCTAGACTGTGAAATACTACAATTAAATAAAACATAATTGACCGAGCACCCACCAGCCTTGAACTGTGTGGATGACGCTGAATCTGTCTGGTACCTTCCTTTCAAATGTAGACTCCAAAAAAGGATGGAGTCTGATGAAAATAAATGGAAGGTTTGGAAGTGGGAAAAGCGGAGATGAGGGAGGAACACTTCACAGAGAGCACTCTGAGTCTTCACTGAGGAGGGATTTGGGACAGAGGAGGGACAGTAGATCAAGATTCCAAAGGGTGGATGAGCAGGAGTTTGCCAATCAGGGAAGGGGCATTCCAGGCCAGGAGCACAGAATGGACCAAAAGCTTGGCAGGGAGTGTCCAGGTGAGATCAGAGAAGTGAGATGCCTGGATGTTTGGCTGGAAGGTCAAAGATCTGCTTTGCATTGGGATCACTCATATACACTTTGTCTATCTAGCCAAACCCTTATACTATTTTAGATCTCTTGAGGGTGGGAATGTTTCATTTCTATCTCACTCTAAGTGGCTCTGAGAAAAAATTGAGAATCAGTGATTCAGACCAGGGTTGAGAAGGGACACTGATTTTTAAAAACTGTTGAATACATTTCTGTATTCACTTGAAAACAAAGGATGGATTTTGACAATCACATGGCATTTTAAGAGAGCCTATTTGAATAAGATGCTTCTCATTGGTTTTCTTTTAGCACCAAGCTTACTTTTTGAAGATAAATTGAGTGCCTTCATGGATGGCACTCTCCAAGTATTATAGTTATGGTATTTAATTTTTGAAAATTTTCAATGCTTTGATTATACAAGTTGCAACATTTTTTTTTCAGATGTCTCCACTTCCCTTGGTAATACCAAAAACTCCTGTTAACTTTTGTTAGTATTTGGTCAAAAGAACAATAAATATATACAAAAAATGACGTCTGTGGTTTATGAAGAAAACATTAATTCACAGTCACAGGACAATCAAGGGAAAGAAAACCAGGGGATCTGGAGCTACTGTGACTTTTTGGGACGCTCAATTACACCACAGCAACTGCAGAATCCCATGGCGGGAACAAAATGTTGCTTTTGAGCTCCACTAAGTATTTTTTTGCATTAAGTAATTTTTTTCATGCACACAAAGATGTTCATTTCTTTTTTTCATCTAGCTCTTTTTTGACTTTTATTTTCTTGTGTTGTTCACCAAGGATTTCTGATGGGATACTGTGGAAGCTATATCTAGGGCTGTTGCACACTGGTGTATTTTAAAAAAATACTATTTGTATTTTAGATGATAACTTTGCAGATTCTACTTCATTTTTCATCATTGAGATAAACCACCATCAAGAATGTTGAATATTCTTAGATTCAGGCTCCTTTAATTAATGGTAGGCAGATATAAAAATTCAATTAAAGAAGCAATCACTTTTATTAAATTAAGACAAATCACTCCAGGTCGTTATCTGGTCTGAGAGCCCTGTACTTTACTCCATGAAAGTGGACTTCCTTTCTGAGTATGAGTTGGGAAACACTCTGTTCCTGTAATTTACGACATATTTTACTGTCAGAACTATGCTCTTCTGAGATCAAGCATTTGTCATAAATCACATAAAAAATAAATTGAGAAACTTCTCTACTGTATGACAGGAATCCTTTATTTTTTAGTGGTTGTCTATATTATATTTCTTCAATGTAAAGGGTAATATTTAAAGAAAAAATTGAAGGCAACTATCCCATACCTCTAGTTTTGAGCTTTTTACTTTTTGACTCTGGGAATTTTATGATCTGCTAGCTTCAGAATCACAGTTTTTATAACCAGGAGTCAGACTTGTGCATCTCCTGTTGATTTGCCCAACTTGTTAGTTTTACTACATGATCTGAGGTGTTTCAACTGGAGCTGATACCAAGAAATAAAGCCATTCATTTATATCACCATTTCCCTGGTGGTTTTGACCAGGGAAATTTTAAAATTGGTTTTCTGGATTTTTCTGGGACTAGGATAGCCCACTGGCACATGCCTTGAATAAGAGGATGGGTGGGTCCACTGGTGCCTGCTGTGACTTGGGTATTTGAAACGGCTCCCACACCACTGTTTTCAGCTGTGCTAATGTGTTCTCTAGCATACAAATACAAGACAAGTGCATGCACATATACAGGCAAAGGGAATCCAACTCTTTGGGATGTTGGTCATAGCTGACATGTTGGTTGGGGTATATTTTGTTGGATTTGCAAGGTATACCACCAGAATGCTGGCTGTTTCTTTCCAGTTGCTAGATCTCTAATTCTTCATTGCAGAGGATGGTGGTGGTGGTAGCTAGACCAGTAGAATGCTGTATGATGCCACAGTAGTAAAAGGTTTCATTCTAGGGGCAGACAGGTGCTGTGTGAGAAGGCTTCTGAGGTGCGTCCAGGCTCATGAAAGAGACTGTAGAAATGGATTACTGATGTCTGATGTGGGCAGGGGATTGAGGAGTGGCACCATTCCCACTTCTTATTTGCCATTTCTTTGTTAGGTCCTGGACGACAACTGTACTACTTCAAGTCTAGAGCTGCAATTTTATGTAACAGCAGTAGTCTATCACCCACACCCACCTTTAAAATTCAAGGTAAGAGTGAGAGCTACTTTATATTAAATGTTAATGATTTCTAACTAATTCATCACCCTTTTGGCAATTTACAACTGGCTTTGCTGACAGAAATAGTTTTTTAGCAGATTGTACAAAAACAGGCCTATCTCCTCATTTTTCTTCCTAGAGATAATTTTGAGCACAGTAGGAACAGGTCAAACTAGGGTTTAAAAAGCCAGTGAAAGATAGAGATTCTTGCCTTACTTGGAGAACCATTTAGAAGGTAGAGAATCAAACAAAACCTTGTAAAATAAACCAGCTGAAAGATATAGGGAAGGGAAGTCCTTAATAAGTTTGGCAGGGACAGTCCCACTGCCTGGGATCAAGCTAAGGATAGGAAGAGCGTGGCTGGAAATATTTGTCCTTCAGTCTGGAGATTTAGATTTAGAGCAAAAGGATAGTGGTCTTTGTCTCTGGGACTTGTTTGTATCCCGACCTGGCTTGGTTTTCCTTGATGATTGACTTCCTCGCTGGATGAAGCACCCTTGCTTGATACTCTGGTAGATCCCTTCAGTTCTCCCTTATGGCACTTACTGCTGATCTTAGGGACATATTTGTATAAGTCTTTGATGAATGTGCATCTTCCTCACTGCATTGTAAATTCCACAAAGGAAGAGATCATGATACACATCTTGCCCAACAGTGAAGCCTAGTTTCCCGGTACAGTGCCCAGCACATGTTAGGTGGGCAATAAATATTTCTATTAAACAGATCTTTTATATTCATTGAACAAGCAAATGAATTTTCCATTCATAGCCTCTGAGTGCCAACAAGAATGGGCTGTTTTCATGGTTGGATCAGAAGTCAAATGGAGGCAATGGCTGAGGTCTCAGGAAGGATGTTCTTGCATTGCTCTGGATGAATGGTATTGTGCTTTCTTCTTCTCTTGCATTTGTATTTTATTTCCTTGCTAACTGCTTTGCATTATACAGTTTCCCAAGTACACATAAAGCCATATACTCAGTTATAAATTTGCTGTTCCTCTTCGTCGTTCTCTTCCACCATCTTTCTTAGTGTACACTCCAAACTTAAATCTGGATCTTAATCTTGCCCACCTTTTACTTCTTTTTTTAAAATTTAATTTTTATTTTAAAGACGTAGGGTGCAATTCAGAGTTAGGTATACAAATGACCTCTTACTTCTTAACTTACTCAGTTAACAGGCTCCTTGTTTAAACATGTTTCAAACAGGGACAATCCAGATTTTAAAACATTACAACAAAGGAAAGGAGAATTGATGGCTCTTCAATACTTTACCTAATTTTATTTCTGTAGCATTTGGCATTGTCCACTACTATTTTGAAACTCTTGGACGCAAGGTCACCACTCTTTGGAATTCCCCTCTTAGTTATCCGACTATATCTTCTCTCTTCCTTCCTCTTTCATCCCTTAAAGGCTGGTGTTTTCTTGGTCTTTTTCCCCTTGCTTCTTATACTTTTTCTGCTCATCCTTTCTTCTCTTGTTCCTCCTGCTTTCTCTCGGTGTCTTCTTTTTAACTACAACAAATGTACTCCTGGCTCTCCTGTCCTGAGCTTCACTATGATTCCAGACCTTATTTTCAGCTATCAAGAACATGTTCTCATTAATTCTTGTTTGTGTTTTGCTATAGTCTCCTAAATAGTTTGTTTATGATATATGTTTTACCACTTTAGTTCAATCTTTATATTGTTATCTAAGTTGTTTTCTTGAAAAATAAAATAAAATAAAGCTGAGAATGTCATTTACTTTTAAAAATACCTCCTATAAATTCCCAGGGTTGCAGAGTAAATCAGCAGCAGCAGCAGCAGAATACCAACATGAGTATATTAGTGCTCACTGTGCTAGGCACTATTCTAATCATTTCATATATATTAACTCATTTAATCCTTACAACCATTATGTGAAGTAGGTATGGGTGCTTAGCCCATTTTACAGATGAGAAAACTGGGGCACAGAGATGACATGCAGTGTGTTAAAAATCACACAGAGACCAAGTCCATCCTTTTTAGCTTGATGACAGAGCCCTTCTATGACTCCATGACTGTCCTCTGCTTCTTCTCTGCTCCAATCACATAAACCTTTATCCTGTTTCTCACACTCTGCTCTCTTCCCCACTTCCCTGCCTTTGTGCCTGCTGTTACCACTGCCTGGAATGCTGTTAGCCCTTTGTTTACCCGATTAACTCTTACCTACCTGCCAAGACTCCATTCCCAAGTCATTTTCTCTAGGAGGACTCAAAACTCTCTGGGCAGAGTTGGTCACTCTCATTTCTGTGGCTACATCTGCTCTGTCACAGGACATTCTCTGCTCTCCCAATGGATTTGCTTATATATCTGTGTCCTTTACAAGACAATGAATTCCCTAAAATCAGAAAGCATCTCTCTTTCATTTATATTTCTTAGCATTTATCAGGGGCCTGCTACATAGCAGGTTATAAAAAACTGTTTGTTGAAATTAGCCAGAAGCTCCATAAGGTTAGGGTGCATGTCTTTCTTCTTTGGTGCTGTGTTCTCAGCTTGTAGCATAGACACATAAGAAGTGCCCAATTGATATCTGAATGGAAAGGTTAACTGGATCATCCTGGGTTTTAGTGAAATTCAATCAAGCAGAACCTCCCATTTTTCATTCCTTCATTTGTAGGCAGCATTTTAGCAGCAACATCTTGGGATCTCTTGGTATTTGATGATTTAATTATTTCTTTCATTTACAGTTAAGGCATAAGTGGTCTTGGCTTCTTTCTGACCCCATTTTGAAAATCCGAAAATTAAGTATCATGAGCATAGATGAATAAGAATACATCCCTGTTGAATTTTAGGGTTCTTTCTCTGTTTATAACTTAATATATTCCTACATTTTAGATTAGAGAGTTATTTGGTTATCGCCCATATTCACTAAGAATGAAAAATAGAGCTACATCCTTCATAAGTACTGATATGTTTGGATTGGTGAGATTTAATATTTTGTAATATAAAAGCTACTTTTAATTGATTAAGATTAAAGAGGAGAAGGGAGATAAGGAGAGGTGTCCTGGTGCCACAGTTGCCTTGGCCTGAAGCCATTACCTGCTGACCGGGCTTGATGGGTGACAGCGTGATGCCCTGGGTGTTGATCACAGGCAGGATCTGGTTTCCGATGACCGTGGCGATGATCTGGCCCTGGGCATTTGTCAGGAGCTGGGGGGTGATTGGCTGCACTTGAAGACCCTGAGCGCCACTCGCTGCTTGGCTCGATGGCCCCGGATTAGGCATCAGTGGAATGGTCCCAATAATCTGCAAGAGACAGACCCAATGGTGAGGAACTGGCTCCGTGCAGGGTCTGCACATGCAACTGAAGACCACATAGTGTCTTGGTCTCTGTAGGATGCTACCCAGGAGCCAACTCAGAATTCACAAGCAGGTGTGGGGGGAGGGGAGGGCGCAGTGGTAGAAGAAGGTGTTGGGGATAAGCATCTAAAGAAGAGATAAGTACACATGAACTGAGTTCCTGGGAGGGAAAAACTATTTTATTTAACAATGAAATCAAGTGTCAGTTAAGGCATAAACATGACACCTACTTCCTCTCAGAACCAGACAGAAGCTGGAATTCTTACAGCACGCAAGGCTCTTTTCTACCTGGGAAGCCTCATTCTCCACCATGCCCTGGGAAACTCCACATGCCCTGAACTCAGGGGCTTCTTCGACACAGTGTGCTCTCTCACATCCCTTCTTTTTCCTCTTTCCCTTCATTGATATCCTCTCTCAAGATCAGGGGTGCTCCTTGGTATCTCTGGCTGGATTAGCACCCCTGGTGCTCATGGTGGTTGAGAACCCAGACTCTGGAGAATTCCATTCCCAGCTATACCACCTACTAGCGGTGTCAGATGGGTCAAGGGGTCTAAGCTTTCTAAAGGGCTTGAGAGAACTGAGACTCTAAACAAATGTCTGAAAATCTTAAAATGAAGGTGAAATGACTACTGAGGACTGAAATCAGAAAGAAAGTGCATTTTAAATGATGTGCTTTAAGTTGGGGCCTAAAGGTTTGGGGCTTGGGGCTTCCATGGCAGGTGGTAGGAGAGGTTCTTCTTTGCATACAGGTGGCCTCTGGTTTAGGTGAATGGATCGTATGGACTGACCGCAGGAAGGGCCTGGCTGGATCCAATTACTGTGCTTTAGGAGAAAGAGACCATGAATAGGACCAGAAAATTTACAGGGTGTCCATAGAATCTGGAAATAGAGATCACATTCACACATTGTCAGGGATGGATGTAATCTGTAAAAACCAAAAATATGATCTCTATTTCCAAATGTTGTAGACTCTCCTAAGAGAAAAGTCATGCAGTTTGCTGTGTGGCTGCTTTTCTGAGTCCATACACCATAGGTTGATTATGCTGGTCGCCTTCAAGGGTTGGCTCCCAGAGGTGAACTGTGGTGGCTTAGCCCAGGGTCTCCAAGACATAGTAAGAAGAGGATCTCGGGAAGTGTTTTCACATGTGTGATTTCGCTTCATGTATAGTCTTATAACACCTTTATGAAGTAGATATTACCGTTTACTAGATAAAACATAGGGGCATAGGGAGGTCAAGAAACTCAGCTGAGTCCCTCTTTTGTTTCTAATGATGTATTTTGAATTCAGGGGTACACATGCAGGTTTGTTACATGAGTGTACTGCATGATGGTGGGATTTGGGCTTCTGTTGAATTCATCACTCAAATAGTGAACATGGCACTCAATAGGTAGTCTTTCAAACCTTGCCCCCTCTCTTGCTTCCCCCTTTAGGAGACCCCCGAGTCTGTTGCTCTCATCTTTATGTCTGTGTTACCCAGACCAGGTATTTAGCTTTCACTTATAAATGGGAATATGTGGTATTTGGTTGTTTGTTTCTGCTTTAGTTCACTTAGAATAATGGCTTCCCACAGGCGAGTCTCTCAACAGAGGAGTTTGTAAGTAATAGAGCTGCGACTGTAGCCCGAGTCTGGCTGACCCAAATGCTTGCTTTTCCACCTGCCACCTGGCTCCCACTGCATGGGAAAAAGTGGGGGATATCAGCACTTAGAAAATACAGGAGACACTCTTATGAAAATTAGAACTGGCAACCAATTCCTGATCAATACCCCAAGTGCCCATGCCATAAGAGATAAGAGAGACAAGTGGGACCTCATCAAACGGACAAGCTTCTGCAAAACCAAAGAAACCATCAAGAGAGCAGGGATACAGCCCACAGACTGGGAAAAAATATTTGTCAACTGTATATCTGATAAAGGCCTAACATCTAGGATCTACAAGGAACTCAAACATGCCAAAAAGAAAAAAACAAATAGCCCCATTACAAAGTGGGCAAAAGATATGAATAGACACTTCTCAAAAGAAGACATATGAGCAGCCAACAGATACTTGAAAAATGCTCAGCCTCACTAGTCATCAAAGGAATGCAAATTAAAACCATACTGAGATACTACCTAACTCCAGTCAGGATGGCCATCATTAATAACTCAAAAGACAACAGATGCTGGAGAGGATGGGGGGAAAAGGGAACACATCTACACTATTGGTGGGAGTGTAAACTAGTACAACTTCTGTGGAAAACAGTTTGGTGATTCCTACAAGATCTAAAAATCGACCTTCCATATGACCCTGCAATCCCCTACTGGGAATATACCCGGAGGAACTCAGATCACTCTAAAAAAAGATACCTGCACATGTATGCTTATTGCAGCCTTGTTCACAATAGCAAAAACATGGAACCAACCATGCATAGGGAGGATTAGCCCCATCAAAAGAGGACTGGATTAAAAAAATGTGGTACGTACACATGACGGAATATTACACAGCCTTAAAGGACAAAATTATGAACTTCACAGCAACTTGGATGGACTTAGAATCTATAATACTGAATGATCTATCACAGAAACAAAGAACTGAGTATCACGTTCTCACTCATAAGTACACCTTGAACAATTATCATAATACTATAAGAAAAGGATTGGCAGTAGCAGGAAATTGCCTGGGGTGAGGGAAGGGTTGTGATTGGCAGTAGTGGAAAACTGCTGGGGAGAGGGAGGGCACACCTCATCAACAAGGGTACCTGCATAATAAACATTTGTATACCTAACCTGAATTGTACCCCACATCTTTAAAATAAGGAAAATAAAAGAAAATGCACTGCATCTTGTTTGCAATTTCCCACCAGAGGAAAGGCTGCTTGTGGGCTGGGTTTATAAATGGTTCCATTTTCTTCCTCCACACTACCCCAAGCAGTGCTTTGAACACAGTTTCTTAGCAAATGTTTTCTTGACTGAAGGGCTTCTGTGCTCAGCTTTCACTAGGACTTCAGATGTAATTGGGACTGCAGGAGAACGGCAGGACCACACCACTCAGTGACAGATCGTGCTGGAGAAAGCCTCCTCCTCGCTGATCATTGCTTCCACCACAAAAGCCCCTCTGGGATGGCACTAATGGAGGTGCTGTGTGGATATCAAGTATCAATGGCAGTTGTCAATGAAGGCTGATGAAGGTCAAGTAATTATTGTGAGAGTGGTCAGCCGTTCCATTGGGAGTTGGTAGGCCTGCAGCCTCACTGAGCAAACCTGCGACGTCTGGCCGCAGCATCAGCAATGAACACGTCCCATCACTGCGAGCAAGGCCAAGAGGCTTCCTCATCAATAGATCATAGCACATAAGTACTTTATTGATGAGTAGTCTTGCATTAAATAGCCCGTGATGCAAAGACTGGTTCCTGTGTCCCCACAGGCAAGGTAGGAGAGGCCTGAGTAACAGGCCTCCTGTCCTCAACTTATGCTGGTTATTATTACTATTATTATTATTATTATTATTATTATTATATTTTTTGAATAGAGACGAGGTCTCACTATGTTGCCTAGGCTGGTCTTGAACTCCTGGGTTCAAGTAATCTGTCTGTCTCAACTTCCTAAGGTGCTGGGACTACAGGTGTGAGCCACTATGTCTGGCTCTGGATTATGTTGGATAATTCTCCTTTCCACACACGTTCACTGAAAACTCAGCCACTTGAACCACCCATACTGGCATCCTCTTTCCTACCCCCTACCCATGCCCTGCCTTGCACCTGTGTCTTAAGCCTTTGAAGCCCTGCTTCATCTGATTGGTCAGAGCTGAAAGCCTGTGGAAGCTGGATGTATTTATGGGACAGGGTTATGGGCTCTATTTTAGGCAGGGTGTCAGTGTGTTTAGGAGCTGGTGGGAGTTAAGTAGCCTGAGAGAACAGTTCAGAGTGAGGCACAGCACATGACAGAACACACTGTGATGAAGAGAGAGGCATTCTGCCCCGCGAAGATCGACATGAGTCTGTGCTCACCTCTGCAGTAATGAGATGCTCTGCCTGCTTCCTGGGTGGAAAGAGGAAGCGAGGAAACGCACAGAGTCACCAGCTTCTTCCCTAAGTGCATTCTCACTTCCCAGACCTGTGCTGCGACATTACTAAAACTTGGTGCTGCTTGTGTTTCTCCCCACCCTCTTGTCTCTTCTTTTCTAAGCCTGAGTAGCACTTATCAAGGATGAGACAACAGTAGTGATAGAGATGGAGGAATCTATGATGGCCTGAATGCAGGAACCTTTAACAAAGAGAGTTTGCCTTTGAGGTGAGGGGCCGGGTCAGGAGCTGTCCTAAAGTCAGCAAGCCTTCCGGGATGTTTCACATTTCTCATTTTTGTTCCCCATTTCAGAGACATCAGGGTCACAATCTCAGCATGTCAAAAACTCGGCAGTGCGTTGTGGGGAATTTCGTCATATCCCCCAATGTATCACAGTGTGTTGGTTTTAATTTGCTCCCATTCATTGAAGAATAGAGATGATCACACATTGTGCTGTCTAAAAATTCTCTGAGGTGCCCGTTTTGCTTATGCTGGCTTTCTGATTCCACTTAGCACACATTCACAGATCTAATCAGAACTCCTCCACAGACTTTGATGTCACAGAGATAGAAACAAGGAAGCCAGAGGAGTTGAGGTGACCAAGGTCTGAGACTCTCTGTACTTGTGAAAAGTTGTCCATTTTACCTGTGGAAATCATATTTTAAATGAGAGGGCTTTTGCTATTCAAGGGAAGTATTTGTATCTACACAGATTTCAAGTAAATCAGGAAATTAAAACTGAGGTTTGACAAGACCATAGGAGATCTCTGATTTGAGAGCAAGGGTAGAAAGACGATGCTTTGGAGATACTTGGAGTCCCAAAACTAACTTTTGGAGTTTGACTTCCGACTCCCAGAAACTAAGGATTTACTGCCAAGAGAAGTCCTGATGAAAGAACATGTCACTGAACAAATAAGGCAGCTAGGCTATGACTCCTGCTCAAGTCATCCAATGCACAAGACAAATTCTTATTTGTAAATAAGATTTTGTAAATCTAAATCTAAGTAAAATGCTAAAGATTCTGGCTGTACCTGTAGACTCTGTAAGCACTGTGTCAGGTGCCACAGAGAATGCCAAGACATAACTGGGCCAGGAGAGGGGGAGACAAGATAGGCCCATCAGATGCAAAGATCCCAACAAGCCAAGGAAGGAAACGACAAGCATCAAATGAGTGGCAAGGACTCTGAGAAAAATCTCTATGCACATGTGGTGGGTACACAAAAGAATATTGGGAGTGAATGTATTACTTCCAAAGAAGAAAGGTAAGGATGGTTCAGGAAGACTTCATAGAAGAACTGGAGACTAAGCAGGGTCTTGGAGGTTGCATGGGATTTGGTGAAGGCAAAGGAACAGGGAGGCCAGCCTAAAGGTGAGAAACAGGAAGGATGATGAGTGTCAGGTCAAATTTCATCCAGTGGAAGGGCTGCAATGGAAGGTGGGGAGGAGTGCCGAAATAGAGCTATTCAGATGTGAATGTGACTGTGTGGATGGAACAGACTTAAGTGGTGAGAGGCTACAGACCTGGAAATCAGTTGTAGACCTGGGATACTATTGTAGTCAACCAACTATGAAACAAAATGCCTCAATAAATCCTTGGCACAGGAGCTGCTTTATTTGTTGACTTCCACTTCAACTCAAAAAGCAAGGCCTACTCTACGCCTAGGTTGCAACATTCGAAATTTTTAAATGAAGTTATTGCCCCATCAATCCCACAGTAAATAGCTCAGGCATCGTTTGCAATGATTCTCTATGTCTCTGCCCTGACTCTCTGCCAGTGATGATTAATCTCTGGTGAATGCTTTAACCAGGCCTAGACCCAGACTGCTATTGTGATGATAATTTGTGACCCAAAAGAGCTCTGGCTTCTCTGAAAGGAGACTTATTTGGTTGTTGCTGTGCATGTCCATCTGTATCTTTCCTTAGATGAGCTAAGAGCATACACAACTGAGGGATAAAGTTCACATTACAAGAGCAAATTAAAAAAAAAATCATTCAAATGTCTCCTAGTGTTCACTGGCACAAGTGTTTAAAAGATCCTATTTTCGTAAGAATTCGAGTAGTTTACATTCAAATGTGACTATTATTAATTCAGCAGCAATTACAATTAACTATCATGAAGATAATCTTGTGATTATGGAAAACCCCAGCAATTCAGGGCCTCATCACTCCATCGGGTCATCAGGCTATCATTATATTGCTCTTATGTACCTCTGTCTAGTAGAGGTAGTCAATAGGAGGATGAATTATGGCTGATGGAGGGTAAAGTGCCCTGAATATATTCACTGCCAACATGTAGGTGTCATCAGCAGCAGTCTGAGGGTTGTGTCAAGAAGCCCAGGGCATTCAGACAAGTCACCTGATGGGCCACATGTCGTTATAGTTGATGATATGCTGTTAAACTCTGCTGCAGAGAATGTGATTGCAGATGTCAAATTGACAAGTAATTTTGTGGCCCATATCTTTAAGAAAAGGAGACCAATCAATGCAGTAAATCGGTGACTTCCTCAGGTCTTTCAATCCGTCAGCAGAGACAATACTTTCCCAAATATTTGTGTAACTTGGCCAAGAGGCTTTGTTAATGCTAGCATCACTGTCCATTCTTGAACAAAGAGCTTGTAGCATCTGAGAGCTGAGAAGCTGGTGGTGAGTGATCACCAAATGGAAGCAGCCAATCCCCTTCCTGTTTCTTTCTGGTCTGGTGGTGGCTAGTCTCTGTCTTCTTCCAAGTGATGTTTTTGTTTTCTTCATATAATTCATTCCTTCTAGGCTAATTATGCTCCTAGGTTTGAGGTTAAACTCTCTTAGAATTATTTTGGCAACTGTGATTAGGATTTTGATTCTAGAAAGGGTAAGAGAATAGCATTATTTCCCAAGCTAAATGCATTTTTCCAAGATGCAATTAAGTGCCTTCTTGCGTTTGACTATGTCCAAGATGGGGAACAAGAGAAGTTTGGATATTGAGAAGGGCTTTAGCAGAGAATCTGAATCAGAGAAGATAAAGCTATGAAGATAAGCAGAGGAAGGCATCTAATCAAAGGAGACACTAACCCAAGGACAAATGGGTTTAGTCTTGCAGGCAACACCAATCAGCTGACCATTGCTTCTCAGAGCTCTGGAGGTTCCAGGGTTCGGGAAGAAACAGTGTTATGGTTGATTGGCAATGTTTGGCATGGGTATGGGATAGGGAATGGCAGTGTGCACGAAGATGACATCACTACAGCCCAGGACATGAGGCAAATTACCTTAGGGCAGCCTGTAAGAAATGAATGACAGCCGGACTCAGTGGCTCAGCCTGTAATCCCGCGCCTTTGGGAGGCTGAGGTGAGTGGATTGCTTGAGCCCGTTGGTTCAAGACCCGCCTGGGCAGCGAGACCTCATCTCTACAATAAATCAAAAAATCAGCCGGGCGTGGTAGCGCGCGCCTGTAATTCCGGCTACTTGGAAGGCTGAGGCGGAAGGATCGCCGGAGCCCAGCAGGTCGAGGCTGCGGTGGCCAGGAGCGGCCACTGCACTCCAGTCTGGGCGACAGAGCGAGATCCCAAGTCAAAAAAAAAAAAAAAAGAAATGAATGACACATACTTTAATGAGCCACTGTGAAAAAGAATTTTTTTTTTGAAAGCAGGATTTATTAAGAGGACAGAAAAGGTCCCACAGTGGGAGGGGACCCGAAGGGGTTGCCCAGAATTTTTAAAAAGTGTATGTTTTAATGTTTTTATTAGGGGCACTGTAGACGCTCTACCCATGGGAATACCCACCTACTTGATGCATTTTGCTGTCAGAATTGGAATTCCTGCTGTGTGCTCTACTGTTTGGTTTCAACTTTAGAAACACACTCAAAGACAAGAGTAAAGAATTGGAAGTGTTAGGGTTTTAAAAATGGCAATTTTTGTCATATGACAGGAAGAATAATTTCATGAAAACCGATGTTATAGAAACAGCAATAACAACAATAAAAACAATCCTCTCCCTTAAAAGCTTCTTAAAAGCTATTAAAGGTAATTCTTCTTAATAGTGTTTAAGGTATACACAGAGGAATATTTATTCAGCCACTTGGATTAACCTTGAGGTAAGGAGCAAGCTCCCTGTGACCCATTTCTGGGAGTGAGGAAGACACACAATTCCCCACTTACTGGCCTTGTCACTAACTAGTAGGTGAATTACTTTACTTAGAATCTCAATTTATTCACTTGTAAAATGGGAATAAGGTTACTGTGAGTACTAAATAAGACAACGTATGCAAAGCACTCAACACTATGCTTTACCAACATGTAAAATGTTCATAATTTAATTTTGCTTACATGCTTGTGTGGTAACTCTTGGGCATTTACGCTAAGTTGTAAAAGTGTAAAAGCTCTTTTGAATTCTTCTGAATGCTATAATTTCATCATGAAAATAGTTTGCCATGAAGAATGAAAGACAGTAGCTTACCATGAAATAATTTAACCTTTCTTGATGTGTAATAGAATGTTAAATTGGGTTGGGGGTGGTGGCTAAACCTGTAATTCCAGCACTTTGGGAGGCTGAGGCGAAAGGATTGCCTGAACCCAGGGGTTCAAGACCAGCATGGGCAACTTGGCGAGACTTCGTCTCTACAACAAATCATAAAAACTAGCCGGGCGTGGTAGCGAGCATCTCCAGTTCCAGCTACCTGGAAGGCTGAGGTGGAAGGATCGCCTGAGTCCAGCAGGTTGAGGTTATGTTGGCTGTGAGTGTGCCACTGCATTCCAGCCTGGGTGACAAGAGTGAGACTCCAACTCAAAAAAAGAATGCTAAATTAAAGATTTCATGTAGGCACTAAGATTCAACAGGTGCTGCATTCCAAAGGAGGGAATAGATCATATGCTGAATTTTCAGAACAGGTTACTGAAAACCAGTTAGGCAATTGCAGAACTCAAACCTTCACAATGAAGGTATATACAGAGAATTTTTGAAATTTTGTGCATTTTCCTTACTCCCAGAAGTGGATCATGGGGAGCTTGCTTCTTACCTCAAGGTTAATCAAAGTGGCTGAATAAATATTGGACCTTCAAATGGGGGGAACATATTCCCAAGGAATGAAAAAGCGAGAGGTTACAGTTGAGCTGAGGAAGGAGGAGAGAAAAAGAGAGAGAGAAAAAGTGGGGAGACAGAGAAAGAGAGAAAAAGAGGGAGAAGGGGGGGAGAGAGAGAGAGAAAAGAGAGAGAGAGCACTGCCTAGCACAGGCACTAGACAAGGATATATGAGTGTTTCTCTGGACTCAGTGTCATGGGTATAAATCATTTAATATCCTGTCCCAGAGGATATCCTGGGGGATGGGCACTGGGACAGGGTCAGAGAGAGCTTTGAGGTGTAGGTCTGGAGAAAACAAAGCCCAGAGAAGAAAGTAGGTAGCTATGTGCTGTGGAAAGGTCATAGCTGGGCCACAGAAGAACTTGTGAAAGTGCCCCCCAGAGTTGGCTTGAGCCATCTGCCGACCCAGAGAGCTGGAAGTCTTCTGCTCCATGGAATAGTAGACGGCTGGGACCACTCTTATTCTCCCATCTCTCCTCTCTTCGTCTCAACCTGATTAGCTAGAAACATTGTTAACATTCTGGGGAGGGAGGGAAATCTTTCCAACAGGCAAAGAAAGAGGGAGGTGTGGCTACTCTTTCCCACAGCATCAAGTAGCAGGAAGGAGGCCCCAGTTGGGGGCTGTTGCTGCTGCTAATGGTGTTTTAAGTTAGGGTTTCAGTTTTGACTGTTGTGGGGGAACTAGGCATCCTATTTGCAATTCAAAGTGACCTGAGAAGATTGTGCTGTCTAAGATGCCCAGAGAAGTCAGGGAGCAAGAACACAAGCCTTTGTCCACCTCTGAGAAGGTTGAGAAGGACTTCTTTGCCTGCAAATATTAAGGTCAATAACATTCAAAAGGGACATTGCATGGGCCACAATGACAAGACTTTATCAACTATGAATGCTTGAAATTTTGAGGAGAAAGGAAGGAGAGAGGGGACAGGGGAGAAGCAAGAATTTAACAAGCTACCAGAGGTAGAGAATTTAAAATTGTGAACAGAATGTACACATTTTCCAATAAACTATGCATTCTGTTATTTCTGCGAGGCAGTGGCTTCTATTTTTAATACTGATTGTTGACATTTCAGCTGACTTAAACATGGATACTATTCAAATATGTTGCTGAAGTTCCTCTGAGGCTTTTGAAAACCTTAAAATTAAGAAGCCAGTGCCTATCAAGGGAGACCCTAGTGAGGATATCTAAGAAAAGGTCCAATGAGTCAGGAGAAATTTTGACAATGGTCATTTGACAATTATGCTAACAAGGCTATTCTCATTAGTAATCAATGATATCCACAAGGTATAACAAAGATGAGCTTTTATGACTCTTCATTTCCTCTCATCTTTTATTAAACACCAAACCCCCAAACATACTCTTGAACAGACTTTTGTTTGTTGTTTAGTTGTTGGAGAAGAAGTAATCTAATGTGTCTGCCGTGTTTTCCTCTAGATCTTAATGACATAAAACAGAATGGATAATGTCAATTCTAAAATTGCTTTACAGAAACAATTTGCTTATAGAGCACAGCCCGAACCCTATTTATGCAGCCCATTAGCAGCAAACCTCAACAGAAGAAACTCTACATCTCAGGGAACTGACAGGCCTCCCAGGTAAAAGTCAACTCAGTTGATACAATGACCATTCTAATTGGACCTGAATCTTTCTCAGGTCCTTTGGCAAAATGAAGTGAGCAGCCTTGGCCCTTTTCTGAGCAGATCACAGTTCCTACTACAATAATACTACAACTGAATCTGGCACATTCTACACTTGGAGGGCAGGTGTTTTGTTTCATTTGTTTTTCCTTAAATGTTTTATTTTAGGATGTATCACAATATCTGTACTTATATATTTTATTGTAATTGTGAGATTTGCTATTTGTCTCTTTTATTTGGATTCCCCACAAATATTAGGAGACATTGATAGGAAAAAAAGACTCGATCCAGCATATATTCAAGAGATTCATTAAATTTGCACAAGGTGATATTACACTGAGACAAGAATTAAGTGAGGAGTCATTGTGACTACCTTCATGGTCTACTCCTGGAGTGACTGGGGGGTAGCAATGAGTGTCCAGAAATGTATCCTTTCCTTGAACACAGATAAAATGCCCACCATCAACACAAGTTTTAAAATTATATCTGAATTATATATCTACTATAATGAAAAGCATATTGGAAAGTTCTGGATTATTTAGGGGAATTAATTTCTCTGTGGTACTGTTTTCCTTCTACTGCTCTGAATATTTCTTACACAACCAGAAGGTGAGATGTTAAAAATAGGAGAGGGGAGAGTTAATTTTGCAAAACCTTGTCTCCACCTATTGTCAAGTTTTAGTTGGGCAGGCATCGCTATAGACTGAATGTTTATGTCTCCCCAAACTGTATATGTTGAAACCTAATCTCCAATGAGATGACATTTGGAGATAAGATCTTTGGAAAGTGATTAGGTTAAATGAGATTAGTGCCCTCATAATAAACACCCCTTGCCCTTTCTGCTACATGAAGACACAGTAATAAGACGGCTGTCTGCAAACCAGAAGCAAACCCTCACCAGACATTGAATCTGCTGGCACCCTGATCTTGAATGTCTCAGCCTCTAGAACTGTGAGATATCAATTTATGTTTTTTAAAAGTTCATCTAGTTTATGATATTCTGTGATGGCAGCCTGAATGGATTAAGATACGCATGATGTTGGAATCAATGTTGACTGGCTTCCTCTATGACTGGGAGAAATACTTAGGGATACAAAGTAGTTCTCTCAGAAAGGACCAAATAAGCAAGACTCTCAGCAATATATGCAATTAATTCAGTTTGGTTAAGAAAAGTGGAATTTGGAGGGATCTTTTTGGAAATAAACAGAGAACTTGACATTTTGTTTCATGTCTGTCTTATTCTCAGAAATGTATCATTTATGGTTAACATATACTCAAAGGCTTTGTTTGAGCTTGGTTATGTTTGTACAAATGTCAATATTTTACATATTAAAACTATTCCTATGTAGACATTGGTAGGATCCCTCTACTTTATTCTGCAATGGCTTCAAAACCAAGAGATTGCTTTATTCATGCATTTACTAATGCACATATTTATCACTCACATATTTACTCACTCATTCATTCACTTACTCCCCAAATCTGTTTTGAGGGTCTGCTATGTGCCCAGCACTGAGCCATACTACATTTTACTTGTTCCCACTGTAGAACACTGGGAAATTACCGCTAACTGAAATTGGGTTAGCCTTTCTTTTGGATTCATTGGAGTGCTCTGTGAATCTTACTTTTGTGTGGCACAGGCAATTCACCAATGGAGGAGAAAGCCGAGCTTCCCTTTTAGGCAGAATAGCCATGATGGCAGCAATTTGCATAAAGCTAAAACTCTCACTGTTGACAAGATTCCTGTAGTCTATTTTCTCCTCTTGGAAACTGCTGCAATTGCCAATGACTTTTGGTGATTTCCCGAGGTCCCTCTTTTAAAGACTGATTGCTTACATGCTCAGATGTGTTGCTGGACAGCTGAGTTTACCTCTCATTGAAATAGATTCTCAGAATATCTCTTGAAGGTGGTAGTTTTTTAAAAAAAGAATCTTTGAAGAAGACCAATATTATTGAAAATTCACTTCTGCATTCTACTTATTGAGTGCCCACTATGACAGGCACTGTTCCAGATCTCGAGAATCTGAGAATATCTGACTACCCTAAATTTTACTTTGAAACTACTTTGTGAGAAAGAAGATAGCTAAAATGCCTGTGGAAGTCAGATAACAATCAAGACTGGGTTACTTTATAGGGGGTAGGTAGGAAGTCAATTTATTGGAACCTCTGGTCTCCAAGGACATAAATTGAAACAACTGGTTTCCTACTGGAGAGTAGACATGAACAGGTACATGGTGGAGAATGCCCTTAGCTTTGTATAGAACAAGGGTCCTCCTCAGTGGCATACCACAGTCATACCCTCTGCCCATCTTGATTCCTTCAGAAGGATCCTATGCATTTCTTAGTATACAATGGCTCAGCTCTAACATTCTCTAGTAAAGCTCTCTCTTATCTTTGAATATATTTTAATTTTCTTATCTATAGAGTCCTAGTTGGAATAAAAACACATGAATATTTCAATTCATAGTTACTTATAACAAGGATAAATGCAATGTCTCATAAAAGTGGATTCCTTGAAGCTACTGTGGCTTCAAATTGTAGCTTCTCACATTATTTATCCTTTTTCTCACTTTATTTATTTATATGCCTATTACTTATTCAGTGTGAGAAAATGAAAATATTTGTAAATATGATCTAATGCTTCAATTTTCAATTCTCTTTAATGGATTTACATTTTTATTATATTTGTCTACTAGAAAGTTTAAGGATGTTCCAGGTACCAGAAAACAGAGACACATTCTTAAAGAAGAACTAAGAATTTTTCTTCATCATTCTTTCCTACAAATTGATCTTGGGTTCTTTTTTTTTTCCTGCAGATACCAACACTATAGAATTGTTAAAACATTATTTTCCTCCTAAAAAAGAGAACCATAACTATTGTGAAGCCATAATTTTGCAGAAATACTAACTTTGTGAGCCCTTATATAGCTTTGCCTAAGACTTTAAGTTTTATAACAGCAAAAAATACCTAGAATTTGCAGAACTATTTCTGCTTCTGCCTGTTGATGCCAGATTAAGTGAATAAATAAGATTAAAGTTATTTATTGCTTGGGAGAACACCTTTTAGTTTCACTCAGCCTGGTCCTTAGAAGCTTTAGTAAACATTCCTAAATGAAACTCTGGATGTAGGAACTGTTTATTTTATATATTTTTTTCTCCCAAATCAGAGAACAAAAGAGCAACAGTAATGATGGCAAAAACAAACAAAACCAAATTGGGAACTAATAATATCTGATATTCCTTGGAACAATGGGAATTGGTGAAAACAATGTTTGGCAATTGTTCTAGAAAGTACTATATGTATGTAGCATCTCCTAGTGTCCTGTTTATACTCAGTGTGAGTATTCAGGCTGTAAAGCTGAATTTAAATGAGAATAAACAACACAACAAGCCTCTAAGGAAAAAAAAAGGGTGGGGAATGAAGTCACCCCAATTGCCATTAAAGATGTATCTGTTTATCACCACCCAGTTTCATGAGTCCAAGATGATTCATATGTTTTTTGTGAAGAGAATATCCATTGTTGTGGCAAAATTAAATGTATTTTGATACTTGCATGCAATATTTATCTATCTGTTCAATCAGAAAAAAGTTGTCCTCATCACTCTGACATATATTACTTTTTCAATTTCCTGTTAGTAATGTTTTTTTAATGTTCTTTAGGGTGAGACCACAGAATTTTTCATTTTTTACAACAAAGACCATAACTCATTAGAATTATGCTGATTAGTTTTTCTCATAAAATTGCACCCCCATTTTCATAGGTGACCAATTTGCACCCTTATCCCTAATGATCAGGCAGTTTTTGATAGATGTAAGCAAGGAGAGATGGTTACACTCTTCCACTTTTGGTTTCTCATGGTTATCTGATTCCTACTTCAAATTTCCTTTAAAAAGGCTAGGTGCAGTGGTTCATGCTTGTAATCCCAGCAATTTGGGAGGTGGAGGTGGAAGAATTGCCTGAGTCCAGGGGTTCAAGACCAGCCTGGGCAACTTGGTGAGCCCTCATCTCTACAATAAATAAAAAAAATTAACTGGGCATGGTGTTATGTGCCTGTAGTTCCAGCTACTTGGGAGGCTAAGACAGAAGGATCACCTGAGCCCAGAAGGTTGAGGCTGCAGAAATCATGATTGTGTGATTGCACTTTAGCTTGGGTGACAGAGTAAGACTCTGACTCACAGAAAAAAAAATTCCTTCAAAAAAAAAGAATATACCTAATTACTCTAGTACTTCAAATTTGATCTGGGGAAATGTTATTTATCATTGTGAATAAGCCATTAACAATAATTAGCACACCATGTCACTCCCTTCTGTGTTTATTTAAGAAATTTGTGTATCACCTTTTAAATGTAAACATCCTATCTCTCAAGGATGTCACCCTTTATATTAAAAACCTTACATAGTTCTTTTAAAACTCAATGATACTTGGAAGATCCTCACATTAAAAAAAGTTTCCATTTTAAGTTTGCAATCAAATCCTCAGATTCCATGTGAATTTAAAACAGATTTTATTTTTCTAGTTGTACATATCACCTATCTCTTCCTTTTGGTTATGCAAGATAGCTTGTAATATCACTTGTGGATTTATTGAAGGCAGAAGAAACTGTTTTTATACTAGAGTATCAGAGAAAACCAATGTATGGGGTCTGACAATCAAATTCACCAACTTGCCACTGTGAGCTTATGTTGGCAGCACTGTACAGAAAACTCAGTAAGGTTTCATAACCTTGGAATATCAGTCACATTCAGCTGTGTTTGTGTCAACATGTGGTGATGTCTTGCTCTTGCTGAGTGGCGTTCATTATTGTTGCATGTTTTTGTGCTGTTGTGAGAATGTCAGAGCTCGAATTAGAATTAGAGCAATGAACAAACATTAAATTTCTTGTTAAGCTTGGCAAGTGTGGAAGTGATCAGGGATGTGTGAGTTCAAGTCTATGGGGATAATGCCATGAAGAAAATGGTAGTGTACAAATGGATTAAATGTTTTTCTGAGAGGAGAGAAAGCGTCACTGATGAAGAGAGCTCAGGACAACCAGTAACAAGCAGAACTGATGAAAACATTGCAACAATTCATCAAATTGTGTATCAAAATCATCAGTTGACTGTGAGAAGCACAGCATATCAAATAAACATTCATAGAGAAACAGGAAAATCTTACCTGAAAATCTTGACATGAAAAAGGTGTGTGCAAAAATGGTCACAAAAGAGCTCTTGTATCATGACAATGTACCAGCTCACATTGTCTGTGAGGGAGTTTTTAGCCAGTAAACAAATAACTGTATTGGAACACCTTCCCTACTCACCTAATCTGGCCCCCAGTGATTTTTTTCTTCACCCAGAGATGAAGAAAATAGGCCGGGCTCGGTGGCTCAGTCTGTAATCCCAGCGCTTTGGGAGGCCGAGGTGAGTGAATTGCCTGAGTCCATGGGTTCAAAACCCGCCTGGGCAACTAGGCAAGACCTCATCTCTACAATAAATCAAAAATTAGCCGGGCATGGTAGCATGTGCCTGTAGTTCCAGCTACTTGGAAGGCTGAGGCGGAAGGATCGCTGGAGCCCAGCAGGTCGAGGCTGTGGTGGCCGGGAGCGGCCACTGCACTCCAGTCTGGGTGACAGAGTGAGACTTCAACTCAAAAAACAAAACAAACAAACAAAAAAAACCAAACAAACAAAAAAAGAAAATATTGAAAGGAAGACATTTTGATGACTTTCAGGACATCAAGGGAAATATGATGACAGCTCTGATGGCCATTCCAGAAAAAGAGTTGCAAAATTGCTTTGACAGGTAGACTAGGTGCTGGCATCAGTGCATAGCTTCCCAAGGGGAATACTTTGTGGGTGACTGTGGTGATATTCAGCAATGATACAGCACTTTTTCTAGGATAAGTTCACGAACTTAATTGTCAGAACTCATAGTTAAATGAAACTAGCAGGTGGTACTTCTGTGGCCCTGTATTTTGATTAAATGCACCATTTTGTTATGGAGAAAAGTGAATGCTATTGTGTCCAGAATCCATCTAGTTATGTTGTGAAGGGAAGCTAGACATTCATTTAGCCTGCTCCTGCTCATAATCTGGAGAAAATAAGATTGTCCAGCTCACCAGGTTACTAATGGTTTGGACAGCTGACCCCAGACCATCAAACTGATCTGCTCTGCATGCTGGGGAACCAGGGGTTTTAAAATAGTTGTCAAGAGGAAAAGGTGGGAGAGGCAGGACATGCTTTGTATTCACTATAGAGTGCCAAGATGTAACAACCTTTACTACTTTAATTCTTTACAACAACCTGAAACATTAGTTGTTAAAAAAAAAAATTGAAGAGCCGGGCTCGGTGGCTCAGCCTGTAATCCCGTGCCTTTGGGAGGCTGAGGTGAGTGGATTGCCTGAGCCCGCGGGTTCGAGACCCGCCTGGGCAGCAAGACCTCATCTCTACAATAAATCAAAAAATCAGCCGGGCGTGGTAGTGCATGCCTTTCATTCCGGCTACTTGGAAGGCTGAGGCGGAAGGATCGCCGGAGCCCAGCAGGTTGAGGTTGCGGTGGCTGGAAGCAGCCACTGCACTCCAGTCTGGGTGACAGAGTGAGACTCCAACTCAAAAAAAAAAAAAAAAAAAAAAATTGAAGAAAGTTAACTTAAAAAAAATTGCCATTTTCATCAGATATAGTAATGCTGGACGGCCCACTTGAAAGCATTCCCACATAAAACTTCAGTATCTTAAAGGGACCTTACTTAAATAGATCAGCCACTGTAAGTGAATTTAAAAGTATATACAGGTGAAGAGAGCACTATATTTATGAAATGACTACTATATGACAGGCACTGTATTAGGCACTGATACATGGTATGCTGAAAGCAGCTTAGCTTCAGAGGAGAGCTGGGATTTGAAGCAGCCAGATGTGGGCTCAAATCTAAGCTCTATCATTTCCTAACAGTGTGGCTCTGGCAAGCTGGTTAACTTTTCTGAGTCTCCAGTTCCTTGGTTGTAAATTAGAGACGATAGTGAAAAATTATTGTGAGAATGAAATGAAATGATGAATTCATGCAAAGTGCTATTTAATAGCATATTAGCATATATGAAATACACTGTTCATTCAGGCCACGGATTTTATTACTATATGTATCATTCCTGTGTGTCAGGTGCTATTCTAGCTGCTTGGTTCTAGCCACAGTGAATGAAACAAAAAGTTTTAAATTATTATTAGAGCACAGTGATTAAAAGCAATGTCTGTTAGACAGACCTGAGTTTGAATCCTGCCACTTCTAGCTGGGTGATCTTGGAAGTTTCTTAATCTGTACAATGGAGATAAACCGTATTGTGCGGCCGTGATAAAGATTAAGTGACATAATATATTAATATTAAGAGCTAAGCACTGCTTGGCACATAAATAGTGCTCAGTAAGTGGCAGCAATTTATTAATTTTATTACTGAGATTAATTCTTTTTTTTTTTTTTTTTGTGAGTTGGAGTCTCACTCTGTCGCCCAGAATGGAGGGCAGTGGCCGCTCCCGGCCACCGCAGCCTCGACCTGCTGGGCTCCGGCGATCCTTCCGCCTCAGCCTTCCGAGTAGCCGGAATTACAGGCATGTGCTACCACACCCGGCTGATTTTTTGATTTATTGTAGAGGTGAGGTCTCGTTGCCCGGGCGGGTCTCGAACCCGCGGGCTCAGGCAATCCACTCACCTCAGCCTCCCAAAGGCGCAGGATTACAGGCTGAGCCACCGAGCCCGGCTACTGAGATTAATTCTAATGCCCCTAACAAGCCTGAGAGGAAGATATTGATGCCATTTTGTGGAAGGAAAAACTGTAGCTAAGGAAGACTAGATGCTTTGCCAAGGAGTGCAGAGCTGCTTGGGGATGGAATCAGACCTCTTTCTTTCTAATTTGAAAACTCTTGTTCTTTATCCTGGGCCACTTCCTATATGAGTGTCACTCACCTCTGTTAGTCCACTGAGACTGGATTATTGTGAATATCTATTGGTACTTACCAACAGACCTAGGAAGCATGCAGCATTTTTTTTCCTGTTTGTATATCTCTGCCATGCTTGATACCATTTACTTACAAATATAAAGCTGTAGCACATCTTGACTTTACTGTGGTATTCTAAACTCTTCACCTTATGACATCTTCTCAGGATCTACTTATGTTGTTAGTTATACAAGGTGGGAATGCCCTATGGTTAAGGCATCAAATTCAACTGGGTCATTTAAAGGTCTACTTCTATGCATTTGAACTTGACCCTGGCTCCTCTCACTGTTCTGACTGTGACTTTTCCATTCCTACATATTTCTGATCAATTTTTTTCACTTCTTTCTTATGGGCCTTATGAATTGATGGCATCTATAAGAGTATTCATCATGTCAACAACTCACAGGCCAACAAAAAAGTTGAGTGCATTATCGGGCATATAGTGTAGCCGACGATACACTGAATGTTTATTTAAAAGTGGAATGTTTCTCACATGTGAATTTAATGTTTTCCCCACTTTGATAATGACCTGCTTAACTATAAAAATAGTTTGCAGAAAGAACTGATGTTGTTCTAGGAATGCTAAATAAAAATTCAGCACTTCCTCTATTTCCTTAGTCTCCAGACTCAAATCAAGTCTCATTTTTACCCTCTCAGTTGAAAAAATGGAGACATAAATAGCTTCTACTCTTATCCTCAACTTTTTACCAAAGGGGGCCATCATCAACAGACAGTCTGTAGTCTTCCTCATACTTTTGTCATTTATAACACCCCTTCGATAATAACACTTCAATTATAACTTTTTAAAAAAGCGTTTGTGAAATTAGGCTACCTCTAGCAATTGATGTATTTAATGTGTGGTATTTTCTTCTCTTCCCCCCAAAATTGATGATATAACTTTAAGTGTAACATAAAATCAGTGGTTTCTTAGACTCAAAATACAGTATTAGATATTTCTCTTTTACTTCCAGAGGATGTACCTCATTTAGAGGAGTAACTCTCTAAGGGAAAGATCTAGAAATGTATGGGGACTTGCCACACTAGGTGCTCAAGCAATTCTAACATCATTTGCCCTAAAAAGCCCAGTAAAAGATTCATGGGATAGATTTTCTTATTGGGCTCTGTAAGGCTCACTTTGGTGAGTGCCCACATGAAGCACTCACCATGTAAGTCTTTCTTCAGGACCCTGATACCTGGAGGTGATTTTTTTTTGGCAACACAAAGTAGAGATCTGGTATAGACTTTTCAAGAATGTTCATTGCTTTAGAGACTTCCTTGATAGTACCTGTCCAGTTCCTTTGATCAGCAAAAATAATAATAATAAGAAAACAAATTAAAATACCCTGTTTATTTGGTAAGGTTTATTCCCTTTACAGTTTTCAGGTGTGTGTGTGTGTGTGTGTGTGTGTGTGTGTGTGTGTGTGTGTGTATCTTCAAGAGAATACTTTGAGGTTGATAGGGAAGAATTACAGTTCCCATGTGCAGATGGAGAAATGAAAGTTCCAGAGTATGTGACATGTCTATGGAGCACCCAGAACATGAACTGGAAAATTAGGGTAGTATGGAAGGCTGGGTGTAGACTTTGAACTCAAACTCAGTTCTGCCACTTAGAAAAGATGTTATCCCAGGGAGTCACTTAACTCTGGACACTTTGAGCATTTGCTCATCTGCACAGCAGGGATAGTCAAACCTACCATGAACTGCTCCTGTAGGATTATAGGTGATACCAGCCCCAGGGTGAAGGCTTAGTGCATGGGAGAAATTATTTTCATTGCACTTTTCTACAAGTCACTCGGCCTGAAGGAACATTCAGCTAAAGCCTAGCACTTCTCTAAGAATTAAGCCGGTTAAAGAGCTTTGCACGCTTAAATAAGCCACTTGAACATTAGTTAGTGACAGGAATTCGTCATAAAGGTACACTAATTGGAATGCGAACTATGCTCTTGAAACAAAGATCCAAAGTATCAGACTAGCTCTCAGGAAGCTGTTGGTAAATGGCATCTTGTTACTTATTGTCTGTTTAGAATTAAAGCTGTTAATTGGGTTCCTTCATTAGTTAATTGGCCTTCTCCTATCCTTTAGACAGAAAGGATGTGCCAACCGTCTTGATCCAGGAGAATCACAAGAAAACATTTTCCTATTCCCAGGAAAACAACATATCCATTGATAAAGAATTAAAAACAAAAACAAATAAAACAAACAAAAACTCAAAATAAAATGCTGCAACAACCAGAGGAACAAAAAGTACAGCACAACAGTTTTGCTTTAGGTGAGAGAGACATTGGTCCACTCTGGCTTAGTCTTCAGGAGGGTTTCCCCAAACTAAATTTTTTTTTAAAAAAATGTATGTTCCTGTCCACCCCTTTTATTGTACTGCTGGGCAAACTCAGGTTGCACTGTTAAATTTGGTTAGAGAAGGAGGATAGAAAGAAAGATTTCTGAGAGGGTTGGGTTCTTTAAGTTGATCAGCTCTGTGAGCTGGTGACACTAGTTAATCAGCTCTGTGGGCTGGTGACCCTAATGCGATTAACTCTTTCATTTAAGAAATTAGTGTGTGGGGGGGGGAGGATGGGGGTGGTGTAAAGGGTAAAGGGAAGGGAGGGGCGACCTTTGGCGGGGCAGTGAAGGTCTGCTCAGAGCAAGCCGCTGTCTTCATGAGGGAGGGCGCCGCGCTTGGGCAGACGGCGTCCCGCGTGTCAGTCCCTGGGCCATTCCAGCACCAAAGTCTCCCATCGAGTCCGTTGCCCATGGAGTCATTAAGCACGGACGCTTAAGAGCGCCATTTACCATCAAGAGGGCCCCAGTGCTCCGGACGGCGAGCACCCCGCACTCACACCACAACCGGCGCCCCTTTCGCGAGGCCTCGGGACAGCCCCAAGTTAACTTGCCCTCGTTTTGCATATTGCGAGTCCTTGGGAGTTTCTGCAACACGATGAGATCCCTTGTTTCTGCAAACGTGCTATGTCGGTGTGCGCCCTCAAAACAGCAGCACTTGAAGAGATCACCGCAGAGCACGCGTTGCAAAGCAAAACCCCTTTGGATGAGGCTCTTTTCTGATTTAAGTCATTATCTCGCAATTTTAAAAAAACGTGGGGCCGGGGTCAGTGGCTCAGCCTGTAATTCCCGCACTTTGAGAGGCCGAGGCGAGTGGATTGCATGAGCCCGCGGGTTCGAGACCAGCTCTGGCAACTTGGCGAGCCCTCGTCTCTACAAAAATAATTTTAAAAATTAGCCAGGCGTGGTAGTGCGCGCCCGTAGTTGCGGCTGCTTGGAAGGATGCGGTGGAAGGAGCCCAGCAGGTCGACGCTGGGGTGGCCGTGAGCGTGCCACTTCACTCCAGCCTGGGCGACACGGTGAGAATCCAACTCAAAAAACAAAGAAAAAAAGTCGATAGGTATGAGTGCGAATTGCTCCCCGCAGCCTTTTCTAAAGCGAGCTCTGCCAAGGGTTGCGGGCGGGGATGGGGGGGCTGAGAAAGTGAAAGGGGCTGCTGGAGCATGGCTTGGGGCGGGGACTGGGGTGTACCGCTCTTGGGATGCGCCGCGCGGTCACAGTCACCGCCGCAGGGCACGGCCCAGGCTGGCCCCACGCGAGACGCCGAGCGGCGCTGCCAGCCCCTCCGACCAGGGACCCTCGTTTGTGGAGCATCTAGAGGGGCTCGTTGTTTTCCGAGGAGCACACTTAGGGAAAAAAACACTGCCTTAATGCAGTTGCCTCGCCTGAAATGAGGAAATAGAGCTCTCAACTGGGCTCCAAGGGGAAATTTGCTATGTTAGTGGAAAGATTGAGGTTGTTTATTGTTTTATCTTTACAACTCAGATGAAGCCAGGGTAAAATTCTTATAATGTTACTAACTCCATGAACATATATTTTCCAGTCTCTAGAAAGAGCTGATTTAAGAAATGTTATTGGATTTTTAAAATTTTACTTAGAACATACTCGATGTGATTTTTACACCTCTTAAAAAAACTTCCTATAATGACACTGCAAATGAGAAAAATAATTTTTTTTCTTATTAAGCTATTTTGATTTCTGGTTTATAAAACATGGCCCAAATTATTGGTTAAGCATATGATATAAATAGATTGCTCTGTTCATAATATTTGTGAGAAAACATACAGACACCAACTCTGAACTTTCAGACACCAACTTGAGTTTTCTTTTTCTTTTTTTGTTTGCGTTGGAGTCTCACTCTGTTGCCCAGGCTGGAGTAAGTGGAACGCTCCCAGCCACCGCAGCCTTCCTTCCGCCTCAGGCTTCCAAGTAGCCAGAACTACAGGTGTGCGCTACCATGGCTGGCTGATTTTTTGATTTATTGTAGTCACGAGGTCTCACCATATTGCCCAGGCAACATGGTCTTGAACTCGTGAGCTCAGCCAATCCTCTCGCCTCGGCCTTCCAAAGTGCTGGGATTATGGACTTGAGCCACTGAGCCCGGCCAACGTTGCCTTTTCAACAAAACATTTGATTCTTATTTACACAAAATGTCTAAATATATTCTGTTACTTTTTTGTATTAAAAATGGTATCAGCGGGCTCGGTGGCTCAGCCTGTAATCCCGCGCCTTTGGGAGGCTGAGGTGAGTGGATAGCCTGAGCCCGCCGGTTCGAGACCCGCCTGGGCAACTTGGCGAGACCTCATCTCTACAATAAATAAAAAATTAGCCGGGCATGGTACCGTGTGCCTGTAGTTCCAGCTACTTGGAAGGCCGAGGCGGAAGGATCGCCGGAGCCCCAGCAGCTCGAGGCCGCGGTGGCCAGAGCGGCCACTGCACTCCAGTCTGGGCGGTAGAGTGAGACTCCAACTCAAAAAAAAAAAAAAAAAAAAAAAAGGTATCATTCTGCACATATCATTTTGCATCTTGCTATTTCAATCAATGTTTTGTAGTAAAAATGCAGAACTTGCGTGGAAAGGAATCACTAATTTTTTTATAGTAATCACTTTGTGAGTGGGAGAAGCAGGTGTTAAGGCTTCAGCTGTGTCTGAAATGTTTTGTTTATTTTTAAAATGAGCTAAGAAACTGAAGATAATATGGAAAAATGTTAATATCTGGTTAAATAAGGTGGTTAAAGAGGTATCTTTTGTATTTTTTTGAAAAAATAATTTTTTCTATACAGTTAATGTGTTTATTATTTAAAATGAAACAAAATAATATATGTAAAACTCAGAAAATATTGATCTTGATTAACCAGCTTTGGCTGGATATATCTATAGCCTCATATATTTTAGTCATGTGGTCAGAATCAGACACTATTTCTTTTCCAAGGGATTTGAAAAAAGTTTTACACATATGTAGAGCTATGGTTTTGTTAGTTCTTCTAACAAAGTCACCTATTGAAGAAATTCACTATATCTCAATTCTTTGGCTGAGATTTGCATTTACTATAACTTTATCTTCATTTATTTTATAGTGATTTGCTCTAAAATAGCAGTCCCCAACTTTTTTGGCATCAGGAACCAGTTTTGTGGAAACAGACTGGGGATGGGGAGATGGCTTCGGGATGATTCACGCACATGACATTTTTTGTGCACTTTATTTTTATTCTTATTACATTGTAATATATAATGAAATAATCATACAACTCATCTTTAAAAAAAAGATGGAAGTGGTAAATAAAATAATGGGCAGGCCACACTCAGACTAAAATAAGTGTTGAATTCTGACTTAAAGCCTACCACCAGATGCAGCTGTGCCACTCACTGATAGGGTTTTGATACAAGTCTACAAACAATTGATAGATTATGGTCTCTGTGCAGTCAAACTTCACTTTTAATGTTAATCTGTATTTGCAGCTGCTCCCTGGCACTAGCCTCACTGCCTCAGCTCCACCTCAGATCATCAGGCATTAGATTCTCATAAGGAGTGCCCAACCCAGATCCCTCGAATGTGCAGTTCACAATAGGGGTCACGCTCCTATGAGAATCTAATGCTGCCACTGATCTGACAGGAGAAAGGAGCTCAGGTGGTAATGCAAGTGATGAGCAGTGGCTGTAAATACAGATGAAGCTTTGCTCACTTGCCTACCACTCACCTCCTGCTGTGCAGGTGGTTCCTAACAGGCCACAGACTGGTACCGGTTCATGGCCTGGGGATTGGGACCCCTGCTGTAAGAGATTCCCATCTTTCTATCTAAATTATGTGCTAAACTACTTTAGCAACCCACAGCTTAGGGCCAAATTGCTGGTTTTCATCTTAAAAAGAATTGTTATAATTTATTAAGTGCTTAAAACATATGTTAAGCACTTCTGCTATTTTCACATTTAATCCCACAACAAATATATGTGAGAGGTCTATCATTCCCATTTTACTGATATGAGCAAAGAGAGGCCTAGAAAAGTTATATAACTTATCCAAGGTCACACAGCTAATACACAACAGTGCTCTTAGCTAGTCTCTTGCCCTCTGCAGATGTTCTTTAGCTTATTATTGCAAGTCCTTTTTTGGGCATCATGTTAAAATACGAATTTTTTATCACCATATTTGCAAGTGATCTATTGGAATGGCCTTCTAGTTGGCATGTACATCCACGGTGTTGGTGGTACTCTTGTCTCCATTCACCCCTCTCTAGACCAAACATTTCCTACAATCAAAGGTAGAGCCTCTAAGTTACAATGCATAGGCTACTGTTAGAATCAGTCCCTCGTTTTTCTTTCCTCATGGTCTGGTGGCCATTTGGGAAGGCAGCTCCTATCTGACCCTGCTGTGGCAAATCCTTTCGCTTAGCCAAACAAGCTCTGCTTAGCCATCATATAGTGGTATGGGCATTATTGAGTATAAACGGAATGGATAAGTTTCTTTTATTTTCTTTTCTTTCCATACATTAAAAAGGTAATGTTGTTTAGTTGGTGTCTTCCCCTTGATTGGCTTTTTAAAGACCAAAGGGAGGGTCTGTGGCTTTACTTGTTGCCACTTAAGAAAATTTCACAGGTCCAGGACTTAATTTCATCAGGAAACATTCTGAGCTTCAGTTAAAATGTAAAATGCTTTCTTTAGCCCCAGGATAAAATAAAATTTCATTTGCTTTTACTTTTCTGCAATAACACCAATAAGGAGATATTGCCAGGGGCACAAGGGAAGCCAATTCTATAGCTGAACAAATCGATGGTAAATCTACTTGCCAAATCCTGAACACACCCACTGAATGAGTGTGAGGATCACATACAACACACTCACACTCCCCCTCCTCCCTACTGAACTGTCCAAGATAGGGATGTGATTTCCCTAAAGTAACTTAATGTCTTACTACTAAGATACTCACATTTTCAAACTCCTCACACACACAGACGTTAGCATGGGCTATGAACTGAAAACACTTGCCATCTTTATGAACAAATAGTGACACCTATATGACTGACCCCATTCTAAGCACGTTAATCCTAGGAGTTGGTGCCATTATTATCCCCATTTTTCAGGTGAAGAAATCGAGGCACAAAGAGGATAAGGTCTCACAGCTGGCTCCAGAACCCTTTCTCCTTGCCTGTGCATTGTATTGCCACTTGCTGCATATGCAAATCAAATACAGGTTTCCAGAAAGTCTGAACAATGATGATGATGATATTTATGGCAGCCATTTATTGAGTCTAACTGCATATTCAGGCAGTGAGACTTTTCCCTCACATCTCATTTAATATTTACAACCTAAGGGCTTAGAATTTATTATCCTTATTTTATAGCTGTCAAAACTGAGACTCAGAGAGCTCAAGCAATTTGCTCAGGGTCGCAGAGCTAGTTATAGGCCAACCTAGATTTCAATCTAGTCTATAGCTATGGACTTTATTATTTAGAAGGAATTATGAGGAATTTGTTCTTCTCATGATTTAATGGCTGATCACTTTGCCAGTTGCAAATTCTCAGGGGCTGGAGATACCACCTTTGCATTATTTGGCCTTTGCCAACCCCTGAGCCCAGGGATAGCTCTCCCAGCCAGTGAATATCCACTAGAAAATGATCTTCAAAGTAGATTGATTGATACTATGCATACATTGAATAAGAGTCAACCTTACTTTAAAATTTCTCTTTTTGAAACTGTTTATGATCATTCATTTGACATGGCATACAAAACCCCTAAGGTAGAAAATAGTTCCGTTTACAGAGAAATCACAATGCCTACTCATGAAATCTTGTCTCAGTTTGGACACACGTGTCCAATGGTGTCACATTCTCGTCCTAGTGAAGAAAGAATCCAAGAGTTAAAATGCTTACATTTCCATTGGATGAATTGGCCACATTCATGTGGCATTATGGGTTTAAAAAATATATATTTAGAACATAAACACAATCATCTTTCCAGAAAAAAGTTTTGTGTCCTGCATCTGTCTGGGCCTTATGAAGTGGTAGTGGTCAAATTACAACAGGAAAGTCAGGCAAAAATTATTTATTTTTTTGTTTGTGTGTGTGTGTTCCTTTGGTTTGTGTTAATGTGGTACGAAAGATAGGAGCATATTGGAACCAGGTTAATACAATTAGCCTTGCACAAAATACCATGTAAAGTAAGATTATTATACCCAGCCCATTTCCAATCTCTTAAAATCCCCATAAAGCTTTTCCAGAAAAGGCACAAAGAGAAAACTCTGAATAGATTGAGATTCTTTCATTTGAATGCTTGACATCAACCATTTTTTACATTTGAAAGTTCACCCAGGAGTCATAACATTGAAATCTAAACCTAAGTTTGAAAAGTATGTTTTACTCCGCTGATAACCCGGTGAGGTTAGGTCTGTCAAGAAGGCATCGAGTGGCGAAGGAGGGGCAGGAAGGGGAAGTTCTGTGATAAGAAATGCCCTTATTATTTGCTCCCTGCCTGCTAAGATTCTTTTGGCTACCTGGAAACAAAAGACAGGCTTGACCAGTAGTAAGACTTTGAATTCAGACCTGCCTGGGATTGGGTTTAGGCTTCACCTCTTTCTTTCTGTTTTATGACCTTGGAGCAGTGTCTTAGCCTACGTAAGCCACAGCTTCATCCTTAACGTTCAAATGGAACTTATGTGAGGCAGCTAAAAGACACACCATGGCCACAGCATCCCCTGTGGCTGCAGCCTGTGCCAGTGGTGCACATTCACAGGACAAGACATCCTACCTCTGCCTCCTTGCCTCCCTGCCCACTCTACAGGGGGAGACACACCAGAATCCTCCTTCAGGCTTTTGGTCTTCAACTTTCAACAGGAAGAAACCCCACCACCTGGGACTTGGCAGGTTTGCTTCCTGTCTTAGAATCTGACTGTTTCCATTAACCAGATCTCAGTAAAGTTAAAGACATAGGAAATATTTGTATATTGAAGGATTTTTTCCCCCCAATCGGTAGTTATGAGCTAGTATGGTGGAAAAACTCCAGTCATTTTTATGTCTTTCTAAATGCCTGTTCATGTACCATTCATTGCCTACTTACTGCACATGCGTGAGTTCCTGATTTGGTAAGTAAAGAGAACTCGGGTGTTCTTCTTAGGAATATTATAGCCATGATCAGTTTTATGACTACTAACTGCATATAGGAGGACACTTGTTACCTTCCCACCTCAGAGCAAAGTTGGGTACGATATAATTTTAAAATACTTTAACATCCCTGGGTAAGATATGTGCATTATGAGTTTAGAATGTATTATTTCTGTTAAAATTAATACTTCTATTGAATAATGTCTGTCCTTTGAATGAATGGTACATGAACGGGCACTTAGAAAGACATAAAAGTGACTGGAGTTTTTCCACCATACTAGCTCATAACTACTGATTGGGGGGAAAAAATCCTTCAATGTACAGATATTTCCTATCTCTTTAACTTTACTGAGATCTGGTTAATGGAAACAGTCAGATTCTAAGACAGGAAGCAAACCTGCCAAGTCCCAGGTGGTGGGGTTTCTTCCTGTTGAGAGTTGAAGACCAAAAGCCTGAAGGAAGATTCTGGTGTGTCTCCCCCTGTAGGGTGGGCAGGGAGGCAAGGAGGCAGAGGTAGGATGTCTTGTCCTGTGAATGTGCACCACTGGCACAGGCTGCAGCCACAGGGGATGCTGTGGCCATGGTGTGTCTTTTAGCTGCCTCACATAAGTTCCATTTGAACGTTAAGGATGAAGCTGTGGCTTACGTAGGCTAAGACACTGCTCCAAGGTCATAAAACAGAAAGAAAGAGGTGAAGCCTAAACCCAATCCCAGGCAGGTCTGAATTCAAAGTCTTGCTACTGGTCAAGCCTGTCTTTTGTTTCCAGGTAGCCAAAAGAATCTTAGCAGGCAGGGAGCAAATAATAAGGGCATTTCTTATCACAGAACTCCCCCTTCCTGCCCCCTCCTTCGCCACTCGATGCCTTCTTGACAGACCTAACCTCACCGGGTTATCAGCGGAGTAAAACATACTTTTCAAACTTAGGTTTAGATTTCAATGTTATGACTCCTGGGTGAACTTTCAAATGTAAAAAATGGTTGATGTCAAGCATTCAAATGAAAGAATCTCAATCTATTCAGAGTTTTCTCTTTGTGCCTTTTCTGGAAAAGCTTTATGGGGATTTTAAGAGATTGGAAATGGGCTGGGTATAATAATCTTACTTTACATGGTATTTTGTGCAAGGCTAATTGTATTAACCTGGTTCCAATATGCTCCTATCTTTCGTACCACATTAACACAAATCAAAGGAACACACACACACAAACAAAAAAGTAAATAATTTTTGCCTGACTTTCCTGTTGTAATTTGACCACTACCACTTCATAAGGCCCAGACAGATGCAGGACACAAAACTTTTTTCTGGAAAGATGATTGTGTTTATGTTCTAAATATATTTTTAAAAAACCCATAATGCAGCCGGGCTTGGTGGCTCAGCCTGTAATCCCGCGCCTTTGAGAGGCTGAGGTGAGTGAATTGCCTGAGCCCGTGGGTTCGAGACCCGCCTGGGCAGTGAGACCTCATCTCTACAATAAATCAAAAAATCAGCCGGGCATGGTAGCACATGCCTGTAATTCCAGCTACTTGGAAGGCTGAGGCGGAAGGATCGCCGGAGCCCAGCAGGTCGAGGCTGCGGTGGCCAGGAGCGGCCACTGCACTCCAGTCTGGGCGACAGAGTGAGACTCCAACTCAAAACAAACAAACAAACAAAAAACAAACCCATAATGCTACATGAATGTGGCCAATTCATCCAATGGAAATGTAAGCATTTTAACTCTTGGATTCTTTCTTCACTAGGACGAGAATGTGACACCATTGGACACGTGTGTCCAAACTGAGACAAGATTTCATGAGTAGGCATTGTGATTTCTCTGTAAATGGAACTATTTTCTACCTTAGGGGTTTTGTATGCCATGTCAAATGAATGATCATAACACAGTTTCAAAAAGAGAAATTTTAAAGTAAGGTTGACTCTTATTCAATGTATGCATAGTATCAATCAATCTACTTTGAAGATCATTTTCTAGTGGATATTCACTGGCTGGGAGAGCTATCCCTGGGCTCAGGGGTTGGCAAAGGCCAAATAATGCAAAGGTGGTATCTCCAGCCCCTGAGAATTTGCAACTGGCAAAGTGATCAGCCATTAAATCATGAGAAGAACAAATTCCTCATAATTCCTTCTAAATAATAAAGTGTTTTTCATCACAAATACTCAAGTGGCAGAGCATAGTAGTGTATTTTATTTGGATGTTGAAACAGAAAAATCAGAGGGAAATACTGAACCCATCTGTGGTTATGGTTTCTATCTTGAACTCTTAAAATTTACATCTTAAGGGCCAACCACCTAGCAAGAATGAGGCAGGGTAAGCTATTTCTGGGCACAGCTCTAGGAAGCAGCTTCCAGGACTGACCTGATGTGAGCATGAGTTATAGATATTAAAACCAACTTTTCCTCCACACCAATACCCCATCCCTCCAGAAATCTTAATAGGCTTTTGAGAGCCTCCATTTAGAGCCGGCTGCATAAAATGATCCTTTGATGAAAAGGGATTGGAACAAGGGTTAAAGCAGACATTGAAAGGTTACTGTAGAGGGCACAGTGTTCATACAACCCTCCTTTAATATGTGTGGTGTGCACCTGTGATAAGATGATTCATTACATGGGGCCTCTCTTTGACAAGCTCCATCGTTCAGCCCTCGGGGTTCTGACGGGACAATCCTGCACCCGCCTGGGAAATAAAACAAGGTCAGCTTTTTTTCCCTGGGACGTAGATGGAGACAGTTAAGCTTATAATGCATCTTTGTTTACTCTTTATGTAAAATAAAAACAGGGTTCAAGACATTGCAATTCCTGCTCTCCACAGAGCAGGCCAAGCAGGGAGTACGTAAACACACTGCTGGTTATATAAATAACCCGGGGAGGAAGAAAATTTTTGCGAGGATGCCAGTTCCTTCTCCCTTGTGTTTTGTGATCATAAGTGGCCATGTTATAGAATCAAATGCCCTAACTGCTGGGTTCTAGGTTTGACTTCAAATGGAGGGTATCCTGACATCATCAGCTTCATTTCTTTTTTGGTTTTTATGCAGCTTTAGGTTTATTGGGTCATCTGAAGCTCCATCAGTTTCTTGGTGACCATGATGTGGGCACATTAGCAGTATAAGGGGACAGACCCTCTCTCATGACACAGGGAAGTTTTATTGGCCTTGACAACCTGAAGTAAATCTCTAAGAATGCTAGAGACCACCTAGGTTCTGTGAGATTCAGCAGGAGGCTGGGGGCCATGGGCTGACTTTCAGTTGGCTTCATTCTAACTCATTCATCCCTTTTCTTTGTTGCTTTTACAAGACTTCATCACCTCCTCATGCATTCAGAAATTGGCTCTATTAAGGCTAATTTAGAAATCTTACAGCAATTAGGGAAGGAAACTCATCAGCTTCCCCCATATCCAAGTTTAAAAAAGAGTGAAAAGTAAAAAAGCAAAACTAAAATTTTATTTTTAAAATGTAACTCGTTTTTTTTTTTTAAAGAATGTCCAGGTAATGAAAGGTAACTTTTTAAATTAAGGTAAAAACATGAGCCATCGTATAGAAATAAAAACAAAATAAAACTTTGACATTCTAGAGGAAGGAAAAAAAAATCTTGTTTCTAAAATATAGAAACACCTCCCAACCCTTCTCCTATTCTTGACATTGCTAGTAAACATTATTTATTTGTCTTGAATAGATGCGGTTACATATCACTGTCATGCAAAAGAAATTCATTTCCTTTCCGAGTTCAATCTGCCATAAAAATGCACTCTTGTTCCCATCTCCCACTCACCTGTCCTTGTGCATTAGTAACTAGTTGACCTGTGACCCCCTGAAGACTGGAGAGGGCATTGCCAAAGGCCTGTGAGCTGGCTATGGAGCTCATGGCTGCTGCAGCCGCTGCAGCCTGACTTGCTAGTGGATTATTAACCAGCTGCAAAGAGAGAAAAGATTACCGTGAAAACCACCGAGAGGCACAGGCACAGCACACCGACATAACATTGACTCGGGAGGTAGTTCTCGCATCAATACGCTCATGCAAAAGGGCCTGGAACCCACTGGAGGAGCCTGCTGAATATGCCCTCGGAAGCTCTGGGGTTTGGGGGAGGATGGAAAGGAGGCTAGAAGGAAAATGTTCTCCCCCAACACTGGATTGCTTAATGGAGTTTGGGTTTAGAGCTAACCCAGAAGGGAATGAGCCTGAATTTAAGGGGTGAGGTGGGCTGTTAGGCCCTTTCCAGGTGGAGAAATGATTTCAGAAGTCCCTGGATTTTGTTCTCTAGACTAAATAAATCTCTGAGGGAATGTCTACTTTCTTTGAGGTAACCAGTCAGAATAGGGGAGTAAAACAGGATGGGAATGGGGAGAAGAGAGGAATTGATTTCTGGGGTTTCTGTGAATGAATTGATCATTTCCATTTATGAATTATAGTTTCTTTTAGGATCATTGGGTGAGGCAGGTGGCCCACCCCACTTTCTTCTTTGAGGGAAGAAGGACATCAAAGCCAGTAGAAATGGAAATCTATGGCCTCTGCTCTTAGAGGGTGAATCTAGGACTGAGATATTTTTGAGGTTTCACCTGACCATGGGAATCAAGGCCAATGAGAAAGGCCCTTTGATGAAGGGTTAAGTTGACATCTGCTTGCTGTTTTAGCTAACATATGGTCTTCCCTCGGCTTCTTTCCTGGGACAAGAGTGAAACAGGAAGGAAGAAAGAGAGAGGGGGAGAGAGAGCTGCCTAGGGAGGAAGTTATGGCTGCCAAAATCTATTTTTCCATGGAGACCAATTCAATATTCTTCTTCCTGCCAATTTTCCACGCCACAGGTTTTCAGGCCTTCTGACCATGAGGCAGAAATGTGGCTTGAACTAAAATCTGCATTTAGGTTAATGACTAGATATAAATTCAAGAAACATTTAAACCATTTTCACAGTATTGGTTTTGATACATGAATTTCATTTGTATTTATTCTAGGGTGTTATTTTTTTTCCCATATAGTTTCTCTCAAGTACAACAATTGTTGTGTATAATAATGCATTTTCCATCACCAGTTCCTACATCCATGAAATTCCTGCATTTTAGCAGAAATCTGCCAAGACTAAGACTTGGTGGAAAAAAATTAATGCCATATTTAATTCAAGTCCTGGTAGCTCTTCTAAAAATGCCTCTTTTTTACTTTTTTCTTTACTTTATTCATTCTCTGTCTCAGTAACTTTTCTCTCTTTCCTTTCCTTCTTCCCTCTTTCTTTCTTTCCCTCAAAACATATTTTATTACTTAATTTCTTTGGAAATTTGCCTAGAGTTTGCATCATCTGAGAGGAAGGAAATATTATCAGAAAAAATATCAAAAAAAGACAGAAATTTAATAATTCTTTTTTCATTAATGTGATAGCCTTATCTTATTGTTTTCTTTATTCATTTATAACCAAATTTCACATTACTAGTTCTGCAGTAATTCTGTTGACCCAGCACATTTTTAAAAAATGAAAATCCATTTTAAGTTTATTACTTTATGTCTTTTGCCTTTATCTCTCTCCTAAAAGACAATAATATTTTTCTTTTTAAGAGAAAAAATTCTCATCCATCAGCCTATAGAGAAACCCTGTCTTATCCCAGATTACCACCACGGGATTTAAAATTCAGGTTGGCCTTTATCTTGGTCTTCTGGGTATGTTTTTAATAGTGTACATGAAGTAAGTAATGGTATGTGTCCAGAGAAAACTCTCCTTGTTTTCAGCTTGACTACCTAAAGTGAGAAGAGTTCATATGTATTATTTTATTCACTACTGAAGTGAGAAGATCGCTTGGGAAATACTTTCCCCAAATTGCCAGGACAGACACTGCCCATGGATACACCATTCTTAGTCATGTGCCAACTGCCATGTTTACATTTCTTTTATGCAATGCAAGTTGAAATCATAATGAAATTCCTGAGATTCAGATTCAGGAAGATCTCAAAATAAGCTTCTTCATCTGCAAAGAAAGATTAAATCATGTGCAGTTTGGTTTTAGTGTTGAATATGCAATTTTGTTCATAAACTTGGGGTGAAAAATCTAAATCTATATATACAGAACACTGAAGAAAATAAACAGTTATTCCTATTTAATGAAGAAAAGATTTTTAGTAATTATAAAGTATTTTCCTAATATCTAGGTCAATCAGAAATTCATATAGGAAACTACTGAATTACTTTCTGGATCTAATACAATAGTATAGACTGAGAATTCCCTACATTTAGGACACTGGTATGTTGTTCACCTTTAGTCCCATGTGTTTGCTGCAAATTCAGGTGTTGCATAAAGGATAAAGGTCATATTGAATATAAAACAAAGTATTTAAAAGTGGGCTTCTGAGCCTTTGTTTTTTGGGGCCAGAAATGGGTGCATTTCAACTGCTTTGGAAGGTTGCTTCAGCAACCACAAATAAACAGGTTTGGCTTATTTTTAATGTTTATTTCCTCTGTGTCCTGGTCCTAGTTTGAAATCCCACGTGTTCCTCATTTTGCTGCTTTTCCCTCTTCATGAAGCAAATGCCAACTCGGATGACTCTCCTACTTCCTATCTGGCATCCCAGTGGGTCTTTGTGAAAGGTGACTGGGCTCATGGGAGATGCCTCGCTGCCCCTCTGGAACTGGAGCTAGACCTACAGTCAGAGTATGGTGCTCACAGACAGTGGGTACAAGCCAATCTGCAAGCTGACAGCATTTCAGGTAGACCATTGGTAGTGATGGATGCAGCTTCATAAATATCTTTTGGCTTTTCTGTCTGTGACTGCCAAGGCAAGGATGTAATATGCATTAAGATATGTGGCAGGGAGGGGGAGGGGGCGGTCAAAAAACCATACGTGCTCTCTTCATCACCTCGGGTCATGTCACTCTGTATTGTCCCCAGTCATGTCATGTTAGCAGTGCTCCTATCAATACTTCTTCTTGATTGGAGACTCTGGGTAGATTTGGACAGCAGGGAGCCCCGGCACAATAAATGCACATAATGAGCATGTTATCCAGGACCAACTGGATATTTTGAAGCTGCTGCCAAGTTTATGCTTTCAGATCTTTCATTGCCGATGTACTTAACCAGCAAAGGATGGCCCAAATGAAGTCTGACTGTATTACATGGTCATGTTTTCAACAGACCAACACAAAAGACATGCAGAATTCTGGTGCATGGTTGTTTATAAATACAGAAATTTTCAACGTAAGGATTTGCAGAGGGTTAGAGTTCTTATGTTATATTCAAATGGATTCTGAGCCTCAAATATGTCAAATTATAGTTCTGGAATATAAAAACCAACTAATGGAAGTAATGATTTCTTAAGACAGATTTCTCCCTGTTAGAATTTTAGAGCATCACAGAATAACTTTTGGAAATAGTTTTGTACCAGTGAGGAAGGGCTCCAAACCTCACATTCTTCCTGCTCATCTATTAACGCAGATGGGGCTTCAGTTTTGAAACCAGATTGTCTTGGTTTCTGACTTTAAGTAAGCCATGCCTTATTTTCTCATGGGTAAAATGGGTGTAAAAATAATGTTATCTCATTTAATTCTCATGGTTAGGATGAGAATTAAATGAGATAACACATACAAAAATTTTAGAGCAATACCTAGCACATATCATTTTCTTAATAAATGCTACCTAATTGTCTCACTTTGAATTAATCAGTTTACCAGAATTAGAACTCACTTTCACAAATATCTTCTTACTTTGGAAATTATGTGAACAAGGGTAACTATTTTATATTTTTTACAGAATTTTATTTTACTTTTTTTAAAGGACAGGTTGAATAATGTTTTATAGTATTTGAGAGTGGAGGGCATCAGTAAAAAGTATTTAAAACATGGCTTCACTTGGTTATCTTGGGCCTCTCCTGTTGGATGATGAGCTCATTTTTAGAGAAAGTAGTGTTTAGATTCTGAAGCCGGAGTCAGTAGGTGACAGACCAACAAGAGATATTACCTTCTTTACAGTATGTTTTTCCTCATCCTTAATTTGCAATATTTGTTAGATTCCCATAAGGACACCCATTTGGGAGCTTAATTCCTACCTCATGTCAAAATATTGTGAATGAGTCTATTCCACAGTTGCTGATTTGATAGTAAGGGCATGTAGGGAAAAGATATGCAAAAAAATGTCTCTTAGGATTTACGATGATTTATTTCATGTCAATATACAGATAGGCTACTCGTCTCATAATGAAAATAAATCCCAAATTTCCAAATCTATATGCTTGGTGTCTTCTTGCTGTATGTGAACACTAAATTGTGATGAGAAAAAAATTTTAATAAAGTCTTCCCAAGGAGCACCCTTAGATGACATCATATGTATGACATCATATAGATGCCACTATAGATGATCTCACTACATGGTGGAGAAGCATTTTTCTCCAAATCATGTCCCTTACTCCTTTTCTCTGAAAGACTCATATTTTATATCCTGGAAAGAATTCAGTTTTCTTAACTCTGAACATTTGTAATCATAATACTTTTCATGAAAATATGCTAATTACATAATTCTTTTTTACATATTTATTTTTATTTTAAAGATGTGGGGTACAATTCAGGATTAGGTAGATAAGTGGTCATCGTGCAGGTAAAGTTTGGCCTCCCTTTGGTCCCCATAATTACATAATTCTATCGTAATAAATCTCATTTACAAAAATATGGCAGCATGATTAGGAAATTTAGCTATCACATTGTATTCCCATGCAAGAGGGTCTCATGAATGCAGCGGCTCAAAATCTTTCTTTGGAGCATAATTACCCATGATCTATAGTTTTATCATTCTTTTCATGAGTGATATGAATTTTATAAAATCTTTTCCACTTAGAACTATGGAGCTGTGGTTTGCCATTTGTTTTTAAATGAGGATATTCATAAATGCATTCACCACTATTCACCCCTCATTTAAGGTTCAAAATGACAGTGGCTGCTTAGAAACAGCAGGGCAAATGCAGCTTTTGAGTTCATTTACATACAATAGGACCTTGACTGTTTTATATGTGTGGAAAAACGTTTCTCATGCTTCCTCTTGGTTCCTTGGGACTCTTCTGATGAAATCAGCACTTCCACTTCTTACACTCAAGTCTTTATTTATTTATTTATTTGAGTTGGAGTCTCACTGTTGCCCAGACTGGAGTGCAGTGGCACGCTCCCGGCCACCACAGCCTCGACCTGCTAGGCTCCGATGATCCTTCCGCCTCAGCCTTCCAAGTAGCTGGAACTACAGGTATGCGCTACCATGACTGGATAATTTTTTTGATTTATTGTAGAGATGAGGTCTCGCCAAGTTGCCCAGGCAGGTCTTGAACCCGTGGGCTCAGGCAATTCATTCCCCTCAGCCTCCCAAAGCTCGGGATTACAGGCTGAGCCACCGAGTCCGGCTTCAAGTCTTTTCTTAAAAGGTCAAGGAAATACCAGTAGACAAATATTGGAAGGGTGGTCATATTCATTCTCACAACTTATTTGATGTATGTTTCAGCCTACTGGTGAGACAGGAGATAGCTAGAGAAAGGTTAGGCAGACAGACAGGCGGGTCCTCTGCTAACAACGTGGTGAACTCTTGGCGGGCCTCTCAGGCTCAGTGTTGGTAAACAAGCTCCCTGTAAGCCTCTCAAGCTAGAGCTAAAGTCCTCACTGCTGGGATTGAAAAGCAACCAATCAGAACAGCAACAGCTCACAGCTAGTGCTAGCTAATTAGCTTGGACTAAGGGCTATATAAGCACCAGGTTTTCAGCCCCAGATGGGCAACCCCTTCGGGCCCCCTCCCGAAGGAGCTTTTCTGTCCTCAATAAATCCTGCTTTCTCACCTTCCGGCTGTCCATGTCACTCATTCTTCCTGGGCATGAGACAAGAACCTTGACCCTGAAGAACTGCAACCTGAAGAGCTGCAGAAGACCATCAGAGTCGTGAAGCCGTGCGCCCTAGAGGCTGGCTTGCCAGCCGAGGGAGCCAGCTGAACCAGGAGAGCTGCTGGAAGAAGGCGAGACTCCGAAGCTGAGGCACCCAGGGGGCTAGGCTTGCCAGCCACCAAACCAGCAGCACTCTCAGGGCTTGACTTGCCAGCCCATTAGAGCCAACACCCTGGGGGCTATGCTTGCCAGCTCCCACCAGTCGCAACACTCAGGGCTTGGCTTGCCAGACTGTTAGAGCTGACACTTGTGGGGCTAGACTTACCAGCCCCTCCATGACCCTTTTTGGGGCTTGGCTGGCTAACCCATTGAGCTGACACACTCTTGAAGCCCAGGCTGACCTGAAAAATCCGCATCACTGGGGAGTTCCCCTTGGTCACATGATTATTGTTGTGTTATAGAGCCCCCATAATAGAAATCAGCTTTCTTAATTCTAGTATTAAGCCAAGCTTCGCTGTTCGATCTGTGCTCCCACTGCCCAGCAAAGATGGTGTATGCTAGATGCTGACCATCCAACTCTCTGCCAGTCAACCAGGAGTCTCCACTAACCACTGCTAAGAGATCTCTGGGACTGGGGAACTTGAGATTGAGATGACTGTGAAGCACTGCAATATCCTAAAAGGCCTTTGAGTCATCAGTGTAAAAATCCCATTGATTTTGGTATAGTTTTAGAATTATTGTTATTTTTATTTTATGGTAAAACTGGAAGTATAGTAACTTTCTATGAGTTCTCTTGACTAAAAGAGGCATTTTTAAAGTAACCTAGTGTTTTTGGTTAGGCTCTCCAGAAACAGAATAGAGAAAGGAGGAATCCTATTTCTACTGGAGGATCTGGAGTGTGATTAGGGCCTCTAAGTTAACTCATTCCAAGGCAAGGAAGCTGGGCTGTCAGACTCTATACCTGACAGTCATTGGTTAACAGTCCCTGAGGTGAAGATAAGGGTTGCCAATCTCAAGGCACTGTTGGCCCTTTGCACTTGGGGTCAAATGAATCCTGGAGCCTGAGGGAGTCTTTGGAAGAAGAGCTTCAGGTGCAGGTCTGATGTGAGGACAATTCATAGAAAAGAGGTATTCCAGGGGTTCCGAGAGAAAGATTATGGTTTTGTGAAATGATAAGAAATACATATTTGGTCTTCATCCTGACCCAGAGCTCCTAAACCCTTGACATTTCTGAGTAATTGGGGTAAGAGAAGTGTCATGTGTTACTCATGATAAGCTCTCTTTCAGCTATGCCTGAGTTTATGCTAATGAGGTGGCTCTTGGAGAGGGGATGCTAGTTGTCAGAGAAACCAGCCCTGTGATTACAGGATTGGAACTTTCAGCTCCATCCCTTGACCTTAGGGGAGGGAAGAGTAGCTGGGGATGGAGTTAATCACCAGTGGCCAATGATTTAATCAATCATGCCTACGTAATGGAACTGTATACAGTGGGATTTGGAATGCTTCCTATTTGGTGAATGTATCCACAGGCAGGGAGGATGGTGTACCCCAAACTCCATCATTCTGAACCCTTCCAGATCTTGTCTTGTCTAACTCTTCATCTGGTTGTTCATTTGTATGCTTTATAATAAACCAATAACCGTGTTTCCCTGTGTTCTGTCAGCTGTTATAGCAAATTACTGGGCATGAGGAAGGAGTGATGGGACCCTTCAATTTATAGCCAAGTTAGAGATATGGGAACCTTAGGATCTGCTACTTGCAGTTGACATCTGAAGTGCGGGTCTGCCTTGCGGGACTGAGTATTTATTTGGTATCCACTGTATTTTGGGCTCTGTGTGAGAGGAGACAGTGTGAATGACAGACTGACATGTTCCCAACCTTCATGAGGCTTATAGAAAAATAGGAAAAAATATCTTAGAGGGAAGGGAAGGGAAATAGGAAAAGATAAGTTGGCTATGGAGCAGTATTCAGATCCGGATGTGGTTGGCAGTCTGGGTCTCGGAGTCGTGGGAGAGGAGGTAGTGGTTCAAAGGGACATGGAAGCCGGGCTCGGTGGCTCAGCCTGTAATCCTGCACTTTGGGAGGCTGAGGTGAGTGGATTGCCTGAGCCCGCCGGTTCGAGACCCGCCTGGGCAACTTGGCGAGACCTCATCTCTACAATAAATAAAAAAAACTAGCCAGATGTGGTAGCGCGCGTCTGTAGTTCCAGCTACTTGGAAGGCTGAGGCAGAAGGATTACTGGAGCCCAGCAGGTCGAGGCTGCGGTGGCCGGGAGCAGCCACTGCACTCCAGTCTGGGCAACAGAGTGAGACTCCAACTCAAAAAAACAAACAAACAAACAAAAACCAAAAAAAATCAAAGGGACATGAATGGGGGCAGCTCTGAGTCTATGTACCTGTACTTGCTCAGAGTTGCACAGAAATGTGACTTGCAATTAATGAGCCATATGCCTTGAAAGGGGAAGCAGAGCAGTGAAAAGATTAAGAACTTGAATTCTGGAACCAGATTGCTGGGGTTTACATTCCGAAGCTGCCAGTAGTTAGCTGTAACTTTCTGTGTCCCAGTTTCTTCAATTTTAGCAAAATAGGAATTATAATAGAGGTCACAACTTCATAAGCTGTTGTGAAAAATACATAGGCTAATATATGCATAATGCTAGAGGAGTTCTTGCCATATAATACACCTTATATACGTTTTACTAATCATTTTATTCCTTCTAGGAACTTCTGGTCATACTTCTGTGTTAGGATTGAGTTACCTTACCCCTTAATTCCCTCCAGGGAAGTCTCAGTGGCCTATTTTGCAGATGCTCAGCTATCTCAGGGTGTTTGCATTTGCTGTTTCCACTAATGAAGCTCTTTTCCTCATTTACCTATCTCATTCTCCCAGATTCTCAGAGCCACCTTTCTTGACTACTTTAACTATATAACATTCCCTTTCTTTTAGATATTCATGCCAAAACATTTATAAGAAAATGATTGGATGTCTAGGATTTGTTTCCAAAGATTGCATAATGGGTATATAGAGGATAGGTCTTGGGTTGATCATTGCAAGGAGCTGGGTGGTGGATCTGTATGATTCATTAGATTATTTTTTCTATTTTTATATATGCTCCCAATTTTCCATAATAAAAGTTAAAAAAATTCAATTCTTCTTTTAGTTTTCTTATTTACTTCATGACACTTATTAGCATCTGATATTATGTTATTCAATTGCTTGTTTATTTTCTTTCTTCCTCTCTTTAGAATGTAAATTTTGGTTCACTGCTATATCTTCAGCTCTGTCAATAGTGCCAGGCACACAGTAGGCCCTCAATAAATGTTTAATGAGTTAACAGATGAAAGAGTGAGTCGAAGATATCTCTGCCTGACTGAGAATTGGTGGGAGCTTGACTCTTCAATATTTACAAAAAAAGAGTAAAACTGATAGCGGCAAAAATGTCTAAATTTTTAATTTTTAAAAAAATGCACACCTTACAGTCTTTCAGACTACACTGAACTAACTGACCAGAGCCTCAAACATCAGGTGACTCGGTGCTAAGAGTTCCTGTGTAAACCCTCCATGCGTCAATTTGCCATGTAAATTGGCACCGATAAACATAGCTTTTCTTTTACCTATGTGGGCAGAGTCTTGAAAGGTCAGAATGGGCACGTGAATGGTCATTCTGACTAGTTGGGAATACTCCAGGATATAAAACTCAACAATGGCAGAATCTAAAGGTGACGACCCAGCACTTCCCTGGGTGTCTTGAAACTAAAAATTACATGCTTGGAATCAGAAGCAGACAGACCTGGATAACTGACTCAATCCCTTGGTTTGAGGTTATTTGGCAGCTGAAGGGTAATGTGGCAGTGAATGAGGCCTTTTATTTATTTATTTATTTTTTAATCAATGGGGTGTGGTGGTGGAGATGAAGTTGGACTATGGAGACTGCGTGCCTCCAGGCCAGCCCCAAAGCTGAAGGGTCCACTTTCCCCAGATAAGGATGAACTCTATGTGCCAAGCAAGCAAAGCTGCTTCAAGACCACGTGCTTGAGAGTGACACCAGTTAAGGAGGTGGGATTTCAGGGAGTTTCAGGCCATTTGGACATTTAGTTTGTGGCTTCTGGAGGTCACTGGATGCAGAGTCAAAAGTGAGGCTCTACTCAGCTGACTTCACAAAGTCTGGACATCATTGCAGGTGGACAGAGAGGATGCTCCATGAGCACATGTGGACACTAGGGAGTTCTAGAAGTACACTGGAGAGAGAGGTAGATCCTACAGGTCCATGTTACACAGGATAATTGATGAGATCCACACTGAGGAGCTTGGGAGCACTTGAGGGAGGGAAAGGAATCAATCTGGCTGACACACTATGATTTGGTAGCAAATCACTAGAAAGCTCTCCAAAGGAATGCATTTCCTTTTTATTTTTAAATTTGCTGATAAAATAGTCAAACCTAGAGTTGAGGGGGAAGTGAGTTTTTAACTTAACCCAATACATTTATTTGGTTTTGAAGTGTAGAGGTCAGCATTATGGAAATACAACATCTCTAAATCAGTTTTTACCCAAGTTATATGTAGACAAATACTGTATTACTACAAACCTACACATCTCATTTCCTTTTCTGTCTAGTCCTCCATTTAATAACCTGAAAAATCTATCTTTTTATTGAGTTTCATGCTATTTTCTTACTTACATACAATAGTGCTACTCTCACCAATTGCCTATTGTCATGGCACATTAGTTGGGTGAATTTGTTGATGTTTCAAAATTACTCTTTCTTTTTTTTTTTAATTCTATCATCCAGTTTAAACAAGTGGTTGGGAGCACTCCAGTGATGACAGTTTTGTTTTGTTTTTTTAAAGAAATAAATTGTTGCCACGGTACAGTAGTTGATATTATTTGAGTTTCTAGCTATGGAGAAGCACAATATGCTCTTTATCCACCCATGCCTAATTTACTAAGTTAGTTCCCAACACTTTGGAGTCCCTATAAGGGAAAACAGGTACTACTGAGTGCAGAAGAATGACAAGAAAGGATGAGGGACTCAAAGGAAACCAAGGCACAGTTTCAGCCTTTATGGAACTTAGGACAATTTTATTCATCAGACATTTCCTGATAACCAAGGTGCAGGCTCTGGACCAGAGATGAACAGGACTAGAATTTCTCATGTTGATGCACTTCCTGTACCGTCACCCTATGTAGCCAGTGCTGTAAGGAAAGGGCATAAGGAGCCCAGACAAGAGACCCTCACTAGCCCTCAGGGAATATGGAGGATTTCCTGGAGGATGGCTTTGGAACTGAGTTTGAAAGGCTGAGGCGGAAGGATCGCCAGAGCCCAGCAGGTCGAGGCTGCGGTGGCCGGGAGCAGCCACTGCACTCCAGTCTGGGTGACAGAGTGAGACTCCAACTCAAAAAAAAAAAAAAAAAAAAAGAAAGGATGGCTAGGAGTTGATTGTGGGGCAGGGGAAAAGGGGAGAGGAAATGGCATCTCAACCACTGGGAATAGCATAGTCAAAGGCATGGAGTTGAGAAACAGGATTTTGTGTACATAGAGCCACCAGTTTGGCACTTTTGATATCATTGGGAACATGAAGTGGAAGGAGGAAAGCAATGGATGATGAGAAAGGCATGTACTTGATGAAGGAGGACACTGTAAATTACTTTAAGGGGTTGTGCTTTTTTCTATAGGCATTGGTGGTGGGACATGGTCAGATCTGTATTTCAGAGACCGAGTTGGATAGGACAGGGATGAATCAGACTGGAAGCAAAGAAGAAAAGAAGGCAGCTGGGAGTGATGATGAAGAGGGTTATCCTTAATAGGGGGAGGGGAATGCCAGGATAACTTCGCACATAGGATGGCCTGGTTCGCCATTCACTCATTCAGCAAATACAGCATCAACTATATGCCAGATATGATGGGGTGTGGTCTCTCCCCCGGAGTGATTCTAAGGCACAGGGGAGACAGATATGTGGACAGATAAGAGCTAGTGGGTACAAGACAGGGTAGGGGAGTGCTAAGTGAATTCTAGTAATATTTAGGAACTGGCTAGCTCAGTGGGGGAAAGAGGAGGGGTGTTAAGAAAGTGTCACAAAAGAGCTGATGGGAGCTTAATCCTCAATAAATCACAACGAGCTAAGCAGAAGGGAGATGACAGGCAGAGCAGAAGAAAGAGTAAGTATAGGATTATGGGACATCAGAAAGCCTGCTATGTTCTGAATGCCCAGAGCACAACTGAGGCAGGAGATGGAGCCAGAAACCTTCTGAACTGAGATTTGAGGGCAGAGAAAGAAGGTGGGAAAACATAAATTAGGAAGTCCATGTGTCAATGGTGTGTATGAGTTCAAATGGTGTGAGTACCTTCTGAGCAATTCCGGGCAAGCTGTTGCTTTAAAAACACCTAAATAAGCGTATCCTTGTGCAACATCATGGAGATGGCCTTAACCACTTTGCAGCCCAGGAAACAATAATCGATAGTCATCAAGTCATAAATTACTTTCATTTGTTTTATATAGAGGGAAATCTAAATTGCTGACTGACCAGAAATTAATAATTAAACTTTGAGTAATAAAAACAAAGCCATCATCTTTGAAAATACAGAGTGTTATCTGTTACAAAAAACTACAAAGATGGATTATGAAGGAGCAGTACTCTATCCGTGCCTGGGATCACATATTAAGACTTAGCTGTGAGCTTATAAATTATAATTTTATAAATTAAGTAGGAAGGCTGAACTAGTTTATGATAAGATCTTGGATACTTGAGAATCTGTCCAGAATAGCTGGAAGTTTTTAAAATTTACTTTGGGGCTATTTTACTCCTAAATATGTATATTTTCTACAGATTCTATTTTAATCACCGAGACTCAAGAAACTTATAAGTCTAAACAATTCAATTTATTGCCTATAAAGAAAAAAAATACCTCCTCTTCTTTCCATCCCAATAACCATATTGGTTATTAAAATATGCTTATGATAAATGCTATGCAAAATATCTTCACTTTATCAACCTATGAGCAAATGGAGAGCCTTGTTTAAGTTGTTAGTGAATTTTATTATTTATAATGGCTTGTGCCACATAAAATATCTTCATTGAACAGTTGTTGTAGAAGAAAGCTAGTCAAAAGATACATGAGTCTTCCCAGGAAACAATACTACATTTGGATTATATGTTATTTTTTTAGAGGACCAGCAGAGATCAACTCATTTGTTGTTGGCCTGCCATTGAACCTTAGAACAGCATGTACCCTGATTTTATACCTTGAAAACCCTAGAGAATCTATCAAAAACCTCCTTGTACTGATAAAGGACTTTGGTAAAGTCTTATGGTATAAAATAAATGTGCAAAAGACCAACAGTAAACAATAAACAAATTGAAACTCAAATAAAAAGCACAATCCCATTTGTAATAGCCTCAAAAAAAAGAAAACAAAAAACCTTAGCATTTTCCTAACCAGAGAAGTGAAAGATCTTTACAACAAAAATTACAAAATACTGCTCAAATAAATCAAAGATGACACAAACAAATGAAAAAATATTTCATGCTCATGGATTGGAAAAATCAGCATTGTTAAGATGTCCATCTTACCCAAGACAATCTACAGATTTAACACAATACCCATTAAATTACCAGCATCATTCTTCCCAGACCTGGAAACAACAATATAGGAATTCATATGGAAATATAAATGACCACGAATAGCCAAAACAATACTCAGAAACAAACAAACAAACAAACAAAACAAAGCAGGAGGTATCCTTTAAAATTTATGATAAGACTACAATAATCAAAACAGCCTAGTATTGTTACAAGAACAGGCATACAGACCAACGGGACAGGCTAGAGATTCCAGAAGCAAAACCTTAATTTCTCAACCAACTCATCTTCAACAAAGACTCCATCATCAATCACGGGGAGAGGAGAACCTGTTCCAAAAATGGTGCTGGGAAAACTGGCTGACCACATGCAGAAGATTAATACAAGACCCCTACCTATCAACATACACAAAAATCATCTCTAAATGGATCAAAGATCTAAACGTAAAACCTCAAACTATGAAAATCTTAGAAAATGCAGAAGCCACCCTTATGGAAATTGGAACAGGCAACCAATTCCTGATCAAACCCCAAGTGCCCAGGATAAGAGATAAGATAGGCAAGTAGGACCTCATCAAACTGAAAAGTTTCTGCAAAGCCAAAGAAACCAGCAAGAGAGCGGGGAGATAGTACACAGACTGGGAAAAAATATTTGCCAACTGTATATCTCTGACAAAGGTCTAACATCCAGGACCTACAAGGAACTCAAATGTGCTGAGAAGGAAAAAACAAAACAAAACAAAACAAAACAAAAAACAGCCCCATTAAAAAATGGGCAAAAGATATGAATAGACATTTCTCAAAAGAAGACATACAAGTAGCCAATAGATAAGGAAAATATGCTCAGCCTCACTAACCATCAAAGAAATGCAAATTAAAACCACACTGAGATACCACCTAACTCCAGTCAGGATGGCCATCATCGATAACTGAAAAAACAACAGTTGCTGGAGAGGATGCGGCAAAAAGGGAACACTTCTACACCATTGGTGGCAGGGTAAACTAGTACCACCTCTGTGGAAAACAGTTTGGTGATTCCTAAAAGATCTAAAAATTGACCTTCCATATGACCCCATAATCCCCTTCTGGGAATATACCTGGAGGAACTCAAATCACTTTGTGAAAAAGATACCTGCACACGCATGTTTATTGCAGCATTATTCACAATAGCAAAAACATGGAACCAACCATGCTGCCCATTGAAAGAGGATTGGATAAAAAAATATGGTAATATACATGATGGAATATTACACAGCCATAAAGAAGGGCAAATTATGAACGCTGCAGCAACTTTGATGGACTTAGAAACTATAATACTGAGTGATCTATCACAGAAACAAAGAACTGAGTACATGTTCTCACTCATAAGTGGACCTTGAACAATTATCATAATACTATAAGAAAGGGATTGGCAGTAGTGGGAAACTGCCGGGGTGGAGGGCAGTGGGTTGGGGGTGGGGGTGGGTGAGTGGCAGTAGTAGGAAACTGCCGGGGGTGGGGGGGACACACTTCATTAACAAGGTGACCTGCATAATGAACATTTCTATACCTAATCTTGAATTGTACCCCACATCTTTAAAGTGAAAAATTAAAAAAAGAACAGCATATACTTTTTTGAATTCACAAAATGGTCAGATATATCACTTAGATTATAGGGAGAAGAAAATAACATTTCTGGTCATGTCGTGGCCATCTTAAAATGGTGCCTGTAAGCAGCCCTGGGTTAACTCATTGTAAAGAGAACAGGGCCACTATTTTTGGCAGATGGTTCTGGAAATGACTCCGACATCATAGGAGCAGCCACCACATCCATGCCAGATGTGCTACAGTGTAAGTGCCCCAAAGACAACTATGCCGTTAGGAAAAGCTAACGGTCCACATTATTAGAGAAAATACGACTCTGTAGAAGTGGGAAGATAAGTACATGAAAGAGAAAGCAAAAAACATGACTAGAATGCTCAGAGGTAAATAAAATCTTTCTCCGCTCACAAAATATATTGGTTATAGGTTGTTCTAAAAACATTAAGCTAACTGTAAGAAGCACTACCTGTAGAAGCCGTAAGCCAAGAAAATATAAAAAGTTGTTGTATAGATTGTTTGAGAAGTTCCCATTAATAAAACTGAACATAGGTTTAGAAACATAAAGCTTAATCTCACCAAGAGCAAAAGCAAGACTGTGTGGGAGTTTTCCACGTGTAAAGAAAAGAGAGCGGGAAATCACTGGCTAAAGGAACCAATCTTCCCAATCAGCGAAGAGAAAACTATTTTTAGAAAATGTTTGCCAATACTGGTAACTATTGAGAAATAATTGGTTGTGCACTTATAGGCAGAAACTGGGTAACTAGTAATGCAAGGGGAGTGTGAAATCACTTCCTGAGGCAGTAACTCCCTGGCCATCTCTTCTTGTCCTAAGTCTCCATGTCCTTGTCTGTAAAATGAGAAGGTTGAACTAGATGAGTGGTTCTCAAGATGCAGTTCCCAGCAGCCGTGAAGCCAGAGCGGTTTTAGGGATGTGTGTTACAGTTAACCCTTCCCTAAAAAAAGCCCCTGATGTGCACTGAGGTCCACCAATCAATCATTCCTTGCGCTGCTCCAAGGACTGGGTAAAGAAGAGTTGCTCTCTTCCCAAAGAGGTCTGCAGGGCATTGGGTTGAAGGCTAGGGAGGCTCAGCTTCTCTGGGGCAGACCTGGAATAAAGGGTTTTGTCCCACAGTGGCTTTCAGAGTGTGGTCCTGGGACAAGCCACATCAGCATTACCTGAGAACTGTTAAAAATGAAAATTCTTAGCCTCCAACTCGGACCTGTTGACTCAGACACTCTCGGGACTGGAGCAGTAATCTAGGGTTTAACAACTCTTCAGGTTATACTGATTTATGCTAAAGTCTGAGAACACCTGAACTAGATAATCTCTAAGGTGCCTTCAAACAGTAAAGGTCTGTGATGATGCTAAAATAAAATAAAAAGTGGAACAGTGCTATGTTTTTGAGTTCTATTCCTAGAAGAAATATAAATATATTGACTAAATATAATTTTCTAAATCTGCTTTACCAAGTGGGAACACATGGCTGAGAAGAAGCATTTAGTGAGTCAGGAATTACAACAAGTTTCTAAAACAACTGTGCTGTTCATTGACTTCTGAGTTGGCTTCCAGCAGCCCATGGGCAGCACCAGCAGGTACATGAACACCTCTGGGCTGAGATTGGGACCAGAGGCCTTTTCAACAGGACCAGCTATTACAATGTTCTATCATAGGGAATAGCAATTGCATTTTAAATTTATAATAAATTTTTAGTACAAAACGAATTACCTGATGTTAAAAAATAAATAACTGTGAGCTAACCCTTTTGAGGATTATAGCAAAGACTAAGAGCTGGCATAGCTCAGTTTTGCCTGTGAACTAAAGAATAACACTGCAGGAGGGAGGAAGAGAAAGCGTTTGTCATCACCACGACACTTAGGTAGAGATGCATCTGCTGGGAGTTTGTAGCAGGATAACTTTAGTATGAAACTTTGGAATAATTTGGGTTTTGAGGGGAATAATGTTCTTGCACCTGGATGATAGCAAGTTTTACTCATGCTTTGTCTGATTTTTCAGATTAGCATGTATACCGCTTAGTTCTTATCATATATATATGTGTATGTGTATATATATATATTTTTTTTATTAATGAGAGCACACTGTATTATTCTTTAAGCCCTTAGGTTTTTCCACTATTGTACATGGAAGAAAAATAAAGCAAAATGACTCAGTATAAGAAAAGAAAATACACCATTTTTTGAGGTAATCATTTGCATATTTCACAGGAAACATCATGAAAATAAAATATAGAAATATAAAATTAAAAAACTCTAGTTAAGCATGTTAATTTTTCCAAGAATTTGGTTTCAAGAACTTGGACAAATTGACCAAGAAAGTCACATAAGTTTTTAAGAAAAAAGCCATCAAGCAATATTCAAGAAATTATCTAAATAAAATGGAAGTTTATAATGTGTTTAGAACAAAATATTTTTAGATTGTAGCTATACATGCTGGCAAACAATGATATATGGGTATAATACTTAGGAATTAAAGCAATTCTTAATTGTATAATTAAGTATATTTTGTGGAACTGTGGTCCCAAGATGTGCTCTGAAATAAAAGATTTGGGAAACACTGGTAATGCATGTGAGCATGCTAAAGTCTCTGAAAGTTATCCACAGAGTAAAACAAACGAAAACCAACTTGTTCAGCTTGCTTAACTCTGTATTTGCCAACATTATTTGAACACAATGCCCCATTTTCATGTAACACCACTTACATTCCTTATAGTTTTTATTCTATGTTATACACCTTGGGGAAAGCTGAGCGATATTTTACTTTATTATCTCAAGATTTAATAAAGGAGTCATGGCATAAGCTTGTAATCCACCTTGGCTATTCTCAACTATACTAAAGAAAGGACTTTATCTTCCAAACCTAGCCTCCTCAAGTCATCTAGGTCTGGAAAATATTCCCTCTGATGTTTTTGTTAATGTTCATGCAAATCTCTAAGGTGCCTTCAAACATTAATAGTCTATGATGATGCTAAAATAAAATAAAAAGTGGAACGTGCTATTTTTTGAGTTCTATTCCTAGAAGAAATACTATATAAATATATCGTCTAAATATAATTTATGTTAAGATTTGTTGATTTAAAAAGAATCCTGAAGATGCATGAGCTTTGAGAATTCACAAACATATCCACATGACCATTAAGTGACCATGATGGCAATAATTCTGTATTACTATTAAGTAAAATGTTAGCATTAAGTGAGCATCATTGTGTCTGATGATGTCCTATCATTACCTGATCCAGTACTTTCTACATTTCAGAAAGAGAAGAGGTCTGAATGGGATGGAATGCAACGGAAAGCAAGAACATGTGTTAGACAAAAACATCTTAAGAGGGGAAAACTAGAAAATGGTTCTCTGTACTGGTAGGGTCATGTGTGTCCACGTATGTCTATTTAAAAAGCTACAGGTTTTGAACTCAATCTGTGACTGATTTGCCTAATTCTGGTTTGAGAATACTATTCTTTATTATTTTCTATTCATTTATAACTTGGTATGTAATTACTAAACACAGGGAAAAAATGCCGCTAAGATTTTAATTTTGTTTTTAAAACCTCAATATTAAGATAATCAAGAAGCAAAAATAATCAAGAAGCAAAAATTTTCTTACATATAGGTATTATAATTTTTAAAAAATTTTTATTAGGGAAAAAATTTACATTTGTTCCTCTGTTTTCTTTAGTTTCCATAACTACAAGTTCTTCTTAAGAAATATAGGTGGATACATTTGTTTGCACCTATTGATCAGTTGTTTTACTTCAAATTTGTAATACAGGCAAGTTACTCAAAGTTGCTGGTTTGTTTATATCTGAAGTTCTGAAGAAAACTTTCCTTAACACAAAGTATAGTCATTATAAATTATAATTAAATCTTACAATTAAAGCCAGGCTCTAAAAAAGTTAATTTTATATTTTAGAATGTGTCAGTGACAAGATCATTTTGAAGTATGTCAGAATGAAACTAAAACATGTAGAATTATTGTTTTGGGAAATGAGTTTATTCAAAATGTAATATAATCATGTGCTACTGTTTTTTTCCCTAAATTTTCACTTATGTATGTAGAAAAGTAAAAGGGTACAATGGCTTGTGATATATTTTTGATAATGAAAAACACTACTTTGGCTTCTTATGACCATTGTTAGTAACAGTGTGACCACTACTGACATATTTCTCTGTGACAAACATCTTCTCCAGAAGGAGGGGAATCAGTAAACTCATGTATATATGTGTCTATAAATTGCCTAAAGTAAAACAATAAAATTATGATAAATAAACTCAGAGAATGTAGCAAAAATTGCATTCTATTTCAAAAACTTTTTGAAACAATTCTATAAATTTCTAAACATTCTTAACACACCTCTCTCATGAACTTTGTCACCTAGTATTTGAGTAGTAATCATGCAATACATTATAAAATAGGTTATTGTAAGTAGAAATGGCTTCAAATATAAAATGGAGTTTATATACTAGCCATTAATTTAACAGAATAGATAGATAAATTTGACAGCAAAATAAGGACTTTTTCTCCTCTTTCTGATTTTTGGTTTTCTTAGGAGATTAAGTGCAGGAGACTCAATTCACCATTGTGAGAGTCATTCCACAGCCAACTTTTCTTTGTTTAAAAAACATTTTGGGGCCATTGCCTTGCTTAATTAAGCTTTGGCCCCCTCCCCTACCTTGGGGAGGTGCATCTCCTCTCTCTCTCTCTTCTGAACTTTCTAAATAAACTATATTTTCCAAAGTAAAAAAAAATTTGATAATCAAACAAGAGTATTAACAGGACATTCAAACAATAGGAGCGAGGAGATGCCTTTTACCGATGAGGGATAGTGATGACTCCTACAGATGTTCCCTTCTCTGTTCCTGTGATGGCTAAATTTTCCATGTGAGCCCTGCCACAAGACAGTGACACTCTTGACCCTGGGAACAGACGCATGGTCTGTTCTCCTTCCATCCAAAAACCTCTTCATTTTCTAGTTATAAAGAATGAAAAATATTTACTCTGTTTCAGTCTTGAAAGATCATACACTGAGGACTTATAATTTCCTAGAAATAATTCATTCTGGCATCCCTTCATTTTTTATTTTACAATTAAAGTAGCCTTTTGATGAACTGGGTGACTATTCTTGAGGCAACAGGACTGGCATTCCTTTCATGAACTAGGACCAATCGCAGGATTCAGAAAGATGTGTTGGATGTGCACTTTTAAGGGCAGTGGTGGAATCTTGAAATCATTCTGTGACTTTGTATATAGCTCAGTGCCCGACAGCCAATGGGCCTTTTTTCAATGTTTGATTAGAGCATGATGTCTGATGACTACCAAGACAGCAGCTCAAGAGCAGCTGTAGCAAACAAAACAACTGCTTTTGGCAGAAATCCTCCTGTATCCAAATGAACAAAGCTGAATAACTGTGCCTGGCTGGTCAGTTCTTCTGTGTGGTGGTTCACTGGGTTCGAGTGCATCTCCACCCCAACATACCATCCTGATCCTAGCATTCAAATGCTGTTCTTTAAAGGGAATAACTAATGTGCTTGTAGGGACTATTACAGATCTGCAGAAGATACATTAAACTTACTACATGAACTGAGAAACAAATGAGCTCTGCCATTGCAGTGTATGTTCAAAGACAACACGGTGGAAAACATAACAAGGACTGTGAGCATCTTCTCATGGAGACAGCCACTGTGAGACAAACAACACCATCCAGTGGGTGGCCCTAGGTTCCTGGGGATGCACTGGTTGGGTCCAGTGGCTTCTTGTCCCCCAGCAAGGGTGCTCAGCACGGGCTCAACTTGTCACAGGGCCTCTTGGTACAACTTGGCGGGTTGGTGTTTCCAGCTGGGACACAACTCCTTTGAACAGCTGCTTCTCCTCCTCAGACTATTTCTGCCCACTTTCAGGCTGATAGCATGAGCCCAATACAAGAGGAGCAGCAGAGGAGAACATAGCATTGACTGTTACCATTACCTTCTACCTGACTTGCAGGCTGTGTATTCAAAGGCCCTCTTTCTGTTGAAGACAGACTGGAAGGCAACCATCTATCAAAGGATTTATGCACAAAAAAGTGTGCCAGTTGATCTACTACTATTTGATCCAACTTATTCTTGATCTCCTCTGCGTTATTTTTAGAAAGTTGAAGAAGAAACTGTAAATTAAAAAAACGTAGGACTGTAACTCAACCATGACCATTATGGAGATAAGGTGACATTTTCCATCACAGCCCTGTCCCTGTGCTGCTGCCAGAGTGACCATCCTAAAACATATGCTGATATCAGCCTCCTGTTTAAAATCCTTGCTGGTTCTCTCCTGGTCTCAAAAGAGCATCTCCCCTTTTTAGGATGACACAAAAGGGTAGTCACGGTCTGGCCCACATTTACAATTCTAGCCTCAACTTCACTCTGCATCAAGCTTCAGGGAAGTAGACTATAACAGTCAAGCTCTGGAGTCAGATTGCCTGGGTTCTAAAGAAAGTCCTGCCACCCTGTCACCTGGACTGAGTTCCACATGGCTTTGCCTGGAATCAGACTCTGTGAGTTATTGTATAGGATGTTAACGAAGAGGTACCCTTGGAATTGACCTCTGAGGAAGGTAATGGGTAGAAGCAGAAGTGAGCAGAGAGAAGACAAGCTATGATGCAGGCCTGGCATTGCTGTCAACCCCACAGAGAAGCTCTGGGGCTAGAATGATCCGTACAAGTGGCCTGAGTCTTTAAAGCCCCACATGAGTAGGTCGTTGGATGTGAACCATCGTGGAAAGGGCGTGGTCTTGGGTCACTTTGGATGAGGAGGCTCTGTGCATCGAGACCATATGAGAGGGCCTGCTGACAGCTGATAGCTGTGGGCCAGGAGCGCTTCCAGACAGCTGGTGCAACAGTACCTCCATTGAAGGGGAACCGGGAGTCATCACAGTGTCCTCACACCTAGCCTCTGTATGCCTCAGTTTCTTCCAGTGTTGATGGGGAGTAATAAAAGCATTCATTCACCTTGGGGCATTTGTATGAAGTTCAGTGCTCAGGGATGCAGTAGATGCTTGTTATTATAGGATTATCAGCTCCTAATGCTCCAACCACTGAGCAACTTTGCTGCTCCTAGAACCCTCACATCTCTGAGCTTCTGACTAGAAGACTTTCATCTCACTGAAAATGGTTCCCCCAGGACCATGAGCAACTCAAGAGCAGGGAACACGTCTTGTTCTTTACCCCCTTCCTCTGCTCCTGGGGCAGAGCACATACCTTGTTAGGCCAGCATTGGGTGTTTGTTGAATGAATAAATATACAAAAGGGAAAGAACAGTTATTTGCTACACACTGATACTCTTCTAATTGCAAGGATTTGAGATTTACATTACCTATTGCTTCCTTTTCTAACTTCAACCTTGGGAAGTCCAGGGATAAATTTAATGAGCAATTATAAAAATGATATTAGCCTAGTCATTTGGTATCTTATTTTCCTCTCTCTCTGCATGGATTTTGGTGTTCGTTTTATTGGATCTGCTTATGAGTATTTTATGATTTTTATTATAGGTCCTCTCAGATCCCTTAGATATAGGCAAAGTATTTTGTTATTTTTTATTTTTTTGAATTGGAGTCCTACTCTGTTGCCTAGGTTGCAGTGCAGTAGCACGTTCACAGCCACCTTGGGGTCGACCTGCTGGGCTCCACTGATCCTTCTGCCTCAGCCTTCCAAGTAGCCAGAACCATAGGCGTGTGCTATCATGCTGGCTAATTTTTTATTTATTGTAAAGACGAGGTCTCGCCCAAGTTGCCTGGGCTGGTCTCAAACCCAAATGCTCAGGCAACCCACTTGCCTCAGCTTTCCAAAGCGCTGGGATTACAGGCTGAGCCACTGAGCCTGGCAAATTATAAATTACATTTAAACATGAGAACCCGGCAAATTATAAATTACATTTAAACATGAGTGCAATCTGACATGAGAGTTTGCAGATGAGAGGAAGCCAGTCATGCAAATATTTGGATGCAGAACTGTGGAGAGAGGGGGCAGCAGGTGCAAAGGTCCTGAGGCAGAAACAAGCAGGGTTGTTGACTGACAAGCTGTTGGTTTGAAAAACACTTATAATTATTTATATGTTAATTTAATTAATATGTAATACACACAGCAAATTTGTTTATCTTGGTAAAGAAAACCCCCACAAAACAACTGCAGATCCCAACTGACTCTTTAGTTTTTAACTCATTTGTCATCCTATAGTTATAGACTTCAGACACAATCACCAGTGTAAGCATGGTTTGATGGGCAGTGTATTTTGTTAGAACTTTGGAAGGCTGAGACGGAAGGATTGCCGGAGCCCAGCAGGTCGAGGCTTTAGTGGCCGAGAGCGGCCACTGCACTCCAGTCTGGGCGACAGGGTGTGACTCCAACTCAAAAAAAACCAAAAAAACACAACTTTATAAAGTTTTTAACATGGCCATCTGTCACTGCTATTGCAAAGAGGAAACATCCCAGACATGGTGTCTGATCCAAGCCCTGGAGTATTTGATCTGAACCAATTGCGAATTTCTAAGGATAGAGTATCTATTATTTTATGAGCCACAACCAATAAAATTCCTTTCTTCAGACTTTAGTGGAACAAATGAGAACCACTGGGGCTGGTTTGGATTTATCCTCCACACTCTAACCTCTAACTGGGCAGTGCTTTGAGTTATTAAATCAGTTTTTGGATCAACTATCTTTGAGTTCCTTATGTTTGAATGATTTGTTATTCACCACATATTTTAAGACCCCTATCTGGGGTACTATTTATCATATTCAAATTAAGCATTCTGAGAAGATGATAAAATTAAATTATTCTGACCTTGCAGAATTGAAGGATTTTCATGCGATCTCATATAACAGGAATGGTGGGACACAGGCAATTGACAAATGAGGAAACAGAAGTTCAGAGAGGTCGCCGGGGTCTTATAGGTGCAGAAACCCCTGACTTCTCACAACCTGTGCTTCTCTGTACATTTGCTAATAGCTGTGGCTTTTATAGATAGAAATGGTGATTAATCTTTAGGGATTTGGGTACTAGTATCCTAAGCACTGGTTTGTCGTGTGATTGTGGATACCTTCATACTATCTTTTTGGGTTTTGGTAAGTGGTTAAGCATCTCTAAGTGACTTCTATGAACTCATCACTGACTTTGATACTCTGTTGGTGAAGCCAAAAGAGGTCAAAGACACAATGTGGAAGAGTTTACACCACTGGGTTGATCTAATTGATGGTCTTTGATTTCCTTATTAAAGAAAATTTAACATTTTCCTTATAAGAACAGACTAAAATATTACAGAGGATAGGGACTTAGAAGGTTGCCATCAGTCGTGGTTTAGGCTGAAACTTTCATTTTACAGATTAAAATAAATAAATAAATCCCAGCTGTCTGGGATTCCTAGAGGCATGAATCATGTCAGATCACCAGGACTTCTGAATGGCTGAGGCGTTTTTAAAACTATTTTTGTCTTGTACATGAAAATATTTAAAAATGCATTACCAACTGCACTCCCTTCTGTTACCCTTTATCACTTTATTACACATGAAGTACAAGCTTGTTGTAGAAAATTGTAAAATGAAAACAAGCAAATAAGACATAAATTAAAACCATTCAATCCCTGAAACAACAGGGCTCATATTTTGGTATCTGTCCTCTTACACTTCTCCCTGCTGATGCATATATTAACAATAATCGGGGCACAATGTAAGCACTTGAAGGGAACTGTTTTCACTCTTTTTTTTTTTAACTACATCATATGTTTTTCATACCTTTCCACATCAATAAATTTTTTGTGCCGTCCTAAGCTTAATGGAATTCCTCATTTTCTTGATGACTCCGGGGTATTATTATGAAGATTAATTAGTGTGATCTGCCTGGCTCTGTCCCCAGTCCTGTCTTTCCAAAGTGCTTGAGAATTCCCTTTTGAGGAGCTCAGACTTGGTACACCTATCCCAAGGCTCTAGGTGGTATTCATCGTCTTCAAACAGGGTCATGATCACGTTCTCTCTCGCTTAGGTTCTTTCCCCGAGAACCTGCAAGGTGCAACTCCTTTCAGTCTGACTCTCTCTCTCCTCCAAACTTTAGTCTTCCCCAACTTCCAAGAGAGCATGGCTCTGACTTGAAACTCTTGATGCATCCTGTGTATCAGGGCCTATGTGCCTGCCACATGAATTCCTAGGTCCAGTTCTCTGTCTCCTCTCCTTGAGCTCTGTGGCTGGGCTGGGGTTTATTCTGCCTCTGTTCCTCAGATTCTCCATCCTCTTGCTCACCAGTCTGGAGTCTCAGTGATTGGCCTCTTTGCTACTGGATGCTTTTCACACTTTGTCTCCAGTCTCATAAGCTCAGAGGGTCTATGCTTTCTGAGTTGTATGTTTCTGTATCTTCCCATTCTCATAATCATTTTTCTCAACTGTCCTTGGGATTGCTTCTAAGAGCATCTTTTTTCCTTCTTATTTGATGCTTACACTCTGTCGGGCCTTTGCAACTAATTAACCAATCTAGTTGGATCTGGGTCAGAGCTTAATTGTCTTCTCTCCTTTAAGTAATGTGCATAGGCATTTTGACAAATATTTAACAAGTTTAATATTATTATTATTATTTGCTTGTCTCTTGGTTCTCAGCTTTCTCAAAGAGCCAAGGTGCTAGACAGAGGAGTTTGCATTAGGTGAGTTACCATCCCGGCTGTGGGTGAAGAAACTGTTTTTTATTATACTTCATCATGAAATTATGCAGCCATTAACATAAGAGATTTCCTATAGCTATAAATAGGTTCCAGAAGAATTTGTATAACTTTACTACAAACAGAAACTGGTTTGCTTGTCTCTTGATTCTCAAGTTTTTCTTTCTTTCCTTCTTTTTTGTTTTTTGAGTTGGAGTCTCACTCTGTCGCCCAGACTGGAGTGCAGTGGCCGCTCCCATCCACCGCAGCCTCGACCTGCTGGGCTCCAGCGATCCTTCTGCCTCAGCCTTCCAAGTAGCTGGAACTACAGGCACATGCTACCATGCCCGGCTAATTTTTGATTTATTGTAGAGATGAGGTCTCGCCAAGTTGCCCAGGCGGGTCTCGGACCCGTGGGCTCAGGCAATCCACTCACCTCAGCCTCCCAAGGCGTGGGATTACAGACTGAGCCACCGAGCCCGGCTAAGTTTTTCAAAGCACCAAGTTGTTGGACAGAGGAGTTTCCAATAGGTAATTTGTCACCCTGGCTACAGGTGAAAAAGTTGATTTTTCTTATACTTCACCATGAAATTATGTAGCCATTAGCTTAAGAAATTTCTTAAAGATGTTAAAAGGTTCCAGAAGAGGATGTATAACTTTCCTAAAGACAGAAACTGGGTTAATAAAATGGAAATCAGGAATCTAATCAACGTGATTATGGGAATCTATTTCATAATTAGGTCATTTTTCTGCTTAAATTGGAACAGGGCCATTGGCCCTGCAATCATGCAAATATCTTGAAGGAAAGTAGCATACATATAATCAGTCTCTTGCAATCTATAGCAAAAAAACTTTATTGGGGTTCTCCTCAAAGTGGCTTTGGGTGGCCTGGGGAGAGGTGACTCAAGGTGAAACGCCTTGTACCTGGGAAAGAAGGAGCTCATCAAGTTTGTAAAAATGGGAAAAAATGAGGCTGGATGGCTGATCACATTTTTCCAGTGACAGTCCTCATGTGGGCTCCCCCATTGCTGACGCTTTCCATATGGGGAGATGAAGTAATCCAAGGACTTGGAGTCTGCCCATCTCCAGAATGTCACACAGAGCTGCTACCAAAGAACCACTGAGGAAATTGATGGGCTGAGAGTGAGGACAGTTTCTGGCAGACATGGCACCACAAAGCAGGATTTGGGGATCTGTTGTGAAACCTGTCTCAGCAAAGTCATTACTAAATATCACTGTGAAGAGAATCCAAAGGAAGACTTCTAGGATAAAAGGGGGTAGAAAGCAATACTTCAGCCTCTTTTCATTGCTTTGCCTCTGCACAGATATTTATCATAGAAACAGATAGATACATGCTATTGCAATAATAAAAAATAGGGAAACGAGGTTTCAATTTATAATGAGGCAACTTTTTTGCTAGCATCTCGCATTCTCACTTACAATGTTCTTATTTTATTATAGTTTAAAAATCTGTAATTTGCGATAGAAGCAGTGCTGAGCTGAAAATAAAGGATCGAAACAGAGCATCCTTCTGTTAGATGAGCAGAGTGGCCTTAATCAACATGATTAGAGATGTGAAAAATTTTCTTAAGAATATGATTTTTATATATGTACTAATAATATTTACCTTATCACATAGTATGTGCCAGATGCTTAACACATATTACCTCATTTAATCCCACAACGCACGCAAAAATAGATCCTATTGTTCCCTTTTCCAGGTGAATAAAACTGAGGTTAAATACCTTGTCCAAGAGGCACAGGAGCAGCTGCAATTAGAATCTGGGTCTCACTCACTCCAGGGATTATACTGCCTTCTTAGAATATAGCAAATAAAAGAGAATTTTGTAGGCCAGGTTTATACAGCTCAAATTAAATGGAGCCATGAAAATATTCAGTGGGAGCATCTATATTTCTCATGTGAATAATATGGCAATTTTTTTTCTGAGTTATCTATATTTCTTCAATTGGGTTGGGATGAATAGATCATTTCTAAATAAAACAGGAAAGCATAAAAAAATGAAATGAATGGGCTCAATCCCAGTTGAAGCAAGAAGAGTAAAATACATTTCCCTGCTTGAAAGAAAACGATTCATCTATTTGAGGTTCTATAAATGCCCTCTTTCAGAAAGTCATACAGCTCTGTCTAGAAAGGCATTTTACCTCAAAATGACGAGAGCTTTCATTTTGAGGAGGAATATCCTCTCTCACACTGACCCAAGTGAACAGTTCTCTCTGAAAACCAGGGGAGTTAGTGCTGGTGATTTGAGGGGGAAACAGGGTGGGAGAACCAAGAGGAAAAACTGGCCCTGGGTTTCTTTGTGTTTAAAAAAAATTAAAAAGAAAAGAGGAGAACAATAGTAATCACCGTGGAAAATAGCAGAGCTTGTAGACTGTCTGGCTCCAATGCAGAATCACAGAAACTGGGTGGAATTTTACCTAAAGGGCATTTAGTAATGGGTCATGCAAAAGAGGAAAAGAAACAATTAATGTCTGTTCCTTAACTCCTTAGTGCGGAGGGTTGGAACTTAAGGAAAAGAGGAGGAACGGTACTGCAAGCAAGTGGGTGCGGTGGTGGGGGTTGGGGGGAGGTTGGCAGGTGGTCGGGGGCAGAAGGGGCAAGTGGCTCAATAAGTACCTGGACATTCCAAATGTAATAGTGACTATAAAACCAAGAGTATAAAAGCAGGGGACTGAGTGCTAGAGGGAGGATAGTGTAGCAAAGCAGAGAACCAGGAGAGATTTTAAAGTGTATGATTCCATATCAAAAATGGTTCTATGGTTCAAAAAAAATGGTTCAAAGCTATGGTTCTAGCTTTGCTTTGGGCCAACTTCCAAACAAATCCCAAAGGTCTGTTGTGTATTTTCATGGTAAGTACACAAGGCACCTAAAACTCAGTTTGTGTTTGAAAGGGAACTCAATTTCTTTCCCCAGGTCCCCACCTCCTCAATTCCAGAGTCATTCACACCTGGCCCCTTGCTTTCCTCACTTTCAGGTCCAGTCAATGATGAAATCTTAGCATTTTGACTTTGAATATCCATCCACGTGTCCTCCTCTTTTTAACTGCTGTTGGCCTAGTCAGGTCCGCTTTTCTTTGCATTTGGACTATTGCAAGATCATTTTCATTGAACTGCCTCTAGCATTTTCCATGTTTAATTAATCTTCCCCACAGGGGAAACTCTCAAAGAGTTGCATAATTCAGTTACAATATAAACATCAGTCACAATGTGAACATCAGGAAATCTCAAAGAACTACATAATTCAGTTACAATTTAAATATCAGACACTTCTATGCACATATGAATTGCCAAGAATGGCTTGTTTAGTCTTTCAAATGATCAGAAACGATTTAATAAGAATCTCACATGGCTCCTTCCAGAATCTGACTGGGTTCTGTCACTTTTTGAATGACCCAAGTTGCAAGGATGACAACCGATATATCCTTGAATAAATGTCACAATGTTGGACAAAGAAGAGGTCTTTCAGAAGATCTGCAGAGGGGGTTATTTTTCAGAAGTGAAAACTAAGAATCAGTGACAGCAACAGATTTACAAGGAATAAGGTGAAAGGCAGAGTCGGGACTTGCTTGAACTCTGTCTTTTGACTCTTTGAGGTCATGCTCTTTCATTCTATATCACATGACATCAGGTCACACTATTGGACATTATGCCACCTCATGCCATATCATGCCACAGGCATGTTTCACCAAAGTTTCAGGAAGGTTGACTTGGTCTGTAATATGGGTTGGGAGAAGCTTAGGGGAAGTATGGGTCAGGGAAAGTTGGAAGGAAGTTAAAGCTGGAACCTCAAAGCTATTGATTACATTCACAAGATGGTGGCGGTGGGGACAGAGAGAAGAGAACGAATTTGAGAAAAAAAATATGACTGTTCTCATTAACCATTGTCGTTGATCAAAGATTTTCCTGGCACAGAGATGGTCTCTTGAAACATGTTCTTTCTAATCTTTATAAGAGGTGGATAGTCTTCCAGGGTAGTGGTCAAGTAGTCACTCACAAGATCCCAGCAAACCCTGAGTCAGATTGGCTTTGTACTCTCACATATCTCATCAGTCCAATTAGTGACACGAAAGATTCTGAGGGATGCAGATTCCTTGAGAGACAGATGACTGGCACAAACTTAGTCAAGAGATTTGACTCCAAGTTAGAAGGAGAAGGAAATGTTTGCAGAGAAGGAAAAATTCTTCTCCCAAACCAGCTCTTTTTAGAAGTACCTTCCTTTGGTGGCTTTTATGCAGGTTGTTAAAACAGTAACTACTTTGTAAAGTTATTATGGTCTTCGTCTTTGCTTGCTTGTTTACAACCCTCTACCTTTCTACCAAGCCCTCCATCTCCCCACCAAGTCTATCCTAGTTCTCTGGAAAATTGCTGTGATTATGACCACATGGTTCAGGTCTTCAAAGCTATCTTTGAACACACATTACAAAACAAGTCTATTTAAATTATTCCACACTAAGTTTGACACAGTGAGGTGGAATCAGGGAGCTTGTGACTGACATCTGAACACTAAACAAAGTTCTGGCAGCCCTTCCTTTTACAAAGCTGCCGATGCCTATGTGCTTTGGTGACTCTTGGAGATATGGGTCCAGGAAGAAAACCCTTGGATCATTCTCTTAAAAATGACAAATATTTTCATTTACTAATAAAATTATTTCTTTTATATATAATTAAAGTGTAAGCATAAATATATTTAATATTTAATTTAAATTACTAAAGATATACTATAAATATAATTATGCTATATAAACTAAATAATTTATTTGATTTTAATTTACTTACTATATGTTTAATATACAATTACATAAAACTATTTACACATAATATATAAGTAAAATATACTTACATAAATATGTAAGTATACAAATAATAAATATGCTAAAATATTAAGTAAAAAGTATAAATATACTAAATACTAAATAATATTAAACTACAATAATTTAAAAATATACCCAAAACATATAAAGATAGGATAAAAATAATTATAAACATAATAAAGCTATGTCTACCATCTATAATCATATATTTAAAGTGTCATTTTGAGTTCTGACATCCGTTCTAGGAACTGGAAGTTTCTAATATTGTGATTGTTACTATTTCAAATAGCAAATAATATTCAAGAAGATTATAACTTTAGAGTTGGAGGTGTCCTTGGAGATTGTATACACACTGGGTATGTGAGACCTTATGTATGTTTTTCAAACACTCTGGGTCTCACTTTCCTTATCTGTGAAATGAGAGAGCCTGAGAATGTTATCCAGGTGTCAGTTCCCCACTAGACCAAGTCCTTCTCAACAGAGAGCACAGTACCGAGTTGGTGACAAAGCCAGCACCAAGATTCCCTTCCAGAGACCTCATTCTCTACAGCTCACACCCTTGCTGTCCCCCTCTTTTGCTGTTCCTCCTGTGAACTGCCCTCTTGACTACTTACTCCTTAACACAGTTTGTTTTCATGTTTGAACTTAGCGGTCCAGAAAAAAAAAGAAGTTTCAGGCTCAAACCACATACCTCTTCATTTGCCATCTCAAGAAGAGTATCCAATGTTTCTATAGCATATACCAGTGATGGATTAATTGTGAATTCTTGCATGATAACATGAGGCAAATTAACCACCAATTTGTAATACACTGAAAATGGACAGAATTGAGTCAATAATACAAGTTACTGTTTGTTTAGGACATTTACTGAGAGCATACAGCAGGCATTGTGCTGTTTTTTCCTTTAAATGAAAAAAAGTCTTGTGAAATAGGCACTATTATAAGCCCCATTTTACAAATGGGGAAATTGAGGTTCAGAAAGTTTAAACAACTTGCCCAAGGGGTCACACAGCTAGTGAGCTACAGAGTAGGATTTGAATTCAGTATAACCATGACCCTCTATTGCCTATTTGAAAGAGGACAGGGACAGAGTCTGGGGGCGGGAACTGTAAACTAAAAATAAAATTCTAATCTCCCCAACTGATTGAACAGACCATCTCTTGGCCAAAGGGCCTCAGAGTAACCTTGAAAATGGAATTCTTGGCCATGATGGGATAGAGGGATCAAACATGCCTTGTTATACTTCTTCCCTCACTAACTGCCATTAGGCTTTCTTCCTGAAAGGCTAAACAGAAACAAGTTCTTTCAAAAGACTCGCTCCAAGCTCCACTACTGATTTCAACCAACCACCTGCTACGCTTCTCTTTTGCGGTTTTAACAAAATAACTCACCAGCATTTCTTCCTAATAAGAGACCCCTGACCCTGGAGCGGCTCTGGCCAATCCACAGAGGATGCACAGTGAGGGTGTCCACATCCTCTGCTTCACCATTTGATGTCCAAAGGCAGAAAACTCCACCCTCGATCATGCCAAAGCTGCCAAATTTTGAACAAGAAACCCATGAGGGGGCATGAAGCTCAATTGCACACGTGCCTGTTTCTTTCATAAATATTCATGACTCCTCCCTCAGCTTATTAAATTGGTATATTTAGCTACCCTGTGCAACATAAACTCCTGTCCTATTTTTCTCTTCCTGGAAGTGTCTGTTTCTGGCTTCTGGCCAGAGTCTACACTTCCAAGCCTGACAGAATGGTCACTCTGCAGGTTGCAACGCTTTATGAGAAATAAAATTATCTTTCTGGATTTATGAAACTTCTCATTCTTCAGTTGACAAGAGGAACAACAAAACACCCCCCCCCACCAGTAGCCCTCTGCCAAAGTGTCTTTTGCCACTGAAGTCCAACCTGAATGCTCAGGGTATGTGTCTTGGGGCTAAATTTCTCCTTTAGGGCTAATGCTTCTCCTGTGGAAGACTACACTAAATTTTGTCTTCTACCCTCCCCTTCTGAGAGTGTCTACATTTCTGCAGTTAAATAAGAACCTTAAATGTTAGAAAAAACTGAAGAGGAAGCATTGGTCTTTGCCAGAAAGCTCATTTGTACCCCCATCCCAGTTAAAGGTCAGGTGAGTGGTGAGCAAGAAGCCAGACTCTGGCTCTGGGAGAGCCTCCCTGGAAGGCCCAGAGACTGGAGGATTCAAGGGCACCGGGGACTTGGCAGCACATCCTAAATGAAGGTGGAATTTCCCAGCCCCACTGGTCATCACCTGAGCGAGGGCTGGAGAGTAAATGAAAATAGCCATCCTCAGGAGAAAAATATTTATTCATTTAATGGCTGAAACAAAATGCCATCTCTGTTGTGATAACAAAAGGTTTAAAGTGCATTACTGTCGTTCCTCAATACACTTGTGGTCTGGCTCCCGGGTCATATGGTGCAACAGTCCATGTAATCCCCTGAATGGAAAAAAATTAGGCTCAAAGTGCCAAATGGACGCCCACAACATAATATCAGGTAAAACAAGCATATTCCTTCATCTCCTCCCCCCAACCCCCCTTCCAAAACCTCCCCAAATGTTAGAGAAATAGAGAGAAATTCCAGTCATTTCTCATTACTGTGAAGGTCAGCCTGGCTGGGAAAATTGTTTCTGCTTTACAATTCCCCAAACTGTAGAAAGCAGTTAGACTTCTGGACAAAAACTAATGTTGCATTCAAAGGGAAAAGAGGCTGAGACGGCATTGCTGCAGTAATAAGAGAATTTTTTACTCTTTCCACTTCCCTGTGAACCTAATCAACTGTGACATGAGAAAATATACTGGGCTCACCCAGCCAGAATCTGACTGCCACCTGAAAATGTCTTCAATATTCCACTGTTTGGGACTTTACAATGATCCTTCCGACATCAATTTTGTGCATGTACATCAAAATGCCATTAGAAATGCCTCCCCACTCCTCTGTTCACAGGACTGCCCTGGGCCTCAATCCAAGACTCCTGGTGAAGACTCCCCTGAGGCCGACTGATGGTTTCTTTCTGTTACTCATTTGAAAGCATTTGCTTATATGGAAAGGTGTCTTGTGGTGAAACTGGAAATCTAAGGATCTGTATGCTGACCTCTCTCGAAAAATATTCTTGAATATTGAAGCCATCCCCTCGGGGTTGACAAGAATTGCATGCTGGATTCTGGACAGAATTATAGTTATAATAAAACATTAATCAGGCTCACTTTGGCCCATTTCCTTGCTGCTAAAATCATATAGCACTAAACACTGACCATTTGCGTCCCCATTGTTTCTACAAATAGGATTTCTGACATTAGGGTCAAAAGATGGTTTAAGGTTGATTTGTACCCTCATTATTCCTATAGACAAAATCTCTTTCATTAGAATCACAAGGCTTTTGTTGAAGGATCACCTAAGATGTTTTTCAGACTTGAAAACCCCCATCCCAGCACACAAGAGTCCCCCACAGAGGAACAAGACCAGCATGAGAATATAGCTTCTTCATCATCCTGTCCCATGATTTCACGCTGCATTCTTCAACCAATCAGTGATCTTCACACTTCAGCCCATTCCAAAACCTTAACCCCAGATTCCTTGGGGAGATGAATTTGAAGTTCCCTCTCATCTCCTCGTTCAGTAACCCTATGATTAAACCCCTTTCTCTGCTGCAACCCATCATCTCAGCGTATTGACTTGCTGCGTGCATCAGGTAATGAATCCATTATGGCTGCAACATTATTAGATGGAAATTTTAAGAGTCTGTGGTGCTTTAAGAATCTGCCTTAAACCCTTAATTTGTATTTGTTGATTTGTTGAGTTCCCAGGTTTTCCTCCAGACCCAGTTGGTCAGCATCTCCCAGTAGATGGGAGTCCAAGAAAAGGCAAACCCAAATGCGTTTGTATACAGGAGCTACCCACACAGTCCCAGTTGTAGATAGGTGCTGTGCTGGACAGGTAGGTGCGTAGACACAGGGATTGCTTTCTATTCCACTTTCGTCCATGACACATGCATGTTTATGTTTTCTGGGCTCATGCACAGACACATATACATGTGTAAATGATGTGCAGCAGTTTTTGACAAGTGCTTGGCATATATAATGTGATTTTTGATGACAGTTTTATTATTTCTCAGTTATGTAAAGTTGAACAAATCTAATGTGACTCTTGACAGTGGCATTATCATCTTTTCCCTTTGCCCTAATATTTACAGGAAATATTACAAGTGTTTGACATATAAATTCAGCATTTGACTGACTTTAATAACCATATGATCAATAAGAAGTGATATTTTTATAGTCCAAGTTCAATATTTAAAGGGTCATGGGTGGCAAATCTTCATCAAAGCAATAAGGCCAGATCTTTTTATTTTTCTAAATCCATTATTTCTTTTTAAAAAAAATCTTCTCTTTGGAACGAGTACAATTAAGAGCTAAGGTCTATAAAATCTTGGCCATATTTATAGAGAGTATGGGCATTATAGAAGGCACAGATAAAGACACATTTGCTTTCTTTCCAGCTTGATTTTTGGATACTAAGAAGAAATCCAACATAGATAGAAAGTGGATGAACATAGATAGAAAGTGGATAGAAAAATCAATGAATGTAAATCTGGGAGCTTACTCTCTATTCAATAAGGATACCAATTCCCAGCCTCTTTGTGAAATTATTGCTTCTCCAGTAAACGCACACGGTTAGCTAAGACTAGGTAGGCAGTTCTCCATTTGCTGTGTGCTTGGTTCTGAATCACTTCTAAAAGTACCGAATTCTTCCCTCCACCATTTTGCCCCAGTCCATACTCCTCTTAGGCTGTAAGGTCTTCAGAGTAAAATAAACGTGAATAATCATGAGTCCGCATAACTGCATGAGCCAATTCCTTATTACAAATCAATCAATCAACCAATCTCTCTCTCTCTCTCTCTCTCAGTAGATAGATAAATTCTATTTGTTCTTTTCTATGGGGAACCCTGACAAATACACCCTGTAAAAACAATTCACTTCTTCCCAGTAAATCTGTATTACACAAAATTCTGCTCAACTACTATTATATTTTGAATTCCATCAACAAAAAGTTAGTGGAAATTTGTCTCTTTCTTTATAACTATATAAAGAATATCCTCAGTTTTGTCTCTTAACTTGCAAAGACAAAAATATTATTATTTGGCTCTTTACAAAAAAATGTTTGCTGACTTCTGTCCTACAGCAATGAGCCTGTGGTTGAATCTAAACTAGTTAGTTAGTTTGACCAATTGTCTACCTTGAGTGGGTGTTTGGTAGAATTATCAGTGAAGTCAAATGACAGAGGGTAGCCACAGTGTGTCTAGCATGATTCTCCTCTTGGTTGGTTTTGCGGAAAGTCACAGAGCTGGCCTAAGGGGAAACTTTTAGAAGAGAAGTGACATGATAACTGGTGAACTGGCTCTGAGTAGAGCAGTTGAGGTGAAAGATGATGAGAGGAGAAGAGAAGACTGTCCTCCAGAAAGTTCTCTTGGATTCTTCCAGTCCTCAGTTGGCTACTCTTCAAGTCTCTGAGAGCAACTGCTGTCTCATCACATAGTTGATCTTTCATTATATTCTCTTATTTGCATGTTAGTCTTGCATTCTGGGAACATCTTTATAATCTATATCAATAATAATTGACCCCAAATCATCAGGAGGTTGCAATTATGTTCCCTTTCATCTACACAGGACCATTGACATGCTACAGACTATCCATCTCACCAATCTGTTAAATCTGTGAAATGTCTACTCTACCACGATGTTGAGGATAATTCAGGCATACCTCGAAAATATTGCAGGCTTAGTTCCAGACTACCAAAGTAAAGCAAAAATAATAATAAAGCAAGTCAGACAAGTTTTTTTGTTTTCTAGTGTCATATAAAAACTGTGTTTATATTATACTGTAGTCTATTAAGTGTGCAATAGCATTATGTCTAAAATAAAGCGCATGTCTTTATCTAAAAATACTTCACAAAAAATGCAAACTATGAGCTAGTCATAATCTTTTGGGTAGTGGATCTTGCCTTGATGCTGATGGGTGCTGACTTATCCATGTGATGGTTGTTGAAAGTTGGAGTGGCTGGGGCAATTTCTTAAAATGAGAGAACAATAAAGTTTGTCTCATTGATTGATTCGTCTCAAAATTAGAGTCGATGGTGTCAAACCCTAGTGCCGCCTTATTAACTAAGTTTATGTAACACTCTAACTTCTTTGTTGTCATTTCATCAATGTACACAACATCTTCACCAGGAGATTTCATCTCAAGAAACCACTTTGCTCATGCATAAGAAGCAACTTCTCATTCATTCGAGTTTTATCATGAGAGTGCAGCAATTCAGTACATTTTTCAGGTTCTACTTCTATTTTAGTTCTCTTGCTATTTACACCCCATCTGTAGTTGCTTCCTCTACTGAAGTCTTATACCCCTCAGGGTCATCCATGAGAGTTGGAATCACCTTCATCCAATGTCCTGTTGATGCTAATATTTTGACCTTCTCCCATGAAATGCAAATGTTCTTAATGGCATCTGGAACAGTGAATTCTTTCCAGAAGGTTTTCAATTTACTTTGCCAAGTTCCATCAGAGGAATCACTGTCTATGGATGTTATAGCCTTATGGAATGTATTTGTTTTTCTTTTCTTTCTTTTTTTTTTTTTTTTGAGTCAGTGCCTCACTCTGTCACCCAGGCTAGAGTGCAGTGGCACTATTCTGGCTCACCATAGCCTTGACCTTCTGGGCTCAAGCAATCCTTATGCCTCAGCCTCCCAAGTAGCTGAGACTATCCTGCTGCACCCAGCCTTGAAATGTATTTCTTAAATAGTAAGGTTTGAAAGTTGAAATACGTCCTTGGTCCTGGGCTGCAGAATGGATATTGTATTAGCAGGCATGAAAACACATTAATCTCTTTGTGCATTTCCATCAGAGCTCTTAGGTGACTAGGCACATTGTCAAAGAACAGTAATATTTAAAAGGAGTCTTTTTCTTAGCAGTAGGTCTAAACAGTGGGCTTAAAATAGTAAACTATGCTGTAAACAGATGTACTGTGATCTAGGCTTTGTTATTCCATTCACAGAGCACAAGGCAGAACAGATTTAGCATACTTTTTGAAGACCTCAGGATTTTTTGGAGTGGCAAATGAGCATTGGCTCTAATTTAAAGTCATCAACTACATTGGCTGCTAAGAAGAGAGTCAGTCTGTGTTTTTGAAGTTTTGACACCAGGTATTGACTTCTTTCTCACAATGAAAGTCCTAGATGGCATCTCTTTTCAATAGAAGGCTGTTTCATCCACATCATAAATCTGTTGTGTAGTGCAGCCACTTTCATCAGTGATCTTAGTCGGATCTTGGGGATCACTTGTTGCTCCATCAGCACTTGCTGCTTCACCTTGCACCTTTATGTTGTAGAGATGGCTTCTTTCCTTAAGCCTCATAAACCAACTTCTGCTAGCTTCCAACTTTTCTTCTGAAGCTTCATCATGTCTTTCAGCCTTCACAGAACTGAAGAGAGTTAGGGCCTTGCTCTAAGCTTTTGCTTAAGAGGTTGTTGTGACTGGTTTGATCTTCTATCCAGACCTCTCAAACTTTCTCCATATTAGCAATAAGGCTGTTTTGCTTTCCTTTTAATTTCCTTCAAGGACTTTTCCTTTGTATTCAAAACTTGACTCACTGGTGAAAGAGGCCAAGTTATTGTCCCTTTTTAGCTTTCAGTATGCCTTCCTCACTATGCTTAATTATTTCTAGCTTTTAATTTAAAGTGAGAGAACTACAACTTTCCCTTTCACTTGAAAACTTAAGAAACCACTGTCGGGTTATTAATTTAGCCTAAACATAGTGCCACTTGAACACTTAAGCCATTGTAGAGTTATTAGTAGCCTAAGTGTTTCAACATTTTTGTATCTCAGGGAATAGAACACACGATATTTAACAAGTACATTCACTGTCTTTTTGGGTACCTCAAAACAATGAAAATAGTAACATCAAAGATCACTGATCACTATAACAGATCTAATAATAGTTAAAACATTTGAAACACCCCATATCAACAGGGTGCCTGAATGAAATGCAATTGTATACCTAACCCTTAACTGTACCCCACAACTTCATAATAAAAAATAAATAATTTTAAAAATAAAATAAAATAAAGATCAAAATGATTAACTAAAAAAAATAAATAAATATTTGAGAATTACCAAAATGTAATACAGAGACATGAAGTAAGCACATGCTGCTGGAAAAAATGGCACTGACAGACTTGCTGGATGCAGGTTGTCCCAAATCCTCAATTTAAGAAAAACGCAGTATCTACGAAGTGCAATAAAGCAAAGTGCAATAAAACAAGGCATACCCGTATAATGTTTGTGAAAGTACTTTGTAAACCACAAGGCATGATACAAGTAGAAGATTTTTATTACTATGATACTCTGTTTAAGAAGACAGGGGATGGAAGTAAAATGCTTTTAAAAGATTTACATTTTACACGTTTTATAGTGCTAGCACTAAAAGGTTTAACCCTTAGCTCTTCTGGGAAAACTCATCTATCAAGAGGAACTTATTTGAGGGTGATAGCCAAGATTTTCCTGTGCTATCTTGATATTCTTCCATTCTGTGTTTTTAAAAGCATGTATATTCTCAGATTTCAAAATTGTTTATTTTCACAGCATGAGTGGCAGCTGTTCGACAAATGACTTCTCAAGATCGTTGTATATTTGAACGTTTAAATTTGAAACTAAAGATTCAAATTTAAATGTATGTAAATTTTTTGACCGAGAACAGCAAATAATTCCCCACCTATTATTATTAGTGATAGTTAAATTAACTAAGATAAATTCATCAAAATGTTTTTGTTAAATGACTTGTGCTGAATAGTATTTGCCATAGATAAATAGGACCCAAAGGCTTTCTTGTGATTCTCAAAATATTGTCCCTCTGCTAGACTCCTCCACTTCTATTTTTGGAAGTGAAGATGAACCCCAAAACTTTGTGTATTCCTGGAAAAAATTCCCACTTCTCTCTCTAGGTTCTCAAAGCTGCCACCACAGTCTGCCTTGGAAGCCATCGAAAGGAATCTCTGATATCGTGTATTCTTGTTTGTGTTGGTCACCTCATGAAGTCTAGAAATCCTAGGCCAACCCTCTCATCTAAAAGCTCTTCCTACATGGTATCTGCATACCTCCTCTCCCTCACGGCCCCAGTTCCTGAGAACCTTCCTCTGTGGTCTTTGGAATTCATGGTCTTCCATCAGCCAAATTGCCTATCTCTTCAACATCTTCTCCGAATATTCTCTGTGCATTTTTGCCCCAGCAGAAGTTTGCCTCACCCCTGAGGATGCTGCTTTCCTGATGATCTCAGATGTGGTGGCTGTTCTCTACCTATTCCTAGTGTCTCTGGGTCTGGGTGGGGTAAGGGTCCTGCTCGCACATCATTGCTCCTCTCAGGCCATTCTCCCTCTCATCTCCTTGAAAATCCCTGTTTTGAAGCTCATGCCATCGGACTATACCACTTGCTACCCTTTGTTGCAATAACATGTAGGTCATCAAGTCAGTTTTTCTCATTCCTTGAAGGCTTTGCTCCCAGCCTTCTGTCACATTATGTGGAATTACAATCGCTATAGGATGTGTTTGTATGTGTATGTGTGTGTGTGTGAGATTAATCTCCTTCCAATTACTGGTCTCTCATTTGTTTGCCCTTGTCTCGTCCTGTGAGGATGTCCTTCACCCTACCTCAGATGCCCCTCCTAAGGTCATGCTCTGGTATTGTCTTTCTTTCTTTTCTTCCTCCCTCCTTCCCTCTTTCTTTCTTTCTTTCTTTCTTTCTTTCTTTCTTTCTTTCTTTCTTTCTTTCCTTCTTTCTTTCTTTCTTTCTTTCCTTCTCTCTCTCTCTCTCTTTCTTTCTTTCTTTCAAGTTGGAGTCTTACTCTGTTGCCCATGCTGAAGCGCAGCAGCATGCTCACAGCCACCACAGCCTTGACCTGCTGTGCTCAGGCAATTCTTCTGCCTCAGCTTTCTAAGTAGCTAGAACTACAGGCACGTGCCACCATGCCTGACTAATTTTATTTATTTATTTATTGTAGAGATGAGATCTCACCAAGCTGCCCAGGCTGGTCTCAAGCCCCTGGACTCAGGCAATCCTCTCACCCCAGCCTCCCAAAGTGCTGGGATTACAGACTTGAGCCACTATGCCGAGCTTTGGTATTGTCAATGACCACATCTCTCCCATTGTCTCAGGTACAAACATCCTACTCTCTAGCCTCTCCTGCCTGTTTCCAACTCATTCTCTAGACTACTTCAAACTCCAACAATTCTTTAAAACCCCACTGGAATTTATAAGCCTTGAATCTCACCACCTTTCTACTGCCTCTGAGAGCCCCACTCCCTTGAGTCCTTCCTTCCTTACCCAGCTTAAATTTCATCGTCCAACTTTCCACCTACTGTGTGCTTCCACCCACACAGCTGAATTTGGTTGAAGAAAAACAGCTGTGCTGACCAGCCTCACTTTAGGGACATACCCATTTACCTCAAGTAGGCAGACCCTGGCACTACCCAGCAACCCCAGGACATTTCCCCACACCCCTAGAAGAGCTGTTTCACATCTTCTTACTTCTCTTTAGACCTCTAGCACCTCCTTCCCCAGTTTCACTCTCAGCCATTAACCTTGTTCCTTGTTCTACTGAGAAAATAGAATCTTCCAGAAGAGAATTTCCATATTTGTTCATTGCTACAAATACCCACCTGTAGCATCTATGTCTGTGTTCTGCTCCTATGATGAGAACAGAGTTCCTCTCTAAAGAAAATCCTCCACTAGTTCCAGAGATTCTGTGCCCCTTGCCTATTCGAGAAGTTTCATCAATTTCTTTCCTCTAGGGGATCACTACCATCAGCACATAAATATGGAATTTCAGTTTTCATTTTAAAAAACAAACTTCTCTGGACCCTACCTCCCCTCAATTGTACCATTTGTCGGCTTGCTTTCAGCAAAATGCCTGAAAATAGTTGTTTATTCTTGATGTCTCCAATTCTTCTTTCATTCCTTTTTGAGTCCACTTTGATGATTCTAATTCATCACTCCTACTCCATTGAAGCTCTTGTCAAGGTCACTGCTTATTTCCAGGTGGTTATTCCAATGGTTAACCCTCAGGTCTCCTTTTTACTTGACCTACCAAAACTACTTGACTCAATTAATCATCCTTTCCTTGAATTACTTGATTTACTTTGGCTTCTGAGTGCCCTGTTTTCCTACCTCACCAATATTTCTTCTTAGTCTCCTGGGCCACTTTCTCTTCCTCATCAGGAATCTGTAATGTTGGGTGTTCCAGGGCCAGTACTTGAACCTCTGTTCAATCTAGGTTCACTCTCAAAGTGATTTTATCCAGGTCTCTGGCTTTAAATACCAACAGTACATTGATGAACTCCCAAGTTTATATCTCTAGCATTAACCTTTCTCCAGAACTTGGTATCCAATTACTTCTTCAACATTTCTGCTCAAACATTTAGTGGTATCTCAGATACGACCTGTCTAAAACTGACATGCTAAAAACAAAACATGTCCACAAACCTGCTCTTCCTACTGTCTTTCTTACCTCAGTTAAGGGGGGGCTTCATACTCCTAGATGCTGAGGTCAAAATCACTGAAGACATTCTTGACTTTGCTTTTCTTGTGCCCCAAAGCCAATCCATCAGCAAATCCTGTCAGCTCTTTCTTCAGAATATATGCAGTCTGATTACTTCTCACCGTCTCCACCATGCCCAGCCTGGCACAAACCATCATTGTCCTTGTCTAGGTTGCTACAGTAGTCTCCTAGCCAGACTTCCTGCTTCTGTTCCTGATCCTCGACAGTCTATTATCTTCACAGCATCAATGTGCTTCTCATTTCCTTCTGAGTACTAGATAAAGTCCTTACAGTGGCCTATAAGACCCAACATGATCTGGTCTCTGCTTTTCCTCTGTCTCCATCCCCTGCCCCTTTGCCCCTTACCTACTCTGTTCCAGTCTTGCTGGCTTTTTTGTTCTTCCTGGAACCTGCTAGGCATCCTCCTTCCTCAGGGTTTTACACTTGTTCCTTCCCCTCAATGTGCTCTCTCCATTTGTTGGTAGGTTCTCTCCCCAGAGTCTCTGTCCCAGAAGAGATGTCTTTTCTGATTAACCTACATCAAATAGTGACTCTCTACTCTAGAAATTCCTTTCACTCTGACCCTACTTATTATTTTCCCATATAAGTTATCAATGTTTCATATACTATATGTTTAAGTGTTCATTTGCCTTTTTTACTTGGATGCACCCCTGAATTCTCTCCTAACTTCTAGGATAGTGCTTGGCATCTGTAGATGCTCAATACATAGTTGATGAATGAATGAATGACTCAAAGGATTAAAATGATATCAGAAACATAGATCAGAAATCTACTAAAATGGCATCAGGGACCTGAAAAAAGTTCCCCAGATAGTGAGGTCTGAGTCATTTCACCATGTGGATCTCAGTATCCCACAAGTCCTTTTAACCTAGCTCCTGTTCTGAGTAAACCTGCCCAGAAGAGGACCCTGGCAGGTTCTTTCTTGGACTACTCAACTCTTCTCATATGTATTCGAATAAATGATTGCATTTCTTCCTTTCCTTTTTTTTCCCCTTGGCCATTGATAACTTTCAACGGGAAATAAAAAGGCATTGCCTAAACGCACACTGTCTGAATTTTGATTGGGACTGAAAACTTCAAGGTGCATATATCTAATATACAATATATGTGTGTGTGTGTGTATATATATATATAAATATATATATATGTATATATATATATATACTATATATATATATATATATTTTTTTTTTTTTTTTTTAGTGGGAGTCTCATTCTGTCACCCAGGCTGGAGTGCAGTGGCATGCTCATGGCCACCCTAGTCTCGACCACCTGGACTCTGGCGATCCTTCCGCCTCATCCTTCCAAGTAGCCGGAATCATAGGCGTGCGCTACCACACCAGCTAATTTTTTATTTACTGTAGAGACGAAGTCTCACCAAGTTACCTGGGCTGATCTCAAACGCGTGGGCTCAGGCAATCCACTTGTCTCAGTCTCCCAAAGTGCTGGGATTTCAGGCTGAGCCACCAAGTTTGGTCTTTAAGGTATATTTTAATGAAATATTTTTTTTGAGCAACTTAAGACTAGATTACAATTTTGTTCAGATTAATTAAAGAGCAGCTCCCTCTCAGGGGGACAGCAAGGACTGCTGTGACAATGTAGGTGGAAGAAACTGAGTCACACTCCTCACCCTCCAGGTGTTGGCACCCGGAGGGGATCTAGTGCTGTCTTATGTGTGCTTTGTCTGCTGGCAGCTTGTGAAGGACAAGCTATAGCTACATGACAGAAGTTCTTTCTGTAGCCTCCTCCCCCTTGTCTGACCCACTCATTTCTGCAAATAACTTCAGATTCTCTTTAAAACCAGAGCTCAAACGTTTGTGGGTGTGCTTTATTCAGACTCAAGAACTTGCAATTTCACTGTGACCTCTTCAAACAGCACGAATGGGGAGAAGCGGTGAGAGAAACACATCTTTTAGTGCTGTTTCCTGGCTCTCAAAGTAAGTTACATAAAAAGAAAAAGAATAAACTTTAAAATGTTTTTTGAACTGTCATTTGATGATGTGTTCGGCAATCTTCAGAAAATAGGTACATGTTACTACCACATTAAGGAGAAAATAAGTTAAATAAAATTTTCCAGCAGCAAGCCCGAAGGCTATCATATTGTCACTCAATAACCTGTTTCTGAAAATCCCCAAATGCATTTTAGTAGGTCTGCAAGCTTTCAGCTTTCTGGATCACATACCGTAGGCATTACACCCAAAAGAAACAGAAGCAGTCAAACTGACGGATTCTAATTTAGAAACTGAAAAGTGAATCTTCTAGTGTTTTTGAAGGTAAAAAAAAAAAAAAAAAAATGACAGCTTTGCCTCTTCTCCTGAAAAGTTATCTATAATTATGCTCTGTGTTTGGGAAAAAAAGCAGCACGCTTGCTGAATACGATACCTGAGTTTTAAAAGCTACTTTTGATTAATTCATTCATACTTTTTATTGTAGGGTCAAGTGGCCCTCACAGCTACATTTGTGTAGCAAATCTTGATTTATAAGATAAATCAGGGCTCAGTGCAGTTGAATACAGGGAAATCACCACCTACAAATAGAAAGTAAATTTTACAATGAGGGCTTCATTAGATTAAAATCTTTTGCCTGTTTGTAGTATGTTCTTTCTTTCTTGTTGAATTTCTAAGTTCCCTCGGGCCTAATGAAACACTCAGACTCTCCACTCCTTCAGACCATGCCAGCATCTCAGGAATGCTGAGGGTCAGACCTGGTCAAGTTCTCTGTGCATATTCACGATGCAGAAGCCCAGAAGCCGGTTTCAAGAGGCAACACAGTCTCCACGGGAAAGAAAGCATGTGAGTGTTCAGACTGAATTCAGTCAGCTGACAACGGGGAAGAAAGGGAGCAAACCTAAGATTTACTGAGTGATTATGACATCCTAGGTACTGAAAGATGCTTCATATATATTATTTAATCTTCACAACAAATGAGTGTGCCATGTAATATTTTATAGTTGTAGAGAATCTAAGAATGTTTATATATGACTTCAAAGTTCCTACTTTTTCTACTTTAAACCACGTGCTTGAAGTTTACAGAAATTGTGTATTTTATATTTAATGTTTCTATTATCTTTGTTTTAACAACTGAGTGTGGCTTGTGTTTCATCTCTCTCTCTCTCTAAAAGTACATCCTATATATTCATTAAAAAATCTTTGCCTCATACTAATTAACAAAATCCTAATAACAGATAACTGCATTGTGGGCAGTATATCTCAAAAGGGACACTTTGCTTTGGTTAATACTTCATATACACTTTAACAGAAGGAAGACACTATCTGAAAATGCAATTCTAAATAAGGATGTTAACTACCCCCTTGAAAAGTGCCTGAACACTTCACTGCAAACAAATCTTGCATGTAAAATATAAAACTTCTCTGTGTTGCATTTGAAATCTGATAAATATTTATTATCAATGCTGTTTGCTTTTAATCTGTTCAGGATATCATTTCTCCAGCTTCTTAGTAGTTAAACAAAAATGGCATTTACATTACAATATTGCTTGCCAACAATCTCATTTTCTGGTTTAGTCAGCAGCCCTTCACGCTTGATTAGTCTTTAATTATACAAATACCTACATATTAAAAAAAGTTTTCTTTTTTCCATACTTTGAGCATGTAATTATTTTCTCTTGCATGCAATAACCTTTAATTTTAGGATTAAGCAACTGATTCTTTTTAGTATGGATGGGCCTTTTCAAGTGTTAAAGCAAATTTGGTTATTGTATTATGAGAAAAATTAACTTTGGGAAACCTCTCATAAGTGCATTTGACAGCTCCCTGATCAACTGTTACAGAAAGCACCAGGTATATGAAAAATAAAACAAGACTTCATTCCTCCAGCACTTTCTTATTCCTCCTTCTTTGGTCTAGGAATGTGATGATTTAATTAATTAAAGCCCGCAATGTACCTACTTTCCTATTTCTATAAATTAGGGATGCGAACATATGTTTTACATCAAAATACATAATACAAAGTCTGTTTAAAGTTCTAGTAGAGAAATTCACAAACTGTAAACTTTTGTAATCAAAGATTGTTCTACAATAAACTCACAGAATGTTTAAAAATAGATGAGTTTCTTGTTGGTGTTAGATAGTGTGTCTCTCTACAGGCCAGGCCTAATCCTTGGGGCCAATGAGAAGCCAAACAACAATAAAGTTTAGAAGTGGCGCCTCTTTTTCCAAAACCAAATTTAGTATAGATGGGGCAATTCCCTTATATGCTGCCTGACACATTGTTGGATACTTATTCTGTATTAATTTTTTTTTCTCTTCTCATACTAAACCCAGAAAAATCAACAGTTTCTTATAGGAGTCATCTCAAGAAGCAAACTTCACAGGATTCAGTTGGCAACATTAAATATGTACCATGTTCTAGGTTTCATATTAGTTATGAAAGTTACAGAGGCAAATAAGACCCACAGATCCACGTAATAGAACTTTAGCCTGTGTTTAAAATGTTGCTGAGAAGATATTTTAACTTTTCTCCATTATTTGTTCAAAATTCAAATTCAAGAATCTTCCTGTCATACTCAGTTTTTATACTTTTATTCTATTCTCAGGGTTAGCCGCGAATTCTCAGAGTTGGACAGGACCCTAGAGCACATTTGACTCAATACCTCTACACTACAAGAGAACCACTTAAGCATTATTAGCTAATATTAATGACCATCTTTAGTTATTTACTCTTTCAGTTAAAAGCCCAGCTTCTTAAGATACTGTGACTCCACTCATTAACCATTTTTGTGTATTGCCCCAAACCTTAACTAACCTATCTTGATCTAATAAATTATTTACAATTCTATAGAGCAGTAGTTCTTAAACCTTGTTGATCATCAAAATCACTGGATCCAACCAAGACATTCTGATTTGGTAATTCTTAAAATCTCCAGTCAATTAAAACTCTTTAATTTTTTCTTATGAAAGATTTTAAATATATATAAAGAAGACACAACAGTATGATTAACTTACATAGACCCATCATCTAGCTTCAGTAATTATCTACTCATGGCCAATATTCTTTAATCCATATCTTACCCAACCACCTCCACCCATATTATTTTTTTTTCTCCCATCATTTTAGGAAAAAAATCCTAAACACTCCATTGTTTCACTGGTATTTCAGTAGTATCTCCAAAAGCGACACTTAAAAAAACCCTACATATCACTATCACACACACAAAAAATACTAAAAATAATTCTTTTATATCATCAGCTATCCAGTCAGTGGTCATATTTCCAATTGTCTCATAAATGTCATATTTTTTCCTTTTTTCCATTTTGCTTGAATTGTAATTTAAATAAGACCCACACAATGAGATTGGTCCTGTGTCTTTTGATCTACAGGTCCAATTCCCTTAGCTATCTCTCTTTCTGTCTCTCTCAAAATTCATTTGTTTAAGAAATCTCCTCAGGTGATTGTGATGTGTGGTCAATCTGGGACTCCTAACTGCTCTGAAGTGCCTCAGGGGCCGCCTGGGAGGGAAGTTGGAGCAATCAGTACTCTGAAGCTCCACCCCTGTTTATGAAATCTTTTCCTCCTTCCCCTCCACGTCGCTTGCAAACGTTCTAATAAAATTGCATTTTTTGACTCTAGAGAGAACAGAATATATTTACAAGAATTACTTTTTTCATCTCCTTATTCAATTAAGAAGTCATCCAAACTTCTTAGTTTTTGTGACATTGAGTGGAGTGCCATTAGGGGGCGGCTGTTTGGAAAAATGTTGGAGGTGGCATGGTAAGCATGGTCTTGTGGTAAAGGATCAAATACTTTTTCCTCCAAGCCACAACAGTCCTGAGAGTGAAATGGGGGCTGTTAGTGATTGATTGCCTGAATAATAGACATGCCAGAGACTGTCCTGGTTAAAAGAAGGTGTGAGGCCTGTGGGGCTGGAGCCAGACTGGGGTCCAAATCCCAGCTCTATCCCTTACAAATTACAGGGCTTTTGATGAGTTACCAGCTTCTTTGAGCCCTGGTTTCCTGACTCCTATAAGTGATAGCAAAGCATAAACAGAAAAACATATACAAAATACCTAGGGCAGGGCCTGGCATGTGTTAAATGCTCAATAGTGTTTTTGTTTTTAAACTGAATCATCATTTTTATCCTTGGAGATTCTATGTGTGCCTGTCCACTCTCACAGGGGGATTTGAGGCAGTCTGACTGAGTCACGTGAGAGTACCAGGCACCCAATGGTGGGTCTGAGGTGCACTCAAGGTGGGAAATTCACTTTCATTTTCCTTGGATTTCTCTATCTGCTTTATAATACCTTTACGGAAAATAGGACTTAACCACAGATCAATCAGATCTGTAAAATATTAAGAAGGCCTGTTCCTCTGTTATTCGAATCTGAATATCAATAACCACCATGTGTTGTTGAGATGGTGGGGAAAAGGAAACAGATTAGAAAATTATGGTCCTAGAAATTGGAAGCAATTCCCCTGAAAACCAGAACAAGGCAAGGCTGCCCACTCTTACCCCTCTTGTTCAACATAGTGTTGGAAGTCCTAGTTAGAGCAATCAGACAAGAGAAGGAAATCAGGGGTATCCAAATAGGAAAAGAAGAAGTTAAATTATTCCTCTTTGCTGAAGATATGATCCTATACCTTGAAAATCCAAGAGAATCTGTCAAAAACCTTCTTGCATTGATAAAGGACTTTGGCATAGTCTCAGGGCATAAAATAAATATGCAAAAGACAGTCACATTCTTATATACCAACAAAGAACAGGCAGAGAAACAAATAAAAAGCACAATCCGATTCACAGTAGCTACAAAAAATTGAAATACCTTGGCATTTTCCTAACCAGAGAAGTGAAAGATCTTTACAACAAAAACTAAGAACACTGCTCAAAGAAGTTAAAGAGGACATGAACAAATGGAAAAATATTCCATGCTCATGAGAGGGAAGAATCAACATTGTTAAGGTGTCTGTCCTACCAAAGGCAATCTACAGATGTAATGCTATACCCATTAAATTACCAATATCATTCTTCTCAGACCTAGAGACAACAATACAGAAATTCATATGGAAACATAAACAATCATGAATAGCCAAAATAATCCGCAGCGAAAGAAACAAAGTGGGAGGTATTACACTTTCAGACCTTAAACTTTATTATAAGGCTATAATAATCAAAACAACCTGGTATTGGTACAAGAACAGGCGTATAGACCAATGGAACAGCATAGAGATTCTGGAAGCAAATTCTCAATTTTTCAACCAACTCATCTTTGACAAGGCCTCCACCAACGAACACTGGGGAGAGAAGAACCTATTCAGTAAATGACGCTGAGAAAACTGGCTGACCATGTGCAGAAGAATGAAACAGGACCCCTACCTATCACAAAAAAATCAACTCCAATGGATCAAAGGCCTAAACGTAAAACTTCAAATGTTAAGAATCTTAGAAAACACAGGAGACACCTTTACAGAAGTTGGAATAGGCAACCAATTCCTGATCAAAACCACAAAAGCCCATGCCATAAGAGATAAGAATGACAAGTGGGACCTCATCAAACTGAAAAGTTTCTGAAAGCAGAGAAACCATCAAGAGAGTGGGGAGACAGCCCATAGAATGAGAGAAAATGTTTGTCAACTGCATATTTGACAAAGGCCTAATATCCAGGATCTACAAGGAACCCAACATGCCTAAAGGAAAAAAAACAAACAACCCCATTAAAAAGTAGGCAAAAGACATGAATAGACACTTCTCAAAAAAAGACATATGAGCAGCCAACAGACACATGAAAAAATGCTCAGCCTCACTAATCATCAGAGAAATGCAAATCAAAACCACATTGAGATATCACCTAGCTCCTGTAAGACTGGCCATCATTGATAAAACACAAAACAACAGATGCTGATGAGGATGTAGAGAAAAAGGAATGCTTCTACGCTGTTGGTAGGAAATGTGAACTAGTTCAACCTCTATGGAAAACAGTGTGGCAATTCCTAAAAAAACTAGAAATTGACCTTCCATATGACCCAACAATCCCCCTTCTGGGAATATACCTGGAGGAACTTAAATCACTCTACAAGAAAGACACCTGCACATGCATGTTTATTGCAGCACTATTTACAATAACAAAAACAACCATGGAGCCCATCAATACTGGACTGGATTAAAAAAATGTGGTACATTTACATGATGGAATACTATGCAGCCATAAAGAAGGACAACATATGGACTTTGCTGCAACTTGAACAGATTTAGAGTCTATTATATTCAGTGATTTATCACAGAAATAAAGAACTGAATACCACATATTCTCACTCATAAGTGGACCCCGAACATGCACCATAATACTATAAGAAAGGGATTGATTGGCAGTACCCAGAAACTGGGCAGGGAGTGGAGTGGGGGTATATTTATAACATCAATAAGGGTACCTGATCTCAAATCAGGCAAAATAAGGATCAAAGGGAGGCTCAAACTTTACCTATGATGACCACTTGTATATCTAATCCTGAGTTGTACCCCACATCTTTAAAATTAAAAATAAATAAATAAAGGAAACTGATGGTCCTTACTTTGATATACATTTCTTACCCCCTAAAAGAAATCACTTTAAAGCAGCCTTAATCAAGGCTGCATTTCTCCCTGATAGGATGGTACAGAGAAGGGTGAGGTGAAACAGTTTCAGAGGAGTCATCATAAGATCTAAGGCTTTTATAGTCCTTATCATGTACAAGGCATTGTTCTAACAATAAATAGCTTCTGTTTCTTTCATTAGTAATTGTTATCTTCGTCATGTAATTTTGCAAATAATTTTAAGATAGTCTATGGGAAATCATTACTTACAGCAATTATTGGCAGAACTAGGTTACATAGAGGTGTGAGACATAGTCTCTGTTCTTGAGGTGCTTATAATTTAAGTAAGATAATAAATGTGTCCATTAAAAAGCTGAAAAGAAAAAAAAATGACTTAAAGAGCACACACTAAGTGTACAATGTGTGAATTCAGAAAACAGAGTGATTATTGAGGGCTGAGCCATTGTGGGAGCTTGGCGGAAGGAACAGGATGTAAAGTGAGTCGTGAGGGGCTCTTGGCAAGAAGAGTGGGCATTCCAGGCAAGGGGCGTAGACCAGCAAAGCCAGGGTGGTTCTGTGTGGGGCACATCAGGGCATAATGGGAGACCAGGCTGAATGCAGCAGAGGGTGGTGGGAGATGGGGTGGTGGGTAATGCCAGAATGTTGAGGATAAGGAGGCCAAAAAAAGGGTTTAAGCATGGAGGCAATGTGAACTAAATGCTCTTTTGGAAAGGTTAACTTGGCAGTAGTATGCAAAATGGACTAGATCAGAGAGAAAACAGAAGTAGGAAGATCAAGTCAGGGAGGATGATGACAGCTCTGCCCTTGGACTGGACCAGGTGGGAGAACTGAGAAAAGTTCCAGGCACTTTGGATGTGTATCTCAATAGTCCCGACCAGGGGACCTGACCAGGAGATCTGGCTTACTACTCGCACCTTCCTGGGGAACATGGCTCTCTCCAAGAACCTAATTGAGGCAATTCATCATGAATAACTGTGGGGTTCTGTGCTCTTTAGAATCATCAGTTCATATTTGATGGGACGACTTTGTCAGTTTTTAATATATTACTTAGTCTCTTAATTTAATAGGTTTGTTAAGCCATTAAACTGAGGTGTGCTTTCAATGACATAGGTATGGATGTAACGTTGTACCTTGAAGTTCCCTGCAAGATGTGCATGTGTGGGTGGGGGTTGGGAGTGGTGGGCATTTCTTTTTCTGTTCTTTTTGACTTCTGGGAAGGGTGTTTGATGTTTATCATTATCACATGCAACGTTAGGATCATCATATGTAATATGTTAGGATATGGATAAACCTCTTTCCTGACTTGTTGTATGCCTCAGAAATCCCGTCTCTGCCTACTTGAAAATCCAGGTCTTTCAGCTCAGGGTTCTTCAAATTTTTCTGACCTTGCCCCATAGTGAGAAATACATTTGACATCTCAAGACAACACATATATACATATAAAAATATACATATATACAGACAATTATATCTATTCCTCACTATGTGTATATATATATATGTCTCTAACTAACTTTTTTTAAGAAAAAAGTATCATAGTCTTTTCTATGTGTAATATGCCCTGGCATTTTCTATTCTCTTTTATTATTTTCTTTAAAAAATGCTGGTTACAAACGACTAAACTGACTAAATAATCACTCACAATATCATGGAAAACATTATGTTCTTTCCCCACTCTGGGCATATGGCCCCACCTAATGCTTCACAAGGATACCCTAGAAGGGTCCCAAGGCACAGCCTCTTGAGTGCCAAGGCCAGCCTGTTTTCCGTAATTGCCCATTCCTCGGTTCAAGGGACCCTCCATTACAAAATGTGCCAGATTCATTCCCAGAAGAAGGAGAGACAATGGGAACCATTTCAAACTGGGGGCAGAGGGAATAAACCTCTGGCCCCCCAGTGATGAATAAGTGGGATTTGGGCAGCCCATGATATGGTCAAAACGAAAGGTCTTACTGCTCCAAACGCATCTGGAAATTATTGACTAGAAAGGAGAACACTTCTCCCTGTTCCTTTTCCATAACCTCTGTTGTGTGTGTGTGTTTGTTTTTGAGTTGGGGTCTCACTCTGTCACCCGGGCTGGAGTGCAGTGGCATGCTCATGGCCACCACAGACTCGACTTGCTGAGCTCAGGCGATCTTTCCACCTCAGCCTTCCAAGTACCTGAAACTACAAGTGTGTGCCACCATGACTGATTTATTGTAGAGATGAGGTCTCACCATGATTTATTGTAGAGATGAGGTCTCACCAAGTTGCCCAGGCTGGTCTTGAACCCGTGGGCTCAGGCAAGCCTCTCACCTCGGTTTCCCAAAGTGTTGGGATTACAGGCGTGAGCCATTATGCCCAGCCTTAATAAACCTCTGTTTTATGATGATTTTCTTCCAGGAAAAGCTGAATTTTCTTTATCTAGTTCTCTGATAAGGCAGAAATGGTTGAAGTGAAGTCCTACATTGCTCCTCAATTCTAACTTATGGGAATTCCCAATCGGATGTCTAGCCTGGGGTATGTTTTAGGGTCCTCTTCTTTGAATCTTTAATGGGGAGACAAGGTTTGTAAATGGTTCGTAAATGCTGAATGAAACACAGATTCAGGGTTATACAACGAAAAGGATCTAGAGTCTGATTTGTTTTCTTTAAAAAACAGTATATTCAACTCCGAGCACATGGTATTGTATAAAGTGGTATTTATTTAAAAATTAGAAAATTGGGGCCATACCCACATCAGGACAATCAGATCTCACAACCTAGGTTTCTCCTTCCTCTGCTGTGACACTTTAGATTATTTCAATCCCTGTCCTAGACGTAGAGCCATGTTGGCAGGGAGATTTTTCTAAAGGTTTTTTTTCCCATTGCTCAGAGCCAAAGGTTTTGTCCTCTGACCTTTTGATTCCCACTCTGCATCTAATCAATGTCAGGTTACCACAAGTAAAACTAAAAGGAGGCTAAGTGGAAAAACCAAAAGCACAAAGCCCAACAAGCAGAAGGCCCCAAGCCCACCCGGCCAAGATTTAAACGCTCACCATTTTGAAACACTACAATAGCACAATCTGTTGGAAAAGAGAATATTTCTTGTTTACTCTCCCTGTCTGCATCCCCCTCATTTGTTTGGTGCCTGATTTGTTTCTAGTTGCAGCAGAGAGGTCAGAGCAAGCCAGGAAAATGAATGGAATCAGCCTCCTGCCGGGCCGCCTGGAGCGGGTGGGTGTTACGGATCAGCGTAAAGCCAGCTTCCTTTCCCGAGCCTGGGCCGATGTAACTCACTGGAGTGGCAAATTACATCAGACCTACAGCTGTAACCCGACATTATGATTAATTTGATCAGTAATTTCTCCTGTTTTTCATTTTAATCGGTGTGACTATTCTGCTGTGGCAGGTCTTTCAGATCTAATTAAGATAAATTTCCGAGTAAAAGACTTGGCAGACTTTCCGAGTCAAATCCAGGCATCAAGTGTGAAGACCTGCAGCCCAGTCCATCACCTTCGGGGAGGGCTGGGCCTCACTCTGCAATCAGCCATTCACACTTAAGCAAATTCATAATCTCCGGCCTGCTTAGTCATTCTCTCAAAACATCCCAGGCAGGAAAGGAAAGAAAGAAAAGCCCCAGACAATGTCATTTCCTCCCATGTAATTACAATCCACTGATTTGCCCAAACTACATGGATCACAAGTGGACACTTTACAGAATTCCTGAGATGGTGTTTCTAAAAAAGATTTTAAATAAATATGTGCATATGTATCTATCAAACAAACACAATTATACATACACATAAATATTGAATACACTGAAATATAGCTAATGAGGATTTATATATAGTCTATCTACATACATATAGTCTACCTTTTAGTGCAAGTACACAGCTAAACACACATTGGATGTGGATGTGGGTTGGCAGGGCATAAGAGTTTATTTTCTTAACTTGTTTTCTTTTAGGCCAAGCATGCATTCATTTATGCATCCTTAGGCTGATATGTGTACAAGATCTGTTAGGTTTCTGTTCTTTGAAGATGAAGGTATGAATGAGAGTCCTTCCCAAAGTCTTTTAATCAGCAGGACCCTGCCTGTTCCATCTAGGGTAGGTAGACATTAAGCATGTGTCAAGGCTTTGCCTGGGTTATGGGGTCTACATGCCTCCTTGCAGGAAATACAAAAAGACAGGCCAAGACTTTTGAAAGGGCAGGTATTTTTGAAGACTCTTCTGCTATTCTATCAAGAAAACATTGTTTTCCAATGATGGTACCACTCCCAATTATTATAATGTTAATTCCACTTTCTAACAGAGTTGGCTATTTCTGAAAACAGACCTGCCTGGAGTAAAAATGCTTACCTATGAGTGTCATTGTGTAATCCCCTCCCCCATTAAGAAGGTAAAACATTTCTACAAACTACCACAATAGGATCTGAAATCAGGTAAAAAGAACCCATTCTGACTCTGTATGGCCTCTATATTTGGAGGATCATTTTTACTGTTTTGTATCTTGACTTTTGCTCCTGAAAAAGAGTGTTTGAAATGATGCCTTCACTTCTACTTACTGAGACATGCAGTCTCAAATGCACTGTTATTGCTGCATGAAAGACAGTGGGGGCGTAGGTATGTGTGATCAATCTTCATAGACCTATAGCAAGGTGATTTTGGACCTAAAAATTCATGAGACCCTCTGATTTCTCACAGGGATCCTGTTAGTCATCTAGTCTCTAATTTAGTTAGTGGTCACAGACCACTTTAATGTAGTTGTTTCTGTGTTTCAATTTGATAGAAATGGTTCCCACAAAACTCAAATATTTTCTTAAAAAAGAGAAGAATGGACTTATCCTCACCCCCAACCTCAGAGTTACTGATTTTTGAGCAATAAGATCAAGATTTAAAGCAGGAGTTATGACAAAGACTTAAGCTACAGGAAAGCTCAGACAGGTGTGAAGGTGAGAGTCATTCTTCCAACAGCTCTTTTTCTACCTCTATCTTCATCTGTAAAAAAAGAAATCAGTATGTGATTTAAATGAGATCTCTTTATAAAGAGGAAATCCCCACAATAGAAAAGGTTAATAAGATATAAATTAGCACAGCAGATAGGGTTTTGACATCAGAGAGACCTCAGTTATCTTGCCTCTTGTAGGTCCTTACACCTAATCTGACACCAAACTTCCTCACGTGTGAAATGGAGTTAGTAGTCCCAGGCATACCACTCAGCAGTACCGTTGAGTAAAGCGTTACTATTCAAGATGTGGGCCGAGAACCAACAGCAACAGCATCACCTGAAAGTCAGTTAGAAATGCAGCATCTGGGTTGGACTCTTTACCCCAGAACCACTGGATCAGAATTTACACTTATCAAGGTTCCAGGGGGATTAATATGCAAATATAAGCTTAAGAAGCCTTAGTATAGACTAGATAAGACAACATCTAGCAGCTGTGGGGTATCTAAGTAGCTCTCAATCTGTAGTAGTCATTTTTGTTTTGAGAGGATGTGAAAGATTATAAAAGAATTATTTATTTCCCCATTGTGTTCTGAGTGTCAGATGTGAATTACCAAGTTCGAGATCTTTCTGAAGATATCCTAATTCCAGAGTTTGGGAGAGGTTCAGGTCTCTGACAAGGCACAGATGTGGTTTATCCCTGATGGCCTGTGTATGTAGGAAGGGGTAGAGTGGGAGTGATGCCAGCTCACTCTTTTTAGAAATGAAGACCCAGTCTTAATTACATCATAAAAGTAAAGTCAGCACCAACTCACACAACTGACACTTATGGTAAAAAGCAGTTTGTAGAGACAAAGAGTAAGAATTTGCTCTTTTAAAAGTGAATAAATGGGAGCTTATTTACTAGACCATAAATGGTTGTCATCAACCCTGGTTGCACATTGGCATCTCCTGGAAATTTAAAAAATGCTGATGTCCACTCTGGTTTAATTTGAATCTCTGGGTGAGACCCAGGCATTGGTATGTTTTTTTAGATGATCCCAATGTACAGCCAACATTAAGAACTACAGCCACAAAATTGGGAAATTTTCTCTTAAAAAAGAACATAAAGGAATTAAACAAAATACAGCTGCAGGAGTGCCTGGCCTCAGCTGTTCGAAAATTGTTTGACTTGTACTTGACAAGAGGACAGACAGTTGTCAGCCAGGCAAGGTCCCCAAAATGTTTGACTTGTGCAGGTCTTCCTTTCTGGTATGAAGATCCTCACCTTATCACTTAGAGAGTCTCACTGGCAATGAAAATGGCATGTAGGTTGTACCTTGAAGATGCTTAAAATAGATTCAATGTGATCACTGCATGTAAGAAGCTTGGGAAACACCTCATCTTTACTTTCTGCCTTTAATAACTTTCTTCCTTGTCCAGGTTGGTTCTAAGAACTCTTTGGCTTTATTCTAGATTGGCCAGATTCTGTCCATGGAGTGCTGAGGGTTGGAGGGGGTAACTACTCTAAGGAATATTACTTTTTTGAACCTTAGACAGGAGTACAAGATTATTTTCCCTCTAATTTTTTAAAAATAGAAGTTTCCAAGCCAACCAGACTTCAGACAGCTTTCTTTGGGGGGAAAAGTAAGAGGGTTTCTCTGAAATCTTCTCCTCTCTGAACCCTCTCTAAACGTTTCTTTATTCTCTCTCCTTAAATACCACATTGGCAACCTCACAATATAAGGACAGAGAACTCATCTCTGGAAAGAGCAGTCAGTCTCTGGGAGGATATGGAGTCCAGCTGGGAAAAAGAAGGGGCTCTCTCACTTCACTTCTTTTTTTATGACAGTTGAATATCTCCTGGTGTGGAAAACTAAGTGGGGGTGCCAGGCTGATCCCTGTTGAACAACAGTTCAGGCAAAATGGACTAGAAGGGTTGCATTGATCGGAGCCCAGCTGGGCCTTCAGAGACAGCCACTAGTTCAGAGCACAGAGCTGTCAGCATACCAATGCAGAGCACACCCTCCACCACGGCATTCATTTGTAGCCTCAAAAGGCATCCTCACTGAGTGGCCAAGGACACAGAATTGCCCTGTCCAGGAAACAGTCACTCCATGGGGCACCTGAACCTTTACCATGGGGGCACCTCTCTTGCAGACTTCAACATAGTGCCTTTCTCTGCTTTAGTGCTGTACTCACTGGGCCCCTGGATTGGCATCTTAAGCCAGAATGCCCAATTTCGTTCTTAACAGTGGAGGATGAAAGAAAAGGAAAATACCAGTGATCCTGAGAGTCCATTTTTTAAAACAGTAAATGGAAAAAGAGCAGGATGGAAGCCTTATAACTAAGATAATGTCCCACAGACATGGAGTTTTGACAGCCTGGTGCTCTGGATGACTTAGTCCCAAATCATCCTGATTGCCATGCTGATTTCAGACTGACTTGACCTGTTGTTTGGAATCCAAATCCTCTTAAAACACAAGGACAGAGGTAAGGCTGTCAGGGAATTGGGAGAATCTCTTGAGCACTGAAAATTTCCTCAGTCAAAAGATGAGGAGGGTTCAGCTCAGGTTAGGAGACTGTGTGATCTCTCCCAGTCCTGTTGATCACATGGATCTGAGGGGCTATGTGGTCCCCTGGCAGCCTGCCCATGGTTCTCCAGCTGGGGCATGGGGAGGCATGACACCTGGTGTGTGAGCCGGAGAAACAGCAGACAGTGAAGAAGAGGAAGGGAGAAATAAGACTGTTTGAAAGAGAAGATCTCCAAGATGTCAGCTGCCATGAGGAGCAAACCAGCCAGATTCTCTTTTACCAAATGATTTTGCTCATTGCCAACTGTTTTGACTTTCCCTGCTCTTACTTTGGTTTTCAGTTTTTCCTTTCCCTCTTTTCTCACCTTTCGATACTTTCTTTCCTCCACTGTCTAGCCCATTGGATCTGGTCTATAGATTTCTGCATACTGTCCTGGGTAAGGGAACGAGAGGTTATTTTTTTTTTGGTTGTGCTGATCCTGTACCTATTAGAGAAGGAAGCTCTAGGGCAGACGTTTCTGGAGGATTTTCCATGGATTATTGATTAGCATTCTGTAAAACAAAAGGCTGAGGTGTTTCCATAAGTTTTGGAATTTCTTAACTAGGCATCTTTACTGTAGGACATCTTTTAGCTTTCAGTACTTAAGCAACCATTGAGAAATACATAGAAACACATAGTATGCAGTATCTGTCTATCTATATGTTCATCTATCTACCTAACTACCATGAAATCTGTTTTCAAGAGCATTTCTTTGGATTAGAGTTTTGTGGAAGATACTTTGGGAAATGCTGACTTGAAAAATGCCAGTAGCTAAATAAGGACATAAGACTATGTATTGCACTAATAACCAAAATGAACACTGCAGAGGTGGCAAAATATAGAGACACTTTGAAGTCAGACACACCAGATTGGAATATTGGAATACTGGAAATATTGGAATATTGGAAAATTCAGCCAGTAATAGTGATGTTGAGGAGTTTGCTTCAACTTTCCAAGATTCAGTTTCTTTGGATCTGAATGAAGAGCATTTTGCCTTTTCTGGGTTGTTGTGAGGAGAAAGTTGAGAGATTGAAGTACTTAGTATGAGGTACATAGATAGAGATCATCCAAATCATCCAATAAATGGTAATGAATATTCTGATTAGAACTATGAACCCATAAAGCCAATGCATGAAATAAGGTATACAGAAATGCACTTTGTAAATTTCAAAACATACCACAAATATGAGCCTAAGATTATCAGGAGTTTTTCTTGAAAAACTGCATATGCGCTGTGGATTATGGTGTGGTACATATATGGTTCATTCTTTCCACATAATTCAAACCGTGTTATTTATTTTATTTCATACATATAATGTGGAAATGAAAATGACTTAATAATCATTAAATACAAACTTTCCATATATTAAGTAAAACAACTGAGTCCCCAAGAGATTTGGTGACTTGCCCGTGGTCCCCAAGCTATTTAGTAGCAGAACTGAGATCATATAGATTCTTCTTTTTCCATATACTAAGCCATAACTTGGGGATTTAAAGAAAAATATAATTTTGGTTCTTAAAAAATATTAATGGTTGTGCGCTTGTAGCTCCAGCTACTTGGAAGGCTGAGGCGGAAGGATCGCCGGAGCCCAGCAGGTCGAGGCTGCGGTGGCCGGGAGCGGCCACTGCACTCCAGTCTGGGCGACAGAGTGAGACTCCAACTCAAAAAAAAAAAAAAAAAAAATTAATGGTGAAACTGAGGTTCTGTGGATTCAAGTGAGAAGTCTTTAAGTCAGACTCGGTCTTTTGATTCAGGATAACGTTACAAAACTGGCATGCAAGTATTAACCTCATTCTTGCTAATAAGGGTTTTTCTATAGCCTGTAGTGCATAATTTTACTGTGTACACATGCATTTTTATATTCCCATGACTATTTGCTTTTTGTTCAACTTTGAATGCATCCATTTGTCTCATATTCCTTCTTAGATTATATCTATAGTCAAGGAGGAAAAAGGCAGGAAGGATACTGATATTTTTTGAGTGCCAGCTCTCTATCAGAAACCAAGTTAGATGCTCTCAATAAGAAATTTCATATAATTCCCACACCAACTATCCAGTCCATGGGAAAACAGCCTCAGCAGTATATTCCCACCCATGTGTCCAGCAGAGCTTGCATTCAAGCCCAGGTCTGTCTGCTTCTAAAGATCACAGTCTTACTAAGATGCCACCTTGTCTGTTCTGCAAACATTCCTTAGGATAATGCACACCACAGGTGCTCAATAAATGTTTACAGCTAGTATTACAAGTGCTTTCTTTATGACCTGGAGAATATTCACTTGCAAGTCTATACTTTGGAAGATAATTTAAAAGCCTTGTGGAAAATTTACCCCAAACTTGTGGAAATGAATTGAGGCTAAAAGATGAGGAATAACATGTGATCATGAAAGCACTAGAATATTGTTTTAAGTTCACATAAATACTGGTTAAGTTTTTATCATTCAGAGTAAAGTGTCATCCAGCACATTTTGGGTCTCAAATTGCCACTAAACCCTATGCACATTAAGGCAAAACTGTTTCAAAAGTGTTTTGAACTAGATTTTGGGATTAGTTTACCAGCTACCATCCAGCAGACAGTAATGGGACTGGACAGTGTATGTGGCTCCAGGCTTTTTGCTAAGCTCACTACAGACAGACCATGGATCTGCTCCATCATCATGATCAGAGTGGTTCTATTTTTTTTGAGAAGTTATCATTTGCCATGTTCAAATATTGTGAGAATCTTCCCACCCCCTCCTCTGAGTCTGGCACCCTCACCATCTTGGAAGCTACTTGACGTGAGCTTCCATAGCTTGTGGTGTGAACATGCTGCCTGCTTTGTTAAACCCCTTTCTACATGATTTGACTAATCTTCAGAGTAGTACCCAGGAATGGTAAATCTAGACAATGACAAAGAAGTACTGCAGTATATAAGTATATTCTCGGTAAACTAATTTTTCCCCTGCCACTCTCAAAGCAATATAAAGTTTGTTATTCCTCCTGGATCTCAAATGCTTGTAATAAATTCTTTGAAATGTCAGTAATGTTCAACTGAGGGGTTTTTTTTTTCAAAGGGAGATTTTCTTTCTTTCATAAAAGGAAAAATTGTCCCTTGCAGAGTATGTGGATAAATATGTTTTGTTTATTTTATTCAGAGCTTAATATGGTTGGGTAAAGGGATTCTCATTTCCCACCTGACATCTCACTGAATGAGTAAATCATGAATGAAGTTCCCAGGTTTCTGTATGGTAGTATAACAGAAATAAATAAATTCATACTCTTTAATATTTTTAGGCTAATAAACATTTGCTTAACAAACTTATAGTATGCAAAGCATTTTCATCATTATGTTATATTTAATTTTCATGTTAACTCTCTGAGTTTGGGCAGATTTTCTTTAGTTCAGGAGGAAGTCTTGCTCACCCTGTGTGGACTCTTCCAGTTTTCAAAAAATCTTCATGACGTGGAGTGCTCTGGAGGTATATAATGATACTTCTACCATTTTCATTAAATCATAAATTAGTTCAGTGAAAAATATCAGCCAAAATAGTTATTTGATTGCCATAACATTTCAATTCAACAAAAAAATGATAGGTTTGTTAGTTTTGTGCAACGGGAAAGATAAATTTCCACCCTTGTCCTTGACCCAATTTGTTATTCAACAAGAATTTTTCTTTTTTCTGTGTAACATTTGGTGCAATTTTCAAGTTCAACTAGAAAGTTAAGATCCAAGTCCTGGCTAAAATTTACAGTGGACAGAATGTCATTGACCTTGGAGAATGTTTGCTAACTAAATCATTTACACAGTTAGTAGCAAAGCTGGAAAGGGCAAGGGTGAGACAAATGAGGCACTCACCTCGGGCACCAAATTTAAGGGTATGTCCAAAAAACACAGGAATCAAGATGAATAACACGCAATATCTGAAAAATAAAAATGAATGCCAACTATCTATGATCAACAAAATATTGGTATTACTGACTTTTCCTTTTGCCTTGGATTCCAATAAATTTAAAATTCTGTTGTTCATGGATTTTTGGTGTTCATTTTGATTTTTGAAAAAGTTACATTCAAATATTATCTATCTTGACGACTGAATTTTTGGGTGTCCCTTCAAATTCTGCATCTAAGTTGAGTGCTTCATAATCACACCTTAGTTCTCGGTCCTAGCTAGAAGAATTCTACGCAGTGATTCAGCCCTGTGTAGGTGTAGAGATGTCTGTGTTCTAGAATTTACAGTGGCCAAACAAAGGGGTTATAGGAATATGTCTGCATAGGTCACTCAACATTACATGGTTTTAGGGGTTTGTAAAATAATACTCTAAATAGAGTCAAAGAAGCTCTTGGAAGTATTTACTCTTACCCCCTCCTTTTATAGATGAAAAAACTTAGTCCCACAGGTCCTTGATCGATACTGTGGTAAACAGATAAAGACTAATTGCTGGGGGGAGGGCGGTTGGTCCAGGACACCGGACCTTTTTTGTAGGGCTGACCTATGATCGGAGACCATTTGCTTTATTTCTTTTCTTTTCTTTTTTTTTTTAAGAATCTATGATTTATTTAATATTTGGAAAGTTATTTTCTTTATAACAAGATGCTGAGTTTTCATTTGTAAAGGAATAGGGAGCATATGTCCCTATCCAGGCCAGGCCTCATACATAAACCCTGGGACTATGTTGAGGGGTTCTGAAGGGGTTCCTCATCTCCTAAGTTAAGTAACTTCATGAGTCACGATGATAATGCTCAGATTCCTCTCCCTCTGATATGCCTGACGGGGGCCCTCAGAGGGATGAACCTGCTCTTGTTACTAAGTGGCTCCTTGGTACACTCTGGTCAGTCACTTTTTCTTGAGGTAGTCAGGAGTAGCGAGGGTTTCATGAGCAACTTGGAGACCATTTGCTTTAAAGATGAGAGTCACATAAGTCTAATTGCTTCTCAAGGACTTGGGCTCTTTTTTGAAAAAATGACAATGTATCACTCTCTCCCATCACATATGCACCTTGGAACTTCATACTGTTTGCCAGTGGGAAAAATGTCAAATGAGAAGATCAGAAGTCTGTGTCCACTGTGCAACAGAGGTGGGATTCTGATGCAGTTTTACTCCACTATGCCTGAGTGGTAACTAGACCTTTCCATTAGCAAATGCTCATGGTTGAGAATACACTTTACACTATCTCTCAAGCAGCTTTCTAGGAGGTGACCATGCCCCTTATTCCTCATACAAGCACAGAGAGCTTTTACTCTCCTATTTCCAGTGATCTCTCTCTCTCTCTGTTATTTATTAAAATGTTCAATACAATAAGAAAAAGAAAAGATTATCTTGCTTCCTGCCATGCAAGATGGTACCCGGAAGGCCAAGGTTAAATGCAGCATTTGGTTTCTTAAGCTTTTCTAATGTATAGGTGTGGAAAAGCAATCTGGGATCAGAGTTTATAACAGTGACTCTCTGAGGATAAAAACTTGACTTTAATTCGGACTCTCTGACTAAGATAAAATCTGCTTCTGCTATCATTATCCCATTTATGTTTGTCTCCCACTCTCTTTTTACTCTGCCACCCAGCTGAGTGCGAAGAAATTAACCTGACCTTGAAGAATACTCAGAGACTCTTCAAGACTATCAGGTTTTCAACAGCCAATAAAATTCCAGAGGCCTACCAACATTGAGTTAATAGACTCATAGGCCTGAAAAAGACCTGAGATGGCACAGATGAGGAAAGTGGAGTCCAGGCAATCTAGAGTGACTTATCCAAAGTTGTGAGTTGGTTGGAGGCAGGGTTAGAACTAGAATGAGGTCTCAAACTCTCAAGTTACCTTCTTCCAACCTATACCATGACCGGGCTCCAACAATGCCCAGTGCATCTCCTGACCACTCACAAGTGAATATCTGTACATCAGAGCTTTAACAAAGTGCCTGAAATCTTACCAGTGCAAATAAAAATTCCCAAGGGACACTTTTAAGAAAATCCATCTCAAAGGTCATAGAAAGGAGGCTTACATTTCACCATTCTTGTGCTTATGGTGTCTTTATTCAGACAAAATTATACATTGAAATTAAAATTGTATGTTTTTCCTACCCAGGAACAAGAAGATCATATCTTTCCCCACAAAAGTTTGCTTCCATTTATGTTTCTGCTCTATTCCTATTGAACTCGATATTTCTAGTTTTAGATTCAGCCACTGCCTATGGCCAGAGGGTTTGAGCAGAAATAAGGAGTATGGAATGCTATACATCCTGGAAGCCAAGGGCTAAATTCAGCTCACCAGGGCATTTTATTTGTTCCACATACTGTTTTATAAATTTAATTTTATGTTTTACAACCAAGACTACTCTACTGATGGACACTGACCTCCTGGCCCCTGAAGACTTTTGCACTGGTGTTCCCTGTTTAGAACATGTTTCCTCAGGCCTCTTGGGCAAGAGTGAAGCTGTGGGTGGAGACTCTAAAGACAGACTTCCAGGCACTAGGTCAGCTTCTAGGATCCACGTGAAATCACCAGACCTCCTTTTAACACTGAGTGATCAAAATTAACAAAGTTGTTACCCTACCTGGGCTTCTCTGAAGGGACTCATATCTAGCTTGAAACAACAACCTGGTTTTGTAATGCAATCCATTTCACGAACTGAGTAAAAGAGCGAAATAAAATTATACTACCATATTACAGAAAAACCTATTTGGAAAATTTTTGTCTAGAGTGTTACTACCCACCGGCACTATTAATTGTTTTTTCATCTTGAGAAATGATCTCACCCAAATATACCTACACAATCTACTTTTTCATTTCTTTTTTTTGAGTTGGAGTCTCACTCTGTCGCCCAGACTGGAGTGCAGTGGCCGCTCCTGGCCACTGCAGCCTTGACCTGCTGGGCTCCAGGGATCCTTCCGCCTCAGCCTTCAGAGTAGCCGAATTACAGGCATGTGCTACCATGCCTGGCTGATTTTTTGATTTATTGTAGAGATGAGGTCTCTCCAAGTTACCCAGGTGGGTCTCGAACCTGCAGGCTCAGGCAATCCACTCACCTCAGCCTCCCAAAGCATGGGATTACAGGCTGAGCCACCGAGCCCGGCTTTTACCTTTTTTCTAAAGATGTGACAGCATTTTTATCCTTCAAAGTTTTTTTAAAGCAGAAAATCCCCCAAAACCAAAAACCAAACAAACAGAAAAGCACTTCTGATTTACTGGTTTTCCCTGATAATTTACATTTTATATTTCTAAACTAATATCTCTCAGACACTTTTTGAATAATGTAAAAGGATAAAGCTCACATGAAAATAAAAAATTGGAAAATGAAATATAAGCTGTCATATATGAATTTAGTTGATCTTTATTCCCTTACTAATCTTCAAACAAAAACATTTTATAAAGATCATTACCTTTGAGAGTTAAATATCTTTGCAGTTCCTTTAAAATAGTTTTCTTTTTAAAAAGTTCAAACATGCCACATTCCACAAACTCAAAAACCCTGCAGCTAGTGTAGAAAAAAATTTTAAACCATAAAATTCTTTATATTCTTGACACATGCCTATAGTTAAGGAAAAAAAGTCCTTTCATTTCTGCTGACATAGATTTATTTCAAATTATTTGTATACCTGCTCAGTGATGTTTTACAAATTTGTATCAAGTCACTCTTTTGGTGGTCATCCATTACATCCATAGAAATTAAAGTAGTAGATACTTTATATTTTCATGTACCCTAAATGTATTTATTATATTTGTAAGTTAAAATTCCAATAGTGAAAAATCAGAATATTCTCTCAGAGTTGCAAGAAGGATATGTGGCTGCGCACCTTCATTTGTTGCAAAAACAAAACAAAACACCCTCTGGATTTCCCTGGGAAACTGTTACGAGAACTTCTGGAAATTCTCCTAAGAGAATTTATTTCCATGAGGCTTAGTGGTCACTTCATCTAAAGTCCTGTCAACGGTAATTCAACTGGGCTTGTCTACACTGGGATTTCATTGACCAATAAAGATTTATAAGATGCTGACAGTGTTCAGGGAAGGCTGATGTCCACAGAGCTCAGCGCTTTCATTAACAGGAAGGAATGCTGTACTACATACAACACTGGGGGGCAGAGCTAGGTAATTTTATCCCTCAGGGCAGGGCAAGTTTTTTCTTTGGTAATTTACCTATTTTGGTGCCTAGATTATAGGATGTGTTTAGTCACATGGTCTATAGGCACAGCTCATTTAACGTTTTTTCAAAAGCGTTAAACTAGTTATTAGGAATGATAGAGTTGAATTCCAAATGCTGCAAACATTAGGGTTGCTGTAATCATGCATTTTGTAAATGTGATGATGCCTACTCTGAAGATGTCAAGTGTACAATGAAGACTTTTTTGGGTCATATTCATTTCAGAACCTTGTCAAAGGTGTTACATTGTCTCACCCTTGTACGATTTGTAAAAGTACAGCTTCAAATGTGACTCAGGAAAATGTTCAAATTTAAAGTAGCCGTGGCCAGAAAAACACAATACTCATCTCACTCAAATGTTTCATTTCCAGGAAAATGCTGAGCCATCGCTGAGAATCCAGGTTTAAAGAGACACAGTTATGGGACAACAAACTCAGTTCTAAAACACCAAGTCTCTGGCCCACCTGCTTTTGTGTACCAGTCTGTCTTAATTTTGTGTATTTTGCTACTCAGAAGCCAAAGATGTCATCACTATTGTCATACTCAGGTAGGGGAAGGCTGGACTGATAGAGGTACATGCCTGCCACCAAGGAAGTGGGGGGTGAGTTGGCATTTGAAATGGGTGCTAGGCTGTTCACTGTTGAACTTTGTCATGGTACTACAGATACACAAGGTCATTTGAAATCTCACCAGGGGAAACATCATTATGCAAGTCAAAGAATGCACCACTCAACTGAGCTATTAATTTCTGGGCATGATATGTTGACATCACAGTCATTATGCTTTGAAGCTAATTTATTTTAAAGGCACCTAAGTTAAAAATGTTCTTCTGAAGTTTAAAGTTACACATTCCTGAATGCCTTTCATTCCTCCTCAATAGGTAGGTTAAAGATGAGTTTTCATGATTAGTTTGAAATATCTATTTTTGATGCCCTCAGCCTTACAGTAATAAAATAAATATATTGAAGTTTTATTATTTTATAAAGATGCATATTTGCTGAGGCTCTCGGCATGAATTTAGAGTAGTTGTTAGTCTGCGGAGTAATGGTTGGAATCTGGGACATAAGACTGGGGCTAAATTTCTTTGCCCTCCTAACCCTAGAGAGTCTTTAGAAAAATAGAAACAAAAGAGCACAAAGTACTTAAGGTAAGACACTGTTGTATTCATAATATAGAGAAATAACCACCATGCTTCATGGACAGTAGATGCAGTCCTCCATGGGGCTACAAAACTGTGCTAGTAATAATTTTAATTGGATGCTATCTTTGCTGCCTTCAAAAAGTATCATAAAATGGAATTATTACAGGCTACAAGTGCACTTATAGTGCTGGCCTCTCACAGAAGGAAACAGATAACATTTATCCTTTGGAGGGCAACATCAGTGGGCTTCTATTTGTTTCGTTTACATGCATCCCCAGCTGCCTGCTATTTGCTTCCTCTTCCCAGTGTCTAAGAGATCAATTTGAATTAGGCGCTGCAGAACTGGTTGCTACGTTTTGCTGGCACTCTGCCGTTGGGGATGGCACAACCCCACAGAAGGGACCTCTGTGCTCCTGGGGGAGAACGGGAGCACGGGGAGCATACCTGTAGAGGATTGGGTGGCGTGAGCGGCGAAGGCAGGCCATGCCCTGGAGACTGACTGGGTTTCTGTGGGGGGCTTGGACTCTGCTGGGTTGGAGACGGTTGGTTCTGGTTCTGGGGGTGGGAGTGGGGTTGGTGCTGCTGGGGCTGAGGAGCCTGTTGCAGCTGAGACGGAGGAGCTGGCAGCTGCTGGGAGGCAGGTGGCGGCTGCTGGGCCAGGGTGGGCTGCGGCTGCTGGGACTGCGAGGGCGCCTGGGGACCTGGCTGTGGATGCTGGCTGCTTGGTGGTGGGGGCTGTTGCTGCTGTTGTTGCTGCTGCTGTTGCTGTTGCTGCTGCTGGAGCTGGAGCTGGAGCTGCTGGAGCTGGGAGTTCAGGGATGAGGTAGCTACAAGGAGAGAAAGTGAACGTGAAGTGAGATAAATACGACAGACCGTCTCGCTGCGTCTTGACAGCTTGTCCTGTGCAAGCTGAGAAGGGTCTCCTTTAGAATAAGCTTGCCCTCTCCACCCGAAGCTCTTTGGCGTTTCAGAGGGTTGTGAGGCACTGGAAGGAAGAAACTCTCTTCTTGGGAAATTTTAAAATTTAGGGAGGACCGGAATGTGACACACCACGCAAGAATTTTAAAGGCAATGGGCAACATAAGTGAAGGGGTGTACTAGGAATGGAGAATGATTTTTTAAAGTACTTTCTTCTGTCTTCCTTTGCTTTCCGTGCTGCTTGGGAAATACACTTACTTTCAAGATTTGGTTTAGAGTTTGAAAGTTCAGCCAGTTTAATTCTTTTGGTAAGTGATTGACTGGAGTTAAGAACTGAAGAAGAAATTGTTTGCAATCTCCTTTTCATCTATCATCAATAGCATTAATGGTATCATTTTCACTTGCTACTTCAGACCTCCACCCATTTGCTTAGACATCTTAGTTTCAAGTTTCTTCAATGCATTTTTTAAAAAATTTGAAGATAGTACATGCGTCTCCATTTTGCAGAATCAAAAGTCTACGTCTGATTTTTTTGCCTGCTGATCAAGGAGGCAGAGCCCCCACACCGGGAGGAACATACTAAGTGAATGTGAACTGAACAGTGTAATGATTAGGCATATCAGCACCTCAAGAACAGGAACAGAACTGAGGAAGCGAAAGCATCCTTTAAGGTTTTCTTTTTAAAGGCCAAACATATGGACTTTGCAGCAACTTGGATGGATTTAGAGTCTATCATACTCAGTGATCTATCCCAGAAACAAAGAACAGAGTACTGCATGTTCTCACTCATAAGCAGACCCTGAACATTTACCATAATACTATAAGAAAGGGATGGGCAGTAGTGAGATACTGCCGGGGAGGGAGGGGGAGAAGCACAACATTCATAAGCGTACCTGATTTCAAATCGGGCGAAGTGAGGACCAAAGGGAGGCCCAAACTTTACCGGTACAATGACCACTTATATACCTAATCCTGAATTGTACTTCACATCTTTAAAATAAAACAAACAAAAAATAAAATGAAAACATTGACTTAAAAAAAAAATAAGAAAGCTTTAGACCAACCTTTGTGGCCGCCCTATAATAAGTGGATTGATTTTATCTGTATTAACATCCTCTCTAGTTCTATTTTATGTCTTTGCCTTGGTGTTTTCTTTTTATATCTTAATATTTTATTTTATTTATTTATTTTTAATTTTTTTATTTTAAAGATGTAGGGTACAATTCAGGGTAAGTATACAAATGTTCCATTTTGCAGTTACCCTTGTTGATGAGGTGTGCCCCTCCATATCTTAACATTTTAAAATATAAAGTTCCAGATGTTTTGTAACTATATAGCATATTATTTATATTTGATATTAAAAGGAGACCATATGTCATTTTCAACTTCATTTGTTTATATAAATATATATTTGGAACAATTAAAAAAATTGGGGGGGGGCAACTCCTTTGGGTCCCCTCCCACTGTGGGAGCTTTTCTGTCCTCTCAATAAATCTTGTTTTCTAAAAAAAAAAAAAATTTTTTTCTTTTTAACGAGAAAGGTAAGAGTTGGTGAGAGAGGCTGTCTTAGCACTAAGGACACAAAATTTGTTCTCTTATATACATCTAACATTGAACAATTTCTGCAGCTGGAGCCAGTTAGTTTGACCTAAGAATGGTCTAGAGAAAATTAGGGTTAAAAACCAAGTTCACTTCCTTCTTTGCCTAAATCTCAGTTGAAAAGCTTTCAAACAATCCCATGAGTTAATAAATGTAAGGATCATTGCTGAACACATCAGCCTTGACTGCAATGCTTTCCTACCTCTTCTACCTAGAATGAGACAAGATTTCCGAAGGTAATAACTCCCTTTTGCAACATTAAACTAGGCCCTATTTTTTCAAGTGCTCATTAAAAAAAAATCTGTTGGTTCTATAAAGTGATGTATGATATACCTAACTTCCCACAACAAATATGTTCTTGAAAAATACACATACTTTGAACCATATGTTGAGGGCACCTAAGGAAGTTTCTCTGTAAGAAAATTAGCCAGTAACTATTTTGGTAAAGTTAAAAATCATTTTTAAAAGTGTATTGAATGCCAGCCAGGCATTGGTAATGTGCTGGGCAATTTGTAGGTCTTAAAAAGGAGACATAGTTCTGCCTTCCAGGAGCTTATACTATAGTCTATTTGAGCAAATAAGCTTAACTGGAAAGAAAACAATCAAGTTCAGAAACAATCAAAGAAGCTTAACTGGAAAGAAACAATCAAGTCAAGTATCTGTTACAGAGTCCTGCTAATAGTTGATGTTTGAGACATATCTGTTAATAGGCAACAGTGTGAAACCGACCAAAAGGTCTAAGAGAGTCAGGAGAGGGGGCTTCTGTGGGCTAGACAGGCCAAGGCAGCATTCCTGACAGATGTGGTTATGAGCAGGGAGGGTTCAGGAGAGTGAGGTTCAGGAAGAGAGGAAGTTCTAGGCTGGAGAAACACCCAGACAACAGATAGCTTGGGTGATACTTCTGAGGGACGATATGGAGCATGGGCTACCTGGAACTTAGGGTCTAGAAAGTTTTGAATGACTCTAAGCCCTAGAGAGGGTACAGAGCCTATCTCATGAACTTTGTAGGAAGATGTATCCTCTCAATTAACCTATGATGTAAGTCAGATTTTAAACATATAAATCATGTTTGTTTAAAGGAAAGTGTAGCTGTATTAGTAAAAAAAAAAACCAATTGCTTGGGACCTTTCACAGGGGTACCAAATACCAATTCTGAAATCTCAGGTGCTATGCAGGACTTCCAAGAGGTGCCAGTTGGGATAGCAAGTCCTCACTAGGCTACTGAATTACTCTAGGTCTCTGCAAACAGTTCAGTGTGTGTTCTGCCTTGCATGTAAAGCCAGGGTGTTCTGGGGCTTGTGATGTGACTCTAGAGGTAGCAGTGGTATGACTGAGTTAGGGCTGGAAAGTACCCCGGAATCATTCCCCTTTATTGGAACGTTTTGAGGAAGACCTAGTTTTTGTCACTTCCCCCTACCCTCTGTTGTACAAAATCACATTTTACGGAGGGTCTGGGAGCCCAGTTCCATTCTGACCTCCCAAGATCTTCTGCAATCTGGAGGATCCTCAGGGAGTGGGGCCTGTTCTCTCCTTTTGGTGGAGTTTCAGACTTTGGGAACCTGATTGTATCTGGCTTCCTGCCTGATTCAAATCAAGCCTATCCTGATTTTTTTTCAGGTGGAGCACATATGTCAGTGCTTATTTTCATGGTTGACTTAAATATCATACCGTTTCATTTTGGTTAGAAAAGCGTTTATCTAAATCAACATTTAGAAACAGGAAAGGCTGGGGAATATTGGCAGATAGATATTGGCTGATGGGTAGGTGCAGCAGACCCTAACCTACTAATGAGCCATGGTCCCAAATGTGTCTTCTTTCCTTTAAGTCGGTGAAATTCACATTGCTAGGATATTTCTTTCCCATAGCAGCAACTTGACTGGAAAGGCATAAACCTAAGCAAAACCCCTTCAAGTTACATAAACAAATTTGGCATCTACAAGCAAAAAATGATGGGAAAAAAGTATGTTCAGGTATGTACTGGACTTAAAGAAAAGCAGGAAGGGTATTCAGAATGTAACTCTGGTCTAAAAAAACCCGAAGACACTTGCACAATCATATGAATATGAGAGTAAAAAAATGTGAGAATACAGCGCCTCTAAATGGTTCATTGGATAAAACATAGTGAAATATCAACATAGAAGAATGAAAAAATAAGATGAATAAAAATTAGGAGGGTTCAAAGACATATTTGAGCTACAAAAAATGTTTGTAGATAAAATGATGCTTGTTGGGGGTAAAACTCTGACCCTAGGCATAGAAGAGTAAAGATTTTACTTTTTTCCCTGGTGATGATGTCCGTTTAGAATTATTTCCTCTGTGTCTGGTTACTGTATACTACATAGGCCAATGTTAAGTGTAAAATTTAACTACAATAACAAGAGCTATGAAAGAAAAAGAGATGCAAAGATGCATTCTTAAAATTTAAAAACTTAATCTCTTAAAAAAAGAAGCACAAAACAAAATTCCATCAACCTGAAGTTCCCAGAGAGAAGAGAGCAGTGCTATGGCAAAATCAATGTCTTAAAACTTCTCAAATAAATTATAATATGACAAAGGAGTAGTCAAGAATCCTTCATTTCTTCATTTGTCTGATTTCTATATACCAACTGTAAATCAGAAACAATTTCTCATATTGAATCTTTGTTAAAAGTTTTCTCAGTAAATCTCGTACACAAATACAGCCATACCACCAGACATATCAGAATTATATGGGATGGAATTTATATAAGAAAAGTCAAAAGCACTATAACTACCTGCATTTGAAAAGCAAGTCCATGGAAGATTCTGGAGAAATGCAAACATGTCCTATATTTTGCAAAATGACACTCAAATGTTAAAGGAAGTGGGATTTTTAGCAACACTCATCTACTTTATGCCAAAATATAGCATACTATTATAATCAATCAGGATCTCCACTTCAGCATTTTTTTGACTTTCCGGGTTCAACCCTATGTGGGCATGGTTGGCAACCTGGTGAACTGGGTCTGAGAGCCTGCTAGGAAGAAGCACAAGCTATTACTCACTGCTGATGTCTATGATCCTTTAGGCATGACTGGGAACTAGAGCTGCCTCATGTTTACGGAGGGCAGAGGACCCGTGTTAAGGAGGAAGGGAGCGGCAGGGCTTATCACTGAAAGTGACTAGGAATTCTGGAAAGAGTATGATGGTAATGGTTATTCAAACTCACCCTTAGCTCATTCCCCTGGTGCAAGCCTGCTCCCTAGGGAAAGAGCACCAAGGAAAAACACAGAGTAACCCTTGAAAATATGAGGCAAAACACAAAAAGCCAGATGCCGAAGGCCACATGTTATATGATTCCATTTATAGGAAATGTCTAGAATAGGCAAATCCATAGGCACAGAAAGCAGAGTAGTAGATGCTAGGATCTGAGGGTGGCAGAAATGGGGAGTAACTGCTAATGGGTAAGCTGCTAAGGGAGTTTCCTTCAGGGGTGATGAAAAGGTCTGGAGCTAGATAGTGGTGATTGTTGGACCACGTTGGGAATATACTTCATGGCACTGAGTTGTATACTTCATTAATAGTTAAAATGGAAAATTTAATAATTGAGATGGTAAATAGTTAAAATGACAAATGTTATTACGTGTATTATACTACATTTAAGAACTGTTTCTCTATATGCATGTAATAGAGACCAAGTTACATTGCCTCAGCTCTTCATGGCTTTGTGGTCCTGGGCGGCGGGGGGGCGGTCAGGAAAGCCATCAGCAAGGACTGCCCTGGTGAGACATAGGAGAGCCTGGAAAGAATGCCAGCATGGGGAGGAACACACTGTGCCCACTGGAGAGGCACAGGTTTGGCAGGGCAGAGTGATGCGGCTGCTGTCAAAGTGGACTGTGGATTCATTCCTAAGTGTACACAAGACATCACTTTTGTGACTTCTAGAAATGCTGAGAAAGACTTAGAAGCTGGACATTGTGTGCTGGGGCACAGAACAGTCAAGGCAATTGGGTTAGAAGTAAGACAGTGCTTCATAGTTTGGAAAATACTTTCATTTAATATGATGAATTAGCTTTTCAAGACAACAATATGGATAGATGATATCACTGCCATGTTATACATAGAACTCCAGCTCAGAAAGGTTAAATGACATTCCCAACTTTACACAGCAAGTGCTCTGGGTGCTTTCCAAAGCCTTTTAACATAACAGAATTACTTGTACTGAGGGGACAACCTATTTTCTCCCAAGAGATGGAACAAAGATAACTGCTCACTTGTAGAGAGATGCCCCCTACGGCTGTGCTCTTGTGAAGAAGTGGCATTTTGAGGATAAAGATGCTAATTTGAGTACGAGCCATGAGTTATTATAAGAAACAGAGATGCACACACAGGTTGCAGGAAAATGAGAAGTATGAGTGGAAGGGAGGGGGAGAAGGGCCACAGTTCACTTTATTTGTGTCACAAGTTTGCTTTGACGGTAAGGACATGTTTCCTTCATGCTTAGACATAAGGCAGCAGCGGCACTGTGCTCAGGCCTGGTGCCATTTTAAGGAAAGCAAGTAGGCATCAGCTCATATTGTCCACAGAATTCTGTGACATGTTGTCTCAGAGTATTACTGGGGTGGCATCTAAGAGTTCTGCACTGGATTTGTTCCTAATTGGGGGCAGTGTAAAAAACAACTGGGTGCCTGGAAAAACCTGTGCACCCTGATATAGTCTTTGCCTTCCTAACTCTATATTTATTGTTCACTTTTCCTGCCCTCTAAAATATCTAGAAGAAAAAAGTGGAATCTAGAACAACCCGACAGGAGGAATTCGAGTTGGTAAATGGGACACCCACACATACCCCTTGGGTAAGAACATCTAAGAGAGCTGAACCAAGGTTGCAAGTCAGAAACCCTTTCTGTTATCCTCAGTAAGGACATCCCTAGCCAGTACCAAAAATTTTGCAGAGTAGATGAAAAAAGGCAGATGGCTAAGGATTGGAGATTTTGAAAAAGCGCAGAAGGTGGAAACTTGCTGGAAAATCTGCTTTTATTTTTGGCAACAATGTCAGAAACAGCAAAGTCAATTCTGCTTCAAAGATTATCACGTATGACTTTCTTGCATATGGTCTATGTTATCAGCTCCAGAAACGTTGCTATACATGTTTTTAATCTTTTTTTTTTTTTTTGCTTCCTTTGTATTTAAGGCAGGGATCTAAATATATCTTGAGATGTCAGGGGAAAATAAAGAAATAAATTTTTCCAGCGAAAACATCCCTACAAATTCCTGTGCTTTGCCTGAGTCACCCAAGTTTCTTTCTTAACTTGTTTTCACCAGCTCTAGCAGCCTGTCTCCAGTTGTGGACCAGAATCACCTGGGGAGCTTGTTAGGAAAGTAGATATCAGAGAATAGGGCAAAATCTGCATTCTAAAGACCCCCAGGGGATCGGGAGCCATTGCCCTTGGGGCACCTAGCAGCCCATACAGGAGTTGTAGACAGTGGGGGAAGAAGCAGCTCTTCCCTTGACTTTCACCCAGATCAGCTTGCTTATCCAGCTCCACAACATTTAGACTATTTCATTTAAAATCTCTGATTAGAAAGAAAACAGACACCTGAGAATTACCCAGTGGTTTTCAATGCCTCCTTTTGGAAATTAGGGCAATTCACCAACCACTACTATCTTTGTTGGCATTCTAGGGTGCACTTTTGTTGGAGTACTTTAAGAAGGGCTAAGTCTGAGCTATAACATTAGCTTTTGGATGTCTCATTACACAGGGAAGATGAAAAGCAAAACATGAGTGCCCCTTTAGCAGCGCAGAGAAGCTATGGCAAGAGCATCCTAGGAAGCTGCACCACTCAGTAGAGGGTGGGGGTGAGTAAGGACTCAGAGATGGTAAATCTCCCCCCGAATTCCTGGTGAGGGGATTGCAGAGGTCTCTTTATGAAACAGCTGATCTTGCCACCAACTCCACCAGTAGAATGGCCCATGGCAAGGTCTAAAGTCTCAGAAAAACGAGGAAAAAACTCTCTTCTAAAGAAATGGAAAAAACTATCTGGGGAAGCATTAGGATTTCTAATGTAGATGTGGGCACCCCAAGACAAAGTACTTCTCCTCTCACTTACCTTAAAAATGTCTGTCAGTCCACAGCTTCACCCTAATATACAGAACTCTTCATGTGTCCCGAATCCTTAGGAAGCCCTTCCAGATTTCTACTGAGTACCAGCTTAGATGAAAGGAAAAAGATCCAGACCTAGATAATTCCCTCATGGAAGTACAGAACACCAAGGATAAGGATCTTTTTAAATCCAAAAAGATTTCAGAGAGAAAATAAAAGTTCACCTACAAAGAAGTAGACATCAGACTGGTATCATGCCTCATATTAGCAACAATACATAGCTAAAATGAGAGGAGAAATGCCTTTTAAGTGTTCTGGGGGAAAATTATCTCCCACCAGGAATTATATTGCTAGCTCAACTATCTGGCCCATTTTGAAACTTACAAGGACTTAGACATCTTATCTTTACATACTTTTTCTTCTTAAAGCTAAACAGGCACTTTTAATGAAGAAAGAGGAAGACATAGGATCCAAAACACCGTGTATGTTATCCAAGAGAGTAACATGAGGCTTCCCCACTGTGACAGCTGCGCATTTTTCGACAGTAATGAGTCCAGAGAGGAGCATAAAGTCAGAAGACTCTAAGGTGAAATATCTGCAGAAAAGAAGGGGAATCCCATAGTAATGATAACTATTTGAAATCATGGAAGAATTCGAGAATATGAAAAAAAAAAAAAAGAAAGAAACTGGAAACATGAGGAAAAAAATCAAAACTGTCTGAAAAATCACACTTCAGATATGAAGCAGCTGTTTCAAATTAGAACCAGAAATAACTGATCTTAAAGGAGAAAAATTATATGGACTCGATGCTGTAGAAAAATTAAGAAGTTAAAAGATCTACTTCCTAAAGAAGGTATACATTTCTTCTTATAACAACAACAACAACAACAACAACAATAATAATAGGATAGACAATAAGAAACTTCCAGCAAAACAAACAAACAATAAAGGAGAAAAGTATGGTTTTATAAGAGCTAATAAGAACAAAAACATAACCATTATGCAATAAAATGGGGCATACTAATCATCAGGAAAATGCAAATCAATACCACAATGAGATACCACTTCACTCCAGTTAGAATAGCTCTTATCAAAAAGGTGGAAGAAAGTGCAAATTGGTGAGGATACGAAGAAAAGAGAACACAAGCATTGTTGGTGGGAATGTAAATTAGTAGAGCCATTATGAAAAGCAGTATGGAGGGTCCTCAGAAAATTAAAAATGGAACTACCACGTAATCCCACTAGTAGGCATTTTTCTTCCAAAGAAAATGAAATCAGTATGTCAAAGAGATAACTGCACTCCCATGTTTATTGTAGCACTATTCACAGTAGCCAAAATATGAAATCAGCCTAAGTATCCAACAACAGATGAATGGATACAGAAAATGTGGTATCTATACACAATGGAATATTATTCGGCTATAAAAAATAATGAAATTCTGTCATTTGTGACAACACGGATAAACATGGAGGACACATGTTAAGTGAAATAAACCAGACACAGAAAGATGAGTACCATATGATTCCACTCATATGTTAATTTTCTTGTAAAGTTGGTGTCATAAAAGCAGAGAGGAGAATAGTGGTTATGAGAGACTTGGGAGGGGAAGGGCCGGGGAGGATGGAAAAAGCTTGGTCAATGGTACAAAGTTACACGTAGGTAGAAGGAATAAATTGTGGTGTTCTATTGCACATTAGGGTGACTCTGGTTAATAGTACAATATTGCATATTATAAAATAGCTGGAAGAGAGGCTTTTGAATGTTCTCACCACAAAGAAATAATAAATGCATGAAGTGCTAGATATTCTAACTACCTTGATTGGATTATTATAAAACATAGAAAGATGTTGAAACATCAGACTGTACCATATGAATACGTACAATTACAATGTTAATTAAATAAATAAAATGTGGTGGGACTTTGAGCTCTTAGTGGAGTATGAAAAGGACAATCCATTTGGATATATTCTTTGAGTGGTGCTAAAATCCAGAATAAGGATATCTGATCCTTATTCTTGGTTCTGCCAGAAATAATAAGGTAGCTATATTTAAAGTGAAAAGTATTTACTGGCTTGCAATTTGGAAATACTTGTAAACAAAGCATGAATGACTGAGAACACAAATGCTACTGTGTGAACATGAGGGCCTGGAGGGAGGGAAGAGGGGATCATGAAGACCAGAGTACTAGGAAAAGAATCAAGAGATGCCTCTATAGTTGACAGAACAAGTAGGGATTTAAATTTGCTGTTTAAAGTTGAATTAACTAAAAATAGTGCTTTATTTCTATCAGGAGGAGGGAGGAAGAGAAAGTGGGAAATGTTATAAGTGGACTAAACCCTCATATACCACAGCAGGAAATGAACAGACAATATGTACAGTTAATAAATCAAGGGCAGAGATAAATGGGAAGTTTCAAAAAATATGGAGGTCAACCCATAAGGCCTAAAAGCAGAAATGGTTGAATGTGCTTGTCCTGGGGGAGTAGTCCTGAGGGTGGAGAGTACTACAGCTGAGAATCTGGCATGTCTTAATGAACTTTCTGAATGGAATTGGTTTTTAATCACGTGTATGTATTATATTGATAATGTTTTTAAAAATTCGGTTTCAAAACTTGGGCTACATCTTGTATGAGAGCAGTGAGTTATTATATGCCAGGTACTGGCCGAGCATTTGATGTTAATTTCTTCACTGGTCCTCTCAAAAACCTAAAAAGTAACTCTCCTAAACTGGTTTCTCCCAGATGCAGATGCTGAGCCAAGGATTCGAGTGTTAATGATTTAAGAAAGAGCTCCCAGGAAAAACCACGAAAGAAGCAAGGACAGCAGGATAGGAAGGGCAAGAAGCTAAACAAAGTTTAGCTTTCAGGTGAGAAGACCAAACCTCCTTCTGATTCCAAGAAGCTTGGAAGTATAAGTAGTATTTCAGGGTTTACCTTGTCTCGCAGAGGGCTTCTGTTCCTTCCTACACCAGTGAGCCATTTAATCTAGGTAGGAATGGAACGTAAACTCCAAAAATTTGTAGCTTTCCACAAGGGGAAAGTGACTTCGGTGCCCAAGAATCAAATTCTTAAGAATCAAAGTACAGTGTTTAAAAACTACTATCAGAGCTTCTTATACTATGGCTTGATGAATGCATAGTCATATCAGGTCTCCTTGGTGCTCTCTCTCTAATATATTAGAGAGAGAAAGAGAGGAGACTTTTCTATACGAGGGGAAACCCAAAACACCCTGGAATTATCTTTTGGAGGGCAGGCCCCTTATAGTACACTGGGAATTTGTTCCTCCAGATCAAATAGTCAACCAAAGTTTTTATCTGTAAATTTTGAGAAGGTTGTGTCATGATTTGCGGAAGAAACGTCCCGAATTGTGGCAAACAGGTGACTGTCACAACGACAACACATATCACCCTGACAACATACCTGCCTACACCACGTTCAGTGTTCAGTGTTCAGCAGTCTTTGACCAAAAACAGCATGATCCCGATGCCCCACCCTCCCTATTCACCCGATCTCACCTTGAGCGACATTTTTTTTGTTTTCTCAGATGAAAAAAATCCTCAGAGGGAAACATTCTGTCCATGTGGAAGAGATGAAACAAAAATGGTAGAAGCACTAAAAGGCATCAAAATTGATGAGCTCAAAAACCGTTTTGAGTAATGGAAAAAGCATCTCGATAGGCGTATTTCATCAAATAGAGAGTACTTTGAAAATGACTGAAGCTTAAACATAAGAATAGTTACACAATTTTTTTTTTTTTTTTTGAGTTGGAGTCTCACTCTGTCGCCCAGACTGGAGTGCAGTGGCCGCTCCCGGCCACTGCAGCCTCGACCTGCTGGGCTCCGGTGATCCTTCCGCCTCAGCCATCCGAGTAGCCGGAATTATAGGCACACGCTACCACGCCCGGTTAATTTTTTGATTTATTGTAGAGATGAGGTCTCGCTTGCCCAGGCGGGTCTCGAACCCGCGGGCTCAGGCAATCCACTCACCTCAGCCTCCCAAAGGCGCGGAATTACAGGCTGAGCCACTGAGCCTGGCTACACAATTGTTTATAAATAAATTCCAGGTTTTCAGATTTCCCTTTCATATCTACAAACACATTATATAATTATATATCATACATATTCATATAGTATATACTATATAATTTTTGTTATTATAATTGTAGGGCACGGTGGCTCACACCTATAATCCCAGCACTTTGGAAAGTTGAGATGAGAGGATTGCCTGAGCCCACAAGTTCGAGACCAGCCTGGGCAACTTGGCAAGACCTCATCTCTATAATAAATAAATAAATGAATAAAAAATTAGCCAGGGTGGTGGTGCATACCTGTAGTTCCAGCTACTTGAAAGGCTGAGGAAGAAGGATTGCCTGAGCCCAACTGGCTGTGGCTGCGGTGGCAGTGAGTGTGCCACTGCACTCTAGCCTGGGCAACAGAGTGAGACTCCAACTCAAAAAACAAAATTACTGATAATTGTATATTATATAACAAATGGCATATATTTACAATATTACATATATTATACATATGCAACGTATAATATATATATCATATATATATTTTACACTAAGCCATATTAAAGACATAAATGGTCCTTAAGCTTCAAAAACCTGATCAATTAAAAATCTCTGAACAGGGCGCTGCTGACAATAAAAAAAGAAATGATTCCTTCTCTCATAGTGCTTAGAGTTCATTTCCACTGAAAGCTTTGAACTGGTGAGGATTTTAACATGACAGAAAGCAAGTGTTCATCAGATGGAGGTTAGTCATTGCTGGAAGTAAAAACGACAAGCAGCACAGAAGCCAATTCCGGGATTGTAGTGGTGGTTGAAGGCCATGATCTAACTGGTTCTGCTGGCAGGTATATCTCATTTTGGAGATGTGTGGCCATTATATCTTTGAGTAATTGGCAAGTCTAGTTCTGTATTCATACGCATCTGGCAACCTTCTGACAGTAAAGATTTCCAGGAAATTTTCTTTCACAAGGAGAGGTGTTGGCCAAAGGACAATCAAATTAGGACCCCTTGACAATTATATTTTTCTTGGCAAATTAAAATGGGCATTTTGGTTTTATAAGCTGTCTTCTTTGGTTTAAATCAGCATCGTTATATTCTGATTCAGTTTAGAACACTGAGTTTCTTGAGCTCTGTAGACTGAGATCTAAACCCTGGATGGGACCGAGTTCCCCTTTTCATCTATTGATGACACCAACTGTGGCATGAACATTCTTTTGAAAAGTCAACAGTAGATATTTGTTCCTAATAGCTCAAGAAATGTTCCCAAGGATGCTAGTCCCCACATTATGTTCCATGGTGGGGGAGTGGGGAGTATTCCATGGCTCAAAAAATTTGGGAGACATTACATATTGTATTCTATCGTTGGAAATCCATAGTGAGCATCAGGATGTTAATGACTAGAATTTCAGCATTAAGGAAAATTGATTAACATTTTCCATCCAGCACTGAGCAAATTTATTTGGCCTTAGCAACCCATTCTATTTTTTTTCTGACACAAACTTTTGCTTATGTATAAAGCCAATATTGTGAGGAGTCCACTCAAAATTAACTAAAGGTGTCTTTCTGTTATAGTGAGACATGATCATTTTATAAATAAAGGAATTTTATACATATATAAAATTATATATGATTTATATATTTTGTATCAGAATTTGTGGAGAAAGTGATGCCTTATTTTCAATATAAAATAAGCCAAATGTCAATTCTTTTTTCTTTTTTTTTGAGACAGGGTCTGACTATATTGCCCAGACTGGCCTTGATCTCTTGGTCTTAAGTGATCCTGCCTTGGCTGCATACCAACCACTCCTGGCAGTGAAATTCTTAAGTTTATCTCTAATAAAGTTGCATGGATTAAGCCATATGTCAATCTTATCCAGTTTTATGAAACTGGTTAATTCATACTGAATAGAAACTGTGAGGGAAGTAAACATTGTTAATTAATATAAAAAATTATAAATATGTGTTAAAAGGAAATATATGTGTTTAGGGAGTGTGCATATAGAAATTTCTTAATAAATGAAGTTTCCTTGAAGGCAAAGTATTTCAGATGGTTTAGTAGGAAAGGAGAAAGAAATACAAAAATGGAGCTGGGACTTTCTGTGACTGGCTAGGACAACTCAGCCGAACTTTCCCTGGGCTCTAGGAGAGCATCATTGATGTGGATTTTCAGCTGTGAGGAGCCTGGTATGCATGTTCTGCTCCTTGAATAAGCCTACAGCGTGATCAAAGGAAGAAAAATGCAACTTTACCAATACTGCGCTTTTTAGTAAGATCTTCTATAAGAAAAAAAGATTTTGATGACTTCCTCCTGCTTTTTTCATAAAATGTTCAAGTATTTTTCAGGTGTTAAAATATCAGATTAGAACTCCTAGGATTTGAGTGTGAATTTCGGCTGGATACCGGTGGATAGATTTTACATGTTCCTTGATTTTGCCTGACTGATGTTTGCAAGACATGTAGGTAATCCATAGACTGTGTATGGAAATACTGATTCTTGATTTGAAATCAGTTTGTTCAACAGATGAGACCAAATTTATCCATCAGTGACTTCTAACCCTCCCACAATAACTTCTCTTAGGGAGACTGTCCTTGACTGCACATTCTATAATATATGGATAATCAAGTTGTTTTTCTGGGTTTTTTTTTTTTTTTTTTGAGTTGGAGTCTCACTCTGTCACCCAGGCTCACGGCCACTGCAGCCTCAAACTGCTGGGCTCAGGAGATCTTTCTGCCTCAGCCTTCCAAGCAACCGGAACTATAGGAATCCTTTCACTTCGACCTCCCGCAGTGCTAGGATTACAGGCCTGGCAAGTTGTTTGTTTTTGACAGGTCTTAGATTCACTCTCTGTCTATGCCTCACTCTCTTCTTGATACCACATGAGTTCAAGAGCAGAAAATATATTTGGGTGAAGTAGGAAGCAGCTCAAAGAAGTGCTCATGTAACATTCAATCCCCTTATTTTTCCTCCATAAACGAGAATGATTATTATTTACATCCTTGACCTCTTCCTAGAAGGCTGATCCACTTCTAAGGCTAAAAGGTTTAAAATTATTGAACATAATTTTTCAGGGAAATTTTTAATTTAAAAAATTAAAGAAGTGAAGGCATATTCACTAAAATGATGCTATGGATATAGGGAAAAGGAAGAAGCATGCTCATTTTATATTCCTATGTTAATCAAATAATTCTTTAAATTAGCACACAAAGTAAGATGTACCCTGGCTTTCAAATCATCAGTGTTTGCCTTTCCCTTCAAATGAAGATTTGTAGGAGAAAATATCACGGGCAATTCAATGGCTACCATGCCTGGTTTAAACATAGCACCGTGTTCACTCAAATTTCTTTTAGGCTATAGACACATGGGCCAGTGCTTATTTTCATGGTTGATTTAATCCATCCCCTCTGCCAGTGTGGGGATTATTCCCTACAGTTATTCTCCAGTGATCTGTCAGTTCAGATTAAAAAAAGTTAAGTGACAAAGATGCAGTGGCTGATTCCTTCAGAAGGCTGTGAAAGCCAGAGTATATAGCAAGAGATTTCTTTTTAAGCATCTATGTCCTCTCTTTAATTTCCCCCATATCACCACAAACCTTTCTTATCTAGACTGAACTTTAAACTTTCTAAACAGGCAATTCAAGTTTGCTCCTACACAACAACTTCAGGGTTGCCAAAAAAGGTTTATGGTAGATCTTACTTCATTGGTTCTTGCTTATTTTTTTGAGAAGAGGGGGCAGTGTATATTTCCTCTCACTTTACAGATGAAGAAATCTAAGACGTGTGCATCCTGGCTTTGCTTGGCCTTCACAAGAAATGATAATACTTTCCTTAAGCTACATGTATTTTTGTATTTTGAAATACAAGATTCAAAAATATACCTTTGCCAGATTTGCAGTGTCACCATTAGGTGCACTTGTCTGCATCACTGAGGGAGCCTGTTTAAGTGATCTCTAATCTCTGGCCTTTCCCGCTCTCTCTCATTCATTAAATTAACTAAATTATCAAGTCATGTGCTGAGTGCCCATCTGCCACCAGAATTATCTTTCTAAAACACAGATAGCCCTGAATTGTAACACACATCTTTAAAATAAAGTTTAAAAAAAAAAACACAGATAGAATTATCTCACTAACTTAAAAAAATGTACTGTATTTCTCATAGTCCATAGAATTAGACTGTAGTGCTCAGTCCAATATTGTAGAATGAGAGCACTCTGGCTTCAACCTATCTTTCCAGGCATATCCCAATCTCTTGTGGGAACCTCACTTCTAGTTCAGATCTAGAAGGTGATGGTACATGGCTGCACATAGCCTGCAGATGGCGATGCCACTTCCACACTTGTGGAATCAGGGCTTTTTAAATGTTTGAATTGGGCCAGGCTAGGTGGCTCAGTCTGTAATCCCAGCACTTTGGGGAGCCAAGGCAAGTGGATTGCCTGAGTCCACGGGTTCAAGACCCGCCTGGGCAACTTGGTGAGATGTTGTCTCTACAATAAATTAAAAAAAAATTAGCTAGGCATGATAGTGCGCGCCTGTAGTTCTGGTTACTTAGAAGGCTGCGGTGGAAGGATCGCCGGAGCCCAGCAGGTCAACACTGGGGTGACCGTGAATGTGCCACTGCACTCTTGCCTGGGCAATGGAATGAGACTCCAACTCAAATAATTAAATACATAAATAAAAATAAATTAAAGTTTGAATTGGTTGACAAGATTAACAAATCAGGAGGTTCTTCATAAAATATGCTTTGTCCATTTTTCTTAAACAAACAGGACAAAACACAGCATCCAGAAGGCTTGGCAACTTCACTCTGTATGGCAACTGGAGCTGAGTATCAGCTCCTTTTCAGACAGGGCTGGGATCCACAGTAACCAGAATGAACTGCCCTCCCCTGTGCTCCTATGAGTGGACATCATGCTGTGCCCTGTACTACAATTAATGTGTCACTGGTTGCATCTTTTGCCAAATAGCTTCCTAAGGAGGGCAACAATGTTTTATTCAGGTCCTTTACTGCCCTCTCTCTCAGCAACCTGCATATGGTAGACATGCATACTAAATAATTAGAAGTAATTGTAGAGAACTGTGATTTGATTGGCTACTTGGCAACTTGAGCTTCTTCTTTCCTAATATGTGTCATGTGCTTGCACTGGTTTTGGTCACAAAAGTCGAGATGTCATTGGAGAATTCTTGAGTTTAATGAGATCTACCGCTCAGGTTTCTAGGAGACTACCTGGAAATCATGTAACCTCTAAGCATGTAAGGAGCTGCAATTAACTTTGGAAATGGGAGAGATTTATTTATTTTTAAAGTTGAATTTCTGGTTGAGTGCAGTGGCTCATGCCTATAATCCCAGCACTTTGGAAGACCAAGATAGGAGGAATAATTTAGCTCAGGAGTTTCAGACTAGCCTGGGTAACATAGTGAGATCTCATCTCTACAAAACATCAAAAACAATTAGCTGGGTGTGGTGGTGCATGCTTGTAGTTCCAGCTACTTGGGAGGCTGAGGAGGGAGGATCACCTGAGCCCAGGGGATCGAGGTTGCAGTGAGCCATGATTATTCTACTGCTCTCCAGCGTGGGCAACAGAGACCCTGACTCAAAACAAAATAAAACAAACCAAATTTCAATGTTCCTTTTTTTTGAGGTGGAGTCTCACTCTGTCACCCAGGCTGGAGTGCAATGGCACACTCACGGCCACCCCAGTGTTGACCTGTTGGGCTCAGGCAATCCTTTCACCTCAGTCTCCCAAGTAGCTAAAACTACAGATGTGCACTACAACTCCCGGCTAAGTTTTTGATTTATTGTAGAGACAAGGTCTCGCCAAGCTGCCCAGGCTGGTCTTGAACCTGCGGGCTCAGGCAGTCCTCTCACCACAGCCCCCCACAATGCTGGGAATACAGGCTTGAGCCTAGACCCTATGTTCCTTTTTTAATCACGGTACAGGTCAAAGCAGTTACCCTGATGTATCTGGAGCCACATCCTAAAAATTCTGCAGGATAATTTTGTTTGTGAACTAGAAGTTTATTAAAGGAAGTGAATGAACATCTAAGGATTCAGGATTTGAAGGTGTTCTATAGGAATTCAGTATGAAATATGTATATAAAATGTGGTCAAGGAGGAAATAACAAGCTTAGAGAGCCCAGAAAGGTTATCTGGGTAAGCAGAAAAGGGCTTCAAGTGGGTCTGAGATGGACAGATTAAATCATAATCTTAGGAGAGTGAAAAAATGTCATCCTAACCCAAGGCTGACCCAAAGTCCACTCAATCTGGAAGCAACATAATAGAGCATATGGATTAAGAGGGCTTGAGTTGAAGGTCAGGTTTTTAGTATGTCTGGGATGGCAGGATGTAAAGTCAGCCAGGCATAACAATCATGTTGCCCCATTGAGGGAGCCGGTGGTGGAAGGGCTGATCACAAGGTGGATGTGAGGCCCCGTGGGTCAGCTACTCTCTTCTTTTTTAGAAGGCCACACTCTACTTCTGGCCACCCACAAATACATGCTCTGTTCATAGGGGAACACAGGCAAAAGTAGACGATGAATGAGCACAAATTCTCTTACAAGCCTGGTAAAACAACACTTACAGATTCCTTCTATTTACCATGAATTAAAGCATTTAGTATACATCCTGACCAGGTTATAGAAAAGCTATTTAGAGGAAGATAAGAATGTGAGTTTTATGGCAGCATAGCAACTCATGACTATAAATTTACTCTCTTCATGAAGGCTCTCATCTGCTTTCTTGGACTGATATAACAGTCTCGTGTGTGTGTGTGTGTGTGTGTGTGTGTGTGTGTGTAAGTACAGTTTCTCCCTCTCCTACCTCACTTTCTCCTTTTCTCTTCCTCCTCCATTTCTTTCCCTTCATTCTCTTGTATCTATCTTCTCTCCTTACTCTAAAAATTTATTAAGTATCCACTATATTCCAGGAAATGTGCAGGGAGCTAAACTCACAAACTTTGACTCTGTTTTTTCATACTTCACATTCTATCTGGAAAAACAGACATGCAAATGCCCAACTGTGATACAAAACGAGATGTTAATAATATTTCTTCTTGGTTAATGATTTTCACTGTCTCTCCACATTTACAAAGCAAGTATATATTCTCACCCTCCACATCAAAATCCTTCACAACTCAACCCCAAGCCCCTTTTCAGGTTTTAGGTCCCGTTATTCTCGTACGTGTCACCTCACGTTCCAGCAGAATCTCTCGCATGTCGTTTCCCACCTTCGCTTGACTTTTGCTCAGGATTTTTTTCACTCTCTGAAATAGTGACATTTCCCCTCTTGACCCCATTTCTCTCTGACATGATCCTTGTCCTTCTTTCAAAACTCAGTTCATCTTTCTGGGCAGCCTCTTCTGCTCCCATTTAGCACATAGTAGGTGTAAGACATGAAACCCTGGTTATGGTATGTGCACACAGTTATTCCCCCTTATCTATGGTTTCACTTTCCTTGATTGCAGTTGCCCTCAGTCCAAAAATATTGCAGTATTTTGAAGGACACAGAGAGAGACAGAGAAAGAGAGATCACATTCACTTAACTTTTATTACAGTATATTATAATTGTTTTATTTTATAAGCTAATTGTTATTGTTGCTAAATTCTTACTATGCCTGATTTATAAATTCAAATTTATAGATATGTATTTATAGAAAAAACATAGTACAAAGAGGATTCAGTACTATGGGCAGGTTCAGGTATTCCTTGGGGGTCTTGGAAAGTATGTCTCATAGATGGGAGAGGGGGGTGGGAGGTAAGAGGGTGGGGTAAGTGGGGGGTGGAGGGGAGTTGCTATTATATTTATGGTTGTTAGCTACATTGTATTGTATTAGAACACTTGTCCTTGCTCAGACCATGACGAGACTCCAGGACTGTAAAAAGCCTTTTCAGATCATGGACCCCTTTGAGAATCTGATAAAAATGGATTTCATAACCAGGCGCAGTGGCTCACACTTGTAATCCCAGTAATTTGGGAGGCGTAGGTGAGAGGATTGCCTAACCCTAGAGTTTTGAGACCGGCCTAGTCAATTTGGCGGGACCTTGTAACTACCATAAATAAAAAAATTAACCATGCATGGTACTGCGTGCCTGTCCTTCCAGCTACTTGGAAGGCTGAGGCGGAAGGATTGCCTGAACCCAGCAGGTTGAGGTTGCAGTGACCATGAGTGAGCCACTGTACTCCAGCCTGGGCGACAGAGTGAGACTCCGACTCAAAAAGCAAAACAAGCAAACAACAAAAAAAACCCTAATTTCCCAAGAGACATATCGATACTTGTAAAACTAACTTTTCAGAGGATTTCAGATCCCTCTAGAGCCCATCCAGAGGTACCTACCCATGGCAAAAAACCTCTGCTGGAAGATCAGGCTACAGATCAGGGTAAAAGGCACCTGGCCTTCCCTGAAACGTGTGGTCCCTGCTAGTGTCCACTGATGGGGAGAGGCAGGTCTTCTGACAGAGATTCAGCATTTGAAAGGTGGGTCACAGGTGGTTGAGGGAATTCTGGCCCTTGATGATGTGTATTCTTCTAGGTGAGGTCTTGAGAATTCTTGTCTAGCCTCTGGACTCCCAGGTGGGAAGAATTCAAGACTCTCTCTGCTGCATGGTGATTCATTCTGAGTGAGCTTGAATTGCAAGCCATACTCTTTGATGGGAGGTTCCTCTCTGAGTCAAGCCAATTTCTTACCCTTAAGAATCTGTTTGCAGCTCAAGTCATGTTTACATATTTTCGCTTCATCTGTTCCTGGGGCCTAAGGTGATCCTATTGGTGGCAGATATCTGACACTACAGTGCATTGCTGGATCAAGATGCAGATTTTTTTTTTTAGATCAGAGGATATAGTTTATTTAGAAAGTAACTTAGAGAGAGAGAGAGAGAGAGAGAGAGAGAGAGAGAGAGAGAGAGGAGAGGAGATTTACCTCCCCAAGGTAGGAGAGGGGGCCAAAGCTTAGAAAGCATGACCTATGGCGAGAATGCAGAGAAAAAGGAACACTTCTGCACTGCTGGTGGGAATGCAAACTAGTGCAATCTCTTTGGAAGACAGTGTGGTGATTTCTGAAAGAACTATAAATTAACCTTCCATATGACCACAATTCCCCTATTGGGAGAAACTCAAATCATTCTATGAAAAAGATACCTGCACACGCATATTTGTTGCAGCTCTGTTTACAATAGCAAAAACATGGAAGCAATCATGCTGCCCATCGAAGCTGGACTGGATTTTAAAAATATGGTACATATATGCAATGGAATATTATGCAGCTATAAAGAAGGACAAACATGGACTTCGCAACAACTTGGAAGGATTTAGACTCTATCACAGAAACAAAGAACAGAGTACCATATGTTCTCATTCATAAGTGGACCTGGAATAATTATCATAATACTACAAGAATGGGATTGGCAGTAGAGGGAAACTGCCAGGGGAAGGGGGTGGGATTGGCAGTTGAGGAAAACTGCCAGGGGAGGGAGAGGCACACCTCATCAACAAGGGTACCTGCATAATCAACACTTGTATACCTAACTCTGAATTATACCCCACATCTTTAAAATAAAAAAAAAAAGAAAAGAGAGAAAACATGGCCTGACCATAGCTCAAAGAGCACATGACCACACCATGGCTTAACAAGGTAATGGTGATAGTGGTGGCAATGGCCAAGATGCAGATTTTTAAAGAGGCTGTCTGAAGATCAGGTAGATATCTCTGAACTCTTCATCCCTATGATAAAGGAATATAATCTTAAATGGTGTTTTTGGAAAGAGCTATTGGCGTTCTGTGAGTCCCTCAGGGAGTAGGGGCTCTTTCTCCTTCACTTTGTGCCAAGAAAAGGGGTCTTCCATGGAGTCTGTTTTTGTCTTTGCAGGAGGGGGGCACATTAGACCTATGTTGGTCTTGTGTTAGGAAATGCCATAGGTAAAAGACAAACTGGTTAGCTGCTCTAACAGGGTAACTGAGGAAAGGTGGTGGTCCTAGTGTCTGGCACTTGAGGTTTGGGTAAGAATTTCCCAGAGGCCAGATGTGGGCCATGTGTGTGAGAGAATGCTGGTGTGGCCCATCTGAAATCCTCCCTGAGAGAGTCCCACGGAGAAGGGGATAAAGCACACAAAAGTTAGAGATAGTGCATCACCCACATCAAGGGATCTACACTTGAGAGGCTAGGATTGGGAGGTTTCCAAAAGAACACAAAATAAATCATCCCTCAGAAAAAAGAGACAACTGTAAATATTTCCAAGTCCAATGAGCATGAAGCCAGCTGACAGGAGTGCCAGTCAAGTAGGAACATCCCTGCTTTATTTCCCTCTGAAAGGGTCAGAAACTAAAGATAGGGGAAGAGGAGCTGAAAGTTTAGGTGGGGAAGAGAGAGAGAGAGAGAGATTTGACCGAACCCTTTTCCCAATTGCAGGCTTTCTGCTTGCAACTTGGTTGATATATAGGATGTGGGAGGCGAGGGGTGAAACTTCAAGTTGGAGTTTTGACAATTACTTATACCTGTACATTCAACTTATTAAAATGAAGTAGTGTTTGTATTACCTAGCAGTGACCAGAGACGATGTGGGACTTCCTTGTATTGTCATTGGGTACAGAGAAGAACCAGCTCTGTGATGGTGAGTTGAACAAGTCACGCTTGTTCAATAGAGGGTTGCAGTGACCTTACAGGAACTGAGCCTTGATTTGCTTCTTTCCTTCCTTTCTTTCTTTTTTTGAGTCGGAGTCTCACTCTGTCACCCCGACTGGAGTGCAGTGGCCGCTCCCGGTCACTGCAGCCTCGACCTGCTGGGCTCCAGTGATCCTTCTGCCTCAGCCTTTCAAATAGCTGGAACTACAGGTGCACGCTACCATGCCCGGCTAATTTTTGATTTATTGTAGAGATGAGGTCTTGCCAAGTTGCCCAGACAGGTCTTGAACCTGCGTGCTTTCTTTCTAAGAGAGAAGATGGGTTCTTTTGTAGCAGATACTTAAGAGCTACTGGGTTAAGTACTACAGCCTTTTCTTCTGTGTTGCCTTTGTGAGTCTAAGACCTTTGCTGAGTGTGGTGGTGGTGGTGGTGGTGGGGCATAAGTTTCTCTTTCTAGGGAAACATTCATTCAGGCATTTGGCACATGTTTATTACATACTGCAGAGGCAGTCAAGCCTCAGGATATGGAGGAATCACCTAGAGTGCTTGTAAAAATGCTGATTCCAGGGCTTTACCACCTCAGGTTTGGATTATGCAGTCTTCTGGTGGGCTGAGGAATTGGTACCCTTCAAACAAGCTTCTGATCCAGGGAGGACTTGATCTATACTTGAGAGGCACTGGTCTCTTCTGGGTTCCAGCCACTGTGCTGGGTACCCAGGATACCACAAGGAACCAGGTCTATTTTTTACACTCAAGAATCTGTTTGCAGCTAGCCTGCAAATTATTGACATATTTGAACATGCATTTTTTGGATATGTTTATAAACCATAAGACAGCAATAGGCTCTGTGTAGGAAGAGAGAGAGGAAACAAAACAAAACAAAACAAAACAAAGCATTGTAAGTGCCAAGAAAGAACAGTTTCCTACAGGTGGGAGAGTCAGGTTGAGGAGAAAAGGAGAAGGAAGGGTGAAGCCCTCATGAAACCTACCACAGTGAAGGAATGACTTACAATATGAGGGTTCCTTTGCCGGCATGCTGCCAAACACGTGAGACTCAGAGCTGGAACTCTGATTCCTCCTTGGAACTCATCAAACCCAATCTCACCCTTGAGAAATAAGGAAAACGAGAGCCAGAGACCTTAAATAATTTTCTCAAGTATACACAGAGGAAAAGAGAGGATTGTTTATCTATAATTTGGATATATCTTGAGCCAGCAACCACTTACACCAAGGAGAGTCTTTTAATGGTTTGGAATTCCAGAGGTAGTTCTACACCTAATAGTTAAAATCCTTATAAATAAATGGTTCAATGAAGAAAATAATTAGAGAGGCCTCCAAAGCTTCTTTTTAAAGAACTATTTTATCTAAGATAATACAAGCGAGTAAAAAAAATTTCCATAATAATTTATTATCTCTTAGCTTTTGGCCATAAATTATTAAACCTGAAAAATATCACTGGCACAAAAACTGAGCTGTGCATGCATCTTCATTTGCTCAGGCAATACATACTGAGTGTCTACTATGTTCCAGGCTCTGTGATGACTTCCAAGCAAACTTGGGTTGTTAAAGAAAGAGGTATTCACATCAGAAAGGACTGCAGCTCTCTCTGGGTGTGTGCTGGCTTTTTACAAACCATCCATGCATGCCAGTCATGTAGGCAACTGATTCTGAGGTCCAGCTGGCTTTACATGCTACTGAGGTAGAGTGTTGTCTGGGAAATATTATACCTCCAGTACATTTAAGGCCAGGTAAAGCAACGCAAGGACACTTATTTCCTTTTGGCATCAAGGATGACTTACTGCAGAGCAGGTAGGACTTGAGAAAGAATTTCTCTTCTGAAATAAAGAACCTTGCTTATCTCAAGAAAGAAGGTGAGGGCTTGATTCTTCCCCTGGGAAGAAAATCAGAGTTCTCCATCTTAGACTGAGACAACCCCATGTTCATGAGGAATTTTTGGAATCTCAGGTCACACTTGTGTGTGTGCCTTTTGGTTTTGTCCCTCACTTTTCAAGTGAAAAAAAAAAGTAAAGAAAACTGATATTCAAAAAGGCTCAAATTCACATTAGTTTTATACTCTTTTATCATTAGGCAGTTAACAAAATAAAGTTCTCTTCTGAAATTCATAACTACAAAACATTTTATCATCTCCAGAAACAGCGAAGTGGAGCAATAGAATGACTGGATCTGCTGCCTTGTCTTAAACGTGTGTACTCTGAAAGTCTGCAACTCCACACTCAGGAAGGTAGCTAAGAAAACTTGTCTTTCCGAGGAGACTATGACCAGAGGATTATGTGCCACACCAACATAGATGCTGCCCAGACATAAGTCTTACAGGGAAAATAACACTAAGACCTTCGCAAGTGTGGGACTGCTTGGTTTCTCCAGCCATGACTGGCCCTGCATCCTTGCCACATGGCTTGCTCACACTGAAACCGGTGGGTACTGGGTAGGAACTCAAGGAGTCTTGGGGCAAACTCAGTTCTTAAGATATTTCACAGCCATGTTGCCTGAGATTCTAAGCCTCTGTTATCAGATCTTTTCATTTGAGTCCCCAGATCTAGTGGGGATGAATGCCAAATGTAGCTCTGAGTAAGGTCACAACTAAACTTTGTTAGCGTTGGAGTTAAAAAAGGATATCAAAACATGAAGTCCCCACTAGTGTTCAGAGGGTCCCTGGCAACAAGATAAATTCAAATCCGTAAACTCAGTGACCTGAATGGTACTATTTGAGCATTTAAAAAAGGAATACTGAAAAGATAGCAAGCCAAGTATTGACTTCTCAATAAATTGGGGCATAATATTTCTACGATTTCTACTACTTTTTACTACTGTTCTACTGTTGTTACTGGTATAACTTTGCTGTGACGCCCACTGTCACCAATATTATTATTGAAACACAGTGCTAAATGAACTTGAACTCAAGGAGAGCCTCTTCAATCTGCTCCCAACCAACTGCTCTCACCTTAACTGGCGGGATATTTTTTTTCCACAAGTATATTCACAGGATAGAATAATTTGGAGAAAATTATTTAACCAAATCTTAGATCTTTTGTTTACACAATTAGAAAAATTAGCTACTCCACATGGATGCTATAAAGCTAAAGTGAAATAGTGCATGTAAAGCCCTAGGTCAATATCACCCATGAATTAAGAACATCAAAAGTGTGAATTCTTTCTTTTCCTCTTTCCCTAGCCTGCCACTGTTCCTGCTATTGGAGATGCAAACCAGGAAGGAGGCGATATGTGGGACAGGTGGGGGAGTTTGAAGGAGAAAGGAGATTGGAATAGAGAGGAATAGAGGAAAGGGTATTTCCCCAGAAAGTGGGGCTGTGTTGCTCTGGTAGCTAAGATGAGAGGCCCCTGGCATAGGAGGGCTACCTGCCTGGAGGCTGGAGGAGAGAGCAGGAGCGAACCATAAACTAGTGGGAATTTGTTTTTCTAACAATACCGATATATCAGCCTGAAAATACAAACTAAAAAAAGGTTACCAAAAAGTTTATGGGTCATTCATTGAGAACTTACTATATGCCACACTTAAACTTCTGCAGCCCTTACAGAAACCCCTGGTGGTTAATTTGCACATATGACTTAAGGAGCCTGTGACAACAACCAGCCGACCAGCTGCAAGCCAAGCCAGGAGAATTTTTCTTGCAGCGACCCTAAAGGCTGTATGCTTCCCAGGAAAAATTAACATTGCAAATGTTAAGGAAACATCTACCAGCCAAAAGACGGTTCTCTCGAATGGTACATAGAATCAGAGTAGCGAACCTTCCTCAAAAATCCTAACCTATATATTGCTGTAAGTGGTAACTATCCCTCACTCAACAATGAACGGGAAACACAAACCTTTCTATGTCTGTAGAGCAGGGTGCTAAAACTGATAGTATCATAAATCTCGGTCATGGAAACACTATGCAATACAGTGAAGTGTTACACATAAGACCATAGAGGTTTGGGGTTTATGTTTTATTTTTTTATTTTTTGAGTTGGAGTCTCACTCTGTCACCCAGACTGGAGTGCAGTGGCCGCTCCCGGCCACCGCAGTCTTGATCTGCTGGACTCCGGCGATCCTTCCGCCTCAGCCTTCCAAGTAGCCGGAATTACAGGCATGTGCTACCATGCCCGGCTGATTTTTTTTATTTATTGTAGAGGTGAGGTCTCACTGCCCAGGCAGGTCTTGAACCTGCGGGCTCAGGCAATCCACTCACCTCAGCCTCCCAAAGGCGCGGGATTACAGGCTGAGCCACTGAGCCCGGCTGGTTTTATGTTTTAATTTTGATCACCTGACGCTTTACCCAGGCCATCTTTAGGAAGTTCATGATTGTCATGGTACCATGGTCAAGAGGTTTTTTGTTTTTTTTTTTTTAAAGTTGTCTACTATAAAGGCCAGGAGGCTAACTGCCATCATATGGGCTTAAGAAGGTGCATTTCTAAAGAATTACAGGGAAAAATTCTTTTATTTTATTTAGCACCTTAGATCTCACTAATATCTCTGCTGCAGTTTAGTTCATGTATCCTACAAAATAAAATCATGATGAATTTAGGTTCCAACTTTCCAGGCTGAATATACATTTTTTTAAATGTAAGAAAAAGTATTTTAAATGTTGGGAGTGGCATTGAATGTTATTTGTGAATTCCACAGCTTGTCAACTGAACTCAGAAACAGCAATAGCCATACAAAACATGATTGTTAGGAACATAAGAACAACAAAACAGAAAAGCAAACAAATAAAATGTTTCTTTCATGCTCTTTCTTACAACTCCCCAGTGACAATATGCCCTCTCACCAAAATGCCCAGAACTAACTCAACTGTCTTTTGAATCTTTACCTTCTTCTCATAAGGTCTTTTATTCTTGCTTCAGGGAAATACAGAATCTTGTTTCAGCCAAGGTCCATGTCTAGCTGGGAGAAATTGCCTGGAGATCATATTAATGACAATTTTCAAAAGAAATAGGAGATGACCTGCTTACTCAATTATAGTAAATGGATTTCTCCTGTTGGAATTACAGCTGAATTGTAAATCTCTTCAGGAAAGGCCAGTCAACCAACTATGCAGGGCTTCTACCCATGGGGAGTGCTGCAATTCCAAGTGCAGCCAGTAGGCACTGGGTAAAGAAGTCAGGGACCCACAGTCAGGGGTATAGTTTCAGTTCCCAAATATAAACGTCTGCCAAGCACCATCACACACAATAGAACAATGGGAACTATGAATAGCATCACAGAATCTCAAAGTCAAAGAATCTGGGGACTCTCTGGACTAAACACCTTTACATAGTAGGAAATTCTTTCATAGGATCCCTGTCAGAAAACATCCAACATCTTTTTTACAATCTCCATTGGCAGGAAAGGTCTGTTTACAAAGAGAGTGATTTTATCACCGGGTCCGACTTTAAGATGTTGAAAACGGGAAATCTGCCTTTCCATAAATGTCCTGATTCTATTTTTGCAGCGATACCTGAAAAGCCTTTTTTGACATTTCTTTTAATACATTTAGAGGCTGGGTGGTTACATCTGCAATCCCAGCACTTTGAGAGGCCAAGGCGAGGATTGCTTGAGCACAGGAGTTTGAGACAAGCCTAGACAACTATATATATATATAAAATTAGCTGGGCATGGTGGCATGTGCTTGTAGTCCCAGCTACTTGGGAGGCTGAGGTAGGAGGATCACCTGAGCCCAGTGGATCGAGGCTGTGGTGACCCGTGACCATGCCACTACCCTGCAGCCCGGGTGACTGAGTAAGACCCTGATTCAAAAATAATAATAATAAGAAGTATACATTAAGGATCAATTAACACAATTAGGGCAATTAGATTGTCCTAATAAGATTTGATTTTCAGGCTCCTTAGTTACGTCTCTTCACCCTCTGGGTTTCCTGTGGTTCAAAATGTTAAGGGGACAGAAGGAAAGGAACAAACGTAGACCAGAGGGGATTTATTTATCTATTCAGTAAATATTTGAATGGCTACTATGTTTCAGGCACTATTCTAGAAATAAACAAATGAAACATAATGATTTGGCCGGGCTTGGTGGCTCAGCCTGTAATCCCAGCACTTTGGGAGGCCAAGGTGAGTGAATTGCCTAAGCCCACGGGTTCAAGACCCGCCTGGGTAACTTGGCGAGACCTCGTCTCTATAATAAATAAAAAACTAGCCGGGTGTGGTAGCGCACACCTGTAATTCCGGCTACTAGGAAGGCTGAGGCAGAAGGATTGCTGGAGCCCAGCAGGTCGAGGCTGCGGTGGCCTGGAGTGGCCACTGCACTCCAGTCTGGGCGATGGAGTGAGACTCCAACTCAACAACAACAACAAAAGAAACATAATGATTTATGTCCTCAGGGAACTTATAATTTAGTTGTGGGAGACAGAAAAGAAAAAAGAAACAAAAAGAAAATAGAACGAAAATAGAACCTGCTAGATGGTGATGTTTGCCAAGGAGAAAAATCAAGCAGAGAAGAGAAGTTGAGGGTGTTGGGGGATATTGGAATTTAATTTAAATCAATTTATGTATTTATTTATTTTGAATTGGAGTCTCACTCTGTCACCCAGACTGGAGAGCAGTGACACAATCATGGCTTACCGCAGCCTCGACTTATGGGCTCAGGTGATCCTTCTGCCTCAGCCTCCCAAGTAGCTGGGACTACAGATGCATGCCACCATGTCCAGTTAATTTTTTTATTTTTGTAAAAATTAGGTCTCGCTATTTTGCCTATGCTGGCCTTGAACTCCTGGGCTCAAAAAATCTTCTCTACTCAGCCTCCCTAAATTCTGGGATTACAGGTATGAGCCACCATGCTTGGCCTGAAATTTTAGATAGGGGAACAAGGAAGGCCTCATCAAATAAGTGAGGGAACAAGACACTCAGATAGGTGGTGAAGAACCCTGGAGGTGAAGGCTGTGGCCAAGACCAGAGATGTGGTGAGGCTGATGTATCTAGGTATCAGAAAGGAGGGGAGTGAGGCTGGGGGCACGGGACCAGAAGGAAGGGAATGGGGGATGGAACTAGAAGGATAAGGGAAACCAGAAGGTACAGGAGCTTGTAAACCATTGAAAAGAACCTTGGCTTCTCCTCTGAGTGAGGTGGAGTCTCCATTCATCTCTTTGTTGAGTGGATATTCTATAGTGTTATGTTCCCTGGGCTCTTTCTTAGTACAGTAGTCTCCACAATTTCAGTTGAAGTCAGCTGCAGTCAGAAAATGAAAATATTAAATGAGGCTGGGCATAGTGACTCAAGCCTGTAATGCCAGCACTTTGGGAGGCCCAGGCGAGAGGATTGTCTGAGCCCAGGGATTTGAGACCAGCCCGGGCAAGTTGGCAAGACCGCCTCTCTACAATAAATTAAAAAATTAGCCGGGTGTGGTAGTGCACACCTGTAGTTCCTGCTTACTTTGAAGGCTGAGGTGGAAGGATTGCTTAAATTCAGCAGGTCAAGGCTGTGGTGGCCGTGAGCATGCCACTAAACTCTAGCCTGGGACACAGAGTGAGATTCAACTCAAAAAAAAAAAAAAAAAAGAAAGAAAGAAAGAAAAGAAGAGAAAAAATTAAATGAAAGATTCCAGAAACAAACAATTTATACATTTTGCATTGTGTGCCATTTGGAGTTTCATGATGAAATCTCATGTTGTCCCTTCTGTCCCTCACAGGATGCGAATTGTCCCTTTGTCCAGTGTATCCACCACACTGTATCTAGCACCAACTGGTTAGTCACATAGTAGCTGTCTTAGTTATCAGGTTGATTGTCCCACTATCACAATGTTTGTGTTCAAGTAACACTTATTTTATTTAATATTGACCCCAAAGTGCAAAAGTAGTTATGCTGGCCATGCAAATATGTCAAAGAAAACCGTAAAGTGCTTCCTTTATGTGAAAAGGTAAAAGTTCTTGACTTATAATGAAAAAAACAGAGTTCGGAACTATTTGCAGTTTTAGACATCCACTGGGGGTCCTGGATAAGGAGAGACTCCTGTGGTGGCTGTGGAAGTCATTTTGTACAACAGCCACTTTGTGTTCACCTCTGGCAGGCCCATGAGCAGCCTACAATCAAGGTCAAATATCAACCAATCAGAACGGACTCATTTGCATGGTGAGAACCCAAATGTGTGATGGGAATCCTAAAACTCAACCTAACCAAAAGAATGTCAAATCCCACTGGTAGCAACCTCTGGCCACTTTCTCAGTAGACAGAGTTCTCTTATTATTCTTTTGTCTGCTGTTGTTTTGCAGCATACTTAATAAATCTGTTTTCCTACTCTAGTCTAACTTGGATGAATACCTTTGTAACTTATGACACTGGTTAGTCTGGTCTCAACACTTCACCATAGTGGCTCTAATGCTTGGGCAACTTCTTGGCCTTATACAAGACACTTATACCATTCATTATTGAGTTTGCACCACCATCTTCTGAACTTGAGTATTTCTGTGGAGAAACTAGAGACCAGCTTACTGTTTGTCCTTCTTAGATAGCTTGCTTTTTTTGATGCCTGCATGCCTGAGTCTTTAACTTCAGTAATGGTACCAAAACGTGCCTCATAGTGAGCATTCTCTATTTTATTTCCTTAGTAGAACACATTTTTTCATGCTAATTCAACCCTTTCTTCACTTCCAGATCTTTTTTTCTATTATATCTTACATTCTTTTTGAAAAATCAATTATTTTGATTGAGTCACAAATGTCTGTCCTCCATATCCTAGTTGCTTTAATCTATGTTTCCTTTTCTTCTATTTTCACAGAATGGAGATACAGTGCCATTAATTTTGTTTTCAGCTATGTGTAATCTGTTCATTGATGTTTCTAATTTGTTTGTTTGTTTGTTTTGAGTTGGAGTCTCACTCTGTCACCCAGACTGGAGTGCAGTGGCCGCTCCCGGCCACCGCAGCCTCGACTTGCAGGGCTTGGGCGATCCTTCCGCCTCAGCCTTCCAAGTAGCTGGAATTACAGGCACGCGCTACTATACCCGGCTGATTTTTTGATTTATTGTAGAGATGAGGTCTCACTGCCCAGGTGGGTCTCGAACCTGCGGGCTCAGGCAATCCACTCACCTTAGCCTCCCAAAGGTGCAGGATTACAGGCTGAGCCACTGAGCCTGGCTTCTAATTTATTAATAATCAATTTTTAATAGTGTTATTCTGATTCATGATGTGTCTCTGCAGCTCCTAATTCTTTAAAATTTTCGCTCGATTTTACTATCAGATCTTTGAGGTCTTGTTACTTTAATTTCATGTTCCCTTTCATTTCCTTCATAGAGGACTTTTTCAGTTTTTAAAGTTTTAGGATAAATTCTCCACTTGGCCTTTGCATGCTTTGTTCCTTTACTTTATACCTAGACATGTGTGTCTCTGCCTATCATCATCTTTAAAAGTGGCTTTATTCATAACAACAGTTATTGCTGTCTATGTCTTTATTTTAAGGTACTCCTACATAGCTGGATCATTGTATTTATTTCTCTTGTCTAGGGCTATAACATCATTTATCTACCCATTCATTAATTAACTAATAAATTCAGCAAGTGTTTACTGACCAGCTACTTAGTGCCAGGTACTATTTGGGGTTCTAAACATAAACCAAGGGTAAAAACACAAAACTCTCTGCCCTTGTGGAGCTAACATTCTAGTGGAGGGAGACAGAAAGTAAATAATAAGCTTCATAAGTAGGCACATTCAATAATGTGTTACAAGGCGTGAGGTATTGTCTGGACATAAACTCTTTTCCCTCTGTATCTGGCTTCTTTTATCCCCCTCCCTTAGGGAGTGGCCCCTGGCCAAGGCTGGTTTCTAAAGGATATGCATATTCCCAGTAATGAGTCATGGGGTGCAGGTGATGGAGCAACTCTGAAAGCAATGTAGGCATCACCCTTAATCAAAGTAATTGTAAACAAGGCATATATAATAATTTGAATAATTAACTTTCTTGATTATAAAACTGCTTGCTATACTGTCCTGAGGCACAGATTCTTCACTGATTGGCTGCCATTGGTGCCTCTTTTAAGTTCTAATAAATCAATGTCTTTTCCTTCTAGACCTCTGGGTGACTTCTTTGAAACAAATAAACATTGCTCACAAACCCTCTTCGATTTGGGGCTATCATGTTACACAAGGTGATAAGTATTATGTGAAAGACTATGGCAGGGTGAGGTGACCAGGAATGCAATGGGTCAACCCTGAAGAGTTTTGAGCAGAGGAGTCATATGACTTGATGTATTTTTTTTTTACATGTATAACATGTATCCCGGTGGCCATTCTTTTCTCCTGCATAGTGCCAGTGGATTCTCCTTGAGCCTTTTCTTTCCTTATCAGAGATCATTTGTCCCTTAACTCTTCTGTTGAGGGATGGAGCTTTCCTTTGCCTGAGGGAGTGAGGAGGAGGAAAGAAGTCAGCTGGAACCTTGGACAACCACTTGGTAATCCACTTCCTGCTCTCACCTCTGAAACTTTGTTAAAAATCACTTACCAGGATGGTTCTGCCCAAACTGCAATGGGTCCTGTTTCCCTGGAGGCTCACCCTCCTCCTTGTCCCCCCCAGTTCAGGTTGACAACCCCTCTGTTGAGAACAAAGGACGTCAACTCCAGGTCATCATTGTCCTGCTTCATATCTTCACCCTTCCTCCCGGAGCAGCTTTCCTCACCCCTCTCTTGGGCAGAGGGAAAGGCAGGCAGACGGTGGGGGAGTCCCTGCTCTGAGGTAAGATGGGGGCTTCCACCATGACCTTCTCTCTGGATCACAGACTTCCCTGGGGCTCTTGACTCTTGTGTTCTCTCTTGCCTTACATTCAGCCAAACCCATGCTTTTAGTTCTGGAAGATTACAGTCCTACTCTCCTCCTGGCTGAGAGAACAAAACTATTGTGTTGTACACATGTAATGTAACATTATCCTTTAGCATCACAAAATAGAAACTGATGTGTGGTGGAGAGTTCTTATTTTTAAAACGAATCAGTCCTGCTTTAAGGGGACTGCATCTTCATGTTGATATTTAAGGCAACTTAACAAATGTTTTTCACCCACACCTGAGGTTTTGCCATCTTTCGCGAAAGCTGGTTGTGAAAATGAGGGTCTTTTATGAAAAAGTCTGTGCTTATGGATGGTAAGCAATCTCCTTTGTGTTCTTGAGTCTTATGAAATAAAAACTTAAACAGACATTTGTGTATAAACCAATGACACTTTTCCCTTCCACGCCTTATACATAAAGCAGTTATTTTTCCTAAGTGTGTGTAACAGGTTGAAACCTACTTCAGCTACTTTTCAACCTTGGAAAGTTACTATTTTTTTTTTTTTTTTTTTTTACAAAAAATTAGATTCAGTGCACAGATCTGAAAGGCTTCCCATCCTTTACAAGATTTTTTTCTTTTTCTGCTCATTGTAAAACACTGTGAAGTATTGCACTGTGGGGCTATACACTCTCGATTGCCCTAGATTCAGGGAATTCAGAGTTAAGGCTCCAACAGTAACCTTAACTTTGCCTTCTCGAAGGGTTACAGCAGCCTTTTGTTATGTGATCACATCATCCAAAAGAGCTAAATTCTCCACCGCTTATCTGCCATTCCACCTGCAAAACCCTCTTTGAAGTCCATGGGGCTCTGGGCACCAAGGGGCCAGACATACTACAGGAGAATTAGGCCCTGTGCATTCAGAACTACAAAATGACACATATATGTGCATTTCTTATCTGTGAGGAAAGGTTTAAAAGGCCACAATTTAGCTACTTGATGGTGCCTTCTGGAGGAACTATAGAGAAAAAAAGAGTGTGAGCTCTTCCATTTATGTAAGTCACATTCTATGTCATGTCACCAACTTGTATATAGTTGTTGGATAAAAGCCTCCATTGTACAGGAAAGGTAACCTTGTAAAAATGACAAACGTAGGCTTTCTCCATGTTTTATGCAATTAAAATGTTAACCTTGACATTATACTAGCCCTTCAGTTTTCTTTAAAAGTCCTTCAGTTTGTGGACCTGAGGAAAAATTTTTTATTTTTTATTTTATTTTTTTAAGGTGTGAAGTATCCATATAACTAGGCAATCTCCTTACCTGTGTCTTCTCCATGGATAGCCATGGGGACCTGGGGATAGCTGTCCCAGGCAGGGGCCTGGGGTTTCCTTCACCGTCTCTACTGTTTTATTTATTCCAGTTATTTTTTCCCATCCTATTCTGTCTCCTCTGCTACTGAGGGACTAGAAGTGTAGAGGAGAGAAGGGATTGAACAAAGAGTGAAGATTGTTCCATCCATCTTGGTCCCCAGCATGACTCTAGTAGGTAGGATGCATTATAGCATCTTCTCACCCATAGAGGCTCAGGTATCGCTTTTTAAAGAAAATTCATTACACCTTTTTCAAGTCCTGATGTTCCTCAAAGGCAGTTGAGTCTCTTTTAGTTGTCTCTATATTCTGTGCCTCACTCTCTCCCCTTTGTTCTTATCTATAGCCTTATTTTTATCTATATAAGGGAAAAAAAATCAAAGAGGAGGGTGGATGACAAGGAGAGAGTTTTTTTTTTTGAGTTGGGGGGCGGTCTCACTCTATTTCCCATGCTGGAGTGCGATGGTACAATCATGGCTCACCACAGCCTTGACCTCCTGGGTTAAGGAGATTCTCCCACCTCAGCCTCCTAAGTGGCTGGGACTACAGGCATGCACCACCAGACATACTACAGGAGAATTAGGCCCTACAAAACATAAGAAATTAGCTGGGTATGGTGGTGCGCGCCTGTTTACAAAACATAAGAAATTAGCTGGGTATGGTGGTGCATGCCTGTTTTGCTCTGTTGCTTAGGCTGGTCTAGAACTCCTGGACTCAAACAATCTTCCTGCCTCAGCTTCCCAAAGTGCTGGGATTATAGGCATGAGCCACTGTGCTCGACCTGGAAGGAGGCTTTTAATGGCTGCTTGCAAGCAGTAACACCCTCTTAGAAAACCTCATAAAGGTAGTGTGCGTCTGGATGTGTGTTTGAGTCACAGGACATTGGGAGAGAAGCTCTGAGACACTTCTTTCCAAAACGACTATAAAGCTCTGTGCTACAATGAGAAGTGGACAGGGAAGCAGGTGGATCAACTCCTGGGGATCACAGGGGGAAGGAAATTAGTTTAGTTATGGACAAGCAGATGGTGTGTCCTGGGATGCCTGGGATGTGGTGGGGTATATGTCGAGTGTCTCAGCTCTTCCTTGGCTGAGGGCAGAATCACTCCCTTTTGTTGCCCTCAGGAACAGTCACCAGCAGTTTGGAGCTGGGTGATGTTCTGCTTCTTCTGCCTGATACGGGGTAGTGGGACAAGCAAGGGAACTCAAAAGTTTTATTGTTTTTGAGGACAGTGTTTTGATATTTCAGTTAGAATTACACAGCTATTTTTACATAGAAACATGAGCCTGAGCTCATTCATGTCTTTAGCCAAGGACCTGCTTTGGGTGGGTTCCAGATTAGGAAATTTGTAGGGCCAGACCTGACAATCTCTTTTTTAACCAAGAAACTAATAAAGCTTAAGCCCCAGGGCCCTTTATGGACATAGGCCCCTTCAAAGCCCCTGGAAGAGGCCCTTGCATTGTGAACACCTGATGACATGTTTCACTGAGATTCTTGAACAGTAATTAGCTGTGTCTGTTGTCTCTTTCTACATTGATACCCATCCTTGCCCTGACCTCTAACACTTGCCCTTGGTCAGGGCATATTTGAAGTTGCTGTGGTTGTGGGCATTAGTGGGGAAGTTGAGTTGGTTTACTGGAAGTTGAGTGTTGGTTTACTGGGATATCTTTATGTACAGCTCCTTCCTAAGTTTCTGCTAAACATCTTGGTGTAGGAAGGACTCCTAGCAATAATTCTACCATGTCTTTGTGACATGGATATGCATTGTCTGTCATAAGACTTTGCTCAATGGCGCCCGACACTGGAAGTAAATGGACAGTGGAGGCAACAGTTCAAATATGCCAAGTCAGAGCTAGTCTATGAAAAATTCTAGATCTTACAATTTGTATAATGAAAGTAACTCAATGGAGACTTTGCTCAAATTTGACAACAATCCCAAAATTACATTACCCAAAACAAATAAAGCTCTGAGTAACTTTTCTAAATATGTGAAAGTTTTCAAAAAAAGATTAAGCATGTCAGAGGAAACATTAAACTACCTTTCAATAATCTCTATAGAAACTGGTATTACACATTTCTTGTCATCTGAAGAGGCAGTTGAAAGGTATTAGACAAGAAACTTAGGAAATATTGTAGAATACGATTATATTTGTGAATTTTGAGATGTTTATGGTTTTTTCAATTTTAACATTTGTAATTTGTTGCAATTTTATTATTCTAAAAATATTATCTTTAATACATAATTTTGTGTTTTCATTTTATGTCTTATTCTTAAGGAGAGTTCCCAAGATTATATAAGCTTCATGTTCTACAACCCCAAATCTGCCCATGTAGAAAGACTATTCTGACTTACTAAATACTGACCTAGCAAAAAGATGTTTTGGGTTTTTTTTTTTTTTTAGCCAGAGTCTTACTCTGTCACCCAGGTTAGAGTGCAGTGGCATGTTCACAGTCACCACAGCCTTGACCTGCTGACTGAGGCAATCCTTCCACCTAAGCCTTCCAAGTAGCTGGAACTATACCATGCCTGGCTAATTTTTCTTATTGTAGGGACAAGGTCTCAACAACTTGCCCAGGCTGGTCTCGAACCCCTGAGCTTAGGCAATCCTCTTGCCTCTGACTCTCAAAGGTACGGGAATTACAGGTGTGAGTCACTACACCCAGCCTCAAAAAGATGTTTTTTAAAGGTAGTGGCTGGCTATCAATTATTTTAAATGTACAGTAGTAACTGCAGACACAGTCTTCTGAGAGCATGTTAGAATTCAAGTCAACATCTCTCTAGCATTCATTTGATGGGTCTCTTGAACATCTGAACAATCCGATGTCCTCAAACATCTCATCACTGACTGACTTTCTCTGAACCTCTTCTAATACATCCCTCCAAAATTCTGACCCTTAATTCATAGCTGAAAGTTTGTAATGGCAAAGCCCTTTAAAAACAGAAACATAGAAATCAATAAATAACCTTGATCCCCACTTGGGTGGAAACAGAGCCCTCTGGCAGAGTAAATGGAAACCATCAACTCCACTTTGTCCAAAAGTCTCCAGTGCCAAGCATTCACTTATAAAATGTTGCTTCATACACGCTGAAAATATACAGAAATGGCATGCCTCTCTATTTGAAAAGAGAGTTCCTAACCTTTTGGTGTTCTGCAGAAAATTCTAAATTCTTTAGCCAGATTTTCTGAATTTAGTTAGATATTCAGATTGGATAGTGACCCCAAAAGCAATACTAGAGCTAAAAATCCTGAGACAGTGATTACAATGGATGCTGGGGTATGAAATACATTCTAGAAAGTAGAATCAGGCAGAAGGGTCTCAACTGGCATCTTGGTAGTAATTTAATTGTGATAGGGTGATGCTGTGAGGGTAGCACAAATTTTAGAGATCTGAGTTTGAATCTCTAACACTTACTAAATGACCTGGCTAATTACTTAACTTCCTGAGCCTCAGTTTCCTCATTCATAAAGCAAGCTTAATGATACCCACCTGCAAGAAAGTTAGAATAAATACAATGCTGTGGATAGAGTGTCCAGATACTGGTGGGTACTCAGCAAATGATAGCTATTATTTCCTTTGTGGGTTTATGCCACCCCTCCTATTCGAAGGTCAAAGCCTTGTACTCATCAATAATAGCTGCTTTTATAAGCAAGCGTGACTTTATATTCAACAATGCTAATTTATTGGCTACTGACAGGCTGGCAGTTCTGGTTGATTTAATGTGCTGGGTTCTCTTGATTTGTGAACCTGGTTTCTATTTGTTAGAAACCTGGAAATTTTAAATACTGTTCACAGATATAGGATTTCATGGGCTGAATTTGCAAATGTGATGAGTTAAGAAACTATAGATAAAAACAAAGAAAAGAAAAGAAATAGAAATAGTAAGGAGAGTTACTCTCAAAGGAAAGGAAATTGAGTCACATTTCAGAGTGCTTAAAGAATTTGCTATTCTATTCCAACAAAGAAAACTCTCTGTTGAAGCTTTCTAAGAGCAAATTTAGCTTATTTCTCTTTTTCCTTTACAAATATTCAGTGGAAATCATGACAACACAGGGTATCAGGCTTCAAGATGTTCTTAGCACATTGAAGAATATTAGCAAGGGCCTGTTTATCATCCTACATTATTAAAGAGGCATAATATTGCCAATTTAAGCCAACTGTTTCCCTTCAGTTTGTACTTTATGCTGTTCTCATTGGAATTGCGCAGTAGGGGAAAGCCTCTACAGGAGATCCCACATGCAAATATAATACCTGAACACCTCAACATTTCAACACTGAGGACTATAACTATTCACACAAAAACCACAAGCACCAGGAAATGTGTAGACACTTGCTGCATATCTGTATAAACATCACAATTGTGGCAAGAACACTTGCGAGTAATCTATCTGATTCATCTTGGTCACGTGCTAATAAACTCAATATAGAGTGCTATTTTGATTTTCTTTTTTTTTCCTTGAAGAGTTATAAGAAAGTCCCTTTTAAGTTAGACACATTTCAATGTAAACACTTTTTAGAAAACAGTGAGCTAAGCATTGTCATTGATTACAAAGTAAGAATTGCAAAATTAGGGACATTATTATTACTGATTGTATGTCCTTGGGTAAGTTACTTGATTTCATTACTCCTTAGCTGCTTCTTCAAGAGTAAAATGAGCCAGGCTCGGTGGCTCAGCCTGTAATCCCACGCTTTGGGAGGCTGAGGTGAGTGGATTGTCTGAGCCTGCGGGTTGGAGACCTGCCTGGGCAAGTTGGCGAGACCTCATCTCTACAATAAATCAAAAATTAGCCGGGCATGGTAGCGCGCGCCTGTAGTTCCAGCTCCTTGGAAGGCTGAGGCGGAAGGATCGCTGGAGTCCAGCAGGTCGAGGCTGCTGTGGCTGGGACTCCAACTCAAAAAAAAAAAAAAAAAGAAAAAGAGTGAAGTGAAGAATAAACCTTCTTAATAAAGTTACTGTGAATTTTAAATGATACAATGTTTCTAAAGAGCTTATCTCACCACGAAATGTCCAACAATGGTAATTATTGTTATTTTGGCCTATAATATACATTGGATTTTAGCATCGAAATGGTAACTTGTGAATTTGTTTGTATACATAGTTAAAGAAAAGATTTTTTTGTTTATCAGGTTTTTTTTGAAGACAGGCTATTAATTTGGTTGGGCAACGATCGGCCTGAAGGTACAAACCTTGCCTCTTTTAACATATCTTACTTAACTGAAAGACTTTTAACTAAATGATGCTGTGTACGATTCCATTTTCTAGAATTTATTAGCATCACACTCTAGTGTCTATAGTAATCATTATCTCAGAGACTTAAGGGCTTGCTTTTCAGTCACTACCTAATCTAAGCATCATAATTCAGTAAAACTGTCCAGAAATTTAGAATTTTCTGTAGGATACCAAAAACCTAGGGACTTCCTTTCCAAATAGAAATAAATGCTATTTGTGTGTACCCTCAGTTTGCATGGGGCATCATTTTTATTTTAATCTATGGAATGAGGACTTCTATCTAAACCAGAGTTGACAGTTTTCATTTACTATGTCAGAAGGCCCTGTTTATTGGTTGCTTCCATCAGAATTGGGCTTAAGATTGTTTCTTGATTTCTTTTGTTTCTGTTTTTAATTGGCTTTGTTTCACAAAATTTCCTGGCTTTAATTTGGGGTCAGAATTGTAGAGAGATCCTGTGATTCACATACTTTTACTATGGAAATTAGTGAGCAAAGTCATTAGTCAGGGTGAAATGTTGAGGCTACTGGATTGTACAGATGTTCAAAAGACCCACCAAATGTTGGCTCAAAAATATTGATTTGAATTCTAAAAAGCTCTCAGAAGATCATTTTTATAGTTTGTAAATTTTCTCTTTTGTGTTCTTGCCCATTTTTTCCGGTGATGCATTCACCTTTTATTATTGATTTTTAAGATTTCTTTACATGTTAAAGGTACATTCTAGTCTGTCTTATATGCTGCAGCTATTTTTTCTCAGTTTGTAATTTATATTTTCATTTCTGAGGATTTTGAATATATGAAGATCTTTTACATTTTTATATATTAAATATTTGACAATTTTCCTTTGTGGATTTTTTCTTTTTCTTTTACTTTTAGAAACACCTAATCTTATTTAAGGTGAGATAAGCATAACTGAAGGTGTAGGTGCAAGTGTAAACCAAAAATAAAACCCCAAAGCTTCCAAGGAACTCAGTGGACCCCCTCTTGGCCAAGGGAATCCCAGGGAAACAAGAGAAATTGAATTCCTGGCCATGATGGGGAGGAAGATCTGACCTTGTTATACTCTCTTCCTTTTGGGATTTAGGTTAAAATAGAGATCATGAGACTGACAAAACAGACTCTCCGGCAATAAGATACCAAATTATAAACAAGATCCAAGGTCATGTAAGACAAAGGCTAAGTCACACCCTAGAAACTATAAAGTCTTATTAAATGAAGTTTTTTTTTTTTTTTTTGAGGTGGAGTCTCACTCTGTCGCCCAGACTGGAGTGCAGTGGCCGCTCCTGGCCACTGCAGCCTCGACCTGCTGGGCTCCGGCGATCCTTCCGCTTCAACCTTCCGCTTCAACCTTCCGAGTAGCTGGAATTACGCTATCACGCCCAGCTAATAAATGAAGTTTTTTATGATCCAAGCATAATGTGGTTTACCTTCTAATTTGACTGGTCACATGACAGATAGCAGATCGTGAAATATTTTACCCCAAAATATATTTATCTGACATATTTTGAAATGGCCTGGCAAAACTGTCTTTTGTGGGCAAAATTTTCATCTGTAGAAAATCTCCATTTATGCAGCTAGGCGTTCTCTTTCTAGGCCTTTCTGGACCTAGGAGAGATTCACTGAGTATGACACATTTAAGGTCTGAAAAGAGACATTTACTATCTAATTCTCTTGGAGAGTTGTTACCTACAAGACTTCATTTACATAACAAGGGCCTTATTATCTCATAATTTCCTTAACTCAAGCATTCCTTTCTACTGACTTCAAGTCTTTAGATAAAAGCTTTTCAACCAATTGCCAATCAAAAAATTTGAATTCACCTATGACCTTGCATCTTTAGGCTGAACCAATTTATACCTTCCATGTATTGATTTATAATTTTACCTACAATTCCTGTCTCCCTAAAATATATATAACTAAATTGTAACCTAACTGTTTAGGGCACACTTTCTCAGGACCTCTTGAGACTATTCCCTGGGCCATCGTGGTCACTCATGTTAGCCCAGAATAAGCCTCTTTAAAATATTTTAGAGTTTAGTTTTTCTGTTAATATAAGGGAGTGACATCCTCAGGACTGTGGTTTAGTGAACTAGTCTGATCCCATACTTGTGATAGTTTGAGATAGATCGATGCGGAAGGTGAAGAGGGCTGACTTCAATAACCTTGGAAAGAAATAATAAAGGTCTAAAGTAGGTCATGTTTCATGAATTATATTCCTTAACTTCTTTTTTTTCTAAAAAGAATTAATGAGTCAATTTCTTAGAATTTATTAAACCTATCTCCTTCTCTTCTTCCCCCCATAAATATATAACTCGCATGTTAGTTCCTATGCCTGCAGCTTGATGGGACCAGGCCATGGGTAGGTGTGCTGTGTATATCATCATACAAGTCATTGTTGGTATTAAAGTTTTGTTCCCATGTTCACTGAGAATACTGAAGGAAGGGAAGTCAGTCTAATCTCCAGAGTATCATTCCATTCAATCCAATTCAGAAGATCGATTCATCTTGTACTTTGCAACAGTTACAGAGAATGAGAATATTGTGAAAAGATAAAGGATAATTACAATTATAATCTGAGAACATTAGGTGCTTCTACACATCCATACAAAACAGGCAAGTAGAGGAACTCAAGCTAAAGTAGTACATTGCAGTGAGTCTGGTATCTGTGCTGTAACAGCGGTTGCCTTTTCAAGCACATATGCAAGAGCAGTAGTTCTCTAAGTGTGGTCCCCCAACCAGCAGCATCAGAATCTCTTAGGCTCTTGATAGAAATACACATTTTCAGGCCCCACTCTAGACCAACTGATAGAAAACTCTGGGTAGGGTCCAGAAATCTGTGTTTTAAAAGTCTTCCACCTGATTCTAATGCACGCTCAAGTTTGAGAACCACTGGACTGGATTAGATCTCAAATCTAGATCTCTGACATTCAGTCACTCATCACTCAGTAATTATGGTGCGCCTTATGTGTTCAGTTCTACAAACACTTATTGCACTCTGATGGTAACTGGCTCTACAGTAGATACTTAGGCAACAGAGAAAGGATGTAGGTATGCATGTCACTTATGTAAGAAGTAATTTTGATTTTACTCTAGTTTCTTTGTTCTCATTGATTGTTTTTTCAAGTCAAGACAGCTGGCACTTATTGAAATTCTGTACATCTTGTGCAGTGCTAATCACTGGGAGAGTTTCTAAGGAGTGATAAGACACAGCCTCTATCCTCAAAAATCTTAAAATTTCATTGAGACCAATCAGACATGCAGGGAATAGGCAGTGCTAAGTTAGGATATAGATTCAACTATTAAATTCAGTGGTACAAATATAGTGCACTCCTTTTTCACTCTACTAGTCTTCATATGACTGCTTTACTCAAACCTTTTGGCTGTGAGACAAAATTCACACGAGCATGGAATGTGAGGGAAATAAATGTCCCCCCCAAAGCCTGCATTTTTGGTACTGATTTATCTGTGATGATCTTTATCCTTTACCCTCTTGCTGGGGTCCATGGGATAATCTAGTTCAAAGCTTATTTGAACAAAACTTGCTTCATAACTTTTGAATTTGCATAGGACAATGGGGTGTGAAATTGAGAAAATGTGAAAATTTTCAAAGAGGGAAGGAGATGATTTTTGAAAACTACAGACTGGAGAAATTGATTTTATTCTCATGCAAAACTCACAGTTACTGTATTAAATAAGTGATTTGTAACTGCTTAAAAGGGGCAAGTATTATAACAGAGCTGGCACACATTACCATGGACAAAGTAAGAGAATTCTTTACTTTTTTTCTCTAAGAAACTTATTAGCTTTGTAGACTCGGGGGAAGCTCTAAACAAATTACTGTTGTTATTTTAATTTAGGCAGAATAGTCAACAAAGTATGTTGTGTGAATAAGCTGGAAAAATATAAGCTACTGGTGGCTCCATGAAGTTCACAAATCACTGAGTGAGCAAATCCAAAGGACTTTTTAATGGGGCAGTGTCAGCCCAGATAGAGCTCTGTGATGTGCTGCCTCAAAGATCTGTCCTTGGCATTTGCCCAGTTTTCCTTAGGGACTGGAATAAGGACACAGAGGGAAGGACTGCCAAAGCTATGACTGATGGAATGAGGGTCCAAAAATTTGTGACAGGCTGGAATGATGAAACAAATCCAACCAAATAAAATACAACGAAGGCAAAGTAACCTATGTGGTAGTGTCTCTCTTTCTCTCTCTCTCTCACACACACATGTGTGTGCATACGTGTGCCCCTGCAGGATTGCTAGAGCGGGACCCGTGGGTAATAGTTGCCCACTTTAAAAAGTTTCATGGGTCCTAGATGACAACCAGCAACAACAGAGTCACCAGAATGATGTGGTTGGCCAAAGCTGAAGTGATCGATAAAAGAACAGAGCCTGGAAGAAAGGCTGTAAAATCCCTCTGCACACTGGACTGGGAGATCCTACTGGGGAATATGTTTAGTTTTGGATGCCAAGGTTTACCAGGGGAGCTGAGAAGAATTCCATCATTTCTTCATGATGCTAGAAGACTTTGAAATAAACAAAACCAAACTTCTGGAAATTTTCAGCTCTAATTTCACAGGATAGCCAGGAAAAGAAGTTGAAAAACTAAATGACACAGAAAACCACTTTTGAACATCTGAATAGCTTTCTTTTTTGTTTGTTTTTTGTTTTTTTTTGAGTTGGAGTCTCACTCTGTCGCCCAGACTGGACCTGCTGGGCTCTGGCGATCCTTCCGCCTCAGCCTTCCGAGTAGCTGGAATTACAGGCATGCGCTACCACGCCCGGCTGATTTTTTTGATTTATTGTAGAGATGAGGTCTCGCTGCCTAGCCGGGTCTCGAACCCGCGGGCTCAGGCAATCCACTCACCTCAGCCTCCCAAAGGCGCGGGATTACAGGCTGAGCCACTGAGCCCGGCTTGAATAGCTTTCTAGATAGCCATCAGGGAGGATTAAAACATAAAAATCCTGAGAATGAAAAAGGCCAAATTACTCTACATATTTTATCAAAAGGCAAATGGAGTACAATTTTCCTTATAAAATAAAAACAGCATTCCAAAGAAAATAACTTTTGAAAAGTGGTGCTAAGTTTTCCGGGAAAGAAATTGTTATTGGCTGGATTTAGTACCCCCAATCCAAAATTTCCATGTTGACATCCTAACCCTCAGGGCCTCAGAATGGGGATTGGAGATGGGGTCTTTGAAGAGGACATTAAGTTAACATGAGTTCATTAGGGTGAGTCCTAATCCAGTATGACCGGTGTCCTGATAAGAAGAGGAAATTTGGATAACAACAGAGGGAATATAAGAAGAGGAAATTTGGATAACAACAGAGAGATGGTGATGTGACTACACAGGGACAGATGGCCACCTGCAAGCCAAGGAGAGAGTCTTCGAGCAGACCTTGCCCCCACTGCCTTCAGAAGGGACCACCTCTGCTAATGCCTTGATCTCAGGCTTTCAGTCTCCAGAACTGGGAGAAAGTAAGTTTCTGTTGTTTTCTGTTGTTTTCGCCCAAGCCAACTAATACCAAAGTTGAGTGAGGGCTGAAGACAGTGGCTGTCCGCCAGCTCCAGCATTTGTCACCTGCCATGAGGATTGGCCTGAGAGTCATAATCTCCTCTTCAGCACTTTGAAGCACCTTCCTAAAGTCCCTGTTTCTCCTCTACCAGCTTTCCATTCCTTCTCGATCTTCAGGGAGCTTAATATGTCCCCTGTCACTTGGGATGTCTCTATTCCACACTTGAGTTCTGGCCTCCACTTTAGTTCTAGTTATTTATTACAATGTTTAGTTGAGCCACATAGAAGTTTTCAAACTTTTATAAAATCATATTTGTTCATTTTGTTTCTTGCCACATTTTGGTGAAGGACACAGTTTTCTACATTTGGGTTTCAGGTTTCTACTAGTGACTGAAGGCAATCAGCCCTGGGAAATTTAGCAGGTCCTGGATCCTCCCTGGACCTGGCTTGCCTTTGGGAGGGAAAGAAATCCCGTGGCTTTCCAGTCAGAGGTCAGGGTGGCCACATCGGGACTGCTGGAGATGCAGGCTGGATGCTGGGAGGGGGTCTCTGCCTCCTGACTGGGGTCATGAAAGAATAGTCACTGTCTGGCAGCAAAAAGCATGGCCTGAAGGAAGCTGCCTAGGGGCAAATGCGATCCTGCTAAGTTAATCAAGTTGTGGCTCATCACTCTATCACTTTTTCCCTAGCCGAGAATTCTCCAGAGCCTTTCCTGCCCCAGGGACCTTGACATCAGCAAAGGCCCTTTTGGAGTTGAATAAAGATTCATGTGAAGAAATAGCACAAATGCCGGTGAGATGGGGAACTTTGAGCCTTGCTTAGTTTTAAAGCACATGCTTTTTAAATGCAGTGTTTAATTCTCACAATTTTTAGATTTCAACATTTAATTATGAACACACTTCTAGTTGTTTCTGTTTCATTTTGTTTATTTCAATGTCTTTTGGGAGTATTCAATGCTGTGGGCACAATTCTGGGAATTGGGCTTATTATTTGGGCTCCTTCTCTAAGTGGACCAACAGATATTTATGAAATAGACTAAATATACAGCAAAAGGGTTAGCCAAAAGAGTCAACAGATGAGATTGGCTATTCAAAAACATGAAAAAAGTATGTGAAGTAACTGATAAAAAATAAAACTGCACGCACCTGCCATGCCAGACTTTGAAGCAGGTAAGAGTAGTTTAACTTGAATTCAACTGAATCCCATCCCATACTGCCAGGGACATTTCACAGATGGCAGCCTTATAGTTGTATTGTAGAAATATCTGTCAGTACTCATTTTTATTTAAGACTGGATTTAAGAGGGGAGAAATGTATGTCACGGTAGTGCTGCAAATTAATTCAGGCCACGATTCTATATGGTACAGCAATGGATTTCTGGTTCCCCTACTTTCTGGTTCTAGTGATGGGCAGATAAGACATTGGTCTGAGGCAAAATTATATACTTAACCAACTTTTCCTTTTATTGTAATAATGTGGTCCGCGTCATCACTTGTTAAATGTGAGTTTCAAGTGATTTTTGTCTTATAGTGAAGGTAAATATCTACCGGAAACTAATGATAGTGATGGTATCATGGTGCAAGTCCCAGAATTCCTACAGGCAAGCTGAATTTGGTTCAGGAAAAGAATGTTTGTGTAAGTGAATGTGGTGTGTGTGTGTGTGTGTGTGTGTGTGTGTGTGTGTGTGAAAATCCCTATTAAAATAATTAGGCACAACTGCTAAAGAATACAATTTAAACAGGATTTTTATTAGGGATTTTACTCTAATCATTAACTTTTCTTAATTACTGCTTAATTTAACTATTTTCTCTCTCAGGCAGATACAGACCTAAGCTTTCAAAATAATTTTAGAGTCAAAAGTTCTCTGAGCTGTACCTATTATTCTGATGCCTTAGAGTTTCAGAGCATGTTAGTGTTAACTCTTGTGGCCTTGAATAAATAAATGCATTGAGCTTTTATTAAGCAGTTAATCTCATTCATTCATTGATTCGTTCATTCATGCATTCATTGCCAGCCACGGGCCAAGCACTGGGGAAACAGTGGTGCATAAAACCAAGCATAGAACGTATTGTCACAGAGCTGAGAGTCAAGAGGGGAAAACACATTAGTCCAATATTCACATTTTTGAACCTCAAATTACAAGTTGTCCCCTCTCTGGAGTGGCACAGGCAGGAGGGTAAGCCTACTTGAGGACGATTCTATGCCACTGAGGTGGGAGAAAAGAGGTTCCAGGTAGAGGGAGTCAGAATCACTGAAGGAGACATTAAGGTTGTGTTTAGGGATTTTGGATTTATCCCAAGAGCTACAGGGGTGCAACATGCTCAGATTTGCATTTTGAAAAGATCACTCTGGTTGCAAAGTGGAGAACAGATTGGATTTGGGGAGGAGAAGAAGAGACAGGCTGGCAGCCTATTGAAATGTTATCCATGGAAAACATGTGTTAGGGATACAATTATGACTAAGACATGATAATCTGCTCTCAAGCATACTTAGTAAGGGAGGTAAAAATTAAGACAAAATTTGTTTAGTAGAAAAAATAGAGGAGAAATGATTAATTTTAGAGTTATTATAATTAATGGACGCCAAATAACTCTTCTATTTTCTTGAGTTCCTACAAAAGACAAAAACCAGGGAATGGGCAGCAGAAATTTATGTGGAAAAACTGGACTCTATTCTTACATTACTAAATAGAACATCGTAAGCTTAATTTCTCTAAGTTTCAATTTCCTTAAATCTGTGGTGTGTCTTTGTTCTCATTAAGCTATGAGAGAAGACATTTATGTGATAAATTAACTTCCATTAGGGTGTACCACTAGCTCCTAGTTAATTTTCACTGAAGTGTAAAGGGTTGATAACAGTAAAATATAGAGGTAGGAACCAAGATCCCTCTCTATTTTGTGTATTTATTTATGTATTTATTTATCTGAGAAAGGGTTTTGTTTTGGCAGCCTCAAATGCCTGGACTCAGGCGATCCTCCTGCCTCGGCCTCCCAAGTAGCTAGAACTATAAGCATGTACCACCACACCCAGTTAACTTTTTTGAAAACAAATTTTTGTAGAGATAGGGTCTTGCTTTGTTTCCCAGACTGGTCTTGAACTTCTGACTTCAAGGGATTCTCCCACCTCAGTCTCCCAGAGGACTGGGATTACAGGTGTGAGCCACCGTGCCCAGCTAAGATCACTCTTTACATCCTCAGGTGTATGCTAGTGTATGGGACATATTGTTGAATGAAAGTGAATTAAGGCCAGGTGCAGTGACTCATGCCTGCAATCCCAACATTTGGGAGGTGGAGGTGAAAGGATTGCCTGGGGTTTGAGACTAGCCTAGGCAACTTGGTGAGATCTCGTCTCTACAATAAATAAAAAAATTAGCCATGCATGGTGATGCATGCCTATGGTTCCAGTTACTTGGAAGACTGAGGAAAAAAGAACGCCTGAGCTCAGCAGGTCAAGGCTGCCATGGTTGTGAGCATGCCACTGCACTCTAGCCAGGGCAACAAAGTGAGACTCCAACTCAAACAAAACAAAACAAAAACTGAGTTCATTCTCCCAAGTTGCTTGTGTTTTGAAATAATATGTTTAATAGTAATATATGGGAAGAAATTTCTAATGGATAAATTTTTAGATAACTTGGCCAAAAGGTTGTAGAGATCATTTAAAGAAGTGTGGCCTTCCTGATATTTATCAAGACACAGTGACACGCAGGACAACTCGATCTAAATATTAGGCTTGGTCTGGCAATTTTCTTCCCCATGTCCAACTTCTTACTGTCACATCACAATTTTCTCATTATTCCCAGGAAAGCAGTGAGACTGATTTTCCTGTGTTGCTTACAGAATACATCATACATACACTGTAGGTTTCCAATTCAGAAATCTGGTAACTGTATGCTGTACTGGAACTGTGAAAAAGACAATTTGGACTAAATATTTTGAAAAAAAAAAAAAGAAAGCATTTAAAATCATCTTGCTTAGGACTCCCAGAATGCAAACTTATAAATGCAGTCTTTTGACCCTAGAGTAGTTTGTGGCATGATCCATTCTGTTTCCCAGAATCAATGTGTTATGGAATGTCCTGTTTAACTCACCAGATTTAAGGGTCATTCTTCCTGGACTTTTTCCTGGACTCTTTCCTAATCTCAATGCAGAGCATCTTTCTTTCTTTCTTTCTTTTTTTGAGTCGGAGTCTCACTCTGTCGCTCAGACTGGAATGCAGTGGCCACTCCCGGCCAACCGCAGCCTCGACCTGCAGGGCTCCGGCGATCCTTCCGCCTCAGCCTTCCAAGTACCTGGAACTACAGGTGCACGCTACCATGCCCGGCTAAGTTTTTTGATTTATTGTAGAGATGAGGTCTCGCTGCCTAGGCGGGTCTTGAACCTGCGGGCTCAGGCAATCCACTCACCTCAGCCTCCCAAAGGCGTGGGATTACAGGCTGAGCCACCAAGCCCGGCCAGAGCATCTTTCAACACAAGTTCCAGGCCTGGCTCTGAAATATTCTTATGTCTTGGGTTCAGTCCAGCAAATGCTCCATAAGAAGTCTTTCCTGGGGCCAAATTACAAGCCAGCTTCAATGGAGGAGGTTGAATGGCCCAGCCATTGCATGCCCATCAGGCTGGGTAAATATTAGTCACTGATGTTGGGAGTGGTACAGATCTTGTCTCTTGGTGATCTGATTTAACCAAGACCAGCCCATTTCTGTCTGGTGCTATAGAATGAATTTGAATAGGACGCATTTGGTGGACCCTAATAGTACAGCAATTAAATAAATTAAATATTTTTTGTTTACATGATTCAAAGGTAATACAGACCCTTTAAAAAAAATAGAGATGAACAAAGTAGTCAGGACCCAGTTTGGGTCACTTGGTGCTTCATAGCTCTTTGGGTCTTGATAGGCAGAGGAAATAGTAATGTGCTTTTGTTTTGCTTTTATCTGTGGTAACCTTATTTTCTTTTTTCTCCAGTGAAATGCAAAATACTATTACTAGGGGAAATTACACACAGTGAGAGCATCTTATTAACACATTGGCTGGGAAAACTTTTTTTTTTCCGGCCCCGTCCCTCCCCCATTGAAAACCCACTTTTAGTATGTCTGGTTGACAGTGAATATTGAGTCAGCATAAACACTGAGGCAGCAGTCGCCATCATGGCTGTGGGTTTCTGAAGGGACACTACCCCCACAGTAAAATGATCTCTTTGGGCCTGATTCAAATACAGGCACTACTTTTATTTTCTATTACTAATTAACTTAGCCTATTACTAGTTTTTACAACTGATAAATGCTACTAGCAAATTGTCTACTAATTTCTAATGCCCCAAATCCGTTAATTTACTTTTTTTTTCCTTCTTCCCTTTCACTTTTTAAATCCTTTGCTCCATTTTCATGCAGACCAAACTGTACTTCCCCATCAAGCATTCCCTGATTCCTCTGGCCATGATGGTTTTATACCTCTTAGTTTCCCCTCAGAGAGTACAATTCACCCCACTTCCCTCATAGTGCTGTGGGAAAAGAGATGCCACAATCCATTGGAATGAAAAGGATCCTGGACTTCAAAATGAAACTGTCACAAGTTTCTTTTTTTTGACTTAAAATTTTTAAGTTGGTGTTAAGATGCTGCTGATTTGATACCACATTTAGGTTTTTACACAAAACTGATCCAAAGACTTGGCCCACACTGCTCTCCCTTGTCCCCACAGTTCACACACAGACCAGAGAGCAGGCCACCTGTCCTTAGGAGGAGTGGACCCATTTACCTCAGTTAAGATTGGATCCAAAGCGATAACGGTTCTATGTGGATACGAAAGAGAAGCCAAAGGAAGAGCCAGACAACATAAAGGAATGAAGAAAAGAAAACAAATTCAAGGGGAGTAACGACGGGCCCCAAGTGGCCTTATTATATGAATAGACTGCAGATAACTACATCTTTCTACCGCAGCGCTTCATAAATTCTGTCATCTTGTTAGGATTGTCAGAAGCATGCTGACCTCACTTCCTCCATTAACGAGCTCTCCCTATTTTGAGGGGAAATTCTTTACGAACACACAGCCCAGAAACACCTCATAAACAGTGTGTCAGCCTTGTAATTCTGGAAGTAACGAATCCCATGTCAAGGAGAGGGACAGTGGCACTTCAGACACCAGCTGACCAGCCACAACTGGCCACAGAGAGGAGCCTGGCACAGTTATGGCTGGATAGTGGTAGTGAAGCAGCTGACAGAAGAGCGTTTAATCCCTGCTTACTGAGAAAGGTGTCAGAGGTAGATTGGTGGCTTTTCACACAATAACTGGGTCTCTTTTTATTTGCCTGGATGCTTCCTCCCTTCCGTAAGACAGACCCTGACTCTGTCTTACCGAAGAGAGCCTTTCTGTGTGTGTTTTCAGACTCTGACACAAAGCACGAGAGTCAGAGTCTGGAACATGCTACAGAAAGGGCTCATTTGTGGACAGCCCACTCTGATGTTTTGTTTTCGTTCTTGAGAGCCACTGCAAGACTCCAGCCACCCCTCCAGACCCTCCATCTGATTCTCTTATTTCAGGCTAGATGAGGAAAATAACTTTACGTTCCCAGTGATCCAGGATGGATTAACTGGTCCAAAATTGCATTCTGCTTCTATGAGACTGAGTTTTTGCTGAAGTCTCTAGTACAGTCATGAAAAAGAGTCTCGACTCTATAAAGGCAAGAAAAACTCCCCACGGTCAGCTTATGCACCGGGTGAGCTCCATAAAGTTTCTCTTGCTGACTTGCCTCGGTTTTAGTGTCTTGAGACAAACCACGTCAAATTATATATAAAAACAAAGCATCCTGAATGCCAAGGAAGACCTTATCTCTTATTCCTAAGGTGTTTCCTTTCGCTCCTCAGCGAGCTACTTTTCACCCTTGTTGATTTACACTCTCTCGGTGGACACAAAAGGTGGACCGAGCACAAACTGTTTAGTGCTTGCATTGGTGCTTTGAGCAGATAATGAAAACAGCTCGGTGACCTGGACCCCCTGCCCTTTCTTTTCTATAATGATGGCACGGAAACCCTTCACAATGCACACGGTAATCAGAGCCTGTGGACAGGGAATGGATTCATCAAAATTCATTGGATGCATTTTTGGGGCGGGTGGAGGTGGAGAGTAGAGAGGCAGGCAGGAAGAAGGACTCAGCATTCACCCCCGCTCTTGCAGACTTCACATCTAGCCCGTGCCGGGTGGAAGGTGTGAAGGGGCATCAGTTATTTTCCGTTGCTATTTTGGTCAGCCACATAAAAAATATCCCTGACAATTCTCAATTGCATGTATAAACCATTTTATGGCTGTTGGTCTTGTTGCTGCTCTCCTCTCTTTCTCAGTTTTTCCCCCTTTCTGAGTATCCCATATTTCCTCCTCTCTGCTATATCCAACATAAACATTTATCTTCTCAGACCATGTATTCAAAAAAAAGGTAAAGGGAATAGTAAAAATACAGAGTCAAATGTGAGTGGCAGAGCTATAATTCTTTATGAAGTAGCAGGTAAGATTGATTGTCAAGGGTCAAAAGGCTAGGTCAAACTCCGCTCATTCGTCAGCTGAATGTCATTTTTGTTTTCCCTGTCACCAGATAGCTTTAAAAAAATTGCAACTCCTTCCTCATTATCTGGGACTTGGCTCCTTTTCTGCCATCCAGTATTAATGAAACCATGCTTCAAGCCTGGCCCTCATCTTCTGAGGTTCTTCTTCACGTGCTGTCTTCCTTTCTAAAGCACTACAGAGAAATCGCCATTTCAAAGACCATTTTCTCCCACAGCCACATTGGGAAATTGCCACAAGAGTGCGAATGACTTGAAAACGCACGCGAGGTATAAACGTTTGAATGAACAAAAATGTAATTAAATCATAGCAGGTGTAAAGCTTGTGATCCAATGTAATTGGATGGTGGCAATATCTTTGCATATCATAAAGAGGAAAACTAAATGAGATGTAATATCTGGAAGCCATCTAAACTTATGTGTCATAAATAAAGCAAAAAAAAATCCCTTTATAATTACAACAGGTAACAACAACATAATGCAAAACCTAAAATAATACATTGATTTCACTGGGAGTCTAACATGTCATCCATAGCAGGTCAAATGTAGGTTAAGACTATCAAATAATTTCACCTCCAAAAGATTCATTTAATTAGCTCATGTTTAATTATTCTAAAGTGAAAGAGTGATGATTAGTTAGATAGGAATTAATTTGTGAATTTTTAAGCACAGACCTGCCAAATGCTACAAGTTATCAGCTAAAAGAGGTAACTCAAGAAACACAAATTTAAATCCACAGCTAGATAACAGTTTAAAGTTTAAACCTTAAGCAATGATGACTTCCTTATTTTGTAACCCTGCTGTTTTTTTCTCTGTCTTCTTTGCCTCTAAATAATGTTAGTGCAGAGACCTGGACCAAAGTGGATTGATAAATCTAGATTAGAATTTTCCTTATAGTAATGATATTATTTGACCAATCATCTAATCTCTGCAAGTACTTATAATTTTCATTAGCCCATCTCATTCTTATTGGTTGGAAGAGTCTTACACGAGCCAGTGAGTTTTTCTTTATTTCTATTTTACGATCACAAGATTGCATTCCCTAAAAGAGGGCAAGTCACCACAGAAAGTCCTGCAGAGTATCTCAGGAAGTTGCAAAGAGAGGGTATAATTGGATCTGCAAGATCAACACATGATCTCCTTCTTAAGGAGGAAAAAATAATGATGACAACAACAACAACAACAAAAACGCTTAATGAAATTCCAGGCTAATTTCAGTTTACCTAGAAATGATAATTAACTTCGGGTAAAGCATCTATTGATTTTGTAGCACAATATGTTTGGTCCCTGAAAAATGGCACTTGCAAAACCATTCATCAGGTTCAGCTTTAAGAACTTGATTAAAAGGAGTATGACACAATCATGTTTAGAATCTGGAATATCAGAGCATAAAATTCAGAAATCAGACTCTGTACGGGGAGTGGGGAGACTCGCCTCTGGAAGCCTGAAGCTTTTAGCTCTGTCCCAGGGAGCTACTCAAGGAGAAAGATGAAAGGAAGAGGTAGACTGCAGTAACAAGAATCGGCTGGGGTGAGACTAGGATTCTGAATGGGGCTGAATGGGGACGGGTAGCCCTGGGGATAAGAGTTGTGAAGAGCAATTCAGAAGACAGACTAATATGAAAGAGGAAGTTGACCAAGCCAAAGTAAGAGTAGTTTTAAAAAACTTATATCCCTGTGTATACACACACAAAAAAGGAATCAAAATAAACTTATGTGAAAACATATATTGTACCTTGTCATATTTTTTTTCTAACATTGGATGGTGCTTTATTTTATGTTTCTAATTAAATAGAAATGGTTTTATGTTTTGTTATTCTGAGTCTTATTCTTTGTAAGTGTCACTGAGACTTCTTGGTGGTGAGTACTAAGGCCTGAGTCCAAGTTGTTAGGCTAGGATGACTTAATGGCAACACTGCTCACACAACTGACAGCAAATGTGAGGAGGAACATAGCCCAGCGATGACATAATAAGCCCCATGAAGACTGCCCTAAACTACAAATAATAATGGAAATGTAACATCTCTGACTGTAAATGACCTATATTCTATACTATAAGGCTAGAGTATTGGTTCTAATGGACTATCAAAATCAAGGCCAACTATTTTGAACCATAAGTTCAGATTATTGAAGAAATCTGTTAAAAACTGACTATATACATTTTCTTTTAAAAGATCATCTTGTAGCCGGGCTCGGTGGCTCAGCCTGTAATCCTGCGCCTTTGGGAGGCTGAGGTGAGTGGATTGCCTGAGCCCGCGGGTTCGAGACCCGCCTGGGCAGCGAGACCTCATCTCTACAATAAATCAAGAAATCAGCCGGGCGTGGTAGCGCATGCCTGTAATTCCGGCTACTCGGAAGGCTGAGGCGGAAGGATCGCCGGAGCCCAGCAGGTCGAGGCGCGGTGGCCGGAAGCGGCCACTGCACTCCAGTTTGGGCGACCGAGTGAGACTCCAACTCAAAAAAAAAAAAAATAAAAAAAAAAAATAAAAGATCATCTTGGTGTTTGATAAATGATCAACAACCACCCTGGAATTGTGAACAGGAACTGGATCACTGAATAGACATATCAGAGAAAAGTGATAGATTATATTTTTCACAACTGAATCAAAATGCTAAAAGACTTCGACAATTTTAATGTAAGCATCAATAGAAAAAATGTGAAGTTGTGCTTTTAGGCAAAACAAAACCAAACTATCCAACTATGAGGTCAGGAAAACTTGGCTTAATAGCAGTGTATATACATAAACAAAATATTTTAGTTGACTATAACCCAATAATTTGATCTGCCTATAAAATGGTCATGTGGTGGGTAGTTTAATGGCTGGAATAGACTTGAAATCCAAGATACACCAGTCCATCTGGGCCTTGCTGTCTAGTTTCCAGTGCTGAGGAGTGGCCCCTGGGAAATGTGCCTTGTGCTGGATAATGGTGGGGTTGGAGGACCCATGACCAGACAGAGCTGCTGGTGGTGCCTTTCAGAGGCAGCCAGAGGGAGGATCTAAGGAGGAGGGACCATCGGGGGAACTAATGGGCAGAAAAGGGAGGCCGGAGTCCTGCCTTAAAATATTTCAAGATATTCTCATGAAGAAAAAGGAATTCTATTTAGGGAGTGTAGTTCTAGTTTAGGGCAAGATTGGTAGCATTGCTTGGGAAAAGGAGAAAGGAAGGCCTTGAACTCAAAATAAAATAAAACCTTAAATTTTTGATTCTAAGGATGAAATGTGCTATCTTGAGAATCATTGACCACCTGCTGGTGGGTCCATATAGGCAGAGACTGGGTGAACAGCTGTTACAGAAAAGATGCCCAGATTGGATAAGGGCTCAGAGTAGATGTCCTCTAAGGCTTGTATATAACTATGTTTCACTGATCAGCATCTTCTTTGTGCCAGATACTCTGATTCAGTGAAGCTTCTGGTGTTGTCAACATCCACATGATATGCTCATTCAACTGCTCTTTTATTATGTGTTTTCTACTGACTGTAATTGGAGAACGGATTGAAAACTTGTCCCTTTGCTCACTATGATGATGGCAGACATTGTAGGAGAGATGACTCATGACCTGTGCTTCAATGATGGACTTGCAAACCAACTAGCCAGGTAGTTATACAAGGGGGATGCCAAAAAACCTAGAATTTTCTTTTGGAGGTGGTACAGACTTTTCCCTTGTAGTACAGACTTTCCCACTAGGTAAGTGTTCTAGGAACCCATTGGCATCAGTGTACCAGCTAGCATTTCATGAGCAGCTACATCTGGCTTCAGTGAATTACTTTTTTTTTTTGAGATTCTTTCAATGTGTTTGCCCATTTCATGATGGGTGATTTACACATCTGTCCATACTGCACTAAATATTCATCAGTCTTTGACCAAAAATGGCAGGACCCCCATGCTCTACCCTCCTTATTCACCTGATCTTACCCTGAACAACTAGTTTTTTGTTTCCCTGAATGAAAAAAAATCCTTAAAGGGAAACATTTTGCTAATATTGAAAAGGTGAAACAAACAAACAAAAACGCAGAAGAATTAAAAGTCATCAAAACTGAAGAGTTTGGGCAACCTCTTCAGGTCTCCTCCCACTGTGGGAGCTTTTCTGTCCTCTTAATAAATGCTGCTTTCTGAAAAAGAAAAAACTGAAGAGTTCAAAAACTGTTTTGAGCAGTAGGAAAAAGTGTCTTGATAGGTGAATTGCCTCACAGGGAGAGTACTTTGAAGGTGACTGAAGTTTAAATGTGTAATAATAAAAATGCAATTTTTTTGTAAATAAATTACAGATATTTTGGGGTTTCCCTTGTATATCTAAAAAGCATTTAAATTTTCCCCATCAAGGTTTCTATGAAGAGAAAGTTGATATGCGGTGAAGAAGATAAAAGTCAACATTTGTTGAATGCCTGCTACTTGTGAATCACTATGTGGGAAGCTCTATATTAGTTCATTCTTTGTCCTGTGAGATAGGCATTATTATGCTACTGTTACAAATGAAAATATGAAAGCCCAGAGAAGTGAGGTGATTTTCCTGGTGTCACATAGTACATAGAGGCAGAGCTGGGTATGTCTTAATGCAAAGCTGAAGGTCTTGACACTACCTCTCATTGCCTCTGGGGATAGTCCATTGAAAAAAATTGCTAACATTACCTTTTTTTTTTGCGTTGGAGTCTCACTCTGTCGCCCAGACTAGAGTGCAGTGGCACGCTTCCAGCCACTGCAGCCTCGACCTGCTGGGCTACCGCAGCCTCGACCTGCTGGGCTCCGCAGCCTCGACCTGCTGGGCTCCGGCGATCCTTCTGCCTCAGCCTTCCAAGTAACTGAAACTACAGGCACACGCTACCACGCTTGGCTAATTTTTTGATTTATTGTAGAGATGAGGTCTCTCCAAGTTGCCCAGGCAGGTCTCAAACCCGCGGGCACAGGCAATCCACTCACCCCAGCCTCCCAAAGCGTGGGATTACAGGCTGAGCCACCGAGCCCGGCTACATTATCTTTTATAATGCAAATCTTTGAGTATAATTGAAAGAAGATTAAATAATTTAAAAAAATTAGAAAGCAGATGTGCTTATAAATCACCCATTATGAAATGGGCAAACAAGTTGAATCTCCAAAAAATAATAATTCTCTGAAGCCAGATGCAGTTTCTCATGAAACACTAGCTGATACACTGATGCTGATGGGTTCCTAGAACACTTACCTAATAATTCAAAATGTGGGTTTTAAATGTTGTCTTAGTTTTCCAAATGGATCTGCTGTTTCATCTTATTTAGGCAAATTGTGGTCATTGTTATGAGGCTAGCCATCTACTCTGCATGCCTTTGACTCCTGAATTTCCCAACCAATAATCTCCCTATTAGCAGCTTTTATACAGGTTCAATCAATAAACATTGATGCTAGAAAGCCCAACTGAGCCCTGACTGTATGTGGAGCCCTGGACTGGGTGCTGTGAATACCCTCTAGGCCAGCAGTTCTCAATTCATGTGCCCATGGATCACCTGGAGTTCTTGAGAAAAATGCAGGCTCTGATTCACTAGATCTGGGCTGAATCATATATTCTCCATTTCTAACCAGCTCCCAGGTGATCTTGGAGAAGCAAGGCTCTTGGGAACCAAAGAACAATCATGGCAAGACAGGTAAGATTAGATCATTATATGACTGACCCAAAGTTTTTCTCTGTGTGTGTCTTCTGGAATCTGAATGTGAAAGGCAAGAGTAAACACATTTAATAAGAAATAAGCCCTAAATAAAAGATAGAATAGACAAACAGCACACAGAACATTTAGAGTGTTCTACATGCATGAACAGAGCATATTTAATTTTCAAAATGGTTAGGGGAGGTTGGTAGATGATGACGTTCCCCATCTTTTGGATGAGAAAGCTAAGACCTAGAGAGGATGAATAACACAGCCAGGAGCAACTACAAATATGAACTTTAGTTTTAACACATTATGCATTAGAGGAGGTATAACACTGTGAGAAGAATCCAGGAGAGGGAACCAGAACGTTGGGGTCTAAAAGCCATATCACAGGCACGGTCCTTTGGAAAACTATGATATTTAACCTGGATTTAGAATGATCTTCCTTATAGTTTTCTTCAGATATTAGATGATCTGGTATGTGGAAGGAGAAGTAGGTCTATTTAGATAACTATTTGCAAACATTGCTTGTTGGGCTATTAATCTTGAGAGATGCTGTGTAGGAAATAAGGGATGCTGTGTGTATGAGTATTCTTTGTACCTGTTCCAGATAAAGATTCACAGCATCCATTTGCCTATTAAAGGCCCTGAGAAGTCCCTAGGGAAGCAGACTCTTGACATCTTTTAAGTTAGGAAATTCATTCTTATTTGACCACACACTCCCTCTCTCCCTTTTAAACAAATAATATCTCTTAACATCCCATGAAACAAATTAGCATCCTTATGACACACTTTGGAAAACGCTGATGTCAACTAATGCGGTAGGAGCAACAAGTGAAAGTTTCAGGGAGCAAATTTCTGAGTAATATAAAGGAGAATTTTCTAACAATCTGACCTGTCCAAAATAAACTCCCCATCACCAAATATGTTCAAGGAAAGGCTAGAAGATTCTATCTGAGGGAACACTGAACACATCTGGAAAGACACGCCATCTTACCGAACTGGTGACTGGTGCTAGAATATCACCAGCATTTTATATTGTCTTGTTGGTTCTGCCACTTAGTTTGACAGTAAGACTAAAACCATGCTATGGTATTGAAACCAATGACACTGGAAAATAATGTTATAAAAAGGCTGTCATTAAATTATTTTAGATTCATTGGTGAGAGGCAGGATGTTTTCTCCTCACAAACCAAGAGTACCTCAGTCATCCTGCTACAGAAATACGTTTGCAATCCTTGGCCTGAATCACAGCTCCAGAGTCTCTGAATCTAGGGAAGGTATCCTTGAGGCCCATCTTGTAGGAATGCAGGATAGATATGTGCCTGTATGAGCATAATTTCAGTTTCCCTCTCCATTTTCCACTTGCAGGTAACTCTCTCACCATCTCTCTGGGGGGTAGAGTTCCCATAACAAGAGAAAAGCTATTTGGTCAACAATTAGAGATGAGGCTTCAAATGCAAATGCCTATTCATTCATTCATTCACTAATTCACTCTATCAGTCAACAGTTATTGGGAACCAATGTGTGCCTCATAGAGATACATCCTTCCTTCCTTCAGGGAATAAATATGTATTCCTGAAAACAGGTTTAGATATGAGGATGGGGAAGAAGGCACCAGAAGTGGAAAGGATGCAGAGAAGCTGATAGAGATGGAAGAACACAGAGATGCTGGGGATGATATTGAGAAACCTCAGTGTCTCATGTAGAGCCAAGGGTCAGTGCTATTAGGGCATTTTATATAATTTCAGATTTCCTCTCTAGTTTAGTGGGATATATATTTCCTCAAAATTGATCTTATATGATTTAAAAACTAAAGTTTTATTTAATTCTTCAACAGTGGAGTGTTTTAGTTTTATAAAATGTTAAAATCCATACCTTTGAAATCCAGGTTTTAGAAATACTGGCTAGCAATTGGGTTCAGCACAAATATCATTCTTTGAGATAAGCTGGCAACTCTGCCTATATTACCAAGTAGGAATGCATGAATCTTTGCTGCCAGCTATGGAAATAAACCACATATTCAAAGGGCTTTTTCGCCAGTGGGTCAGTTGGTCAGAAAACTATGGTGACTAAAACAGCAGGTGCAATTGGGGTGGTGGCTATACATCTTGGTTTTCTGGAGCAGTGTTGAAAAATATCCTGTCCCTTTGTAGATCTATGCATCATACACTTAACCAACCATGGTATCAGAGTTTTCAGTGAGAAATATAATATCTACAGCGAGGAAGTACTTTACAAGAGGCAGAAGATGAGTTGCAATCTTTACAGGAGGAAAAATCCAACAAATATAGCCGTGACAAATTAGAAAAAAATACTGTTGATTAGAGATCTGAAGCCCTGGGGGGTGAAAATCCAGGCTTTGTCACTTTCTGTATGACCAAGGCACGCCACTAGAACAGCCTAGGTTTCCTTATCTGTAAGATGGGATGTTATAATCCCCTGTGATGGATGCACACTGTGGACTTGAGAACTGTGTGGAGATCCCTATGACTGAAGTTGATTGGCACAGAGGAAGAGAAGCCTCCAGTCTTTTCATGAACCCCACAGGCCTGGCCTATGAGACGCTGCAGATGCTTAGACCCACTCAGACCATCCATGATGTTGAGGGCTACATATGAGGGGGGACCCCCCAGAAAACCAGAATTATTTTTGGAGGGCAGGCCTCTTGTAGTACAGGCTTCCCCTGCTAGGTAAGTGTTCTAGGATTCCATTGGCATCAGTGTACAGCTAACCTTGTTGTGAGAAGCTGCTGTCAGCTTCAGAACTTTTTTTTTAAAATTCTTTCAAGGCATTTTCCTATTTCAGGATGGGTGATTTATGAGCACACCTGTCCATGCTATACTGAGTATTCGGCAGTCTTTGAGCAAAAAACAGCATGCTACTGATCCCCCACCCCCCCCATTCACCTGATCTTGCCCTGAGCGACTTTTTTTTTTGTTTCCCCAGATGAAAAAAGCCCTTAAAGGGAAATGTTTTGCCAATATGGAAGAGTTGAAAGAAAAATTCAAAGAAGCACTAAAAGGCATCAAAATCGAAGAGTTAAAAACTGTTTTGAGCAGTGGAAAAAGCATCTCAATAGGTGCATTGCATCAAACAAAGAGTACTTGGAAGATGACTGAAGTTTAAACATGTAATAATAAATACACAATTTTTTATAAATAAATTCTGGGTTTTTTGTGTTCCCTCATATACTCAGAGATCTTTATGATAAGAGGAGGAGGAGACAGCCTCTGAAATGATAATATATATTCTCACCTCCCTTGACTGAAGTTAACTTGACTTAGGAAGAAAACCCATTTCTTATTTCTTGAGTGGTATGGAGAAGTCCAAATCTGTTATGATTTTAATGGCAAACACATTAAAATCCCAAACAAAAAGTATTTGAAAGCTAACACACAGAAGGAGTGTTTGTCCAAAGGGTATAGTTTCTTACTCCCACTCAAGAGGCAATATTAGTATTTTAAAGAACAAAGATCAAGTTAAATGTTCAGTGCTACAATGTGCTGTCGCCAAGTATGTCAGGATATTTATAAACAATTCAAAATATGAACTGTTTTCCAGACAGCTGGTCATATGTACATTAAAGTAGTTATAATACCTTGTCAGGAGAAATTTCCTCAAGCACATTCACTGGAGAAAATACAGGTAAGCATGTCAGCCTTTTCAGACGTCACCAGATCCCTTTATCTTGTGAACAGCTACCACCAAAGCTGCAAAACCCATAGAAAGCCAGAACTCACAGTTTATTGCATTCCCTTCTTATAAATTTCTTGCCTATTGTAAGACTTTGGGCTATAAGCTTGTGTTTATATATACAGAGTTGCATCAGTTAAACCTGGGAAGCATTGAATGAAACCAACCAGATTTTTTTTTTTTGAGTTGGAGTCTTACTCTGTCGCCCAGACTGGAGTGCAGTGGCCGCTCCCGGCCACTGCAGCCTCGACCTGCTGGGCTCTGGTGATCCTTCTGCCTCAGCCTTCCAAGTAGCTGGAACTACAGGCACGTGCTGCCATGCCCAGCTAATTTTTTTTTTTTTTTATTGTAGAGATGAGGTCTCGCCAAGATGCCCAGGCGGGTCTTGAACCCGCGGGGCTCAGGCAATTCACTCACCTAGGCCTCCCAAAGCGTGGGATTACAGACTGAGCCACCGAGCCCGGTTACCAACCAGATTGTTAACAAATATATTAAGAGTAATCCTGTGCCTTGGGAGGCTGAGGTGAGTGGATTGCCTGAGCCCGCGGGCTCAAGACTCGCCTGGGCAACTTGACGAGACCTCATCTCTACAATAAATCAAAAATTAGCCGGGCGTGGTAGCGCGCGCCTGTAGTTCCGGCTACTTGGAAGGCTGAGGCGGAAGGATCGCCGGAGCCCAGCAGGTCGAGGCTGCGGTGGCCAGGAGCGGCCACTGTACTCCAGTCTGGGCGACAGAGTGAGACTCCAACTTAAAAAAAACCCAAAAAACAAACAACAACAACAACAAAATATGCTAAGAATCTGTCTTAATCATGTGCACATTGGAAAAATTTATCTCACTAACAAATCTCTTTTGCAAAGGAATTTCCTGCCTTCTTGAGAAAGTAGGATCTTGATAAGACGCACAGGACTGGGTTGTGGTATAGGGGAAAGGCTCAGACGTGGAGACAAACAGATGGGGCTTGCATCCTGGTTCTGCCACTAACTAGAAATGTGCTTAAGTAAGCCACTTAAGTTGCCCGAGATTTTGTATCCTCATTTACAATAATTGCAATAATAATGCATGTCTCACATTTTTAAAGTTAGGAAGGAAAATGAGTGAAGTGTCTTTATCCAGAAACTGTTTTTTTGGATCATGTTCAATGTGCAAAATCCATGAGTCTTAGGAATAAATTAAAGCAAGCTTAAAAAGTCATGATTTGCTCAATAGTCAAAAGGGTGAAACAACCCACGCATTCATTGACAGATGATTGGATTAAAAATGCTATGAGATACAAAAATAAATTTAAAAATACAACGAAATAGTATTTAGCCCTTAAAAGGAAATTCTGCCACCTGGGCAATTTGGCGAGACCTCATCTCTATAATAAGTCAAAAATTAGCCGGGCGTGGTAGCATGTGCCTGTAGTTCCAGCTACTTGGAAGGCTGAGGCGGAAGGATCACCGGAGCCCAGCAGGTCGAGGCTGCGGTGGCCGGGAGTGGCCACTGTACTCCAGTCTGGGCGACAGAGTGAGACTCCAACTCAAAAAAATAAAAAAAAAAAAAAAAAAAAAAATAAAAGGAAATTCTGACACATACTACAATATGAATAAAACGTGAAGACATTATGCTAAATGAAATAAGCCAGTCACAAAATGACAAAACTGTATGATTTCATTTACATGAGGTACCAAGAATAATCAGATTTGACAGAAAATAGAACAGTGGTTGTCAGGTGCAGGGTAAATGGTAAGTTTTTGTTTAATGAGTACAGAATTTCAGTTTGAGTTGATGAAAAAGTTCTGGAGGTTGATAGCAGTGCTGGTTTCTGATCAGTGTGAATGTACTCCATGCAACTAAAATATAAACTTAAAAATGCTTGGCAGCTAGGCAAGATAAATAAAGGGCATCTACATTGAAAAAAAAGAAGTCAAACTGCCCCCATTTGACTATGACATGAATCTCTCTCTCTCTTTCTCTCTGAAAGGGGACCCCCAATACTGGAATTTATTTATTAAAAAAATGTGTATTTATTCTTACATGTTTAAACTTTAGCCACCTTCAAAGTACTCTCCATTTGATGCAATGCAACTATCAAAATGCTTTTTCTACTGCTCAAAACAGCTTTTGAACTCAACAATTTTGATGACTTTTAGTGCTTCTGCTGTTTTTTGTTTCACCTCTTCCAAATCAGCAAAACATTTCCCTTTGAGGACTTTTTTTCCTCTGGGAAACAAACAAAAAGTCGTTTGGGGTCATATCAGGGGACTAGGGAGGGTGGGACATGGGAGTCATGCCCTTTTGGGTCAAAAACTGCTGAACACTCAACACAATGTGGGCAGGCGTGTTGCCATGGTGGAAGAATGAGACACCTGTTTGCCACAACTCAGGGTGTTTTACCACAAATTGTGACACAACTTTGTTAAGACTTCCAGATAAAAACTGTGTTTGATCATTTGATCCAGAGGAACAAATTCCGAGTGTACTACAAGGGGCTTACCCTCCAAAAGACAATTCTGTTTTTTGGGGGTGATCTCTCCTCATATACCCCTAAAGACTCCAGAAAAAACTGTTAAAAACTAATGAACAAATTCAGTAAAGTTCAGTCTGTAAAATCAACACACAAAAATCAGTATTTCTATATGCCGATGGCAAACTATCGGAAAAAGAAATCAAGAAAGCAATCCCATTTATGATAGATTTAAAAAAAAGTTACCTAGGAATAAAGTTAATACAGGAGGTGAATAATCTCTACAATGAAATTTATAAAATATCAATAAAGAAATTGAAGAGGACACAAAGGAAAGATAGTCTGTGTACATGGATTAGAAGAATTAATATGGCTCAAATGTCTATAATACCTAAAGTGATCTACAGATTCAGTGCAATCCCTATCAATAACATCCTTCACAGAAATGGAACAAACCATCCTCAATTCATATAAAATCACAAAGACCCCAAACAGCCAAAGCAATTTTGAACATCAACAACAAAAAAACTGGAGGCATCACACTATTGGACTTCAAAATATACTACAAAGCTATAGTAACCAAAGCAACATGGCTTTGTCATAAAAATAGACACACAGATCAATGTAAAAGAATAGAGAACAGAACATGCACTTACAACCAACTGATTTTTTTTTTTTTACAAAGGTGCCAAGAACATATTGGGGAAAGGGCACGCTCTTCAATAAATGTTGTTGGGAAAACTGGATATCCACATGCAGAAGAATAAAACTAGACCTCCATCTCTCACCATATAAAAAAAAACTAAAAATGAATTAAAAGCTTACACATAAGACCCAGAATGATAAACCTACTAGAAGAAAACAGGGGAAACAGGTCATGACATTGGTTTGAACAAAAATTTTTTGGAGAAGACCTAAAAGTACAGACAACAAAAGAAAAACAGACAGATGGGATTATATCAAACTAAAAAGCTTTTGCACAGCAAAGGGAACAATTGACAGAGTGAAGAGACTACCTACAGAAGGGGGTGAAATATTTGCAAACTATGCATCTGACAAGGGGTTAATATCCAGAATATATAAGCAACTCAGACAACTCAATACCAAAATAACACAAAATATGATTTAAAAATGGGCAAAAAACTGAACAGACAGTTCTCAAAAAAAGACATACAAGTGACCAACAAGTATATGAAAAAATAGTCAGCACTATTAATCATCAGAGAAATGCAACTCAAAACCACAATGAGATATCATTTCATTCCAGTTAGAATGGCTCTTATCCAAAAGGAAAAAAACAAACAAAAAACGAATGCTGGTATGGATGTGGAGAAAGGGAAACTCTTTTTTTAAAATTTTTAAAATTTTTTTGAGCTGGAGTCTCACTCTGTCACCCAGACTGGAGTGCAGTGTCCACTCCCGGCCACCGCAGCCTCGACCTGCTGGGCTCTGGCGATCCATCCACCTCAGCCTTCCAAGTAGCTGGAACTACAGGTGCGCGCTACCACGCCCGGCTAATTTTTTTTGATTTATTGTAGAGATGAGGGCTCACCAAGTTGCCCAGGCGGGTCTCGAACCAGTGGGCTCAGGCAATCCACTCACCTCAGCCTCCCAAAAGCGTGGGATTACAGGCTGAGCCACCGAGCCCGGCCGAGAAAGGGAAACTCTTATACGCTATTGGTGGAAACGTAAATCGTCAGAGTCCTTATGGAAAACAGTATGAAGTTTCCTCAAAAAATAAAAAAAGAACTACCAAACGATCCATCAATCCCCCTACTGTGTATACATCCAAAGGAAATGAAATCAGTAAGTCAAAATGATATCTGCACTCCCATGTTTATTTTAGCACTATTCACAATAGCCAGGATATGAAATTAACCTAAGGGTCCACAACAGATAAATTGATAAAGAAAAGGCAGTATATATACATGATAGAATATTATTTTACCATTAAAAAAATGAAATCCTATCATGTGCAGAAATGTGGATGAACCTGGAGGACATCATGTTAAGTAAAGCAAGCTGGGAACAGAAAGACAAACACCGCATGATCTCACTTATATGTGGAATCTTAAAAAGCTGGTCTCATAGAAGTTGAGAGTTGATAATAATGGCTATCAGAATAATAATGGTTATCAGAGGCTGGAGAGGGGTGGGAGGTGGGGAATAGAGAGAGGCTGTCAATGGGTACAATGTTACAGTTAGACAGGAGGAGTAAGTTCTGGAGTTCCATTGCACAGTGGGATAACAATACTGTAATGTACATTTCAAAATTGCTAGAAGGAAGATTTTGGATGTTCTAACCACAAAGGAATGATGAATGTATGAGGTGATGGGTATGCTAAACACCGATTTGATTATTATGCAATGTATATATGTATTGAGACATCACACTGCGGCTCATATATATATAACTATTATGTAAATTAAAAACAAAATTTTAAAAATGATTAATTTTATGTATATTTTGCCAAAATTTTAAAAAAGAAGAACCTAAACATTTAAAAAATCATAATTTGTAATGAACTTGTTTTCATAGGTCTTGTATTTTCTGATTATTTCTCCTGTATTTTCCACTAGTAAATATTAAAACTTTTAAAAGATGTGTTTATCTTGCAAAGTGTCCTTTAGTGCTACCCTAAGAGATTTGGCACAAGCGTTCTCCAGATTCTAGCAAGATCTTGAATGTTTAAAAAATCTCTAGTGTCTTCCAACTTATGAGGAGCACTACATTTTAGGAACCTAAAATATGGCATCTGATGATTACTTTGTAGGCAGAAGATATCTCCACTCATGGTTCCTTCTAGCGTTTCAGTTGTGAGTTGCATGAATTCCTAAAGCAATCAGTATATTAACTTATTTCTTCTTGGCTGCATTATCTTACGCATTATCTTGTTGCATTAGTTTTCTTCCTCCATTATGCTGTCCAATTATCTAGTGTGAGTTTTCAGTAAAAGAACTCCCATCCCACTTCACTGCCCCCTTAAATTACCTGTGAGGAATATATCAAATACATAATTTCAGAAAGTATTCATAATTATTTCCATTACCAACACACAGCTGTAATTGCCTCTTAAGCAATTTTCAGAAGCAATCGAAAGGAGAGTAAGTTCCAGAGACATGGTCCATTTGAATCTTTATCCTTGGGTTTGTATTAAGTCTAGTGGCATAGTTTCGGATTCTGGGGTTCCTATAAGGTCAGATGGGAATGCTTGGGGGAGAGGGAGAAAAAGGAGACAGCACGGATTGTCATTCCTTGGTTGAACACACACGTTTGGTCACTGTTATGGCCCCCAGGGTTGTGTCTGACAATAGATTGAGCAAACCATCTTCGTACACCCTAGGGGAGCACGGGTTTAGCACACACCAAAACTTTGCACTTGTTATTTCTCATGTGTTCAATTAAATACTCTCACAAAGACAGGCTGAAATCCTGATCTTCAGTACCTCAGATGTGACCTTACATGGAATGAGTGTCTTTACAGGGGTAATCACATTAAAATGAAGTCCTGAGGGAGGACTTCTCCAATATGAACTGATGTCCTAATAAAAGAAAATATTTTTATTTCACACACAGACATGGACATACACAGAGGAAAGACAGTTATGTGAAGATGAGAATGATGCATCTACAAGCCAAGGAAGGCCAAAGATTGCTGGCCACTGCTAAAAGAAAGAGGCAAGAAAGGACTCCCTTACAGACTTCAGAGGGAGCATGACCCTTAATCTCAGACTCCAAGCCTCCAGAACTGTAAGACACTGAATTTCTGTTGTTTTAGATCACCCAGTTTGTGGAACTTTATTACAGCAGTCCTGGGAAACCAATACATTTTTTCATTTCATTTCTACAACCACCCCATGAGATCATGTTATTTTTTCCCTCCTATTTTACAGACGCAGAAACTGAGACTCAGAAAGTAAAGACTGCTTGCTTACTTGCAAGCATCATGGCAACCCCTATTCAGAAGCTGCTTAGGGTGTCTTGGAAGGTTGGCAGGTGGCATCTGTGGTGGACTTGGAACATGAATAGACATCTGTTGGGTGTAGAAGGAAGTGCGTTCCAGGGGGATGTGAAAGAAGAGGATTCCAGGGATGAGAAGTTATGAGTGACTGGATTATAGGCTGTAAGGCAAGGAGGAGCCTGAGGTAAGATTGGAGCAGGTCGCTGAAGTCTATTCTGAATGGTTGTGTGTGACACACCAAGCCGTTTGAAGAGACTAGAGCCAGGCAGAGCAACTGGGGGTCTGGGTAGTCCTAATCTCGTTAGAAACAAGGGCTGGGGTTAATAAGGCTGTAAGAGTGTGGTTAGGGAACAGGAGGTGAATTTGGGTGTGATTTCAGAGACAGTTTCTACACTATTGGGGTGCATGGGGTAGGAGGTGGTTGGTAATAAGGGAGAAGGATGTTTGAGTCTCAGTTCTTCAGCCTGAGGGACCTGTGGATGGTAATGCCTTGACTGAGAAAGGCACTATGCAGAATGCAACGCACAAAAATGCTTCTTAGCTGAGTCACATGTTGGACTTAGTGATAGGCACACATCATTGTTCCTGCCTGTAAGGCTCCCTGCATCCTGGTGTGAGAAGGGACAGTCAACCATGGTACCAATCTTTTCCCTTTCCTTGGCTCTCTGTCCCTGCTCAATTGATGATGACAAAGGTTCTGAGGTCCTAGATACTCCATATTCCCCTAGGGCTGAAATCAAGGCACTGGTGCGTAGAGACTCGATAATTTGTGTTTTTCTGATTATTTTGCTCTATTAGTTAGGGGATTTGAAAACCAGAGAACTTCCTGTCCACCTTTGTTTACTTGAAATTGTATTGTTTCTTAAATCTTAGTTATTGTTTTTCCAATTTAAAGACACAGTTTCTCCCGAAGCGCAATGCTACAAGCTACATTGAAGAGAATTTTATATATAGCTAGTTCAAATTGAAAGCTGGTGGCCAGCAATAAATATTTTGGTGAATAGTTTGAAAGTGAATTGAGGGTGTCATCAAATTCTTTTATATAGCCGTTAGTTTACATTAAGTAAATTAAATTTGTTGGGAATAATATGCACATTTGCATATTCATATGGTTATTATTTATATTTTTTCATTATATTTTCTTTACCCATTATTCCCCAAAGTGTTTTAACTATGCAATCTTTTAGTCATTTACATTTTTTATTACTTTATTACTATAATTTTGTTGCCGACATAGAGACTTCTGTGAGCTGGAGACAACATAACTTTTGTAAAGAAACTAAAGTGTTACATTGAGAAAGTAACTGACAAGTCGCAATCTACTGGAATAAAAGGAGATAACTAGTTAGTATTTACTCTTTCCTTGATGACTCTCTCTTTTTTAAAAAAAAAGTAAACTCTAGACTTTATTTGAATTTTATCACGGGTATCCTCCTTGTGTTTCAGGATCCAATCCAGGCTGTCATGTTATATTTAGTTGTCTTATCTTCATAGTGTGTCTGGCCTGTATAAATTTCTCATTCTTTCCATGTTTTTCATGACCTTAGAGCACTGAGGAGTATTGGCTAGGTATCCTGTAGAACGTCCCCCAGTCTAGGTTTTCCTGGAGTTTTTATATTGATTCTACAGGATTAAAAGTTTTTGGAAAGAACACCACCCAGTCTAGGTTTTCCCGGAGTTTTTATATTGATTCTACAGGATTAAAAGTTTTTGGAAAGAACACCACAGAGTCAAGGTGCCCTTCTCTCTTCACGTCAGAGGGCATATGCCATCCACATGTCATTACTGATGATGTTACCCTTCATCACTTGGTTAAGTTGTGTCTGCCAGGTTTGTTCTCTGTAAAGTATGTTTCCCTTTATATACTTTGTTCTTTGGAAGCAAGTCACAAGGTCTAGCCCATCGTGGAGAGTAAGAAGGGAGAGAACAGAATTAAGTTCCATATCCTGGAAGGTGGGAGGCATCTATATATGTGCCTGGGAATTCTTCTTTAAGAAAGATTTGAGACTCTTTTTTTATCTTCTTCTTATCTTTGACTTGCCCGAGTTCGCACTTTAGGGTTTCTTGGTTAATATCCTGCAAGAAATCATATTCCCATACTTTCCCCCCTTATCTCCCAGACTTTCATTCTCTAAAATGTTTATAGTTTGCTAAAGTTGTCTTTTCATTCTCCTTATCAAGGAATTCTGGAAGGAGGTCAGTCGCTCTAACTTTGTCACTGCTTGTTGAGCCGCTGTCCGTTCAGTAAATGTAATCTAAGTGCCGAGGCCTCTCCTACTTGTTATAGAAGGGAAGAATTTTGGAAAGGAGAGATATACTGCAACTACATAAATTACCTCTATTTAAGGATTGTTCTTTCTTCTTAAAAACAGATCTTTCTAAAAATACAAAATCATAAATCCAAAAGTGCAACAAAGCAAATTGACTCTTTTTTTGTTGCTGTTGGATATGAATGTAACTGATGTTTGAGAAAGTGAATCTTGAAATTTAAGTTTAGAGAGTGCTTGGTTCTATAATACTTAGCATATCAACTTCCAGAGAGCTCCAAATTCAACAAAAAGTTACTCCCCACTTCTGAAGCTGAGCTAACTAGGTGTTTGGCTTTGTTCAGCAAACATTTATTTATTGGATCCCTATGATGGCTCTGGCCCTAAGAGTAGTCCTTGGATTCACTGAGAAATAAAACAAAAGGTTGGCCTCCTGGTTGCTAGGGAAGGAAGACAGAAAGGCCCCCTGCTCCAGAGAGAGGAGGCTGGTTGAAGCTGCTTGGGAGGACGTCAGTCACTGAATTGTGATAGAAATGAATGCAGGGTGGGCCTGGACTCTGCAGTAGCTGGAGTGATGATGAATTGACTAGTTCTTAATACATTTCGACTTGGTATTTATGGCTCATCTCTCCCTGAACAACTACAAAGTGCTATGTTTTCTTAAACCACAGAAAGGTTTCTTTCCTATAACCTTGGGTTATCTCTGAATTTCCCTCCCAAATTTCCTGTATAGTCATCATAATATTTAAATTGTCTCCAAATCTGCCATCTAAATGTTTTTCAGACCACTAGGTTTTTTGTAATCTTACCTGACACACACACACACACACACACACACACACACACACACACACACACACACACACACACCCTTACAAATACAAATTCCTCATCCTCTTCATAACCTCACAGATCCCATGGAACTCAGCTTCCTACTTGATCAGAAATAATCAGAGCTCCCAGGGTTTTCCTGCACAGCAAATTGGTTTTGTTGAAAACATTTCCATTTCCAGGATTTTTTAGTTAAAAAAAAAAAAAAGAAGAAGAAAATGAATCAAATGACCGATTGAATTGTTCCTAGATGTCCAACCCACATATTACAGCATATTATCCCTCCTGGTAGAGATAATGTTTGAAAATGAGCATAGAGGCATGTTACTGATGGAAAGTGGTGGCAACATGGATCAGGTTTTCTCAGTCACAAGAGGGGGATTTTGCAAAGCCCATGCGGCTGTGATAATTTGCCGCTCCCCATGGCTCACACAGCTGCCAAAGCCACTTCTGCTGGCACACTGCCAGGACTGGGCATTCTGTAATTCCTTAACTGTAAGGACTGCTCTGTGACCATAAGGGTTATTTGTTTCACTGGTTGAACACAGGATAGTACCTGGATTTCCTTTGGAAAACAAAGCAAAACAAAACAAAGTCAACATAGAAAATTTTCTTCTTGCTATGCATTTGGATCCGGGGTTGGTAAACCTTTTTTGTAAAGCATCCACATAGTAGAGATTTTACTTTGTAGCTATATGGTCTCCGTTGCTACTACCACTCAATCTGTCCCCAAATAGCCAAAGACAATACCTAACTGAATGAGCAAGGCTCTGAACACTGCAATTTGAATTGCATATGATTTTCATGTCCCAGGAATGATGATTTTTCTTTTGAGATTTTTCAATCCTATAAACATGTAGAAACCTTTCTTAGCTCCCAGGTGTACAAAAAACAGGCAGTGGGCTTGATTGGACCTACTTGTAGTAGTTGGATGACCCTTGATCATGGGATTATGGGGAGAATTATAGAACCCTCAAAAAGGAAGGGGTCTCATAGAACATTGAAATACAACAGTCTTGTGGAGCCAGGTGAAGAAAGTGAGTCTTGAAGTTATCTAGCCAAGTTGAAGTTATGTAATTCGTTGGGACCAGAATACTGGTGTTTTGACTCTCTAGTGTTTTGACTCTCTGGTGTTTTGACTTTCTAGTGTTTCTACCAACTTACATTTTAGAGATATGTAAGATAATTTATAGAAAAATAAAGTCTGAGTGTCAGTGGGAGGTTCCACGATCCCCCATGCCTCGCAGTGACCAACAAGGATGAATGTCACATTGTGGTCTGATTCACTATCATGATAAGATTCAGGCCTAGACTGTGGAGGCAGTAAAAGTCCCACTTACACTTCATTACCTGCAAAGGCTTGAACACCTTTCCTTACTCTCCACTCCGCAGGTGAAGGGAAGAGAATAAAAATAGCAATAACAAGAATAATAGTTACCATTTACTAAATACATTTCCTTGAGGCAATATAGTACATGTGTTAAAAACATGATCTCCAAAGTCAAACTGCCTAGATTCAAGCCCCATCTTACCACATGATTCCTAAGGTACCTTGGCAAGTCCTTTAACTTCTCTGTGCCTCAGTTTCCTTGTTTTAAAGATTAAGTGAGTTTAGGTCAACAAGGTACTTATGATACTATATAGTACATTGTAGGTATTTGCTCTCTCACATCATCCTCAGATTGACCCTTAAAGGCAGATATTATTAAATATGTGTCACATAAATGGGTGCCAAGGCTTAGACCTTGCCAAGAGTCCCTTCCCATTGGAATTTGACCCAGGTCTGCTCATTCCTTTAACTGTGATACTACCTTGTGTCTCATGAAGGGAGAGACAAGGAGAAAAAACACAAGGCCTACTGGGGAGCACCCCCAAGTGCTCTTCTGTACACCGTCGTGAGTCCTTTTTAATGATTATTGTTTTTAACTATACTACTGATAAAACTTCTTCCCGATTTTGAAAGGCATAGAGAACTTATCTTGACTTAGTCATGGCATTTAAATCCCAGACTTGGTGAGTCTGGAATGGGGTAGTATAATTTTATTTTATTTGTTTTATTTATTTTTTGAGTTGGCGTCTCACTCTGTCACCCAGGTTGGTGTGCAGTGGCATGCTCATGGCTACCCCATCGTCGACCTGCTGGGCTCTGGAAAGCCTCAGCTTTCCAAGTAGCTGGAACTACAGGCACTACCATGCCTGGCTATATCCTTTTTTAAAAAAAAATAATAGAGACAGGGTCTTGCTTTGTTCTGTCACCCAGGCTCGAGTGCAGGGGCATGATCATAGCTCACTGTAAACTCAAACTCCTGGGCTCAAGCAATCTTCTTGCCTCAGCTTTCTGAGTAGCTAGGACTATTGGCATGTACTGCCAGACCCAGATAATTTTTAAAATATTTTGTAAAGACAGGGTCTCACCATGTTTCCCAGGCTGGTCTCGAACTCCTAATCTCAAGCTACCCTCCTGCCTCAACATCACAAAAATACTGGAGTTACAGGCATGAGCCACCGTGTCTGGCTAATCTACTTTATCTTTGATGGACTTCACAATAGCAGTAAACATAGAGTCAAAACGGCCCATGACTGTATGACTCTCACCCTCTGATGCCACATTTTTCCATGCAAGCAATACATAAAAGAGTACATCACAAGCTCCCAAGGAGAAATAAAAAGGATGTGAATTTAGTTTGTACTAGGAACTGAGCACAAAGCCCAAGCAGGCTATGATTCAACAGGCTCAAGGGAGCCTCACAAGGAGAAGACCTACCACGCAACCAAGTCCTGCCTCAAGCTCTACAAAGGCGGCATCTGGGAAGTCAGATTCTACAGCCTGAGTTCAAAGGAACTGATGAAGAAAGAAGCACTTAAAGGATGAGAGGTTGCATGGTGGATGAAAGGGAACAGTTTTCCCTTGGCCGGCAGGCTGGCCGAGGCCAAGCTAGGTCTCCAGGTCAGTTGACCATCTGTATCTGCCAGAGGTCCCCTATCACAGGGCTGAGAAGGGTCTCAGGCAGAATCTCGAGAGAATCAAGACCTTCTTCCTGGTCCCTGAGCCAGGAGGAACTGCCCAGGTAGAGATAACATCACACTGAATGGAAACAACACACGTTCCCAGGGTGACTGATGGTGTACTTGGTTCAAGAGTGTGCTGCTTGTGGGCTAGACTGAGACCTTCCATCTCTTGCCCTGAGCCAGCAGTTCTCACCTACATCACACCCACACCATTTCCTTATAACACATATTTTTCTAACAGTCTTTTACTAGCCTGAATTGAAACAGTATAACCTATCTACACATACTTTCTTAAAAGATCAATATAATCCCTCAACTATAACATAAAGGAGAAACAAAAGGATGTTAATTTAGAATAAAATACCATGTGCTTCCATCTGTAAATGTCCAGGCATTACTGTACTGAAAGACACAGTGAAGCAGTCTGTTGTTGTACCTATAGAAAGAATCCTGTGAGGGTTATAGCTACTTTATTTATTAATTTTTATTTTTTGAATCAGAGTCTCACTTTCACCCAGGCTAGAGTGCAGCGGCACGCTCGTGATCACTGCAGCCTCGACCTGCTGGGCTCAGTTGATCCTTCCGCCTCAGCCTTCCAAGTAGCTGGAACTACAGCCACGTGCCACCCCACCCAGCTAATTTTTTGATTTAATGTAGAGATGATTTCTTGCCAAGTTGCCCAGGCTGGTCTCAAACCCATGGTCTCAGGCAATCCTCTCACCTCAGCCTCCCAAATTGCTGGGATTATGTGTGAGCCACTGTGCCCTGCCAATTACAGCTATTAATCAGAATGATACAAGAACAAGGGATTAGCAATTTAAATACCATCAGCAATATTTTAATTGGAGATTCTTAAAAGCAGTGAAAACTCTTAGTAAATCTAACAAAACAGAGTTCGATCCTCCTTTGATGTTGGGGGCAGTTGCATTCCTGGAAAATGCAGTGCGTATTAATTCTTTACAAAAAAATGGTTTGGATTTATATGTAAAATGAATTTAAGGTTCTCAGCTCAGATCATCATAAAAAGGTGTTTTCATGAGTGTGAACGTCTGGCAGGAAGTTTGAGAGTCGTGCTTTATCAGGGTGGCTCCTCACTGTGCAAGTCTGTCCTATGTGTTAGCTTCTCTGTCCCTTCCCTGTTATTTCATGGAATACAAAGTGACAAAGGAGCTCTTTTTAAACACACCATTTGGAGTGTCCTATAGACACTTCTGCTTGAGCAACTTAACAACAGTTCTATCTCTCTGCTTAAAAAAATCCACTGAAAGTCATCAAGCACCTTCCGCCTCAGTACTTTATGCACTTCCATCCTTCTGCCGGTGTAAGCCATCACCCTGACGTGTTTTGTGTGATCATCCCACAAGTACAGACACTCATAAAGATAACATCGGGCAGATCTAAACCGGCACCAATTAGTGTCCCTGCACTGAAATTCCAGCTTGGGTGGGTACAGAACGAGCAATGTGATTTTATTTTATCTACTTCCATTATCTTTGATGGACTTTACAGCACTAACAAAATCACAGTCAATCTGGGCACGTGACTCCGTGACTTTCACACTCTGTTGCCACATCTCCCTATGCAGACAACACATAAAAATGCGGCGTATTATCTCAGAGGCTGAAATTGAGAAAGTCACCAAGAGCTAATGTTCTCTAGAATTTGTACATTTTAAAGAGAAGTTCTGTTGGAGTGTTGCTGTGGAATGCATGTTGAAGATCAACCTCAGTAACCCCTGCTATTCAAATTCCATTCACAAGCAAGATGTATGTGACTCACCTCGTTAAAGACTGACAGATAGACAAAAGGCCTGGGCAGGGTAAATCACACAGTATGAATAAACTAAATAGTGAAAAATTCTGACACAAGGAATTAGAGTACCCGCAGACCAGCTAATAAGGTTTAGCAATATGTGCTCAGTTAAACTTTAAAAATTTTTAGCTGGGCACATTGGTGCTTGCCTACAGTCCCAGCTACTCAGAAGGCTGGAGTGGGAGGATCTTTTGAGCTCAAATTGAGCCAGCCTGGGCAACACAGCAAGACCCCATCTCTAAAAAATAAAATAAATTTTAAAAAATTTGTGAAGGGTCAACAGCTAGTACTGATCAGTTAAGTACATTACGTTACAGAAGAATAGATTTTCCAAATCATGCAAAATACAGAATTTCACTAGGATCTTCCCTAGGCAGACCAGTCATAAATTGGCCCTTCCCAGGATATGCAGTAACTGGCAACAGATGTGAAGCTCCCTGCCTCCTCCCCAGGGTCTAGCACATGCCTTGCTCAGAAAATGCACTCACTCAATGAGCATTTACTGAATATATTAATGAATGAATGAATGGACCATTGAAAATAAGAGGTGCTCAAATGATGTAAAAACTACAAAAAATGACACATATATTTGAAGAGCAGAGAATCTGGGAGCCAAATACCCTTTGCTTTTTTCCTACAATATAATTGCGTGTGTGTGTGTGTGTGTGTGTTGTGTGTGTGTGTATGTGTGCGCACACGTGCTCACGTGTGGTTGTGTCTGTGTGTATGTTCTCTTTCTTACTCCCCAGTCTTGTCACACACTGCTATTCATCTCTTATTTTCAACTGCTTCTTCTTTAGCTTTTTATACTTCTTAAGTTTTATTCTCTGGTCGTGTTATTCAAGCAAGTGCACCACCCCTGGCGCCCACCACATTAATTCTTAGTCATGATAGTAATAAAACACAAGGTAGATTATTTACAAAACATAGAATCTTCATTTCAAAATCAGGACACACAGGAAAAGGTTGGTCAACAAGTGCAAGTGCAACAAGTAGAGCTAGATAAGGGGAATGAGAGTTGGTGTTCTGTTGCACAGCCGGGTGACTATGGTTAACAGAAAGGTATTATACCTCAGCAAAAACAAAACAAAACAAAACAAAACAAAACAACAACAACAACAAAAAAGCAGAAAGTATCACACTCCAAGATTTTAAACTTTATTATAAAGCTACAATAATCAAGACAGCCTGGTATTGGTATGAGAACAGGCATATAGACCAATAAAACAGGATAGAGATTCCAGAAGCAAAACCTCAATTTCTCAACCAACTCATCTTTGACAAAGCCTCCACCACCAACCACTGGGGAGAGGAGAACCTATTCAGTAAATGATAATGGTAAAACTGGCTGACCATATGCAGAAGATTAAAACAAGAACCCTACCTATCACCATACACAAAAATCAACTCTAAATGGATCAGAGACCTAAACGTAAAGCCTCAAACTATAAGAACCTTAAAAAACGCAGGAGACACCTTTATGGAAATTGGAACTAGCAACCAATTCCTGAACAAAACGTGAAACACACGGGCCATAAGAGATAAGATAGACAAGTGGGACCTCATCAAACGGACAAGCTTCTGCAAAGCCGAAGAAACAATCAAGAGAGCAGGAGACAGTCCACAGACTGGGGAAAAATATTTGCCAACTGTATGTCTGGCAAAGGCCTAACGTCTAGGATCTACAAGGAACTCAAATGTGGTGAAAAGAAAAAAACAAACAGCCCTATTATAAAGTGGGCAAAAGATATGAATAGCCAGTTCTCAAAAGAAGACATATGAGCAGCCAACAGATACTGAAAAAAAGCTCAGTCTCACTAGTCATCAAAGAAATGCAAATTAAAACTTTACTGAGATATCACTAACTCCAGTCAGGATGGCCATCATCAATAACTCAAAAACAACAGATGCTGGAGAGGACGTGGTGAAAAGGGAACACTTCTACACTGTTGGTGGGAGTGTAAACTAGTATAGCCTCTGTGGAAGACAGTGTGACTATTTCTAAAAGATCTAAAAAATTGACTTTCCATACAACTCTGCAATCCCTCTGCTGGGAACATACCCAGAAGAACTCAAATCACTCTATAAAAAAGATATCTGCACATGCATGTTTATTGCAGCATTGTTCACAATAGCAAGAACATGGAACCAACTGTGCTGCCCATCAAAAGATTAAAAAAATGTGGTACATATATATGATGGAATATTTATGCAGCACTAAAGAAGAACAAAATTATGAACTTCACAGCAACCCGGATGGATATAGAGTCTATAATACTGAGTGATCTTTCACCGAAACAAATAACTGAATATCATATATTCTCACTCATAAGTGGACCTTGAACAACTATCATAATACTATAAGAAAAGGATTGGCAGTAGCAGGAAACTGTGGGGTAGGGGGAGTAGGGAGTGGAGAGGCAGGATTGGCAGTAGTGGGAATCTGCCTGAGGAAGCGGGGCCACCCTTCATCAATAAGGGTACCTGCATAATGAGCATTTGTATACCCAATTCTGAATTGTACTCCACATCTTTAAAATAAAAACATTAAAAGTTAAAAAAAAGCAAGGTATTGTATATTGCGAGAATAATTAAAAGTTTTTGAATATTCTACAAAGAGTGATAGATGCATAAGGTGATGAGTCCATTAACTACTCTGATGTAATAATTATGCAACATACATATGTATCAAAATGTCAAATTATACCCCATAAATATGTACAACTACAATATGCTGATTAAAAACGTTCTTAAAAGGACTGGGTGCTCATGCCTGTAATCCCAGCAACTCTAGAGGCCGAGGGAAGAGGATTGCTTGAAGCTAGGAGTTTGAGACTAGCCTGGGAAGCATAGCAAGACTTTATCTCTACAAAAATTTTAAAAACTAGCCAAGCGTACGGATGGGTACCTGTAATCTCAGCTACTCGGGAGGCTGAGACAGGAGGATCACTTGAACACAGGATTTTGGAGCTACGGTGAGCTATGATTGCTCTTCTGAGTGATGTAGTGAGACACCATCTCTTAAATAAATAAATAAATAAATAAATAAATAAATAAATAAATGCACCATGGCTCATGCCTGTAGTTCCAACACTTTTGTGATGCCAAGGCAGGAGGGGGGCTTGAGGCCAGGAGTTTGAGACCAGCCTGGGAAACATGGTGAGACCCTGTCTTTACAAAATAGTTAAAAAATTACCCCTGGTCAACTCCAGGGCCCATGCTCCTCATCATGTGCTGTGATACAGCACGACTCTCAGATGTCCTGCCAGACAGTCACCCTCCTGAAAACACCTTTTTATAATGATCTGAGCTGAGAATCTTAAAACCATTTTACATATATATCCAAACCATTTTTTTGGGTAAAAAGTTAATACACACTGCATAAATAAATGCAAGGGACGAAAGTCCCGGTCTGGGGTGAGGGTGATTCCTGAAAGTCAGGTACACAGTACAGAGAACAGGCCCTGAGTGTTTGCCCCTCAGAATCCCCGGAGAAATCAGCTCATCCAGGAGTTCTTTGATGATAGATGACTATATCCTTGTAATACAATATATGTTGATGATGACCTTGAACCCTTTTGCCTGGTCAGTGCAGATTTTTATCCTGATCTTGTTCACACGTAGATCTTCCACCCCCAATTAAATTTCTCTTTCTTGTCACTTTTTAACCATAAAAAGTGCATTAAAATCTCCCATGGATTTTTGTCACAGGAACTCTGCTGATGGGTCACACACAAACCCAGCTGGATTCCAACTCATGAAAAGGACTTAGTGAATCATAGTGTCTTCATGGGAATTCTTCCTTCCCAGTGGGGTGAGGTGCTTTGATACATCTGAAAATCTACAATTCGGAGGAGAAGGTAGACCAACATTTCCCTTTTTGTTATTGCTTGATATCTTAGCAATTAAAAAATGTATGAACGTTGAACATGAAGGGTTAAACAGACTTTAACCGATAGGGGAGAAATTCATTCTGAAAATTCCTTGGAGACACTTGTAATTAATTTGATCTTCTTCAGTCATTAACTCAGACTCATAGTGAGTCATCTGCACACCGCTCTATTAATTCACTGGAGATCACTTCCTGGGATTCATTTAGTTAAGCAGCACTGTAGGATTACATTTTAAAACCCTTAAAACTGGTTGTAATTGATGTCTGTTTATAGAAGCTTACTTTAATGGAGTCAAAGCGAGATGGAAATCTCTCCTGCCAGCCTGAGATGTTGCCTTCTAGCATAAAACCCAGCTCTGGGAATACCAGGAAAAAAAAAACCCCAAACAAAAAAAACCACTGATTAAATTAAATTATTATTTTAATTTTTATGATAGTTTCTACCATGTGGACTAGTTCAACAGTAACAATATGGATAACTTATTTGAAACCACATGACCCTCTTGAAGTGCACGCATGAGCATACATAAATGTATATACTTTACTTTCTACACATAAGTAAGCTAACGTGGGTTAGATGTTATGAAGAAAAGCCTTAGGTCAGAGATTTGGGAAAGCACTGGTAAGTCGGGGTATAGGAACAGTGATGCCCTGTTTAGAGTTTTCCCAGTGGCCTGGCTCCCAACGCCCTGAACTGCAGGGTAAGTGAGCTCTGGGAGGGTAGTCATGTGCTGGGGGCTTGGCCATGCAGTCAAAATGCTCTGACCCCAGGCCTGGGGGATCCCACAGGACTGAATTTCCTATCCTGTCTGCCGAGAACCAGAAAGTCCCAACATTTTTTTTTACTAGTGTGTGTGTGTGGGGGGGGGGAGGAGGTGTCTTATTTTTTTCTATAAAACAGCAAATCAAGAACTGCCTGAGGTTTACATTCGGACCTTTTCCATTTATTTCACCAGACTGACTTTTCCCTGCCTGGCCAAACTTTACCTTCCTTCAAAGTTCAGTTCAAGGCCTAACACCCTCTGCTAATAATCCTTCTTGGACCACACCTGACAATAAGAGAAAATACTTTTTTGTTGTACAGACATACGCAGTTTTTCAATCAGTTTTGGATACTTTCTTGCATTTGTCCTTTAAAACAATTCTTTGAGATTTGTAGGGAGTATATATATTAGCTATCTACATATACACACAAATATACACATGAACAGATATGTGTATGTGTGTATATATGTGCTTTTATACACACATTTGCATAGACATATTTACATACTCTGAACACCTAGATTATGTATTGAACGTATTATTTATTTACTTATTTGCTCATCAACATTTATTGAATTAGTATTCACTAAGCTAGGCACCGGGGCCATAGGCTTACACCACAAGAGAGGAGCCAGATGAGTGAATAGCCGATGACTTTACCTGCTAATACCCCAGATGTAGCCAGGTTTGGCAGAATCACAGAGTTGTGCACAGCTTAGACACAAGCTGGAACCCTCACCACATCCAAAACAATGCACTTAGAGAATAATCTTGGGGCCACAAGCTCGCTATTGGCAGTCAGAGAGGTTTTCTCAAATCTTCATTATAACACAGAGATTGAATTTTCTAACAGGCGGTTTACTCAGCAGGGGCCAGTGGGATGACTGGACATCCAAGCGCATTTGTACAATGGATCCACATTCTTGCTTTCTTGTTCCCTGATTTCTTTTCTTAACAACTGACACTAGTAAAGCCCTTACTGTATGCCAGGACTTATTCTTAGAGCTTTGTGGATACTAAATCACTGAATGCTCATAGCAGCTGAGGTGCATGAACTGCCAGGGTGGCCCAGGTAGGAAGTGGGAAAGTTGAGGCTTAGACCCCAGAAGTCAACTACAGGGTCAACGCTTCTTGTCACCACACAGAATGTCCTGGACTGAAATTTGGTTGCTTAGAGGCGTTGGGACCATCAAGAAGTACCTCCCAATGTCAATCCTTCCTGCTATTGAGCAGAAAATTAGCAAATTGGCACCATATGTGAGACTGAGGAGTTGGAAGAACTGAGGGGGCAAAGGGAAGGAAATGGCCCTGCACATAGCTTTATTCTGCAAGCACTTATTAAGGACCTGCCTCAATTGTGTCAGCCATTGTACCAAGTTCTGGAGATACAACAGTGAATTGCCAGAGTCTCTGCCCCTGTGGAGGATACATTAGGGGAGGGCCATGGTGATGGGCGTGGGAGAGAATAGACAACAGTAAAATGGTATCCTGTCAGGTTGTAATAAGAGTGATTAGAAATATGAACATATGAAGTGGGGCAGGTAATTGTGTGTGTGTATAATTTTATGCATATCTAGTAGGTGCCACAACTCATAGGCCAACATAAATTATATCAGAATTTCCTCTTTGACTTTTTCTATTTTTCTTTTTCTTTTTTGTTTTGAGTTGGAGCCTCACTCTGTCGCCCAGACTGGAGAGCAGTGACCATTCCCGGCCACCGCAGCCTCGACCTGCTGGGCTCCAGCGATCCCTCCGCCTCAGCCTTCCAAGTAGCTGGAACTAGAGGTGCACGCTACCACACCTGACTAATTTTTTAAATTTATTGTAGAGATGGGGTCTCACCAAGTTGCCCAGGCGGGTCTCGAACCCACGGGCTCAGGCAATTCACTTATCTTGGCCGCCCAAACCGAGACTGGCCAACTTTTTCTGTTTTTCTTTGTTCTCTACGTTGTATCCAAAAAATAGCCACGTTATATGTAACCACCTGTATCCTAATTAAACAAATACTCAACCCTCTGATCTTCAAAGAGCTACTTAAGTTCAAATTAAAGGTACAGCTTCAGGAATACATGCAGAATAAAATATTAAAAGATAAAACCCTGACTACCATACAAGGTGTGATTGAAACTTTTAAAAACGTCCATGCATTATGTGTGATTAGATAAAATATTGAAAGAACAAAACATTATCAGTGGGTAACTCTGAGTTACAAGATTCCGGGTGATCTCAAAACACCCGGAAAAATACTGAAATTTTTAAAAAATACTGAAAAGCGAAAGAAAGAAAACAACATTTTCCTTAATTTTATGACAAATTAGGGATGATTCTAGTTTTCTTTTAAATACTTTTCTGTACTTTTTTGAGTTTTAAAATTGTGGATAAATGTCTTTATAATAGTAAAAAGCCCACAAAAGAGGTCTCTAAAAATGTGGCCTGAATTTTGAGAGACAGAATGCAGTTTTACAACAAGAGAAAACAAATTGCCACAATCATCTTTAATGTGATCTTATATCAGATGAGCAGAACATGGTACCTTAGGAAACCCTTAGAAACTTGTCTGCTTTCAGTCAAATAAAAGTGAAGGGACATGGTGATTTTCTGAGTAATACCATTCTTGTTGTCAGAAGAGAAGGGAAAGGGAGTTGGGTACTATTCACAGAAAATGCACTGGGTAATTTTGTTAAGTATATGTTATAGGTTCCAAGGCATTTTCTGTTTTTTTAAAAAAATCTGACTCCATGATTCATGTAGTTTGGGGGAAAAAACCCAACAGACTACAACTATGCTATAAATAAAATGTATACCACAAGAGTCGAAAGTAAAGAAGTTTGTGTTCTGATATGATAATTCTACTCATTTTGGGGATGATGATTTTAAAGTTTTCTCAGTGTGGTGTTGATTGGTGTATTATTATGCTTTTCTTAAATATTAAAAAAAAACCCTAGTCATTTATAAAAAAGAGCATATAATTGCACTACACAGCTATACAGCAGCTGCTGGGTTTGGCATTTGTAGAACTAAGAGCTGAACAGCAATCCGGTGAGGATTCCATCAATAAACCCTGGGGATTACTAGCTCCATTTTGCCATTTCTTAGATACCAGGCACTGGGAAAAAGAAAATGGGTTTAACATTGAGCCCCCAAAGCATGTGTTGAGACTTGAGCTTGTCGGGATCTCCAGCCACTGTGACAATGGGCACAAGCACACAGAAGCGGTTCAGAGCCATTCATTCCCGTGTGGTGACGCTATTCTTTCCCCAAATTTGATGGCTGGCAATTGGGTCTCCTCCTCCTGATGTCCCACTGAGGCCTCAGAACAATGCTATCATCTTCCCACAAGCAGGAATCTTAAAAGTCACATGTTTTAAGCTTAAACATGCAATGTATGAAGCTCATATTTGGTTATAAACTGGTTTAAGGTGAAAGATTTTGAACCTTTACAGATCTCCCTAACTGGCATCATTGAGTAACCTGCTTTTGGTCCCAGCCCCCCTTTCCAGTGTTTCTCCAGCCTTCCGCCTTGCTTCCTGCAGCAACCAACTCAGCAAATACATCTCTAGCTTTCCCTCACACATCCTGATTCCCACAAGGCCTAAAATCAAGATGAGAGAAAATATTGAGTGTGTTTTAGATTTACTGGCTCATTTCCTTTACATCTACTCTGACTTCTTAGAGACATAAGTACTGGTAAATTTTCTGGTTAAGCCAATCTTCATATATATGACAAAAATAAAAATTCATTTGCCTAAACAACATGGTAAGAAACAAATCACAGAACTATAGAAGTGAAAAGGACTCTAGGAATTACTAGTTTCCTTTTGCTATTTCTTGAATGAGAAATGACAGGATAATGTAGTGTGGTCAAGTCCAAATTCAAATCCTGCCTCTACCACTTACAGCTGTGTGGTCTTGAACAAAGTACTTAAACATTCTGTGCCTCAGTTTTCTATTTGTAAAAAAGGGTAATGACAGTTTCTACCTGAGGATTGTAGAGAATATTCAATGAGACACTACAAGATAATTATGAGAACAATGCCTTATAAAAGTGAGAATCAGAAAAGCTGATTTCTCAGGACAGCCAGAAATGGAAAGTCAGTTTTAAGCAAGTTGAGATACATCTATTATGGCTTAGATGCGTACTAAAAGGTAATCACTGGAATTGCATCCGTCAAGTGACCTAAGGAGTGAACTTATCCCTATTTGGTGAGACTGTCCTCCCCCAGATTTGACTATTGGTAATTGAATCTCTTCCTTCTGAAGTCTCACTAAGGCCTCAGAACAATTCTATTTTTCTATCACAAACAGAAATCTTATGAGCCTCATATTTTCAACTTAATCATGTAATATATGAAGATTATATTTAGCCATAAACAAGCTTAAGGCAAAAGATTGTGGTGGGTGGTATCTATGTGTCTGCTGGTGTGTATGTCTGTGTTTGTGTGATGTGTGTTGTGTGTGGTGTCTGTGATATCTGTGTGTTGTTTGTGTGTAGATGGTACATGTGGTGTGGTGTGCATGTGAGAAATGAGTGGTGGAGGTGGTAGCTGGTGTGCACACGATGTGTATATGTAGTGTGCGTGGTGTCTATGGTATGTGTAATGTGATGTGTGTGTTGTATATGAATATGTATGTGCTGTATGTTTGTGCTGTGTGTGTGTGTGGTATGTGCGGTGTGTGGTGAGTGTGTGGGGCAAGAGAGCAAAAGGACACCAGCAGGGAATGTAATCTGGAGCAGCCCAGTGAAGGACTTTGAGATAGAAACTTCTAGTGCATATACAATATACCTATGGCAGGAAAACATCAGAAACTCAATGTGCAGGGATGGGGCTGGCGTTGAGGTGGAGGGATGGGAGGGAGCAGTTGGATAAGAAAAAGGCTTCATCCACAGCAACAAGGGGCAAGTGGAGGATGAGGTTAGTGCTTGGACGGGCTTCTTTGGATTCCCACCAGTATGCTCTCCAGTCTCAGGAAGACGAATAACACACAGGCCCAGGCTATGTGTGTGTCCCTGGGCCACCTGATCATCTCTGGACTGGAGAGCAACACTGCCCCTGGAAATTCCTCAGAGGAGGAATTTGGCTGCAAGAGCTTAGGGCTAGGTGTGTCACCATCCTTGTTGCACACAACTGGGCCATTGTCTGTTCTGTTCTTTCTGTTCGCCTCTTGCCTTTTGGCTTCCCTTTGGACTACCCTGTTATCCTCCTACTGTGGCCTAACAGGCTATTTTGTTTTTCTCTTTCCTCAAGGGTCAGTTGTGGTTTATGCCTGTTTTAGTGGAATGGTCTATTTCTTTTTTTTTTTAGTCAGAATCTCACTCTGTTGCCCAGGCTGGAGTGTAGTGGCATGCTCGTGGTCACCCCAGCTTCCTCTATCTGCTGGACTCAGGTGATTCTTACACATCAGCCTTCCAAGTAGCTGGAACTGCAGGTGCATGCTACCATGCCCGGCTTATTTTCTGATTTATTGTAGAGACAAGGTCTCACTAAGTTGCCCAGGCTGGTCTCGAACCCCTGAGCTCAGGCAAACCTCTTGCCTCGGCCTTCCAAAGTGCTAGGATTACAGGCTTGAGCCACTGTACTGGGCCTGGATGGTCTATTTCAAGGGCTGGGAAACTTCTTACACAAAGTCAGGCTAAAGGAGTTATCAGAATTACATCTGAATAAATAATTGGTTTAAAAAGTTGCCCACTGTTTTATTTTGCCTTTTTCTCAATAGAGGACAACACTGAGATTGGAATAACCATCAACTGCTGTTGTAATTTGTAGACTGTATTGTTACGAAGGCAGAATTTTTTTTTTTTTTAAATCAATCTACAGTCTTTAAATGTCTTTGCTTAATGTGGCTTTTAGATAATCATCCAACTTTTGATAGAGTGATTACCAGGTAATGCTATCAAATAACAATCATGATTAAACAAGTTACATGAGCCCTCAGGCCCTGAAGCAATTTCTGTGAAGAATGAGTTTGTCCTTCAAATGGCATAATAAGGAAAAAATTAGGTGCAATTCACCCAGAACAGTATGTTACACTGGGAGAAGTGTAATATGTTTACCTATGCCTAACAGTTACAAATGGCCTGCAATTAGCTTCCTTTCTTTTCAGCTTCTTTCCTTTCCATTTACCTTTTGCATTCTTTGTCACCTGAAATGAGCAAGGTAGTTTATAGCTGCCACTGTGATTTTCTGCCCACCTGGACCACTTTACAACATCACAAGTCCTGCTGCTGCTCCCACCTCCTCCCCCAACCCCTCCTTTTTTTTTTTTTTTTAACATCTAGAGTAAAGATACACAAAGCAGCCAGAAAACGATTTGTGGCTACTGGCAATTTGTATACTTGAAGTGTCAAAAAAGCTGTTAGACATAATTTGAGCCTAGAAAGAAATTAGTAACAAGCAATTGTGTTGCCACACTCCAGATTGTCCTAGAAGGGTCTCTATGGAATGAAGCAACCAGGAAAAGAGATGAGTTGATTAATTTATTATCTACATGATCTAGGCATAAGATGCTTAAAATGTGAAACTTGCACCTCCTGCCAGCTACCAGTGAGGATAGAATGATGTGAAGCATGTCATAAAACCAGTATGTGAAAATGTCTGCACAAAATCCAAAGCACCAGAACACAGTTACTGTTAATATTTCTAGTTTTCTCAGTAATTGTTTTCAAAAAGTAAAAGGAAGATCTGCCACCTTCAAATCTCTCAGAATACAGTAGAGTATTGTTGCCTCTAGGTATAAAAATTTTATATAAATACAAAATTTTTTCTATTTTGGGAGACAAATACATGAAAAAATACAAATACATAACTATTGTTTCTACTGTGAGTTACAGTCTAACCTAGTCATCTGCATGGTAATATCTGAAAGTTAATTCCACTATACAAGGATATGAGAACTAAGAATCTGTGACTTGTTTGTCTATGTTTAGCTTCAATTTATATTACATTTCTTCTCACCAGGAAATCTGGCATCAGTAGGAAATGAGGGGGAGACAATAGTGAACCCAACAATTTGGTTTCAAAATTGTGTATGTAAATAGTATTAAGCAAAGATTCTTTCTTTTAAGAATTTTTTGTTGCCTTTGAATAAAAGTTATAGATGTCTGACAGCTTTGATATGCATGGAAACATATCAATGGAAAAAACCAGAAGAAGTGTGAGGGTGTAGCGCATATATAAATTTCCCCTGTGTGCACCCTGCCTTGTAGGCACAAAAACTTCAGTAATATAGATTTCCTCAGTGGAATGTGTGATGCTGTATGTAATTTTTATTCAAATGCATAAATATTATCTTTTTATTTTAAGTGTTTTAGGCTTGGAGTTGCCATTTAAAACTCTATTCTGAGCCCGTTTCTCTCGTTGTCTTAGCTCTGCTCTCTTTATTTCCACGCAGGCATCTTCCCAAAGCGGGATTAGGTATATGTGGAACATGAGATTGTGCCTTTCACACCCACCTGAGCTGGTGTGTGGGTGTACAACTGTGTAGAGACAGTGCAGGCAGCTGACAGGAAGTTGATTATGGTTTTTGTTACTGGAGAACACATAATGATTTTCAGATGGGCAACAGAAAAAAAATACAAAGAGGGACTTAAAATTTCACTGTGTCAAATTTAAAAGGTGAAGATTCTATCCAAGGCATATTAAATCAGTTGAAATTCTAACCTGGCTTCCAATAGTTAAGTAATATCTAGGTTTTTCAGAACTCGTTACTCCTGATTTCAAGAATATGTATGTTCCCCAAAATATTAAGAAGTATGTCAGCCACAGTACTAGAAAGTAAAGGTCTAAAGTGTCTACCTTTTCTTCCCTGGGGTACCACACTCCTTTATTATCTATGCTGTTTCCCAGAGGATAAATACTTACACTGGCGAGTCTAGCTCGAGTTAATAGAAATAATTCTATAATGGGAGGACTGACGGGATTTTAAACTTTTAAGTGTACATGTGTTGTGTAATAACAGTCTTCCATGAGGTGTATTCATTTGCTATTTGCTGCTGTAACAAATTACCATAAACTTAGCAGTATAAACAACATACATTTATTATTTTATATTCTTGGAGGTCAGAGACTCAAAGTGGGTTTTACTGGGCTAAAATCAAGTGGCAGCCGGGCTGTGTTCCTTCTTGGAGGTCCTGAGGGAAATTTGTTTCCTTGCCTTTTCCAGCTTTTGAAGTCTGCCCACATTCCTTGGCGAGCGCCCCCTTCTACCATTTTCAAAGCCAACACTGACTGGTTGAGTCTTTCTACATTGCATACTTTTACCTGCATTGGTCACCACATCTCCCTCAACTCTGGCTTTTTTCTGCCTTCCTCTTCTGCTTTCAAGGACCTTTGTGATTACACTGAGTTCACTCAATAATCCTGGATGATCTCCCTACTTTAAAGTGAGCAGATTAAAACTGGGAACAGTGGCTCATGCCTGTAATCCCAGCACTTTGGGAAGCGGAGGCAAGAGGATTGCCTGAGCCCAGGGATTTGAGACCAACTTGAGCAACTTGACGAGACCCTGTGTCTACAATAAATCAAAGAAAAATTAGCCGGGCATGGGACGCATGCCTGTGGTTCCAGCTACTTGGAAGGTTGAGGTAGAAGGATTGCCTGAGCCCAGCAAGTGGAGGCTACGGTGGCCGGGAGTTTGTCACTGCTCTCCAGCCTGGGCTACAGAGTGAGACTCTGACACACACACAAAAAAAAAAAAAAAGGAAAGAAAAGGAAAGAAATTAAAGTGAGCAGATTACATATGCATATGCAACCTTACATTTCCTTTGTCATATAATATAACATACTCATGGGTTCCAGGAGTTAGGACATTTGTAAAATAATGGAATGCAGAGTACATTCTACTCTGATCTTCCTAACTCATCTCTTTTTCTCTAAAGAATTAGTACTGTCACTCTTTTTTCTTTCAGCCCTATGGCATCCTCTCTTGAGGATTTCAGCACCCAGGTCCTCTGTGCTCACTTGCTTTTAAGTATGCTGTTCTTTTGCTCCATCAGTTCCATCTTCATGTACTAAGTACTTGTTGGGGACCTACTGTGTCCAAGGCCATGCACTTTATGAAACAGAGGTAGATGTATACAGATAACAAGGTGAGAGTGATGAAAGCTATGTAAGAGCGAAATGACAGCCTTCAGAAAAGAACAGTACATCAACTAACTTCAATGAGGCACAAGGAAACTCGGGGGGAATTCAAGGACAACTTTGGAAGGGCAGAAAGCATTCTTATACTTGCAGCCCTCTCCAATCAATCAATCCATTGGCAACTGTACACTGAGGCCTTATTCTTTATTCCTAGGTGATTTTTAGTTTCATCCTTGTGTGGAGTAATTCGTTAATTCAGCAAATTTGTTCTAGGCACGTGCTAGAGGCTGGAAAAGCGGGAGCTACAGTTACTTCCTTGGAGGAGCATATAGCTGGACATTTGGGAGGGTGGACTTTTTAAAGGGGATGGAGGAGACATTCACAAACACAAATTCCCTTAAACAAAGTCATATGGAATCTCCCAGAAGGCCCTTAGCTTTGGTCATACAACCCTGAATCCCTTTCCTCACCCAGGATGGTTAGCTGCCCCTTTTATAGTTAGACCAGTTGCAACACCTTATTTGGCTACTGGTTAATTCGAACCAAGAATTTAGCTGATTTAATTTTTAAATAACTTGAGTTAAAACCTTTATGCTTCCCAAAGTAGTTTACATTCTGCTCCATTTCCCAAAATATTAAGCCCACAGTCATTTATTATTAATTCTCCAAACATTTATTGGAGAATAAATATGTGTCAGCTTCTTCACTTCACACCAGACACAAAAAGTTGAAAAAAGCATGTTTCTTTGTCCTGTGTTGTAACACGAAGAATAAAGTGCCGTTTTTTTTCATGAGGCACATATAATAATTTAGTGGAGTGTATTCTCTTCCACTCTGTGAATCTTCACTTTTATAATTTGACTTTTCCTGTCTAGCCTTTTAATACATTCCTTGTCTAATCTGATAGCTATGGTTTTCTAATTCCCAGTGTATTAGTCCCAATTCAAATAACTTTTACAACAATACATTTTTAACATTAAGTAAGAAGCTCACTTTATTTAAATGTAGAGACTACGTTAATTTTTAAAAGTTGTGATAATTTCTTTAAAACCAAAGTTTCATTTTTTAGGAGTGTTTCAAATTAACTTTTCTATTTGTGTAATCAAGTATTAATCAAAGTATATTCACGCTCTCCAAGTTTTCTAGACATTTTATACAGACAATATTATTTACATTCTCCTTAGAATCTGAGCAGTTGTTCTTAGCCTGAAAAAATGACCTGGAGGAGTTAGGCAGAATTGCGAGAAGATCCAGAAACACTGTGCTGAGAACATATGCCACAGCCGATGCCCTGACCTGGGCCCTTTTCTTTATGCAACCTCGCTACATTCCAGCTCACAATCAGTTGTCTCTGAGAAGATGTATGTGTTGTGGCTCAAATGGATGAGCAGGGCAGATCACATTTCTCTCTGAAATTTGAAATTAGGAATGGAGAGAACTTTAGCAATGGATACCGAAACTGAAAGTTACAATAAAGAGCCAGAAAGCAGATTAAGTATAGTAAAAATGGCCATGGAAACCAAAAGTGTAGGAGAAATGATGAATGATTGAAGCCTCACAGTTTGCTGAGGGAGGGGAAGGGACAGACACCTGGAGAGAGGCCAAGATGCTTAAGACCCTGCAGGCCTCAGGAAGCACAAAATGTGTTCCTGGGGGCCTCACAAGTTTGGCTCCCTAAGATTCAATTCTGCTGCAGTGTTTCCCTTAGATTATCAGGGGATCCCTTATTCCTATTTATAACGGACACCCTCTTACTTGAAGCAACTTACGTGGACCTCTGCTTCTCATACTAAAAGAGCCAGACTAGCCTAGAAGTGAGGTGGTCCCATTCCATAAGCCCCTATTCTCCCTTTTCCCTTTTGGTAATACAAGAACTGCCCTCTTTTCTAAAGGAGTTGGTTATTGGGTGGATATCAGGCTGTTGGAAATGTTTAAGCAAAACAATAAGAAAGAAGCAAATATTTGTAGTCTTATTATATGCAAGAGTTTGTGCTGAGGGTCACAAATCTAGAAAGAATAAGCCAGTCCCTGCCTTGGAGCTGTCCGGTTTCTGGGAATGATTTGGGAGATTGTACAGAGTAAGAAAAGTATGATGGGAGGAAGCGTGTACAATGACAGAAGGAAGAATAGATCAATGGTCACTTTTCTTGCACTGATTTTCCAATGACCCTACAGTGTATCCTGACTTTCAGATGGGCTCATGGCAACTCCTTACAGTGTGTTGTCAGGTATTTACAATATGCTTTCTAGGCAAGATAAGGTTTAACAAATGAATGGAGATTAATGCAGATATAAAGAGGCAGAATGTAGATAATTAGCGAACTCTAAGAGTAAAAAATTAATGACTTGGTTGTCATAAAAGAGAAATAATGGGATACAAACAGTTAAATAACTTCATAAGAAGCTTAGAAGAGAAAGAAATGTAAGTTTCCTCACAGTGCCCCATTTTCGGTGGTTGCTCTGGGCATGTTGTGTCTCTTCCCCTCCCTCCTCTACCCGCCCCACCACTTTGCATGACACTGGGGTCCTGGCTGCTCGATATTGTGACCTACATTACATGCTTCTCATTTAGGCGATGGGCAGTAGTGATCGGCTGTTGTTCTGGGGTTGGTAACAATTCTGTAATTTCATTCCCTCATTAGAAGCTGTGTGTTTATTTATTAAAGCTGCACACTGCCCAAAGGCAATGTACAAAAAATATAGAAATACCAAAATTAAATAAGGCCATTATTGCTGTTATTTTATAAAGCTTGTCTATCACAAGCCACTGTGTGCATTTATAGGACAGAGGCTCTGTTAACCAGGTGCTTCCCAGCACCACAATCAGTAAACTTTATCTTACCCTGCTTCCTGCCTCTGTCGGTACACAGACCATCTCTACCTGAGGCTCTAGCATAAGGCAAAGAAGCCAACAGATACATCTAGACTCTTGCATCTTCTAGGGAATTCTCCAGCCTCCAAACCACCCTTCCACGTGACTCCCTGGAGCTGTTCTGATGAGCTCAAACACCCCAGAGCAGCACCTCAGGGACTAAATACATTTTCTGTCTCCACATGTGTTCTTTCCTCTATGCTGGATGAAGAAACAGCATGTTCATGGAATGTCCACTAGGGGCGGTGTCTCAGGAGATGGGAAGCCAGCAGACCACACAGTGGCTATCCTGCTACATTGTGGGGTGAGAGGGGGAGGGAAGGGAGGGGAAGGGAAGGGAGGGGGTGAAAAGGGGCACGGAATCCTTGGGGAAAATATATGATCTAGCCCATGGTGTTAAGAGCTATGGCTGAAAGGGACAGGGCATAAGGTGTGCTTGTAGAGTGAGGTTTGGGTGCGCTATTTTCTAAACAGTGCTTCAGGAAGGCCTCACTGATAAGATGCTATGAGCAGAGTCCTGGAGAGAGTGAGGCAGTGAGCCATGTGGAAGACTGGGGGAAAAGCATTCTAAGGAAGGGAACAGCAAGCACAAAGACTCTGAACACAGGTGGACAAGAGCAGAGGCTGTATGTTCTCTAAACACAAATGTCCAGCCTTTGCACATAGGAAGCTCATTTATAACTTGATATAAAGACCATTTCTATGAGAGAGGAAGCTGTGTGAACCCTGAAACATGTTCTGGATATTTTATAGTGGCAAAGTTTTCTCTATTTCAAGCTGTAAATTCATTGGAGTTTTTTTTTTCTTCAGATTTTTTCCAGGGTTGCTCAGAATTGTGTGTGTGTGTGTGTGTGTGTGTGTGTGTTTCTGGTGACTCTGGAGAAGCTGTAAAACGTACGGATCTAAATTTTACAACCTGTCTACAGGATAATCCCAGCATCCTCAGGGTCCTGTTTGACTCAGTCAGAATGGGACCCACATACAGAGTGAAGATAGGTAAAAGAAAGTGTATTGGTGTATTTGCCCCAGTGATGAGATATCTTCCTGGAGCTCGAGGGACAGACTCCGGCTGTCAACTCCTTTAGTGTCCTTCCCTACAATGTGCTGATTTCTCCACAGAGACTTGAGGAACATGAGAGAAATAACAAGGACAGCTGCACACTTGGAAGTACGTAGAGCTGGCCCTCACGTTCCAGATAGGCATTGAGCGGACAGCAGCAATTTTTAGACACAGGGTCAGATTAGAGGCAGCAGGCACTGACGTGAACCACCACAGAGTCTGCTACCAGTCCTGTCATGTTTTTGAGTCTCCTTATTTTTCTTCTTTGATTATAATCAAACTTCAGGGGGTGGTGAAAGGAGGGGTGTTAAAAAAAGAAAGAAACAAAGAAAAAACTCTCCCTGAAACACCCCTCTGCCCATGCTAGGGGTCTGGTGAGCAGATCCTGGTTTCTGGTGTGTGTACGGAGTGCATGTCCTGGGCCCAGTGTCTCTGTGCAGCATCTGCATTTCCTAAGTAAGGAGAGGAGTCTCAGAAGTGGGAACTCAGCTAGGCTGGGAGCCATTCTCTTATTTTTATTTCTTCTTCATATTAAATACTTGTGCATCCTTATTCTGGCCAATTGGTATTTGGGCCTATTTTAATGGGAAGAAGTCATCAGACAAAACATTAAGTTTATTGTATTTTCTCCACAGATTTTTTTTTTTTTAGTTTCCTATAAAGAACAAACAAACCAGGTCACCCTCCTTCACCCTCAGGCCTGTAGACCAAGCTCTTCTCTAAGATTAGGCTCACAAGTGTCATTTTGTTCATTCTCTTTGGCCAAAACTCATTTCAGAGAACACTGCTCACTATAATAACTTTGGTTTTAAGTGGAAATATCTCCTGTGATGCCATCAACTGGAAATAAAAAGAATAATTTTCAAGACTCTCCTCAAACATTGAACAGCACTGATGAAGCTGATCACAAGAAGTAGGCAGCCTCCTCTGGAAAGGTGGAATATTAAAAGAATTAAAAATGATAAGAGTCCATTTCTACTTCCTGAGCAATGGAGAGATAAATGCAGGATCACTTCTCTTTAAAAATAAATCCACTCAAGTTTAGATTTACAAAAATGAATGCTGCCCATGTGTGAAGTTCATACCCTTAATTAAATGCTGCAGAAGTTTGAAGTATTTAATTCTGGGTTTAGCACCTCTCCTCCTCCACATTAGCAAGCTTCAAGGTCAATGTCATTATTGTTATTCCAGATGGTCCCACAAAGGGAAAATGTGATTGCATTTGCAGTTATTCATGATAGCAAGTTCCTGCGTGGCACCATGCTTTTTACTTAAAAGAAAATGTTGGTTGACTTTATCTGGCCAATAGGGATTTATTCTTTTATAGATAATTTTCCCCCAGGCCAATCAACTTAATCTTGAGAATCCTTCATATCATAATATAAATTAATTACATGAAATGGGGGCAGTTAATGTGACTGAGTAGAGTAGCTGAGGCTGAGCAATTTACCACCCGGGATTAGGGTGGTATCAGGCCCGTGGGGGTAGGATTATACTCTCCTCTCTCGTTTCCACTGGTGAAATCTCATAACAGAATGATTGCTCTTCAAACAGAACATTTTCCATCATAAAGAGATGAGATAAAGAACTATTAATGAGTAAGGAGATCTCAAGCAGGGCCAAAGTAGGTTAAATGGAAGGTGGCTATTAAGGAGGGTTGGTTTTTCTTGTACCCGTGTATCAATGAACCACATCTTTAAATAAGGCTTTCTCAGCAGGATACCAGATCTTATCAAATGTTGTTACACACTATTTAGTCTCTAGGGCCAATAACACAAAAGAAATGACATCTACAACAGAACGCAACAAAACAACATGGAGAAAACCAGAGGTGGTATAGCAAGAAGGTTTTGGTGGGCTGCACAGGCATGATCGCGGTCACTCTTTTCCACAAAGCTGAGTTTTACCGGGAGTACATACAGATGATAAGATGTGTGTGAGTGTGTGTGTGGTGTGTGTGTGTGTGTGTGTGTGTGTGTGTCTTGGGGGTTTTCTGAAAAAGAGATGTGAAAATACAGGCGAGAAGTGCAAAATAAAATTGCACACTGGCTGCCAAGATGGAGCTGATATTTGTTTTCTCTGGCAGTGCCGAGGCGGCCCTCTCCCGATCCAGCTTTTGTCCTTCAGAGCTGTGAGAGCCCACGCTTTAATGCCTGCAGGTTGACCATGCATTGTTATTATACAGTCTTCATGTTCACATCATGTGTCATCTGACCAAAGGAGAGTCTACAAAGTGAAAGGCTCATGCAAAATTTATGCTTATATGGCTGTTTCAGTCAGTGGAAAAATCAATACTGCAGGCTTGATGCACAGAAATGACTGAGTACTCTCTGACTGACACTAAAAGCACTGGGAGATTGAGAGCTGCATTTGCTGTTCAAGGAATCGAGTGTATTAGAGCTCTTATAATAGTCTGCTCACCTTATATTAGCCTTTCCTTGGGATTATTTTTTGATAACAATTATGATTGTGGGGTTTAAGGCAATTACACTATTACAAAGAAAAAGCTGCTTTTTATGTCCTGTAAAGCTGTCATATATTTCACACTGCAACTGCCTTCCAATTATTTTGCTACAATGCACTTTGGAAGCAAAATGTCCTAACTGATATATATTAGTCCTTTATGTTTTATAAATAAAAATCAAAGCCATAATGTAATCCTTCAAAAGGAGCTTCTCAGTTTCCCCAGACATGATTTGAGAAAAAACAGAAATGTGTTGGGTGCTAGATGTTTTGAGAGAGATGCGTTGTAGTGTCTGTGGTTCCACAGAAGGACACCCCTGTGCTCCAGGGGTGCTGAGGAACACAGGAGGGAGACCGGGCCCTAACCTGGGTTTAAAATGCTAACAGCATCTGTTAAGTGGCGTTTCGGGGAGGCTTACGAGTTGGCATTTAATGATGAGGGAAAAAAAAAAAACCCAATCCTTGAAATTAATTCAGTCGGAAAGGAACTCAAAAGACATGTTGTGACAGCACATTAGGAAGTCAGCAACAATACAGATAAGACTTTCTCTTGTTCTTCAAACCCTGTTGCAATGAAGATTTTACATCTATTCTGGGACCCAGATGTCAGATGTGTGGGTGGATGGAACATGGAGACCAGCATGAGAAACAAATGTGTACCAACCAGAAAAAAAAAAAATCCACAGGCTAAAATGAGTCATCACTATAGGGATCTGGAGGTTAAGCTGTGGCCTGTGAAAGCTTCTTGGGGGTGAGCCATGAAATAGCGTGCCTATGAGTTCTTGTCCCAAGGGAGGGTGGGAAATGCTATTGTTTCTGACTCTGAAAACCACTGAGCAATATGAGTAAAGACAGGTCAGTGGGGATAGGAGACCTTCCCTACCGAAACTGACAAAGCTAACCTGTCTCTACCACCCATGTGGCACCTAACTACTCCGAAGCAACTGAGGCAAGTGAGCTCAGTCTCTAAATTAATGGTACCAAGGTTGCTTTATGTTTGCATTTTACAGTAAGCAAAGAAATTGCCCCAAATGGCTGGAAGCATGGTGGTTATTCTGATAATAAGGATTTAAATGTGGATGTGGTCATACTGTGGGTACATTTCATTAAAATGATCCGCCAAGGAATTTTATCCTTGCATGCATGGAGAAGGGCCTTTGGGGATTAAAAACTCAAAGCAGAAAGGATTTCCATGATCACTGGGCCACAGTGTTGTAGTAGAAAGGTGCAGACATTCTCACAACCCCGGGTGCAGCCTTATGCAGGAGTTCTGTGGTGGGTTGTGGATGGGAAAGGCCGTGGATGCAGCAAGGACAATTGTTCACTCTCTGGGCTTTCCTGAACACATTTGGTTGTTTTGAAATTCTTTCTACTAATTCCCTGGTAAGGATTCATTGAAAGATATTTGTTTTATTTTGTTTAATTGAGAAGATACCATTGATGCTTAGTCGGAAAGTGAGCTCATTGACCAGAAATATTATTTTAATCCCAAATCCAGTTAAACATCTTTCTGGCACTTGAAATGTCAACAGTATTTCTTAATAAGTCAATACATCCACTTCTCCCAGAGTAGTAGTGCCACCAATGCCTTTTTCCTGGTAAGGAGAGCAGTTACTGGTGGTGGAGGGGAGGTCTACCAAAATCAACACACTAAATCCTGTCTTTAATATTGGATATATTTCAAGGCTTCCACATGGGATACATACTAAGGAATTAAATGTGTCTTATAATTTCTTAGGAAAAAGATCCATCCCAGATTGTAAGGAAAGAGCCAATCTCTGCCAAGCAATAGCAGTGGAAAATAAAAGGATTATAGAGGTGCTCAGAAAATATCAGAAACTTCTAGGCTCTGACAAGAATTCTACCTACCAGTTGCCTGAAATATTGTGTTACAGGTGATCATTAACTTAAAAGAAGATGACGTTTTGGTTTTGGCTTAAGTAAATGCTAGCCTGGGGAAGTGGATGATTTCTGGAATTCCTTCATGGTCTCTTAGGAGAGTGAGAGTGGTCAGTAAATAGGGATTGATGAACATCAGTTAGGGAATAGGCCAATGCTTCAGTCACTACATCAGAGTATAAAGAGCATCGGATTTGAGGAATATCCTCAATCTGAATCCTACTCTGTTATTATTAGCATGTGACACTAAAATAATTTCTTGAGCTTCTTTAAGCCTCTACTTCTTCATCAGTAGAATGGAAATAATATTCTCTAACCAACAATGATTGTGAATTAAATTGTAATATTCTATGAGAAGGCACCTAACACAGAGTTTAGACCATTAAGATCATTGAAGACTTGTTTATTCTTTAAGTTGTTCCTCAGTCAGAGTGATTACAGGCTAAAAAAGCTATCCTGGATTTAAGTGAGCTGAAATGTGTCTCAAAACTGAACAGAGAGACTTTCAATCTCTCTCTCTCTCCCTCTTCAATCTCTCTCTCCCTCTTTTTTTTTTGCTTGAAACATTCATGAAAGAAGTGACTAAGGAAGCATTAAGTGAAAAAATTGTCCTGATATATGAGTTTCTTAAGGCCTCAGCTTACTACTACTATTCTACTGACAATAATACCATCGATGATGAGGATGGTGATGATAGCTAATATTTATTAAACCATTTACAGAAATTAGCTCATTCTTAGCATTCCATCAATTTCAGGGGATAGGTAGGCTATTCTGTTATCTCAATTTTACATGAGGAGACCAAGACTCAGACAGGTTAAGTAGCATGCTTAAGAGCAAAGGAGGGCTGAAGTTGACATCTGATGCCAGGCAGCTTGGCTTTTAACCACTTGGTCATATTGTCTTCCATTAATGCTCCTTAAATGTCACTTGAGGAGAGGATCAACTAAACCATCTCAATCTAAACTGTGTTCCTTTTATTTTTCTCTATCCTGACACTGTGTTTTCCCCCCTACACTACTAAATCACAATTTGTAATTAAATGCTATCTGTGTACATCTTTGGCTAAATGACTGCCCTATCAGCAGAATGTCACATAAGAAACCAAGCCTTTCTTATCCCTTATTGTCATCCCTGTGCCCATTCCAATGCTGGGACTTAGAATATATTTGCTGATGGAATGCAAACATGATTTCATTGATTATATTCCCTAAAGATTGACCAACATTGATCCAATGAGACAATTTTACAGGGTGGTAGCAGGTGACAGGAAAACCTTGAGTACACTTTCAATTAAGCTAACCTCTTGTTCTCTCTTAGCAATTATCACAAGACTCCTGATAGGCAGCTCCCTGAAATCGTCAACAGGAGGAAAGGCAAGAAGCTGAATTATGAATCATACTTCAGTTTCACCCTGTATATCTTGTGCTTATCTCAAAATGCCATCTGAACATTGCTCCCTTTACTATGTTTGTAGAAAAAGGGTCAGAAATAGTGGTGAAGGCAGTAACAAAAGGGTTCAGAGTCATGATACTCGTGGTCAAATTATTTGGTCTTCCTTTTGCTTTTTAAGAATTCTTTTCCCATTGGTGCTCTTGATTGAAAATCCAGCTGGAACTACGTGCAGTCCCATGTGTTACATGCTGGGGACAACAAAGGTTTTTGCTGAGGATGATAACATGATTTCCTGAAAAACTAAGCTCCTCCTGCATGGAAAGAGACTTGCATTTGTGTTCAGTTTTAATCCAGCCTGTAGAATTAAGTACTGCCCAATGAACTAAAGGGTGTGTGAGAGACAGTAGTCACTTGTTAATTGGCTTAAGGGGAAGGTGAAAAAATGATCAAAAACCAAGTCATGAGGAATGACTTTTTAAAAAAGTGGTAGATATTGCTATTGAGACAACCTTTTGGGCTAAAGATTTGGCTAGTATTTTCCCAGTGGATCTAAATAATAAATAGAATGGAGAGACCCTGCATACTGGGTGCAAAAGTGTAAGGATAGAGAACTGCACATTATTTGCACTCTTTAGAATTCAGAACTAGAGGAGAACTGGGCAGTCCTCATGAAAATTATACTTGCCTCAAATTTTGTGAAGCTGTCATTTCACTTTTGAGTCAGTTAATTTTGATATTTTCAACTCAAGTTCTTAAAACAGCATCAAATGTTTTTCCCAAACAGGTTTAACCTTTAAAGATACTTATTTCCATGATTTATAGAATGAAAGTAGACTTTAGCTTTGCTTGATGGTAACTCACTCAACAAAATTCTTAACTTTAGCAATTCATCATCTAAGCCCCATATTATTTCTATGCAATAACTACAAGGTTCTAGAATTTGGACAGTTTCAGGACACCTTTTTTTCATGGGCTGTTGTGAATTTCAGAGATTCTCAATATCCCTTTGGAAATATCACAGGCCATTTGGAATATTTGTGACTGCTACTGACTTCTTCTGGCTTATTAAAATATAGCATTTTTATAAATCAAATCCTTTTTAAATGGAAGAATCATTTCTGGATTACTTTGTAGCTATAAGGTAATGCCGAAGAAGACTTAATGACAAGTTTAGATCCTCTGAGTTAGAGATAGTGATTCTGTTAATGGTAAGTAACCAATGGTGGGAACCATGATTTTACCACCTATCATGGTATTTGGGCCTTCATAGGGCGGTTAACCTTTGGCTATGATCTTTCTATGTGAACATTATACAGTTTGTATGAAGAGTGTGTGTGTGTGTGTGTGTGTGTGTGTGTGTGTGTAGAAATGAGTGATTAGTTTATGGGATTTCTTGGGGTCTCTTGATATTACCATTTTAGGAAAAAAAGAAACTACCTGTAAGTTAATACCTGTTCCAAGTATTTCCCATACATTAATGCATTTAATCCTCACAACAACATTAAGTTTAAGTATTCTTATGCCCACTTTATAGATGAGGAAATGCAGTCTCAGAGAAGGAAATTTCATCACAATCACACAGGCAGTCAGTGGTACCAATGCTCGCCTCTTGCCACAGAAGTAGAATGCTTTCCATAGCTGACCAAAAGGTGTAGTTGTGAGATTCTTTGCAGAACAGGCATGTATTGGGGGTAAAATGCTTTCTGTTTTCCTTTTGAAGCCATCTAAAATATGACTATGCCTTAGAAAGACACATCACAATCTAAAGTTAATGACAGTAGTTGAAATTTATTGTCATGTCTCATCACAAAATTGTTTTTTTATATGAAGTTCTAATTGGATTTTTCCTTTTCTATTTCATAGTCCTACTTGATCTGGAGACATAGTAAACCCAAATTTTTCCCTTGAGAGAAGCTATCTCTAGCCTCACAATGGTCATTACTAAGGAAAAATTAAGTCATTAATGGAATTTTATCAAATGCTGTTATCTTTTTGATCAAAAAGTTTCTTTAATTCTCCTCTCTCAGCGAGCCATCTTGTTCTAAGAACATAAAGACGGATGTGCAGGTCTGGAACTATCAATGACCTGCAAACTTCCCAGCACCAAAAATAGGCTTGACACTTTTGCATACTTCATAACCCCTTCATTACCTACATACAAATCTTTGACAGAACACAGTATCAAGTACCTGTTTCAAAGAAGGTACCCAGTCAAAACAAAACAAAACAAACCAGAAAAGCAAGCAAATTTTCAGTTTCTTGACTGCCTAAAAGACAAATCAGTTGGATTCTCAGGACTTAATTTCTGGGGATTAGTGTACCATCCTGACAAAGCTGAGCTTTTCACCCCTTACAATATAAAATATCTAAAAATGTGTTCATTTTGATCTAGTAGCACCACTTGCCTTTGTTCCTAGACTAAAGTTTTGATACTACAATTAGGAACTCTTATCTCATTTTGGGAGATTCAGTAAAATAACTGTCCTATAGCTGAGTCAAGAAATGAAAAAGGATAAGAGGACTTTTTGTTTTATTTTTTTGTTTGCTTTCCCTCATTTTTGGGGTTCTGAAGAAGTGGTTTCAAAATTCGGTGTTCCCATGCCCTTGAGGGACATAATTGTTCCCAAGTAGTGTTGGTGGGTCTTCCATTGGCATGTGGATTGGAAAGAGCTTGCATCTGGCTGAGAGAGGAAATGACTCGAATATGCACTGGTTAAAGGGTACAGGAGCTGCAGGGGTTGCAGGAAAGCTGTCTCCCTAAGGCAGCCAGTCCTTGGTTCCTCTCCTTTCTATCAATAGGAGGACAGACTTGAGAAAGAATCACAGAAAATGGATAATGACACCTATAATCTGCTACATTTGGGGATCACCACTCTTGATCCAGTTGGATAAATAAGGAATAACACTGCCATTTTATTATTGTCCAAATAATATGGCATGTGTGCTATGCAATATTAGGAAGAGTTTCATTTGGTGTCTTAGCCAAATCAACTCTAATCCTAAAAACCAGAACTATGAAATAGGTATGCTTGAGGATTTCTTGCAGCTTTTAAAATTAATTTAATCCAACAAACATTAATGAAAGTGCTTCTATGAGGCCAGCATTGTGAGGTGGTTGCAGAGGCAGACTATCAGAGTTCAAATCCCCCAGATGCCACTTACTGGCTATATAATCTTAAGTGAGTGATTTCGCTCTCTGTATGTCAGTTTCCTCAAATGAAAAGCAGGAGAGAGAATCAGAACCCCATGGGAGTGGTGTGAAGATTGAGTTCATACTGTGAAGTGTACTTGTGCGCCTGCATGTGTCTGGTATGTCATACGTAGTAGTAATCATTATTCTCAGTATGCTGTCAGGCACAGTGCAAGGTGTTTTTCCTATGCTCAATATCCATTTTTAGGGCAAATATACTACTTAATTATAGATATACTACTGTTCTCATCACTTCAGACTTGGCTTATGCAGTAACTCCCTATCTAATTTCCATAGCACCAATATCCTCATTCCAAACCCAGATGCGTCTTTCTAAAGCTTTGATTTTTACCATTTCATGATCCAAAATGGAAAAGAAATAGAACCTTTATTTTTAGACATTTTCCCCATGAAAATATATAGAAGGCAAATAATTATGATGCTCAATATTAATGAAAATAAAAGCCACAATGAGATGCCACTACACATTCATTAGAATGGCCAAACTAAATAAATAAAGGAAGAAAGAAGAAAGTTAAAAAAAAAAGAAGGGAAAGAAAAAAAAAGCAAAATCAAAACTGACAACACCAAGTGCTGACAAGAATGCTCATACCTTGCTGGTGGGATTATAAAGTTGGTACCACTTTAGAAAGCTGTTTGGCAGTTAACATATACTTCAAGATAACCCAGTAATTCCATTCCTAAATATTTGCCCCAAAAGGAATGAAAACATGTTTTTAAAAAAAATCTGTATGCAATGTCATAGTGGCTTTATTTATGATTGCCAGAAAAACATCCAAACACCTTTCAGCTGGTAAAAGGATAAACAAACTGTGGCATATCCATACAAGGAAACCCTACTCAAATAAAAGGGAACTAACTACTGCTACGTACAGCAGGAATGAATCTCAAATGTGTATGCTAAGTGAAAGGAACTGGACTCAAAAGGCTAAATATGACAATCAGGAAAAGGCAAACCTATAGAGACAGAAAACAGATCAGTGGTTGCCAGGGACTGGTGGTCAAGGAGGGATTAAATTACAAAGGGACTTGAAGGAATGTTTGGGGAATTATTCTCTATCAAAACTCATGAAACTGTATAATAAAAAGAGTAGACTTTATGTAAAGTATAGCTCAATAATTCTACTTTAAAAAATTATTTCCATTACCAATAGAATAGCGTCTAGTCAATTAATGAAGTGATAAAATCTATTCTTCCAAACTGATCTTAATTACAATGAGGGAAGACTCAAAAAAAGTCCAGAATTCTATTTTGGAGGGCAGGCCCTTTGTAGTACAGTCTTACCCCACTAGGTAAGTGCTCTAGGAACCCACCAGCATCAGTATACCAGCTAGCATTGTTGTGAGAAGTTATGTTCAGCTTCAGTGAACTTTTTTTGGAGATTCTTTAAAGGCCCACTTCATGATGGGTGATTTATGAGTGCACCTGCCCACACTGTGCTGAGTGTTCAGCGGTTTTTGACCAAAAATGATATGACCTCATACTCCACCCTCTCGATTTACCCAATCTCACCCCAAGCAACTTTTTTTTTTGTTTCCTTGAATGAAAAAAATCCTCAAAGGGAAACATTTTGGCCATGTGGAAGAGGTGAAACAAAAAATGGCAGAAGCACTAAAAGGCATCAAAATTGATGAATTCAGAAACTGTTTGGAGCAGTGGAAAAAGCATCTTAATAGGTGTTTGCATCAAACAAACAGTATTCTAAACATGTAAGAATAAATAAACAATTTTTAAATAAATAAATTCCAGTTTTGGGGGGTCCCCCCATATGCTCTATTTACGTCTCTTAATTCAATGCCCCTTTTGCACTAATGCATGCTGTATGTGTTTTTATTTCCCTACATTGGATCAAACTGTTCCCCAAAATAAAATGCCTTTACTAGTTCTCCACCTACATCCAAACAAACCAAGTTCAAGCCATGTGCCATTATCTCAGTGACCCCTTCCTGTCAACACTAGTCTACAGTGATGTCTCCAGAAAATTCCTCTGGCACTAATTCTTTGAATCACTCATTTGGATTTTTAACACTTGACATTTAATCTTGATGTCATCTGTTTCTTCATTCACTCATTTATTATTTTATTTTTTGAACAGATATTTATTAAACCGATAGTTAATATGAGTGATCACTATCGGTTGACTGTGTAAGTCTATTCTTATACTTCCTTTTTCTAGAACCTTGATTTTGTTCAGGAAAGATTACCATCTCCCCTAATTTATCTAAGACAGCTATGAATCCCAGACCTCTTATCAGGAATAGGTCAAGGGTGGGCATGTGGTCTAATCTTGGTCAATAAGAAGTGAATGGAAGTCTGTTGAAATCTTCTGGAAAAGGTGACATGACACCTGCAAATGCACCAGCTGTTTTGCAACCACAAGGTGAGTCAGTTGCAAGAAAGTTAACATGCCCAAGACAATGTGGCAGAACAAGGAAGGAACCTGGGTCTTTAGTGACACTGTGGATCCCTGAATAAGTCAATAAGCATGCTGTCTGCCTCTTGAATTCTTGTTATGTGAGATATGACATTTTCCTTATACATCATTTTGAACCACAATTTTCTGTATGGCTGATAATGCTATTCACCACTTTCAAGAGTCATTAAATAACAAAATCATTAATATTTACTTATCAGAAAAAACCATTGCTGCCTCAGTAACAGATCTACCTTTAAAATAGTCATTCATTCATTCAGCAATATTCATTTTTGGGTACTGTTTTAGATACTGGAGATACCTCAGTGTAAAAACAAGGTTGCATGCTACATCAATGAGTATTTTGTAAAGTTTCTTATTCTGTAGCTCCTAGGGTCATGTCATATGTAGGAGTTTAAAGTGATTGGTAAGAACTGGTTTGTAGCCTCTCAAAATTGGGACAATTAGCATTCATAATTTGGGAGGTATATAAGAAATCAACTTTCAAGCTATAAGATCCCTTCAATTTATAAATAAGGGAACTGAAGCACTAAGCATTTTAGTGACTTGTCCGAGGTCACCCAGCAAGTAATGGCAGAAATAGGAACCAGAATTTGGTACTCAGAATCATTACCCTTTTCACTAAAGCAGCGCAGAAATCTGATTATAATCTGATTATTTTCAGATATTGAAAATCCTTTTGAAAGATCTTATATGTGATTTTATTACCACAAAAATTTTTATCCCCCTTGTCCTATTTTGGGGGAATTTCCCTGCACATTGCCACTTTAATCCCAGCACAAGCAAAGATGTCAGGGATAGTGGAGTTCTTTCAGTGGAGTGCTTCAAATATATACAGTCCAGCAGGAACGCTGGAAATAGTGTAGTTTTTAAATGCAGGCAGAGTCAGCACTGGATAAAACTGCTTTCTTGGTCCTTCAGAGAAACCCTCATGCCCTGTTCAAGAATACTTAACAATTTCTGGTATTAGTGGAAGAAGTACCCACTTGGAGATGTGATAGAAACAGCCTCTCTTAAGAGAGTCCCATTTGTGAAGTTTTCCCAGGTGATAATTCGGGGCTCTGCCTCTTTTATGAAGCGTTTTCCACCTCTTTCTTATAAAGTTTGTGCAAGGGAAAGTTTATAATCAAAGTCTTTAGAAATTTGGCTCTTGGCAGTTTTCATAATTGGTGTCACCTGGTCCTAAGGAAAACAACAGTCACAAGCTTCCTTGTAATGAGAACAGAGATCATAATTAATACAAATTTTTGCTGAATGCTTTTGGACAGGCATTTTGCTAAGTGTTCTTCAGGTGTTACTTTATTTAATCCTCATAATCGTCATGAGGCAAATCAAGTCCACAATTCCTTCTGTCATGACCTTGATCCAGATGTGTTGGAATCAAGAATTTTTTATTTTAGAAAGTTAATATAGGAAACAGATTTTACACATCATATAACACCCCAGGTATGGTCTAGGGCAGCATTCCACAGTCCAACACATTAATATTTCTGCAACAAAACCTATTGCTTTTCATACTAACTGGGATAAATAAAAACCATAAATATCCTGATACAAGTTAAAGTCAGTTTTGCTGCTAAATAATAAAACACCTTTTTTTTTGGAATTGTAGATAAGAACATTTAGACCCACTCAACTGTTTGGCTATTCTATAACTGAGGAAATGAAGCACTAAGAAGAAAACTGCCCAAGTTTGATAACTAGTTAGTGGTAGAAAATCAGAATTCAAATTTTGATAGTCTCAGCTCAGAATATTCTGTTCTCTCTCTCTCTTTTTTTTTTTTGAGTTGGAGTCTCACTCTGTCGCCCAGACTGGAGTGCAGTGTCTGCTCCCGGCCACCGCAGCCTCGCCTGCTGGGATCCGGCGATCCTTCCATCTCAGCCTTCCGAGTAGCCAGAATTACAGGCATGCGCTACCATGTCCGGCTGATTTTTTATTTATTGTAGAGATGAGGTCTCACTGCCCAGGCGGGTCTCGAACCCGCGGGCTCAGGCAATCCACTCACCTCAGCCTCCCAAAGGTGCAGGATTACAGGCTGAGCCACCGAGCCCGGCTCTCTCTCTCCTTCTATGCTTCTCTCTCATTATTTTAATGTCTCATATTATTTTAATCCAAATATGACATACCAAGTGCAGAACATAGATTAATTTCAAACATATATACAACAAATTTTTACAATTGTAACTACTATCTTGTGCTAAGCGATCAAGGTATAGAACACTTCAGCAGCCCAGAGGTTTCCCTTGTACACCTTCCCAATAGGGGCCACCCTCTCCTTCACTATTCTGACTTGAATCACCATGAATTAGTTTTGCATGTTCTATAACTTTACGTAAATGTGACTGTACGGTATGTACTGTTCAATCTTCAGCTTTCTTTGCTGGATCACTTATTTTATTACCATGCACTGGTTGATTGTACAAATACTATACCCTAACATATACACCCATTTTTCTCTTGCTGGACTTCCGAGTTGATTCCAGTATGGAGCCGGAGTCTTAACTACCAGACCTCACTGCAACCAAATGTCAGTGTCTATCCCGGATCTAACCTCCAAACAGGGCACAGTCACAATAGGGATAAACCGATTCCTCTAGTCAGGATGAAGGGAGTCAGCCTGCTGATGATCTTATGTGTTAAGAGCTCCAGAGCAAGAGTTGATAAACTTTTTCTGTAAAGGGCCAGGTAGTAAATATTTCTGGTTTTGCCAGTCACATACTCTTGATGACAACTGCTCTGCTCTGTCATTGTAGTATAAAAGTGGTCACAAACAATATGTAAACAAATGGGTGTGGCTATATTCCAATAAAGCTTTGTTTAGAAAAATGGGCAGGGTGCAGTGGCTCATGCCTGTGATTCCAGCATTTTGGGAGGCCAACCAGCCTGGGCAACAATGTGAGATCTTGTCTCTACAAAAAATTTGCTGGGTGTGATGGCCTAAAGGCTATGGTGGGAAGATCACCTGAGCCCAGAAGTTCGAAGCTGCAGTGAGGGATGGTCGTGCACTGCACACCAGCCTGAGTGACAGAGTGAGACTGAGCAAAGAGTGAGACTGAGCACAGAGTGAGACTCTGACTCAAAAAAAAAAAAAAAAAGAAAGAAAGAAAAGAAAAGAAGAGAAAACAAAGAAAAAAGGAAAAACAGGTGGTGGGTAAGATTTGGACAGTAGACTGTAGTTTGCCAAGCCCTGCTGTCCCGTGGTTGATGCTGCTTTCTGAGGCGTTAGTCTAAGAACAGAGAGGAAACAGACCAACGAAGCAACTGCCATGAGCCAAGAGGAGTTTGTGCTGGGAAGCTCATCATCTCATTTCATCTTCATAGCAACCTGCTTGGGCAAATACTATCTTCATGTTTATTTTACAAATGCCCAAACTGAGTTCAGAAAGGTTTACTAACCTGCCCTTACTTTGTAGCTAGTGATTTTAGTACAAAGGTCTTTCTACCACATTTGGGGATCCATGAGCAGACCTCAGAGTATTTATACCCCCTGATATTACATATAGACATCTTTGTGTTTCGAGGCCTGTGCGCTTTTTCTGTAGAGAAGATCCATAGCTTATAAGCACCTCTAAGACTTTGTAATCCAAAGAACAGAAAGAACCAAAGCCTAGAGAGAGTTTTAACAACATGAGAAATGGAGAAAATCAAATGACTTGTTGCTGTCTATTTAGTCAAGGTGTTTTTTTGGTGGTCAGAAGTGATGTTACATTTAAATTCCGCATCCTAATCCTGTATTTCAGAGAGGAACATTCTTCTTTATTTAAAAAAAAATAAACTGAGGTTTTTTTTTTTGTTTTTTTGTTTTTTGAGTCGGAGTCTCACTCTGTTGTCTAGGCTGGAGTGCAGCGGCATGCTCATGGCCACCCCAATGTTGACCTGCTGGACTCCGGTGATTCTTCCCCCTCAGTCTTCCAAGTAGCTAGAACTACAGGCATGTGCCACCAACTCTGGCTAATTTTTGATTTATTGTAGAGACAAGGTCTCGCCAAGTTGCCCAGACTGGTCTTGAACCCTCAGGCTCAGGCAATCCACTCAGCCTCTCAAAGTGCTAGGATTATAGGCTGAGCCACCAAGTCTGGCCAAGAGTAAGTTCTCATTTGAGAGGCATCTCCTGCTTTGTGTGAGTATCCCCTGTAAGGCAGGTTCCATCTGAGGTAGAGTTACATGCATATAAGTGAGTTGTTGCTGAAATATATCATGGCACCACTGTTGTTTCTGAATCATAAAGTCCTATATAAATAAAAATGCCTGGGTCTCTACCTATATTTGTATCTTTATATGAGTGCCCACAGCCCTCATCTGTCTGTATGGGTTCTACTCAGCTAAAGTACTTCCTAGACTGTAAAGAAAGGGAGACATCGAACACATAATTGTTAGCTGTATTTCATGTTCACAATCCCTTTGAGAATGGTCCCAATTATTCTAAGCAATGTTTAATGTAAATCAAGTTTCACTTTCAAAATTTCAAGGGTCCCATTCTGACAGAATGTAGATTTTTTTATGCTACTAGTAAAACATTGTAATGACTGGCGGGAGAAGAGCAGAAATCAATACATGAAAAGTTACTGAAATTAGGTAGGCCTGACCTCCTGGAGGAGTCTTAGAAAATAATCCTCAAAAAAAAAAAAAAAAAAACCAAAAACAAAACAAAACAAAACAACCCAACAGCAACAACAACCAAATAAACCAAAAACGTTGCAAGGTAGTCACTGAGAGCTTTGTTTTCTGTGACTTTTCTTTCGTAATGCACACCTTCTCTCTCCAGCCTAATTCAAACTTCTCCAAGTGTTGACTCATTTAAGGCAGTTTTCACTTAAGGCAACAGGGGGAAATGTTGAAGTACTTCTCTGCGTGAGAAGTGTGGACTAGACAACCCTCAAGACACTGCTGAGATTTCCAATGCCCTGATTTATTTTGCAATGTACTTCAATTATTGAAAATAGACAGCGTTTTTATATCTTCTCTTATACACCAAATGGCAAAAGCCAGATTCTTTCTATTAGTGTTTGATAGCATGTGGTTAGCAGGGTTATAAAAAAAAATAAAGGGTACTTACAGATTTAGTACAAACCATGATTAATTTTTATTAAGAGGATACATTTATATATCATATACTGACAATTTACTTGAAGATCTTATTTTTTTTCTGTGAGTTGAGTAGTGCCCCTCTGTGCAGAATGCAGAATTGTATATGAGATATTTGAGTGTCTAAAACGATGTATGATAAATGAAGTAGCATGCTACTTATACGCTTATCATGTTCCCTGACTAGCAACAGGTTCAGCAAAGGGCACAGCCAGTAAATGAAATTTTCCACCAGGACAATATATCATCACAAGAAATGTATGCGCTGGAAACTTACAAGCTTGCTCAAGATGCGGACAAGGTGTGAAATGGTAAAAAATGAAAAGCAGCAGCATCATACAGCAAATTTCAAATTCAAGTGCATATTGGTTGGGGCTGATACCTTAACTATTTCAATCCATAAGGATGAGAAAAAAAATGCAAACACCATCTGAAAGGGATAAATTTCCATTATTACTGATACTACAGAAGTAGAGAAAAGTAACAGGTACAGAAATGTGTATGACTGCTATGATATTAATTTGAGAGACACTTCAGTTAAAGACTTAGAGGGGTCTTCACCACATTTAACCTTGAGTGAGTCCCTTAATATTCCTCACTTCGATTTCTTTGGTTGTGAAATAGAAAGTGGGGACAACTAATTTCTGAAGTGTGTTCCATTTAAAGAAAATGCCATGGTTCTCTGATTCTTATCTTTGAGCCCTCAAAGGAAATGGTCAGGGAGGTTTGGTTTTCAATACACATTGTATTAACAGTTTCTTGGGAGAATGTTGCAATTGCGTTTTGCTACTTAACCTAAAGATAAAACACCTACTTGAGGGAAGTTCCAGAAAATTCAGATGCAACTGTTCAGCATTCCATTTTAATAATGATCCCCTCCCCCTCTAGCTCCCTCAAAGTCTTCAAATGATGCTTTTGCTCAGAAAGAAGACATCTGTGCAATCCAAGGGGCACAGGCTAACGCCCCCCCATGTGTGTTTGCATCAGGTGACACCAAGGTCCTCTGTTGATGGGCACCATGCATACGATTTCCGTTTGCTAGCTACTTCTGGTGACAGTGCAAAGTGACAGTTTGCAAGGGTGAATTATCTGCAGCGTAGTGTCAATAGGTATAAATTACAATAGGCCTAGGTGACAGCCATTCTAAGGAAGTGCTCCCTGTATGTTAAAAAGCTCCGTGGAGACAATGCACAGGAGTCAAGGGATAAAATACAATCTGATCTAGACTGAGGTCTTGTCAACGCCAAGGACCTCAGAGGGGAAACTGACTGGAACTTTGGCTCTCAGGAGAGAAAGTCCAATGAACTGAAAGGAGGAGGGGCAGAATAGTACCATTGTGAGGCAGGAAGACCTAGGCTTTAATCTCAGCACCACCACTTACCAGCTGTGTGACCCTGAACAAGCGAAACGGCGATGATCATAGCTACCTCACAAAACCATTATGTGTATAAATGAGATAATATATGGAAAGTCCCGAGCACAGTACTTGATACTTGGGAGCTATTTTTATTATGCTCTGCCCAGATACATCTATTACACTGCCTTTGTTGCTTCCTCCTTCTTTTCTAAAAATAAGAGGCTATAGATCTGGGTCAGATCAAGGCAGGCTGCTAAGAAAAGTGAGCATGTGAGCAGCAGGTGTTTATACAGCGAGGAAAGGAAAAGATGGCATAATATTAATTAGGAAGGCAAAAGTAACAAATCCTAGCACATGAAGGGGTAACCCCAAGTCCCCACCTTGGTGGTGTAGCATTTTGCCTCCAAAAGACAAGAGAGTCAGGATCTACAAGGCTTTGCAACAAATACACGAACTAAAAGTGGGAAGGCAGTTGATTTGTTGCGGTAGAAGGAAAGAATTGACTTCTCAACACACCGAGAAAGCCAAGCCTAGGGAAGAATGCACACGGCAGCTTATTCAGTTAGCAGTCTGGCAAAAAAGTTATTTTGATGCCCTATCTGAATAGCTTTACTTCTAGAAAAGCATTATAACAGAATGTAACAAAAATGGAACAATGGCATTAGTGATGCATGGGAAATTCAGTGTGTTGGCAAGAAAACCGACAGTAGGAAACACATTGTCTTGAGAAGTCTGGATTGAATAGCGGTTGCGCTTATATGAAGAGGTGGGTTCCGTGGTATCACTGGAACAAAGGATGTTTTGAACCTAGGGGTAAGTTGCATATGAAGCAGCCAACGGGCAAACAAAAACACAAAGATAAGTGAATTTCCAGAAGCACCACACTGTGATCTTGTTCTTTTACTCTCACCTCCTTCCTGGAGCTAAACACACAACAACATGGCTGCGTTTTGTCTTCACCTGAAAAAAAAATTGCTAAATCCAATAACTGATCGAAATTAATCTTCTGTACATCAAAATAGCTTGACAGTACCCAGGGCCATAGCACTGCACAATAGCAGGAGGCACCATTCACACCGTGTTCTCTGGGATAGGGTCACAGGGAGCAGGAGACATTCACTTAGAATACAGTGAGAATTGCTCCAATAGGCTGTGCTAATCAGAAGCCAGAGAATATGACTAACCCAGGTGCTAATATGAAGCCAGAGAATATGACTCCCCCCAATAATCTAATTTTAATCATAAGGAATCCTAAGAGTACCATCCTATTTAATATCCCAATGGACCAATATATCATTAAAAGGGAAACATGCATTTTGTCTAACAGAAATTATACTATCCTGGGCTTATGGTCTACAAGATGGAGCTCTTATGGTGCTCTATGCTTAGCATGTATGTACCAAAGATGTACTTTTCACAAAATTTATGTTAAAACAAGCAGGACAGGGGCCCACATATGTATTGGTAGCAGAACATTAAAGATTCAACAATGCCTTTCTCTGTGCAGAATACCATTTAATGAAATGTCTTAGAGGAAATATCCCCATGCTCTGATTTCATAATCAGGATCTTGGAAAACACAAGAGGGGGATAACCAAGCCCACAGATTGATATAATTAAAGTGGTCAGGTTTTATAGTTTTGGGTTTTTTTGAAGGCTCTGCAAGGCTGAAGAGAACGAGTCCCCAGGAAGTTGGGCAATGTAACCATATTGTGTGGGGTGACACTTATAGGCTCATTTTCTTCTGGGGATCAGCTAATGACTACAGAACTCTGGCCACTGGCATTAGTAGTGCAGCCATGTTGAGGGAGAACCCAGGAGAAGATGAAGAGACCCAGGTCCGAATTCCAGCTCGCCATAACCCAGATCATCACCCCTTAGCCCTCTGGACAAATCCTTCCTCTGTGCAGTGAGGGAGGGAAGGAAGCCATGCTGGGGATGGATCTTTCCTACAAATTCCTGGGAGTGAGAATATAGCAGTGCAAGAAGCTTCCCAGTACAACCTCTAAAAAACTCAGTACAACCTCTAAAAAAGAAGTATTAATTAAATTATTGACAGTATTGACAACTCAGTTACTTAATTAAGAAGGCAGTTAATGATAATTTTGAGAAAAACCAAATGTTAAATTTGGACTGGATACCACTTCATATAAAAACTTTTCGGGTAAGAGAACTCTGCCATTTCTTTAGTCTCCATGTTGCATTCATATTCTATCAATTTATTTTGCAAATGACCTGTTTTTTTTTCATCAATTTTTAAAAATGATATTGTGGGGTACAGTTAAGGATTAGGTATACAAATATGCTCCGTTCAGGCACCCATGTTGATAAGAGGTGTCTCCCCGTCCCCAGACAGATATTTACTACTGTTAATCCCTGTTTTTAGGTTTACTTTTCCTATGAAACTATGACCTCTCTGTTTACTCACGTTAGGATATTGAGAAAGTAGGTTGAGGTGCTGGTTAACTAGTATCCCTGAGTTCAACATGGGGTAGAGTTGTTTAATAAAATATCTGATGAATAAAGGATGAATCAATAAATTATACATAGTTTATGAGAAAATAATATACAAGCTACACTGTGATTTACAATAAGCTAAATTATTAAAAATAAGCTTAAAAAACTAAAAAACAGTTCCAGAGAGAATGGAAATATCACACACAGAGTCAAGAAATTCTGTAGATGAGAGAGTACAAAACTCCATTTCATGGGCAAGTCCTTAGTTTAATGCCATGGAAATTGATCCCATACCAGACGATTCCTTGCCTTTAGCATTGCATCATTTCAGGCAAATGACATGGGCCATAGCTACTTCTGATCTTCGCATGCCATCGCAACATTAAATGATTGCTCCTGCAGTAATACCTGCTTGATATGTTGAGTTCAATAAAATCATTGGTTGTAGGAAGTTAAAGAAAACCTCCCAACAGTTTTAGTATGTGTTCATTTTGTTTAGATCTTATGATTGTAATAATATAATACTATTCTGATTCATTCAATAGGTATTTGAATACCTGTTCTATGCTGGAGGGAGTTATACATATTCTTATAAAATTGGATGTTTTCTATTAAAAAGTTCTTAATCTAGTGACCATGAGTGATAGCCTTCTCAGAGGTACTCTCACTTGTTTCCCAGCTTGGCAATGCAATAATTGTCTTTCTAGTTAATGAACTTGACCATTCATCAAAAGCCAGTATTTTATTTTGATTTGGAATAGGAACAGGTAAGCAGCACTTGGTTGTCTTGTTTCTGTTCCCCACCCCCTAAAATTCTTTGTAATCTATTTACCTGTGCTTTTTGCTTGAAAAGAAGAACAGCTAATAAATACCTAGTTAATGTCTGAAGACCATGCCAAGAACAATGTCATAAAAGTCATACATTTTTATCTGTTTTAAAAATTGTTGAATATTTGTATAATTCAAGGACATACTTGTGTCAATGTATGTCTTCATAATGAGAAAATTTAATGATGATTATATACTTTGGCTTTCCTATCCAAAAGAAAAACAGAGAAAATTGTAGACACTTTCTTGCAACAATTTCTTAAAAATAATTTATATATTTTTTTGAAAGGTTAATAATAATTTACTTGTAATGCAATGTGGTAGTCATGAATAGGGGTTTTGTGATGAAAAAAACATGGATTCAAATTCCAGCTTTCTTAAAGCTGCCTGTATTAATCAGAGCACACCAACTTCTCCAAGAAACAACCCCAATTTCTTTGTGGCTAAATACAATTGTGGTTTTTTTTTTTTAAACATCAATGTCCAATGAGCACCAGTGAGGGTCTACTCCACATAGTCATTCAGGGAACCAGGCTATTCCCTAGAGTACCTGAGTCTTCCACTGGGTCTTCTGTAATTGAGGGAAGAGAGAAAATGCAGGGATTGAATGGGGGAAATTTTTTGGAGTCAGTTCTGGAAAAGCATGTCTTATTGCACACACATCCCATTGGCCAGGATCAGTCACAGAAACCCACTTAACTGTGAGAGAGGATGGAAAATGCGGTCTGTGTGTCCATGAGGGAAGGGAAATGGGGTTTGGTGATCACAGAAATATCTGCCACACCACTCAATCTCTTGTAGCCCAAATTTCACCTCACATATAAACACATATAGTTATACATACTTTATAGAGCTATGATGATTAAATATGACATATATAAAGCATATAGTAAATGCCTGGTATACAGTAGGTGGTCAAATGAATACTACCTATTATCATTCCTATTTTCCTGGAATTTAACTCCAGCTCTACATAAAATTCACTAGAAGGCCAATAATTAAACTACAAATAATAGTGAAATAATTTTCCAATCAAGCTAACAAAATAAAGACACTTTTCTTATCAGCTTCTTGCGAGAATAAATTGTCACGTTTAGATTATAAATTCAACTGGGCTACTTTACTCTTTGTCATTTTTTCATCCTTAACATTTGCTCTCTAATCCAAGGTTTCTCAGGCTCAACACAATTGACATTTGGGACTATAAAATTTTTGTTGTGCTGCTGTCCTGTGCCTCACAGGATGTTTGGCAGCATTTCTGGTCTCTACTTTCTAGATGCTAGTAGCATCACCAACAAATAATGCTTCCAGATATTGCCAAATGTCATCTGGGGTAGGGAGAAGGACCACTCCTAGTTGAGAACTACTGTGTCAATACTTTTCCTAACATCTTCTTACCCCATTACCACATAGATCTATTTGAGTATGTGGGAGGCTTGGATTCTAATTAAAATTTTAGCAATAATAGTCATCAGACACACAGAACAACCACATGGAGTGTATTGACCAATACTGACTGGCCTTACACCCTTACCAATCTATTTTAAGAATGGCTCAGCCTGTAATCCTGCACCTTTGGGAGGCTGAGGTGAGTGGATTGCCTGACCCCGTGGGTTCAAGACCCGCCTGGGCAGCGAGACCTCATCTCTACAATAAATAAAAAAATCAGCCGGGCGTGGTAGCGCATGCCTGTAATTCCGGCTGCTTGGAAGGCTGAGGCAGAAGGATCGCCGGAGCCCAGCAGGTCGAGGCTGCGGTGACCAGGAGCGGCCACTGCACTCTAGTCTAGGCGACAGAGTGAGACTCCAACTCAAAAAAAAAAAAAAAAAAAGAATGGCTGACTGTTCTTATAGACCAGCCCACACTGCTCTACCTATGGAGTAGCCTGGAAAAAAAAAGATGTAAACTATTTGAATCAATTCTGATACTTCCATTGGACCCCCACCCCATGATTTCCTCCTTATCTGAATTTACTTGCTAGCTCTTCCATTGCTGTGGGAAGGAGAAATGCTGTCTTCAGAGGCATGAGGTTGTTCCAGTTAATCAATTTAATTCATCAAGCTTTATTGAGCACCTCAGCATACAGAATGATGTAATCAAACTGTGCTATGTTGAACTTTTTATAGGGCTATGGGAGCCAATTTAAATCTTCCAAACCAATGCCAGGTAAACATGACCTCCAGTAACTGGAGTGGTGAAAGGAACTGGGCATCTCAGCCAGACAGCTCAAGTTCACACTTGAACTCCACTACTTTCTAGTGGTACTAATTTGGGAAAATCTCTTAGTCACATCTGTGCCTTAATTGACTTCTGTGAACAGTGAGGAGGATCACGCCATGACAAGTAAGCAAGATGAGTTTTGAGAGTGCTCAACATTTAGTATATGCTCAATAAATGTGAACTGGATTTGAGTCAGTACACTGGCATTAAAAGTCTTAAAACATTTAAGCTAATATCTCCCCTCTCCTCACAACATCCAGGATCACACACTTTGTTTAGGTCAAAGACTGCAAGGTTAACGGAAAGATACTTACTGCTATGATTAAATGCTTGCCTGTTTCTCTGACACATGTACTTTCACATGAATGGTATCTTTTGTGTAGACGGTATTTGGATCATTGCTAAGAAAATTTTGTTCAGCAGTGGTTCTTCATATGTCAGCGAGTAAATCAATGAATCAATCAGTGATGACAGCAGGACCTCAGTAACTAATATTACTGAAGTCATACAGGTTACAGGATGAGGGTATGAGGTGGAGAAAGTTTTTCTGTCTTCCAAAGTAATTCCCAAATCCAGTTAACGGATGGCTGGTATAAGCCTATGCTATCCTAGAAATGTTTCTGGAAGCACTGTTGGGAAATTATGCTTCTGAATGAGCCAAGTGCACTGGGATCTTTTCTGAGAGGGTTTGAATCCAGGAAAGGATGCAGAGTGACCTGGATATTTGATGCCAAGTGAAGAGGGGAGAGAGAACGTCTCTGAAGAGGGCAAAGGAAGATGAGGGGTCTGAGACAAACTTGTCACAGTTTTGCCTGTGGCTGGCCCTTCAGACAAGAGTTTTGCCAGCTCTTAGAAACAGTCAACTGAAGTAGGGCTGGATAATACACAAACAAAAGCTATCCTATTATTTTCTCTCTCTCTCGAGCTCTTTATATAGTCACAGACAAATGTCAAGAGGGTTGCTGTCTTCTAACCAGAGCTATCAATCCACTGGAAACCCCATATATTTAAGGTTCTCTTTACAAAACAGGAACTTGGTGCTGAAATGGAACTCCTCATCTTATTCCACAACCACTCCTCACTACTTTGTGGTCTTTGGAGATGGTTATCTGATCACCAGGGATGTACTTGTGGTGAAGATGAGAAAGGGCCAGGAGGCTCTTAGCCCCCGAGCCTGGCCCCCAGGGTACGCTTACCCCACTGACATTTTCTACACAGCCTAAAAGGCATTCCCAGAACAGCAATTGCAAACTCATCCATGAGCCCGGGAGCAAGGGTCCCAGGTTTAGCAGCTATTAATTAAGGTAATTATTCCCAGGGTTGCAATTACAACCCAAAAGGTCCCACTTAGCATCTCTTCTTGAATCTCTTGTTTCTGTAATGCTGATGTCTCTAAAAGATTCATTTGCGACCACTTACTGATTACATTTACTCCAGTATATTGTTTCAGATGGACAGGACGGAAAGCCAATACAGAATATTGACCTCAGCGGCATCCTGTGATTACACGCCTGTGATTACACGGGCTGCCCCGGCTATCATTAACCACCCCATTTTATTTTCTGAGTGCCACAAACGCTGCTGGTGACAGATCCGTGACCTTTTCCCTAGAAATGTTATGAACCAAATGCACAGCAGAAATGACAGGAAGGATGGATGTCAAATGGTTGTTTAAATGCTACGTCAGCACCCACAGCTACAGTCTTGGTTCTGACGTTAGAGGACATTTTGGTGGGAGGGCTATTTGATTTCCATTTAAACAAAACAATGAAAGACCAAGCCAAAAGGATGGACACAATAGGTTATCCTCTGCCTACAAAATCAAGACACTCCTAGCCAGCTCTCAAGAGCAAGCTTTAAAATATTTTATTTTAAGTTGGGACAGAAATCTCAATTTAAGTCATCAAACATAAAAGGCAATGGATTCAAAGTATATTTGGAGACTGTGATTTGAAAGTGCAATTAAATAAATAATGCAGAATTTTCTTATAACCTGACTGCTTGCATGTATATTTAGGTCAAATACACAAATCCAAATACTGTGGGCCAAATAATTATTCCTGGAACATAAAAACTGCATACAGGAAAAATAGAGTTGTGTTCACTAGTAAGGCAGGGGTGACTCCCGTCCCATCAGCCGTGGTTCTCTCCTCCCCTCCCACACCTAAAATAGAGTAATTTTACCAAGGATTTCCCTAAAGCCTGTTCTTACAGAGATGTAGTCTCAATTCTGGCTGCACATTAAACTCAACCAGGGAGGTTTTTTTTTTGTTTGTTTTTTAATGTACCCATGTCAGGAAGTATCCCGAATCCATTAAATCAGAACTGTGTGATGGGGCCTAAGAATTGATATTTTTAATAAAGCTCCCAGTTTTATTAAAAACTGAACCCCACCTGAGAACTACCACTGTAGTTACAGAGTCAGAAAGCTACCACTCTGATTGAAATAAACATGACACAATTTTAATATATTGAGATAACTAGTGATTTTCTTATTAGAGAAAATAGTGAGAAAAAATAAAAATGAGAAAACTCCACCAATGAAAAACACTGATGAAAATAGTTAAAAATAAAAGAGGAGAAGCCAAAGTATCCATCCTAAAAGTAAGATTTCCCATATTTAGTAGGTTTATTTAAATATAGAACAAGTATCAATTTAGCCAAAGACCTCAATATTTAGAAGTTTTTAGAAGTTCTACCTATATTCAGCTGTGGTTTGTGGAGGAAGAGATGAAAGCAGAGAAAAGAAAAGAGACAGAAAATGGATTTTGAAATTCTAAGGCAAATAATTTCACAGCTTATGCTTTTAGCAGAGGGTCAAAGTATTTAAATTTTATCAAATATTCAAGGAACAGTAATTTAGAATTTATATACTGCAAAAAGTCATCATCATCTGCCAAATTTAGTAAATGTAAAGGCAAAAAGAATAGCATATGGAATTACACTCACCCCTCATTCCCCTCTCAGCATTCACATTAGCTCAGTACTACCGAAACATGATAGATGTTTCTTTTTTATCAAACAGAAAAGTAAGAGTCTTAGCCTTTCTTTTCTGGAACATTATTCTCTGACCACAGAAATAATTATGATTGCTTTAGCAAAACTGGACTAAAAAGAGAGAAAATGGGCAACTTCTGAATGACCCATTTCTCGGATGATATAAATTTCTCCTTCCACTAACATCTTGTAGGTTTTGGTGAGGTGTTAAATCATACTTTTGAAACAAACAAAAACATGGTTTAAAGTAAAAGCTTTCCATTAAACGCACTTGCTTCTTGTGTGTATATTTTGAAGGTTCTTTCTTGGACATTACCTAAACAATGCAGAACTAAGGAGAAGCCTCTGTGTTGCTTTTAAATGTGCGGTTAGATTGTATTTGTGAGCATTTGATGTTCTTTAATAACCTCAAGTAAAAGGCTGAATGCATTCAACAACAGTAGCTGAAAAAAGTGCAATGAGTCATATTATAGGAAAATGGAGAAAAGGATACAGGCCTCTCCACTGAACACAATCCTATATTGTAGGCAATCTGTGATAACACCCTTTTCATTTCAGTTCAGTCCCATAAAATTACCACTAACATTACAACTCATGCAGAACACAGATAAATGTAAAAATGTCACAGAATTCTTCCAGATGGGACTTTTAGTTCCACTAGATCACCATCTACTTTTTTACTTGTCTAATATTTCATTACAACCTTCCATAAGTTAATTTTCTTTCCACTGACCATGTAAATCACAAATCAATTTTCATTTAAAATGCCTGACTACAGATTGCTCCTGAAAGCTCAGAGCATATGCTTCAGTGAACTCTCCAACATCCTTAATGTACATTAGAAAAATGTTTTTTTTTTTTTTTTTTAAATCCTTTTTTTCAAAAAAGGAATTAATTCTACATTAGAATCTGGCATAAGACCCGAGGCATCCTATTTCCCTTCTAAAATGCAGATGCATTTTTAAAGCATGAAATCACATGTGGTTAAATATTTGTCATGACAAAATTAACAAATATGGCAATATTTATACCAGCATAAAGTACAATATATTTGCTGAAGAAAATACACATACACATGTCTATTATATTCACAGGCCTGTGGCTGTATCATTCGTTTTTAGGATAAAATTATAGATACATTTTAGAGAGTCTCTTTTATACCTGATAACTCTGTGAGTGTTGCAGATGTAGACATTTTTCCTTGATAGGAATAGGCTTTGGACTCCAGGTTTCCCTTCAATGGGGGATTAAGGAATTCAACCCAAGGACATTGAGATTCTTTCAGAAATAATCATACTGAAAAGGCCATCTTATGCTTTTGCTATGAGAATATTATGAGAATGTAGCATATCTTGATTAAAACAATTTTAAGTTAAGGGAGGGTTTTATGAGCCAAGAAAAAAAATCATTATAAAACAGCACTCTTTTCAAGTTTTAGCTCCTTAGTTAAAAGTGTGTTATTTAAACAATATTCTAAATTGAATAGGTTTTTATGTTTGATAAGATTTCTGATTTATTAAATTCAAAGTGGTTTGAGGTTTGAAGATTGTTTTTTAAATTCATAAATGGTACTTTCCCATCCAAGTACTAACCAGGCCTGACTCTGCTTAGCTTCTGAGATCTGACGAGATTGGGTGTGTGCAGGGTGGTATGGCCGTAAACCATTAATGGTAGTTCTGTATGAACACAGTATTGAAATATATCAAGTGGGAAGTACTTGGAGTTCTTATTTTTACAATACAGTTGGCAGGTGACTGTAAATCAGTAAATCACATGTTCGCATGATATTCTGAACATCCGGGAGTCAGGTACCAACATAGAATGCTGCCCTAGGTTTCACAGAGAAAATTTCACTTCTAGACTCAGTCACGTGTATTGAGGGTCTCCCAGAACTTCTGAAAAGCTGTGATAGTGGGTGGGCAAGTCCTTTTTAAGTGCCCTTTCTGTGGGTGAGTGTACTGGCCATCATTACAGGAATTCTGGGAGCTGATCAGCTGGTGTTTTTTTTTCTTTTTCCAGTAGCAGTGATTTGTTTTGTTTGTATTTCTTAATATTATCAATATTTTGTGACCAATAAATTGTATTTTCAAGTTTGCCAATTGGGGTAAGGTGTGGCAGTCATCTGTGGTTCTAAGATGTGTATGTTAAAGGACCACCATGGGGACCTTATCAGCATTTTGCCAGAATGACCTAATCTTCATTCCCTAGGAACTGGGGAAGTTAAACTAAAAAGATATAATGGGAATGAAACTGGGCAGAAATGCTGAACTGGGCAGGCATTATTTTTTCTTTTCTTTTTTGAGGTGGAGTTTCACTCTATTGCCCAGGCTGAAGTGCAGTGGCACGATCAGGGCTTACTGCAGCCTTGAAATCCTGGGCTCAGGCAATCTTCCGGCCTCAGCCTCCCAAGTAGCTGGGACTACAGGTACACATAATCACACCTGGCTAATTTTGTGACTTTTTGCAGAAACAGGGTCTCTCTATGTTGTTTAAGCTGGTCTCGAACTCCTGGGTTCAAGCAATCCTCTTGTATCAGCCTCCCAAAGTGCTGGGATTACAGATGTGAGTCACCATGCTTGCCTGGTTAGGGATTCAGTAGCTATTTCTCCCGTTTTTATTTTTATTTTTTAAGTGAAGAAATGTAATAGCTGTAGTGATTAGAGCAAAGCTTTGGCAGTTGGGAAAGTACTTACCTAGGAAACATACAACTTTCTTACTGGAAGTTGGCCAAAAATTTAATGCTATTTTATCATCCATTCATTAATCTTCTGAAAAAGTGTGTAACATGATTTTATGAGCACCAAGGACTTTATGATTTTGAGGTGCTTTTGTACACTGGTTCTTTTCTTTTGAGGTGACCTGGCTACCTGTATACTCATCTTGGCCAGAGCTTGGGGCAGATTGTACAGACTATGAGAATGAAAAAAGCTTGCTGGTGAAGTGTAGCCCTACCATCTGCAGATCACATTTGATTTTTAAAGAATCTATTGCTTGTGAAACTTTAAAAACAAAATTCGCGTAAAATGTCTAATAAGTATATAAGATTAGCTAGAATTCCTCAAGTAGAGAATCAATTTACGTTGGTTAATATAATTGAAAGGCTTTCATGACACAAATTTAGGCTAGAGTAACGCAACAGCTAGAACATAAAATTTATAAGAAAAGTAAATATGATACTCCAAGTTGATTAGAGACTAGTTCCCACTAGACTAAGGGTTGAATATGGTAGAAACATTCTTGGCATTTGAAAGAGGAAATAAGGCAATACTTTTGCATGGAAGAAATTCTTATGAATCAAGAATGAATTTAGATAGCTCTCAAAGATAAGAAGTTTTCAAGGTTGGAAAAAAAATGCTATGAAGGTAAAGAGAACAATTATTTAGGTCCTCCTTTGAATTCCTACAGTCAGTACTTCACCAAGCAGGTCACAACTTGAAATCTTCAGAGATTTTTTTCCTCTCTGCTATAGATATTTTTTTTGTCCAGTGGGATCTTTAATTGCATTGAAGTTCAATAGAAACAGAGAATGTGCATTGCAGGAATTTCTTTCATGGCAAAAATTGTTCGTATATAACACATTTGTACATACCAGAAAATGTAAATCTAGCTGCAATTGTATAAATACTGTAATGATAACATTGACCATTTGAAAGGTTGAATCAGAGATAAAACAACTTCTAAAATGTGGTTATCTTAGAGTATTTCAAAATTGGTTATTATATCCAAATGTGATTAGACAATATTAGGAGACGTCAGTAGCTACCTGTTCTCTCAAAAATGCTGCTTCAACCACAATGAGATACTATTTCCACCCATTAGGATGACTATTATGAAACAAACAAAAGAGCCTTCCACCCCACCACAAAAAACCAAAACAACAACAACAAAAAAACCCCAGAAAATAGTAAGTGTTGGTGAGGTTGTGGAGAAACCGAATCCTTGCACATTGTTGGTGGAAATGCAAAGTGGCAAAGTTGCTATGGAAAACAGGATGGCAACTCCTCAACAAATTAAACAGAATTATCATATGATCTTAATATTCCACTTCTGGTTATACACCTAAAGAATTGAAAGGTGAAACAAACAGATATTTGTATACCCATGTTTGTAGCAGCATTATACACAATAGTCAAATGGTGGGAGCAACCCAAGTGTCCACTGACAGATGGTGAATGGATAAACAAAATGTGGGATATACATATGATGGACTATTATTTAGACTTAAAAAGCAAAAAATTCAATCATACACTCCAACTTGAATGAACCTTGATAATATTATGCTAAATGAAATAAGCCAGTCATTTCTTCTTTTAAGAACTAATACTTTGTGATTTTGCTTATATGAGGTATCCAGAATAGTTAAATTCATAAAGACAGAAAGTAGAATGGTGATTGCCAGGAGCCAGGGGTTAGGGGGTAATAGGGAGTATGTTTTAATGGCGGCAGAATTTCAGTTTGGGAAGGTAAAAGGTCCTAGAGACCTATGGTGGTGATGGTCACACAGCAATGTGAATGTACTTAACGCAACAGAACTACTTATAAAAATGATGAAGAAAGGCCAACTGCAGTGGCTCACGCCAGTAATCCCACACTTTGGGAAATGGAGGCAAGAAGATTGTCTGAGCACAGGGGTTCGAGACCAGCCTGGACAACTGGTGATATAGTAGCGCATGCCTACAGTTACTTGGAAGGCTGAGGTGGAGGGATCACCTGAGACCAGCAGGTCGAGGCTGCAGTGGCCATGAGCATGCCACTGCACTATAACCTGGGTGACAGAGTGAGATTCTGACTCAAAAAAAAAAAAAAAAGATGAAGATGGTAAATTTTATGTTATGTATATTTTGTCACAATTTTTCCATGAAAATTCTATTCCACTTTTTTTGGGGGGGTGTCAATTTCTTTAACTAGATTAGATTCAATAATCCTGAGTAGATAGAAAACTCCTAAAATTTTCAAGCATCAATTATTGGGTAGTACATTTACATTTGTTCTGGAACTTTTAGAAATTTGAAAATATTCTTTCTTTGTGGAATTATTGGAAGTTCCCCCTCTGGTGCTAGCATTGCCTGTGGTTCTTATTAAACAAACCAAATTTGGCATGGATGCCCAAGGATTTATTCAGCTAGCCTTTGGTCTTGAAAATAGGTAACTAACAGAGATTGCAAATGCGTTAAGACATTTCTTAATTTCAGAAAAAAAATATAGCTTATTTTTTAGTTTGTTTAGGGATATGGAAGTATAATTCTAAAGGAACATTTTAAAAAGTCTTATTTTTTTATTTTGACATATTTAAGTCATAAAGACAACTACAGGGAATAACATAAAGAATACCTGTGCACACGGCACACTGTCCTCTCAGATTCTAACATGCTGTCCTTGCTTCATATTGTGTTTTTTAAAAAAATGACAAACACAGTTGAAGCACACGATTCCTCTATGTTTCAAATATTTCAAAGTAAAAAGTGTAATTTTTTTTTTTTTTGAGTTGGAGTCTCACTCTGTCGCCCAGACTAGAGTGCAGTGGCCGCTCCCGGCCACCGCAGCCTCGACCTGCTGGGCTCTGGCAATCCTTCCGCCTCAGCCTTTCGAGTAGCCGGAATTACAGGCACGCGCTACCACGCGCGGCTGATTTTTGATTTATTGTAGAGATGAGGTCTCGCCAAGTTGTCCAGGCGAGTCTCGAACCCGCGGGCTCAGGCAATCCATTCACCTCAGCCTCCCAAAGGCGCGGGATTAAAGGCTGTAATTCTTTAAAAGAAAAGATAATTTTCGATTCTGATTAATGAAATTGCTCATAAAATTGCGTTCTTTTTCCCTCTGTATAGATAAAAATCTCAAGAAGTTCCTAAATTACAGCAGAGAACCTACAAGTGTGGTGTTCTCTCTAATTTGTTACCAAAGTGTCTCCTTTGTGATTTTCTGTTTGAGGGTCCATGATTTAAGTGTAAACCCATCATCACTTTTACTTTCAATGAACATGGCTGCTAAGCAGCGCCATTTGTATATGAGATTGAGGCAGACCTTCCAGGCCAGTGCTATCCAAGAAAAACACAGTGTGAACCACAAATGTGAGAACCATACAAGCAATTTAAAGTTTTCTGGCATCCATATTGTTAAAAACAAAAAAGGAACAGCTGAAATTAATTTAGATAATATATTGCACTTAATCCAATGTATCCCAAATATTTCAACATGTTATCAATATAAAAATATTCATGGCCGGGCTCGGTGGCTCAGTCTGCAAGCCCAGCACTTTGGGAGGCTGAGGCAAGTGGATTGCCTGAGCCCACCGGCCTGGGCAGCTTGGCGAGACTTTGTCTGTACAATAAATCAAAAATTAGCCAGGTGTGGTAGCATGTGCCTGTAGTTCCGACTACTTGGAAGGCTGAGGCAGAAGAATCGCCTGAGCCCAGCAGGTCAATACTGGGGTGGCCATGAGCGTGCGTGCCACTGCACTTCAGCTTGGGTGACAGAGTGAGCCTCCAACTTAAAAAAAAAAGTTCATGAGTTAGTTTGCATTTGTGTGGGTTTTACATTTACAGCATATCTCAATGTTATCTACCCACATTTCTAATGCCCAATAGCTACATGTGGCTCATGGTTACCGTACTGAACTTTGCAGCTCTAAATAATAAAAGTAGTCATCTTTCATTGTGCACTTACCGTCAGGTACAATGCTAACCACTTTCTATATAGTATCACATTTAATTTTTACAACTCTAAAAAATAGCTGAGGAAAGTGTGTCCCAGAAATCAGAGTACCTTATCCAGGTCATACAGTCAGCAAACAGGAGGACTGGAAATTAAACCTGGTCCATGTAATTCATAGCCCACTCTATTAATCACCATGCTCAATGTTCCTCTAAGTGCAGAGACTTTGTTCTAATTAATCCTCGCCCGTCCATGGCGCTTCTATATTAACTGAGCACCTCAAATCTTATTCTTACCAGGTACTTGTGTTTTCAGTTGGATAAATATCATATCTGGGCCCAGAGATGGTACGAAGTACACCCTTCTTTCTTCCCCATCTCTTGTCCAGGGGCTGGAAAATGGGACCTGATATTTGGTCTGACCCAGAATCGCTTCAAAATGAGACAAAATGTACGAGAGCAGCAAGTTATTAAAAAAAGGAAAGATGGTTATACTTTAGCTTGGTGTGCTATTGCCATCTTAGATCCGTTATTCAACTATTTGACAAACTCCTATTTCTATTCTCTCCATAAAAAGTCTCCTTACTTGGGGAAGTTGTACACCTTTCATGGTTTCATAATAAACTGGAGTGAGTAACAATACAGAATCAAAGGAAATAAAACTCCAGTCACTCTTGCTGCTGGGGTTGCCTTCTGAATGTGGCTTATACAATATTTCATCTGTGCTGACACCTTTCACTCTCAATTATTTGGCTGCTGTCAAAACAAATCAATCAAATTATAGCACTGTGTCTTCATGTTACCATTCTATTGTAAGGTAGCAGCATTAGCTTTGAAATATATGGAAGTATAAATTTTATCTCTATTATTTATTTAATGCAACTTTCTCCCATGTGAGTTATTTTCCAAACACAGCAAACAAATTATCTTATGTCAAATATTGAATATATATATACACATATATAGTTTCTGCTAAGAATCTCTAAAATAATGGCACTCAGGGGAATTGAGATGCATAAAAATGTGTTAATGGACCTGTATATTTGTGCTAATCCTAATCCAGTGACAAAGGCAAATATACTATTTAAAAAATTTTTTTGTTTTGGCTATAACCTTGGTAAACAAAGTTGGGAGAAGATAACACTAAAGCAAAGAAAAAAATTAACCCGGGACTAAATGTTTTTCAGAGATTAATTTTGCTTACAATAAAATATAATTCTCCGAAGTAAATAATTAAAAAAATTAAAACTGTATTATTTAAACCACAGTTTTTACAAGGCACAGCTCTCCTCCTCTATAGCACTATGCGGGACGTAAGGGTGTTTGTCCACTATCCCTCTTGACTGCAGTGGGCATGACTCAAAGAGTTCTTATCAAAGAGGAAAGGAAGAAAAAAAGACTCAAACATTTTCATTTTGAGATTTTAAGGCTACAACTACATTTTTTAAATAATAGATTTAAATCAATTGAGTTACTTTCAGCAAAAGAGCAAACACGGTTGAAGCTTTTATGTAGAAACTCTTAAAATAGCTTCTTTGTACATGGGAAGCTGGCATGTCCTCAGAAGATTAAAAAGCAAACTGACAGATTTGGGGGGGGAGAGGCTCCTTCTTGTTGCACTCTGGCTAAATACGGGGTAAGCAACAATAAAAAACACCAACATGATTGCAGAGATTATGTACATGAAAGAGAATCCAAACACAGAGAGAACTACAGGAGCCCTAGCATAACCTGGTATAGCACAATGAGACCTGTGAAGAACTCTTTCTCAGCCTTCGATGTGTATACCCCTTCCTCCTCTATGGCTTACATAGTGTGTTCCTTCCCTAACCTCTTCTCCCCTAGAAACTTCTTCCCTACCTGGCTTTAGTCATATATGTTGATGGTTTCTCCATCAGCATCTCCACTGCAAATCTTTTTCAGCATTCTGGATCCATGTATTATCAGCTGGCTACTGGTATTTCCATCTAAATATCCCACAAGAGACTTACACTAATCATGTCAAACTGAGCTAATGCCCTCCTTTCTCTTCCTCTTATCCCTCTACATTTAATCCACTGTCAAGTCTTATCAAAACCACCTATCAGTGACTCCTAAATCAGTCCTCTGCTCTCCATTGCTACCAGGAACCCCTTTCCTTGGATTTCCCCAATAGCCTCCAATGAGACTGGAGTGCCTACTACAGTGCCTGGCAAATAGCAGATGCTTAGTAAGTATTTGTGAAATTGGTCAATCAATCTTTGGGCACAGTTCACGGGAAGAAATGAGGTTTAGCTTTTCCCTAGAGGGAGCTGAGAAATAATAGCTGTGACCTGTCACTGGGAATCTGCCCTGCAAGAATTACACACATAAGAGGAAACATGGTTTTCTTGGAGAGTATTAGCTCTCCGTTATCTAAACAGTGGGCAGAGAGGAATTGGGAACACCTCACATTTTCTTATTTTCAATACCTCCCCTGTTCTCCCATGCTTCTTTTAGATACAGAAGTTCTCTTTATTTTGGCTCCAGAGGAAAGATGAATGAATGAGCTCAGTTCCCTTTCATCCAGGGTGATGGAATGAGATAGAGAAGAATTTCAAACCATCTTTTCCTTGTTTAAGCGTCAGTGACATCCTAGTGGCAGCCATATTGAAAAGGAGCTACTCGCTTTCACCGACCCAGATGGCTGGCTTGGAATCTAATCCAGTTTGCACATTGTAGTGTAGACACATTACTAGATGCCATCGAAAGTCCTGATGGATTTACAGCCTTATTATGTGCAAACTGGGGATCACATTACTTTCCTGCCTTTTGCTTTGAAAATAAATGCTTTGGCTTTGCTTTGACATTTATGTGGCAGCTGGAAACCATTATCCTTTGACAATGCTTTATTCCATTGACAGTATCTCTTAAATACGCAGTATACTAGTCATACTCCTCATTCATGTGCTTCCAGTTTAATCCATGCCCCAGTGCCTCAGTGACGCCCGCTTCAAGGATAATGTACTGCAGAACAGGCTCTTCAGGTATTTTAAATAAAATGTCTGAAGCCTCAGAGATACGGAGGTTTGAGAAACTGCCAAAGTAAGACATGTTGCAACTACTTTTCATAACTTCTTTATGGTGGATTTGTTATTATTGTATAGCGTGCCAGGTGGGGCTCTCCCGAATACCACGGCAAATATGAATTCATGCACTTAGGCATTTTTAATACTGAACTTTGTGACAGCAAGCCTTGTATCATTGCATACTAAGAGCCAGAGTCCTTTCTTTTCATTTTTGTGGCAGGTACTGCATTGCCCTTTTCTGTGAGTGGTAATAGATCTCTGTTTTCATGTTCATGATGCCACTGGGAAGCAACTTTCTAAGTGTGGTCATCACCAGAATAGCACAAAAGTAAATCACAAGAAAAAGCAGTGCATATGGCCACTTGCTTGTCATCTTCAAGAATGGTCCCTTGCACTACACATCTTTAAAATAATATATAAAAAAGAATGATTCTAGAATGCTTAGTACACGCTCCTACCCCCAACTACTCCTTGCCAGTAACTTCTCCTTTGGTCAACAACATCAGCACATTTAAAGGCAAATTTATTAATATTAAATCTTGTTCATACATAATGAATGCATATGATTGCTTTGTGGTTGTCTTGTTTTTAATTTGAGAGTTAATGCACTTTGAGTTGAGAGTTGCTTTTTTCAAAAAGGTGATTAGGTCAAGACAACAGACCATAGAATTGCCCTTGGCAGTGCTAGCAATGATGCCTTGGATATGATCTTCCACCTTAATGACTAGAAGGATTCTGACTTTAAAATAAAACTTATCAATGTAGAAACTTTGGAATATTCAGATAATAGAAAGAAGAAATGCAATCACCAATAATCTCTCACTCTCTGGAGTCTACTAGTAATACATTGTCATATAGAGTATGCATCTTTCTTCATAGTCTTTCTCTCTATGGGGGGGGCTGGGCTTCTTTTAAACAGTTGGGATCAAATTATATGCATTGAACATCTTTATGATTTTAGTGCTAGCTTTTGTATCTGAGAAATGCAGCCAATGACATTGTTTAGTGGGAGAACTTGTGTCCTTTATTTCCTATGAAGCTTTTCCTAGCTTTAATTCCATGAACAGTTTTGTATTCATATTTTTATGTTTTAAAATAAGTGAGTATTTTATTAAGCACTATAGCATCCACTTATGTCGTGTCTTTTTTTGTTAATGTTGAAAAATAGAAGTATATTTTGCATATGGTAAAATTCCCCTTTTTGTACACATTAGACAAACACACACAATTGTGTAACTGCCATCATGATCAAGAGAGGGAACAGTTGCATCAGTCCCTGATCCCCTTGTGCTCCTTCTGTCCACCTGTCCCCAACCCCAGTAACCACTGAGTTGTCTTCTGTTCCTATAAATTTGCCTTTTCCTGAATGGTATGTAAATGAAATCATTCTTTTATGTCCTCATTTATTGTTTTAAATAGTCTGTAATTCTTCCACATATTTGTTATCTATTTTTACATTTATCATTTGAATTCTCCAACTTTAAGAAATTAACGTATGTTGGCTGGATGCATTGGTTCACTCCTGTAATTCTAGCACTTTGGGAGTCCAAGGCGAGCAGTTTGCCTTGGAGTTCGAGATCAGTCTGGAAATGTAGTGAAACCTCATCTCTACAAAAAAAAAAGATCTGAAAATTAGCCCAATGTGGTAGTGTGAGTCGTATTCTCAGCTACTCGGGATGCTGAGGTAGAAGGATTGCCTGAGTCCAGGAGGCTGAGACTGCTGTGAGACGTGATCATTGTGATCATGGCACTGCACTTTTTAGCCTGGGTGACACAGTGAGACCCTGACTCCAAAGAAAGAAAGAAAGAGAGAAAAGAGAAGAGAAGAGAAGAGAAGAAAAAGTAAAAGAAAGAAACGTGTGTCATGAGAAGCTACATGGACAGTCCATGCAACCTAATGGGTCTACCTAATGGAATTACAGAATCTTGGTGGTAGAAGGAATCTTAACTATTGCCTAAGTAGTATACTTATGCAGTGCATCCTCAATGCAGTGGCTGTTGGACAATGTAGCACCTTGTTATCTAGCTTCCACCTTGCTTTAAGGTTACTTCTCTCCCTCTGCCATGCCACCGGTGGCAGGCTTGATTAGGTGATTTGTCTGGCCAGCAGGATGTGAGTGGAAGTGTTGTGAGCTGCTCCTGAACCAAAGCTTTAAGAGTCATTGTGGTTCTGTCGTCCTCTGTCCCCTTCGCGATGAGAAAGGCCTATCCCAGATAGAAGTTCCTCTTCAGCCTGGATCTGAGAATGGAGAGAATGGGCAGCAGAGTCACTGCCTACCTGCAGCCAACATATAATAGGAAATAAACAAAGAAACACACCTTTATTGTTGGACAACACTGAGATTTTGTGCTTAGTGCTTCAGACTTCTCCCTGGGACACTGTCCCCCAGCCACCGTACAGCTTGATCCCTTGTGTCCTCTGGGGCTCCATGCAGACCATGATGACCCTGTATAAAAGCATCACATCCCCATCTCTACTAGCCTTCGCTGCCTTCATCTGCTGTATTCCCCCACTGCACATATGTGCCTTAGGGGTCTCTCTTTGTTTATTGCGTTATAGGGGTCTCTCTTGTATATCCCAAGTCCAGATCATGGCCTCCAACGCTATGAAAGTTCAGTAAGTATTTGTTGAATAAATGAATAAATTCATGTTAGCAAAAAAATAAAAATAAACACATCGGTTTCTTGTCAAATCATTATGGTTCTTTACACTATCACATCATTAAAACTATGTACATTGATATATAGTTTTGACTTGTTCTCTAGTTCTAAACCTTAGTCTAGGTTCTTCTTTTTCTAATAAAAAAACTCTTGATCTTTCATTTTTATGTTATAAATTGCTTCAAATCCTCGGAATTACTACGCATAAACAAGTAAGCTCAAACATGTACACATGAAAATATCATAGCATAATTGCACTATCTTTATTTTTGTCCCTAATAAATATGGGACCCTCATACACAGAACAGACATATAACGTCCTCAACACTGTCCTCTTCCTGCTCCTGCAGTCTGATTTCTTGTCACCTTGGGGTCCTAATTTTTACTTGAACAACAGTCAAGGGTGTTCATAGGACCTGTAGACTTTGTTCTCCTCATACCTTCTTCTCTACATTGACTGCTCCCTTTACCTCTCTTCACTTGACTAACACCTACTAATTCTTTAAAATTCATTCATTCATGCTTGAGCATATTTTACAAGTGAGCCAGGCACTATTCTTGACTTTTGGGACACATCATTGAATCAAATAAAGATATCTGTCACAGGTCTTTCATTCTAGGTGCAGCGTCAGACACAAATGATACATATTATAAATACACTAAACATGAAAATTCTCTTCTGCGGTGCCAGGGCCAAGCATCACAATGCTGCTGCCACTGCCCTAGATGGCTACAGTGAGTATAACCTAAAATGCTTAAAAAAGAAAAATACTCAAATGTTTTTGAGATTTTGTAAAAGGTATTAAGTATTAGGGAAAAAGTAACCAAAGAAAGTAGGTAATGGAAACAGGAGTGCTGGGAGTGAGGAAAAGGAAGGAGGAAGGCTTGTTTTCTGGGAATGGAGTGCTTCAAGCAGAGAACGGCATGTACAAAGACCCCGGGGTAGGAGAATGTTCAAAGAACACCAGGAAGTCCAGAGTGCCCTCACACCGAAGCTGGTTGAACTGAAAGAGAGGAGTGTAGGAGAAAGATAAAAATAAATTAGACTCACGATGTGTGTCTAGAACAATCTTTGACACATGAAACTGAGCTCAGAGGCGTTTCCTTTTCTGAGATCACTGTATTCCCAAAGGAGCTGTTCTTTAACTATTGGAAACTTCAAGCCGCTCTTCAGACCCCAAGCTTCCATAAGCCATACATGGACTTAGAAACTCCCCAAAGAAAGGTATATTCCTCAACTTCCTCACCAGATGCTACCTAGGAAGATAACAGACAGGGAAGACTCTCCTGGGGGGTGTAGCCAAGGGCCAAGGAGAACAGTGGCCATTGCAGGAACTTTCAGGATGTCCGCTCACTGGGATGTTGGAATGGCTATGGATAAAAAAAAAAACTGAGGTATATTTTTATGATGAAACGCTACTTGGAAATTAAAAGAAAGGAACTACTGATATACACAACAGCATGGATTAATCTTGGAAACGTTATGCTGAGTGAGAAAAGCCAGACACAAAAGAATGCATACAAAATGAATCCATTTATCTGAAGCCTGAAGCCGGAGAACAGACAAAGCTAATCTATACGGACTGAAAGCAAATCAGGAATTACCTGGTTGGGGGGAGGGGATTGACTGCAAAGGATCACAGAGGACTATTTTAGGGATAATTTCACGTATTTATTGTGGTGGATGGAGGCTGCATGGGTATATACAATTATCAAAACTCATTGACCTGAGCATGTGAGGTCCAGGCATTTCCTTGTATGTAAATGATACCTCAGTGAAAACAACAACAGCAGTACACACTCAAGGAAGTGTAATATAACTTGCACATGAAATTCCCAAGCCTCCAACTATTTCCACGTATTTCACCATGCACCAGGGCTTTCATTCTAGGGGCAGATTACTTGCCAGAGCAAAGGGCTGGTAAACCACCAACTTACCTTGAACCTAATTGCTTTTCCATGTTCAGGATAAGCAGCACTCTCTAATGTATTTTTGGTCATTAATTTAAATGTTACACTTGGCTTAACTGGAATGTTCACACTTTGATATAAATCTCCTTTGTAGCACCTTTATATTCTCCATTTATGTTGCCTCCAGTGATTAGTAGGTAACTCTGGCCTGTGCTGTGAGAACAAGTCACTAACCTGAACCATCTGTCCTAGAGGCAGACCTGCCTCTACTGTCTCGTTAACCCATTGGCTGATTGTAATCACTCATGTCCAGGCTGTATATATTTCCATTTCCTACCTATGTTTTAAAAAAGCAAAAGATCCCAAACATTTGCATGAGTTTCATAAAGGGGACTTTGTGGTGTCACATCAACTAATAATCTCTGTTCTTACTCTAGGACAACTGTTCCAAAGTCATATGCAAGATGGAGGACACTGAGTTTTAAGGGAGTTTATGAAGTATGTGACAGAGAAACCTTAGTCATCTTCTTTCTTTTAGGTTTATGGTCATTAATAGTCTTGCTTGACAGGTGTGGGCTTATTTACCGTCACCTGGAAGCCAAGCTCTGTAAGTATGGGGCGAAGGATGCAGGAATGGAGACAGCCAGCGTAGGTGACAGTAGAAGGTACTTGAAAGGAGAAAGGAACACTCAGAGGTAGGTAAGAAAACACATAAATCATCTATTTCATGTAGGAACACAAAGCATTGAGGAGCATGTCATTTCTAGGTCTTCTCTGAATGCTCTGAGTAGAGCATTTCTGGGCTTGAATCCCAGTGAGAATTTTCCTCAAAATAGGTACAATGTAAATCCTACCTTGGCATCTTCTGAGTTCAGAGTTTGTCTTCTCGGTCCTTGCTCATAGGAGGCCATACTGGCCTATACAGTACCCAGCAGACAGGCCAATATCCTGCCTACCATATCTACCTCCCCTTCTCTGATGAGAGAGGTCTAGTGTGTTTCTGAAGCATGCTTGCCCATGTTCCATATCATGTCATCCTGGCTCCCCTTCCCACACACATTATTTATAGCTGAGAGGACAGGAATGGACCTTAACACAAGGGCAGTCAATCTCCTGTCTGGTTAGTGACATGTAAGGTAGCCTAAAATAAAAAGACTCTACCTAAGAGGTAATTTCCCTATTGGATAGTCTGAATTTTAGATAGATGTGGAGATAAGAATAAAGATAAGGATGATGGAGATAGAGAAAAATAGAGTACTTGATAAGTACATGAATTGGAAAAATGTCTGGGATGACAAAATGGAACATGAGAGAGCCAGAATTATGAGTTAGCCAAAAACCAGCCAATGCAGCAGAGAAACATCCTGGGAGGAGCAGGATATCACAGGAGACAGGTTATTAGTCATTCTGGGCATGGAGTATAGACACCTACCTGCTGCAGAGGACAGGATGATACAGTCTACAGTCTAATGGAGCACTAGATCCTCTCATGCCCAAATGTCATTCCAGGTTGGAATGGGTCTGGTCTACAGGGCTGTTCCTAGGATCCTGCAAGATTTCTAGCTCCTTACTCCTGTGCATCTGCTTACAATAAGACCCTATCATTGACAAGATAAGAGTGAGTAAATCTCTTTAGCAAGGAACTATTGTAGGTGAAAGGGAAAACAAACCCCAGGCTATGCAGATAGGTTTTCTGTTGGGCAATATGGTCTCTTTATGAGCAATGCAAATCTTTCACTGGATAAAATCTCAGAACAAGGACTTCAAGAAAGCTTTCATTATGTAAGAGAATTTCCTCTTTGCCTTGGGGACATGAATGTCTTAAGAGAAGTTAAAGTGTTCCTGCATGCTATTCTTTTCAGTCATTATCCTCATCTAGAGGTCTGGGTGGTGAACAGAGCAGTTAATAAGGGTACTTATCACCATCCTGTGGGTCCTCCATTACCATAAGATTCTGGCAATATTGAGGGATGTTATAGATGGAATGTTTGTGGCCCCCCCAAATTCAAATGTTAAAATCCTAACCGCCAAGGTGGTAGTATTAGGAGGTGGGATCTTTGAGAGTTGATTAGGCAATGAGGGTGGAGCTCTCATTATGGAATTGGTGCCCTTATGAAAGGGACCCCAAACAACTCCCTTGTCCCTTCTGCCATGTGAGGACACAATGAGAAGACAGCTAGCCATCTATGAACCAGGAAGTGGGCCCTCACCAGAACCAAATATGCTGGTGCTTTGATCTTGGACTTTCCAGCCTCCAGAACAGTGAGAAATAAAAATCTGTTATCTATAAGCTACCCAGTCTATGGCTTTTATGTTATAGTAGTCCAAACAGACTAAGAAGGGGGAGTTGTCAAATGCATTTTGAAAAATCTCCCTGGACCAACATTTCTTAAATTTTAATACACATAGAAATCACCTGGGGATCTATTAAAAATGTAGATTATGTTCAGTGGGAGGTTGAGGAGGGGGACCAGAGATTCTATATTTCTAGCAAATACCTAAGAGATACTGGTGCCACTGGTCCATGATTTGGGGACCATGTTTTGGGGAGGAGATTGTGATATATTCCCACTTCTTGAGTTGAGAATAGCTGCTCCCAGTGTAACATCATGTCATGAGCACTTATTAAAATTCACGTGTAAATCAGCCTCCAAAAGCTATTCTGTGTTACTTGATAGGGGATGTAAATGAACAAGTTCTCAATCACTTCAGTAAAAAGGAAAATATTTGAAAACTTATCACTGAATTCCAAAACATTAAGAATCTGGTGCCCTGAATTGTACCCCACATCTTTAAAATAATTTAAAAAAAAAAAGAGTTTGATGTCAGCAACTTTTCCCCCTTCTTTGAAAATTTGTACTTTTTGAGCTAGAAGAACAAACAGGTTAGAGGGCTGATTTGGAAGGTTGGAGACAATTCCAGTTGGTGGAGTTATCCAATGAATACAATCTTAACACTTCACAAGAGGAAAGGGGGTACTATCTAAGAGTAAGTACATCACATGGGAACAGGCCCTACTCAGACTAGATGTGTCATACATAAATCCCTCTCCCTAACACTGACTGATCAAATCTATTTTATAAAATTACTGGAGAAGTGGGATGTCTATTATAGGTAGACAGACTTACTAGCCTCTTAAAAGACCCTGAAAAACCTCGAACTGTGTTTATTATATAGGGCAGGTCAGATGCTGGGGGAATAGGCTTCTACCTAGGCTGTTGACTATGTAACTATGTGTAGGATTTCTTCTGAGGTATTGGCAGCCCATTTGCAAGAATGCTACCCTTGAGAGAGGATGGGACTCTAGACCATTTTGAGGACTCAGAGTTGATCAGGATCCCTGCAGATGATATTTTAGCCTGCTAGTCATCCATTCACCATCCCAAGAGTCCCACTATTTTCTGGGAAGCTACACCAGCCATAGATACTGCCTAAGGATTCACAAACTACAGTAGGTCATTTAAAGGTGGTGAGATCAACCTTGACCCCAAGGCAACTACATCCTTATTGTCCTTGCACTTCTCACAGGGTGACCAACTTTTTCTGGTTTGCCTGGTACTTTCCTGATTTTAACATTGGAAGTCTCATGTCCTGGAAAACCTTCCAGCCTCCAGAAAACCATGATGGTTAGTCATTTTCTTTTTCATACTACTGTGGTCTGGTGATGACAACAACAACAAAAAATCATGTGGGAAGATATGAAAAGAACAGAAAAACCAAAGGAAAATGGAAGGTGGAATTTTTCTGGATCTTGATGGTGATTTGGGAATTAAGATTCATTCATAAGAATATTAAAGAAGAAAGTGTTGGGGGAGGTGTTTGATGTTAGACCTAATTAGGAAGCTTTTTCTATAGCCAGCTGTCTTACAACCGGGAGATCTTTTATTTTAATAACCTCATCACCTTCCTTCCAACACCTTGAAATTTTAAACACACACAAAGGTAGAAATGTTCACTTGTGTTTGTGTAGTAGACAAAAGCTTGACTGTCAATGCCGATACACTTGTGAAGATGAAGCTGATGAAGAAATTGTGTCAGTAGCACCAAGAGATCAAAAGAGCTAGTGCTTTTGTTGCCCTAACTTAATCAAGTCACAAAACTCAAGATTCATTTTTTTGAAACTAAAGATGCCCCAAAGAACCAAACTCCAAGTTAATACTTAAATTTGATATTTAAGAAAAAACAAAAGAGAAAATCTTGATGGAAGAAGTCCACATTGGATCAGTCACTCAATTTGAATCCTTAAAATAACAGGTTACTAAAATTCTAACAATACAAGCCATAATAAAGATAGAACAAGTCCTTTTTTGTTTGTGTTTTACTTTGGCATCCTTCTTAACCAAGCAGGATTAATTCGTGGCCTAGGAGCCCTGTGAGCTTATGTTTATTTATAATATTCAATATTCCCATAAGCACAAATGTTCCAAATGGAAGGTTGCATTTTGATAATGCCTATTTCTTCATTAAGATTTCATCATCCACCTACATTAAAAAGCTTCTCCCTACACTTTGTTGCTTCAGCTTTCACCTTGTGTATTCCTGCTTTATTTGCTTAATCTTGAGATCCTGGCTTCCCAGGCACTCTCAAATTTGAAACAAGCAAAGTTTGTGCATTAGCGTATCCTGGGCATGCATGATTTATGAATGGTAGGTTTCTTGGCACAATTTAATGGTACAAGAGAGACTTTGTTTTAAACATTAAAATGAAAGTCAAGAAGTGGCAACAATGGGTCGAATAGCAGAACATATAGCACGGAAAGAAGTTTGGATCAAGAGTTAACTAGTTCCTACTTCCACTGTTTCTTTGTCTGTGGACTGATTCCCTGACCACGTTAATAAATTATATGGAACCCTGACACTTGATGAACTAAAAAAAGTACTTTAAATTTGCTATTCTGATAACTTACCCAGTCGAGCCTTCATTTTGCAAAAAAATTAATTGTTAACATTTATATAGGTGAAGAAAACAAACATCTTTGACTGTAAAATAAATTCATTTTCTCTTTAGTAGGTATCCTATTTATATTCAGATCATTTTCCACCACAACACTTCTTCCTCTGACAGAGTCTTTTGTAAATCAGTCAGTGTTACCAACTCTTTTAAAGAAAAGTCAAAACCTTCATAATATCATGACAACCGCCCCTCCTGAGTAAAATTAGAATCTGACTTGTTATATACCCATGTAATACAGGATTGTTATACAAGCCTATTTTTCTCATTGGAAAAGATGAGCTCAAACAATATAATTTTTGTTGAATAATTATAACTAAAATATATGTAGTAAGCAAAATAATCCTTCATTAATTATTCCAAATGATGTCTCATATTTGAGATGTTCCAACCACTTCACACACAAACAAGTAATATCTAACTTGTCTTTACACACAGCTTAATTGAAGAACTGGTGAGATTATAACTCAGATCTTCAAATAACACCACAGTAATTTTACATTTAAGTCTTTGATGTGTCATGCAATGATTGCTCATAAATGCTTTCAGAAGGGCTGAAAGGTTTTGATATCAATGTTAGGAAATGAGGATTGATAAGGCAGCGCAAACTCTGGTTTTAGAGACAACTAGAATTACTGCTTCCTTCAGAAGCCTTCCAAATCCTTTATGGTGGAAACCACTCTGAATCACATTCACTGTTCAGGGCACCTGCTTTGTCCAGCAGGTAGAGCCCTGCGTGGCACATGGACACAATGGATTACCTTGTAGATTCTGCAAAGGCAGGGTCATAATGCCTCCGGCTGCAGCTGCCGCCACCAGCCCCTGGATGTTGGTGAGATTTGCTGTCGGCAGTGTGAGCACTAGTCCTTGCTGACCTCCTAGCTGTCCCGCCATGTTGAAGGGTATGAGGATTGGCTGGTTGAGGGCTGGGGGGCCTCCCGGCATCACACCGGCAACAGCAGAGGCTAACTGCTGTGCCGTCAGAAGTGGCTGCAAGGACATAGATAAAGATAGCTCACCTTCCTGTGGAATCAAGGCACGGGCTTTTAAAACATCTTCCTTACATTTAAGTGGTCAGAAAGTTCCTGAAGAGTAGCAAAAACATGCTCTATTCCAGAAAAAAATAATTAATTGGTGGGAAAAAATTTTTGAAATTGCATTTCATTTATTTCTTGGGAAAGTTCATTTGGACTTCCTTTGAGGAGCTCACAAATCTTTACAAGTAATACCTTACACTTATATATTATTTTTTCAATGAATTTTCATTTGATCCTATTCTCATATATTTGAATATCTCAACTAATTCATTCTGTATTGTTCCAGAAAGAACTTATTGGTATTGGTGAGTTTTTTTTGTTGTTATTCTAAAAGAACAATGAAATGCTACTTTCAACTATTAAATTAACAAAAATAATGTAAAAGATTTGCTTGATGCTAAAAAGTCTATGTTGACACCATTATGCAGCTCTATGACTAAAGAACATGTACACTGGCATAATCCTTTTGGAAAGTAATTTGGAAATATATTATCAAGAGCTGCAAAAATATTCATTCTCTTTTAATTCAAAATATACTCCTAGGATATAGCTTGAAGATATAATTCGAAAGGAAAAAAGATAAATGCATAAAATATGCATTACATTTCAAGAAAACATAAATGTTGAAAATAGTTTGTTATAGTACTAAACTTGATGAGATATTGCATAGTCATTAAAAGGGATTATTATGGCACCTATTTAGAAAAATAGAAAGTGTCTGTAATTTGAGACTATATAAGATAATTAAACTGGATAATTATTAAGTAAACTTGAGTGTCTATTGCTAAAATGATAAAAATATGTATGTATAACAACAAGACCTAAAATAGAGTATAAGACATTAAATATTTGATATGGAAAAAGTTTTAAATCTTTAAAAAAAATTCTTTTCATATTACTCGAATATTCTTTGCCCAATTAAAATGATATTATACAAACATATGTTTATGTCCTCTGTAAATCCAATAATCATCCTCAGCTATGGAAAGGCAGACACATGGCACTTTTGAGCACAGGGTGTGGCTCCTCACCAGTAAGAAGTAGGAAGTTTTCCTGCCCTCGTCAAGCCAGGTGACTGCAAGAGTCTTTTGGTCTTAGAGTCCTTGATTCAGGACTTTTCTTACACCACTGTGGGAACTCTGTGGAACATAATAATCCCAGGTCCATTTTTCTTCTCAAGGAAGAAACTCTTATCAGGGGGTTAGGTAATTAAATATAGTCATAGTACCAAGCCTGGTACATAATAGCCAGGCATTATTTAAGTGTTATAGTTATTTTACGAGGTACAGAGAGGTTAGCAACTTGCCCAAGTCTCATGTCTAGTTGATATGGAGAGAGAGTTCAAGTTCAAGTTCATGCAGCCTGAGAGTCCATGTTTTGCCCCTGTCTTGTCACCTCCTCCAGTACAATGAAGAGATTTAGAGAAATGGACTGCTTTATTTGAAGGATGAGGAGAGGGGTGGAGAGGACTGAGCCCACTCTTTGATCATTTCCTACAATCTCTCCTCCAAGCTCCTTCCAGAGAGACTCTGAAAAGGTCCCAGGATTCCTGCAGCCTAGTTTTACAACCGCAGCTCTAGACCCATGGGCCTTGCTCCTAATGTATTTGTGCACTTTGCTAAATTCACACCAAGTAAATGTGCTTCCCTTTTTAAAAAATACAGCTACTCTAAAGATCGAAATAAAAATACTTGGGGAATAAATACAAAATTACAAACTGACCTTCAGATTCCTGATGTTATATCACTGCCAATAATAATATTATGGTAAGAAGGAAGCCAAAAGAGTAGTCCTCAGAACGTATACGGGTCACAGCTTTACAAGTTTTGGCCTGCAGCAGTTTTTAAATTGGATTTGTGGGCTCAAGGCAGGGCATGCTCTCTCTAGTTTGTCACAGGGTCACCACTCCTTACTGACCTGGGTCTATCATGCTGCTTATCCAACCTGGAGGCATTAGAGTGTGTTACCCCTAGTATGTTCACAGGCATGTGTGCATGTGTGTACACACGTATACATGATATTACAACCATAAAGTTATAAAGGTATGACACACAGGATTTCATTCCTGAGATTCCTGGGAAAACTCTCTAGGCTTCTGTAAATCAGCAGATATCTCCCCAGGCTTAATGTCCACAGGCACAGAGTTATCTGTGCTTGAGATGGATGATGGGATCTGAGGCCATAAGGAGACTCAGTGTGACTGGAATAAGAATGTCAAGGCCAACTCCAGCTCTAAACTTGGGTGAGCCCTCAATGTGCTGAAAGTGATTAATTTCCAGAAGCAACAATGACAACAAAAGGGAGAGAAAGACCCAAGTATTAGCTTCTCTTTCCATAAAAGCAGGATGAACTCTGAAAGCTTCACATTAAATGATAGAAGTACAAAAAAAAAAAAAAGCCCACCCTTTTATAATTGTGTTCTACATCTCCATATAACCCATACCAGGCTGCAAAAAACAAATATTGGACTTTAAAAAATAATGAATGTATTTCTTTATTAATGCAGGAGCTATGTGTGATGTACAGTATTGTCAAACCCAATAAGCTGAACTTGCATTAAAATTGCATTAACTTTTTTATATTAAATCACATCTTGTATTTCAAAAATGGCTATAGTAAGGTTGAAATAACTTAATTTTCTTCACACTCCAGTCATTAAAGTTTTACTTTCCAGAAAAGTGCATGGTAACCAACATCACAATTGTTGTGGGTTTTAAGAAGAAAAAAAAAATTGTTTCCAAATGATTAAAATCAACTTTTCCTTTAAGAAGAGAGAAGAGTTTTGCAAACACATATTTTCTTGCTGGTATTTAATAAATAATACAGTCATATGCTTTTCATACAAAAATGTATCACCATCTTTGCTCTGTTGGAGTTAATTGGATTTAACTCATTATTATGTATTTGGTTATATATATGGTCAAACCATCCTAAATGAAGCCTAGTGGAAAGCAGTCAAGAGATACTGACCTGTGGCCCAACTGGAAATGTGGGGTGGGTCTGACTGGCCTGGTGTTGGTCAGGAGTACCAGGGTCTGATACTGCCGGGTTTCCTCTGGCCCCTGGAATTCAAAAGAGAAGTACTCCCTTAATAAAAGATCCAACCTGGCAACTACACACAACCCCATTTTCCTGTGACATTATATAACACTAAAGCACAGACAATATGACAGAATGGTTTATCAATAGCTCCAGGGCTCAAACCACTTATCAACTGCATACATGATGCTGAGGGACATTCAGGATGACCAAAGTCATTAAGACATAGAAGACTAGAATGGTAGAGAAAATAGCAAAATCACCAGTTGGGCTAAGAAGCTTGCAATAGACATCAGTTTGCAGAGAGCACACCAGTGCATCACAAATGAAGGAAACTGCATCCTTTATGAACAGGTGAGCAATAGCTAATCTAATTTCCTAAAGCCAAGCAAAGTGTGATCTCAGACATGACCAAGTCCATCTGTATTATCCCTTAATATGGCTTCCCTTATCTCCTTCATACCACTAAAACTTTTCTCCATATTTGCTTTGGGCACCGAACCTTAAGACTGCATTTTCCTAAAAAACAAAGCCTTTTTCAAAATTATCTCACACAATGTCCTAAAAAGAATATGGATATCCCTAAGCAAGTTTCCTGTGTGTTAATGGAAACAGTAGGAATCCCACAATAACTCCTGGGAGCTCCACTATGTGAAGCACAGAGCACAACTTACTTCCTTTGCCGGAATGGTGTTGGATATCAAAGCAGGAAAATGAAATTCTACCCAAACAGCAAATCTTTCAAACCCTTTTAATATTATAGTTTTTCTGTGTATGCTTATATGCTTTGTTTCAAAAAAAAACCATGGCAGGTAAGATAGTGACAGAAACAATAAGTATATAAATAAACAAGCAACTAAAACCAGTGGCAATGTTTAAGGGTTTCTAGTTGGTAGCTTTTGTCTTCTTGGAATTTTCTAATGGGGTGGTTGAAATCCAATTCCAAGCAAATCTTAACAAGATCCTCTTTCCTGATGTATGTCCTATGAATAACAAGTGGAAGACAGTTCAAACCCTGTTTACTGGCATGCCATGGACAACCACGAAAAAAAGATATGATTCCGTCACACTTATAAATTTTAAAGAAGGTATTATTGGCTCATTTAAAACAAATTCTTCTGTATATTCTCCAGAGGGACAGACTTATAAATAATGGAAATGTGGAAAAAATACTTCAGCACATTAAGCTACAAATAAAATTGACTGCTACACATTATTCAATTGACTTCTATCTCTACCACAATGTGTCAATCATAACAGCATTTTATAATAGGATTAAGCAATAAATGTGCAAAGCCATTATGCAGAAATCTGAAAATCTGATTAATTTGTAATATTTTTTTGTGCAGAAAGCCAGAAATGGACATTGCTTGGGGAATACTTACAAGCATTCTATTGAAATTTCTAAATTGATTTGGAGCAAACTAATAAAAACACAGACTTGCTGACATTTTATAAAGTGGATTCTGTCAAAATATGTTTGGCATTTTAATGATCGCTGTCATTTAATAACAAGGATAAGATGACCCATCTTAAGATGCCAACAATTTTCCCATAACATGCAGAAGATCTTTATACTAAATTTTTTACATGTGATTTACTCATTATGCTTGAAAAGCAGGGCATTTTAACCTGGGAGGTATCTTGTGCACTGTAAATCTCACAAGTCTCTGTTCTTATATATTCAAGCTTTATTTTTGTCTTAAAATCCTCAAAGGAGATTTATGTATTTCAAAGAGCTTACAAGGTTTGAAAATGATGCTTTTGGTCAAATATTCAGATCAGGTAAATTCTCAAATGGCTAAAAACTTACTGGTTTAAAAAATATGGTTGCTTTCCTATATTTGTCAAGCATGGGTTTTTACACTAGACTGTGAAAAGAGAGTTTTACAGTGTCACAGGAAAACAGAAAGCCCTTTTAAACAATACAAAAATTAATATCTTAATTTACAAAAAGTCTCCGCCATGCCAGGTCTTTCTGTCTCCTATTTCTTTCCTGCACACCAAGCCCCTTTTTGACTCTGTTACCAATGCATGCCACTGTAATGTTTAGGGTCAGTCCCCCACAGGCAGCATCAACAAGATTGAGCATTTGTTCCCCTGTACTTTACACAGATTACATTTGCTTAAGTTTATACCTTGCTGCTTTGAGGCCCTAACTGGTGCTCAGCAGCTTGTTCTGAGGCTGGTTATTCTCAAAAACCACGTTCAGAACAGTCCAGGGCAATTCCACACAATTTCATGTGTAAAATGAAGTCTTTCACAGGCTCCAGAGGAGATTATGTATGCTCTCCTGCCTGGATCAAAAAGTAATGTTTCTTCTTAATGTGCATCTCCATTTTCCCCAAACACATGGATCACACATAACCTTGTAGGACCATAAACTAATCTGTCCGGTCGGAAGGTGGCTCTTGAATCAGGGCCCTTCTCAGAGCCAGAGGGGGAATCTGGCAGTCAGAATGAATAAATGATGTCGGCTAAGGGTTTCAGAGAGATATGAAGCAACACTTAGCAGAGAATTTGAGGTTAGATATTTTCATGGGCACAGATATGAAATGACAAACTTGAATGGGATGGGCAGGTTTCTCCTGACCAGTACCTTAGGAAACATGTTACATCTCTGGAGACCAAGGAATTCTAAGGAATTCAGAGGTCTGTTCTGAAGTTAACTGCCTGTGTGTTTTAGATAGCAACTATGAGCTTTGTGGGTCAGGGGCTGTGTTGCTGGTTCACCACTTTATGTAGACATTTTATTCATATTTTCTGAATATTTGCTCAATACAGATAAGGGTCTGGCTTTTAATTTGGTGGAGTTATAATTCCAATAAGATAGGCATTGGTGCTTACCTGATTATTATTAATATTGTTGAACATAAACCTTGGAAATATGTTTAAATTATTAGTTTATTGGCAAATTCTACCTCAATTCAAATTTAGGTATTAAAAGCAGTTTGGTATAAGGATTAAAAGCAAGGATTCTTAAATTTTAAACTCTGTCTGGGTTTAAATTTAGCTCTGCGATTTAAATAAGTATATGAACTTGGGCTTGTTTTCCAATTTCTTTATGCATACCTTTGTAAAAATGACGGATAACAAAAGTACTGCCCTCACAGAGTTGCTGTTGTGAGGATTAAATGAGCTAATACGTAAGCAAATTTCTTGAAATGGTGCATGCTTGCCATATTAAGTGCTATTTCCTTTTATTATTATTTAATGAGACTTAATTTGTATTTAACCTAATAATATTTAACATTATTTGATTTGTCCATAATAGTCACCTGCCCCAAGTCAGCTCAATATATATTCCCATCCCTATGTCCCTATGTGTTCAGTCCATATTCCCTTATACACCAACTAAGAGTGGCCTCTGTGCACTGATCCTGAATACTGGGCACTATTAGATGAACGTTTGGAATGGAACTAAATGGTTAGATCTTTATAAGCCTAAAAAGTGAGATGCTTACATATGTCATGCTTCCTTTAGTCCATGATAGCATAATCAGGAAACATGGCACTGAGATCCTGGCAAATAGCTTCCAAATTCTCACACAGACCATATAAGACCTGTTGTCCTCATCCAGGCCTGTGAATTATTTATGGAGCTCCTAGAATACAGGTTGACATTCCACATGAGGCCACTGACAGAACATCTAAGGGATAGCGTACATGTACATTTTATAAAACTCTATCAGTGATTGAAGACCACAGGGAGCCAACAGTGACTACGATGCTGCCCAGGAAAATCTGAATCTTCTTCATGCTGAGGATGCCATAAACAATCGGTTTTATAAATAGCAGATGTGTCATCAGTTAGCATTATCCCCTTGCCTTCCAATCTTCTTCTTCTGGAACATTCTTCCACCATAATCCCGATTGACTTCTAGCTTAGCAAAGGGAAGAGCCATCTTTGATACATCTGTTTTGTAATCATGATTTGTTCACAGGTAATTCGAGGAGTGTAAAAACAGATTTAAAAGGGATAATGACATAAAATTTAAAATAACCATATAAAAGCAGTTCTCTGCAAATAAAAGTCACTCATTTAAACCTCTGTGGAAAGGCTAGCTCAAAAATGGCAAAGACATTGAAAGACTGATTTGGAATTTGGATGGTACGCTGGATAAAACTTATTTTTAGTTATTGTTAGAGGGCATTCGTTCACTCAACACCATCATTGCAGGATTGATCTTATATCCAAAGCCTGCAGTGCTGCCTGCAGATCTCCCTGCTGTGCAGAGACTGGGCTACCCCCATTGCTGGAAAGGAAGACAGCCTGAGCCCTGTGTTCTTCCCTTCAGTGCTTTCCCAAGGTTGGGGCCTCCCCATTCCACCTGCTATACCCAGCTTGAGCTCAGAGTTCCTGATGACTGTCACTGATGACAACACTGTGTGATTCATAGCAAGTTTGTTGTTTTGCAAATTCATTTTTACAAAAATTGGTGTAACAGGCTTTCAGTAACTAAGACAAACCAAACTCAGCACCTCTAAGTTACTCTAAAAGTAAAAGAGACGTGCACTCCAATTGAGAATTTTGAGTTCCCCCTTCTTGGAGTTGACTCTTCCAAGGAATCCATTTTAAGAAACAAAACAAAAGTTTTGTTTAAACAAAAGTTTAATCCTGAGAAGTTACACTCCTTTCTGGAGTCTTTCCCCAATGCCTTTGCCAGGAGGATATGATGATCACGGCAGAGTGAGAAGGACACAGAACTGTAAGGATGAATTGCTCAACTATGATAAACCAGTCCCACTTCCTCCCATGCATCTGCCATTCTTCCAATGTACAGTGCTCAAGATTTCCTTGTTAATGACGAATTCATTTTTAATGAACTGGCTTCTTCAGACAGAGAGTTGGGGTTTCTGTCCTCTACGATTAGCACAAACATAATCACATGAAGGTCACAGCGATTCCTCAGCTTTTTCCGGTATTCATACCTTTCTCACCCACTGTTTGCAGTTTTCACGAGTGAGGGGGTGATGCAAAGTTACTTATTCTAAGACGGACAGTGGAGCGCATTATTATTTCATGTTGGGCATATGAACCCCAGCTAAGCAGGGCAGAAGGCCCCTCTAAATTAAACTTCCCTTTCTTTCAATTTCTTCAAGATTACTAAATGCCAAGGAAGGAGTAGAGGGGTCTACAAAAATCTCTGCAGAGCCACTGCCACCGTTTGTCCCTTTTTATTGCCAGTTAGGATTTCTTTATAATACTGGCCACACAGGTATTTATGTACAGACACTAGATAGGCCCCCAGTAGAATCTGAGACTCTAAAGTCACATGACTGATTCTATAAACAATGCTTGAAAATAAAGCATTCATTAGTTCATGTAAGGTTTTGTGTTTTTACAAATTACCTCATCAAGTACTTGTAATTTCACCCACTGAGGCCTGGAAAACAGAGAAAGTCTGATGACATTAATGTGAAAAATGGATTCCTCTATTCTTCTAGAGGGTGACTTATCTGGCCTCTAATAGAGGAAAGTCCGGTTTTCTTTGAGTGAGTAGTCTAGGTCCTCAGTGGTTCTATATCTTTAAGGCTTGGCTGAGCATGGTGGCTCACACCTATAATCCCAACAATTTGGAAAGCCAAGATGGGAGGATCGTTTGAGCCCAGGAGTTTGAGATCAGCCTAGGCAGGCTAGTGAGACCTTGTCTCTACCAAAAAAAAAAAAAAAAGCCCAGTAATCTGGCATGCACCTGCAATCCCAGCTACTTGGAGGCTGAGGTAGAAGAATTGCCCAAGCCCAGGTGGTTGGGAATGCAGTGAGCCATAATCGTGCTACAGGACTCCAGCCTGGGCAATAAAGTGAAACCTTGACTCAATCAATCAATCAATCAATCAATTCATACGTATATAAATGTTTAAAACTACAGCTATAAATGAAAAATCAAAGAAAATCTAAAACATTTAGATAAGCACAAAAAGAAACCCAGTATATTTCTTATTTGGACTTGACTTATCTGAAAATGTTTTGTATGATTGGGTAATTGAATAACCAAAATTATTTAACAATTGCTTTAGTCCTAATGTAGATTTAGCCATTGCTATAAAAGACTTTAAAGACTTTTATTCTCAAAATTTACTAAGTTCTCTTTTATTCTTCCTCCAATTTTTTTTTTTTTTTTTTAACCACTTGTTTTCACATCCATCTGATAAAAGCAGAGCTAAACTCTGGTGAGATCCAGACTAATACAGGTCTCAATTTCTGTAAATACTTCTTCTCAGAGAGAGATGAAAAAAGAGAGAGACTTCAAGCACTTTAGCAAAATTCCATGACCTACTCTTGATAGTTAGGGAGTTCTGGGGTAGGGATCATCCCTAGAGGACTGCTATCTCTACAAGAGTGTAAGTTCTTCCAGGGCAAAGACTCTGTAACTCACCTACATCTCTCCTGGAGGCCAACCCTGAGCCTTGGCATAAAGTATGTATGTACATACGCATGTACCTGTGTGTGTATGCATGCATGGTGGTGTTTATATGCATGGTACTGAGTTGGCATTCTTAAGAGGATGAAGTTATGTATCAAAGTCGGTTGAAATAATTCAGTACAGATTTTAAACTATCCAAAAGTGGTTTGTCTTATTTTTATTTAATTTTTAATTTTTAAATTTTAGATGTGGGGTACAATTCAGACATAGGTATACAAGTGATCATCGAACAGGCAAAGTTCGCACCACCTCTTGGTCCCTACTTCACCTGGTTTGAGATCAGTCTAATTTTTAAAATGTCTTTTTAAATATAAGAAGCCTTACCTGTTTTAAAACAGTTTTCCCAGGAAAGAACACTTTCTCTGACAAGGTCTCAACATTACACTCAGTTCCTGGACAGAGTCTCTCTCTCAAGTGATTGCTGGACTCTGGCATACATGAATGGCAGTCACATATCCCCTGTGCTTTCATGCCCATCTGTGGAATCTCCTTTCCTGCTTTATCCTTGTTCAACCCTATGCCAGTGGGGTTATATAATTTGTGAGGCTCAGTGCAAAATGAAAATGTAGGTCTTGACCCGAGACTGGGAAGTCAATCTACCCTTCCTCAGGACTGCCACCCCAACCCACTGCAAATGGGCAAACCCAATAAATTGCAACCTCCCCATTGGGATGTGCTGGAGGCCAGGGTCAGGGTGGGCAGAAGGATTCCGATGAGTTGTATGCTGAGCATATGGTCTTCCTCTCTGAGAAGGGCACAAGCGAGCATGAGATGACCACACTCAGGCTTCCAGGGACACCAGGGCAGGGAGTGGTCAGCCAGAGCCTGTCTTGTTCTTATTATATTTTTATAATGAGGAGGTGAGTAGGCTCTGAGTCCCTGTTATACCCCACATACTGGACTTTACTCACAAAATGCAAATTCAAGTGAATAATTTCAAGATGTTGACCTCAGAGCACTACATCTAGACATGGGCTCTGCTGGGTATGGAGCTCTGTAAGACTGCGGTGGTCACCTGCCCACGAAGGGGGCTCTGCTTACAGCTTGCTGTTAGCTTCCATTGACTAAGTTGCTATACAGTTCTGGGCTACTAGTTTTCCTTCAAGAGACCTCCCCACAAAGGATCCTCAAATTTTGAAAATTGCACCTAAACTTATAACTGCTTCAAGAAAGTCACTTTTCTAAATCAGTGCAAATTTTGACAACGTTTGTGTCTAAAGAGGAATTTAAAGATGGTTTTTTCCCCAATAAGAAACCAAACATATGAATCATTGATACATCTATTATATGTCATTGTGAATAACCACAGACACATACCATTTTATAGGAAATAAGATAAAATATTATTTTATTTTCTATTACCTCTCATTATCTATGTCAATAATGGAGGGACATGGCATGAATACCTCAAAAGAGAAAGCATATGAAAGATGTTTACACTTTTTTTCAGCTCTACATTTACCTTGCTAACAGTGTTATGCTTTCACTAACAACAGATTTCCTCTCCTGACTGGCCATCAAATCATAACTATGCTTGATAACAAGAAGACATTATCTAGATACTTCAAGGCAACATGAGTGGCCTAGTTTTCAAATGTTTCCAGGTTACCTACCTATAGTGAAATAGGCAAAAATGACTAAGAACTGGCTTAAATGTGCTTGGAGAATGGTGAAAGCTTGTGAAAATGGTGAAATCTTTCCTGAAATTTTGGCATTAGCTTAGGTGGGGGTGGGTGGGGTGGGTAGCTGTATGTTGCAAGTGGGGAGATGAAACTGAAAGGAGGGAAGGTTTTTGTTACCCTATACCTGCATTGAAAAACAGTGATGTGCAAGTGGATAGTGTGGTTCATTTTGTAATAGCCCATCCTCCAGGCCTCTTCCAGCAGCATTCTGGTTTGTTTTCTAATATCTGCTAGGCTCTTTGCAGCCCAACAGACCTAGAGGGCTGCTCCATCTGAAGTCTCATTATGAATTTTCAAACTGTTTTTTAAACTATTTTAGCTGAGCAGCCCCACATGGACACCTGAAAACCCAAGCTGAAAAAGGAGATAGGGGATCAATAGAGATAGCAGCATCGTGGTGACACGAACCCAAATGCCTAGCTCAGAAGGAAGCTATCGTGGGAACTACAATGATATCTCATTTCCCTCTTCTCCAAGACTCCAGATGCCTTCCAGAGGTCTGAACTCTGCACAACCCTTCAGCGCCAAGGAAGCTACTTATCTGACATTCAGAATATGATTTAACCATGAACTGCAACAGAATAAATCATTATTTCAATTGAAAATGATGGCCTCTGGGTGCAGTCACTTCTGATAATACACGTGGTACAAGATCTCACAGACCCTCAACACAGAAAATGTGTGGTTCTTCATTGCAGTGGCTGCATTTGTGACTGCAAACGGCAGGTGATTAGATCCTCTCAGACCCTTGACTTCCCTAGACTTTGAGATTTCACAGGACAGTCAAATTAAAGGAGAACATTAATAATTTGATAAATAGAAAGAAGGATCTCTTCAATTAAATTTGCCAAGTAAATGTTTTAAAAATTGTCATGCACTATTATTATCATACAAGGCATTTTTATGTTCCTTCTCCCACCCCAAAAGATGTGTTTTCCATCTAAAAGACAATCCTTTAAATTGAAGGCGTTCATTCTCATGAAAAACCCTCAGCATCGGGCTCCCCCCCCACTTTCCCTTCCATCAATAACTTGTCATAGATAGACACTGGTCTGTTATAGAGTGTTTAGGGATCTTCCATCAAAGTGGTAGGATTTCAGGAATCACAGCATGGTCACTCCTGTCATTCCACTAAGCACTGGAAATGCCTGGCCAACATTCCTAAAACCATTCTTCTTTTGAATAAATAATTCCTCTCTCCCTTCAATCCTTTTTTATTAGCGACAATAATAACTTTCTTATATATATACACACATACATTTCTATGTGCCAGTTCACACACCAATTACATTGTATATATTATTCATAAATCCCTACAATAACCCTATCATGTGCTTATGATTATTACCTCCACTCCCACATAAAACTGAACTGTGCAAGTTGTATAAAAAATAGAAGTTAAGTCACTCTGTTATGCACAGTGATAAATGGCAGCAAGATGACTGGATCATGGGCATTCTGATGGATGGAAGGCTCACATCTTTATCCAACTTGTTTATAGCTACCATTCACTGAATATTTACTATGTTCCAGCCATTACAGTCAGTATTTTGTATACATTCTCTCATTGAATCGTCACAGAAGCCTTGGGTTATCAGAATTATCATCCCCATGTTGCAGATATGGAAACTAAGGTTGTGAACGGGTTAAACAACTCACCTATGGTCACACCGTGAGTAATGGAGTCAGAATCTGAACTCAGTTCCGTTTGACTCCAAGATTACAGTACACTGTAAATCAAATGCAAATATTTCAGAGAGACAGACCATAACCAGTCACCATCACCATGATAGGAATTGCATTTTTCAGATATTTTCTTCTGTACCTAATGAAACTCTAGGTTCCTGGTCTTGGAAAGTGGGTGACAGAGAAGAGGAAATGGCAAAAAAGGAGAGGAAGAGGTAGGATGGGCCCCACAAGAGATACTCTTTTCTGTACCCCATTTTTTCTCAGAAAGACTTGGCCAGATTCCTGAGAAATAAGCATCCCCAATCTTCTTTAAATTAAAGCTAATAATGAGCTAAATGGCAGCTGCTTTCTTGGTTTAAAGTCTCCATAGTCAAGATGTGATCCTGAACCATCATCATTGGCATCCCCCGGGACCCTGTTAGAAAGGAAGACTCTCAGGTCTCAGCCTTCCTAAGTCTCAGACTCACCGAATCAGAATCTGTATTGTAATAAAATCCCTAGGTGACTCACACCCACAGCAGAGTGTCAGAAGCACTGGGTTTGACCTTATAACTCTTTTCCTTCCTTTCTCCCTCTGCTCCTCCATTTTTCCTTCCTACATCCCTTTCTTGATTTCTTTCTCTCCTTCCTTCCTCCCTCCCTCTTTCCCACCTTCCCTCCCTTTCTCCTTCCCTTCTTCTTTTGATTTGGGTAGTACTAAGAGTATACATGCATCTAAAATGCCTAACTTTTATCAGACATTTGCAACAGACTCTTAAATCCTATCCCACAAAAATCAGGGGGGAGGTGTGAGAATGTAGAGAAAGAAAATGTTTAGGAGGAATACTCTCAATCACAGTAATAATCCTGGACCACTTCTCACCCCATGCAACCCGGAGGGAGGACTCCTAACCAAGAGGTTCACAGCAGGAAGAACTGGTCCCACATTCTTGAAGGAAAAGCATATTTATCCTTTTTGAAACATAACAAAACTGATGCCAAATGCAGCCTAATATCATTGCTCTGTGATTTATGGCAATTTTCCTGACCACTTTCTTCTTCCATATCCATATCTTTACTTTTCCATTTGTGAGGAACCATGAAGATAAGAGTCTGGCCTATCCATTTCAGTTATTTGCTCTCAGAACACCACATTCTTTGCAAAAGTAGCCAAAGCACCACTTTAAATAAGGGGAATAAAAATTTTAAAACCCTTAAAGTGGAAATAAAACAGCATTTCTACACAGATACTCCAAAAGGGTAGCATTTGCAATCACTCTTGCATGCAACTCAAAATTGGTGAAAATAGGGTCATTTGGAACTCAGCAAATGACAGGAAGGAAATACCCCCAGAGGAATTACATGGCATGAAATTGTAGCATCACACCTAGGTAGCAACCCCTTATGGTGATGGAGCTTCTGTAAAAACACGGCAACACAAAATTGTTCAAGAAGAGAAGGATATTACACAATTCACTACAAACAATTACCAAGAGGTTCAAAACTTTCTTCAGAATGGTGTAACAAAATATTGCATCCCTATTAAGATTAAGTAGGTCTAGAATATAAAAACTCAATATCTCATCAATAGATTGTTGGTTAGATTCTTTTTTTCCTCCCCAAGAGTTAGTTATAAAAAAACCAAACAACCAAACAACTAGTTTAATTCATGTGTCTCTGACCATTTTTCACTCACTTTAGTCTATTTATTTCTTAGCATTACCGTAATTGAAAAAATATCTATTGCTAAAAGATGCTATTAACTTGAGTGCATTCATACAGTGTTATATCACTAATAGACTTAGGTCATATTCTTTTATCCCTTTAGCAAAGTATTATTTTGTTGTCCTCTCGTTCTGAAGATTTTGTTCCACTTCAAGTCAAATAGAACAAAAGCTTCACAGAACTTGTTCAGATTATTTTTTAGCACTATTTTAACTCTATTATATGATAGCATCAATTGCATAGCAATTTCCATTTGTTATATTAACCTATTTTGGGGTGTATCAGAACTCATATCATATAAATATGCTTGCTAAACATGACTTGGACTCTGATTATAACTTAAAGGTTTTAAGTCCAAATATTAAAAAAAAAACTACTTCTTGAGTTTACCTTTGACTTTAGAACTTTAGGTTCAGAATTGAAATAAGAAACAGACCAAACCTCTAAACACAATAGTGAAAAGGTGAAACAGTAGAAGAGGTGACCAATAATTAAATAATTTAAAAATGCGTAGCATGTTTTATCAAATCCAAGAGACTGTTGAAATAAAACTCACGGATATTTTATGTTCCACTAAGAAAGAAAAACACCTGCCAATTAAACCATGGCATGCCATTGACTATAAGACATATCCTAATTTTTATCACCAAATTTCCCCTCTGAGATGCCACATTAAATTGTGGGGGAAAAGGCTGAGTAGCTTAGAAAAAATAAAATATATTAGTTTTCATTACTCATTTACCTTTATATATCAATAAGTTATGGCACAGAGAATAGGCAAAAGAAGAAACTGAAGATTTCACATAAAATTTCTCCATATCCTCAAGATTTGGTGGGTTAGAATTTATGATTAGAATATGGCAGCTGGATAAAATGCCTAGAAGAAGTAGACTCTATCAAGAAGAGATTGGGAAAGAAACTAACAGCCATTGGACATCAGGTCTGACAATATACTAGAAAATTCTACATCTATGATTCCATTTAATCCTCATACCAACCCCATGATACTTAAATTAAGTTTCAGAAAATTTAAATAACTGTCCAACATCTATAGTTTTTTTTTCTGTTCGGTTTTTTTTGTTTTTTGTTTTTTTTTTGAGTTGGAGTCTCACTCTGTCGCCCAGACTGGAGTGCAGTGGCCGCTCCCGGCCACCGCAGTCTCGACCTGCTGGGCTCCGGTGATCTTTCCACCTCAGCCTTCCAAGTACCTGGAACTACAGGTGCGCGCTACCATGCCCGGCTAAGTTTTTTGATTTATTGTAGAGATGAGGTCTCACCAAGTTGCCCAGGCGGGTCTCGAACCCGCAGGCTCCAGCAATCCACTCACCTCAGCCTCCCAAAGGCACGGGATTACAGGCTGAGCCACCGAGCCCGGTTTCTTCGTTTTGTTTTAAGAAAAAGAGGGCTGGGTGCGGTGGCTCAAGCCTGTAATCCCAGCACTTTGGGAGGCCAGGGTGAGTGGATTGCCTGAGCCCACGGATTTGAGAACAGCCTGAGCAAATTGGCGAGACCTTATCTCTGCAATAAATCAAAAAATTAGCTGGGCATGATGGTGCACGCCTGTAGTTCTGGCTACTTGGAAGCCTGAGGCAGAAGGATAGCTCGAGCCCAGGAGATGGATGCTGGGGTGGCCATGAACATATCACTGTACTCCAGCCTGGATGAGAGAGTGAGACTCCAACTCAAAAAAAAAAAAAATGAAAAAAAGAAAAAGAGTAGGAAGAGAAGGAGCTGAGATTCCAATCTGAGGTCTAGTCAAATTCTTGTGCTCTTGAATCCCAAACTGCATTGTATGTAAATTACGGATTATATGCAAATCTATGAAGGTGTATAATGAGGAGTATTTCGGTATGTCAATGTACTTCAGCCACAGGTTACCATGCAGCTGAACAAATTTTGATTTGTAGACTCATCGAAAGAAGGGAGAACACATACCATGGGCAACTGTGAAGCATCTCAGTAAGGTGTTAGAGAAGATGATTTATAGGAGTTGGGTTTGAGTTAAGTGATTCTGGAAAGGGTTCAAGAATTGGAGCTTTACTCTGGGTTGGATGCAGTCTCGAAGTGGGGCAATTTTGTGATTGGATATTTTAATAATTCTTCTGTAGAAAGTAGAAAAAAAAAGAAGCTGGGCTAAAGCTGTAATGGGTAACAAGAACAGTTTTCTCTCAGGATGGGTGACTATTTGGTCATTTTGTGGTTTGGACAACGTTCTTCATTTTGTCTTTCTGAAGGCATAACTATGGAGTGTTCCTGGTTTTGTCCTGATCCATCACAGTCATAGTGGACTTGTCTGATGTTGACGTTTTATGAAATTGTGTTTGGAGGACAACATTAAGCCCAGTTGTGAGCACCAGGCCCTCTCCGAGGTGTTAGGGGAGGCTTTTCTCTTTCTTAGTTAAAGAGTACAAGTTTCATTTTGAGGACATATGATGGACCCCAAATCAGGTGGAGATATGGATAACGCTATCAAATGCTAATTACAAAATTTGTGAATAGGGAGAAATGCTTGGTAATGGAGAGCTTCTCCTGGAAGTGTCAGCTAAAAGCAGAACAGCAGATACATTTTTGGTTGGTTTGTCTGATAGTTTCATCTCTCAGGAGTTTAGGAAGCAGAGTGGTATTCTTAGTCTAGACTTAATTCTGATCAATTGGGCCATGTCATTGTAATAAGATCCTTGGAGTAAAGTAACCATATATTCCTAGGTAGCTTATTTATCAAAAAGATAATGTGAGGCAGAGACAGATGTGTCTAGACTTTGAAAAGTGAGATTCTGAAAAATCCAGGAAAATCATCAACATGTTCCCATAACCAAAACCCATAAAATGAAAAGAACAGTCATCTTTCAAAAATCATACTCTGAAAACAGTGTGGAGTGGGACTAACTTGTATTTTCATCTTTGCTTTATATGCACTACCTGTGTGACTTTGGATATGTTACTTAACCTCTCTGATTTTAAGTTTCTTCAACTGTAAAAAGGAAGTAATAATGGCACCTGCATCCCAGTTGTCAGATTTAAATAAATTACTGAATAAAAAAATTTCAGCTCTGTGCTCTATTGATAAATGCTCAACAAATGCTGACTGTGAAGATCAATAATTATCACAAATAACATTAACATACAATTTTACAATCACAAATTATCATGATAAAGAAGAAAGAAGGGAAATAGTAAAGAAAACTTTGTGGCCACAAAGGATGCCTTCTAATAAGGGGACACTTTAGAAGAATCTATAAAATCAAAGATCCATGTGGCCAATATCTAAGAATGAATTCAAGTGTACAGAAAAAGTGCAGGAAGACTAGAAGATGATGATGAGTTCTACATTTAAGTGGCTACAGGTAAACTCCTCTGAGTTCATGCCCAGTGTTTCAAAACAGTACATCTCTCACAGGTCCAGAAACACTCAGCATTCTCCTCTCAAAAGCTCCCGTTCCTCCTAAGTTCACATTTCCATTCATGTTCATCCTTCTAATCACACATGCTCAAAAAGCAAATCTCTCAGACACCTCTGCCTTTTCCTTTGTCTCACCTCCCAGAGGTAGCTGCTCTTAAATCCCAAATCTCCCATTCCGGTGCTGCTGGCTGCTGTCCCCCTGGTCCCTTCGGCAACTACAAGTATAGCTGCATGCCTCTGCTCTGTCCTGTCCCCCATCCACCCTACACTCTAATGGCAGTAAAGATTTGTCAGGGCTGCCACTGAGCAAAGACCAGTAGATGTCCTCACCTTTGGTCCCTACTCTCAGATGAAGAATCTTGTCTTGGGACCCAGAATCCCCAAGCACAGCTCCCCTACAACTGAGTCAGGAGATGAGAACGGTAAGGGCTCGGGGTGGAGCTGGTGGGCAAGGACAGCCTCCACCAGGACACCTGTCAATGGTAAATGTAAACCTTGGGCAGGTATTTGGCAGGAGCTTAGCCTTAGGATGAGAAAAGCACAGGCTCTGAAATCCGATGATTTCCCCCACCACTTACCAGACGTGGGACCTCCAGCAAGCCGTTTAATCTTTCTCGGCTCAGTTTTGTCATCTGTAAAACTGAAATTAAAATGCTACCTCTTTTCATAGAGTGAGGATTACTTTCACTAATCCACATAAATTGCATAATCACTGTTTCTGGTACACAGTAAACAATAAATGTGAGCTTTCTTATTATCTTATATTTGGAGACCGTGGGGACCACATTAGTAGGCATGTCACCCAGCAGGGCTCCAGAACACAGAGCAGGCAGCAGGTCTGGGAAACCGGGTCAGAGCTGTTTGATCTGATAAGATACTGAGATTCTGAGCATTAGCCTCAAGCATTGAAAGTGCCTGGAGGCAGGGAAGAGCCCACAGGTGGGTCAGGAGAGGGATACAGACTAGGGATGGAGCAGACCCTGACAGTACCTCCCCTAGTGATTTGCAAAGGCTCTGTGGGGGATGGGGAGATGGCACTGCTCAGGGCTCAGCCACAAGAGACATACACAGCCAAGATAGCTATCCATGCAGTTGTGTGTGAGTAGTAGTGCAAAAAGAATAAAGGGAATTATATTTTTGGTGTGGCAGGTATTATTTTCAGGGCAGTGATGTCTTTGGACAAAATGTTTGGCAGTGATGGCTTTGGACAAAAATGGCTCAGATGGTGCCCAGGGATCTATACGTGAACTGAGGTGATTTCTGACTGTGCCTAACAAAGAACTCAGGTCCTAAGTGTAGGTCCTAAACACCCCCCGCCCCCCACACACACACTGTACAAATAAAGGCCAAATAAATAGATGAGGACAGACAGACAATAGCCACCAGGGAGGCAGTAACAGGCTTATGCTTAACCAAGTAGCAAATGCTTGCTCAGAGCCTGGCCTGGATTCTGTTTGCATTTTCTCACAGTTGCCATTTAGCTGCACTTGAATCCCAGCAGCTCTATGGTCCTTGCCCTGTAGGAGAGGTAGGCTTGGGGAATCTGAGTCTCAAGGCCTGGGTCTGAGTTCCATGTCTACTACTAACTGTGATCTCTAGTCACTTTCATTCATTCATTCATTCATTCATTCATTCACTTAACATGATATTTATAAGTTTTTGGTGGGTAGAGGGTTTTTGCAAGATGCTAGGGACACATGAAATTATGTTATGTTGTCATTCATTATTTAACTAATCTACTCATTCCCAACAAATATTTGCTGAATGATGACCAGATCTGGTCCCTGAGCCTCTGAGGCTGTCAGTCTAGTGAAGAAGCTACTGATTAAACTGAGAGTTAAATAAAGAATTATTTCAGGACGTCACCTGCACAAGCCTCCAGGAAACTCTAGGGATCTCAGGGCACAACAGGATGTTTCCCTTCATTTCTACCAGTTGCCCCATCGAGAGAAGATGTTTGGGACTATTTGGTCTTATTCTTCTAAAACTTTCTTTGAGACATATCTTTCATGTTTAAAATAAACCCTGAAATATAATCCTAATGGCTTGCACGATTAAAACAGAAGTTTAAGGACCTGGATTCTTGGACCCGACTGTCTCCACTGGCAGCTTTCCTGGTTGTCATGCTATAGAAGGAGAGAATTTAGCGGCGCTGTCCTTGGTCTGATGAGCCCAGGTTTATTTGTTATTATCTTGGCTGGGCTGGGCACTCCTCTCCCTAGCACCTTGCTGTCTTTTGCCTGCCTCCTTCCTCCTCCCCATCTTATTGTAATGCTGTTCTAATGACTTTGCACTGAAGTGTACTTGCGGCCATCACAACTTCCTTAGGTAAAAATGGATAAACATCAGCTTGAGAAATTCCAGGTCTATATTATTTATGAAGCTGCAATTCTCCTGTAAATAACCCAGTTGTTAAAATGATATGTATCTATGTAATTGAGTCTTCTGTATACAAATAAATAAGACTTTATTGCAATGTCAGAAGTTAACAGACCAGTCAATAAAATCAATAACTCACTTTTTCTTGCTTATATATCTAACTTTTCTCCACCTTTCCTATGTCCTCTGTTTGTTCTGGTTACATATTACCACTCAAAAGAAAATATAGCTCTCGTGCTCCTGTTTATTAAATGGCAGGTGGGGAGGGGGGTGCAAAGGAAAAAAGAAAACCACTAAACCTTCTAAGCATTTGGTGTGTTTCAGATTTACCACATATTTATATAGGAAAACCAAAGAGGGGAGAAAAATGTCTTATTTTATAAGCCAGAGTACAGATATTTTTAGAATGAGTGCCCTACCCAAGGCCTAAGCAAATCAGGTGACAGGCATTCGCTTGGTGAGCTCCAGGGTAGTATTGCATTGTCCCTCAACTGCTGTCAAGACAGCCCCGCTGTATTAGAGTGGCACCATTTGGCTACCATGGCTGAGATTGTGTTAGCATTTCCCTTTTAAGTCCGTAGTGTTGAGAAGCCGGTAATTCAACCGGAAAAATGCACTCTGCATAAACCTTGGCATATGCTATCTCTGCAACAGGGAAAAAGTTTGTTTGGAGTGGGCAGGTTATTTTTTAAAGCCATTTGTTTAATTGATTTGGCCCTTGCTGAGTTCACTCAAAAAACTTAAAAAGAGTACTTGATACTTTTTGTACTTATTTTAAAAATCCAATTAAACAAATTGGCATTGATCCAAATTTTTTCTGCACCTGAGGAGGGAAAGATAACCAAAACAGAGAAAAAGAAAAATTAACAGATTGGGTCACTCTAATCTTCATGATGCTTCTATTGCTGTGCAAATTAGTCCACTATGTATTGGCCCATTTGCATGGACCAGCTTGTCTTCTCCCATGGGCTAGATACATGAATTTGTCCCTCTTTATTACCTGCTAAAACAGAACTCTTAGAGAAGGAGGCTTCTGGCTTTGCAAGACTTGATGGGAAATGCTGGTGGCAGTTGGACATATGGACTTTAATTAGGTGGTTGGAATGTTGAATTCTTAGTGGTTTTTAAGTTGGGAATAAAACAATGTTTGTATTTTGGCTTAGAGCGTGACATAATAATTCAGATTTGGATAGCAAGTCCTGTATTATAATAAGAAGGAATTATATTTGGTTCTGTGGACTAGTAATTCAATTTAAAATTCACTCTTTAAGCCGGGCTTGGTGGCTCAGCCTGTAATCCCGCGCCTTTGGGAGGCTGAGGTGAGTGGATTGCCTGAGCCCGCGGGTTCGAGACCCGCCTGGGCAGAGAGACCTCATCTCTACAATAAATCAAAAAATCAGCCGGGCATGGTAGTGCATGCCTGTAATTCTGGCTACTGGGAAGGCTGAGGCGGAAGGATCGCCGGAGCCCAGCAGGTCGAGGTTGCGGTGGCCGGAAGCGGCCACTGCACTCCAGTCTGGGCGACAGAGTGAGACTCCAACTCAAAAATAAATAAATAAAATAAAATAAAATAAAATAAAAAAATAAAATTCACTCTTTGGCAAGTGGAACTATAGAAGAAGGTGGTCTATAAGAACTTTTGGCATCATCAGGGTCAAGAAAACATGAGAATTATTGGTGTAGAGGATATGTCAATTGCTGTTAACCCAGGCTTTAGAAAACATGATTTTTCTCACTGTATCTTTGCTGGAACGAGAAGTTCTGGTTTGGACTTAAGTCTGAAGTGCCTATGGGACTCCAATGGAGACGTCGATACCACCAGATGCTCAAGAAGGAGACACAGACTCAGCAACGATCAATACACATGTGGTATTTAAAACCATAGAGTAAATGAACACCCAGGAAAAGGGGGCTAAGAGAACAATGACTTAAGGATGCAATTCTGGGGAATATCAACAGTTTACAATTGCAGCAGACAAGCCAAGCCAGGGTTAAACTGAGGAGAAACACTCAGTGAGATGAGATAAGAATGCAGAGAGTTACAATCATCTAGTGGCCATGGAAGCAGAGATTTTTATAGGAAAACAATGCAGGCGGTTGTCTCAAATATTTTTCTGGGATCGGCTAAGAAAAGATGAGAAAGATACTCACTAGATTTGTTAATATGTTAACACATAATAGGTACTTTAAAAATTATTTACATGAGTAAATCCTAGCATGAGCTGTTTCATTGAAATAATGGGGATTGAGTCTGTATTTCAGTGAATGGTGAGATGCATAGGAAGTGAAGACATATATACTATGTGTTTAAACAGGCAAAACAGGCTAGATCAATAATTTTCAAACTATAGGTTGTAGTCTATTAGTGGGATATGAAAAGCTCTATGAGTGACAACCAGCATTTTAAAAATAGAAAAGTATACAATAGAATGGAGTAGAAGAGATAGGAAATAACTGAATGCTTAGCATATATTAAGGATAAATATTATTTACAATGTGGCATTTGTGTTTTTTACAATGTCAATATTACAAGTAATGTTAAATATGTTTTGTGTTATAAGATGAAAATAAAAAGTTTGAAGCCCTCTGGTTTATAAGGCAGAAAAGAATAGTATGGAGTAAAGTTTTGTTGTTTTTGCTGTTTTAAGATTATAGAGAGTGGAGGCTGTTATAACCTGAGCAGAAGGAAACAGTTAAGAGAAAATGTTAAAAATGTTAGTGTGAAGATTGGTACTCCTAGTGAAATAAGGACACCAAAAGAGGTGAGAGGGCTACATGAGAAGTTGGTTTCAACAAGAAGAAGGAAACATCATCCTTTGGGACTGAAAGAAAAGAGAATGCATGTGTATGGGGGAAACTGACGAAGAAGCAACTTAATGACTTCAATTTTCTAAGCTGATAAAGGACACCAGCTCATCTGCTGTGAGAGAGGTGGAAATGGCTTGAGTTGGAAAGGATTGGTTGGTGATGTTTTAGACAACCATTGAAATAAATTGAAATAGGAGCTGTTTATGAACAAGTACAGGATTGACTGAAGAGATTGGAGGCTATAGATTTTCTGTGGCTCCAATCTGCAAAGTTGCACAAGTTTGTATACTGCGTTGAATGGCTATCTCCCAGAAGATATATTCATGTCCCATTCTAGAACAAGTGGATGTTATCTTATTTGGGGTAGGAGAAAATGTGTAGTAGAGCTAAAGGTAGAGCTGTGATAAGATACAGAATAAGTCTGGACTCATCATATTGTTTTTGGCGTGGAAGGGTTTTGGGTAATAGCAGAGTTAGTTATGAGAGTGCATGTCCACGGAGAGAAGGTGAAGATGACCAGAGTTGACTTGGTTAAAGAACACTGCCTTCAGTGACAGAAATGAAGCAGAAGATGTGGCATATCAGACAAGAGAAAGATTTTCAAAGGAGCACAATGAAGTTTTGGTATGTCAGCGACATTTGGGGAATGCAGCAGTCCTGATCTGATGCCATGGTGGGTAGGGTGGATATGAATGGGAAATCTCTACTTGAAAGGATTGCAAGTGAAGCCAGATTCCACAGAGAAGTGTTGGTTAAAGCCAGGAGGTGGAAGATGCTTTCTGCAAAGAGGACAGTTTTTCTCAACTCTGGAATGAATAAACATTAGAATCACATGCACATCTTCACATAAGTACACAGCCCAGCAATTCTGCTCTAATTGTCTAGGGTGGAGAAACATAGACTTTACTATTATTTAAAGAACCTCAGATGACACTGATGTGTGGAACTGAAAGGCAAAGGGGTATGGTTGGCAGGAAAATCACCAGTGGGTAGTTGGTAAAGAGAGAAAGCAAATCCAAGCCAGTACTAGGGCCTAGTGTAAAACGAACATGCTAGGTCCCACATTCAAAAATTAATAAACATTTCATGATGATGACAGCAGAGCATTAAACTAAACACAGAATTCTGAGCTCAGAACCTGAGTGCCTGCACTGATCATAAACCTGTGAGGGTGGCCCTGACCCAAGAAGGCAGATGACCAAGAGCAGCAAAGACATGAGGCTGGAGCTTCCTATACAGTTCTGGAATCACATCTTTGGTGTAGACCCAAGCTCATCCCTAGAAGCATCAGGCCCGGTGGAGGCAGTAACAAGTAGCTAGGTATGTTGAGCCTTCATCTGTCCCGTGTGCCTGGCAGTGGAGGGGGCACATTTGCTAAACGAGTGACATTGGAAGTCCTTTGTAAAATAATTTCTCTATTCTCTTTGCATCGACTCAAAAGGCTTTGATTAAGATTTCAGATAGAGTGTTCTACCTACCCTTTTATGCTCTTTTCCTCTTACTATATTTAAGAGAAAATCTAAAGTCGCATTAACTCTTTTGGATGGGCCCTCCACTGAGAAAGCATGCTAGTTTGTTTTGGCTCTCTGCGTGCATGGACACATACCTGGGCTTATTTGCTTCTGTCTTGTGCTGCTTCCTCCATTAGCAGGTTCTTCTGCACTGGAATAACAGCCAATTGCCTCTCCAGTCTCTTTCAAGCCTTAGCTCAGAATTTGCTCTGCTGGGGAGTTCTCCATTCCCGGCCAAACATCCCCCTCCCCATCCTGTCCACTCTTCCTTCTGCTACTATTGATCCCTTCACAATTGGACAGCACTTTTAATTTTTCAAAGAGCTTTCACATACATTTTCTCATTTGACCCTTACAACAATCCTGTGAAGTAAGTAGAACAATTATTATTATCGCCATTTGGAAGATGGCAGAAATGAAATACAACGCGCTTAAGTGGCGGGCCTTAAGTGATGGGACGTGCAGCCAGTCAGGACTAGAGCGAAGTCCTTCCCACTGCCCACCAGCTCTGAGAATGTTCCAGGAGACAAGGAATGATCATAACCAGGGCTGTGTCAATTTTTCACTCTTGCTAATATTTTCTGTAAACATAGTTCTTCATCTGCTCTCCACTCCTCTACTCAAAGTGTGGTCAGACCACTCCAGATCTAGTGGATTAGGATAAAGATTAAGAAGCAGGGCTGTCGAGTGTGTGTGTGTGTGTGTGTGTGTGTGTGTGTGTGTGTGTGTGCGCGCGCGCGCGCAGCGCGCACATGTATAGTCTCTCTGAAGTCCATGCATAATAATGGTAATAGTAAAACACCCGTTGGGCTTATCAGGAGCCACACTATTTTAAACACTTGACATACACGAACTCAATAGTCCTTACGACAAACCTACCTAGGGGAGAGGAGTATACCTCTACAATCAGCATTTTATCAACAACAAAAGCAAGGTCCTGGAGGTTAAGTGACTTTACACAAGCTAACAAAAGTGGCAGAATTGGAATTTGAGCCCAGGTGGTGTACCTACCAACATGTACTTTCTAAGCATTATGCTATTCCACCTCACTGATAAAGTGAAGGAGTGCCCTTTTTGGTCTTTTGGGGTCATTCCATGGCATGTAAGACAATAGTCTTGATACAGAAACAGTGATTTAAGTTTTCTTCACTGATGAATAATGCTATAATAAAGTAGAATATAATCATATTATCAAATTGCAATCTTAACTCCAGCTATCTGGAGGCCAGCACTCTGGAAACCTAGGCTTCTAGAAGAACTACAAAGCAGAATCCATAGCTGAGTTAAAAAACAAATCACATCTCTTCGATAATGAAAAAGAAACTTTTATTGACCCAATAAAATTCAGCTGAGAATGCCCTGTCCCAGACACACACTTGCTTGGCTTGCCTTGGGTGCAACTGATAGAATGGAAATATCTGGAAAAGGACTAGCCATCTTCCACCATAGACAACAAACAGAAGGGAAACTAGCAGTGGACAGAGGACACAAGCGCCTCTAAAGAGATAAAACCACTAGAAAGATGTCAGGTTTCCTGCCAAGGAGTCCCTTCAGGAGTCCTATCTTTGGTGGGGGTCACCATAATTCAGGATCTGTTTTTCAGCTTTGCTATCTCTGAACTTGATTACTGTGATTTCCAATGGTTTATAAGGTGGAGACTTTTTCATAGACAGACTCACATTTACCAAGATCACAAGGTTTGTAGACACCAAAATGTTAACTTATTAAACTAAATTTAAAAGCAATATGTTCTTTCTGGGTAGGCTAATCCTCCCAATTGAGAGAGTTTCTGCATGGATAGATTTTAAGTATATTTAATAGTTTAACTTTCAATATAACTTTACTATGCTTATAAAATATTATACTATGTAGAAAATAAAGACTACTTGTATAATCAAACTATATAATTTAAAACTCAATAAGTACTTTTTAATTAAATAGGGTATATAGGAGAGACACTCATAGGATATCTGGGGAAGATTGAGGCACATACAAATGGAGAACGGTAAAATTTTTATATTTAGAGAAAAAGTTTTAAAACTCAAAAAAAGGTGGATACAGGTGGAACTACATGGGATACAAGTTATAATTATAAATTTATATTTAAGAGGAGTAGAATGCCTATTAGATTCTTTTCTATTCAGAGAAACTATTAATTTTAAAATGTAGCATCAATGTCATTTACTTTAAGATGCTATATCAGGCTGGGTGCGGTGGCTCAGTCTGTAATCCCAGCACTTTGGGAGGCCAAAGCAAGAGGATTACCTGAGCCTAGGGGTTCGAGACCAGCCTGAGCAATTTCGTGAGACGTCGTCTCTACAATAAATCACAAAAACTAGCCGGGCGTGGTGGCGTACATCTGTAGTTTCAGCTGCTTGGAAGGCTGAGATGAAAGGGTTGCCTAAGCCCAGTAAGTTGAAGCTGCAATATCCGTGAGTGTGCTGCTGCTCTCCAGCCTGTGTGACAAGAGTGAGATCCAACTAAAAAAAAAAGATGTTATATCAAAAATATCATTGATTGTAAGACACTTCCTCATTTGAAGAGAACCTGATGCCACCAAATATGAAATTTCCAGTTTTTCTTTCTCCTAAGATCAGTAATCAGTAATCTTAGGAGAAAGAAAAACTGGAAATTTCATATTTGGTGGCATCAGGTTCTCAGAGTCTAAGCTGAGAGGAAACTGCAGAAGCCTTCAGCTCAAGTTCTCAGGCCACGCAAGTGTCTCCCACGTAAAGTACTTAGAAGGGCGCTTTCAACTTCTGATTAAGCAAAGTCTACTGAAAGGGGCTTTGCCTTTGTTTGCTTCATCAAAATGGATGAGATACAACAAAAGCAGTGTTGGTCACTTTATATCTCAGACATTCTTCTTCCAAAACTTTGGATTGTCTCATCTGGGTATTCGGATCCTAGAGATTGCAATTCAGTGGCACTGGGTCTTCTGCTCCCTCAAGACTGCCCCAGTCAGACATTGGTAGTAATTCCTGATGCTCTCCCTCAGAATTCTTCTAACACAGGTACTCTCACTTGATAATGGTTGGCATGAGTGTTGAAAAAGATTTTCCACCCCTGCCCTGAGCTCCTGTCAAGGCAGGGTTTGGGGAGTCCTGAGGAAATGTTTGCAGCTTCTGAATCTTCTCAAAATAGGAGTGGGCTAGGGGGAGGAGACAAAAGGACAATGTCCGAGGGAAAAATACATTGACCATAGACACTGAGTTATGCATATGGACCCCCACATGAAAACGTAATTTTCATTCTAAAAAAAACCTATTTTGTGAGCAAATGCAGTTAATTGTCCATTGTATTTGAAAAACAGAAAAAAAAATGTTTAAAACTGAGTGAGTCATGGCATAGAGAAGACAGACTGGTTAAAGAGTAAGGCATAGGCTGCAGAGGACAGCTGTGGCTCTCTGTGACCATCTTTTCTAAATAAGGTCCATTTCTCCCAGTGTTTTAACTATACTCATTGACTTTTATTCTGGTAGGCTACAGTGTGTTCTTGGTCTTTAACAGACTAAGGACACGTTGATTTATTTCTCATGTTTAATGTTATGGACTCTTCTATTGTGTTGCTTTCAATGGTATTTGGGAAACTTCAATGTTCTAAAATCTGAAAATGTATTTGTTGCTCACATAAGATGTAGGATATATGTTTGTATGCATTCTCTTTTCAACTTTCAACTTTTCTTTGGTCCTATGGTCATTTATGAATGAAATAACATATCAAAACCAGGATGTCAAAGGTATGATCATTTAGATATCTGTAGAGCAGTGGTGATTGAGGAAGCAAATTTGGGGAAGAAATAGGCTTTCCCTATCATTCTGCTTCTCCTAAAGTTGCCTTATTGGCCCAATCTATAGAGCAGATGGAAATTCACCAGATGAGCTGTGACAACAGAAAGGGCTTCATAAGGGTGTTGAGGAACCATCCACACAGGCCATGTACAGGCAGCATACAGAATTCTCATTCCATTATTTGCAACATTTAAGATGAAATGAACATCGCTTACAGCTATAATTCCTATCCAAATAAAAAAATATGAGTAATCTAAAAAAGTTTAGGATTGCTTTCCAGTTATACCATGCTTATTCTCTCTGACAAAGAAACACCACACTTAAATCTTTACATGGTGAGAGATATGCCTTCTCACCCCATGAGCAAACTCACTACAGGTGGGAGGGGAGACTGAGCCCTGCATGGGGAAGAGTCTGTAGACCAGTGATGGTTCTTTGGCAGAAATAAACACGTTGTCATTGGCCAATAAAAGGACCTGAACATTATGAAGAAAGAAGAGGAGAATACACTTGAGGAAGAAAACAAAAAAGAAAAAACAAGAAAACATTGGGCAAAAGTCTGCTTCTTTGATTTGCTGATTGACCTAAAATAAAGGCAGCTATGGGACACTTTTTCTAGATAGAAATGGAAGCTTGGGGAATTGGTAAGTCACCAATAATCCATTTGGTAAGTGATGTGGATGCTGAAGGGAAAGGGGTGGAGGGAAGTCAGGGATGACACTCTGGTTACCAGTGTGGGGTCTTTTGAGTGGATAGTGAAGATACCAGTCTGTGAAATAGACAAATCAAAAAAAGGAAGCACATCTGGAGACGTGGATATCGACTCCAACACCATCATAGCTGGGGACTTCAATACCCCACTCACAACCCTAGACAGATCATCAAGACAAAAAATCAGCAACGAGATCCGAAACCTCAATGTGACTCTTGACCAAATGGACTTAATTGGTAACTACAGAACACTCCATCCAAAGACCCCAGAATATACATTCTATTCATAACTACATGGAACATACTCTAAGATTGACCACACACTTGGCCATAAATCAAGTATAAACAAATTTAAAAGGACTGAAATTTTGCCATGTACCTTCTTGGACCACAGTGGAATAAAAATAAACATTAACACCAACAAGGTCCAAAAACCCACAAAGACATGGACACTAAACAGCATGATGCTAAACAACTCCTGGGTCAACGATGAAATAAAAACAGAGATTAAAAGTTACCTGGAAACAAATGAAAATGAAAAAACATCTTACCAAAATCTCTGGGACTCCATGAAAGCTGTAGTAAGAGGGGAATTTATTTCCCTACAAATGCACATGAAGAAAATGGAAGGATCACAAATTAATAGCCTAACAAGCCACCTAAGAAAGCTGGAAAAGCAAGACCACCAAAACCCTAATTTCAGGAGAAGAATCCAGATCACCAAAATAAAAGCCCAAATCCAGGACATAGAAGACAAAAAGATAATACAAAAAATCAATGAGACAAAAAGTTGGTTCTTCGAAAAGATAAACAAGATCGATGGTCCTCTAGATAGACTGATCAAGAAGAAGAAGAAAAAGCCCAAATAAACACAATCAGAAACACAAAAGATGAAGTCATGTCTGACCCTGAAGAAATACAAAAGATCATTAGAGACTACTATGTACACTTGTATGGAAACAAACTTGAAAACCTTAAGGAAATGGAGGACTTTCTGACATCACACAACCTGCCTAGGTTGAAACAAGAAGAAATTGAGACCCTAAATAGACCAATAACAATCAAGGAAATTGACTACGTAATAAGAAAACTACCTACAAAAAATAAACAAACCCCGGGTCCAGATGGCTTTCCAGCAGAATTCTACAAGACATTTAAGAAGGAGCTGATATCAATCCTACTGAAGGTATTCCAGGTGATTGAGAAAGATGGAATTCTCCCCAAATCATTTTACAAAGCTAACATCACATTGATACCCAAGCCAGGTAAAGACCCAACAAAGAAAGAGAACTACAGGACAATATCTTTGATGAACATAGATGCTAATATTCTCAACAAGATTTTAGCAAACTGGATTCAATAACACATCTCAAAAATCACCCATCATGATCAAGTAGGCTTCATCCCTGGAATGCAAGGTTGGTTCAACATTCGTAAAACCATAAATGTAATTAAATACATCAACAGATGTCAAAACAAAAACCACATGACTATATCATTAGATGCAGAAAAAGCTTTTGATAAAATCCAGCACCCCTTCTTGATATAAACCCTCGAACATCTAGGCATACGGGGAACATACCTCAAAATAGGAAAAGCCATCTACGAGAAACCCACAACCAGCATACTCCTAAATGGACAAAAATTGGAACCATTTCCCCTGAAAACTGGATCCAGACAAGGATGCCCACTCTCACCCCTCCTGTTCAATATAGTATTGGAAGTCCTGGCTAGAGCAATCAGAGAAGAGAAGAAATCAGGGGTATACAAATAGGAAAAGAGGAAGTCAAGTTATCTTTCTTTGCAGATGACATGATTGTGTACCTTGAAAACCCAAGAGAATCTGTCAAAAACCTCCTTACACTGATAAAGGACTTTGGCAAAGTCTCAGGATATAAAATAAATGTACAAAAGACAGTTGCATTTCTTTACACCAATAATAAACAAACAGAAACCCAAATAAAAGCACAATTCCATTCACAATAGTCACAAAAAAATGAAATACCTCGGCATCTTCTAACCAGAAACGTCAAAGACCTTTACAATGAAAACAACAAAACACTGCTCAAAGAAATCAAAGATGATGCAAACAAGTGGAAAAATATCCCATGCTCATGGATTGGAAGAATCAACATTGTGAAGATGTCCATCCTACCTAAGGCAATCTACGGATTTAATGCAATACCCATTAAATTACCAGCAACATTCTTCTCAGACCTAGAAAAAACAATACAGGAATTCATATGGAAACACAAATGACCAAGAATAGCCAGAACAATTAGCCAGGAAAAAATCCTCAACAACAGCAAAAAAACAAAGGTGGTATCACATTACCAGACTTCAAACTTTACTATAAAACTACAATAATCAAAACAGCTTGATATTGGTACAAAAACAGGCATATAGACCAATGGAATAGAATTGAGATTCCAGAAGCTAAACCTGAATTTCTCAACCAACTCATTTTCGACAAAGCCTCCACCACTTACCACTGGGGAGAGGAGAACTTCTTCAGTAAATGGTGCTGGGAAAACTGGCTGACCACATGCAGAAGACTCAAACAAGACCCCTATCTCTCCCCATACACAAAAATTAACTCTAAATGGATCAGAGTCCTAAATGTAAAACCTCAAACCATAAGAACCTTAGAAAATGCAGGACACACCCTTATGGGAATTGGAACTGGCATCCAATTCCTGAACAAAACCCGAAACCCACAGGCCATAAGAGATAAGATAGACAAATGGGACCTCATTAAACTGACAAGCTTCTGCAAAGTCAAAGAAACCATCAAGAGAGCAGGGAGACAGCCTACAGACTGGGAAAAAGAATTTGCCAACTCCAGGACTGACAAGGCCTAACATCTTGGATCTATAAGGAACTCAAACATGCTGAAAAGAAAAAAACAAACAACCCCATTATAAAGTGGGCAAAGGATATGAACAGACACTTCTCAAAGGAAGTCTTCCGAGCAGCCAACAGACACATGAAGAAATGTTCAACCTCACTAATCATCAGGGAGATGCAAATCAAAACCACATTGAGATACCACCTAACTCCAGTCAGAATGGCAATTATCAATAACTCAAAAAATAACAGTTGCTGGAGAGGGTGTGGTGAAACGGGAACACTCCTACACTGTTGGTAGGAGTGCAAACTGGTGCAACCTCTGTGGAAAACAGTGTAGTGATTCCTAAAAGCTCTAAACATCAACCTTCCACATGACCCTGCAATATCCCCACTGGAAATATACCCTGAAGGACTCAAATCACTCTACCAAAAAGATACCTACACAAGTATGTTTATCGCAGCATTGTTCACAATAGCAAGAACCTGGAATCAATCACACTGTTCATCAAAAGAAGACTGGATTAAAAAAGTGTGGTATATATACACGATGGAATACTACATAGCCATAAAAAAGAACAAAATCATGAACTTTGCAGCAACCTGGATGGAACTAGAGTCAATAATACTGAGTGACCTATCACAGAAACAAAGATCTGAGTATTACGTGTTCTCACTCATATAGTGGACCTTGAACATCCACTGTAATATTATAAAAAAAAAAATACTGACAATGGTGGGAAACTAAGGGGCGGGCGAAGGGAAGTGGGATTAATGGTAGTCAATATCTGTCTGGGGATGGGGAGACACCCCTTATCGACAAGGGTGCCTGAACGAAGTATATTTGTATACCTAACCCTAAACTGTACCCCACAATATCAAAATAAAAAATATTGATTAAAAAAAAAAGAGTGGCCATGTGCAAGGCCACATAATTTTTATGGTCCCTTAAACACATTTGTCTCTGAAGGCCCAGTCCTCCATTAAAAAAAAAATCAAAATGATACTTTATGACTGCATTGGTATAAAGACAGAAAATACAGTCTGGATTCATTATTATATTTATATTGTTATATTAATTTTCTTCTGATTTTTAAACAAAATTAAAATATTTTCACAGACCCCTAAAAGTACCATAACCCAAGCTTAAGCACCGTGCTTGATGTAGCTAAGGGATAAGTCAGTTCTAGACAGTTTCTGTGTATGCTTGTTGTTTGGCTTAGTTATTATGAGTGCATCTTTTCACACGAAAAATGACCTAATTTGGCCAATAAAATATATGGTCACCCTATATTGATGCACTAGTTTGGGACATGCTTAGTTTGAGCTGCCTGTTAGGATATCTGAAAAAAAGTATCTAGTAGGAAAATGAAAATATGAGTTGGAAGTCAGAAGAAATATTTGGAGTTGAAAAATAGAATGTAGAGTTATCAGTATTTAATAGCATTAAAGCCAAGGGAATAGAGGCATGAGAGAAACAGAGGACTGAAGAGAAAACTGATTCAAGCGATGGACGGTGGAAGAGGATCTAGTAAACCAAGGAGGTAGGAAAACACACACACACACACACACACACACAACACACACATACACACAACAGTGTGGCATCACAACCAAGGGAAAATAATTTGGTGATAGAGGGAAGAGACTACAATATCAAATACCAAAGAAAGGTCATGTAAGAAGAGGAATCAAGAGTGTTAGCACTACAAGGAGTGCAATACTGATATAGGCAAAAGCAGTGTCATTGCAATGGTATGCAGAATCTAGTTTGCAAGGACTTGGGAAGTATGTGGGGTTTGAGGAAGGGATGCCACAAATAAGACTAGTTCTTGCAAGTATCAGTGAAGACAGGGAAGAGAAAGATGAGGCAATGAGTGGAGAGGATGCAGGGTCCAGAAACACAGGAAGGACTTGAGTAGACATAACAGATACGAAGAAGCCAGTGGAGAGCCATCAAGTTGAAAACTGGGGATTGAGGCAACAATCAATGGGGTGAAGGAAGAGGAAGAAGACGGGAACAGGATTGGGGCATCTTACCAGAATAGGACACCTCTTCCACCTGAATAGAATGCAAGACACTTGTGGTTGCAAATAAGTTTGTAGATGTTTTCAGCACTCAATGCAATGAAAACAAAGAGATCACAGTAAAGGAAATCAGGCATAGCTGGTCATGGATTTATAATTATAGTCACCCTTGAAAACAGGCCTGATTACACACATAATATAAAAATATTGTGGGATAACATTCAATTTTTAATACTCAAGAGCTGATACAGAGAGGTGGAAACCAATAAGAATTCATACTTTACTGTGATCTCTGAATTCAACAAGGGGTTCCCTGTTACATTTTTTTAACTGCAGTCTGCCTGGAAAAGTCTGCCTGTTGGTCAGCGAGAGTGTTTGCCTTTAATATAACATTATCCATCAGCCTCTGTCACATTCTCTAAGTGTAAAGGGCTTGTGATTGCAGGAGTGAATCCAACCCATCTCCAGGGTCAACTGAAGGGTACCTTTTCCATTGATGTCTCCTACATGGCAGGTTTCTCCCTTTAACTGGCAGAAGCACTGGGGCACATATACTTGCACCAGCATGAGAAGCGAGCTCTCTAGCTCTGAAATATCTGCCAAAGTCTTTTCTGTTGTCTCTGTTTCAGTTCATGTGGAAGCCGGGATGTTAGAGTTGAGAAGAGATAGTCCTAAATATCCACTAAGTAACCCACACAAACTACCACGACAGCCACAAGCCAGAGTATGTAGCCATACTAAGAACTTGTGGTTCCCTCTACACTTTCATTCACCATTTAGTGGAGATTGGAACACATTATTTAAGAGACCGTGAAGAAATAGTGCAGACCTCTGTTAAGGAAGACCAAAATGAACTAAGGAGAATTGTCATCATCACTATAGAATAAAAATAACAAAGAGGTCATGATTCTGTGTTGCTTTGAACATCTAGGCTGTGGGGTAAGTGCTAGTCTCTTTCTCTAGAGCATGAGGGCAGTGATTATATTGTAAATAATTCATTCTTACGGAAAATGGTGACAAGATAAAAGAGAATGATTATAGGACACTAAAAGTAATTGGTTAAGTTAGTGTAGGTACACTTTTTTCAAGATTCCTATACAGGACAAATGTCGAGTACTGACTTCATGAATTATCTCACCAATCTCTATATCAACTCTACATAGTACTTATTATTTTTCCCATTTTATGGATTGGCAAACTGAAGTACAGAGAAGCAACTTACCTGAGGTTGGCAAATAAGTGCCAGAGCTAGCTCAAACTCCAGATGGAATCCACCTTCTTATCTACTGCCCAAGCTCTCTCTCTACAGCTGTGCTGTCCAATGTGGTAACAACTAGCTACATGTAAGCTTTGAGCCCTTGAGATATAGGTCAACAAAATAGAGATGTGTTTTAAGTAAAATGAGTGTACCAATTTCTAATACTTAGCATAAAAAGATCTATAAACTATTTCATTAACAATTTTTATATTGATTGCAGGTTGAAATGATAATATTTTGGGTATATTTGATTAAAAATATTAAAATTAGTTTATTCTTTTTTATGATTTTAAATGTGGCTACTAGAAAATTTAAAATGATACCTGGGGCTTGCGTCTGTGACTCATGCCATATTTCTAATGAACAGTAATTTTCTATAGTATTAAAAAGAATGAGATAGGCCTCTGCTAATTTCTAGCTTTGATTTTATGAAACATGCAGGTGGGATGGGGTGGATAGTAATCTTCAAGTATAATTTTCTTATGATTCTCGGGCTACTTATGCCTTGAAAATAATAACATTCTAGTTAAGAATCACCTTCACGATGTTAAGTTCTATGGAGTAAGCCAATAAATCCTAGAGTAAGTCACTTATGTGACCAAGGAATTAAATTGGTATAGAAGTTAAGGTCAAAAATGATGTTTCATGAACAACTGGCAGCAGCCTAAATGTAGGGAATGGTTATGTAAATTATGGCATATAAATGGAATGTTAAGTAAAATATTTAAAATGATACTTCTAAAGAGTTTACAAAGGTACTAGAAAATCATTGCAGTATAACGTTAAATGGACAGTATTATCTTAAATACGTTAACACAAATGTACAAAGAAAAACCGGAAGACAGTACATCAAAATGTCAACACTGATTATCTTTTGGGGAAGATGAAGTTTGGGATGATTTTTTTAAAAAACTAATCTGTTTACACTTGAGAAATAAACATCAGAACCTAAGCTTCTTATTCTATCAGACTTAATGGAAACCTTGAAAACTGAATTCCTGGCTGCGTGGCCAGGAGCGGCCACTGCACTCCAGTCTGGGCGACAGAGTGAGACTCCAACTCAAAAAAAAAAAAAACCCCAAAAACAAAAAAACTGAATTCCTGGCCATGATGAGACCGGACGTCGGTATGTTCCTTCCTTATTAATCTTTAACCAGAATTCTGTTCTACATCAGCTCTGGAAAACAACAAGTGGATGACTCATTCCTTTATCGCCTTTGCCTTTAGTCAATCAACTGAGGCTGTGACGGGACTCTGCCTCCTTCTTTGCAGTTTTCACGTGAGAACTCACCAGGTTCACAATGCGTCCCTTCCTTAAAATTGACCCCCATCTCCAGACCAGTTTTGGCCGACTGGTGGAGAATGCACGGTGAGGATTCCTGTGTTTTCTGCTTCACCTTTTGACGTCATAGAGTGGAAAAGTCCGCCCTCAGGTTATGCTAGGGCCGCCATATTTTGAACGTGCGTCCCATGAAGAAGCACGAAGCTCAATTGCACATGTGCATATTTCTCCTCTTATAAATATTCATGATTCTCCTATAGCTTATTGAATATGTATATTTGGCCACCCTACTCAGCATAAATTCCTGTTCCCTTTCCTCCTCTTGAAGTGCCTGTGTTTGGCTTCCCAGACTGTCAGAATAGTCATTTTTCAGTCTGCAACACTTTATAAGAAATAAAGCACTCTTTCCAAATGTATGTACCTCAGTATTCTTCAGTCGACACACCTTTCTGATTTTTCTGATTTCTCTAAAAGGAGCAAGTGTTTCTTTTATGAAAATGAAGCTTTAGGAAAGCCAACTGCCTTTTCTTTTCCAAACCCTCTCTGTTCTCCCCTTCCTCTACTCCGATAAGAACAAACAAACAAGCCGGGCTTGGTGGCTCAGCCTGTAATCCTGCGCCTTGGGAGGCTGAGGTGAGTGGATTGCCTGAGCCCGTGAGTTCGAGACCCGCCTGGGCAACTTGGCGAGACCTCATCTCTACAATAAATCAAAAAATCAGCCGAGCGTGGTAGTGCGCGCCTGTAGTTCCAGCTACTTGGAAGGCTGAGGCGGAAGGATCGCCGGAGCCCAGCAGGTTGAGGCTGCGGTGACCGGGAGTGGCCACTGCACTCCAGTCCAGGCGACAGAGTGAGACTCCAACTCAAAAAAAAAGAACAAACAAATAATAAATGCAAAAATTGTCTGATGGTTCTATTCCTTTAACAGTCATGGAATTGTTGAGCACAAAGGATGCAAACTAAAAACCAGAATTCTCTCTTGACTTTAAAAGGTTTTAACACTTGATTTTTCAAAGTGAAGATTGTGTGGATGGTGCTGCTGCCTGAACGGGGCAAAGGACTTATCCCTTCCAATCTGTGATTGCAGGAAAAGGAACCATGATGGGTATCCTAGGGCTAAATACTCTGAAATTTGGATTTCTTACTGGAGTCTATCAAGGACAGCCATCAACCAATTGAAGGATTATTTTTGTTTTATAGTTGACACCTTTTTTTCTTTTTAATCCAACAGCCTTTTTTTCCTCCCTTTCTGACTCAATATTTTTGGCACATAGACCATACTGAGAGATGCTTGCTAAAAAGTCTGAGAAAAATCTAAATCTAAATCATAGCTATCTTATAATCTACAAATTATTTGTTTCCCAAAATAAAGTGTGCTCTGACACTTAAAAGTTGAATAGTCTGTCTTTAAATATAACTACTAAAACAATTTGAGGAAAATTGTTTAATTTCTAGTTAACAACTTTAAGGCAGAATTCATAGCAGTGTTTTCCAGCACAACCTATAGGATAAATGTGTAATTATAAAATACATCTAAGCTATATGAACAACATTTAAATTCTGGTTTTCAAATTAAAAAAAATTTTTTTTGAGTTGGAGTCTTACTCTGTTGCCCAGACTGGAGTGCAGTGGCGGCTCCTGGCCACTGCAGCCTCGACCTGCTGGGCTCTGGCGATCCTTGCACCTCAGTCTTTCAAGTAGCCGGAATTACAGGCATGTGCTACCACGCCCGGCTGATTTTTTGATTTATTGTAGAGATGAGGTCTCGCTGCCCAGGCGGGTCTCAAACCCGCGGGCTCAGGCAATCCACTCACCTCAGCCTCCCAAAGGCGATGGATTACAGCTTGAACCACCGAGCCCCGCCAATTTTTAATTTTTAAAAATTAATATAGCTGTACATATTTTGGGGGTACATGTGATATTTTGTTACATTTATACAAAGTGTAGTGATCAAATCAGGATAATTAGAACATCCATCAACTCAAAAAATGTATCTTATCTTTGTGTTGGGAACATTACAATTCTTCTCTTCTAGTTATTTTGAAATATACAATAAATTATTTTTAACTATAATTTTTCTACTGTACTATCAAATTAATTCTGCTTTTTCTATATTTGTTGAAAAGTCATTTTAAATGTTCATAATTTTATAGGATTATGCAGGTTCTTGGATTAGTTAAATGAGGATTAGGTAAATCTTCATTTATCTTCTCTCTCTATTTTTCCAATTTTATGATTAAAAGCATATAATGATATTGCAATATTGCATGGTTATTCTGTTCAAAGCCAGAAAATTGGGAAATATTTTAGTTCTCTTAGCTATTCTTTTAGAATTCATCCATAGTACCTAGACCTAATGGTTTTAATAAAATTATTATTACAATCTACACACAGTATATAGGTTGCAAATAATTCTGGGTATTTTCTAATTTTTTAACTTAATCTTTCTTTTTAAAAAAGATTGCTAAAAAAGGAATATGCATGTTTACCAGTCTAACCCATCTAACTCTCCAATATGCAAAGTTAAAAGTGTAGTAAGCAATTTAAACAAAAACAACCAATTTTACCTGTAAAATTCAATTATATAATCATGAAATGTGATACATCACAAAAAATAATTTTATTGCAACACATATGAATATTTTATTCTGGGTATTAACATTTATTTCATTAATTTATCCAGACATTCAACAAGGAATTGTTGTACCACGCTGAACACTTTCCTATGGGCTATCACAGATCAAATATCAAGTGGTGTGGTACAAGTAATATGTATATTTAGTCACAATCTATGTGTCTATACAAGGCCCAAGAAGAACATAGATATTATATTTTCACAACTGAAAGTTTTAAACGTTCTAAGATTTGATGAAACTTTATTCACTGCAATAAATGTGTATGTGTTAACTCTCTATTCCCTTTAGAAAGGTTTTTGTTGTTTTGTTGTTTGTTTTTCGGAGGGGCCCTGACACTTTATGGGCATGTCTAAACTTACACATATGCTTAACAAGCATAACAATTCTTCTCTCAAAGACTTTTATTCTTAAAAATAATGGCTTTAAAATATAATAGTAACAAAGAAGAGAAATTAAAGGGAGTTTCAAATCAACTTTTCAGGCATTAAGATAAAGGTGAAAACATTAGATGCTGGATCCAGTAAGATCTTAAATACAGTTGTGAGAACAAAATAAACTCTTCCCTATTGTTCAAACTTCCTCTCTTGTGTCAATAATTTGCATTCTTTTCATAGTCCAGACTTTGTTTTAGGATACTATTGAAATGTACAAGTTGGTTAATTCCACAGTGAAAGATTGTTAAACATAAAATAATGTACTGAGGTAGGGCATCCTGCCATCCATCAGCACAGACAACTCCGGAAACAGAAAAGCACTGCATTTTCAGGGTAAAACGCAATATAATGACCATTGCTTTGAAATGGATCAATCTGGCCACACTGGCTCAGCTGTGCAGCATTCAAAGCAGCAATCACTTCTGGCTCTAGTGTGGTAGTTTTCTTCCCAATGTCATCTCATTTTATCCCCTCAGAAAATGGCAGTGGGGACAAAAAAGATGCAGGAGAGACACATCAGGTTTTCCTTCAGTGTCCTTTCTATTGTGTTAACAATTCTCAATTGTGCTAGCAATTTTCCACTATCTTGTATTAGGAATTATACTGGCACAATTTGCACCTCTCCTGTTAAGCCTGCACTGGGCATCCACCCTGGCCCCATTTCCAGCAGGTTTGCTACTCAGTCACAACCATTTATGTTAGGCCAGAGATGGGGAGAAAAGGCTGATGATCAATGATTTTAACAGGTCTATATTGCTTAACTTATTTAAGTCTTTCATTTTATAACAGTCGAGACTTTCTGCCTTGGGATTTTTCTGCATGCAGAATAATGCCTGGTGCAAAGGTTATGATTGTTATAACAGTAGAAAAAATACTGGAATGTAAAGAGAGCCGTTTCCTAGAATCACTACAGCCTTTAATTATCTTAGCGACCTTAGATAAGTCATTAAAAAAGTCCTGCTCCTTCTACCTAATAAGGTTGTTATGGATTTGAAAAAGAAAACCCAGATGCAAAAATGTTTAGACAATTTTAAGGTGTTACACAAATATGAAGCACTTTGTTATGTTATGACTCTTGAGAAAATAAATATGTTATAATTGATGCTTGGTCAAAATTCCTAATTTTTATTTTTTCTAAGATGCTTAACAATCTTTTATCAAATGTAATAAATTGTGTTGCCATTATAGATATGTTTTCTGTGATATCCTTCTCAATTTGAAAATTCTTAGGCATGCTATTCACAAAAAAATGAATTCCAGATGGATTGATCTGTCAATAATAATAATAAATCTAAGAAAGTATCAAAAGAATATATGGGAATAGTTTTATAGGTCTGAGTTAAGAAAACCTTACTTAGCATGACACAAAGTCTAAAAGCCAGAAAGGAAAAATGTAATTTATGTGTTACATACAAATAGATAACTTCTCAGCTGGGGATGGTGCCTTATGCCTGTAATTCAGTACTTCGGGAGTCTAAGGTAATAGGATCACTTGAGAACAGGAGTTCAAGACCAACTTGGGCAACACAGCGAGATTCCATCTCTACAATTAAAAAAAAATTAGCCAGGTGTGGTGGGGCACACCTGTAGTCCTAGCTACTTAGTAGGCTGAGGTAGGAGGATAACTAGAGGCCAGGAAGTTGAGGCTGCGGTGAACCATGCATGATCACATCACTGTACTCAAGCCTGGACAAAGGAATAAGATCTTGTCTCTAAAAAAAAAAAAAAAAAAATTACACACACACACAAACTTCTCTAAGGCACAGATGAATTTTGAAGGCAGTGAAGAATTGGTATAACGTATTTCCACATATATAATATTCAGTGTACTAACATCCATAAAATTTAAAATTGCTCATACAACAACAATAAAAAGGTAACCTAATATAAAAATGGGCAAAATATGTGAATAAACAATTCATAAAAAACTACAAAAAGGAATAAACAGAGAAAAATATTTGATATTACTAGTAATTGAAAAAAAATGTATAAAATGGTACACTCGTTCTGAAGGGAAATTTTGTAGTACCTACCAAAGAGAAAGATGTTGCACGGTACCCAGGAATTCCATTTCTAGATGCCCATCCTATAGTAATAGTCACACTTATACAAAGATGTGCATAGAAGAGTAGCTATGGAAACACTGTCGTTAGAGGTCAATATTTTAGAAAGGCAAATCAGTTAGTAGAAGACTAAGTAAATAATGAATCGTCATGGGATACTAGGATACTATGCAGCTGTTAAAAAGTGAGCACTGCTATAGAGAGATGTTAAAGTTGTTTTGTGGGATCCAAAAGAAAAGTTCTAAATAACATGGATAGGAGGAGCTTAGTTTGTAATAGAACAAATTATATTTATATATGAAATGAGTGAAAGCATGTTCCAAAGTTATTTTAAATTGTGGTACAAACCAAGTTTTCCATACTGTCTGCCAAATGCTAGTTTGGAAAATAGTACCCTAAATGATCAAATGTCTTAGGGGTTGGCAGCAAGGCTCATTCATTTATTTATTAATTCAACCGCTATTGATGAAATAGCTTGTTTGTCTTGGACATTATGCTGGGCACAGAGAGTGTCAAGACATAAGATATAGGAGTTGAGAGAAGTGACATTATGGGTACTGGAGTGAGAGGAGGGAAACAAATGGGGAAAGTTCTCTGGACGATGTGATTTGCTCATCACAAAGCAACAATTACCACCTAGATGTTACAAGGCTTTACATGACTTTGGTGAGTCTGGGATTGAGAAAATTTTACTCATTTACAGCTGGTCAATTCCTGATTTTCATTATATTTATTGGCTAATTATTAGTTTTTGCCTCTGGATCTTTATTCACCTTGAATCTCTATTTAGAAAACGCTTTCTCTTGTTTTTCCTCCCCTCTTCTCTCTCTTAGATTCCCAGGTTTTTCTCCATCAAGAGGTTGACTGCTTTTTTATTCTAAGTGTCTAGTTCTTGGGAAACTGCTAGGGGAGGGAGGGGGGACACAATTTATCCATCAGGGTATCTGATCTCAAACCAGGTGGAGTGGGAACCAAAGTGAGGCCCAAACTTTAGCAGTACAATGACCATTTGTATACCAAACCCTGAATTGTACCCCACAATTTTAAAATAAAAATTTAAAAATTAAAAAAATAAATTAAACTTATTTAGCAATGATAACATTTTGATCTCACTTTTATTTATGAAAGCATATATGACTATTCTTTAGGGTTATAGCTCAACATATTAATCCACAAAAGTAATACAATTTCAGCAACGAAAGAAATTTTATATTTTAATTGCTTATGAGTAAATTCTTATTTGGCTTTTGAAGCAATAAAAATGGATTTAAAACTGCTGCTATTACCTTCAGAAATTCTAGGGATCCAGGGACTCATGTAAAGCATCATTCTTAGGCAATTTAATTATGTAGTAGGTCTAGCTTCAACCTTTCATATCTTAGTGGAAACAAATTATCTTGTATGGTCTTCATTTGAAACTGAAGGCAAAGAGTAAATGACTTTGAATAGTTAAGCAATGTATATTGCAAGGCTACCCATAGTTAAGCAATGTATATTACAAGAAAATTTATTTTCTATCCTTCTCTTTACCCAATAATGAATTTTGGGGAGAGGTGACACTGAATTTTTTATAGAATCTTAACAAAAATTTTATATTCCATAATTATGAATATTACCAAGAATTCTTTGCATGATGGGGAAAGTTATTCACCTGCAAGTTACATTTCTTTCTGAGAACTGTCATCATTTTCTGAATTTGTTGATTTTTTTTGCAGTAAACATGAAGCATTTCTAAGTGACTAAACTCAGTCACAAAAAAGGTTCTAAAAGGTACATGTACAAACATGGAGCAGTTTAAGAATCATTTACATTGTCATCTTCATTATCCTTTCATCTCAGGCTGGGAAACACATCACTTTTGCATCCTTCCAGAGTTCTCAGTTTCTCACTTCATCATCTACCTGACTTTCACCTCTTTTTAATACAAAAAAGGTAAATCAAGTTAATCAGAAGCTTCTAACTTAAAGAAGCTTTTGCCTGTGGTTGAATTGGGTTAGGGAGCAGGCTTTATCTCTTCAAATTCTTTGGGTAACAACGAGGGAAGACTTGAGAAGAAGGTGGGTAGGAAATTTTTCTCATCTGTAAAATGATGACTCAAACTAATTATCCTATAAGTCTGGGATACTGGTTGCATGGCATGCCATTCAATGCTGCAGGAACAACACCAACAACAAAATCAACAGGAGGAAAGTTAAGTTGCACAGAAAAGATAATGTGCCCATTGTTGAGTTTGGGGTATCTGTGGAATATTCAGATTGATACAGTCTGGAGACAGGTAGATAAGTATAAGTCCTTCACTCCAGAAAGAGATTTGAGATAGGAAAATTAATATTGGAATCATCAGCATACACCATAATAAAACCTTGGAACTAGAGAATGTGGCCTAGGGAGAATGTGGGGACAGAACTATGGGAACACCAGTGTTTAAATGGCAGGTGAAGAAAGAAATACCAGTGGAAACAAAAGACGCTATCAAGATGAAGAAGGAGAGGAAGATGAAGCAGGAGGAGGAGAACAAAAAGGAGGAGAGAGAGGAGAAGGAGAGGAAGAAAAAGAAGAGGAGGAGAAGGAGCAGGAGGAGGAGGAGGAAGATAAATACAGGAAGAGGAAGGAGAAGAGGAGGAGGAGGAGGAAGAGGAGGAAGAAGAAGAACAAACACAAGAAGAAGAGCAATAAGGATGGTAATAATAAGAAGAAGAACAGCAACCACAACTAGAACAGAAGAATGTCACAAAACCAAGGGAGAAAAAGATAGAAATGATCAAGAGTATCTATCATGGCAAAATCAACAAGATGAAGATAGAGAAGGGTTCACTGGATTTGGTAACAAGGAGCTGATCTCAAAGTAACCCAGCATGGTAAATAAAGACTGGGAAATGTGGATTTGGAGCTAGAGACTTCTTTGCTGAGACTCGACTCTGTCAGCTGAGTGAAACTGAACTAGCTATATAACTTTCCTGAGCCTGAGAATTCTCATGTGTAGAGTGAAAATTCTACATTCATATCTGACTTTCAAGACAGTTTGTGGAATGAACAAAATAATGCATGTAAGGCTTTTATTACAGGGTGTGATATAAAGTGGATTTGCAATAAAAATTGGGTTTCTCCCTCAAAATCAAGATTCTTCCCAACATTAAGGTATGAAACATTGGAGACAGTTCCAACTCATCCCCTTTATCTCATATCTAACTAATCTGATTTTGTTGTACTTCTTTTAGCAACAAATCTCATATCATTTCCATTCTATTTGCACAGTCAACAACTAGCCCAGAATTTCTCTATATCATGCTTGCATTACTCTAATAAGCTCTTAACTGCTCTTTCTGCTGGCTCACGTCTCCCCTTACTCCAGTGTTCGCTACCCCTTGCCTCTCATTGATGTTCAGCTAGCATCATTGCCATGAAGCTTCTTCTAGACCCACAGGCCTTCAGTGTTCTTCATCACCATCAAGGTAAAGCATAAATCTTTAAGGAAGTTTCTGAGTCCCCCATGCCAGGTCCTGGATTTGTCTTTTCAAGGCAACCATTACCTCACAGAATGTCCCAAGTTGCAGAGTAAACTTTTAGCCACAGCCTTTCCAATTGACCCCGACTGAGTTGCCTGCTCAAGCTTGTTTGTGGCTCTGTGCCTCTGTCAATGCCATCTCCAGATCTGAAATGCCCTCTTCCCACTTGTCAAAATTAAGCCAACATTCAAGGTCCAATTCAAGTCCCTATAATCCATAAATCCTTTTTCTCTTAACAACACTGAGCATTTACATTCCATAATAATTATTTGTGCCTTCAGTTTATTAAGCTGTTTCAGGGAAATAGATTATATATTTTTACAAAGATTGCAAGTTACTTGAGGGCTAAGACCATGCATTTATCTTCTTCCTCCTCTTTGCGCTCTTCTATAATGCTTAGAGTGGTCTACACATTTAAGTGCTTGAGAAATGCTTATTAAAATGAAATAAATTTTTGAAACAGACAAAAAACAATTTAGTAATGTTTTATTAGTGGCTGGCACACAGATATTGTTACTAATAAATAACAGTCATTTAAAAATCAATAAATAATGCAGGAGTGTGGTCTTAGTGCCAGAGGTACAAGAAGAAAAGGAAAGCGGAGATACAGAGGACAAATGAAACTACTAAGGCATATGGATTCTGGTATAGGTATATTACAATGCTCAACCAGGGTTCAGGAACTTGGGATTTCATTTACATTGGTTCTCATCAGGTGTACTATGGTCTATGGGTACACTACAAACCGTCGTTGGATAAGCTGCCAGGTTTTGGTAAATGTATTATTTACTTGTCTTATAACTGAAGAGTTATTGACTGTGATGCCTGTTAGTACTTTGGACAGAGAAGTTCAAGAATTTAAAGAAAAATGGGATGGGTACGAATAACAAGTAGCAGATAAAATATAAACTCAGAATTCTTGTTTAATAGAATGTGCAAGAGCTATACACATCCATAAGAGAGAGTGTCATTTGGGCATAGGGAAGCCCTGCTGAGGCAGCAACACAATTTGGCAGGAGAATAGAACAATTGTTATAGAAAAGTTGCTTGTAGTTGTTGCTTTAATGGGAGTCACATTTTAAAAACTGGTGAGCCATTATAGTACACTAAAATGTGCCAAGAACTTAAAAACAATCTAAGTATCACAGTTACAGGAAATGGAATGGGTCTGGAGAGGTTGGGGGAGAAATATGCTCTGACCCAAACAGAAGGGATTTGGTCAAACACAGCCACGCTTCATAACGATTATAAACTTGTAACTTGGACAAGTTATCTGAGCTCTGTGGCCCTCAGCTTTCTCATTTGCAAAGTAGGGCTACTAATTCCCTCCTGGCAATGCTACTAAGAAGTTAAACACGAGAATATATAAAGCACTATTACATATGCCGACTGTGCTCGGCACACTGCAAGGGCTTACAAATGTTAGCGATGTCACTTTTCTCACCTCTACCTTGACAAGTCACTGCTCCTCACTCTCTCATACAAAGCAGGATGAAATGGAGGAAGATTATAGGATCCCCAAGATTTTCTTGGGCCCTCAAGTTCAATGAGTTTTCTTCCCAATCAACATACCAAGCATACACAGCCATAGTCTGGCTTAACAGGGTTAACAAATGAAGGAGGGGTTAGCCCCACCTGAGACATCACTTTATGAAGAACTGTGGGGACTGTGGCTGCTTTTTAATCAAGGACAGTAGATTATAGTCAGGATGGAAAAGGCTTATGAAACACTGAGTGTGCTGCCAGTCAGGGCGGCTGCAATACTCCAGGAAGCGTGACATAATCATTGATCCTAGTGAAGCTGTAATCTTAGGAAATACAAACCCTCAGCATAATATAAATAAATAGGCCAAGTATGACTTCAGAGAAATAGAAATAATGGATGGCACAGTGATTAATATTCATGAAAAGGAATAGTGGGACCATACCTAATGTACCTAATGTGAACTTGGGAATGGAGTGAATGAGGGTGAAAAAGACTTACTTGGCTTACAAGAGGATCAGCATCTCTTTGTAAAGTCTCCCATAAAGAAATAATTTCCAGACACAACATCCTTGATAGATATCCTATCTTAACTTTAGGTGTAGTTGACGTTAGCTTTTCCTTCCCGTCTTCATTACCCTCCTCTGTTTACATATGTGTGAGGCCAATATATCCCGTCCCTGCTTCTACTATGTTGGGCTACACTTATACATAACCCTTTTGTGAACTCTCTCCTGCGTCATTGCAAACCCCGAGGACCAACAATAGCTATGGTGGTGAATACTTCCACAGTGTCCCTTTCCACCTGACACTGTACCCAGCACAAATCAGGACTTAGCAAGCACAGAGCGGTATTGCTGTGAGGGACCTTAGAGAGCAATGGGTTCATCTGCTGCTCCATGGAGTCCTGTCTGAAGGTCACAGGGAGGTACAGGGTGGCAAGGTAGGTGGAATTCTGAGCTTCACTTCAATCTTTGCAAGTATGCTTTTATCCATGTTATAGAAATGATTTCATTTGAAAAGCATGGAAGGAAAAGATAGTGGGGAAAAATCCATGCTTTAACCATTGCATTTGAAAATTATTATTATAGCCAGGCTCAGTGGCTCAGCCTGTAATCCCGCGCCTTTGGGAGGCTGAGGTGAGTGGATTGCCTGAGCCCGCGGGTTCGAGACCCGCCTGGGCAGCAAGACCTCATCTCTACAATAAATCAAAAAATCAACTGGGCGTGGTAGCACGTGCCTGTAATTTCGGCTACTCGGAAGGCTGAGGCGGAAGGTTCGCCAGAGCCCAGCAGGTCGAGGCTGCGGTGGCCGGGAGCGGCCACTGCACTCCAGTCTGGGCGACAGAGTGAGACTCCAACTCAAAAAAAAAACAACAAAGAAAAGAAAATTATTATTATTACTTATTTATGTTTTAATTGATAAATAAAATTGCATGTATTTATGGTATACAGCGTGATGTTTTGAAATATGTATATACCGTGAAATGGCTAAATCAAGCTAATTAGCATATGAATTGCCTCACATAGTTATTTTTGTGTGGGTAGAACACTTAAAATCTACTCTTTTAGCAATGTTCAAGTATACAATATATTGTTATTAACTATGATTACCATGTTATACAATAGCTTACTTGAACTTATTTCTCCTGTCTAATCAAAATTTTATATCCTTTGAACATCACCCAATCCCCACCCCTCACCCCGTCCCCACTCTCTGGTAACCTGTGTCTGGCTTATTTCACTTAACACAATGTCTTCCTGGCTCATCCATGTTGTTGCAAAGGACAGGATTTCCTTCTTTTTACAAGCTGAATAGTATTCCATTGAGTATATATGCCACATTTTCTTTATCCATTTATCCATTAATGGACATTAGTTTGCTTCCTTTTCTAGGCTATTGTGCATAATGTTGTAATGAACATGAGAGTGCAGACATCTCTTTGACATATCTGATTTCATTTCTTTTGAAAATATACTTACTAGTGGGATTGATTTTACCATTGAATTTTAAAGACGAAAATGAGACAAAGAGAATTTAAAGGGACTTGGTCAAAGTCACCTCATAGACCTCCGATTCTGAATCTCCATCCAGAACAACTCCCACTACAGACAGTGCCTCATAATACTTTGTTCTCTGTGCTGTCACTTTCACACGCATTTCAAAACTTCTCCACAACTTTAGTCAGCTCCAACTGGCAGCCTCTTATCTCTACTAGAGGTTCAAACACAGGACTTAAAGCAGCTTCTTTGAGTCTATACTAGTGGTTTGGACATGATTATGGGGAGCTTTTTAGAAATCATCTAATTAATGTCCAGTCAATGCCTTAGGTAAATCAGGGTTTGATATTCACTTCACCTACATCAGTCTATTTGATCATATTCTCTTTGACACATTGCATTTACAATTGTCTCTGATTAAGAAACAGGGGCTAAACTCACCCTGGCATAGAGTTCAAGTCAGATATTGGAAAACTAAGTAAGGTACTCTCATAGTATTATAGTCATTCTTTGGTGTGGGGAAATAGTAGACACGCGATTACCAGGTTCTACTTTGTTCCTGCCCTAGTCTTCCCGCTAATGATTTGACAAACCATGTCACAGATGCCTAGAAAACCCAGGCTCTACAATAGCATTTATCTAATGCCTTAGTTTTCTCAGTGATACTAAACTATGTTCGAAGTGAAATGCTTTATTTATTTAACCTTGTTACACCAAACTTCTTTGACAACAGAATTACAGTTTTTCATATTACTTATGAAATCCTGCAGAAGTGGCGTCTGATGGAGCACACTGTGGGAAATATAGCACCCTGGGAGTAATATCAAATTTGCATTGCAGAGATTTATCTCACTTGCAAAATGGAGACAATCTAATCTTGGTGAAAACAAAATTCAGGTATGACAAAGCCTCATCGTGTGAATGAAATATAAGTTAAGATCTATCCCCTTGGAATTATGGACTACTTTGGAAGATGTAGAACTTCTTGTATTAATTGATGTAGAGTAATAGGTCCAACAGTAATAAAATCTTCCCAAGTTGGCATGCAACCAAGCCTGCTTAGAGAACATGCACCACTCTTCTACAGAGAGCCCATTGTTAGAAATTAAAATGCAAGAAAAGCTCTTGCTGTTTTAAGTACTCCTCACTAAGTTCTGTTTTTTCTCCTCGAGCACTTTCCATAATATGTATCACATGGCTTCATTTACCAAGTATCTCTCTTGTACATGCACTTATCCTCTCTGTGTTCTGCAGCCATACTCTGTGTCCATGTCCCCTGACCAAATGTCTTATAAAAATACCTCCTGATTGGTCTGCATAGAAAGTTCATGAGATGGTATAGATGGATCATCAGAAAGGCAATTCTACAAATAGAAAAAAACCATCCCAACCATGTGACATAATGAATGGTAGGTCAAGTGCATTATTTTCTGATCAAAGACCAGTGTGACTACACCATGCAGGTTAAACAAACACCAAACAATATGAAAAGTACACCATTTGGGAGGATGACACATGAGAAGATACCCAATTTCTGGTCCTTGATTATCATGGTAAAATGGACTTAAACCAGTGCAGGACAGTTTACCTTCCATCTTTCAGGATATATTTACCTTTTTCTTTTATCACTCATTATTTTGTCATCTGATATTCTTCCCTGATTTCCATAGTATTGCTTTTGTATCATGCAGTTGTGGGGAGACAAGTCACCCGTCACTGACCAGTGGGACCATGAGCCAAGCAGTTCCTAAAGATTTTGAAAGATATCTCATCAGTCTGCATGGGCCATTCTGAAGTCAGCTACCTCGAGCAAATCACTTGACCTCTCTGGGCTCCTATTTTCTCATCTATAAAACAAAGACACCAACATGGAACTGCAGGGTTAATACCTGTACCAATGTATCTGTCATACAGCTGTCTTTAGCAGATTGAAAACTGGGGAAATACTACATTCTAGTACTATAATTCTACTGATTATTGCAGAAATGAGAATGAGTTAGAACAAAGAAGTATACTCAAGGCAGACAGAAGCAACCAAGTAGCATATCAGTTTCTTCTGAAAAGATAAAGTTCTACATGAGGTGTAAAGCATTGAACAATCTCCCTATCAAAAGATGTGTAAAGGTAAATCTCAGCAGAGAAAAGAAAGGAGAAAAAAGAGAAAAGAGTTTAAGAAATTGTAGTCAGGAATAGACGGTGCCTGGAATAGGTGATAGACTCTAACAGATAACTAAGACATGGTGAATCTTCTCTCTGGCACTTACCCTTTGCATTTTCTTCTCCTAGGTGCTCACAATTCTGATAGTCTGATCCAGAACTCTTACCAGAATTCATTACTGTTTTGTGCACACAGTGTGAAGACTAAAAGGTTAATTAAAGACGTCAATGGCTGCTATGAACTCAATTCAACATCTGCTTAACAAGTAATGATTACGTGCAAAACACTGTGTCAGGCACTAAAGAAAGCACCAAAGAAAGGGAAATGTTCTCACCAATTTTTTTCAACCAAAAATATCCTCTGGGTACTAACAAAACATAGGAACTCCCCTCAAGGGGCTTAAATCTAGCAAAGAGATTTTCAAGTTTATAACTCTCATATAAGTGAGAATATTCTAAGTGCTTTAAGAACATCGTGACAAGTTAGAGGAAGAAACTAATTCTGGAATTAATCTGTAGTCTTCATGAAACATGCTGATTTTTAAATAGAGTTGGTGGTGGAAGCAGAGTCTCCACCAAGGGAGATGGGAATGAGCAGGAGTCAAAGTCCAGAAGCAGGAGGACATGAGGCCAGTTTTTGATGATGATCAGTTACAAATAAACAAGAAACCAGATGTGATGGCTCACAACTGTAATACTAGTGCTTTGGGAGGCCAAGGTGAGAGAATAGCTTCTAAGGTTAGCTTGGGTAGCATAATGAGACATCCATTTCTGTCACAAAAAAGAAGATGAGGATAAAAGAGGAGGAGGAGAAGGAGAGGAAGAAGGAGGGGAGAGAGGAGAAGGAGGAGGAAGAGGAGGAGGAGGAGGAGGAGGAGGAGGAGGAGGAGGAGGAGGAGAAGAAGAAGAAGAAGAAGAAGAAAAAGAAGAAGAAGAAGAAGAAGAAGAAGAAGAAGAAATAATGTCCCATGAGCACATAGAATGGCTCTTTCTTGTAGATAGCTGATGTATTTGTCATAGATTAATGGCACAGGGGAATCAGAGGTATAGACTAGGGCAGAGAACTCAAGAAGAGAGGCCAGTTGGAGATGCTAAGGTAGAAGGAACTGAGAATGTTGGAGGGACAGAAAGTACATGATGGATGAGGGTACTTTTAAACTACTTCCATCTGAGCTCTGAAATAAGCTTTCCACCCCTTGTTTACTGAAATTATAAAATCCACTTGCCTTTTCTCAGTCTTTACCTACTGGATGCTCTATACATAATTTATGAGTGATTTTAATTATTAGCATCCATTACATGTTTATCATGTGCTAGGAACTATGACATGTGTTCCATGCTGTCCATAACTTTCTTTGGAAACCCTCTTGCCCTCAATTCTGGGGACATTGTCTTCTCTTGTTTTCCTGCTACTTCTGTGACTTCTACTTCCCAGTCTCCCTTGCTGATTCTACTTCTGTCTGCAACATCAGAGACACCAAGTCAGGATGGAGGTCTCTCATTCTATATCAGAATCTCATGTTATATCAGAATTCCTTCCTTTCCTTCCTTCCTTCCTCTCTCCTTTATCTATCTATCTATCTATCAACTTTTATCTATCTATCTATCTGGAGCTGGGACATCCTTCTCTTGCCCTTGGACTTCAGAACTCCAGGTTCTCTGGCTTTTGGACTTGAAACTTATATCTATCATCTAGATATCATCTATCATCATCATCATCATCATTTTTTGTTACCTCTTTCCTTCACAGTGCCTTGTATAACATTCATTTTAATATATATTCTATTTATTTTTTCTTGCAGTGTCTTGCACAAAGTAGGTATGAATATTCATCTGGATTGAACTAGATATGATTATATGTTTAGCAAATAAAAAGAAGGGGGGTGCATGTACATTTCAACCCTTAAAGAAGACTATCTAGGAATCAAAAATGTACTCAAAGCTATAAAAGTATAAGTCTTTGGACAATATCTGTCTAATACTTCTTCTTGGATGAACATAGAATGGATTGGAGAAGAAACAGAGAAAGAGAAAGCAATTACATATATTTGGGTAATTAGAAAGTGCTAATGAAAGAAAAGACAGAGAACACAAGACAATGACATAGTCCTATAAGAGCAGCAATAATAATGGTACCTGAGATGGTTATTTCTAGGTGTCAACTTGGCTGGATTAAGAGATAGCTGGTGAAGGATTATTTCTGGGGAGGTCTGTAAGGCTGTTTTCAGAAGAGATTGGCATTTGAATCAGTGGACTCAATGAGTTAGCTTATGCAGTGGGCAATTAGCTACTCACTAACGTGGGTAGGCACCATCCAAATGCCTAAGAGCCCAAGTAGGACAAAAAAGCAAATTTGCTCATCCTCTTTCTTCTGGAGCTGGGACATCCTTCTCTTGCTCTTGGACTTCAGAACTCTAGGTTCTCTGGCCTTTGGGCTTGAGACTTACACTAGCATACCCCCACAAATTCTCAGGTCTTCAGCCTAGCCTAAGAATTGCACCATTAGATTCCCTGATTTTGGGCCTTTGGACTTGGACTGAGCCACACTGCTGGCTTCCCTGGTTCTCCAGCTTGCTGATGGCCCATGGTGGGACCTCTCGGCCTCCATAATCATGTGAGCTAATTTTCCTACTAAATCTACTCTTGTACATATATCTCTCTATATATCCTATTGGTTCTGTCTCTCGCAGAAACCTGATTAATAGAGCATCACGATTGTTCCAATCGTGTCTAGAAATTTGGCAAAATCTATGAAACTTGAGGACTGCTATTCAACACTGTATCCTCAATCCTGCTAAATGGAATATTTAACAATGACTTCGTGCAGCATAAGTGAATGATGAGTGTTTTTCAAAAATTGCTAACAGTTATTGAGCTGAGCAGTATCCTTTGCTTTGTGCTTAATGTACACTATTCCTTTAATCTTCATACCAACAACCCTAGTAAGAGTATATTACACTTACTCTCATTTCACAGATGAAGAAACTTAAGCTCAGAGAACTTTCCCAAATTGCTGAAGTTGGAAAGAATGGAATCCAGACAGTCTGCTCCAAATTCCTGCTCTTTACCCTGCGGTATGATTTCCTGAATGAATGGCTAGCATCTTGAATTTTTATCTACTATATTAAGTATCTTATTCCAATGAGATATATTGGCTGCTAACTATCCAACATGCATTTTTACTGCTCTATTATAGTTCCCAGAAGGAATAACCATTAGCCATTCAGGGATTTCTCAAAACATTGGCAGCTTATTGAAGTCACCCCTCCAACAACTAGTTGCCTGTTGAACTACCATATGTTCAACCTAACTTGATTCTCTGCTGTTGTGTATGATTTCAGCTGTAGGACAGAAACACTTGCAGTCATCCAAGCCATTAGCCAAAAGAACGCATTTAAAACATGCATTGTGTGCAACAAAAGGGAAAAATCTTAAAATGCTTTTATTTGCTAAGTAAATGTAGCTGTGAGTTAATCTCTTGCAGTCACCATTCATTAATATTTAATATATTTATATGAGGGATACCAATTCACAATTCCCTATACATCCAGCATTTAATAATCTAGAAACAGCTTATCTTCTTTAACTCACTGAGACTGGATTTGCAATAACTAGTAATGTTAAATGTATTTTTTAAAAATCAATAATAAATAAATGCATAAGCACTTCCCTCTAGAATGCTTCTGATGTTATTTACAAAATTAAAAAAAAGATGACAGACCCACAAGAGACCTTAAAACCATTTCATTACCACCTCCCTAATTGTATATGGTGGAACTGCGTAATCTGTTTATTGAAATTGAAATCTTTGGAACGGATCCTCCCCACAGACATTAACAATAAGCATCTTGTGCAATAACATAGTACTTAATGTAATATTAACATTATATGCACCAGGCCTTAACCGCTCACTGGTTCCCCACTGGAATTGAACATTTTTAACACTCTGTGCTCTGCCTTGGTGTTCAACTCTATATTTAATTTACAAGCTGTAAAACACAATATTCACAGATTACAATAAATACAAAGAAGTTTTAAGGACATAGCTGGTGATACTAGGATAAGAGAGACTTTTGTTTGAAGTAGAAACAAAAGAAAATTCTACATGGAAAATTTAAGGTCCTTACAGCTTTGATGATGAAGAAAGCTGTTCTGTCCGGTGCTGCCTGGCCCAGTGACACAAAAGCAATGCTCTGACATCAGGTTAAGGTATCTGCACCTACATGGTCTGAGGTAGAAGTCTAGATATCCCACCCTAAGCTTCCCTTTCCTGAAGAGAAAGAGCAAGCATTGGAGAACCTAATTTTTGTCCTGAATGTTTCTGAATGATCTTGCATGACTTTGAGCAGTTTATTTAACTCAGCTATCCCTTAAATTTCTCATCTTTAAGCAAACAGGATGAACCAGGTGTCCTGAAGATTCCTTCCAGCTAAAAAACTTCAAATATCTAGAACTATATCCTTCCTGTGTCACAACTAGTCTGCAAAACCCACTTGGAAAATATCCCCCCATTATCCTTTAACCCGTATCTCTTACATTTCTGACTCTTTTCTCAGTAGCAGAGCAAGTATAACAGCATTAGTTTTATACTGTACTGTTTCTTAAACTCTTTTTATATGAGGAGAGACTAAGGAAAACCCAGAAATATTTTTTGGAGGGCAGGCCCTTTGTAGTACAGGCTTCCCTTGCTTGGTAAGTGTTCTAGGAATCCATCGGTATCAGTGTACCAGCTAGCATTGTTGTGAGGGGCTATGCTAGACTTCAGTAAAGTATTATTGTTATTATTATTATTTTTGAGGTTTTTTTCTCAGTGTGTTTGCCTGTTTCATGATGGGCGATTTATGAGCACACTTGCTCACACCGCACTGAGTGTTCAGTTTTTGACCATAAATGGCATGACGCCCTCATGCCCTACCCTCCCTAGTCACCTGATCTCGCCCTGAGTGGCTTTTTTTTTTGTTTCCCCAGATGAAAAAAAAAGTCTTCAAAGGGAAACATTTTTCCAATGTGGAAAAGGTGAAACAAAAAAACCCCAAACAGTAGAAGAACTAAAAGGCATCAAAATTGATGAGTTGAAAAACTGTTGTGAGCAGTGGAAAAGCGTCTTGATAGGTGTTTTGCATCAAACAGTCTCCTTTGAAGGCAACTGAAGTTTAAACATGTAAGAATAAACATACAATTTTTTATAAATAAATTCCATTTTTTGGAGTCTCCCCTTGTATATTATCTCAATTAACCTAAAGTACAGTATCAGACATAAACTACATAGCTGTGATGAAGACCAGAGACAGGGCTAAAAGAGAAAAATCCTATGAAACTGTGAAATATTTAATGAACAATGGAAAAGCCTCAAAAGCACATGAATACTCATCCAATTCTTTGGAGATCATTTAGCTAACAAACTGATCTAATGAGGGTCTGGGGTTAGGATAGCTTTTACAGAATGCATGTCTACTATTATACCATTATCCACTAATCACCAACATAGCATATATGTTCCTTCATTATTTGTGCTACATGCCTTTGTTAGGCAAGAAACTCACAATCTGAATTTTACTTGGTGATTTAGAGTAAGATATAGGCATTTCCTTAGGTTATTGTGTCCCCATCAGTTAAAATATGTATTTCGTATGTATTTTTAGAAAAGAGTCTAACAGTGATTTAATATAAAAAATGCAGTTTATCAAATTCAGGACAGGTATTACATTTTGAAAGTATGGAAAGGAATTTATTCAAGGAGGTGTCCTCAGGGCCTTCGATTTAGGCAGTATGATATTGGTTAACATGAGTGGTTACCATATTGTTATTTAAACATTTTATCTGCAATATGTAAATTAAATGTTCATACTAAAATTTAAATAAGAGGTTAACTTTTAAAATAAATTTTTCTTTTTCAATTCTGTCTTCTCCCCAGAAACCTTAAGTGATAAAACTAAGACCACCGAATTAAAATCTGAATTATAAAATTGTGTGCTTGCCTTTTATTTAATGCATCCTTTGATATACCATGTAATTGTCGCAAGTAAAACACAGTAAAACACATAAACCAGTTTAAGACAAATACTACAGAGTCCATTTGGTATAGATTTGCTAGCAAAGTTTTTCAAAGATATTTGGAACTTCAGAACTTACAATTTTCAAGATTAGTTTTTCTAAATGGCAATTATACACTTCCAGAATGGTCTTCAATAAATCACCCTCTTATTCTCCCTCCCTTTTTCCCAAAAATAAAAATCACTTTTTACCAATTTCACAGAGCTTTTGAACATTTTGGAAGACATTCTGGCTATAGTAAAAAAGATTCTTAATGTCCTTTATATCTTCCCGTTTTCATATCACAAAAAGTTTTTTTCTCTCACAAGAAGTTTTTCTCTCACAAAAAGTTACTCTATCCCACTACTAAAATTAAAAAAAAAAAAAATCTGCAGTACTGAATTCCTCAAAAAAAAAAAAAAAAAAAAGACAACAATAGCAAGGTAAATACTGGTTTGAAATTAATGTTTCTTTTCAAAAGTTGCTCAGTTGCTTTCAAACCCCCAACTGCTTTATCTTTAATCTGATCTTTTTTTGCCTGCTTGAGTATGAGATCACCTTATCACTCATTGAAATCCATTGGTCATTTAAGAGAGTCATGTAGCTTTCACTTTCAGGTATGGTTCTTTTTGGGGAGAAAGAGGAAAACTTGTGTACTGGGGTCATATTATCCCATAAGCAAGTTTCTCAGGAACAAGATTCAACTGTCCAACAACCTGAAAGCATGAAAATCATTGTGTAGTATCAACTGAGCAGAACATGTTGAACTATTCTAACTATTTCTGCGCATTGTGAGTACTATAAAAAACAGTCAGTTTTTCCATTGGGCGGTTTTTTTCTGGGGGGGGATTCATAGTGATCAGATAGAAAGATTGTTACACTCTGAACCAGGACAATTATCACTACATCCATTGCAGTAGAGATATCCTTTTCCCCAGTAACCATCTTCTTTTCAGCTTGGCCAGGAGGCCCCACCCTCAGCCATAGAGCCTTTATGCAAAAGAAAGGCATGAACTAATATTTCACTCAGGGACATCAACACCAGAAGATGGCTCTACCCACAGTAGCAAATTTTAATCTAATTAATTTCAATAAAATGTATCAATTGTGAGCTATGTGCAAGTCCTATAGAGAATACCAGGACATCAGCCTTACCCTTAAGGCTCTTACTTGTTAATGAACTTAGACATAATGCTCAGACAGAGCACATAACAGTAACAGTGTGAATAAGTGAGCACTTACTGTGCTAGCAACTAAGCAAATAACTGCATATTTTCACTCATTGACTTCTGCAAAAACGTTCTATGGGCAGTATTATTCTGGTGCCAAGAGGGCTTATATACCGAGATCATAAGGCAAAGTAGAAGCAGGATGTGAACTCAGGTCCACCTAACTCCAAAACCAACACTCTAATCACTGATATGCCCTGCAGTTATTTGGCCAACAAGACAACAGAACATTGGAATGACTGGGGAAGGGAAGAAATACAGACATTTAAACTTGATATTAAATGACTTCACCAGATTAATGTTTAGACTTTGAAACCTCTGGCTAACAAGTACACAAATAATGTGTGGTATTCATTGTGTTTCCAACACTTTCTCAAAATCTAAATAATCAGTTTTCATTTCTTATAGCCAGTAATCACCATGGAATAGTTATATTTCTAACAGACACTATTGATGTTTATGTGTACTTACCACTTCCTTGTGAACATTATATGTGGCAGAGTATATTAAGTTAGCTTTCACTTATCCTTAACTACCAGTAGCAAGGGTAGCCATTTGATCTCTCCCGGTCCCAGCACCTGGTTGAATGCATTTGTCAAAGTGTGGCTCCTTTGCCCCAAAGACCAATCATGGTACTGCACCCTCTTGCCAGGATGTAAAGGACTCAATTCACATTATTACACTTTAGAAAAACAAGTTTTATACAAAGGCGAAGGGAAAATACTGAGCAGGTAGCACTACAACTTTATTTAAAACCGTCAACTTAGCCGGGCTCGGTGGCTCAGCCTATAATCCCACAGTTTGGGAGGCTGAGGTGAGTGGATTGCCTGAGCCTGCGGGTTCGAGACCCACCAGGGCAACTTGGTGAGACCTCATCTCTACAATAAATAAAAAAATTAGCCGGGTGTGGTAGCTTGCACCTGTTGTTCCAGCTACTTGGAAGGTTGAGGCAGGAGGATCGCTGGAGTCTAGCAGGTTGAGGTTGCAGTGGCCGGGAGCAGCCACTGCACTCCAGTCTGGGTGACAGAGTGAGACTCCAACTCAAAAAAATAAAAAAATAATAAATAAATAAATAAAAACCCGTCAACTTAATCACTATATCTGTTCCTTTCTTTTACTTAATCTTTTAATTAATCATGAACTATAGTAGTAGTATGAAAATATGTTACTTTCATTTCACCAATGTATCCTAAAATAAAAATATATCAAAACTCTTTTGTTGACATCTAGAATCTTTGAATAAGAATGTGGGTGTTTTGAAATAATTCCCCACTTTTTTCATGCTCTAGACTCTTTTTCTCCCCTCAAAGATGGGATGCAACCATAGTGTAGAAAAATCAAAGATGCCACCATCTCTGGAAACCTGGATTGGTGCAGGAAGGTGCTAGGTGCCATGAATAAATGCCGCATCAGTTCCAGTACAGATCAATCTATATTTTAAAGCAATAGAAATTGCCTTCACTGGTGTCAAATACTCAGAACTGCTCTTCAGCCCTCCAACCTTCCATATATAGATACATATAATTATACATATGTACACCATATATATAGTATAAATGTGTGTGTGTGTGTGTGTGTGTGTGTGTGTGTGTGTGTGTGTGTGTATTTTCTCCATCAACATTATATTGGCTGCTGGTTTTGACACTAAGTCTCCCCAAACCACCTTTGTCCAATGCACATCACTGCAGAAACTATTTCTTATTGGCTAAAAGCAGATAAACCTGCCAAAAGCCAGTGCTTATTTCTTTCCCAAGAGACCACACTTGAGTAAGCGTAAGCGAGCATAACTCTGTGTGTTTTCTTACCCAAAGTGACAGGCAGTCTGAGAACAGAAGATCTCCGTTTCTTAACTCGGCACCCTGGATTTGGATGATTTAACTATATATAAAGGCGGCACTAGGTTGATTTGAAAGATACATTTTATCAAGTTGTCAGCTTTCCAGGGCCAACTGTTTCAGAATCACTTATAAGTAAACTAGAAAATGATTTGGATTGTAGGAAATTTAAACCTTACTTTCCCAGAATGTTGCAGCAAATAGCTGAAAAATAGACATAGAATCAAACTCTGAAATTAAAGTGTCCTGAGTGTATCTCGCTGGCAATGAGAGGCTGCATGGTCTAATGGATGGAGAGCTGGATGCCGAGTCAGGGGACCTCAGAGTGATTTCCACTCTGGCTGCAAATCACAGAGTGACCTTGGGAATCTCAGCTGGCTCAGCTACAGAGAGAAGACCAGGCTTCTTGGGCTTGCACCCCTCATTGCTTTGCCCTCTTGCCACCTCTTGGGGGGCTCTGCCAACAGGAATGTGAAACTTCATATAGGGACAAGGGAAGAGAGGTGTGGACCTGGTAGAGAACTGTAGCACCACACTTCTCTCACATGCTTCTCCATCGGCCAGGAGGAAAGGTGGGAGCCCTTGGGGACAGAAAGAGCCTCATGTCTTTTCTAGCCCAGTGAAATAAACACCTGTCACAGTCAGTCCTTCACAACCAGCTGGGGGTCACTTCCCCAACCACAAGCCTAGAAGATAATCTGCCTCCTGGTTGACTCCTCAGGGACTCTTTAAGAAGGATTCATCTGGTATTGAGTGCTGGAAGATGTTTCTTAAGGATCCCAAGCATCTCAATTATAGGAATATTCCTGACATTTTTGGACTCCAGTTTAAGATATAATCTTACCCAACTAAACTCAAAGTTAGCTGCATTTGTTAACACCGCATGAGTAAATTATACAGTGTGGAAAATATCCTTGGGCCTATGGCTCTCCTTTTTTCTCTATCACGTGTCCTCTTGGCCACAGAAGGAAGACAAGGCACCCTGACATTAGCCTCTTCCTGATAGTCTTACCAGTCAAAAAACACAAGGAGATAAAATACAGGAGTCCTGTTACGGTCTTTCAAAAGGGTTACCAACATTCCCCTTTCTTGTATTTTCCTGACTCCAATCCTCTGCTGTAGTTTGGGAAACACTGGATTTGAAAACCTCCCTTTCCCAAATCCTCACAGTATCTGAGCACAGTTAAGGGTGTACTATTATTGACAGAAGACTACCATTGTCCTGACGTTGCATTTTAAGAAATTAAATAAATTCAGCCATTTCAGCCCATATGTCTGCCTTAATTAAGAGTTACATGAAAAGAGAAGTTACAAAGATAGAATCAGGCATTGTCACATTTTTTTTTAAAGGGTCGTAGATATTGTACTGCCCCTGGAGAGCAGATGATGCGTCATAGAAATCTCTGTATGACAAAGTACGTGAAGCTCAATTTATCTTCTTCAGGAAGACCAAGAGCTCCATCAGCTCAACAGGGATTTGAACTTGTGGTCCCAGGGACTTCTGGTCTAATGAAGTTGATGGTGAGCTGACTAAGTCATCACCACTACCTAATGGGCCCCCAGAGAGGATACATGTGATCAGAATGATTTATTGATCAATGCTGACCTCTAAAACTACTTTAGGACAGGCATTGGAAACATAAAACCACTTTTACTGTGCAATGGCTCAGGCTGCTGTTACTTCAGCTTTGTAAAATGCCGTGTGGGACTGGGATCAATCATTGCTAGACCTTGCAGTTTGCTGACCTCCATCAGGAAAAGAACCCTCTAGAAGAAGCAGAAAACCCATGTTTAATAGCAAAGAAAGCAATGCCATTTCAGTAATGCATTTGAATCATGATGAAAACTTGGTGGCTGAGGTCCCCACTTTCCATAGGATGAAAGATTTCTATGAAAATAAGGGGTGGAGTCAGTTTCACACACTTGTCAAATAATAAGTTGTATAATCAGAAAAAGACCCCCACATTTTTTGAATGAGGAATCTTCTCTCAAGTCTGTAAATTGCCTCATACAAAGGTGCTCAATGTCACTACTCATCAGGGAAATACAAATGAATACCTCTGTCACTTTACACCCATAAAGTCGGCTAGTATCAAACAGGCGAGAAATAACAAATATTGGTGAGGATATGGGGAAAAGAGAAGCCTGGTACACTGTTGGTACAAGTGTAGCTTGGTACAGCTATTGTAGAAAACAGTATAGTGGTTCCTAAAGAAATTAAAAGTAGAACTACTACAAAACCCAGAAGTTTCTCTTTTGGGTATACACCCAAAGGAGGTGAAATCACTACCTCATAAGGATATCTGCACTCCCATGTTCATTGCAGTATTATTCACAATAGCCAAGATATGGAAACAACTTAAATGTCCATTGTCAGATGATCGCATAAAGAAAATGTGATGCACGCGCGCGCGCGCACGCACACACACACACACACACACACACACACACACACACACACACACACTCTCACAGGAATATTACTCACCCTTCAAAAAGGAAATCTTGTCATTTGGACATGAAGGACATTATGCTAAGTGAAGCAAGTTACACACAGAAAGAAAAACATTACAAGATGTCTCTTATATATGAAATATACATGTTTTTAACAAGGCTCAAATACACAAGGAATAGAGAATGAAACAGTGGTTACCGTGGGCTGGGGTGGGGAAGGGGGGGAAGTAAGTTAAAGAATACAAAACAGATATGTAGGATGGACAAGTTTAGAGAACTGACTTACAACATGAGAACTAAATAACACTGGGTTGTATTAAGGATTTTTGTTAAAAAAAAAAGATTTTAGCTGCTCTTGTCACAAAAATAGTAACCATGTGAGTTGATAGATATGATAATTTGCACCACCACAGTACTATCTATGTGTATCCTACAAATCCTGTTGTAAACCTCAAATATACACAGTAAAGTTTATTTTTAAAACAAACTAATAAAACTACTAAATATGTGTGCAAAAAAAAGTATCCTTTTGAAGGGCATAGGAACCCATTGTGAAATGGTTTCTTGTTTCTCAGAGGGTTTCTGCCGTACGGCTATGGGTAGTACCTGGGGGTAGGAAGGAGTGATGCCTCCTTTGGAAAACTTTTGAAATATTTAAAAACTGAGCCTGGTATGGTGATGAATACCAGTAGTTCTAGCTACTCTGGAGGCTGAGGGAGGTGAATTGTTTGAGCCCAGCAGTTCGAGGATGACAGTGAGCTGTGATGATACCACTGCACTCCAACCTGGGTGACCAAAAAAAGCAAGTAGAAAACAGATAAAAAAGAATTTTTTTAAACTGCTTTAGAAGATATGAAGAGTGTGCGTGAGTTTGTGTGTCACTGACTGCCTAGAGTGAGTGTGAGGTGCAGATTTCCATGTCTTCTGGGGGGAAGAAGGGGACTTGCGTGGTAGGGAGGCCTTACTGAAGTGACGTAAGTATAGGATGCAAATCAGGCAATCTAAGACAATCTGCAACCCAATGTTACCTGTTTTTACCCTGGTTTGAGAGAAGTTTCTTTCCCTCTGAAATTTCCAGAGCATCCCAAGTTCCCCTGTTAATCCAGCCCTTCTTGCTGCTCTGAGCTACTATGTGAAGAGTTGAAAGGAAAACAGAAGTGCAAAAACACTGGAGCATTTTTTTTTAACAGGTGGAAAAAAGGAGTATAGAGATTGTAAAGAACCTGCCCCAGTCTGGGACTCTCTCCCATCCATTTCAAAGTATGTTTCATAAAATCAATGTTTACAAATAAAAGCCTCTTTACTTGTTCATTCTTTATTAGTTTACAAGCAACCTCAGCTCCCACATTGGCTAAATTTGTATATTTCCAGAATTTTTCTGTTCCATACCCTCATTGTCTCCTACAATTAAATATGCATAAACATGTGCTATACTTGTGGTACGATTTACTTGGTTATGCTATGTATAGTTTTCCTGGAAGTTTTATCAGACAGGAAAATATCTACAATCTAAAATTATTTTTAATAATTCAAAAAATAATGCATTCTTATTGCAGAAAATTTAGAAAATATAAAAGAAAATAAAGAAATTAATAAGTCCTATTTGTAATCCCACCACTCAAATAAAATGTTTTAATATACAACCTTCCATGCTTTTCTCTGCATGCATATGCAAACACATAGAAATAGATAGAAATGTATTTACATAGTTAAACCTTTTTATACCTAGTGTTTAGTGGCCTCATTTTTTTAACATACTATTGTATATTTAAAAAAAAGTAAGTCATTAAGTGATCTATAAAATTACTTTATTTTGTCTTATTTTTGTAGAGATAGAAACTCGCTATGTTACCCAGGCTGGTCTCGAACTCCTAGCCTTAAGAGATTCTTCTGCCTTGGCCTCCCAGAGTGCTGAGATTACAGGCGTGAGCCACCATGATGGGTCTTACAAAGAGACTGCCTGAGTGGTTCCTCACCAACCCTCCGGCCTTATTTCCTGCCCTGCCTCTCTCTGCTTTTCTGCTCTCAGGCACCTTTCAACTTCTCGAAACCATCAAGTCCTGCAGCCCCTACGCCTTGGCAACCACTTTTTCACCATTCTGCTACAGCCCTGTTAACCACTCTCTCCTAACCACTGTGCCCACCTTCTAAAAGTAGTGCATCCTTATTCAGCCTTTAGGGAGAGTGAAATGAAGGTATCCTCCCTTCAACTAAATTAGATCATAATTTCTTGTACTCTCCCTACCATAACATTTAGCACAAAGTATTTGTGTGGCTATTTGATATGTATTTGTTTTTTCCCTTTAGACCATAGCTCCATGCAAGAGAACTCTTTGGTTTATCATTGTATCTCTACTGCCTAGCCCAATTCTGAGCACGCAATAGTTACTCAAAAGATATCTGTTAAAAAATGAATAAATTTCTCTTTGCTATTTTCTCCTCTAAGTATTTTAAATTGTATTTTTCCTTTTGTTATCTCTGTGAAGGTAAGCTTCCTTGTGTCCTTTCTGGATCCAGAAGGAGAAAACAAAATAATTTTTTAAAAATGGAGGGTGGGCTATGCTATTCTTTCTCTTAAACAAAACTTGAAAAGAAAATAAGACTCATAATCTCATCCCTTTAAAATATACAAAGCAGCTTCTGAGAAAGAGGTGAGTAGGCTACCACTCTTTCCACTGGAGCTATTCCTCCCCCTACAAATTGACTGGGGACTTTAAAATGTCCCAGACCCATACACCTAACTGCAGTCAAAGGGTAGGAATCTCTCAAAGCTAATATAAACAGTTGGAAACCTTTTAAAAGTCATTCCACTTTTATTAGAACCTGTTAAAGCCACTGCAGTATAAAATCCAGGAAGGTTAAAGTTCAAATCTGTCCACTCTATACATTTGCAAATAGCCTTTACCAGTGTGCCAAGAAGTCACATCTTTTTGCTTGGGCATGTTTTATCTGACTAAACTGTGTAATATGGTTGTGTGTGTGTGTGTGTGTGTGTGTGTGTGTGTGTGTGTGTTTCTCTCTCTCTTTCATATGTATCATATGCCCATCAATTCTAAGTATGATCTAAAATTGTGATATCATTGTTTTCAGAGCAGATTTTTATGTAAATATAATACTTTGCCTCACTGTAGATTTCTCAATGAGCATATTGATTATCAACTGTGGAGGGAATAAATTCTTTATTTGCTTTGATATTTAGCAAATTTTTAAAAAACAATGGTAAAAAGTGGCTTAGTTTTTCCTTTTCTCCTGAAATATCAGATTTAAATAGTGAAAGAACTTTGAAGAAGGGTTCACAGAAACTGGCCTAGAATGTACACTCTAAGTTATTAATGTGCTGCCATATGAAGGAATCAAAGACTTCATTATAAAAGCCATTTATGCCTTGCCTATAAGTAAACTTGTAAGTTCTGCGTAACTGAATAATGACCCAGATCACTTGAGATACATTTGAGAAAGGAGGCCACAACAGATCAAAGACTCCTTCAGGAAGACAGGCGAGGAGAAACTTCCAGATCTTCAGATTTTGGTGCAATGTCCAGCACCATGGAAGAAGAACATAACCTTGGGCAAGTCTAAAGAATTTGTTATAATAATTGTGCCAAATGACAGTTTTGCCTGAGACTTCCTACATCAAAAGTAAGCAGTTTGTGAGGTAGTTCATAATTTCTAAGCAGTTTGTGAGGTAGTTGATATTAGAAAGTATTAGGTACCATTCAAGCCATGAGAGAGACTCACAAAGGTGTTTTCTGACCACAGATAAACTACGGGGTATGTACCCAAAGAAAGCCTTTACTTTAGCTTACAGACATTTCTTTAAATGGCAACTTTCTAAATAACTTACTTATGTATAGCAACAATTAGGGAATAGAAGAGGATGAAAATGATGATAGAATAAACCTCATGTACGAGGGGGGACTTCCCAAAACCTGTAATTATCTTTTAGAGGGTGGCTCCCTTTTAGTACAGGCTTCCCCTACTACATAAGTGTTCTAGGAACCCAACGACATCAGTACACCAACTAGCATTGTTGTGACAGGCTGTGTTGGAAGAAATGTCCTGAGTTGTGGCAGATAGGTGTGACTGGTTTTTCCACAATGACAATACACCTGCCCACACTGTACTGAGTTTTTAGCAGTTTTTGACCAAAAATGGCATAACTCCCAAACCCACCCTCTCAGTTCATCTGATTTCATCCCCAGTGACGTTTTTTTTTTGTTTTGTTTCCTCAGATGAAAAAAGTCCTCAAAGGGAAACATTTTGGAGATGTGGAAAAGGTGAAGCCAAAAATGGCAGAAGCACTAAAAGGTATCAAAATCGACGAGTTCAAAAACTATTTTGAGCAATGGAAAAAGCATCTCAATAGGTGTATTGCAGCAAACAGAGAGTACTTTGAGGGTGACTGAAGTTTAAACATGCAAAAATAAATACACAATTTTCTATAAATAAATACCAGGTGTTTGGGATCTTCCCTTGTAAACTAATAGAAATCACAACTAACTCAAAGACTGTCAATAATTAAGACAGAGCTCTGAAGAAATTAAATGCAAATCACAGGAAACATGACCTTATCTTGAAATTATTAGATTTATCCACAGTTTTTCAAAATTCATCAATTATGTAATATGAGAAATTTAAAAATAACAGACTCTTTCAGCTTAGATGATTTTATTTCCAATGTATGGTGGTTAAGATCTGAATACTCCTTATCAAAAATGAGCCTTTTCATATTATTTATCTTACTATTTTATTCAAAATAAAAGAGACTACAGAAGTTTTACTTTCTAAAAGGCAAACTCTTTAAAGGGAGAGTACAAATTGTGTTCAATTTTGTACTCTCCATGGCTGGCACCTAGTAGGTGCTTGACAAATATTTGAATACAAAAAGAGAGAGAGAGAGAGAGAGAGAGAGAAGGAAGGGAAGGAGGAAGGAAAAAAAAAAGAACTATTTTGATATTATGTTATTTGTCTTATGGTGGTAATCTTCCTCTTCAGACTTCTGAAATAAGTCAGTCTCTTTTGCCAACTTGTCCACAGTCCCTTGATTCAACTTTCGAAATCTTTTGAAGATTTCTCATAAACTCAGTTTCTTCAATAATTGATGCAGTTTTCCCACATAGAATAAAAGAATTACTTCAACTTTAAACTCTCCAATCTAACAGCCCAGATCCTCAATAAAGTTCCTCTTTTTACCTCTGTCCCCAGTCCATTTCTCTTCATTTTAGCAATTATTTGTGTGCCTGCAGTGTGCCCAAACTCTCCCTAGCTCCGCCTGGGGATGCCAAGGTTAAAACCTTGACCCTCAGAGTCCCAGTTCCCTCATCCCTTCTGAGGTTCTGACTCCCCAAATGTCCACTTCTGGTTCAACTTGCTTATCTTGCTCATAAAACAGCTAGTTTAAGTAAATGTTGCTATTTCTTATGCATAGAATGCTTTTTACTACATTTAAAATTCTTCATCTTCTTCAAAGCTTCTAATGGACCTGGAGCTACCCACAAGCCTTCACTGATCAACCAGTCCTGACAACCAGTCCTGACTTCAGCCAATCTCTTCTGCACACACCTTCTGCAGTTCTCAGGGAGTTACAATAAGCACTTTATCTCCTCAATTAGACCAAATCCTGTGCAAGTGAGCTCTGTATACTGTACTCATTTTCCTGCCTTGTCCACAAAGAGAATAGTGCTTACATTTGGAGATGTTCATTTCATTTTATTAGTCCCTTTGGCAGCCTCTTCTAATTTTGACCTTGATCACCAGGAAGATCAAGTTGGACCACCAAAGTAAGAGAACTCCCTAAAGTGGCTTGATGCGTAACATTCTCATCACACGTACTCCTCTTAGCCAAAGCTATTTCAAATCTCAAGACTTCCTTCAGAAAAAAAGAAAAATCCAGTAGAATGTAAATGAGTGCAGGGGTTGATATTTGTTTTGTTTTATGCCATATCTCCAACATCTAGGACAGAACTGACATGTTTTCATAAAAATCTGTTTAATTAATAAATTATTAATTCAATTAAACGGATCCCGCGGGTTCGAGACCCGCCTGGGCAGCGAGACCTCATCTCTACAATAAATCAAAAAAACAGCCGGGCATGGTAGCGCATACCTGTAATTCCGGCTACTCAGAAGGCGGAGGCGGAAGAATCGCCGGAGCCCAGCAGGCGAGGCTGCGGTGGCCTGAAGCGGCCACTGCACTCCAGTCTGGGCGACAGAGTGAGACTCCAAAAAAAAAAAAAAAAAAAAAATGTATATATGATTTTATAGATCTATATACATTTACATATGTCTTCAAATGTTTCCAAAAAGCATATGACATATGGAAGATTACATACAAAACTGCTAACATTTATTAGTTCAGGGTAATAAATTCGAGGAAAGGAGGTGGGGGGGTGCTATAATTTTTAAATTTTATACTGTATAAGGGAAAGAGATGATCAAACAAAGAGGACTTTAGAAATACAAAGTTCTTCTAGGGCCAGAACTCAATGCATTCTGATAGTCAAGACAGTTTATACAGTTCAACAAAAAACATCAATAAGGAAACAAAATCAAGGACATATGAAGTTTCATGGAAAGCCTAATCTCATTTTGTGCTGAACTTTATTAAGTCATATTTTTATTTGTTTCTAAGAAAGTAGTTCTTATCTTTCTCTTCTTTTCATTAGTTACCATAGTGAATTCTTTCTCTTCCTTTAAAACAGATTTGCAGCTAAATGTACAGGGACATCTACAAGCTTATAAACAATTTTCAACAGTTCATCAGCCACTTCTCTTGCTCTGCAGAAAGTATAAACACAATGGAACAACAAACCACATGAACATTCTTTTCTACTGGCTCATCACATAATGTTCTGAGAATGAGGAGCAGACCAATAGCCAATAGCTCTCTGCAAAGGCTGAATGCAGCAGCCAGCCAGGAGGCTGGACTTTAGTGCTCTGGCGCATACTGTTTGCTCCTCACAACAGAAAGTAAAGACTTGAGCCGTACATTAGACGACACTTAGGAGTCTTATTAGGAGAGCAAAGTTTGGTTTGGTGTGATATTATTTTTAATGGGAAGATAGATCATTTATTGTGGGACTGAGAAAGGGAATTTAAGACCATGATATTTCATTCTTATTTTCAGTATTAAGATATATGTTTTCAAGACATTAAGGGTCTAGAAATTGTTAAAGATCTCTGGAATCGTGTTTAAGACATATAGAGAATACAATAAAACATGGTAAAATGAGCCCATTAGTATCTTGAAGAAATATATCACAGAGTTTTAGGCTTTGGCTTCTTTATCTTTCTTCATCCTATATCCCAAACTGTAAGGAAGCTTAGATGTCTGAGTGTGAGATGAGATTTGGTAAAATCCTAAGGACAGGGCAGGCTTTGCCCATAGAGGGAAGTCCATTTCCCCCAGACTCCCTCCAACTGCTTCCTGTAAGCTGAAATTCAACCAATTTGCTTTACTAAGACTTTGTTACTCATTAAATCAGAAATATTCTCGAGAAATGTGAGATTTTTACATTAATGACCAGTTCAGCTTTTATGTGCTCTCAATCCTTTCCAAATGAAAGAATCCCTGGCAAGAACACGGCCCCCCAAATGTTTAACATTGAGGTTTAGAGATAGCCCTGAGGTGAATTAGGTCATAGCATTCAGGGGGCCTGGGGAACACTCAGAATAACTTCTGACTTTCAAAACTGGTCAAAGGTCACAGACTCTGCACAGTCCGAAGAAGGTATGCAGGATCCCTTTCAAGGCACAGACATGCACCTCTATGCTGTGGCAGTGCCCTAACTGGGCTTCCTGCCTCTGCTCCTGACCCTTCAGCTCATCTCCACAGACCCTTAAAAGCCCCTGGTGACTCCCCATTGCATTCAGGATAAATCCCAAATGTCTAAGCAAGTTTTAATAATCTTTCAAGATCTTTCCATCCTTCTCCTCATGGTAGGCAGAATAATGCTCCCCACCCCCAACAGATGTTTACTTCCTAATCTCTGGAACCTGTAAATGTAATGACAGCAAAAGGTCTTCAAAGATGTGATAAGGTTAAGACTCTTGAAATAAGGAGATTATCTAGGATTATGTAAGAAGATACTAAACAGAGGAAGACATAGGGAAATTTAACCAGACACAGAAGAGGAGGAAATGGGTCATGGAAGAAGAGATTGAAGTTATGCAGCCACAAGCCAAGAAATGCCAGCAGCCAAAGGAAACTGAAAAAAGGCAAGGAACAGATTCTGTCCTAGAGTCCCCAGTGGGACTCAACCTTGCCGACACCTTGATTTCTGGCCTATGGGAGAATATATTTCTGTGGGAGAATATATTTTTGTTGTTTTCAACCACCCAGTTTGTGGTAGTTTTTTCTTAAGGAAACTAATACACTCCCGTCCCACCTCTTATATGCCCCATCCATTCTGGAATTATTTGCAGTTGCACAGACAAATGGTGTCAGTTTAGCTTCAAGTCTTTCAGCACCTGCTATTCCCTCTGCCAAGAGACTTCTGTGATCCTAAAACTGGGAGGCGGGAACCAAACCTACTGCCCATTGAAAGTGGATTGTATAAAGAAAATGTGGTTCATACACACAAGGGTGTATTACACAGCCATAAGGAACAAAATCACGGACTTCGCAGCACATTGGATGGAGTTGGAGACCATCAAACTTAGTGATCCGTCACAGAAACAAACACTACATGTTCTCACTCATATGTGGGACCTGAACATTAATCACATTAGCACAAGGGAGGGATCAGCAGTTGCTGGGCCCTGCCAGGGAAGGGAAAGAGGAAGGGGGGGCTCCTAACAACACAGAGGGTACCTGGTCCTAAACCAGGAGAAGTGAGAAACAGTTGGAGGTCCAAACTTCACCTGCATGCAGCCTACTTGTGTAGCTAATCCTGACTTGTTTCCTATATCTCTAATAATAACATTTTTAAAAAATCTAAAAATTTAAAAACCTGGAAGGTAGAGGGATATCAAGGCGGAAAATGGAAATAAGCTTTGATGCTGTGCCTAAATTGGTAGTGCTCTACAGCTTACAAAGGCTCTTCCCCATCTCATTTGATCTTTACAATAACCCCATGATGTAAGGGAAGGTAAATAACCATATCACCCTTCACATATGAAGAAAACTGAGGCTCAGAGAGTGAATCTCATGGCAGCTGGTTAATGGCAATATTAGTCTACTAATTCTGTTCCCAATGCTTTTTCCACCATAAATTTCTGCCTCCTTCAGTGTCCTATAAAAATGGCACTGGCATCTGATTTTTAACCCTGTTCAAATCATCTAGCCACTGTTATTCTTGAGTCTTTCCCTGGCGTCGAACAGCTGTTCAGTGCAAGCCAGACTCAAATGTTTTTCTGGAAGGATCAACCTGCAAATCAAGACCAAATCACAGACCAAGCCAGGAACATGGGCTACATCCCTCCTGTCCATTCTCTCTGGATTCAGAGGCTATGCAGAATCACTTAGAAATATGCCCTGATTCAAAGAAATCCTCTTCTGTTTGCACATTAAAGCGCTCCCTCGAAAATCCTGAAAAAATCATCACATGAGAAAGAGAATCTGAGCACAGATAATGATGGAAGCTGTTTCCAGGCCTGCAGAGCAGTGTCCAGAGTATCACGATTAGAAAACAGCAAAGGCCACCAAAAGCAGGAGCAATGTGGGTTTTAACAATTTATTTATAAAGCCAAGATAAAACAAATAGCATTTAGCTTTTGTGGCAAAAGAGGGGTGGCTGTTCCTATAAATAACTCGGCTAACAGACAGTGTAGGTAGAACAAGGAGATCTAAACAGGACTTCATAAAATCAGCAGCCAAACACCAGCCTATCAGCACTGAAATGATACCCTAGGCTTAGTCTACCAAGATACTGCCTCTCTGGGGCAAAGGCTGTTTCTCATATTACACATGAGCAAAGTTAGACAAGTCAAACACCCCTAATGCCTCAAATAATCTAGGAACTATGATAGTCCTGCTGGTGAGTACAACCGCTCAGCAACTGCTAGGGGATCAGTAAGACGGGACAGCTTCCTGAACAGAGCTGGCTACATAATTTGCAGTGCCCAGTGCTAAGGGAAACTGCAGGGCCTCTTGTTCAAAATTGATAAAACAAGTTCAAGATGGAGACAGTAGAGCATTCGATCACATGCAGGCCCTTCTTTGCATGGGTCCAGTGAATGCACAGGTCCTATGCCCATGAAACTAACCCTGCAATGAGTGATAGCGCCCTCTCCCGACAGGTGATAAATTATAGTGTAGTAGGTTGAATCAAAGAGGAGGTGGGAGAGGGGAGACCCTCAAATTATGACTCCATGATGAGAAAGAGAAAGATGAGGTGTGCCGGTGAGACCGTTGTAAATAGTAGAACTCTCTTAGTGATATGTGTATTTTGTGACAGATCCATCGTGGGCTGGGCATTTTGCTTGTAAACTTACATCATCTCATCTAATTCTCACCACCATCCATCCAGTAAATAATATTGCTGTCATCATTTTATAGATGAAAAAACTGAGGTTCATAGGGATTAATTTTTCCAAGGTCTAAAGTCTAAAAACTTTTCTTCTAATTGCTATATATATACTGTCCCATTACATTCAAGAAACATGCAGAGGGGTACCGTCACCTAAACTAATAACAAAATATGACAACTCCCCAATTCCTGGAACAACACATAAAGTCATTTGTTGACTTTGCACTCACGTTCCTCAGATCCACGTTAGGTATAGGTCTCTTCACATGACCATATGCTTGAGGACATCTCTCTCCAGGGTTTTGTGATGTTTCTCACAGGGACTTCTTAGTTAAGGTCTACACCCCCAAGAAGACTAGAAATAAGTGGTGGAGATCAATATGCATTCGTTGAACTGTAACTCACCCAGGAGTGTGATGCATAGGATCATAAAGAGACACATGGAGTTTATAAAGATTAATGCTGATTGGGGAATTCCTGAAGAATTCATTAAAGATGTGATAGTTGAGGGGGTCAGGAAATGACATGAGGTGTCCATAATGTTAATTTTTGTGTTTATGTTATGGTTGTTAAAATTTATTTTGTGATAATCAGTTAAAATTTTTGAAAAATTAAAAGTTTTTAACTATAAAAAAATCTACAAGTCCGCCATCCCTAAAGTAATCATCGCTAACAATTTGATATATTTCTATATTTTGCATGTATGCATATTGATTAAGTATGGGATTACAGAGTATATATCGTTTTGAATCCTACTTTTTTATTTATCAATATACTTGGGTCATTCAAATAACGCTTTTTAATAATTTATTGGACATATCCCTTGATGTTTATCATTGAAGTTGGGTTTTTGTGTGTGTATCTGGCCTATTTAGCCTCCCTTTTGTTTTTAGTTCACACATAATAATTGCATATATTTATGAGATATAAAGTGATATTTTGATACATGAATAGAACATGTAATGATCAAATCAGGGAAGTTAGCATATCTATCACTTCAAACATTTATCCTTTCTTGGTGTTGTGAACATTCCGAATCCTATTCCTTAGCTTTTAAAAAATATGCAATAAATTAAAGCTAACTTTTAAGTTATTTTGAGTTTCAATGGTACTATTAACAATGTTGTAAGAGATATCTCTGCTCTAAATAACTGATCTACATGTTGGATCACTTCCTTTTAAGATTCTTTGAGGAAGGTTCTCTTGGTCAAAAAGGACTATTTAACATATATTTAAAATTGCCTATTTTGTAAGCATATTGCAATTACTTTCTTAAAAGGTTGTACCATTGTGTACTAAACTTACCTATACCTCAGCCACGTCAAACTTCAGTTCTTTAACATGCCCATACCCTTATGCCCCAGGACTTTGTTGTATACTGATCACACGCCTGGAACGTTCGCATATCCTAGGATCTGTCTCAAAAGTGTCTGTAACTGTTCTCTGATTTGACCTTTAGTTGTTGAGACAGTACCTTGCAGTTCCAGTGTTTATTTGCTCATTTCAGTATCTAGTAGGGTAGTCCTACTTCACCCCACCAAAATAACTTACTTTTCAAAGTTTTTATAGTATTTGAAATTTTTTAGTTATTTTATATTTAGGTTTTGTCAAGCTAACCAGGTAGTTCCATATGGATTTTTTTTTTTTTAGTTAGAACTGTATAAAAATATATTTTAAGTTATTGGCATACATTGCCAGGATATTTTTCAAATTCTTATTACAAATATGAAAATTTATCTATTACTTTCCATAAAGATTAAATCATCTTATGCTATTATAAGCAGTGTGTATGTCCGTATTACTGCATCGTTAATGACATTGCACTCTTGAGAAATACTAAAGTTCTAGTTAGATTTCACTCTGAGAAGAGATGAGAAAGTCTCTTAATTTGTTGCCAAATCTTGGATAAACTTATTACTGTAGACTGTTTGTGCCCTCCTCAAAATTAATATAACCTAATTCCCATATGGATTTTAATTGTAATTATGTGAAAACTGTTAATTTGGGGAAAGCAACATCATTTTATTTTACAGTACTCTCATCCAAGAATGCATTATGCATTTCCATTTATTCAAATCTTTTTTTATATTGCTCAATAAAATTTTTCAGTTTTCTTCACATAGGTGTCACACATCCTGGATAATTCATAGTTTTAGTTGCCATTATATCTTCTAAGATGTTGATTGCTCTTATATAGAAACATCATTGATTCTCATATATTTATCCTGCAGCTGTTCGCTTTTGATGAACTTGCTTATTAATTCAAAACATTATTTAGCTGTTGCCCTGGATTTCCAAGGTGTGTCTAATCATACTGTCATCATAGAAGCATAATTTTACCTCTCCTTCCTGTAGTTATTCCTATGTTCATGGTTTATTGTATTAGTCTTAACTTTCAGACAGTGCTAAATAACAATGGTGACAGTGAGAATTCATCTCTTGTCTCTGTTTAAATGGGAATGCCTCCATTGTCTCACAATGAAGTACGATGCTAGCTAGCTGTTGGTTTCTGATATACTTTATCAGGTTAAGAAAATATCCTCCAATTAGCATTCCAAGATTTCTTTTCAGAAATAGATTTTTAATTTTATTGAATATCATTTAAGCATCTACTGAGATGAACAGCTTAAAAATTAGTAAACCTATTGATTAGATGCATTATATTAATACATTTTTAAATATTAAACTATCATTATAGTTCTGAAATGACTATAGATGAGTAATGCTTTTAATGTACTGTTCAATATAGTTTCCTGGTCTTGTAATTACATTTTTCCATCTTTATTTATATATGTGATTGGTTGGTTGCTCTCTTCATGTGAGCTATCAGAGTTTGACACTTGGGTTCATAGAAAGTAAACTATATAATGGCTGAGATTTTTTTTTGCCTATTATGTCTACTACTAGACCCCTACGTAGGACAACACCTGGTACATAGTAAGTAGTTGATAAATATTTGCTATGCTAATATAATATACTTGGTATTTTTGAAAGTTTTGAGACATTGCTCATAATTGCTTTCTTATAAATTGTCCATTTCACTCACATTTTCAAATTTATTGGCATATATTTGTTCATATATTTATCAGAGGCTTGTATCTTATTAGTTTCTTCAAGATCTGTTTCCTGGATTTAGTTTTCTTTCTATTTGTTTTTAGTTCTCTAAGTTACTGAATTTTACTCTTATATTCACTTTTATTTCAGTCTATAAATTCTTTTTTTATTGTTCCCTTTATAACTTTTTAAGATTATTGCCTATTTCATTTATTTTTATTCATTCTTCTTTTATTAGGAAAGATTACACAATTATGAACTTGCTTTTGACTGTATGTTGTCAACATCTCATATGTTGGTAGTTTAGTGCAATTGTGAAGCTTTTAAAAACTGCAGGACTCACCCGGGACCTATGGAATCAGAATCTCTAGGGCAAGGCCCAGACATCTGTACTTTCTGTGAGCTCCATAGGTCGATTCTGATACGCAGCTAGAGTTGAGGTACATGGGTCTAAGTGTGCCTAGAGCTTGCACACCCAGCTTGGGATGAGAAAGCAGGAGGACTGGTGACTCTCAAAATGGCAAATGGCTTTAAGCATTGCATGAAAGCATTTAAACTGTGTTATAGATACAAAGAGTCATCAAACATTTAGATCAGACTTTTAGAACAGTAACACCGGAGCTCAAATGTGAAAGATGGAATGAAGAAGGGAAGAACTGTGATCTGTGGGACTTATAGCAGTGGTTCTCTGTGGTTCTCAAAGTGTGGTCATAGACCAGCTGTGGCAGCAGCTCTTGGAAAGTTTTCTGACCCCACTCCAGACCTATTGAATCAGGAGCCCTGGGTGTGGGGCTTAACAATTTGTGTTTTAAAAAGCAAAGCAGGCGATTCTCATGTATACTAAAGAATCATTGCCTTAGTTATTCATTATTCAGCAATAATGTGAGTGGAATTGCCTGTCCACTGTAACATAAGAAAAATAAGATAAAATGCATTCACTTATTTCAAAGACATTTGTTGAGTTCCTACTATGTTCTATCCCCTCCGGGCTGCCATGTAGAGCGTACCCAGGCTGGTACACCGTGGCCTTTGTGAATATCACCCCTTGGAGTTGTGCAGTGCACAATCTACCAAGCCACAGGCTGAGGCTTTGCCTCTGGGTAGACATTAGATTGATACCATGGAGAACAAGACAGAAAACGCTGTTGTATTCATGGAGTATTCATTTACTGGGGGAGACATACATTAAACTGGTCAACAATTAGATGCGTAAAGTAATAATAGATTGTGAGAGTGCTTTAAAGAATCTGAATAGGCTACCTCATAGAGAAAAATATTTCATTTTCAAACCCTTGAGTATGTTCACCAGTGAACCCACAATCATTTTGAAACCCAGGATAGCAAGAGACCCAACCACTCAAACACATCTACTCTCTTGACTCTTCATTGCAGAGACAAGGTACTGACACAGCCCTGCTCCCTCTTATGCAGCACTTCAGAAATCACAGCGATTGATGTGGGCGCTCTTGACTCAAACTACAACACACAGGCTCCATGCAACAGCTGCCTCTCTCTGACAGGGGGACATTCTCTTATTAGTCACATGCGTGCCTGTGGCAGATGGAGCCCCAGCAACAGCTGACTACAACGCTCCGAGGCAGTACGACGAGGAATGATACGGCAAGGCTCTACTGGCTCCAGTAGTTTGCAATATTATCTGATTGCATGCAAATGATGGAAAACACTTTCAGAATGTATATCTAACAAGCAGATCACTGCTTGTAGGCAGAACTATGGGATATAGCAGAAGGTGTTTTATGTGCTGTATTGACTTGTTTCACTGTCCTTAAGAATCTACAGAACTTCTGTCAAAGAGATAATCTCACACACCATCGAAAAGATGTCTTTAAATGAATATTAGCTTAACATATCTTAACTTTAAATGAGGTATTTCTAGTTCCTTTTTCTATGTCACCAATGGAAAACAAAAAACTCAACGTCCTGAAAACATGTTCCAGAGTAAAACATAGTAACTGAGGAAAACAAAAGCTATGCTTTAAGTAGATGGAGGAAAATAATTCCCATACCCTTTCTTCTTTCCATCCTCACTCCAAGTCTCTTTTCCATAAACAGAGTCTAAAGGCTTCAGGCTACTTCCACCCTGAACTCCGTTTTTGTCAGATCAATGATAAGTCACGTTAACAGCGGTGTTTAATTCTATCAATATGTGACCAATTGTGTTAGATTGTTTGGCCATTGATTTCACTTAGTGCTACAGTTGAGTCTGAAAGGAACTGCTCTTCCTTGCTACACCTCACATGGTGACAAATGCTGAGTGCTGACTTTGTACCTAGCTTGTATACAACGATTCCACTTTAAGAATACTCGGCTCACATACCAAAGCCCAACAGCAAATAATACAAATATTATTTCTGAAATCATGGGGTTATCATTTGCTCCTCTGATTCACCTTGAAAAAGACCATGGCCCAAAATGGTTGGGTAAGGAGAAAATAAATTGGGAATTATTAGAATTAAGCAACTTTTAAAGAGTTAAATATTATAACTGACCACAACAAATGGAGTTAGGAACAAATTTGAATTCAGATGGTTGGACTTTAAAACTGTTCTTTTGCTTTAGTCTCAAAGTTTTCCAGAATGGCCAGTCAAATTATATTTGACCTGGAAATATGGTCATTATCCACCACTTTCAGCCATTCCTTCTGTCTGGCATTCATATATCCTTTACTTCCAACATGCATGCCACTCATAGGAAGGGAAGCAAATAACTTTCTGACCTGTCCAAGGTGCCTCTCTGCTGTGCAGGAGAGAGATCAGATAATAAAATAAAGTCTGATATTTCCCAAAAACTAACCCACAACCTCCTGAGTTAGAAAATTTCTCAAAATGGACTTATGGTACTTGAAATACCCATTTCACACCCAGGATATGGATGAGCCTAGCTCTTTAAGAAAGAAAAGATTTCAGCCATTCGAGGTGACCTTATATTTAAGGTCTCTACTCCTCCGACTCAGCTGAGTCATGGACGAGGGCTCTTAAAGCTGACAGCCTTGGTCATTTTGGGGGTTCAGAAAGAATACACCCTAGATGGCAGCTAGGCCCTAGCAGCAGCGTACTACCGCCAAAGTCCTCAGCCCTTGTGAGCCGTTACAGCACTCAGCTTATCAATTTACTTGCAAATGGCTCCCTGAAGTATTAACCCAGGTTAATTATTCGTCAAATATGATTATGCAATGGTAATGTAAAAAATCGGAAATGCGGGATGGAATTTTTCACTCCAGCGGTTTGGCAATTGTGGCAGCTGGTGGAGGAGCTGGAGTAATTACCAGGCCATTCCAGCTGGTGGATCAGCACTCTGGTTCAGGAGGGGAAGGGGGGAAAAAGCAATAAAGGACCAGAGGAGCGGGAATATGAGCCGTGCCAATCGACGTGGGGAAAATTTCACAGCTGCTGGTGGTGATAAATGAGAAACGGTGGCCCTACTTCTAATCAATACATGTAAATGCTACTCATTACAGCCTTTATACACACTTCTCAATTAGCCTTTCCTCCCACTGGTAACAAGGAATGTCATGCTTTCTGGACTGTGAAAGTGGTTCAGCGCTGGGTTCACCTGCATCCGTGAGACGCAGCAACGACGCTCGCAGCCCGCGGGCAGCAGGTGGGAACGCGGAGGCGGCCGGATTCCTCCTCTACGCCGACGCCACGAAATCCCAAGTGGGCCCTTTTCATTAAACACTGCCTTTTCAGATACCACTTGTTCATTTGGGGTGAATGACAATCCCACCCAGACCCTACTTAGCATCTAAAAATGCAAAGAATTTTAGGATATGGTCCAGAAACACATTTTCTAAACAACTTTTCTTCCTATTTGGGGGGAAGGGGGAACTCACACACGCACACCTTTTTAAAAGTTGTTTTGAGAAATAAACTTCATTGTGATCAAGTGACTTTTCCACATATATTTGTGGAACTGCTTTTTTTTAAAAGTCATTTGAAAAAAATGTGTGAAGGAGTCCCTAATTTGCTGTATGCAGTTTCATTTTACTTTTGTGTAGGGAGATAAGGAAACACTTTAAATCAGAAAATTCCAAGCCATGGCATGCTTAGCTCAGCATGCTGGTTGTACCTACATAACTTCTCTCAAGTGAATTTTTTACAGCTGTGATGTAGTTCCATGCATTGTCAACGAAGTCAATTGGATGGCCCATGTGTGTCTAAATCGGGCAGCCTATTTTGAAAGAGTGGAGTCCTTAAGGGAAAATGCAAGTCTCCATTCCATAGGCTCCCTGCCTTCCAGGTGGTGGGAGTCATTTGAATTTGGCTACCTTCATTCATTTTTGTTCATCTGATATGAAGTATAATTTTTTCCACAGTTAATAAAAATGATTCTATAGTAAGGAAAAGACATTAAAACACACATTAACCTTTCTTTACTTTTTTATAATGATAATTTTCTTAAGTCCATGCTGTGAAAATTTTTTTAAAAATTATTATAAATTCCTTTAAAGTTTGGGAGTATATTGTCTTCGAAGAAGAAATCTCCTGCTAGCATCTTTATTTAGTAAAAAAAGTTTTTATTTTTATTAATAATAATACTTCCCTTTAAAGTTTGAAGTGTTGTCTATATAAATAAATTATTCATCTTGTATTAAAATAATGTTGTAAGGAGCCAGAAATTTATCTATGTATTAGCCATATAGACACATGAAGAAAATGGTTGCTAGTTTGAGTATGATATTATAATTGTCAAACAGCCACCAAGGTTAAATGCCAAATACTGCCCATTACCTCAAAATCAAATTTTATTTGCCACTGTCAGTTAAACTGAGGGTGAGGATTTGGGAAAGTGTGAGGAAGAGAGGAATCAGTTGCATTTCTCCAGGTTTTTCTAAATAATAATTTATATTTGTTAGTTCAGGTCAAATTTTATCACATTGATATTTATAGAGCATCTACTGTATGCTAAACACCCCTCTAGACAATAAGGAAGCAATAGTGAACAAGAAAGGCATAATTTTTACTCTCATAGTGCTTGGAATTCTAACCAACTTCTTTGGTGTTACTAAACCTTGAGATTCCCAAGGAGAAAGCCATTCTCCTAAGGAAGCAGAGAAATGATGGCCAGACACGACTCAAAGACAATTTTTCTGATCACACTAAGAAATGACCAATTACCTAGATAAAGAGCCTCCCCTTTGAATCCTTCGCCAGCCTTTCATTCAGTCTGAACTCCTGAGGGGAATTCATGTCATTTCAGATATGTTTATTTTCTCCATGATATTCCAAAAGCAATATCTACTTTTATCCTAATCCTGAATTTATTCCTAACTACATTTAGAGTCTTTTACTAAATAAGGATGCTAGCAAGAGATTTGCTCTTAGAGTCCAATATTCTCCCACTGAATTTCAGTTGAATTCCTTTTCAGAGGTAAATGTACTTGCTTCACTCTACAGAAAACTTAAATCAGAGACCAGGAATAACTTGTGATTCTAATAGGAGATAAGAAATGGTTTATATCTGGCTGCCAGCCTCCCTGAGAACGCATGGCGATCATAGATCCAAGCAACTGAATATCTTTGGTTTTCTTTCTTGTTTCCCAGCAATACACACGTTGAATAAGAATAAAATACCACCAATTTCATCCTGTACACATTCGTCACTGATGATAATCAGAATTTTCTGTAAAGACTGACAGTAAACTAGAATTCTGCATTTACGCACCAAAAAAATCAAAAAGTAAAAAATGTTATATGACATAAATCAAAACATATAGCCCTTATGCAGGAATATTTCTCATTGATAATCATCAAATTAAGGTAAACATCTACTGTAACCCATTTACATGAAGTAATCCACGTGTACCAGGTTTTGCTAATGTTCAGGTTAGCTGCATAATCTCTGCACAAGCCCTCCATGCAATGTATGTCTAGAATTTAGCTCCTCTGTATGTGGGAGGCACATCTCACCATTAATTTCTTGGTTAATGATAGCATTGTTTGAGTAAAATCCAGGAATGTTTGGAATTAAATACTAAATTTAATCATGGAGAAATAATATGATTAAGGGGGAAATAAATTTTTAAAAATATATATACATATACATGATATTGTCTTAACCACTTCTTCATAAAGCATTCAGATAGATCTTGTCACACATTGGCTAAAAACTTTCCAATGGCTTTCCATTTTATTTAGAGTAAATTAAAGTTCTAATAGAGGCTTAAAGAATCATATAAAATCTACCTTCCTGCCTCAGGGCCTTTGCAGCTGCTTCCTGAAACAATCTTTCCCCAGAAAGCCACATGACTCAGTCGTTCCCTTCATTCAGGTACCAGCTAAAATGTTCTCTTACGGGACACCTTAGCAGCCCCCTCCAATCTAGCATGGCCCCCCCATCACTCTTCAGTTCTTCACCTTGCTTTATTTTTCTTCATAGTCCTTGTCTCTGTCAGATGGATTATGCATCTGTCTCTTTCTTTCTGTTTTCCCAACTGGAATGTAAGCTCCATGATCAAAGAAACCTTGTTTATATTTTTAACGTCTATATGTGGTCCCCATTCTTTATTACGATGCCTAGTATATGGTATACCCTGAATATGGCCTGAATGAATAAGTGAATGAAGGAATCTTGCTTGTTTTAACCAAGATACTATGAAGATCCTCTTCATTATTTCTAAAATAGACCTATTTTTGGTAAGGACCCAGAGCTTCTTATGAGTCACTATGTCTGTCTTATGCTGTGCTGTAAAACAGCTGCACATGCAGTGGATTTTAGGCACTTAAAATGTGTCAGGTCCAAGTGTGATGTGTTGTTAGTGTAAACTACATATTGGATTCCAAAGACTAAGACCAAAAAGAAAGTACAAATGTCTCATTAATCATTGTTTATTCCTATCAAATGAACAATTTTAATTTGCATTTTGCAGTGATAGTTTTTATATATGAGGCTAAATAAAATATGTTGTTAAAATTAATTTCTTTGGTTTCTTTTTAGTTTTTTTTTAAATGTGGCTACCAGAAAATTTAAAATAACATACATGGCTTGCATTTAATCTCCACTGGACAGTGACGGTCTAAAGTGTATTTCACGGATTTTAAAGTCTTCAATCTATTTTTTAAGTACACTGGTCTAACAAATTATCCTACTTACACTTGATTTCAATAAGTACCTCGAAGGCAAGCAGGTGTTGATACAGATTGCAAATATCTATGTGTATCTCTGATTTCTGTGTACATTTAAGAAAAATTATATACATAATTGGTTTTAACCTTCTTGTATGCAGCATTAGAGAGTGTTAGCTTTCAGTTAAAGAGTTCTGAATGCTCAATATACTGAGAACTTGGACCATCTTTCAGCTGTTGACTGATGTCTGCTTAGAAAAATCTTATGCTGGATTTAATTATTTTTATTTCTAAATATAGACTAGACATGGCAGAAATCCATGAACCTTACTACAGTTCATGCAGCCATTTCTAGAAAAAAACAAAAAAACCTCACGACCCATACTTAACTCTGTGGGTTGACTCAACATCCTACTTAATGACAGAGAGCACATGGCCAAATATGACAGCCAGCAGTAGACATAGAACAAACCAAGGCATCTTGTATCCACATCCTGATCCACATATTGAATTTGCTGCACCTTCTTGCAGTTGAACTTTCCTCAGAAGTTACCCTGCCTTTCAAGCGGGGCTCTTAACCAAATCGAAGCTCTTCAGTTTATGAATCCTGAAGAATCCACACCTTGCCTCCACTTTCCTCTTCTTTCCCTCATCTCTCTGGTTGTGAGATTGTTTGCATATTTGCCCACGGTACCATATACCTTATACCTTAGTCAAAGCTGAATTCAGTTTACGTAGCAATGAAGGTTAGGTCCAACATGCAGATAAAGACGTCTGTCCTCACTGTCCCATGTAAGAGCTAATAATGAGCCCAACTGGAATGGAAACTGTCACTTTGCATCACATCACAGCAACCTAAACAATGTAAAGAAATTAAAAGCTCCCGGTGGCAATGGATCCCATTTCAGTCATTAACTGCATGGGAGGGACAGGCACCATTCAGGAGACTGGAACCAGTGGGAGTCTTTGGTCCTCAGGGAATTTGCCCTAATGCTGCTTTATGCCCCACTTCTTTTTAGTGCACACCAAGAACAAATGAATTGCTATTCTTTGTTTTTATTATTATATAGTTTCAGCTACTGTGGATGAAGGGGAAGAAAAAGCAAGGCAAAGGAAGAAAGACCCAGTGCATTAAGCTAGCAAACAAGATGTTCTTTAATAAATGTGTATGCAAAAGTATATTTGTGTGTTCATGAGAGAGATATTATAACATCATAAATGCAAAAAATACACAAATATGGTTTCTTTATACTTTCCCTCTCTCTGTCTTTCTCTTTTTTTCTCTCTTTTTGAAGCTGGCCTACTGAAAATGAATGAGACTAGCAAACCCAGAACTGACTCTTATTTCAGACTCAGAAATATGAAAAAAAAAGTAATATATTTTTTAACAGAAATTCTCAGAATATATGCTTCAATCTGGAGTTTCAAAAAAGGCAGCGAATCAGGCAGAAGGACAGAAGGTTACAGATTAGTACTGGTCATTGCTCAAAGAGTATGGGTTATAAATAATAAAGGAGGAAAGGGTGAAGGACACTAAAATATAACTGGGGGCCCACAATGGAATAATCAAAGCAGAGAATCTAATTTCAGCTTTAAAAATACCATCTAACACCGAATTCCAGCTGTATAGGAATCTTTCTGCTAACATACTGCCACAGATACATAAACGCCTACCTCACATATACATGGTCCAAAGTTTCAAAATAAGTACCAGTCTAGTACATGATCTCAGGTCCAGCCGTGTGGTATTTTGTTTTTCATTTGTAAAATGAATAAAAATCTTATCTATAGAAGTTAAAGTGTAATATTAAAAAGGAAAGGAAAACAAAAAGAATCATGATAGATATTTTTATAATAGGGTCCCATATCTATAAGTGTATATATTATATAAATTATATAATACATGAACATATTAACAGATATCTAACATTAAAGGCCTCACACACACTTGAGTTATTTTGGCAAATTGATCAATGTTTTTATAGACAATTTAAACTTTACCTTCCTCCATACACAGTCAGAAATATAAAAAAATATAAAGGGAAGAAAATAAAAATAAAGACTCACCATAAGCTTAAGGATCTATCTATATTTCAGCTAATCACCCCAGTCAAAATGTAGGCAAACTCAACTTCTGAAAATATCTGATTGTACGAACATAAGAATACTTTCACGATTCCCCTCTGCCACTGACGGGCTTGTTCTGTGAGGCACATGATTTTTATCCACAGAATGTGCTTGTTTGGCAAGACTCAGTTTTGACTGATGGGTTTTGGTTGTTGTTATTGTTGCTGTTATCTATTTTTAATCTTCTATGACATGGGGTCTCAGTGTGAACCCTTAGTATTGTAGGAGCCCCTGGTAGGAGGAGAACAATAAAATTAAACTCTTGAATACATCTCCAAGTCACTGTCACCTAAGTGACAATGGTTACATGACAACAGCAAGTCTTCACACTGTCTTGGAAGTTATTCATTTTTATTTCAAGACGCAATTTGGCTATTTCATAAAAAAGTGTAGTTGTTGATCACTGAACACTACTTTTTCATGGTGCAATTTCATTTCTGAATACATGCACAGATAAATAGAATTTCCATATTGGTGGAAATTTAGTAGCAAGCTGAATTTCATAGCTAACTAACTAGGAATTAAAGTGCTACTCATTTTTATTACCCTTGTTTCCCAAAGTGTTCAGAGTAAAACATTCTATAGATGAGGAAATTAAGGTAGAACAAGAGTATGCATGAATGTAGCACATTTTTGGTTTCCTAGTTATGTATAGTCACTGTGGGTTAAGCACATGTGCAATTCATAATATATACACACACATACATTTCAATTATTATTAATTTACAGGCTTTAAAATGAGTTACTTGATTTTTCTTCTTGACATGTGTGAAGTTATTGAAACATCAGATTATGTAACTGTAAATAAAATAAAGAATAAAAAATAGACCAAAGCTCAGATCAAGGGAAGGTAAAACTCTCTCTCCAAGAAACTGAGGAGTCATTGTGATGAGACAGTAAAATCATAATAGAACCTTAAAAGTACCCAAGACATTCTGAAAATGAGGAAGAGATAATAGAAGAGCTGTTATTGTGATTTAAATCCTGGCAAGCCAAAAAGGACAATAGAGAAAGTGCCAGAATAGTTTTAAAAATGCCCCAAATTAGCAAGCAATTGATTTTCTAAAATCTGAGAAAATCACTCTTAACGATAAAGAACTATATTTTAGGAGTGGATGTTTTAATTCAGGCCCAAACTAAAGAACATTGAAGATATTATTTTCAAATGTATCTAATCAAACAAATTTTCTATATCTTACCAACTTTCTGAACACCTGATTCCTTAGTTATTAACTTAAGGCTGTGTTTTGGATTTTCATATTTCTCTGAAAAAGCAACTAACATGTCAATTTTCTCCAGGGGCTAGAGAATATGTATTCACTGCCATTGACAGGCAAGATGATAGAGACAGAGCAGGTGCACATTACACACAGCACAAAGAAACAGTTGTTACTATGGCCTGGATAACTCATTTAAATAATCTGGCATTGATTGAAGACCTACTGTTTTTGTCAATCATCATGACAGCTGATTTTTGCACACCAGCACTAGTCTGCTTAGTAACTAAACATGGTTATATGTGAGGAAACTGAGGATCATAGAAGTGAAGTAATGTGTAACTGGTGGAATATTAAGGGTATTTAGAGCTATGAAATCCCCAATTTAGGTTCCTAGTTGAACCCCAACCAGCAAGCAGGTTAAGATAGAAGCAGTCAGCTTAAAATAAAGAAAAAACAGAAAATGGAGCATTGGGAAAAGGCAATATTCCAGCTTTTTAAAACTCCCTTCCCTCCTGATATTTTATGCACACTTCATGCTCTCTTTAAAGACATTTTTGACTGCTTTTTCTACATGAGGTTCTCTGTGTTAAATACTTTACAAACTTCACATGGTGGTCTATGGATATTTCCATGTAACTGATGGGAAAGTTGAGTCTCTATAGAAGTTAACCTGCCCAAGTTCCCACAGGGGCATGGGGATGAAGCTAGGTTTTGAGAGGTCTTCTGGCTACACAAGAGCATGCGATCTTTCCACTCAGTCATGCTGCTCCTTGTACTGTGCTCAAATCCCAGTGTTTGTGAACTGTGAGAACTTCATAAATTAGCCACGTTCTAAAAACACAAGGAAAGTTCACGAATTAAAGGTAAGTTGTAGCACGATTTTCAGGGAGTGTAGAATCCTTCTTCAAAATATATATACACATTTCTTAAAACAGCTATTTGCCCAAAGGCTCAAATGATAGGCTGAAGATTACATTACAAATCGGGTCTGAAAGTGAAAATGGAATCAGATTCCTTACCCTGGGTATATTATCAATGATCACTATCATTATCTACGCCTGATGATTAAATACAATCTGCATATGGCATCATCTACACTAAGTTGGTGCAAATTAATCTTTTCTTCCTGGGTGGACATACAAACTTCTGAACAAAGATGTGCTGGCCAAAGCATAAATTAAATAAGAAAACAGTAAACATGTTATGTACCATTACAAGGTAATGAATGAAGAACAATAACGAGAAGCAAATGTTTTGACAGAGAATATTGACCAATTGTTTCTAACCAGTTGAGAAAATCATTTATAAGTTGCCAGTCTTAATTATGCCACTTAGCAAAGGATTCAGGCAAGAGGCAAGTCTGGATGGCAGAATAATATGCGTATGTTGAGTAATGACAGCCAGCATCTACTGAGGGCCTTTGCTGCCATAAGCTGGGAAAAATGTAGTAACTTGAACTACCACATTTAAATACTATCATTCCCACTTAATAGATGAGGAAAATACTATCATTCCCACTTAATAGATGAGGAAATTGAGGTTCACAAAAAATGAACAATTTACCAGAGTTTACACAACTTGTAGCTGTTGCAGCTAGGATTCATGTGTTAAAATCATAGTGTTAGCGGATATGCTTGGGACTTTTTGACTTTTCTGATAGCATCCTTTTCTCTCTCTCTCTCTCTCTCTTGCTCTCGCTGTTGCTCTCTTTCTGCCCCCCCTTCATTGTATACAACTAAAACAAAAGTTTTATAGAACAGTAACTACCCTAACTTCCATTCTCTGCATACTGACACTTTTTCACTATGAGTCATGGTAAATAAAAATTTTTTTTTTTAATTATGGAAAAGTTAGTTAAGTGGCCCAGCAGAATCTTGCAAATTAGCTAGAAAGTCAATCAGAGCACCAAAACTACTCCATTTCATGTGATTCTCACCAGTCTTGGCACTACTGTATCAGACTCCAGTGAGGATTGACGCTTTTGAAAACTACAGAGGGATAGGGTTTCTAGTAAGACAGTGATGTAGAATTGTGCAGTATTTTTCAAATCCTGGGCCACAAATACTCTATTCCATAATATTCTATTTTATTCCATTTTTAAAAATAAATGCTGTTATTAACCTACTATATTGATTCTATGACACTGGATGGAAATCAACATTTTTAAAAGGAAATATAGATTAAACTTTTTAGTACATAACAGTCACCTTGTTGAGTTGTCAATAAATTATATTTTGTTTTCTCTAAAGCCATTTGTATCATAGAACAGCTATTTAAAAAGCAGTATATTTCATTGCTCAACAGGTTGACATGATCCCTAGAAATATATTGTGTATAATATTGTGCTGCTTTTTATTAGAGGTATGGAATGTCATGAAAGAGAGGTAACAGTATATTGCATTGGTTGGTGCCCTGTTCCTCCTTTGTTCCCCACCCATATTTCTAAATAATAGGCTTGCCATGTTATTTCTTAATTTTCTACTATTTTAGCCATGATTTATAGTGCTCTCTCTGGGAGGATGAGAGCTTAATACTCTCTACCCCATTTTCTCTTCCACTCATTCCTCTTTTTTACCATCTCTCCCAATAAATATGTCACTATCTTTGAATAAATCATTTTGTGATGTTTACATCAATATCATTATGTGCTTATTGTTTCCAATTGAGACTCAGTGTATAATGATTGTACGTAATTATTTCTTAACACTTTTTGGTTATGAACAATTGCCTTGTCTATTTAGCAATTTTCAATCTGTAAATCATTATTTCTCCTCGCAAACTATTTGCAAAATGTTCTCAGCATTGCTGAACATGTCAGACAACTCACTGTGCCTTTCTGATCCTTAGAGACACCTGGGGGCATCCCAGTGTTCTCTTCCTAACAGGACTGGCTGCTGTCCAGACCTTGCTTCCACCATGCTCCTAGGAACTCCTTCCATCTCTCTCCTGGGTGGCATCTCCTTTTATGGCTCTCAGGACTTCTTTCTTGACTTGTCCTCTCATTTTGGTGGAGCACATCCTCTAGTAACTTCTCAAAAAGCAGTACATAGGAAATACAACTTTTTGAAAGTTGAACACGAGCGAATGAAAACTATCACCTGCTGTGTAGGTTGGCTGGACTTAGAAATCTAAGCATTGCTCTATTGTCTTCTAACATCTCAAGTTGTTATTGAGAAAACTGACACCACACCAATGTATGATATATGCCCTTTTGTTGTTTCTAAACATGTTTAGAGTCTTCTAAAATGTCACAATGATTTACCTTGGTGGTCTCTTTTTTCTTTCATGATGGAGTACTAAGTGAGTTCTTTCGATCTGGAAACTCATACCCTTTGTTAATGAGAAAATGTTTTTGTATTATTTTTTTGTGAATTTTCTCCTTTCCCTTTTGTCCAGTCTTCTTCTGCTGCTTATATTAACCAAACAGTTAATTTCCTGGTTCTAGTTTCAATCTTTTGGATCCTATGTTCAATTTCTGTGTCTTGCCTAAAAACAACTGATAGACTCTAAATATCTCTTTGAAAACTTCTACTGAAATTTTTATTTCTGCTATCATACTTTTTAATTTCCAAGAGTTCTTTCTTGACCTCTGAGTGTCTCTTCTCTGTAGCATTCTTTTCTTATTGTGGTATCTTAGGTTGTTGGGAGATTATTTTTTTCTCCAAGTTTTATTTTGCTGTATGCATTGCTTCTATTTTTTTCAGAGTTCCTCCTCTCAACCCCGTTTCTTTACTATCTATCTTTCATATTGAAGGTTTTCCTAAAATACCTGGTAATCCTTGGCTGTCAGTTGTTATTTAAAAGAAAGGCAATAAAAAGCTTATTGGACACTCTGTAAGCATAGGTGGGATTTATTGACTTGGGATCTATTAGGCTGAGAAGGAGTCAGAGAGATTCAAGTTCAAATCCCACTTTTCTCATTTACTACCAGTATAATATTAAATAGCCTCTCTCTTCATTTTCTTATCTGCAAACCAGGGATGATAATATCTATTTCAAGGAGTTGTAAGAAGGTGAACAGGGAAAGAGAATTGATGGTTCAACTTCTATATATCCAACTTTCACTCAGAGCCTTTGTTTTCAGTCCTGTGGGTTTCCCCCTTGCTGGGCTTGGTGACCCTGAGAATGGAACCTCTGTTTCAGTTTCCCCAGAGAGTAAGCCTCCTGTTTCTCCTCTGTGGGGAAGAATCCCTCACCTTATAAGAGAGAAGCAGGAGATATCTTCTTGTTCTTAACTGCTCTTTATGAGTTTTCAACCAACTTTCAGCTGTTCCCAAAACTCCCTGTGTAAATATATGAGGTGCTCCAGTTTCTGAGAGGACTAGGGGCCCTTATGTGATTTTTCTTGTTGCCTTTTTTCCCGCATGTAGTAAGGACTCACCTTTCTCTACTCAGCCAAGTCAGTTCTTACTCATCTATTTTCCTGCTTCCAAAAGTTTGCTGACATATCTAATTCAGGATTATTTCCTTCCTGTTCATTTTTGCCCTGGTAGGTTTATACCTTTTTGGATCCCGTCATGGTTGTGTTTGTTGGGTTTCAGAAGGGAGTGACAATAAACGCATGTGTTCAATCTCCCGTGTTTAACTCAAAGACTGCTGTAGCATCTCTGGTTTTAGTTTGTTGGTTAATTTTACCTAGCCTCTGATGTCAACAATATAGAAATTGGCTTTCCAGGAAGGATAATTTTGTGACTGAAGTTTCTACTTCCTTGTGAGTCATTCATGTTTACTTTTCACTTGTTCCACAGACCCAAGCCCAGACTTTCAGCAACCACACTGAAGATTTATTATTATAATGATTTAATATGTAACAAGTGAAGCAATAAATTATTTGCGATTTAAGTAATTTTCTGGGTACACACTGTCGAATTCACTTGAAATATACCTATCTTTCAAAATTGATTTGCAACCATATAAGTGGGCCTCCTGGCTATAATTCACTACAAGAAAGGAGTTATCTCAGACTTACCATGCAAACGAAAAGGTGACCACCGCATAATGTCACTTCAGAGAAATTAAGATAGGTTCCTAATTCATTCCTGGATTCCCTAATATCTATCTGACTTGTTGGCTAAAATTCTATGTCTAGCTTTAAAATTTCTTTTGTTTAAGAATTTGTCTCCTTGATGTTCAAGTACTCTGGGGCAGTGTTAATACATAAAAATCTTGGTATAAATTTTTTTTGTGTTTAATCTGAAGATTTTTATTTAGAGGGGAGAGCTCATCAGGGTATCTGACACAAGAGGGAAGAGAGAAAGATGTCATAGAAAAGATGAAGGAGAGGTTGGAAGGAGAATGGAAGACGCCAAACACCCAAGCACATTGTTTACACAGGTCAGCAGTTTAGTGGCTAAGAGAAAGCCTTTGGAGGCCAGAGAGATTCAAGTTCAAATCCCACTTTTCTCATTTACTACCAGTGTAATATTAAATAGCATCTCTCTTCATTTTCTTATCTGCAAACCAGGGATGATAATATCTATTTCAAGGAGTTGTAAGGATTAAATGAGGTTATATATGAAAAGTACTTAGCAAAGTGCCTGGCACCTTGTAAGTACTCAATAAAGTAGTGAATGATAGTGAGTGATAATGACAGCTTGCTTCACAATTTTAACTAAAGCTGGCCCTGAGTGTGTTGGAATAGAAAGATAATGTTTCAATGGAGATGCAAGTTTGCTGCATAAACCTTGCCCATATCTATTGCAGGACCGTGAATGGGTCACTATAAATGACAATAAGTACTCAAATTTCAATTTAATCTATAGTCAAATAAAACATCTCATAATCCAGGCAAGAGCAGTTGTTGCTAGACTATAGATCTATATTATACAAAGAGAAAGTGTCTTTAAAAGAGAGAGAGAGAGAAAGATTTTACCTCATTTTATTTTTGCCAAATGCTGTACTTTTTCTACCAGTTAAAAATGGTGGTATTCAGAAAACCAAACATCAGACCTGATACCTGAGCTTCGGAAGCTTTAACTTGATCAAGTCACACTTTTCCCTCAAAACCAACACACCAGCCCAAGTTGGGGATTCCTACAGTTTTTTATCCCATCAAGTATCTCACAAATATGGTTTTGTCTCTCACTTCTAAGAGCTCCATGTAATCACAAAAGTCTTTATGGATTAGGCAAGTCCTGGACTGGTTTTGAAAGCCATGAAGAAGTTCTCCATGTGAGGTAGAGGGTCAGGCTGTCTCAGGCACAGGCAGCAAGGAGAGACTCCAGGTTGAAGTTATCATTGATTGAAGCCCAAAGTACCAGAAAACAAGGAGCAGAGGAGAAGGAAGAAGAAATGCAAATTGAAGGTACCTTTAAAAAAATCTTTGATTGTTTTGAGAAAAACTAATATGTAGCATGAGGGTGAAAAGAAATGGAAATTTGTTAAGACATGATTGCACATCACCCCCTGACACATCTCCCCATAATAACGAGAGAGATGAGGAATATTGGACAGAAGCTCAGGGGACCTTGGCTAGGTGTGGCTTTTTCCTCTAGATATCTGACCACGGGCATTGATCTACGTCTACTATTTCTTGTCTGCTGAATGAAGAATAAGGCCAGTAGTCCCAAAGGTTTGCCTACCTGATATTGGGGATATCTCTTGTCTTTTCATAACTGGGAACATAAACTGCTAATTATATATGTTTTAACTGCTAATAGGCATTTTAGCTACCTAAACTACTACGATTTATATACCTGTGTAAATCAAAGGAATTTAGGCCTATATAATGCAAACACACACACATAACTATCTACTCACCTATCTACATATATACTCATATATGTATGTGCTTAATTAATCTGCTATGTGTCTTTTATAAAATTTTAAATTCCTTTTCAGCTAAGACACAGATAGTAATTTCACAGTGTTCACAACACAAAACAAACTTATTATTAAACATTAAAAGACAATAATCTTCCTTTGGTGTTAGGTTTAACAACTTCATTTTTATGGTATAAAAACTGTAATTCAGCACCATACCAATGACAATTTTTTCAATAAGATTTCTTCCTTTAATACCATCAAAAATCAGTTCCATCTCTTTTTTCCAGAAAACCACCTTTTCATTAACTCGAGGTGATGATTTCCATGTGAATGATATTGTTTATCTGTACTTTCCCCATATGTGACCTTATTTCTTCTAAGAAATATGGAATATTGCTTTGGGCCTTTGAAAGGCAGGGGGATGGAGGAAGCTTCTATTAGAATAATCTCCACCTAAAGAGGTTTTAAGACTTACCTATCCATTGACCCATGAAGGGTAAATGCTAAATTCCATAGTCAAATATTCATTCTAACCCTGCAGAAGAGATGAATGAGCTTGTCTCATATTTAAATTACTGCGAGATGGATAAGATTGTTAGTATCACTTGAAAGGTGATGATCATGACTACCATCACCATCACCATCACATGACTATTAATGACAAAAATGACAAAGAAATTTGGGTTCACCTAATAACTCCCTTTGCAATGTTTATTTGTATGTGAGTAATATAGGCACTTTTCCTATGCAATTCAACGTCCATATTTAGTATAAATTTATCTATATGTACACTGATGTATTCTTGCATTTTTCTTTTGTAAACTGTATCACCTAGTATCCTGATGGGCCCAAAATTAGTGTTCAGTTAAACCATTTAAGCAATACACACAGCCAGGCTCCATGTTTCAAGACCGTAATCCCAGCACTTTGGGAGGCTGAGGTGAGAGGATTGCCTAAGCCCACAGGTTTGAGAACAGCCCGGGCAACTTGGCGAGACCTCATCTCTACAATAAATCGAAAAATTAGCCCGGCGTAGTAGCATGCTCCTGTGTTCTGACTACTTGGAAGGCTAAGGTAGATGGATTGCCTGAGCCCAGAGGGTTGACACTGGGGTGGCTGTGAGCATGCCACTGTATTCCAGTCTGGGCAACAGAGTGAGACTCCAACTTTAAAAAAAGGGAGATACACACTGCTAACTTTTATGTATTTAAAAGTATGCTATGGACCTAGCCAGAACGACATTTCTTTTTTTTTTCTCCCAATAATGACAACGTATTTGTCTCCTTTCTCTGTACTTACTGTCTTCAGTCAGCTCTTATGACCAACAGCAATGCACTGTGTTGGAAGCAAATATGCTCTGACGAATCTACATTCTAAGCAACTCCATGTGTTCACAAATTATTTTAGTCTACGGTTTATTTTGCGGAAATGAGGCACTTTCCTAGTTTATAGCAACTAAAGATAAACTCTTTTTGAGGCCCAGTCCCTGAAGAGCCAATTTGGAATTTTTTTTAAAAAAGCGAATCTAGGAAGAGAGTTGTAATCATATCCCATCCAGTTCTTCAGATAATCTAGATCTTTTGTGAGTTGACTGGATTGGTGACCAGAACCTTAGGAGTCCTGATTTTATCTCTGCTCCTTTCAGCTCTTGTTTCCCCTACATAACTTGAAGGAAATGTTCTAATTCTTTGATGATTTCCTCTCTTTGCATATTCTCCTCCCCTTTTATTTTGATTTGAGGAGAAAACACAAGGTTTGCTTTTCGCTTGATGGGCTGCTCCAGGTAGTAGCCCTGTCTTCTGTGGCCACGAATCTCTGAGCCAGTAGCTCTGATCTCAGGATAAGACTGTTTGGTGGTGTTTTAAGGTTCTAGCAAATTTCGCCCATTCATGTCACTTAGAGTGTTTTTCATTTCTATTCCAAAAGCTTAAAAAATAAACACAATAAAATACAAAACAAAATGAAACCAGGGTACTTTCTCCCTGGGCTTTTGCCTGAAATGCTGATGCATTTTCAAGACACATCAAAAACAGGCCCTTTCTTGAACATAGTTTCTGAATTTAAACTCAAGACAATAATATACTTCAAAAGTTTTCCCCATGTTTCTTTTAGTGAGGAGGGACCTCCCCCCAAAACCCAGAATTTATTTATAAAAAATTGTGTGTTTATTCTTACATGCTTAAATGCAGTCACCTTCAAAGCACTCGCCCTTTGACACAATTCACCTACTGAGAAACTTTTTCCACTGTTCAGAACAGTTTTTGAAGTCATGAATTTTGATGCCTTTTAGTGCTTCTGCCATTTTTTGTTTCACCTCTTGCACATTGGCAAAATGTTTCCATTTGAGGACTTTTTCATCCCAGGAAACAAGAAAAAGTTGCTGGGGCAAGATCAGATGACTAGGGAGGGTGGGGCATGGGGGGGGTCATGCCATTTTTTTGGTCAAAAATTGCTGAACACTCAGTGCGGTGTGGGCAGGTTGTTCATGTAAATCATCCGTCATGAAATGGACAAACAGGTTGAAAGCCTCTTCAAAACAAAATTAATTCACTGAAACTGAATACAGCCTCTCACAATAAAGTTAGCTGGTACACTCTTGCTAATGGGGTCCTAGCAAAGGAAACCTGTACTACAAGGGACACTGCCTTCAAAAAATAATTCCAGTTTTTTGGGGGGATTCCCCCCCCCTGTTTATCCTGTGTATCTTTGGAATTTGTATTCCAAGCTTACTCTAAGATAAAACCAGGATATCTATATGAGCTTTCTGATCCTTAAAAATATTTTTTTCCTGTAAGAATATAATTAAAATTCAAAAATTTCACCCGTCTTATAAAAATCAAGAACAGTTAGGTGGTTAAAATATAAACATCTAATCCATAATAGCTTAAGATGGCAGTATCTTTTCTCTAGGGAACAGAAACTTTAGAAATCTGATTAGCATTGCTAATCAACACAAATCCTTTCGGCACACAGTTATTATATAGCTACGTAGCCAAGTCTAATTAATATTCCAGAGTGCCAGTCAAGTTTCATTTTTATTCATTTGATCTGTGAACTTTTTCAAGTAAAACACTGATTGGGGGGATATAATTGGCCCCTAGAGGGGATAACATATTTTTAAAAGTAGAAGGAAAAAAACCCACTCAGTTCTTATGTTCTAAGCAATTTCATGAGGACATTTACTGAAATAACTTGCCAGTTGTAACTCAGTTTAAACAGTATTTTTTAATGTTACCTCTATGCCCTGCCTTTTATTCTGGGCTACAAAATAGCTAGATTGAATAAAAGTAGACAAGGTTTTGTGATCAAGCAATAGTACCAATTGTATATGCATATGATAATATATTATCTACTGTTAGCATATCATAAAGTTTTGGGGCTATGAGCTTCCACCATTATACAGAAACATTTTGTTATAGAAATTTCTTTGTAAGGGTATTTGTTCCTATGGGATTTTTGCCTGAATTCATTTATTTAAAAGTGGTGTATGACCACGTGTGCTTTTCAGTTACCTTTATCATATTTGAAAGACGAATTTCAGTTCTTAAATTCCTGAACCAATGCATTCAGCCAGTTTTAAAATATGCAGACAGTTTGACAAGGACTGGCTACTGCTTTGGGTTTAATATACAAATGAGAAATCAAGTGCTCATAAAATTGCAGAACTGGAAGGGTGACCACCAAGGTCATCTGAATCCTGTCAATAGAAAAACTCCCAACCCTGCTTGAGGACTTCTAATGATGAAGAAATGACTACCTCCTTAACAAGCCACATTTGATTTTGGACAGTTTTACCTATTATATAATTCTTCTTACATTATGTCCAATCCAACTTCCTACAACTTCCATCCACTGGAGTTTGTTAAGCCCTCTACAGTCACCCCGAATAAGTCCAGCCTTTGTTTTTAAAAAGCCTTCGAATGTTTGAAGACTTCACTATGGTCTTCCAAGTATTCATTTCTGCAGGTGTTTTTTTCTATTAAGAAAAAAAAAATGGGTGCTGAAGGCAAAATGCTGCAGAAATAATCCTTCCCAAATGTCATAATGATATTTCTGGGGTTAAATAATTCACAGTAAAACTTCTTAATGTCTTTGTGGGTCCTCACAAACCTAAAACTGATATGTCAAGACCAAGACAGCAGAGGTTCCAGAACTGTTTTTAGAGCTAATAACATCTAATTAATTGCATAGTAGCAACTACTTAACAGCTAGCATCCTGGGAGGAAAGTATATATATACCAAAAATTGATACAAAGAATGTGTAACACACAGTATACAAATAATAACAAAATATACAATACTATTATTTAAAATTCTAAACAAATTCACTATCAGTTTTTATAATTCTTTCACCAACAATAGTGTTACAAAATCAGAGGTCAACTAAATGTTTGATTACTATGTGATTCAGCAAAAGGTCACTCACTCCATTGCAAACATTCTGACTGAATGTTGGTTGATTTTTCATTTATGTTAACAAGTAAGACAAAAAGTGAAATAATGAAGATGTATATGGAAACTTTACTCATTCAGTGACATAAGTGATTTCCTTGCAGAATCATATTATATATATATATATATATATATTTTTGAGTTGGAGTCTCACTCTGTTGCCCAGACTGGAGTGCAGTGGTACGCTCCCGGCCACTGCAGCCTCAACCTGCTGGGCTCCAGTAATCCTTCTGCCTCAGCCTTCCAAGTAGCTGGAACTACAGGCACACACTACCACACCCGCCTAATTTTTTGATTTATTGTAGAGATGAGGTCTTGCCAAGTTGCCCTGGCGGGTCTTGAACCCGCGGGCTCAGGCAATCCACTAACCTCAGCCTCCCAAAGTACAGGCTGAGCCACCGAGCCCAGCTATAATATTTTTTAAATACTGAAAAACTATTTTTCTCACTACTTTGTGCTATTAATAATACCTGGAGAGATAACTCACTTTTAAGTTTAATCTACACTATTAGCATTTTCTCCATTACCTTCTCAAGTTTAGACAATCAACAAAACAATAAATGAAGCATTTTCCTATATCCATGATATAAACATTCTCTCCATAACCAGTTTCAAGCTTCCAAGATGATATCAGTGAATGTAGAAAAATATGCAGGATAGCACATCATTGCATGATATTTCTACCATGCAGACCAAAAGATGTAAATAACCTCAAGAGCACAGGTTGTAATAAAATATAGTATGATATTTAGGAAGTGATGAGTTTTCAGTATTAATTACCCTTGTTTTTAATATAACATATATAATCATAGGATTATATAATTCTTCATAGTGCCTATGTTTAACACTGGCTCACAAAATTTCTAAAAATACAGCAACCATCTCTTTGCGAGTCAGCGTGAGTGACTTCAGTATACCACCGGTGATAGACCCAGGCAGGTACTTAATTTTTCAAGATCTACCTTGATCTACTAGACTCCTCTCTAAGCTCTGAAAGCATTGATTCAAATTAGAAACATAATTTAAAGTCATAATAACTTTATTAGTAATGCTACTTATGATTCACATTTCCTACTGTGTAATAGATATTGCAGACCTCCATCTCTAATATTTATTCCAAGTAATTAAAATGCCATGTAAATTACTTATCAAAATAACAATTCTTTTTGCTAATCTTATTAAAATGTTAAAGGCTCATACACAAGAACTATCTTTATAGAATAAGCTAAAATCCCCATCAAGGAGATGGAAGGAACGCTTCACTGTATGCATGGTCACATTATGCCACTATTCACCAGGCAGAATTTATTTTTTTCAAAATACCAACTCGGGCTAGATATCAGTGCCTTGGATCAATACCAACAAACCCAAATGTAGCAATTTTGTATCTCTAAGTCGGTATTAAAGTGATAATAATAGTATATACAATTATTCTTACTTCATTCAGAAAGTAATACTTAACAGGAAAATTAGGAAACCCAAGGCAAGACAACAAAAACTCTTGGGAAGTAATTGTTTGTTTACAATTGTATACTTGAAGTTTTCTTCTAGTTTTGATTGGGAAATTCTTCTACTAATGCTCCAAAAGAGATATACTTTCTGCTACAAATTATCACCCAAAGAAATCTGAAGAGTACACATAAATTTGTGCTATTGCATACTCGATACACAAATCTTTTCACATATTTATTTTGTTGGGTTAATGATTTTGTTTTTTTCATTATCTAAAAAGCAAACATTGAAACAAAAGTCTGCAAGTAGCCAATAAAGACCTATCTCTCTGCCACCTAACCCCAGTAAGAATGGCCATCATTAATAAAACAAACAACAACAGATGCTGGTGAGGATGTGGAGAAAAAAGAATGCTTCTAAACTGCTGGTGGGAATGCAAACTAGTGCAACCTCTTTGGAAAACAGTGTGGTGATTTCTGAAAGAACTAGAAACTGACCTTCCAGATGACCCAGCAACTCCCCTATTGGAAATATACCCAGAGGAACTCAAGTCATTCTACAAAAAAGAGACCTGCACACGTATGTGTGTTGCAGCTCTAGTCACAATAGCAAAAACATGGAACAACCATGTTGCCCATTGAAGCTGGACTGGATTTAAAAATGTGGTACATATACACGACGGAATATTATGCAGCCATAAAGAAGGACAAACATATGGACTTCGCAGCAACTTGGATAGATTTAGAATCGATCATACTCAGTGATGTAGCACAGAAACAAAGAACAGAGTACCATATGTTCTCACTCATAAGTGCACCTTGAACAATTACAACACTATAAGAAAGTGATTGGCAGTAGTGGGAAACTGTCAGGGGAGGCGGGTGGGATTGGCAGTTGAGAGAAACTGCTAGAAAAGGAAAGGGCACACCTCATCAACAAGGGTACTGGTATAATCAATGTCTGTATACCTAACCCTGAATTGTACCCCACATCTTTATAATTAAAAAAAAGACCCATCTCATGTGGTTATTGTGAGAAACAAAAATGCTTCCTTTGGGGGGTTGCATTCATTTTATCTCATACTTTCTCTGAGCGAATGAAGATAGCTCTGGGAAGACTTCCTGGGGGTATGTCCCCAACATAGACTGGGGGAATGTGATCAAGTATCTAGGGACATTGCATGGGGTACCCAAGGCTCTCTCTCTCCCCTCACTGGGTTAGTGGTCAGTGATGGTGGACACATAGGTAGATGCAAAGGACTGTCTGAATGCTGGGTGGGAACCATTGCTGAAAAAACTCTTTAGCTGACATCTGAGGAAAGGACTAGATTAATCTCAGAGTAATTTACACTGCGGGTGCCCAGCTGAAACTCAAGGAACAACCAGGCTAGGATAGATGTAGGGATTGCTAAAGGAGAGAAGAGGATTAGAGGGAAAAAAAAATCAATAAAAAGAAACAGCTCACCTTCCTTAGACCCTCTCCTCCCTCCCACAACTGCATGTACACTGTACATACTATGTGCCAAGACTGCAGCAAGTGCTCTCACTCCTTCAATTATCAATATCACCATATATGGTGGTTAGTGCGGTTATCCTCATAGTACAGACGAGGGTCATAGATGTTAAATAACAGTTAAGTGGCTAAGGCTGGGAAATTGAGACCAACTTCAGAAGCATAGTTGTATTTCACTGTGTTAAAACTATCTGTCCCTACAGATCAAATTCTATACTTTCCACTTGGCTTAGTGTTCCAGGAGACTGACCTCTATGAACTATATTATTTTCTTGTCCTTCCATGTCCTGTTGGGTTTTGTTAATGGAGGTAGGAAGAAAATAAAATTTGGATATTTATTCCTTTGTCTCCCTTCTTGTGGATTCTTCCTGGGAATGGCTGCATCCCTCAACTGAGGCAGGCTTTTCTTTTTTTTTTTTTTTTGAGTTGGAGTCTCACTCTGCCACCCAGACTGGAATGCAGTGGCCGCTCCTGGCCACTGCAGCCTCGACCTGCTGGGCTCCAGGTATCCTTCTGCCTCAGTCTTCTGAGTAGCCGGAACTACAGGCACGTGCTACCATGCCCGGCTGATTTTTTGATTTATTGTAGAGATGAGGTCTCGCCAAGTTGCCCAGGCGGGTCTCGAACCCGGAGGTAGGCTTTTCCATGTGACTCTCTCCTTCTGGATTTTGGTGTCTGCCCTCTCGGTGTTCGATTTCAGGTAAAGGGAAAAGGCAAGAGTCTAAGGGGGAAAAGGACACTGTGCTACTAATGCTTGGGAGAAGACAGTTCCACTATATCTGGTGTTCCCCTACATACCATCCAAACTTCTGTAAATAATGCCATTATCGAGCTTTCCTCAATTTACCCAATTTGAGCATGCTATCTCTTACCTGCCAGAATCCTGACTAAAACAGTACTATAATAACCTGCCATGTAGATACAAACTGTTGGTTTTCAGATAACTAGCCAATATAAAAGAAAACATTTTCCCATCCATCATACTTTTGTTAACATATTTTCTTTGCTCTAATCTAACAATCTAAAAAAAGTTCCTAAAATATAGAAAAAATTAAATCTGGTGTCTTTTTTGTATAACGAGCTCATACAAAACAGGAAAAGAGAAAAATTCCCAATAAACTAAGTCAAAAATCGACAGTTTGCAGAGGAATTATGAATAGCCCAAAATTACAAAATGATTATTCAAGCCCAATTAGTAATCAGACGAGGCAAAATTAAAGAAATATTATTATCACCTACCACATTTTACAAGACCAAAAATAATGATAAAAGTCAGATAAACCTGAAAGGAATCAGAAAATCGATAGTCTCGAATATGTCCAGGTTTGAAACACTGTTAATGGTTGTATATATTTGCATATCCTATCTGGAAAGCCTTAAAATGTGCATACCTATTATCTAGTAATTCTACTTCTATTACTTTATCCTAAGGAAATGATTAAGGATGTAAATAAAGTTTTATCTGCAAACATGTTTAAGAAATTGGAGGCCAAGCTCTGTGGCTCATGCCTGTAATCTTAGCACTTTGGGAGGCCAAGGCAGAGGACTGCTTGAGTCCAGGAGTTTAAAACCAACCCGGATAACATAGAAAGATCTCATCTCTGCAACAACAACAACAACAAAAAATTAGCTTGGCGTGGTGGCATGAGCCTGTAGTCCTAGCTACTTGGGAGGATGAGGCAGAAGGATCACCTGAGCCTAGGAGTTCAGGCTATGGTGAGCTGTGTTCATGCCACTGCACTCCAGCCTGGGTGACAGAGTGAGACTCCAACTTAAAAAAAAAAAAAAATAAATAAATAAAAATAAAAAAATCAAAGGCAATCTGTCCCATGATAGGGTATTAACAAAATAAATGATGGCACACCTATATGATAAGAAACTTCATAGAAATTTAAGCTCTTGCTATAAATATGTGTTTGTATATAAAACTGTTTACTATACATACATAATGTCCATATACATGCCAACCATGGAAAAAACAACCAAGAAAGGCATTTTATTACAGCATGTTTATAGCATTAGATTATAGATTTTTAAGTATCATCTGAATCATGAAAATCATATTATGGGAGTTTGAAATTTATTCTGAGATCAACAAAAAGCCATCATAAGGCTTTAACTAGCAAAGGAAAACTATGCTCATAATTCTATGAACAGTATATTCCTGTAGTCTAACAGCCAAATTTTGGTAAACATCTACCTCATGGGGCTTCTGTAATAATACTTTGAAAATGGTAGTCTATGCAATCATCATCTAGAGAAAGGCTGAAGATAGTAACTACAGCCTGAGCTTGTACACACTTAAATGTCTACTTTATTATAAAATTTTCTAACTGAATTTCAAGAAAGAGCTTTTGTGCCACATGCCATGACCTACAGAGAATAGTTTTATGCACTGAAGTCAACATGTTCTGGCACCCTCCTCACCTTCCCATTTGGACACATCCCTGGAAGCACTGTGTGTGAAGGTTGGCACCCAACAAAACTCCATCCTAGGGGGACAGAAAAGCTGAAGGATATTGGTCCAGGAAAACAAAATTCTGGGCTAGAATTCTTATAATAATGAAAAGAATTCAAAACTCAGTTCATGATCTTTTTCAATAAAAACCTCTTAGTCTGGCCATATTTGAACAACAGGTAGAAACTGAGTTTGCTTTAATTTTCTGAGTCCATACCTAGAATAATCATAGGTAATCCTGAGTTTTGATGGAAGCTTTTGCTCCCACATTGTTCTCAACAGAGCTAGAAAGAAACGTATAAATTATCTGCATATCCCTCTATCCAAAACTCCAAGAATACTCATTCTTTCCTGTGATGACACTTCTTTCTAAAAAAAATTATCATACATTAAGAAATGTGGTATCAACTTTTACAAGAATTCAAGATGCTTGAAGAAGGAGTCTCTTAGATATAATCAGAAAAAAAACTATGAGGCTAAGAAAATCCTCAAATGCAGAATTCATTTAATTTAAAAGTATTTATTAGAAAGTTGTGGTGCAGATGATCTTCTTATAAACAATGATTATGTGAAATACCTTCAAATATACCAACTTTCTTTTACCAGCCTATCCAACTTTAGGATGTCTAGTGGTAGACATAAAGGCTCAGAAATGGTTTATTATAACTGAAATTTCTGTCTGTTATTACCAAAGAGAAATGTATTGAACTTAGTATGTTAGGTTTGGGAAATATATTTTCATTTGCTACAGTCAACGTCCTGTCATAAGTGTGGGCAAGGTGGACTTTTAGATTCTCTCTTCCCTCTGTCTCTGATGCTCAGAGAAGAGATATTATTTTTTTCATATTTATTGGGTAAAAGCCCAGTTTCCAAAATCTAAAGTACCCCTCTTAATCTCTGTGAGGAAAATAAAAGTGATAAAAGAAAGGTAACTTTCTGGAGAACTAAGCACAGAAATATCTAGAAGATATTGAGCTATGCTCATTAAATGTTGTAGATGTTATCCCCATTTAGCGCAAACAAGATCTTCTGATCCATGGTAGCATATCTGTTTACTAATAAGAGGATGCTGTTTCCAAAGTTCATTTACTTCTTTTTAATTTATGAGAGAGAAAAGAAATAGATGTGTAGAAGGAATATTACCTTTGTGGTCATTATAAAACTTGTTCATAAATTTGTTGACCTTCATCAAAATGTAGTTTAATTCTCCTCTTCTCGAGTACGGGACAGCCTTAATGACCCGATTCTAATTCTAATAGAGAGTGGTGGGAGTCATGCTATGTTATTGACTTTCAAGGCCAATTTAGAAAAAAACTGATTTATGAAAGTTAGACTCTACCTAGTATGTTTCTTTCTCTAAAACTCTCTGTCTCCCTCTTCTTCTCCCTCTCCCTCTCTCTCTCTGTCTCTCGATACTTGCCCTTGGCACCTAGTCACCACACTGCGAGGAAGCCCCAAGTAATATAGAGAAGCACAGACAGGTACTTTGGCCAACAACCCAAGCTAAGGTTCTGGCCAACATGAGATCAACTATCAGACACATTATGAACAAGGCTTCAGATGATTCTAGCCCTCCACCTTTGACCTGCCACAGCTGATACCAAGTGGAACAGAAATGTACAATCTCTACTGACCCTGCCCAAATTGAAGGTTTGTTAACAAAATAAATGCTGCCATGGTGTAAGCCTCCAAGTTCTGGGGTAGTGCAGAAAGAGATCATGGGAGTAACCATATAATTGTATGGCTATGCATAGAGTACCTGTACTTTAAGAATCAGCTGTACACTAAAAGACACTTAAGTAGAGAACATATAGGGCTGGTGGTGTGTGCTCTGACTAGATCTCAAACAAAGCAGGAAGAATGAGAGACAGTTTTAGAACTCTGGGTCTATGTAGCCTCTCATAAAGTTTTTCAGTTTTACTAATTCAGAAGGTAGATTTCAGTATGTTATTAATACTCTGCCTGGCCCCACCCAGCTTTTCACTAGGAAACCCTAATTCTTTACTTCCAATTAGAGAAAGTCGTAGCCAAACACAACTATTGTCACTCTGTTGTTGCTGTTTTTTAAAATTTTTATACTTTGCCATGTAGTTTGCCCCACCTGGAATGTTTTCTATGTTCAGATTTTGAGATATCAATTTTAGAAAATGTCTAAATGCAGCCTGGAGATCATGAACATACCAGCCTACAGGAGTTGTCCAACTTCGAGTAATATGAATTATTACTAAAGCAAAAGAAAGAAAAAAATTGGTTTTGGGGTTTGGGGTGACTTGCAGTGCCCAAAGAAAAATCTAAAGCTCTAGTTTTCTGAAAAGACAGTAACCAATACTATTCTAGGAATCAAGGTGGTAGAAACTAGTGGGTATTCTCCAGGGGCACCACAAGGTGACACATTCTATGTTTTTCAATCTTTGGATCACTCAGCTCAAGAATTTGCTTCCCAGGAGAGAGCACCTGCTTGTCTACTTTGGGGCATATCAAATCTCTTAATTTGTTGTGAAATGGAACATCTTGTTTGATAGCTCCAAGACTGTATACCATGAGAGGGGAGTCATTGCCAAAGTTACATATACCTATGGTCTACCCAGTGTCCACTATAACAGTTGATCCTACCAACTAAGTCATGTGCCCCCATTATTCATTTCTATAGCCCTGGCTCTTCGCTTTCAGGGCACTTTCCATAGTGGTAAATTATTAAGTGTCTAGACTATCATGGCATAGGATTTGAGTTTCTTACCATCTGTGAAGTCCATGAGAAGAGAGGCAAATTCTGTCTAATTTGTCACCATATCCTCAGCACCTAGTACAAGAATATGGATTTTCTACAATACTTAGCACAAAGGTACTTAATAAATATTTCTTAAATGTGTGAGCAAGCACTTCTTCTTTGTTCCATTATTAATATTTGCTGATACATACAGTTTGTACTGTACAACAATGTTTTAATCAGTGATGGACAGCGTATACAACAACAGTCCCATGAGATGAAAATACTTTATAGTGTACCTTTTTAATGTTTAGATACACAAATATTTACCATTGCCTACAGTATTCAATTCAGCAACATGATGTACAAGTTTGTAGCCTAAGAACAGTAAGCTATATACCATATAGCTCAGGTATGTAGTAGGCTCTACTATATAAGTTTGTGTAATGTAAGTACACTCTGTGCTGCTCATGGAATGACAAAATCACATAACAATGCATTTTTCAGAATGCATTCCTGTTATTAAGTGACACATGACTGTATATATGTATACATACATAGACACACACATGTATGTGTGTGTGTGTGTATATGTGTGTATATTTACTTCTCTCCCTAGATAAGATAGTAGACTCCTGTGGGTAGAGTCTATTTTCCCTTAATATTCAGTAAGTATTTGCCAAGTGTGGATGATGTCCAGAAACATCCAATTCAGAAGCAGTTCAATTCAAAAAACATTTATCTGACACTTAATATATGCAAGATCTATTATCTGTCCTCTAGGGGATGGCTACCCAGCAAGGGAGGCAGACAAATGCACAAGTCATGATAATACTAGGCAAACACTGGAAATGACTGCAAAAGAGGTTGAAAAAAATGAGAGAATAGTTGGAAAGCCAGGGAAGGCAAGATGCATTGTAATATAGGAAGTCTAAAAGCTTAGCCAAAATATTTTTTACCACAAGAAGTGCAGGGAAGTCGACTGGGACACACTCCATAGTTGTTAAGTCTTGAATAAATTAACCTCTCAATAAGTTCATTATAGATAACTTAGAGAACAGGTCAAGATATTAAATGCTTATCCACGTCAAGTCCTTTTGCTTAATTGAAGTGAAATGATATTAGCTAACAATGTATTATTATATAGCGTCTATAGATTTTTTGTAAAGGTTGATAGCTGATGGGATAAAAAGCACATCTCTCAAGGATTAGAAGACCAAGAACCAAAATATCTTTCCAAGTGGCAGTATAAAAGTATTGCCAATTTCACGGGCAGATCATCTTAAAGAAAGCCTTAAAGTCAACCAACCTATTTTAATTTCTTAAATAAAGAAAATAAGCTATATGTTCACTTTTTAAATTTTATTTTTAATTGACTATAATTGTATATATTTCTGGGGTACACATGCTGTCTTGCTATATGTACACATTGTGAAATGATTAAATCGAGTCAGTTAACACATTCATATACTTAATTTTTTGTTGTTGGAATATTTAAAATATACTCTTTTGGCAATTTTGAAATATGTAAAACATTACTATTAATTATAATCACCACCCTGTTATTAACTATAGTCATTGCAACATCTTCCCATCATCTAACTGAAACTTTCTATACTCTGACCAACATCTTCCCTTTCCCCATCCCACTTCCCCAGTCTACAAATTCTTACGGATGTCAAAGACCATGAAAATTTCAAAAACCTTGAGAAAGGAAGATTTTTTTTAACCATCACGGAACTTAAAAGCAGATAAATCTGTAAAAAACAATCATGCCTAGGAAAAGCAATACTTCTCTGAAGTGTTGACTTTTGATGAGGACTGATTAAGAATGCACTTAACTTGTGTAAAAATGTGAAAAGTTGGAAGATTCAGCTGCAGAATGCACATTCAGTAGTGGCTGGAAGGGAATGGTGTGGAAATGGCACATCAGTTCTGGGTGAGAGGCTCAGAAAAGTCTGGATCTAATCCATGCCACAGTATGAAGATGAGAGTTTTCTTTCCTGTGTACAATATAGCCCAACCTTGTATTCATTTTCCCAACATTATCCTTCCAATGCTGACACTGCCCAGTGGTGCAGCCAAGTAGAGACAGATCTAAGTTTGGCTAACCAATGACAAAACCACAGAGGGAATAGCAATAACATCTGGGACATCTAAGGCGTGATACAGCCCATAAATTCAGTGAAGACAGTAAAAACTGTCACATTATATGAAGGGGATGGTCATTGCCACTGGCTTAAAGGAGAGTTTGTCTCTTCTACTTAATATTAACACAAACATGTACATTAATTCAATCTGAAAGCATGATTTTAAATTTTTCAGTACCACAATATATGTATCAACATTGATTGACACACACTAAGTAAGTGGTTTAGAAGTGTCAATAATTTCTGAGAAATGTGTGTGGGACATGAATATGTAATTAATAATGTGTGGGGTTGCTACGGTAACAACAACAACAACAGAAAGATGTTCCTTTGGTAAGCCTGACTGTATGTAATCCTGATTTATATAAAAGAAAGTAGGATTTAGTAATCTCAGTCAAAATCTCTACATATCCCCAATAAAAAGCATAACACATTTTCTCCCAAATATAGCTTCATATGTCAATTTAGGCAATTTAAATATTCACGGCATTTTCAATTCTTGGAAGTGTTGCACTAATAGATTTTTTTGAGGTTGCCATCTTACTATTGATTTCCTTTTTTAAAAAATAGAGGGTTCATTCTTGCAAATTAGAAAATTCCAATTAAGTATTGTCTATAAAAATTTTCTAAGGAGTGAGGATTCCAGGATTTCTAGTTGTAGCCATATTCCAATACCTAACACGTAGCTAACCCTTTGAGAGTACTTCTTCACTTTAGGGATACCTCTCCACTGGGACAGAAGGCCCACAACCAATTCAATCCTTGTTACTTGTGGAACTGAGACTATTCTCTCTACAGCTAGCTTGAGTTTCGGCGTTTATGGAAAAAGCTAGGTTTGGAAAGTAGATCTTATCATTCAACTTCTGCCGAAAATTATTATCTGATCCATACTCTCCAGAGGCTCTCCCATCAAAGGAATGGTTACTTCCTAGACTTTAGAAAGGTTGGGATAAAAAGTGGGGGGAAGGCACTCATTTTTTTTAGACACCCCCATGTGCCAGCACCTTACTTGCTTTCCTTTACATCATCTTCAACACCTGATTCGATTGGTATTTTAATTTCATGCTTCAGAAGAGGAAGCGGAGGCTTAAGAGTTTATATCCCTCTGTCTAGGTCAAAGGTGGTGATTTGAATCCAGGCGATGTTCCTTCTGCAGCACCATTCTTCTCAAATCCTTACATAACTTCAATGAGATGTTTCTCTCTCTCACTGAAATTTTCTATAGTTCACCATGATACGGTCACAAAAGCATCGTGTGAAAAATATCTGAGCATTAAACTAGAAGCAAATGCTATGTTGCTAATCTGGGCAACAAGGTGGTCAAGGCAGAGAGAAACAAGTGCTTGGCTTGGGAGCTGACAAATGCCCTTGGAGCGACAGCTAACACCTCGGAGGAACTCGGTCCAAATGCAGGCTGCCGTCAGGGTATCTGATCAAACCATGAGTTAGAGAAGCGTTTGCTGCCGCCCACAGACATCTGGTTTCATATCACATTTTAAGGCCAAAATTATTTTTTAAGTATCTATTATTTGAAATAATCACACACTCCAATATTGTACATTTAGAAAAGAGTGAGATGTGTAACTGCCCCATTCTGTCCTCGCCCACCACCTCACCCACATACTTTCCAAGATAAAGAGAGTGAATTATTGTCCCTGCTAAAACCTACTTGAGATCCAATCGTAAGTTTGAATCCTTTCCTGGATGGACTTTGAGAGAAAGCATTGACTAATGTACCCGAAGATGGGCAAGATGTCATCAGGAGGAAAATATTTCCGGAACTTTTCTTTAGCCAAAAGAGTCCTGGAGGCCGATGTCTCCACATGGAGAAGCATGGCTAAATCTGAAGATCTCGGAATTTTTTGTTTGTTTTGTTTTTTTCTGGTAGCTGCTGCTAAAAATTAATCAGATTCTTTCTAAAAACGGCAAGTTCATTTTCAACTCAGTGAAGTATGGGATGGCTGGTATTCATCGAGCACTGGTTACATTCCAGGTACTCTGTAGGGTTCTACATGTGTCACCTCATTTCAACCTCAAGATTGCCCTATAACATACCATAAAACCTCCATCCAGAGATGGGGGTGCTGAACTTCAACATGTCTTGTGACTTGCCCAGCTGGCTAACACGTGGCAGAGACAGACTCAAATCCAAATAGCTTAACTCTAGAGTCTTGAAGCACTGCATTATGAGACAAAAAAAATAAAATAAAATTCTAGAAGAAGAATGGAGGCAGAAAAGACAGGGAGGAAAAAACAAATGTAATTCATTCTTCCTTTAGATATCAAGAAACAATTACTAAAGAATAGCATTTATGCTTCACAGCATAGGTGCCAAACTCTATAATGAAAACATCTTGAAAACAAATGGCAATTTGTCACCAATCACTCAATAATCCCTTCTTCTTACTCACTTTTTGGGGATAATAGTCTTTTCTCAAACGTTGAGGCTTCTAACCAATGAACAAGTTCTGGAAGGCATAATTTTGAAGATTTGAGCTTTCCTGAAAAGGTACCAGAAATGATGAAGTAAAATAGAATGTCTCTCTCTTTCTCTCTCTCTATATGTATATAATGCTAATCCTGGGCTCTTTCAGATGGAGTGACCATGTCTTGTATACTTTTGCATCTTCAGCATCCATGGGTGAGCTAAGTGATCAATACTGTCTGGTATATTCTCCATTGAGTCCTCAGAACACAGCACAGCACTTGCCACAGAGCAGATACTCAACAAATATTTGTTGAAGGGATTGATGCACTATTGCATGTTGAATGTATCAACTGTATAGGATAGAATAGACCCATGCAATAAATAGAACAAATCATGGGTTTTCACTTCTATTACACATTGTCACTGTACTGCACATATTTACACCACCTTTGTTTTGATACACAAAAGTAAGAAAGCCAGTTTCAAAACACTTCACAACAAAGAAGAGAAATATAAGAAGTGGAGACACAAGAGAGTTGATGAAAATTCCCAGGAAAAGTAATTTTAAAGATTCAATATAGAAATGATCCCAGGATATCATGGTTTTATTTTCATCAATTGTTTTATTTTGAGAGGAAAAGATTGTTCTTCTAACTTCCAAAATCATAGACCCAACAAAATTAAAAAAACATTTCTTTGTGTGGCTTTGTGACTGTCAGAGAGCAAAAGGGGGAAACGTGATGAATTTTGACAGGGAATAATAATAATAATAAAAATAAAAACTCCTTTATGTATTCTTTAGCTCCTTCTCTAGAAAAAGGCATATATATATAAGAATGTCATAAAATGACAAATACAATGACACTGTAATTTTAAAGGGTGCTAAATGTTAAAAACTTGATAACCATTGTAAAACAGCCTTATAATTAAATTTATATTGAAAATGTCATCACCTCTTATCCATATATTAAATATATAAAATCAATTTTTAAAGTATTCAAAAAATAATTTCACATATATATTTCACCTGATACGCACTGCTGTGCTGTTTTGCTTTTATATTGCATGAAGTATTTCATTTTTCAAGTTAATTTCAAATATTGTTAAACTAAAAACATTAAATTATTTTTGTGTTCATTTGTTAAATGTTCAAACATGGCCACATTAAAACAAACAATTTTGGCTTTCAGCCATCTATTTTTAAATTTTAAGTCATTTTTTTTTTCTAGGTTGCAAAAGTGTATTACCAAATAAACTGACAAAACATCTTAGCAACTAACATAAACGTGCAATTTTAATGCCTTCTAATCACACAAATCAATATGAGATTTTTGTACTTGTACATGACCTTCTTCAAATTATCCCCCCATTTTGGCTGCATCAGAATGAGTGTGGGCTATTTGATAAAAAACCCTAAGTGTGTGAAATAAGAGCCCTCGCTTCTTCTGCCAGACTCCTCTTGACAGAAAGATGATAGAAGCATCACATCCCTGGGAGAGTAAATGCAAACTGACAAGAGATGAGCCTTTAGATGTTGAATATAATCTTGAATTGTGCTTGAAGTGTCTTATTATCTTGTCTTTTGATGTCTGAAGGGGTGGCTCATTGTTAGAAAAAGGAAAACCCTCGCGCATCTTTGCCATCTTTAAAAATTGTTTGGCCTTTAACAACTGCTTTTCCAACTAATGTCCATTTCTCCTGACAATAAATATGGCAGGTCATCAGCAAGTGACAAACAATTTACTTTACATGCCACACTTTTATGGGTTTTGAGAGCTCATGTGGAAGTATTTTAAAAAGCCCGTAGAAATTAGCAGTATTACAAATGTTAAGAGGACTGAGATCTCCGTGCATATACTGATGTGAAGTTACTCATCATGGTTATTTCCTGCTGTTTCTCTCTCTCTCTTTTTTTTAATCTCACTGGTGCTAGATTCAAAATTCAAGTTCTTTATTTATCATTGACTAAAAATAGCCAGGGAAAATGAAAGAGCAACAATCAGTTCTGACAGATTCCATGAAGGAAATGCACGAATACAGATTTCCAATGCACATTGCAATATTCAGAACAGTATATAAACAAATTCCTATTTCTAAGTAGAAGATCAAGATCAACAGTGGGCTTGCTGTATTTTTACCACTTATCTCAGAAACTTCAGCACTTTTTAAATTTCCACAGTCACTTTGAACACCCCTAACCCTTCGTATCTACCATTATTTTGCAGTTTTTGCTTTAACTTAAAAGTTTAATGATGCTTCTGGTCAATAGGATTTCTTAGCAGCTAAATCACAGTCCTGCTAGTTTTCCGTCACCCAGTCAGATTTTGTGAAAGCTTTCAAGATCTTTTCTTAGACCTCCGTCACTCTAAGAATCCATAAGAATTCTCAAAAGGACCATAAACCGTTACAGGGTTCAGGTTATTGTATCATTATAAAAACATATTGATACACTACAGATGACAAGACGTGTAGCTACCAGTCTAGGCTACTGCAACCAACTCAGTGCCATCAGCAATCTCCAGTATGACCAGCTCTTTTCTTTTTTTTGTAAGCAGGCAGCTGTAGACATTAATCCCTTCTAGAGCGTGATGCATAATTTTAAATACTTTTTTGATGAACTTCAGATTCTTATTGGTTTGTCAGGAAATTACTAGGAATACAGAATATCACAGGGGAAGTAAAGATTCCAAACTGGAGCAAAGAAATAGACCGGTCTACTTGAAAATTTGAACAATTTCTTTGGTGAGACTTAAGATCAAAACCTGCCTTAATCTTAAGAATCAGAATAAAATAAGCCAGTTAACACCTAAAACAATGATGTATATTTCCTCCCAAAAGTTTGTGAAAGTTTTCCCATATTATCAAGGTGATCCCTGTTCTGGACACGTACTCATTCATGGATTACAGTACAGTAGATAGAGTTAATTAAATAAATCCCTTGATATGTTAGCTTTATGCAATATTTCTTTCATGCTTTTCCTTTTGCAGATTGGATTTTTCTTTTTTGACACATTTTTATTTTGCAATATTTTGGTAAATTAAGTAGATATATTGAAAAAAAAGTGCCAGTTTTGATAAAGTGCAGTTCACACCCCCCACCCCCCACTCCACACACACACACCCCTTCCGCATCTATACATTTTTAAATACGGGGAAATGTTTTTCCATTTGAATTTTATTCTCCTCTACCCTCAGTTGATTTTGGCAAAAAAAGTCACTCTGTAATAAGAATTTTTCATGCTTTTTAAACAGCTTCAAATGTTTGCATTTTAAAATCATATTAACCCCTCAGTCTCTCTTCTACTTCGACAGTGATGATTCACTCCAAACCATTAATTTGTAAAAATAAATCTTGCCATATCGGTATTAAAAGACAAATTGCCCCATATGTGGCCAACAAGAACTGCAAGAGAAGATTAATTATGCCACACTATTTTAATAATAAATATTTAAAATGTGATTTCTTTAATGTGTACCAATCTCCTACTCTAACTTTATACTGTAACTCTCTCTCTCTCTCTCTTTCTTTCTCTCTCTCTCTCTCTCTCACACACACACACACACACACACACACACACACACACCCGTAAATGTACATTACATTTAGTCTCATAGAATCCTTACAGGAATGTTTAATAAAATTGTGATTGCCAACTATTGAACAAATGCCTTTAACTTAGAAAAAGAAAATGATAAATATTTATTTAAAAATACATGCATATCCCTAAAATAGACTAATATGTAGGTTCCCAATATTTAGACCCCGAGTCTTTCCTAGCTTGGGTACGTTTTGTATGCTTTAAGAATACATATATTTTCTAAGAGTCCAACTGTGCAGATCTGCCACATTATTCTTTACTAAATTAAACTGCACAAACTCTGAGGAATGCTGTTGTTTTCTTTACTTGGTGAATAGCAGCATCAAAGAAGACACTGGGACTTGGATTCTAGCCCAAATATGCTTAAAGCAATACTATAATATAATTGGTTGTCCTTTATTGGTTAACTATTACTTTTGATACATTTATCAGGGAACTATTTTTTAATATACAGAATTACAAGAGAAATACATCTAAATGATGGAAGAATAGCATGAATTAAAAGAAAGCTTATTACTATAAATTATATTTTTTTAAATTTGTGGTGGAGAACATGCATACATATATACTACAAATTTAGCAAGACCATTTGAAGTATCGTATGAATACAGGATAAATTATGGAGAAAAGTAGACCATAGACACACACAAATGCTTTCTGAAGATAACATTACATTTTTTTCACTGTGCATTCATAGTGCCTGAGAAAGAAAAAAATATGGGGAAGCAAAACTAAAGTGTGGAAGTGATAAGAAAATGAGAAAATAGGCATTGTTGTTTTCAAACAGTGTGTCAATATTAGTCTGTAAATATGGATTTCTTGGCTTTCACAAGCTCTTGTCACATTGGGGTTTTTCTTTCTCATTAATAGGATGATATTAAAGTAATACAAGATATTTGGAAAGTACATAAATTCAGAGAAACTGATTATTTTACAGGAAAAGAAGAACTCTAAGAAAATTGCTAATGCCAAAAAAAAGTATGGCAAAATAAACATATTCATTAAATTGTTAAATCGCCTCATGTTGGCAATCATTGATACACTACAAGTGTCCTAAAAATACCTTCATATTCTACCTCATTTTCAGGCTAAACTAGCAGGTTTTAACTTGGATATTTAACATTTTTAATCACCTTAATGAATGCAAGTTTTATTATAGAAACCTATTTTCAAATGGTCCTCAGTACTATAGCAAACCTCTTAAGCACTTAGTTCATGTATAATGATATTATTTAGTTTCTCTAATTATAATCTGATCAGTTTCCTCATATTTTCAAATAGTTTAATGGCAGTGCAATCCCCCAATAATAGTGACTTAGACTGCATTAGTTTTGTTGTTCAGGTAGCTCATTTTTTAATTAAAAAATCACATTCTATTCTTGCCACATATAAGATCTTAAAAACACTTCAAAAGGAAAGACTGAAAGAGAAGTTTGAGCAATGGACTTTCTTTTAAATTCTCAAATAAAGTGTAGACATTCATATAACATACTAGAAATTTTTTAAGGTAGCTTCTAATCATTAAAAAACGTATCAGGAACTATGCATCTTGATTAAGTGGTTTTTAAAAATTATCTTTGAATACTCATAAAACAAAGTAAATTTCCATTTCTCTGAGAATTACAAACTTTCTTTAACTAAAAGAAATCCAGTTTTATTCTTTCTGACCTCTGCATTCACACTAGAAGGTTTAATCCATTTCTAATAGCTCACAATAGTGTCACAAGGTAGAGTAAGAGATGTTTCCATACATGTCTACCCTTGTTCTATATTTTTATCGAATCTAATTTTGGCAATTAGAAGGTGAGAGTGTACATATAAAAGATTAAGAGTCAGGTCAAGATGTTTAATAATCAGATGTCACCAAAAGCCCCCATATTGCCAAAGCCCAAATACTCCTTTATGGATGAATTCTTAATATAAATATTACTTGAGGTTATTACCAAAGAAAAGTCCAGTGTTACTGGATTTAGAAGCTCATTCAGAGTCATAGCATGGTAAGGTCTATGTTCAACTGTAAAATACCATATAAAAAATTAAAATAAATTATGCTCACTTGTTTCTCTCTCAGAGAAACAGACATCTGAAATTTAAAAGGATAAACATTTAAAAAGCAAGACTGAAATGACATGAATAAAAGAAAAGCTGAGTAGAAACACCAGCTAAGTACAGAACCCAGGAAGACAACAAACAAGAAAATTCCAGAGCCAGGTTGGATATTAAAGAGAAACCCATCTGCTGGAGAATGGCAACTGTTACTATGAGCTTTCTCTAGCTACCTCTGCCTTTGGATATTTTTAAAAAATTTATTAACCTGACAGCAGGAAACTTTATACAGATTGCCCCCTGACAGGGTGCCAGTTTGGTATAAACACTTTGCTATCTTTTTCTTTAGCATAAGAAATCAAGAAACATGTTAAGTGGAGCCAGCTGCATATTTGGGCAAATGTGCTTTCTCCTCCGATTGCCTCTGCACTCCCAGGGAAGGCCTGAATAATCAGGAGCAGTCCAATAGCAGAGCTGAGCCCTCTATCCTTCCTCTTCACATCTACTTTCTTTTTAATGTGTGGATGTCTGATGTATTATTAATCCCCAAATATAAACCAGCAAGGTCGTCAATCAAAGAAAGTGCCAGTTCCCTCACAAATTATCTGTTTACTGTCTAATAACAAACAAGGTCCACCAGAAACAGTTCACTTAAATCTCATATTGGAAGTGGGAGAAAAATATATTTGGTCAATTCTTGCAAAGAATAGTGCTAACTATGCCATGAAATCAGTCAATTAAGGACGAAGGCAATCTGCTGAAGGGCTGAGCCTTGGAAGCCCGAATCTGGGATGTACCTCTATTTATTAATTATGACATAAATTAGGCCGTGTCAACTACAAAAACACTAGAATGCCAGGTAAACTTTAAGTCAGAAACATCTAAGACCTTCAAAAGTCTAAAACAGGATCATTTAAAGGGGTGATGGTGTGGAGATTAATCTCATTTCTATCATCTTGCCTTATTTCCAATTGTTTATAGGATCATTTAGCAACAACAACAAAATACAACAGCAAATAAAAGGATAAAAAAGTAAAACCATAGCAGCATTTTACTTGCCAATGTGTTACCATGTAAAGATCCTTGGACATTGTAATACTGAACTTTCTTCTTTAAACCAAGGTCTGACCTGAGCACCTCGGGCATGGCAAAGAAATAAGAAAGGAAGGCACTGGGAAAGTCCCCACGACCCTTCTGTTATATTGTGCACTGTCCTCCATTGAAGTGCCACTTAGACACAGAAATGAACAGCGGCATGAATGAACATGGTGGAAAGTTTGAACATTGATGCCTTTCTATAAAGATTTGTTTTTGTTTCAAGGCTTACACATTCCTGTTATTTAAAGTGGACTTATTGCATTACAATGGTTTTCTTGGGGGGGGCCACTAAACTAAATTTGTCAAAATGTATACAGTCTCTCATTGATTTTTTAAAGAAATTCCCCAGTGCACTATATTTTCTTAAATGTAAGCAATGTATCTAAATGTACATTTTCCCCCTCAAGTAGTCAGATAGCAGCACGACAAGGGCTTGTTTGACTATTAAATCATAACTGATTTTTGACAATACCTTATCAAGCATCCCATTTACTTACACAAATACAGGTTTCTACTGATTTCTTTTAAATAACTGGTGTTGCATAAATCTATTACTAAAATTATTTAGTTGATTTTCAAAAATATGCTGTTTTAATATTTCCCCAGCAAAACACATTTTCTTCAGAGAAAAAGGGTATGAATTTCCAATTAATACAATATAAAAACTTTTTAAGATATAGAAGCACAATACATATTTTAAATAAATATATTTCTCAAGAGAATTTTCCTCGTCACCTCCCAGCTTAATTCCTCTTGGGCTTAAGCCCTATGTACTAATTACTGGCTCCAGTACATTAATCATAATATTATAAGTACCCCAGGTATTGAAACCTTGAGAGAAACGTTTAAATAAAGTAATGATTCTTTTATGAAGGCCTCCACTTAGGCACAGGTATAAGGCAGCACCACCCCGAAGTGCAGTCCCCATAATGCCTAGCAATGACCTCCACGCTGACCTGCAGAGACCACTGTCTCAAGGGGTGACAGACAATTTAGTCCTTTATCCTTTTGTCATTGAAAATGACTCCACTGCCATAAATTCTAATCTAGTCAAACTGGATGGCAATTTGGAAAAAGAAAATCTTATAATGCATGTTTCTGTGAGAAAGATCACAGAAAGAAAAAGAAAAACACAATAGAAAGTATATTCTCTAGCATGGAGGAATCCCTAAGTCAACTTTCAGTACTCTTCCAACAGCTCACAGATAAATGACAGTGAAAATAACCACCCTTACAAGTATTGTTGCATGCAATTTCCTTTAATCTAGAAAAGCACAATATCATAAGGGAAAACCAACCATGAATTTTTTTTATTTCGGATACAATGCTTATAAATGGTGCTGTGGTTACATCCCAGTTCAAGGCTCTGAGCTGTGTGCCCAATGCACATGCAGTGTAGTACAGCTGAGAAGCCAGCCACAGAGACTGACACAGTCACCCAAGGTAGTTGGGACTTAAAGGAAAGCAATTATGAAACTTAATTTGAAACAATAAAAATTTGCCCAGGAGAAATGCTATGACTAAATCATCTTTCAAATCTCAAATATACATAGGAGAAAATATTTAGGGCATGTTTTATGAGATCTCACTTCTTCGGCTGAGAGTGCACGGGAAAACTTTAGTACAAATATTTTTTTCCAGGGATATATATTACTTTTATCCTTTTTGAGGCCATTTTCCTGACCAAATTGTTGATGCTACCATTTGAATTTTAGCATCCAACTTGACTGAATGTGGAACACTGAATTCTTGATGGGCATAACTAAAAGTGAAGCACCACATTGACATGAGTACTATAAATGTCACTAGAGAAACACAGCAACCTCTTTCCTTGGAGATTGTTTGCCAAAGGCCAGTTTTGAGAATGGTTTCCAATATGTACATCACTAGTCACATATTAAATGACTGGCCCTGTGTGGCATCACTCATCTGATCACGAGGCTAAAGCACCGTGAGACACAGCGCTGGATCCTCTGTTAAGCTCCCTACCCCCAACATGCAAGCCTGTTCTTCTCCATACTGTTTCTCATGGCTCAGAGCTTAGCATAATACAGTCATAAACTGAAGAAGGAGATAGTTATCCTACAGGATTTACAAGAATAAATAATGTACCACTTAATGATATCACAGAGAACTACCTAACCACATGTTTCTCAATGAAATGTGGATTCATCTCTCCTAAGTGTACTTTAGTTTCCTTGGCTGTTCCAAGTTAAGCAAAACGTTACTTCTGATGTAATTACTTTATAAAACACAAGGGCCCTTTTCTGAACTTTCTACTTAGGCTGGCATATGGTTTCCGGTTTCTCCTTCTAGTATTCTGAGCTGCTTAGAGCACTGAAACATTCTGCACAGTATGTTTCCCTTTGGATGCTGTTAAGTGCAGAGGTGCAATTTAAGGAGAGGCATAAAAGGCCCAATGGTTCCTGGAATTTCCTTTGTTTATCCATAGAGGGCATCTGTATTAGCCTTTCTCCTGCAGTTTTAGGCTGAAGGTGCCATACTGTGAGAGAAACAGACTTGTCCTCTGGACTGCTAATTTGAATGAGACACAGATGGGAGAACAGGCTTCAAAGAAATCCATTTATTCTGAAATTTCAGGTACAAGGAAAAAAACTGAGCTCCTCTTTCTCCTGTTGTTGGTTAATGTCTCTCCATGAAACTAAATATATCAAGATGCACATAATTTGTCTTAATCTGCCCATTTCATTAGAGAAACATATTTTTCAATAATACAATGTATATATGTATACATACATGAATATATGTATATATGTATATCTATATACTAGATATACTATAAACATACTATATATGCTATATATAAATATACAGGAACAACAGTTTGAGAGAGAGAGTATGTCAGAAATTCATTGTTTAGAGAAAAACATGGATGCTCTCAACTATTCAGGAAAAATGAAAGTTTTTAAAATCAAGTAACGAGTATAATCAAAACTATATGCATAACAAAAAACAACAAAACCTTGAACATATGCATGCCAAATAAAATAATGGTTCCTTAAATTGTGTTGCCAAAGTTGCTAAAAATTCCGGGACAGAATTATTCCGGAAAGTTTTAGTCAGTTATGTAAACTAGAATTCCTAAAGCTAAGTCCTACTAATATTAAAAACTCAGAACATAATAGGCCCTAAAACTAAGGAAACCTTACAAGAACATTGGGGTACTTTTCTTCTGAAGTGGTCTCTATTTGTTTTTTCTCATATCGTCTCTAATTTTTTTCTCAAGTTTTCAAAACTGTTAATCTACTGATTTCTTCTGGATCTAATTGGAACCTGGAAAGTACTCACATTGTGTTTGAAAAGCAGGCTAGAGACCAAAGACAATTACATGAATACAAAAGGAATGTAAGTTATAGGATGTAGATTTTGCTGTGTTTTCTCTTACAAACTTAGAAGTTGAGAATTTCGGTATGAAGGTAGGTCCCTTCTAAAATTCACTCTGATTTTTAAATTAAACTATGATTCCTTAGTAAATGGCACCCCACAAACATTCCACTTAAAATACATTTTCACTGAATTTTTAATTCACATCTATTTGACCTTCTTGGATTTTTTTGAAGCTTTTTTCTCTATACATGCAAATCAGCACGAGGTGGTATGACAGATCTATAGCAATGTTCAATAGTGGGAAATCTAAATAAATGTTGAGAAACCAAATTAATCACCTCACCCCTCTGTCAGTTTACTTGAAAGAAAACTAGTTGGGCTCCAAGCTCAAGCCTAAAAAATGTATTTACTTTTTCTTTAATGCATGCAAAGTTTAGGAACAAATAACATATAAATTGCAGCTATGTTGAACTCAAAATTGATTACTTTTTAGAAGTCAAAGTACTTACGTTGTACACTCAACATCAGAGGGGTTTGAGCATGGCTTTTGCCTACCTGTAATAATTTATGAACTTATCTGACTTCTCTGACTACCCTCCTAAAATGAAATGAGTGTTTTAGTACGTAATTCTTCCTGTATGGATACAAACTTAAGACTAAAACAAAATACTTCTTTAGCGAGAAAATGCTAAAGCCTTAATGCGTGGTTTGGAAAATTCATGTCATGTGGAATTGCTACCTTTCTAAAGAAAGGGTAACATCCCAGAATTTCTTGAAACTGGATTTTACCAATGGAAAATCTGAAAAGCAACGTTTTTCTGCAAGATTCCTCTGATTTTTTATTAAATAAAGATTTAAAATTAGGGATGCACTCCTCTGCTGAAACAAACTGGCCTACAGTTGCCAAACTCTCAAGGCAGCTTTCTCACAAAAGGTTAAAATAAATAAAACCTATATTTTACACTGAATTAATGACTTTCTTAACAAAGTGGGCTGTGCAATTGATGTTGTTTTTCTTTGAAGTTCAGGTGCCTGACTGGTTTTTTTTTTTTAACCTGAGACCCAGCAGTTCCCTACCTGATACGCACATATCGGGTTAGTATATGTACTTATGTATGTGTGTATGCACACGCCCACACACACTTGAAGATAATTAAAAGCAAGTGTTTCAGGAGCAATTGTTCTGCAAACCTAATGTCACTCTGAACCATAAAGCGCTTCTCCAGCAGAGACATCTATCAACATCTATCACTCAGGCACACGCCTCAACAGCCCGCGCCCCTTTCTGATTAGAGATCACAGTTGCTTGAGTTGGCTTACAGAGTGTCATCTGTTTGAATGACAGATGTCTTTGCTGGAGTGGCACTCTGTTTGTTCTTGTTTTGTTTATGAAACAAAGATTCCTGAAAGATCCTGGGCTGCCTCCACTTTCAGTGTGAGGCTATAGGTGCAATACTACAGGGGAGAGGGGTAGGGGAGGACAGCAAAAAACCTGTTTCCTTTCCTCATCACCCTTTTAAAAGAAGAAATATTCCTTCTGATTGTGGTGACAAAATGTTATTTCCTTGAGTAATCCCCGTAGCCACCTTTGTTTACCTGGCGGGGAGCGACTTGTATTGATATTTTTTCAGTTCTCCTCTCCCGTCTTTAGACGACAGATAATAACTCTTTACTCACCTTCCCCTTAACAAAAGGCTGCGAAGCAACCCGAAACCGAGTCGATATTTATTCAATAAATGTTAACCAATTCTCACAATGGAACTGATTCCCTGATTATCATCACCACTTTCTTTTTTTCAAACAATTTCCAGCCTGGGGACTCTAGCAGTATTTGACAAGTCAAAATGGGCAGCGGATAAGTTCCTTGTTGGTAAAAGTTTGGAGGACATCCTCCCAGCCAGCTGGAAGCTGCTTCGGTGGCTCAGCACCTCCAAGACGCTCCTTTTTAGCACTTACGAGAAAATTGAATGAACAACAGAAAAAAAGGAGGGGGCTGGGGGGGCTGGATTGCTCTTCCGGACAACACGGTAGGACTGAAATGAAATACCTAGACAGACTTACCGAAGAGCTTGCTGGGAGTGTCCTCGCTGTCATTTGATTCCACAGGCGCAAGCAGGGGCTCATTCAGCTCGCTGTCTGAAGTAGCAGCCTTGTCCTCACCTCTCAACTCCGCATTCATTTCACTCCGCACTGACAGCAAGGGCTTACTGACTTGTCCAGCTATCATTGGATCCTAGGATGGGCGAAAAGAGTGAAGGGGAGGAAAAAAGTGGCAGCTTTAGAGTGCGTGTCCTCTCTCTCCCTCTCCCTCTCTCTTCCCTCTCTCTCCTCCACACACACACTCTCCCTCTCTCCTCTCTCTCTTATCTCTGGCTGCTCCCGCTGTTATTGCTGGCTGCAGTCAAGTGAAGAGCTATTACAGATCCGATGAGTTCTCCATTACTCCCCACCCTATTAAAGCTCAACTAGCATGTGAGAGATTCAGGAGGCTTCGGAGGAAAAAAAAAGAAAAGAAAAAAAAAAAACTTCTTTGAAAGCAACCTAACCAACACAGCTTTAATTGTGGGATGTGCTTTTGTGTGAATGTTTTTACACCTTGTTCTGTCTTTAATGCAGTAAGAAAAAAGAAAGTGCTGGGCTTGTACTTCAGCAACATACTAAAAAGGAAGAAGCACCCTATGGAGGAACCACAGGCTATTTTAAGAAGCCTTCTCCCCGGGGGAGAAGCAATTAAACCCTATCCCAAGAGCAGAGAAAAGAGATAGGGAGAAAAGAGACCTCAAAACGCTTTCAATGGAATAAAAGATATTTCTTATGTAAATTCAATAAGCACCCTTAGAAGTTGACTTCACTGGTCCCAGATTGGGAACCGAAACTGACCCCAAATCAAAAGAACATTTTCAAGCAAATAATACACAACAAAACATACAAAAATAGGTTTTAAAATTTTTAAAGGAATTGGGAAAAATACTTACAAACTGTGTTCAATAATTCGGATACCTAGAGCATCATACGCCCAGAGCATTAAAGAAAAAGGTAACAAAAATGACCTCCGGAAAAAGCCAAACCTATTCCCCCAATTATTTAGACCTGCTTTATCTTCAGCTCATTTAGGAGAAGAGGGTATTTTAGGATCAGAAGTATTTTCCAAGTGTAGCCTTTTATTCCATTTGCAAACTAAGATGCATATTATTGTTTTGGCACAAATATCGGATGCAGGAGGAAAGGAAAAGCAAGAAGTGCCCTTTTTGCGTGATCTGGGAGCTATTTATTGCCAAGTTCATGCCTAAATGGTTCCTGAGCAAGAAACAGGTGACCAGCACAGGAGCAGGTGGGGCGGCATGCGCCAGTGTCCCATCATTACATTGGTTGCGGTATGCCTGTGGGTTTTTTTTTAATGTATTCATGCCTGAAAAGTGAATTTGATATGACACATGATAATCTATGAAAATGTTAATCAATACAAATAGTTTAAGCTGTCATCAAATGCACTTCTTTAGTCAATACTCATACCACTGAAAACAATGTCACTGTCACCAGGGCTTAATTTGCACAGCACTTAAATATTGGACTCTGTGCATCAATGCACTTCTTCTTCAAATACTGTAGGTAAACACATTTTCTCCCTATTTAAGACTGAAGCACTCAGCACGCATTTAGCTGAGCCGAATCCTCCCTTTTGAATACCTTGATAGGTCCACTGGAGGGCAAAATTAATACTTAATTGAATCTCACAGTCATCAAAATAATCAATACTTTTTTATTATTTATTCTTTACAGTCTGTTGACTGTTTCAAACCTCTGAGGGAATGGTGGAAAGGATTCATGGCTTTGAAACACTGTCATTTAACAAGGTAATTTTCAGTGGGGCATTAGAGGTTGTGAAACATATAATAAAACAAAAATGGTGGCTTATAATAGGAAGAAAGAAAAGAATTATATTTCTGCCATCTAACAAAACAGGATAAATAAAAAAAGCAAGTGCAGAGAGAGAGCGAGAAAGGAGGGGGATGAGGGAGAGAGAAAGACTGGCTTTTGAAGGGTTTTATCATATCAAGAGCAGAGCCGAGCTTTCATAATGCTGACATTTCTCATCCTGACAATCCTAAACAAGTGGAAAGGATGAGATCGCAGATATCATCTTTCATCACATTCCCCAGCTTAAGAACCAACATGACAGCTCCTCTCCCCTTTACACTGTTAATTACTAAATAAAATACTACTCTCTGTCAGCATCAGATTATTGCAGATAGCAACCACAAACATTCCTCCATTGTTTTCACCCCTCTGAAATGGTGATGCCTACCTTAAACTCTTTAGAAAATAAATTAGGCTTGTCTCACCATATTGTAAATATTTGAAACATAATCAATGTAATCAATGTGGTCGATTCACAGTATTGTCAGCCTAAATTTGCTGGTGATAGATTAGTATTTTGTTTACTGGGTCTGGTTGCTGGTTTTTGAAGTGCTTGAAACTTGGGGGAGGGAGAAAAGAAGGCAGAGAGGAAAGGAGACAAACAATTCTCAAAATTTCCCCAAATGTCTGTCTTATATATCCAAGAAAGAATGCTTGTTTGAGTTCTGATTCGGTTCTGGTGGGCAGGGTGGGGTAAGGAAGGCAACAATGCTGGTTGCTTGACCTCATGGTGTTCATAACTACACATGTCACATGATATAAAAAGCTCAGGCTTAAATTCTAGTACTGCACATTCTTTTTACTTTGTAAAAGGTTGAACACTCAATCTCTCTAATCTAAAGGAAGGGGTGTGACTTGTGCCTTTGAGGCACCCGGTCTCTGTCACTGCGCTGCTCATTTGAGCATTCTTAAAGGCAATGTTAATGATGAACTTATGTTAAGAATAGCATTCTTATAATAAACCAAACACGATTATTAATGTGGCAGTGAATATCTGGGTAAACTCAAAGAAAAATATTCTGCCTTACTTTATTTGTGAAGGGTCAAACTGAAGTCCGAATCACACTGAGGAGCTGAAATGCAGTTGCTGAGTTCAAGGGCACTTAAATCTTTAAGATGTTCTGTCTGGCTGATGTGTGCAAAGCATGTGCCGGCAGATGGTATATATTCACTGACCATTAGCTCTTCTTCCTTAAATTACTTTTATGTGCCTCATACATGGCTAGGTTCCCAACTAGAGTGCCTGTCACTGGCTTGAGCTTCGAAAAGTTAGGAGTTTGTCATTCAAGTACTCACTTGATTTTTTTTCATCTTACAAAACATTCCATGATGCAGCTGTAGCCCACATGTATATATATGTGCATGACATGATTAAACAGCAAAACCCCAGTGAGGCAGAGAGTAGACAGCTTTTAATCACAGCTGCAACCACTGGGGGGTCCATTTGAAAACGTGTCACAAACTGTAACCACTGAGTACAGACTTAAAAGTGATGGGGGAGGGCCTCTTTCAAGTAGCACTCAGCTTGGAAGTCGTCCTCTCCCTGCCAAGTGTCATAGCAGTCTGTGAAATCCCTGCTGGAGTGAAGAAAGGATTTTCCAACATGTATTTACATAACTGCTTGCAGAAATGTAAGAGTGTTACAACTTCAACCTGTGCAAGGATCTCTGCAGCAGCAAACAGGAACAGAAATAGCCTGTGCAGGTGAGAAATAAAATAGTTGATGCTGACTTCTTACTTTGAAAATCTGTAATTATTACCACTGCAATGGAAGAAGTTGAGACTTCTCTGCAATTTGTTTACCAGTCCTGAAAGACGAAAGTGATGGGTCCTCAGTGATCTATCACAGAAACAAAGAACAGAGTACCATATGTTCTCACTTATAAGTGAAGCTTGAACAATTATAATAGTATAAGAAAGCGATTGTCAGTAATGGGTAACTGTCAGGGGAGGCAGGTGGGATTGGCAGTTGAGGGAAACTGCTAGGGGAGGGAGGGGCATACCTCATCAACAAGGGTACCTGTATAATCAATGCTGGTATACCTGACCCTGAATTGCACCCCACATCTTTATAATAAAAAAATAAAATAAAATAAAGAAAGTGATGGGTCCAATACGAAGCAGTGTTGAGTATGCACAGAAACAGGACATGGCAGGTGCCAATACAGGATACTCACAAGGGTCTTCAGAGACCCAAGAACCAGATGGTGAAGCAAAAGAGAAGCAGAAGAGGTAATTCTTGTCAGCAAAATTGCAACAAAAATGTCCACTATGTCCTACAATGAAAGGACTGCAATCAATATCAGAACTACACAATGATTATGTGTCTCTTTCAAGCATTGTTAAATAATAAAAATAAGCCCTATTTACTTAGTGCCTTTACCACACAGGATCTTCAGCTGTATCTGAAGTTACCTACACTATGCAAAGTATTAGCCCCATGTTATGGGTATAAGACTGAGGCTTGGAGATGCTAAGTCACTTGCCTCAAAAGCACACAGCTAACTGGTAAAGCTTCATTTTGAACCCCAGCAGATTCATCTAAAAAATCAGCATCTTTTTATAATACATAGTAGGCACTGGGTGAAAAATTCAAGGCTTATGGACTAAGTAACTCATCGGGCATTCCAGAACTTGAATTATGGAGCACAGAGCCAGTGTGGCTATGAAGCGTGCTAAAGCCTGAATAAACAACTCCAGTAGTAGGAATCTGCCAGGGGAGTGGAGACACACCTCATCAACAAGGGTACCTGCATAATGAACATTTGAATACCTAACCCTGAATTGTACCCCACATTTTTAAAATAAAGTAATTAAAAAATTCACTAACCAAACAACAACAACAACAAAAAACAATTCCAGAAGCATGCTGTATGTAGTATCTTCTCCCCTACACAATGTAGGAACAAAATGCTTCTCTGGTTAACACCACTTAGGTGAGATCTGGAGGGCAATATTGTGGTAGATAGTACATCAGATAGTGTTCAATATCAGGCTTGCATCAGCTTCACCTCTAGAGAAATGTGGCAAGCCACTTAACCACTGTTGACCTCGGTTTTCTCATCCGGAAAATGAAAAAGCTGGAGTAGAACAGTATTTCTCAAAGTGCATTCTGCAAAACACTTGTCCCAAAAGATATTCTGTAATGAAAGAGTTCTGCAATTGTACCCTTTTGGAAAACCCAACAAAGAAGACTACCATGAAAGAAGCCCATCTAACTGATTATCCCAGCATTTCCCAAAGTTACCTGACCATAGGAAGTCTTTTCCTTATAACCCTCATATTATTTAATAGATCTAGAACGTGCCAGCTTAGATTATCTACGAATTACAACCCTAGTTTTTAGTGATTCTACAATAAGCCAGAAGACTTCTATAAGTACATATTTGTTCAGTGCTTTTCACATTCTAATAACTTGTACCTAATTAGTATTCCTTAGAGTTCGTTCATGTGTAGTTAGTATACAATGATATATGGTTTAGTATATATTAACCATACGTATGTTCATCATATACTAACTTCTGATATAGTTTCATACAATTTAAAAATAGAAATGTCTCAGTGCATTTCTGTTGTAAAATCTTTATTTGAAGGGTAGATGTAAGACACTGTATTAAGGAGGAGAATTCAACTTGGGTTTTTGTTTTTATTTTTTAAACCAGGCTGCTAAAAATTATACCAGATAAATACAGATATAATTCAACTAAAGACCTTCAATAATTTAACCAACAAAGTTTTTGTAAGTATAATCATTCTCATTTTACAGTTAGAGAAACTAAAGATAGTGAGATCACTAGCTCAACAAAGCAACCGTGCCCAGTGGCAGCCATGCGATGGAAATACCCACACTTCTGTACGCTGAGCTTGAACTAAGTCCAGCATATTTTTATGTACATACAAACCAACTATAAAACAGGCCATCAGAATAGCTTTGAGGAAAATGTAAATAAGATGGACAGGCTTCAAAAATCCAGGGAAACAATTTATTTGGTTGTGTAGCACCAGAGTATGGTAAAGTTATACCCAACAGACTTATTTCTAGAATTTAAAAGAAAAATTGTCTTTGTTATAAAGACACAATGTATTAGATTTTTCTTCCTTAAAGTGCCACATTTCAACTTTAAAAAAGTGAGAGACAAATTACTACAGCTGATTTAAGATGCAAACATAACATTATATTTTATGTTTAATCTTCTGTCACTGAGAAGAAGTCAAAATTAAAAGAATTAAGAGGAAGAAACTAGTCCTTGGTGGGTCTGGGGAAAAGAAAACCTTGAGTGTAAATGTAGTTATCTTAGTCGTGAAGAAAAACAAATTTTTCTTTCTCTTACCAATTACCAAATATCATTAATTAGTTGAGTTCTTGATACATTTAATGTACTTAAAGAGTATTTTCTCCTATGAGTTATAACACATGTCTAATTTTTTATTATTCAATATTTTTCCTGTTTTCAATAATTTTTAGAAGACTTTCTACTTGACTTTCTGATGTAGGACCATATTTTATTTTTATAAGTGTTTTTATATTGATGTAAGTATATATTTTTATAGCAAATTTTTAAAATTTGGGAAAATTAAAGAAGGACACTAGAAGCACTATAAAGTCACCCATAACTGATTATTTTAAACGTCACTTTTTGCACTGCAAACAAAAATTATTTTGCGAGAAGCAGAAATATCCAACAGACATAAATTTGTATTTTAATGCACTTAATTACAAAGCTTAAACATACATGCTTTTGATTGCCCCACAGTTGATTTTTCGCAGAAAAATGTTGATTTAAACCTGGACTTCCTTCCCCAGCCCAACATTCCCAACTGCTATCTCTTTCCCCTCTGTCTGTCCACTATAGAGCTCATCTGTTAAAGGTTATTTAATCCTATCCTGAAATAAATTAGATGAGTATTCTCTGAAAATCAAGCCGGGCATTCAAAATTCCAAATGAATGCTGCGTTTAGATAATAAAGTACTAAAGGGACTACGGGGACCTCATGGCTGTTTCTCAATTTAGCATGAGTTACTAGCAGGACCATGAGTGAATCGATGTTTCTTCCATTTTCTTACCAATATGGCTTTCTATATCTCATGGAGGATACTGTGAGACTCAAGTGAGGTAATGCACAGATAATGTACATGAACATGTTTTGAAAGACAGAAAGTATTACAGAGATAGACTATTTTCTATAATACTACTTTCCGAACCCTTCTACACAGCTGGTGGGAATGCAGACTAGTGCAACCTCTTTGAAGACAGTGTGGCGGTTTCTGAAAGAACTAGAAATTGACCTTTCATATGATCCAGCAATCCCTCTACTGGGAATATATCCGGAGGAACTCAAATCTTTCTACAAAAAAGATACCTGCACATGTATGTTTGTTGCAGCTCTATTCACAATAGCAAAAACATGGAACCAACCATGTTGCTTGTCGAAGCTGGACTAGATTTAAAAAAATGTGGCACATATACACAATGGAATATTGTGCAACCATAAGGAAAGAAAGACAAACGTATGGACTTCACAGCAACTTCGATGCATTTAGAGTTGATCATACTCAGTGATCTATCACAGAAACAAAGAACAGAGTACCATATGTTCTCACTCATAAGCAGACCTTGAACAATTATAACACTATAAGAAAGCGATTGGCAGTAATGGGAAACTGTTGGGCAGGGGGATGCGATTGGCAGTTGAGGGAAACTGTTAGGAGAGAGAGGGACATACCTCATCAACAAGGGTACCTGCATAATCAACGTTTGTATACCTAACCCTGAATTGTATCCCACATCTTTATAATTTAAAAAAAGAGAGAAAAAAAATTACTACTTTCCACATTTAAGCATCTAACTGACTGTGGGATACTTTTCACGCCAACAGTTTGGAGCAGGAGTCACTAAACTATTGAAGTTGAAGAAGATTTAAATAGATGGTATAGTGGATGCTGTGATGATCCTCCCTATAAGACCAAGTCACTCATTTCCAGGAATGTTGGCCCTCAATGCCTCACAGTGAAGGAATTCTTTCTCAGAATTGCCCTTGTCTGAAGGGAGCTGCCTCTCCCCAAGGTCATGATCTTTCTTCAGGGGACAGCCTGAATTTGGCCTTATAACCTGCAAAGCCTAAAATATTTGCTATCTGCCCCTTCTCAGGAAAAAAAAAAAAAAGCAGATCCCTGAGTCCCACCTTGAATTCAATCATTTGCCTTAATAAATATTCATGTTCCATGGTTAACATCTAATCAGAAAGGTTACATCTCAGGCGTGGTCACTGCAAACTCTGCAGCTATCTCACCTATGTTCACTGTCTACCACTCCCTCATCCTACATTTAGTTGTTTAGTATAATTTATATTATTTGGGGTATAATTAATTGGTCAGCATTAATGGAGGTTAGAAATGGATTCTCATTTGGTTAACATTAGTCATATTCAAAATATGTGTATTGGTTAAAATATTTTGAAGACACTTCCTATCCTTACACAGAAAGCAGAGAATATTAAGGATCGAGTGCATCTTAATGCCTATGCCCTTGGGGACTGGGTACCTATGGTATGATCCCCGAACTGTTCCCTGTCCAGCCTTTAGGTCTGAGAGTGTTAGGTGCCTGATGTTGACTGTGAGCGAAACAGATCTTGATTCTGGAACCTTGCCATATCTATCCTAATGAAGCTTTCATGCAAGGTATGCTGGATTCATCTAAAATGACAGAGAACTATGACTCCACCAAGCTTACAGAAAGCTCAAATAAACTATTTGGGAATGGTTGATAGTAAAAATGTTTAATAAATATTTGAATGTATGGCAACTCTTGGTCTGACAGCTCATTTTCGTAATAACAAGATAGCAAGGTTTTGAGGCTATAACAAACCCTCAACCACCTCTAACCATTACTACCATTATTTACCAAAAAGAACCTAATAGTTGTACATAAATATTTTTGTTTAGGCCACCTGCAATACAACCCACTGTATTGGAGGATAATCCCCAGTTTGAGGAACACTATATTAGAGGCAGGTAAAGTTATTACACAGTGAAATGGGGTCTGGAGCTTCTGTTCAGAGGATGCCCTGGTCAAAATACACTATTTGCCACTTTCACCAATCTTCACACTTTATTGAGGGAATATTTGGTTGAGGTGAATGTCTAGAATCATCTTGAAAGTAAAAAAATAAAACAGATATTATGTGATTTCCTTTGGTATCAGAGGATGCTATTTAATTTACCAACAGGAATGCACATATGGGCACAGTTTAAGAACCTCTTGTCTTTTTGCTGAAGCTCACATGAGTGTGCAATTTTCTTCTCCTCTGTCAGTATCCACCTAGGGTCTCTATCCTTCTTTAAGTCTTACCATGAGTGCCATGTCCTCTTAACTATGCTTTTTCTATAGAGGCTACTCCAATGAAAGACGAAAACAGACACATTTAAACACATGCAAAAAAATAAGTCAAATAGCTCATCAGTGCAAACCTGTAGATGGAAATCGCAACATCGCAATCAACCAGGGTTCTGCCAGTTTTGAACTCCTACAAAACCTCTAATACCCAGTTGGACACCCTCATCTGGCTCCTTACCTTGAACCTATACAGCTCCTTTGCCCTCAGGAGGTTAAAGTAACTACATGGACAATGCTTCATATATACTTATCTGGGAAGAAAGGGAGACACTGGTATTGACAACCTAATAGCACCATCAATTCAATTTCTGCTGCCTTTGTGGAAAAGCATCAATAAGAGTTCAATCCAGGCTCATCTAGGTCTGGTCTTTTGGTAATGGGGTTATACAGCAGTATTGACATTGCATACACATACCCTATATTCAGACATTCTTCATAATCTGATGGCTTCAAACGGGTATCAGGACTTAATCAGAAGACAACTCAGATTAAAGCGAATTTACATTGAGTGATTAGAATGTACAGTTGCTGAAGAGTTACAAAGAGAGGACATCCCATCTCTGTCCTAAATAGAGCTTATTTCTAATGCCTTAAAAATTCTAGCAGAGGTACTTAATTAACATGTGTGTATAAGTATGCTGTGCGTGTGTGTGTATCTCAATATTTGTAACCCTTTGCAAAAGTTGAAATAAACAGTTGGTTTCCAGAATTGAAAAACTTGGTCTGTAATTACTGGGCTTTTAAACTGAGTTCTGAGAAGCCCTAAGGTTTTTAGAGCAGTGCCTCCAGAGTCTCAAAGGGAGGCAGGGGAAGACCTAAGTGTCTACTCCCAGCTGTCAAAACCTTATTGGCTCCTCTCATCTATTTTACACGGAGTTTTCAATACACTCAAAGATTTTCACAGGTCTGCTTATCTTGCATGTTGGCATTGCATCACAGATGCAATAAAATCATGACAATTTTTCTATTGGTTAATTATTTGCTTTTTCAAATAATTGAAGTGTTTTTCAAAACACTTGATCACTTATAGTTGAGACATTTAAGTCCTTGGTAGGCAGGCATGTCTCAGAACTCCCAATACTGGGCACTATGTCTGCTACAAAATAAGGTCTAGACAAATGAGTTTTGATCGAATGATTGATTGATAGGAAGGAAGGAAGGAAGGAAGGAAGGAAGGAAGGAAGGAAGGAAGGAAGGAAGGAAGAAAAAAAGGAGGAAGGAAAGAAGGAAGGAAGACAGGGAGAGAAGGAGGGAGGGAAGGAGGAGGAAAGTTGGGAGGGAGATAGTTTAAGGGTAAAGATTATTTTTGGTTGATATTTTTAATATTTTAACATACATTTACTCGTGTCTGAAATTATATAACACGAAGCTAAGGCCTCATCTGGCTAGCTTACTGGCTCATGGTTCCATGTATGCAAAAACACTGGCCTATATTCTGCTTCCAGAAATGAAAGTGAGTTCAGCACTTGTTACTTTGTTTTAGCACAGGATAAAATGGAAGCATGACATAGCACACTGGAAAGGAGAAGGAGAGTCTTATTTTCTCCTAGGACTGAAGTTGAACAGGGGAAGACCTACTACCAAACTAGTTCAGGGGATTAGCTCAACACAGAGAAGGCGGAGAGTTGAATGAGAGTAGGGTCTGAGCCCTTCAGGGCTCTGACCAGCTCCTTGTTCAGACTGGAAGAAACACCATCTCACCAAGAAGAGCCTGACACTGCCATTACACGGCCTGCTGTCCTCTGAGAATCCTCATGGGCATTCAGGAGCAGTATTATCAAACACACACAGCATATCAGCAGTATGATTTTACCTCAAATGTTCTAATTGTTTGATTTTTCTTAGAAGAAAATGTGTATTTACAAAAATATGATATTAAACATGTGCATACATCTAATGCTTTTCTGCTCTGATGACAAAGTTGAAAAAAAAAACTTTTACTTCCAAAAATAAACGGTTCTGTATAGTTTCAGATTTCCATAAATAAATACAAAAATCCATCCTGCCCCCTGCTGACAGACTACTATTTCTAAAAATCCAGTTCAAAACTTGTCTGTGTGCACAGTACCTTCTGAGCTGAGCCCAAACTCATGACTACCACGCCAGGTCCTCCACATTTAACCCTGGTCTAGCTTTTCTCGAATTGTGACATATGACTCAGCACTGCATCACCATAGAACATGCTGTTCATATTATAATGACTGTAAAATTGCTAAGACAATGTTCTGGCATGTGGCAATAAATTACCCAGAGGCTTCCTGGTCTAACTTCACACAGACTCTCTTTGGCTCATAGCAGACTGTCTGTTGCCAGCCTCACTCGAGACCTTGCACATCTTCACAGCCCAGGTCAAAGGCGCCAGGGTAAGCATCTGGGCACTGGAGCCCGAGAGCCTGTGTTCAGGCCTGGGTTCACCTTCTGCTCACCGAAAGGCACAACTCTCTGAGCTTCCATTTCCCTGATAGGAACATGGGGTATAAGAATATCATATGCCTCGTGGGATAGGTTTGCAGATTAAATACATCATTCACAAATTGCACTTGAACAGACCAACTGCATCATAATAATAAGGGATTTCTACCTTGCCTGCCTCATGCTCTGTGTCTGTGACCCTTCCCACAAGGTGTGAATTTTGTGTATTTTACTATGGAGAAGCTCCTTAGCCTTCATCCAATTTTAAGGCAACCCGTGAACTACCTCCCTCTCTGCTCACCCACACACCCCACAAAAGATGAATCAATAAATAAACACTGCTACCGAGACAGGGCCTGTCTTTTTATCCTCCTACTCCAAATATCAAGATAGTGCTTGGCACATAATAAGCCCTCACTAAATATCTGTTGGCTATATTTGAAAAATAACAAGAAATGATAACTATAAAAGATGGAAGAAAGTTTAAAAAGAAGGTTAGGTTTTTAAAAATCTAAATTACTTTGAGAAGGAATTTGCTCTATAAATCCTGACGCCTTATGATTTTAAGTAATAAGTAACCGTCAGGGGGCTATAAATTCTGTAGAATTTTATCTCTGAATTAAAACAGCACCCAGCTTTTAATTTTTTAAGGTTTACATTTCTACGTTCTCTGAAGAAGCCATTCTACTTCTGTTCAAAAGGCCATTGCCTAATTGATTTCATCGATATGGGGTTTCCTTCCTTCTATTCCCAACTGCAGTGGCACCCGCTAGGACACTGTTAATGTGGGTGGCTCCGATGGTATTTCTGTCCTTCCTGGCAGTTTGGGCAGCTCCCTCTTGGCCAACACTGGCTCCTGTGGGGCTTTCCTCTTGTTCTTGGGTCTGTACATGGCTGCGCCCAGCGCCAGCTGCTCCCTTCCTCGGTCTGCTGTAATCCACTCTCCTTTAATATTCCAAGGGTGACCCTTGACTGTCCTTTGAATGCCGCTCCAATTCAAAAGGCTTCTGAGCTTTTAAGAGGAGCAGAGATAACATAATTCCAAGGAGATGGGGGTAGGGAGGGAGAGAGGAAGTGATGGGAAAGATTAGCTAAATCTTCTCATTCCTGGGGATTTGGCCACTCACAAAAACATGAACTGGGAGAGTTTTTTTTAATGGGTTCTCTCCCACTTCATCAGTTGTCTTTTTTAACCCCTATTAGAAATATTTTGCAGATTTGTTTCCAACCCAAACCATAAACAGAGACTTAAGTAAATATTTCTTTATGTCTCTAGCCTTTGAAATCGAGGGCAATTTTAAAACAAGGCCAGCTTTTATTAATATTTACTTACGTCCCCTTTAGTTTGCATGAATTGGAGATGGCTCTGAATAAGGGACTACTTAAGGCAAAACTGATGCAACGCAACAAATATTTATAGACAGTTTGTGGTGTACAGGATGTTGTGCTAGGAACAATGGGGAATGTAAAGATCAAAAAACATTTGCTACCACCAAAAATTTCAACATCTAGTCGACATCAGTAAAGGAAAGAGAGTAGTTGTAGTCAGCATCTTCCATGTGCCTAACTCTTCTCTCTTTTGTGGTTATAACATTTTCTTGGCACTCTGATCTTTTTCTGTAAAATGCCGATGAGATATGTTCTAAGCATGTGGATTAGGCCTCTGCACACACAAACACAACACCTTCTCTTTGAAGCATTGTTCTGACCTCATAATGGTTGCTAATGAATAAACACGTTGCTCCACCCACTGAGTTTTCCCTGGGTTTTCTAGGCTTCATTTCTCATTTTAGGGAGATAATTAGCAGTTGGTGACCCACCTTGCCATACTCGGAAACTCACACACTGAAACAAAGTATCCATACAGCCATCCTGGGTTGCTGGCAGTCAAAAATTGCAAGATGACTATCTGTGTTGCTGCTGTTGTCACTATTTGTAAAGAATCACGGGCTTAATATCCTCAAGCATGGTACTGTAACAAGAATGGCTAATGTGTTGGCAAGAGGAAAAAAGATCTGTTTTAATGAACTAGTAAGGCACACTCACAAAACCATGTAAAAACAGATAAGCTGAAGTCTTTATAAACAATTGACTCTGTTAAGTAGATTTGGAAGGCTCCATCTTTCCCATTCCCACCCATTGCCATTAATTTGCTTAGAAGTATGCTTTTTAGATTGGAGAAAGACACTTCAAAACCAATGCCGTAGAATTGTTCCAAACCCAAATATGTAAGTGGGGTCTGTCCCAATGACACTAATGTACCAGTGCCCATAAGAAGGCTCAATCCTCCATGGTGGGAATTTAGTCTCATTAAACAATCAATCCTCTTCCATGCTGCTCTATTGAGCTTCTGCATTATATCACCACATGCACATGAATTTTGCCTGAAAAGTTTTTTTTGTTTCCTGCACAAAACAAATGAGAAGTGAAATATTGCTGGGTGAATTCTCCTACTTCCTCACATACTTCTAGTTAAAGACCCATGGGTTTCCCTCCCTCCAGGGCCACTCATAGGTAGTTCCCACTGGAATGCTCTGTGAGATTTATGCTCTGTCTGCAAGGCTTGCCCTTGGCTTTTGGCTCTTGAGGGGCCACTTATGGGGACTCATATTCTTACTATGTCAAGCCAAACTCAAATCAAACCTGCAGGTTCTTAGTTTTAAAAAATTAGCAGGAAATCATCTTTTGGATTAAAATAAGAAGAAAATAAATTCCAATCAGCATTAAGACACACTAGGAAACAATGTCCTAACTTTTGATATAAAAATAGTCAATTACAACAGATTTTTAAACATTGGATATGTTTTTAAAATTTAGTAGAAAACGGGTCGATCTGTCGCTGAACCAGGATTACTGGAATTTTTTTTCTCTTCATTTAATTTTGACATTGATAGTGTTTTCAATGATATTTATTCATTTATCCAGCAAGTGTGTATTGAGTGAGTACTATACGCCATCTACTCTTCTGTGTGATGGGAACACATCATTGAATAAGACAGATCAAGTCCAGGGCCCTCCTGCAGCTAAAACTACAGTGGGGAAACAGCAAAAGCCAAATAAAACAATTAAGTAAATACAATGTTGGGTAGTGACGAGTATTATGAACAAAAATAAAGTGAGGTATGGGGTGGTGCAGAAGGGTGTGGGTATATAACTTACATTCGGTGATCCGAGAAGTCTCACAGATAAGGGGCACAGGCAGAAACCATAGTGAGGGGAAGGGCATAGGAGCACCACAAAGGATGTGGAGAAGGCCCTGCACTGGGGGCCTGTTTAGTACCCTCTGGGAGCAGGAGACTGGGGGTGCTGAGGAGAGAGTGGGCATGGGCTCTAGAGAAGTGGCCAATGGCAAGATCAAGTGGGGCCTTCTGAGCCATTGTGAAAATGTGGAATTTAGTTCCAAGCATGAGAGAAAATCACTAGAGGGTTTTGAGCAAAGCATGACAAAATCTGACTTGCCTTTCAAAAGACTGTTTTGCAGGAAGGCAAAAGTGGAAACATGGAGAGAGAAGCTTGGTATTTTGGGTATAGATAATTTTTAACTAAAAGGAAAAGATTACAAAGGGACCATTCAAAAGATGTTCTTATAGAACCAGGAAAAATTGTAATAACTCAAATCTTACAAAAACTCAAACTTAGGCCATGCTTTTTCTTTTTTTTTCTTTCTTTTTTTCTCTTTCTCTTACCCCAACAGACTTTATATCAACAGAGTATCTTTTGAGAATTAAATGAACCATCTCTCATCTTTAGCTACCTTTGCAGAACCAACACTGGCTGCTTGTCGTCCTTAATTGGATTATTGCCGCAATCGCCCTGGGCACATGCGGCCAGGTGAGAAAGGGAGCGAATCCCTAACATCACCGAAGTTCACTCTTCTTGATGCTTGACTAGCTCCCAGTACAATCTTAAAGAGATTACTTTACCTTTTTTGAATACACCTGATCTTTGAACAATAAGGATGTGAACTGTGAGCGTTCACTTACATGTGGATTTTTTTCTGCCTCTACCACCTCTGAAACAGCAGAACCAAATCCTCCTCTTCCTCCTTGGCCTACTCAATGAGAAGATGATGAGGATGAAGACCTTTATGATGATCCACTCTGCTTAATAAATAGGAAATACCTTTTCTCTTTCTAATAATTTTCTTAATAACATTTCCTTCTCTATACTTTGATCTATTATAAGAATATAGTATGTTTTGGGTAAGGTTTCTAGTCAACAGTATATTATTTATAGTTAAGTTCTGGGGGAGTAAAAATTTATACACAAATTTTCTATTACCTGGGAGTCTGTATCCATAACCTCTGCATTGTTCAAGAAACAACTGCATTGACTTCAGCTAAAATAATATTTGCCACTTCCCAGTAGGGCTTAAGAATCATGCACAGTCAGGAAATGAATATCACCTGCAAGACACTCCAGGCATAAAGACCCTTTGCCACAGTCTGGGCATTGTTCTGGGAGGGGCTTTTGCTGGACCTTTCCAAGCATGTCTTTTCTTCAACATTTGGTCATTGGCATTCTGGGCTTTTTGACCTAGTCCCACGTGATAAAAATCCCCTTTTCCACTGTCAATGATTTGTATTGACCTCAGTTTAGAGACTGATGCTTTTAAGAGCCCTTGTCCTAATGCAGCTCTTAGCACCATGGTGACATGGGCAAGGAGCATGTGCTTTTTAAGCCTCAACTTCAATTTTCCCCATTTATTTGGAGCCACTCAAACCGGCAGTGGGTAGTGCTGCAAAGGTTCTATATTCTATATGATTCAGGGCAGTGCTTGGTCTTGTCTCCACAATTTCTATGTGTGAACCTCAAGTCCTGTGGATCAGAACCACCAAGGTGTAAGAGGTTAAATATAGATTTTTGGACCCTTCCTCGAACCTGTTAAATCAGAATCAGAGCGGGCGGGACTCAGAAACCTATACTCTTAACAAGTTCTTCAGAAAATTTTTATGAACATTAAAGAAGGGGAACTCCTATTGTAAAATATAGTCTGAGGAATCAGAAGGGTTATCAAGTTTTCTCAGCATTTCCAAAAAAAAAGCATGCCAAAGCAATACACAGATTTATAATAACTTTTAAATAAAAGAAAATCTTTTACAACTTCCTCTTATTCTGTCCTCTGAGTTATAAAATTTGGAGTCTTGAACTATTTATTTCACATTCTTTATATTTCAGACTTTATCGTTTATCCTTTTAAAATTACTCTTCAATTTGACAGTCATATTACACTTTAAGCTCTATTTTTTTTTCATCCAAGTCTGCCTTGAGTTTTAGTTTAGAACTATGGAACTCACAGAAATTTATGAAAATATATATAGAGAGAGTAGGTCTATAGACAATCTTTGTTTTCTTAATGTTTTTGGAATCACATTGCACATACATGTCAGTATCCTGCTTTTGTAATTTACCTTTTCATTCACTAAACATTTATTAAGGACCTAACATGTGCTCCCAGCTAGGTCCTGGAGTTACAATGGGAAGCCAGCTAGGCACTATATTTGCCCCATAGTCATTATTATATTATTATTTTATAACCATGTTCTCAAATTTATTACTATCCAAAATTGTGATTTCAAACAATTGCAAAACATTTGGTTGATGGATGTGCCATGATGTACTTAAAGCTTTTCTGACCACAGAGTATTCTGGATGGTGGCCTGTGAAATGAGGTATGTGTACACTAGGGGATGTTGCAAGACAATGCATTGAGGTGCAGCAAGAAAGTACTAGAAATGGTACTTTTATTTCAATTTTTGCAATTCTATTGTGTGCATGTTTTTAGTGGCAAAAATGTATGGTTTAAAAATAAGTGTAAATTAATAAATATACATACATAAAAAGCACATGGCAATGATTATTTTCATTGATAAGACTTAGTTAACAAAAAGCCATGCAATCTTTTGATTTAAGATGTGTTCAATTATTCACACAAAAATAAAATTTTGACAGTTTTAAATACATTCTCAGGAGTGAAATTACAGGTTAAAGGAATGTGGACCATTGCCAAATTGCTTTCAAGATCAGGTAGTGGAAAATTTATGTTCTCAGTGTATGAGAAATCCTCTCTTTTGTATTATATTTAAATTTTTCTCACTTATTGGGTGGAAAGTGGCATTTTATTAATGTTTTAATTTGCATCTCATACCAAGGTTAAATTTTCAAGTTTATTAGCTAATTAAGTTTCCTCTTTTTAAAGTTACTTACATCCTTTGTCTGCCTTTCCATGGGGGTCTAAGTATTTTTCTCATTGAACTTTGTAAAGATGTATATGAGTAATAATTATAAAAATATATTAGTTGACATTTATTGTGTTGAGCACTGGAGTGTGCTGATAATACACATTCTATTTCTAAACTTCTCAACAACCAAGAGTAGTATTATTTTCCACATTTTATTGATGATGAAATTGAGATTCATGACATTAAATAAAATGTAATTTGGCAGAGTCTTTCTGATTCCAAACTGTATGTATCCCAAATATTTTTTTCTAGAATTTATTTCCCTTCAGTTTTTATTAATGTTGGTTTTTAAAAAAATATTTAAAATTTTTTTATTCAGTCTTATTTAAGCTTTGCTTTATTTTATTGTTTTTATGATAATAAATCACTTATCGATCCATGAAAAGACATATTCATGCCATTTTTAAGTTCTGTTATTCATTTTATTTATTTATTTATTTGAGTTAGAGTCGCACTCCGCTGCCCAGGTTGGGGTACAGTGGCAAGCTCATGGCCACCTCAATGTCGACCCACTGGGCTCAGGCAATCCTTTAGCCTCAACCTTCCAAGTAGCGGAAACTACAGGCCTGTGCTACCAAGCCCAGCTAATTTTTTGATTTCTTGTAGAGAAGAGGTCTCACCAAATTGCCCAGGCTGTTCTCGAACCTGTGGGCTCAGGTAATCCCCCCACTTTGGCCTCCCAAAGTTGGAATTACAGGCTTGAGTCACTGCACCTGGCTTATTTTATTTTTAAAGTAATTCTATAATCTGTGTGGAATTCATATGGATGTATAACATTAACTACAAATCTGACATTTTCCCAAACAGTCCAATTTTAGAGCATAATTAGTTGTATGATCCATTAATATATAATGCTTTCTTTTTCTTTTTAATCATAGACTAAATTATAATGAAATTTCATTTTTGTTTTTGAAGCATATGTATGTGTAATAATGTATAATGCCATATATATGCTAAGTATGTATGTGGACATATATTATAATATATTATATATACACATCATATTCATAATATTTATTTAATTAGAAATATAATATTTTGCATATTGTATTTTCAAATACCATTTATAAACAAAAAGTATACTAGAATATTATATATAATGTAGTATGCATAATATGCTATATGTGTTATGTAATATATATTATTGGGGAAAAATACTCTTTATATTCTCTTCTTCCTTTTCAAAAACTTTTTAGATATACTCAGCTCTTTATGTTCCAGATGAACTTTATTTATTTATTTTTTGTGTTGGAGTCTCACTCTGTCACCCAGGTTGAAGTGCAGTGGCATGCTCACAGCCACCACAGCCTAGACCTGCTTGGCTCAGGCAATCCTTCCACCTCAGTCTTCTAAGAAGCAAGAACTACAGGTGTGAGCTACCACGCCCAGCTAATTTGTTGATTTATTGTAGAGGCGATGTCTCACCATGTTGCCCAGACTGGTATTGAACCCGTGGGCTCAGGCAATACTCTCGCCTCGGTCTCCAAAAGTGCTGGGATTATAGGACTGTTCCAGATGAACTTTAGAATCATTTTGTCAAATTCTAAAATAAGAGTGGCAGGGTAAGGGAAATAAATGTCATCTTTATAATACTCAGTAGCATTATCAAGACTTGCTTCTCTTCATTTATTTAAATGTTTTATTATTATCAGTAAGATGTGGTAATTTCTTTTATATGTACTACAGGTATTTTTGTTTTAAAAAAACTTCAAATATTTATGTTTTGTTTCTATTGTAAATGAAATTAATTTCTCTTTCTATAATCAGGCTATATATTGGTTATTGCTTTTATATAGAAAAGCTATGGAGTTTTCTGTTGTTTCTATTAGGACTGTACATATATATTCATACTTTTATTAAATAAAAATACATGTCCCCATTTTCTATTCATGACTGTTTCATATCTTATAGCACTTAAGCAAAATAGATAATAGTGATGTGACACATTTTTGTCTTAGCCGTGATTTTTAACTGGAATACTTTTGGTATTTCACTTAAGTAAGACATTTCTAGGATCTTTGGTATTGGTTTAAAAGATCTGAAATTAACAACCTAATATCACACCTCAAAGAGCTAGAAAAACAAGAACAAACCAAAGCCAAAGCCAAAGCCAGTGGAAGAAAAGAAATACAAAGATCAGAGCAGAACTAAACGAGTTGAGACCCCTCCAAAAAAAAGCAAAAAAGATAGCACAAAGGATCAATGAAATGAAAAATTAGGTCTTTGAAAGGATAAAAAAATGGACAGACCACTAGTTAACTACAAAAGATCATCAGAGACTACTTTGTACACCTCTGTGCACACAAATTAGAAAACTTAGAGGAAACGGAAAAATTCCTAGAAACATGCAACATCCCAAGACTGAACCAGGAAGAAATAGAAGTTCTAAACAGACCAATAGTGAGTAATACAATTAAATTTATAATTTGAAAAATCTTCCAGCCAAAAAAAAAAAAAGCCCAGAACCAAAGGCATTCACAGCCAAATTTTGCCAGACAAAGAAAGAAAAGCAGGTACCAATCTTATTGAAACTATTCTAAAATATCATGGAGGAGGGATTCCTCCCCAATTAACAAATCCAGAGTTACTCTGATACTAAAATCAAGCAAGAAAACAACCAAAAAAGAAAGTTACAGGCAAATATCCCCAATGAACTCGATAAAAATTGTCTACAAAATTCTAGCAAGCTGAATCTAAAAGCTCATCATAAAGATAATTCATCACAATCAAGAGAGCTTTATTCTAGGGATGCAAGGATAGTTTGACATACATAGATCAATAAAGTAATTCACCACACAAACAAAACTAAGAACAAAAACTGTATAGTCATCTCAATACATGTAGAAAAAATATTTGATAAAATCCAGAAATTATTCATGGTAAAAACCCTCAACAACCAGGCCTTGAAGTAACATACCTCAAAATAATAAGAGCCATATATGACAAAACCACAGCCAACATCATATGAATAGGAACAGCTGAAAGCATTTACCCTAAGAAGTGGATCAAGACAAGGATGTCCACTGTCACCACTCCTATTCAACATGTGCTGGAAGTCCTAGTCAGAGCAATCTGGCAAGAGAAAGAAATAAAAGGCATCCTAATTGGAAAAGAGGAATTAAAATTATCTCTGTTCATTGATGACATGATCTAGAAAACCCTAAAAAAACTAGACACCCTGAAGAGTCTTCCAAAAGACTTCTAGTCTTGATAAATGACTTCAGTAAAGTTTCAGGAGAAAAAATTTAACATACAAAATTCAGTAGCATTTCTATACACCAGTAGCATTCAACTGAAAACCAAATAAAAATTAAGTCCCATTTGCAACAGCCACACAAAAATAAAATAACCAAGAATACACTTAACCAATGAGATGGAAGATCTCTACTACAAGGAAAACCAGAAAACATTGATGAAGAAATCATAGAGGACTCTAATAAATGGAAAAGCAACTGATGTTCATGGATTAGAAAAATCAGTACTGTTAAAAGACCATACTGACCAAAGAAATCTATAGAGTCAACACAATTCCTTTCAAATGTGCTACATCTTTTTTTCACAGAATTAATAAAAGACAATCCTAAGTTCATATAGAACCAAAACCCAAACAAAACAAAAACTTGAATACTCAAAGCAATCTTAAGTAAAAAGATCAAATTTGGAGGTATCACATTGCCTGACTTCAAACTATACTACAAAGCTATAGTAACTAAAATAGCATGGTACTGATATAAGAGCAGATACAGAGATTAATAAAACAGAATAGAGAACCCAGAAATAAAAGCACATACCTACAACCAACTGATCTTTGACAAAGCTGACAAAAACAATGGAGAAAGGGCACCCTATTCAATAAATGATTTGGGAAAATTGGCTAGTCATATGCATAAAATGAAACTGTATTTCTCTGTATACAAAAAAATTAACTCAAGATAGATTAAAGATCTAAATGTGAGACTTGAAACTTTAAAAATCCCAAAAGAAAACCTAGGAAACACTCCTCTGTACATTGGCCTAGACTAAGAATTTATGACAAAGGCCCAAAAAGCAAATGCAACAAAACAAAATAGACAAATGGGACTCAGATAAACTAAAAAGCTTCTGAACAGCAAATAAATATTCAACAGAGTAAACAGACAACCTACAAAATGAGATAAAATATTTGCAAATTATGTCTCTGAGAAAGTTCCAAAATACAGAATCTATAATAAACTCTATTAATTCAGTCAAAAAAACCCCAAACAATCTCACTAAAAACTCAGCAAAGGACATGAACAGACATTCATTAAAAGAAGAAATACAAGTGGCCAACAATGCAAATTAAAACCACACGGAGATATATCATCTTACACTACAGAAAGACTACTATTAAAAGTCAAAAACAGCATTTGTTGATGTGCATGTGGAGTAAAGGGAACACCTGTTTACTGTTGGTGAAAATATAAAGTAGTTCAGTTTTAGGCGAAAACAGTATAGAAATATCTCAAGTAGCTGAAACTAGAACTACCATTCAACCCAGCAATCCCACTGCGGGTATCTTCCCAAAGGAAAATAAATCATTATATTCAAAAGACACCTGTCCATCAATGGTTGATTGGATAAAGACAATGTGGTTTATATATACCATGGAATATCATGCAGCCATAAAAAAATGAAGTCATGTCTTTTGAATGAAGCTGGAAGCCATTATCCTAAATGAACTAGCTCAGAAGCAGGAAAATCAAATATTGCATGTTCTCACTTATAAGTAGGAACTAAACGATGGATACACAAGGACATAAAAATGAAAGTAATAGACACTGGGGACTCTGAGAGAGGCAAGTGTGTGTGGGCGGAGGTAAGGGGGTTGAAAAATTATCTATTGGATACAGTGTTCAATATTGGAGTGATGGATAAAATGGAAGCACAATTCCCACTATCATGCAATATTCCTATGTAGCAAATGTACACATGTACTCCCTTATCTAATTTTTTTAAAAAGAGAGATCAGCTCTATAATGTAAGAAATGTAAGTTCAGAAAGTCCTCCATTTCATTCAGGATTTTGAGTGTTTCCATACAGGTATGCATAGTAATCTCCTATAATCTCTTGAATTTCTTCAGGGTCAGTTGTGACTTGATCTTTTGCATTTCAACTTGTGTTTATTTGGGCTTTTTCTCTCTTTTTCTTGGTCAGTCTGGCTAGGAGTCCATCAATCTTGCTTATTCTTTCAAAGAACCAGATTCTTGTTATGTTGATTTTTTTTTCTATGACATTTTTTGTCTTCTATGTTCCGTCTGTGGTCTTTTATTTTGGTGATCTGGATTCTTCTGCGGAAGTTAGGGTTTTGGTGGTCTTGCCTTTCCAGTTCCCTTGGGTAATTTGTTAGGCTGTCAATTTGTGATCTTTCTATTTTCTTTATGCTTATGGGGAGAACTATAAATTCCCCTCCTCGCACTGTTTTCACGGCATCCTAGAAGTTTTGGTAAGATGTGTCTTTGTTTTCATTTGTTTTCAAGAATCCTTTAATTTTTGTTTTGATTTCTGTGTTGACCTAGGAGTTGTTCAGCATCATGCTGGTTAGTGTCCATGACTTTGTGTGTTTTGGGAATCTTGTTGGAGGTGATATCTATTTTTATTCCACTTTGATCAGAGAAGGGGCATGGCAGTATTTTGATCTAATGGAATTTGTTCATGCTTGATTTATGGCCATGGATGTGGTCGGTTTTGGAGTATGTTCCATGTGATGATAAGTAGAATGCATATTCCATGGTTTTTGGGTGGAGTGTTCTGTCGGTATCTATTAAGTCAATTTGGTCATGCATCAAATTGAGGTTCCACATCTCCTTGCTGATTTTTTTCTTCAATCATCTATCTAGGCTTGTTAGTGGGGTATTTAAGTCCCCAGTATTACATGTTTGTGGATTGGAAGAATCAACATTGTTAAGAAGTCAATCCTATCAAAGGCAATCTATAGATTCAAGGCAATACCCATTAAATTACCACAACATTCTTCTCAGATCAGGAAATGACTATATAGAAATTCAGATGGAAACATAAATGACTAGGATTAGCCAAACAACCCTCAGCAAAAGAAACAAAGCAGGAAATATCACACTTCCAGACTTTAAACTATATTATAAGGCTACAATAATTAAAACAACCTGGCATTGGTACAAGAACAGGCATATAGACTGATGGAACAGGATAGAAACTCCGGAAGGAAAAGCTCAATTTCTCAACCAACTCATCTTCGATAGCCTCCACCAACAACCACTGGGGAGAGGAGAACTTATTTAGAATAATGAAACAGGACCCCTGCCTATCACCATACACAAAAATAAACTCTAAATGGATTAAAGACCTAAACATAAAACCTCAGACTATAAGAATTTTAGGAAATGCAGGAGACTCCCTTACAGAAACTGGAATAGGCAACCTGATCAAAACCCTAAAAGTCCATGCCATAAGACATGAGATTGACAAGTGGGACCTCGTCAAACTGAAAAGCTTCTGTAAAGTAAAAGAAATCATCAAGATAGTGAGGAGACAGTCCAAAGAATGGGAAATAATATTTGCCAACTGGATGTTTGACAAAGGCCTAACATCCAGGATCTACAAGGAACTCAAACGTGCCGAAAGGAAAAACCCAAACATTCCTATTAAAAAGTGGGCAAAATATAAGAATAGATACTTTTAAAAAGAAGACATGTGAGCAGTCAACAGATACATGAAAATGTTCAGTCTCTCTAATCATCAAAGAAGTGCAAATCAAAACCACACTGAGATACCACCTAACTCCAGTCAAAATGGCCATCATCAATAACTCAAAAAATAACAGATGCTGGAGAGGATGCAAAGAAAAGGGAATGCTTCTACTGGACGGAGTGTAATTATGGTATAACCTCTGTGGAAAACAGTATGGTGAATTCTAAAAGACCTAAAAAGCAATCTTCCATACACCCAGCAATCCCCCTTCTGGGACTATACCTGAAGGAACTAAAACAATTCTACAAAAAAGATACCTGTGCACGCATTTTTATTGCAGCACTATTCACAATAGCAAAAACATGGAAACCAACCATGCTGACCACTGAAAGTGACTGGATTAAAAAAAAAATGTGGCACATATGTACAATGGAATATTCCACAGCAATAAAGAAAGACAAAATTATGGACTTTGCAGCAACTTGCATGGATTTAGAGTCTATTATACTCAGTGATCTATCACAGAAACAAAGTACCACATGTTTTCACTCATAAGTGGATCCTGAACATTTATCATAATACTACAAGGAAGAGATTGGCAGTAGCAGGACACTGCCAGGGGTCAGGGGGCACATAACATCGATAATTGTACCTGTTCCCAAATCAGGTAAAGTAAGGATCAATGGGAGTCCCAAACTTTACCTATGTGATGACCACTTAAGTACCTAATCATAATTGTACCCCACAACTTCAAAATTAAATTAAATTAAATTTAAATTAAGAAACTTCCAATTCATAAAAATATTAAATCAGAAATATCTGTTGTATTGTATCAGATGTTTTCCTTTTATTTTTTTGAATCCAAACCCAAGAATCATGTAGATATGTTTCCATTAGCAAAGTACTTTGGATCCAGGAATATTCTAAGTTAACTCTCAGGCTGAATTTTGGTTTCAGAGTATTTTATTGAGTATTTTGCATTGATATCTATTATAAATAAAACTAATTTACAAGTTTTTTCAATTAATCTGTTGTATATGAGTATTCAGATGTAATAGCTGGTTAATAAAATGAATCTAGTCATTTTCCATATTTTTCTATCTCTGGAATTAAGCATGAAGTAACAGGAATACCTGCCTCTTGAAAATTTGAAATTATTTAGTAGTAAAATTATCTGCACCAAGAGTTATCTTTCTTCTCGCTGTTTCCTTTTGGAGAGATTTAAGAATAATTTTATAATTTTACTATAGTAGTGCCCTACTTATTTCAGAGTCAACTTAGATAATTCCTTCTTTTTTTTTTTTAACAAATTCACCTATGTTTTTTTTTTTTTTTGGAGTTGGAGTCTCACTCTGTCGCTCAGACTGGAGTGCAGTGGCCGCTCCCAGCCACGGCAGCCTCCACCTGCTGGGCTCCAGCGATCCTTCCGCCTCAGCCTTCCAAGCAGCTGGAACTACAGGCGCGCGCTACCACACCCGGCTAATTTTTTTGATTTATTGTAGAGATGAGGTCTCGCCAAGTTGCCCAGGCGGGTCTCGAACCCACGGGCTCAGGCAATTCACTCACCTCGGCCTCCCAAAGCACAGGATTACAGGCTGAGGCACCGAGCCCAGCCAAAATTCACCTATTTTATCAAGATTTTCAAGTATATTTGTATGGAATTGTACATAATATTCACTTATTATTTTAATATCCTTCATGCCCATTGTTTAATCTTCTGTCGCACTCATAATACTGTTTTTTTCATATTTGATGTTGTTTAGATATATCAAATGTTTATTGTATTAGTTTTTTCTGAAGATTTAACTCTTGCAATTATCAACTTTAAAAAAAACTATTTGATTTCATATTTTATCTTTATGATATCTTTCTGCCTAATGTCTTTAAGTTTCTTGATTTTCACATTTAGTTAATGTATGTATCCTTTTAAAAGATAATGAGAGATTGTAAGGTTATAAGTTTGTTATATCCTGCCAATTCTCATATTCATCATTTAAATTTGTGTTAATTAATAATTAATTTATTATGCACTAATAAATAATAATTACATAATGAATTGATAATCAATTATAATACCAATATAATTATTTATTGATATAATTATTAATGAATTAATTATTAATTTGTCTTATAATTTTATTTTATTCTTTGATCCAACGATTGTTTTGGAGATTTTTTAAATTTAGTGGAGGTTTTTAAAATAGTTCTGAATTAATTTTTAATTTCAATATTTTATGGCAGAGAATGTATGTTTGTTTGTTCAGAGTCTCATTCTATCACCCAGGCTGAAGTGCAGTGGCACAATCATGGCTCACCACAGTCGCAATCTCCTTCTTGGGCTCAGGTTAATCCTTCGGTCTCAGCCTCTCATGTAGCTGGGTCTACAAGTACATGTCACTTTATCTGGCTAATTTTTTGATGTTTTGTAGAGATGAGGTCTCACTTTGTTGCCCAGGCTGGTCTCCAACTCCGGTCAGGTGATTCTCCTGCCTTGGTTTCCCAAAGTGCTGGGATTACAGGTGTGAGCCACTGCTCCCGGACTAGAATATGTTTTGGGGGAGAATTTTTTTGTGGTCTATATTATGACCAACTTTTGTAAATATTTTCCAGATGTGTAAGATCAAAGTATGTTCCAAAATTGTAAGAGAACCTGACATATAAATTAAACATTGAAAATCGTGGCTTTAATTCTTTATGTCATCATTTACTTTATGTTTCCTTGGTCTAGCTAATGTTGGCCAATATGTTCATATTTCTCACAATACTGGTTTTAATCAATTTTGCATTGAATTTCTAAGAATTTCTGCTTTACGTGCTTGAAAATTTTGTTATTTGATATGTGATGTTTCAATTAGTTGTCCATATCATTTTCCCATCAATGTAAATGAACTTTTGTTTAACATATAGTGCTTTTTGTCTTGAATTCTAATTTGGGCTTTTTGTTTGTTTGAATTTTACTAATAAATATTTGTTTCTTCTTTGATTTTACCAGCTGTATAGTATCTTATTCTAGGTGTGTCTCTTGTTACTAAGGCGTATGAATTTTTTAAATGCAAAGTTGTGTTCATATCTTATGGAGAAGTTTTAAACATTCACACTTATTGTCATAATCAACATATTTGATCTTGCTTTGATTACATTAGTAGTTATTTGTGGTTTTATTATTATTTTAAGTTATTGTGCTCCTTTGTTATTTGGAGTTTTTTGTTTATGCATCTCATTGATTTTTGTGCATGTTTGTATTGATCTTTGCCAAAAAATTGAAATTTTTATGTAGTACTTTTAGTTCTTCAACTAGTAATTACTGTTTTAAGATATACATATTAGCTTTTAATTTTTAACTATCACAGTTGAGAATATAATTATGATCCTTGAAGCATTCTTTACCTGTGATTTTTTTTTAAAGTGTGTTTCTCTATATATCCACCAATACACACCTCATTCTAAGTCTTTCATTTGGAATTTTATATCAAATTTACTATTACTATAAAATATTTTACACTCTGAAATCTTTTCTTTCATAACTATTTTGTATTTGTATTCAATTTTTAAGTAAATTCTAACAAGTCATCTGTCCTCTTTATATTTAATTTGCTTCAAAGTTCAATAGTAATCTGTTTACTTCATGGTATCCCTTTTCTTCAGTTCTTTATTTTGATTCATCTCATCTGTCTTTTAGCAATTAAAAAAAATATTATGTAGGTGGGGTATTGGTTGAGTCCTTGTTTATATGATAATGTATTTGTGTTGCCTTCTCTATTAAAGACATTTTGGCAGACTAAATTTCTTATATTGCTACTTTTAGATCAAAACTTTATTGAGGCTATTTAAATGTCTACTGAAATTCGTTTCCAGATGGGGATTTTTTTGGTCAATACTCAAATAATTAGTCATTATTTTAATACTATTATCTCATAACACTGTGAATATGTATACTTACTTTTTTCTTTTCCAGATGGGAATGTTTTCAAACTAACCTGAGATTTTTTTTTTGTAAATAACACATTTTCATATTGCATGCTTATAAAATTATTTATCTTTGTTATTTAAAAAGACCAAAATAGCATGAATGTCTTTTCACTGAATTTCTTGGAACTGAGATAACCCTCTCAATCTTATTTTCTCAGGGATTTCCCACTTGGACTTAACATTGCTTTATTTTAAATTATTTAAATTTATTCTACAAGAAGCCTTGGACTGCCCTGCATTTTCTTTCCTTCATATTCATTGTCTCATCATTTTGTCTCTCTCATCGTATTTCTCCTTTAGTTTTGTCTCTGTTTTGCAAGAGTTTTGTGAGTTCCATTGTACATTGGTTTAATTTACCCATGGAAAGCCTGTATTTTTGTCCTCAGATGTTAATTTTGATTTGTTACTGTAATATTTTCTTACCTTGAGGAACCTCCCCCCTTTGCATCTCACCCTGATGTCTTTCCCTTAGCCCCTTTTTTTTGGTTACAATTTTCTGATCCTATGACAGGAAGGCTACAGGTGCTACATCCTTTTAAGGATGCCAAAGAATTTTCTAAACTCTTCTTCTAATTATTACCAAAAAATATATTTAGAGGATTGCTATTATGGAGTGTTTATAATAGTGTTTCTTTTTCCTTGTCCTCTTGAACTTTTATATAAATACAATATTGTACGTGTGTGTGTGTGTGTGTGTGTGTGTGTGTGTGTGTGTGTGTGTGTGTCCAACAGAGGAAAACTATTTGGACTATTACTTAGCTGACTTTGGCTCCATTTTCAGAAGCTCACTTAAGCATATCACCAGATCTCTTACTCAGATATACAGTGACCAGGAGTTTGTTATAAATAACTTCTGATCCATTCCCAGTGTCTTCAAATTGTTTTTCTTGGTCACTACTCTGAGTGTTTCCCTCCAATGGCCATTGTCACATTAAAAATTATGTATCTGTTGAAGTTTTATCTAGTATGACTTTGCTGAACTAAAATTGTCTTCTCCCCTTTTTGCCTGACTTGGTGACATCATGATATTGCACATGACAAAGTAAAATTACTAGTATGCTATCCTTCCAGGACCCTGCTTCAGCCTGCCCCTGTCCAGGTGCTTTTGTAGTAAAAGCTTTGTATCTCAGGATAGAACAAGAAATTGCCTTTTACCTTCTACTTTCTATCTTGTTGTTTTTGGCAATAACTAAGACTGTCTATAAAAAGATAAAGAAGAGTGGTGGAAGGTAGATTGTATTCAAACTGCCTAATATTGATACTCCAGGAGAAGAGGGATGCCTTACATTTTATCTGATACACCAATTCTCAAAGCATGATTTTGTTTGTTTGTTTGTTTGTTTGTTTGTTTGTTTAGTAGGAGTCACACTCTGTTGCCCAGGCTGAAGTGCAGTGGAATGATCATAGCTACTGCAGCCTCCATCTGCTGGGCTCAGTCTTCCAAGTAGTTGGAACCCCAGGCGTGCACTACCAAACCCAGCTCATTTTTTTTTAAATTGTAGAGGCGAGGTCTCACTAAGTTGCCCAGGTTGTTCTCACACCCCTGGGCTCAGGCAATCCTCTCTCCTTGACTCCCAAAGTGTTGGGATTACAGGCATGAGCCACAACACCCAACCTCAAAGCATGAGTTTGTAATTTTCTGAGGTCCATGAGATCTCCTCAAGGGGTTTGAAAGTCAAAATTATTATCTTTATGCCACCAAAATTGTTAACTGTCGCAATTTTCAGTCCCAGAAAGTGAAGTTTACCAATCTTGACATTAACAAAAAATCTAGAATTGATGCTCACGTGTTTTCTGTGTCAAGTTAGTGTAGTTTTTTGTTTATTTGTTTTTGCTTTGTTTTTTTAAATTAGAATTACTGGAGTGGCAGGTAAAATATCGTTTGTATTGTTTATCTTGACTTCATCCAAGGCCTTTTGCAAAAACCACTCATAATTTTCTTGTGGACAAAATTGTGAAGTATGGACTGAATGATGATGCAGTTGAATAAATCCGTTGAAAGTTGAACAGTCAAAAATAAATAAATAAAAAATATTAAAAAATTATTTTCTTAGTAATAGTATAATATTATAATACTGAGTATTTCATAACGATATTGAGACATAATTTGTCCTTTCACTGTGTTGACATTTGCACTTATGATGTGAAATAATGGTGGTTAAATTGCTGGTATCTTGGTGTAATCATAGCAACGGCATCAAATTACACTTGTAGTGTCCATGAACTCATATTAAGATTTTTTGAAAAAAAAGTCAGTTTCACTTTAAAAAGTATTTGATGGAATGGCAAAAATATTAATTTTCTAAAAATTGCATCCCTTGCATGCTTTTATTTTAGTATTCTGTGTGATGAACTGGAAAATGCACCTCGACTGCATGCCAAAATATAATGATTGTTTCAAAGAAAAGCACTTATTCAATTGTTTAAGTTGTATACTTGGGAAAAAGAGAGTGACAATGTATGTTCACTCTTTGGTATTTGACAGGAGGAATTTTTAGGGGGAAATGAATGAAGGAAGCCTGTTATTTCAGAGAACAACTGAAAGTTTTTTGAGAATCATAACATTTAAGATTTCAAAAATAAAAAAATTAGAATTTTGGAAAACGAATATTTGCCACCAAAAGTTTGACAACTTCCCACACCTAAACAATTTTCTGGTGAAATAAGTGGTGATATTATCAAATGTGACTTTTTTATATTGATAAAATGTGTCACCATTTGGAAGAGCTACATAACACAGTGTACACATATTTTTCAAATGATCAATGCTTGATGCTACAAAATTATGCATTGGTAAAAGATTCATTTAAAGTGCAACACAGAGCAATGGATTTTATTGTAAATGAGTTCACACAGCTTATTAATATGGTTTTCAATTCTACTCTGAAATTATACTTGACAACACAATAACTAGTCAGATTTTGGTGTGGTATCAAAGGATAACCATAATTATCCCAAAAGGCTATTAAAATATGCCTTCCTTTTTAACTAAACATCTGCATGAATTTTTCTTCATAAACTTCAGCCAAAAGAATATAAAAGAATAAGTGAAGAAGTAAATAAAGGACCCCAATTGCTTCTATTAAAGAAATTTTTATAAAATGTAAAATAATACCACTTTCTAAATTATTTTCTTTGATAAATATAATTTTAATAAAATATTTATTAATGTATAATAAATTTATCATTACGTTAAAATTCATGAATATATAAATATGTCAAAAAGTTTTCTACTTTTATTTATAATTTTATAAATATAATAGATATTACCCACATAAATACAAGCTATTTGCATTCTTCTGTAAGTTGTTTTTATTATTTGCTTGTTTTTTTAATTTTAAAGACAGGGTCTTGTTATGCTGCCCAGGCTGGAATGCAGTGTCTGTTTACAAGCAAAATCATAACATCCTACAGCCTCGAACTCTTGGGCTCAAGTGATCCTCTTGCCTCAGACTTCTAAGTAACTGGAACTACAGTCATGTGACACCATACTGTACTAAATAAGTTTTAAGAATGTACTTAGGTACAGAGATCAAAATTCTAGGAACTGTTATTCTACTTTATGCAAGGTTTTTAAGTTTTGAATCAGTAATAGGAAGAGACAACTTCCTATTTTCTGTATTTAACTATATAGCATTGTTGGACCACTAACTGTATTTTTCATTCATACTTTATTTATGCTGAAAGCAGTAAAAATTCCTCTCATATGTGGACAATAAATAGGTGAATCATTAGTCCTAGTTGGGGATTTTGTAAATTTTCATGACTTTAGTTCCTTCATATATTATATTGGAAAATTGAGAACTTTTTTTCTTTTTATATGAGATATACTTCACATTGTAAAATTCACAAAGCAAATTCACAAAGCGTGCATATTCACAAAGTGTGCAACCATCACCATAATCACATTTCAACATCTCAAAAATACCTTTAGCTATATCTTTCCTGTCTCTTCATCCCTCATGCCTTAAGAAATCACTGACTTTCTTTCTGTCTCTACAGATGTATCTATTCTGGACATCACATATACATAGAAACATACAATATATATGACATTCTGTCTGACTTCTTTAACTTAACACAATGTTTTTGAGGTTCATCTTTGTTGTAGCATGTATCAATACTCTATTTCTTATTATGGCTAAATTATATTTCATGGTATGGGTATATCACATTTCTAAAATTCAGTCATCAATGGAATGGTACATGGGTTATGAATAATGCTGCTTTGAACATTCATGAACAAATTTTTGTATAAACATATGTTCTAAATTCTCTTGGAAATTGACTTAGGAGTATAATTTCTGAGCCATATGGTAACTATATGTTTAGCTTTTTGAGGAACTATCTAAGTATTTTCCACAGTAGCTGGACGATTTTACATTCCCATCAGTCATGTATGAGGGTTCTAATTTCTCCACATTCTAGCTAACACTTTTTATTTTCACTTTTTAAAAAATTATAGACATCCTAGTGGACATGAAACGATATCTCATGTGGCTTTGGGAAACTGAGCATGTCTTAAATATTACATTTATAAATGAGGTCTAATCACTCACTTTAAGTATTAAATGCAAGTTTGTAAATCTTTTCAATCAATCCTTTCTTCTTGATTGTTTTCTTTGTTCTAATGAGTCTCCTAGAGGTACATATGCATTTATCTAATAACGTAATCTAAAATATATCAACATTACTTTCCCTTTCTAATTAAAAGTTTGATCTCTTTTTTAAACAGGATATTTAAAAATTATCTTCTTGAGACATGTTGAGTTCCTATGTAAACACTTGAGACAGATACGGCACTTTCTCTGAGAAGTCGTTATGAAAATGATTATCTGCTTCATTATTTCCATGCTGTTTTGTCATTTTTCCAAAAAAATACTGTGCAAAAACATTCCAAGAACTTTTATTTGCTGTGACAACATCTTTCTTAAAAATGTGTATTTTTTACATTTTTATTTTCCTAAGTCTTTGAGACCATTTCTTACCTTGTCAAGAAATTAAACACTTGATCTTTATAGAATGTAGACTGTTTTCATAAAAATAACTTTTTTAAAAAATGAAGATTCTGGGTGTTGACTTGAAGTCAGAAACTGTTAACATTCAAATTAATATAACTTCTTGCTCAAGTACACATTCCTCACAATTTCAGTTTTGTAGATGTTCCTTCCATCATTTGAATTACATAAAAATACTAACAAGTATTTTCAGTACAAAACTGATGTGTAAGTAAACCTCCATTTACACACCTTGTCATGTAAAGAATAATTTATTCTTCTAATATTTTGCAAAAATTAGGATAAACTGAATTTGCTACTTGCAAATCTAGGTTTCCATGATGATAGATTCATTCATCTTCAACTTCTAGTTAAAAATAACCATTAAAGGCTTTAAAGTGACTAAATACTAGAAAGAAGAATGCAAGGTGATAGAAAAAGATGATTTTCCAAATTCCAGGGGAAAGGTACAACAATTGCAGTATCAATGATTGGTGATAAATTAGGGTTACTGCAGAAATTCTTCCCAGAATGGGACCTTCTGCATTGTGCAGGAGACTGGTTGGCTCATACCTTTGCCTGACTTTACTCCTGACTTTACTCCTGACTTTACTCCTATAAAGGGGTTCATCACTTAGAATCTTTCCTTCTTGCCTCCTTATCCCACCCCCAACCCCCATCAGGACTCCTCTCACTCTCCAAATTCATCTGGGGACATTGACTTGTTCCTAGTACAGAACTCACAAGGATGTTTGTGTATTGCCCTCTGGGAGACTGAGTCAATGACAACTACAGATAGCTTAGAGAAGAGGCTACAAGCTGAAGTATGATGCCTTTCAGGTAGTACGTTTAAGCAGGGCAGGGGGAATAAATGTTGTTTCTAGCTTTATGGAATGATGATAAAGTCTAAGAGTTGGAAGAAGAGAGACATTAACTAGAGTTTATCAGACTTTAACAAACTGAGTACCTGCTGGGTCCCAGAGGTGGTCAGGTTCTGTTTATCAACCTTGTTGATCAACCAGGAGCCTGGTGGTCAGGAGAGCTGGAGACAATATTGATCTCCATCTGAAGGTGCGGGCATCACTATGTGTGGAACAGACTGGTAAGAAACATTTGTTATAGAAATATCACAAGTCATTGGAAAAAGAAAGAAATTTCCAATGAATGATGTTGGGAAAAATGATTTCTTGGGGAGTTGTCAATTGTAAAGCCTTACCTCACATTAATCACTGAAATAAATTCAGGTAGAATAAAAAGCTAAATATAAAAGTAAAACTATTTAAAATATATATAAAATATGAAAACTAGCTAGTCTTAGAACAGGAAACTATTTTCTAAGCATAGAGCAGTGAAATAAATCACAAAGGAAAATATCAATTTATAAAAAACTTGTATCAAAAACACTATAAACAATTAGGCAGACCATTGCTTTGTTAAATTCTGTTCAGGTCACATGGCTCTTTTGAGCTATGACTGCCATGTTTCCTAGCTTTGGTCCCCTCTCCTACCTTGGGGAGGTGAATCTCTTCTCTCTCTCTCTCTCTCTCTCTCTCTCTCTCCCCCCATCTTCTCATTTACCTTCTAAATCAACTATATTTTCCAGTCTAAAAAAAAAAATTAGGCAGCAAATGACAAACTGGCACAGACAATTGTAACAAACTAGACATATAAGGTTTAATGGTTTAGTGTTCTTTTGCAGATTGAAAAAAGAAAGATACTCAGTAAAAGAGAAGAAACAAAAGACATAAAAAGACAAGAGGCCAACAGATCAGCATTAAATAAAATGTAAATTAGGCAAACTAAAATTATGATCTACCATTTTTTCTCTAAGAATTTAAGAGATTTTTTAAAATGATATTATTTTTGCTTTTAGAATGGTGGTATAAATGTGGCTTTCCTCCAATTACCTCTTTAATAAGCATGCAAAAAGTAATAAGGAGAATGAGAAACAGAAGCACAAACTCCATCTTCAACAAAAGAAGGCATATGAAACCTTGAACCAAAAAAGCAATGAAGGCATAATGGGATAAGGGAAGACGTAAGAGAAAGGAAGCCACAACTTCAGAGCTCAGGAAATGCTACCAAAACACTCTTCTCCAAGATGATGGGCACATTCTGAGGTGAAACCCAACAACCATTATTTTTTAACAACAGAACTGCAGGGCAGGAGCTGATAGAGAAATGAAACTTCTCTGAATCTTGTTTGATTCTAGCGGAAGGAAAAAAAAGAATCACGCAGACAAGTCATATTTTCAAGAAGCATTCTATTGGTAAGACAAGGTAGAGAAGATACATTCTGTATTGTTAGCTTATGAGCTTCCCTGAAGTGCTGATGATCTCAGTTGACATGAGAGACATAATGTCTGAATAAACACACCCTCATATGCACAATCCAATTATTTAAAAATGTTCTGCTGACATAGATCATAGCACTGGTAACCCCCACTCCCACCACCTACACACACACACACACACACACACACACACACACACACACACACACACACACTGCTTCTATTGAGTTCTAATTCTGAGTTCCAGAAAGTCCTGAGATTTTTTAGTAACAAATTTTTGAAAGGAGTCAACATTTTATTCATACATATACAGAGGGTGCCAAAAAAAAGTAAACAGATTTTAAGAAAGGAAAAAACTGTATTAAAATAGCATTACTCAATATATACCAATAACAAAAAATGAATACAAGCCACATTTGACTTCTGCAATTACAAGAGGTGTTCAGAGTGGTTACCATCAGCATCCAGATACTTCTGATTATGGCGAACTACTACCGGACTTGTTGTGCAATGTCTCCCAGATCTTCCCTCGTGCACATAACACTCAGTACCATGCATCTCAAACTTATCATCAATGCATGCAATTGTAAGGTGTGTTGGAGGTTCTATTGCATAGTCATACCTCCATTGTCATTGTACTTCTAAAACGTTCTTGAATTTCAAATACCACTTAAAAATGGTCTTGTGTTCCTCAAATGACGACCTTGCTTCCACCGTTTTCTTTGACTGCCCTGACTGTCGCATGGTGATGCTAGCGTTCATTTGATTAATGTCCTCTTTTGAATGAACATCACAGTATACATTGCTGCAGTAATTTAATTTAGTTTCAAAAAGTAATACATAAATAAAATCTCTTAAAATATGTATACATTTTTAGGCATTTCTGGCATATAGCATCACAAGAAAGATGGGAAAGGAGACAGAAAAAAAAAATAGGAGAAGAACATTCACCAAAAACTTTTGCCATGAGGCAGTTTAAAGAACCATGAACCATGTCCAAATATATTGTTATATATTTTTAATCTTAATAAAAACAATAACCACTATAAAACAAGAATACAAATCAGAGATTCAATAGCTCTTGGAAGATAGAGCACATAAATAAAACAGGAGTTGACAGAGTTGAGGAAAAATTTTATTAAAAAAATTGAAATAGCAACTTGGCAAATAAACATTGCTAAAAATATAGTGATTTGGATTGAGGAAAATCAAGCAAAAATTAAACAAAACAAAACAAAGCAAAACCCAAAAGTTTGTTTGTTTTGTTTTGTTTTGCTTTGTTTTTTGGCTGGCTTCTTTTGCTTAGCAAAATATTTTTGAGGTTCATCCATATTTCTAGCATATATCAATATCTCTTTCCTTTTTATGGCCAAATAATATTCCCTGTGTGTATATACCACAATATGTTTGTCCACTTATGCCCTGATGGGTATTTGGGTTTTCCCCACCTTCCAAAATATTTTTTTAAAAGGATATAGGTGAGAAATCTAGACCAAAAAAAAAAAAAAGTGAAAAGAATTTAAAAATTGGAAAAAAGAAAGTATACCTTCATAACATTTGTAAGAAATTTTTTTTAAAAGACTTGAATTTAAAGCTTAAAAAAACCCACCTTGTCCCAGGAAAAATTGACACAGAACAGTCAACATCAAAATACAGTTACATTACTAGACCCCCATAAACAGAGAAAACTGTGTGTACTATGTGTGGATCTGAAAAGAATTTACTATTTTCAATTTCAGGAGTATTTTTTTTCTGCCAGTGTCTATAATATTATTTACCTGCGTTTTATTTTTGTTATTGGTTAAACATAAAGAATCCAACTACAAAATGGAAGAATCAGGACTCAACAAAGTAGAGAAAAAAGAAAGAAGTTATGGTTTGAAGAAAGAAAAAACTTTCCATTTGCTTCTAATTGAAGGACTTAAGGATAAACATCCTCAGGAAGAAGAGTATCCTCATAACAGTGTTTAATAGTCTCACTTATAAAAGCAGAATTTTTAAAAGTATATATATTTAAAGTATACATATTTTAAAAGTATACATATTTTAAAGAATCTGCCTATTACTGTTCAGAGCAACAGGACTTGCTGTTAAATGTAAGATCCGAGTTTGGCATTGTTCTTAATGCAGTGAATTTCTGGAATACAATGATCTTGAAATACAACAATAAACTATCTGCCTTGAAAGAGGAAAGCTCGCCATTGCATCTTTTCTCATATTCAAAGAGAAGGCTATAAAAGACACATAAATCACAGTATCACATAGCTCTTTTGCTACTTTATTAATAGCATTTTTAAAAGGACATTTTAAGAGCCACTCATTGAAATACCATTCCCTTTGCTTATCGCCTACACTTAATCTCCAAGGCTAATCAATTTGTCTTCCTATCTTCCTTTTTCTTCTACTTTGTCCTCACAATCCACCCACTTATAGTCCAAGTCACTCTCAGGTAACAATCTTTGCTCCCCATCCAATTTATTCTTTCTGCACCCAAAGTGATATTTGCAAATATGATCATGTCTGTATCCTCCCCACCTACTCTGTCCCCCACTTAGACTCTTCAGTGACCTATTATCTTGCGAGTACTGAGTAATCATTACATGATCTGGTCTCACCCACCTCTCATCCTTTGCTTCTCCAACATTTTCCCACGTGCTCACACAGTTGGTTTTTTAATTTTTTTGGTTTGGTTTGTTTGTTTTTGTTGTTGTTGCTGTTCTTTTAACTCCTTCAAAAAGCTCTGACCTTTCCCCTATGCTCTTCTAGGAGCATTCCCCCTCCTTCTTCTTCCCTAACTCCCACTGCAGCTGCAGCTCTCTTCTGCTCAAATTCTGTGTCTCTGCTAAACATCCTTCCTCAGAAAGCCTTTTCTGAGCTATGGCTCCCCTTTCCTCTCAATATTTGTCTCTTCCAACTCTATACACATGCTTGGAGAGCCAACACTTGCATTCATTCATATGAACTTTCTATCCCTCAACCCCAGAAAATAATATAAAACACAGCTAGTTTGAAGGCATCAGAGATTCAGGATAAGCCCACCCCCTTTAGATTTCTACTTACTCCATTTTATTTAATGTTATCACGATGTGGTAGGTTTGAGTAGTTTGCTTATATTTCTAGCTGCTTATTTGTCTCCTCTATAAAACAGGAGCAATTACACCATCTGTAACTGTTGTGAGTGTCAGAGGTGATAAGAAATGTTGTAACCTGAGGTGAGGGGAGGGACACAGCATCAATAAAGGTGCGTGATCCCAATCCAGGCAAAGTGAGGTCCAATGGGAGGTCCTAACATTACCTGTACGTAGACCACTTATGCACCCAATCCTGACTTGTCCTCACATCTTTAAAAAAAATCAAATTTGTTTTTAATAGGGAAACCAACCATCTCGCTTTGCCCAAGACTGAGAAATTTCCTGAGACAAAGGATGTTTAGTACCAAAACCAGGACAAGCCGATCATCCTACTCTACGTGCAGGTCACACAAAGGACCTTTCAAAGTTCAACTTCTGAAAGACTACGCTCCCATGATGTATATATATTTCAAAATATTATTATATTTTTTAAATGAGCCCAAATTTAAATGCTGAAATAAAATTGTTCTCACTCATAGGCGGACCTTGAACAATTATCATAATGCTATGGGAAAGGGATTGGCAGTAGTGGGAAACTGTCAGGGGAGGGTGGGATTGGCAGTCGAGGGAAACTGCTAGCGGAGGGAGGGGCACACCTCATCAACAAGGGTACCTGCATAATCAACGTTTGTATACCTAACCCTGAATTGTACCCCACATATTTAAAATAAAATTAATAGTAATAATTAATAAATAGCCGGGCTTGGTGGCTCAGCCTGTAATCCCACGCCTTTGGGAGGCTGAGGTGAGTGGATTGCCTGAGCCCGTGGGTTTGAGACCCGCCTGGGCAGCAAGATCTCATCTCTACAATAAATAAAAAAATCAGCCGGGGGTGGTAGCGCATGCCGGTAATTCTGGCTACTTGGAAGGCTAAGGCGGAAGGATCGCCGGAGCCCAGCAGGTCGAGGCTGCGGTTGCCAGGAGCGGCCACTGCACTCCAGTCTGGGCGACAGAGTGAGACTCCAACTCAAAAAAAAAAAAAAATTAATAAATAAAATAAAATTGTTTCTTTCTAAATTTCTAACTAGAAGAATAAATGTCACCTTTTATAAAGAATAATGTAATACTAATTAATAGAATAATAATTATTATAGTTTGCAAAAGACTGTCTTGTCATACACGAGTATCTGAATAGAACATATAAAAAAGTATTCTGCAATAGTTTAGATACTAAGAAAAATTTTAAAGTGTTTAAGGATTTTAAAATTTCATTTTGTTGTTTTATTTGCCAGTGCTGATTTCTTTAGGACAGAGACACAGAGCACTTCAAAACTATTTACATAGCATGTCAGCTATGTAATTTTTTTTTTTTTTTTTTTGAGTTAGAGTCTCATTCGGTCGCCCAGACTGGAGTGCAGTGGCCACTCCCGGCCACCGCAGCCTCGCCTGCTGGGATCCGGCGATCCTTCTGCCTCAGCCTTCCAAGTAGCCGGAATTACAGGCATGCGCTACCATGCCCAGCTGATTTTTTTGATTTATTGTAGAGATGAGGTCTCGCTACCCAAGCGGGTCCCGAACCTACGTGCTCAGGTAATCCCCTCTCCTCAGCCTCCCAAAGGCGCGGGATTACAGGCTGAGCCACTGAGCCCGGCTGAGGAAGTGTTTCTAAAACCCTTAGAAGAGTGGAAAAACTGATAGTAAAGGACAGAAAAAGAGGGCAATTATCTAAAACAAATACTTGCAGATCATATATACCAACATGTATGTGAGCACACAAATGAAATTTCCACTTTATGAGTCCAGAAAAAAATTTATATTTTAAGTAATCCACTCTTCACTCTAGGGATCTTCTGGGAGGAAAACTGTGGTACTATTGCCTAATGTGTATATATATTCAATATATCTATGAAAGAAGGAAAAAAGTTGGGAGAAAGATGAAGAAAAAGAGAGAAGGATGGAGAAGAAAGAAAGAAAGGAGGGAAAAAGAAAAAAAAATCAAGATTCTCTACTAGAAAATCCATTAATGGGCAAAGTCAATGGGGATCAAACGTAGAAAAGCAATTTGACATCATTAATACACTGCAAACCTCCCTACTGAATACTTATTTTCTGGAATAAGCATAAAAAGCCCATATGATAAAGCTGTGATGTAACATCTCTTGAATTTTTCTTCTGTATTTTGGGAGCATTTCTGAAAAGGGAGCACTGAGTTCTTCTCCGTCATCCTAAAAGGACTATCATCATAGATTAGGCCTATTAAGGGTTCTCAAAAAGCATGATGTATGCTGCTTATTTTATATATCCTTATAGTTTCTAATTCAATAGGTCTGGGGCAGGCCCAAGAATTTGCTTTCTAATAAGTTCCCAGACAATGTTGATGCTTCTGGTCTGGAAAGGCTGACTTTCAGGAAGCTCTGAACGCCTATAGCAAGGACAGAAAATCTTAAGTAAAGTCATGTTTTTAAAGTGCTAGGAGAGTAGTCAAAGCCAAGATCTAGCATGGTTCTGGCACTCCATACCTATTGAGTGAATGAATGGATGAATGAATGATAAATGAGTGGCATTGTTTTTTGCTATTATCTTCTATGAATGGCCTCAAGAAGCAGAACACCGTAGTGAACAGGAACACAGGCTTTGCAATTAGATGCATTAAGGTTCAGATCTTGCCTCCCCACTTCTCACTTACTGGCTTTGCAGTCATAATATCTACCTTATCTAGTTGTTCTGAAGAATAAGAATTATGGCCATAAAGCTGGCCTAGAACCTGGAATACCTTAAAGACACACTATGTGATGCTTGTTTTCTGCTGTAGCTCCAAGGCTCCCAAGAGTTGCATATGCTAGCTCATAGGCAATGTACTTCAGGACTGGATCACCTGACACTAAGATAATCAGTAGTCAGCCACCAAACACTTACCACAGTAATTGGTAAAAGAGGGCCTAGCCAGCTCAGGGTTCATGAGTATATAAAAGGCAAACAGCCATACAAACGACAAGTATACGGTTAATTTACCTATCTGCTAACACAACATTATTGTGCATAACAAGGATATCCTTAGCGTCATCAAACAGAGAGTAAGTGAACCACAGAGAAATAAAAACACTCATGGGTTCACTAAGTTTGAATAAGGAGCTAGAATCAAACACTTTTTTCATAAACTTTCTGTCCACTTCACCCACTGGATCCATATTGCTTCTGAGAATGAACCCAAGTAACTGTCTTAACAGAATAATCTTCCTTTTCCCAGACAGGATGGCAATTAAATGAAAAGAATATCTACACTTCAATGAAAAAATCCATTCCTATAAAAGTCTCAAAGACTATTACTAAGTGCCTTATTCAAACATTGTTCAATTCATACGCCAAGAGCTTTGGCTTTTTACACACAAGATTAATATTTCTGTAGAACATCTCCGAAAAGCAGAAGTAGGGAAATGTGATCACTTCTCAAATGTTCTGATGTTTTCCTACAGATAACTTGGTGCTCTGAATATTATGTGAATAGAGAGTAACAAGCAGACTTGAGCATTAGCCCTGACTGGCACTTTCTACTGAAATCTTCTCAAATGTGTACTATAAAATACCAGACAACTTGAAAACCAGTCAGCTATACAGATTGATCTTAAGCAAAAATGTGAAGTGGGTTGTTTGTGTCCAGTGATGTTACTGTTGCAGATAAGTATTCTTTGCCCAGATGGGAGCCTGTAGAATTTTTGTCAATCAGAAACTCACTCTAAGCAACGACCTGAGGCTCATTTGCCTTACTATTATAAAATAATTTTTTTAAAGATTTAGCTTTTTCTTCTTCTCAATGTTTGAGGCCCATTGCAAAACACAAGGCTAGGCTGTATGAGATGCCATATAGCTTAGGCTAGGCGTGGGGACCTAAGTAAATAATTTAAGATGCTGCAGCTTATGGGGAAACAAAAAATCAAAGCTAGTGAATTAATGGAATAAACAGGTCACCAAATATCTTCTCCAAACATATAACAATGAAACTTGACAAATGTATCAAAAACAATTACTTCAGTGATCTGAAAATTGACCAAATGCTTAGAACAAATTGATAAGCATTTATTAATGAAACACTACGACTTTTGATAAGAAAGTGGGAATCCACGGTAGTCTTGCCTGGGCTGCTCCCATTCTCTTTTCCAAGCTCTTTCTTCATGATAGTTCTATTAGGGTAAAGCACATGGTAAGTAACCAGCAGTTTAACTGTAGAAGGAAGATAACTTGTTAGGATTAGTAGTTGGATAATCTCATACCCAGCAAAGATATCAGTAATAAGCAATCTCAAGGACAAGTAAATTGGAACAATGAATTTTGATAACTGAGGTTGAATATCTGAGGAGCTCTAACTGTCCAGCCAGAAATTTAACAAGGTAATATGTGAAATGAGACCATCATAAAGACATTTGATATTCTTGGCTGACTGGAGGTGATGTACATACACAGTGGAGATTGGGCGGAACTCAAGCTATTCACATAGTGCTGTCTTACCAGGAGCCTCTGTGTTTTGCAGAGGAGATACCAGAATGTCTGGCAAGAAGTAAAAGAAGGAGCAGGCTGGCTTAAAAACTGCCTGAAATGTGAATGTGTTCCTGAATTCATATATAGACTTTTCAACTAAGAGTGGGACACTTGCTGGCTTGAGATTATTGAGACCCATCTCTGATCAATTATTGACTGACCATTGGGATATGTAGACTCCTAAGAAGTCTTGAAAATATGAACAAGGGTTGGAGGGTGAGCAGAGAGTACTGGCAAAAACTCCTGGGAGAAAAAAACATCAGAACCCAGAATTGCTACAATATGATATCTAAAAATATCCCATATTCAACAAAAAAAATTATAAGTCATGCAAAGAAACAGGTATGTGTTACCCATACTGGAGCAGGGAGAAACAGTTAATAGACTTTGCTGTACATGTCCTCAAATGTCAAATTTATCAGACAACTTTAACTCAATATTACATATATGTTCAAAGAATTCAAAAAACTAAAATGTTAAGAGTGAAAGAAAAGTATCATGACAATGATTCAAAAAATAGAAGACTTCAATAAAGATATAGAAATGATTTTTAAAATACAAATGAAAATTCTAGCAACAAAAATACAACAACTGGAATATAAATTTCACTTCAGGGGCTCAATGATAGATATGAGACAACAGAATTAAATTGGTATTACAATAAAATAGATTATGATTAGTTAAGATGCATAATTATAGGCCATCATTTGCCAACCTTTGTGCTAGGCTATAGAACATTTCTCAATAAATTTAAAGGATCAAAATAACATAAAATATGCTCTATGACTAAAACAGAATTAAATTAGAAATCAACAAAATAAAGATATCTGATAAGCCCTCAAATATTTGGAGATTAAACAGTACAATTCTAACACCCATGAGTCAAAATGATTGCAAAATATTTTGAACAGAATTGAAAAGAAAAACACAAAATATCAATATTTATGGTGTGTTCTAAAGCAGTGATTATAAGGAAATGTAGAGCTTATAAAAAGGCAAAAATCTTATGTCACTAACTTAAGCTTCCTATTTAGCAAACTAGAAAAATAAGAGCAACCTAAACCTTAGTAAACATAAAAAGGAAATGATATAGAGTAACATGAAAATCAAAGAAATAGAAAAAATATATTAAAAAATGAAACCAAAAAATAATTATTTTAAAAAATCAACAAAATGGATAAGTCTTTAACAAGGAAGGAAGGAAGGAAGGAAGGAAGGAAGGAAGGAAGGAAGGAAGGAAGGAAGGAGGAAGATCAAATTGCCAAACTCAGGAAGAAAAGAGGAGACATCAGAACCAATCCTACAGAAATAAAAAGAATTCTGCTTTCTGCCCGTGGACACTGCTGAGGAAGCATCGCTAAAGTCTCTCTCCCTGCCGCGGTCATGTCTAAGTCAGAGTCCTCCAAGGAGCCCGAACAGCTGCGGAAGCTCTTCATCGGAGGAGACATTCTGAGCAATGGGGAACGCTCACACACTGCGTGGTAATGAGCGACCCGAAGACCAAGCGCTCCAGGGGCTTTGGGTTTGTCACGTATGCCACTGTGGAGGAGGTGGACGCAGCCATGAATGCGAGGCCCCACAAGGTCGACGGAAGAGTTGTGGAACCAAAGAGAGCTGTCTCGAGGGAGGATTCTCAAAGACCAGGTGCCCACTTAACTGGGAAAAAAGTATTTGTTGGTGGCATTAAAGAAGATACTGAAGAACATCACCTAAGAGATTATTTTGAACAGTATGGGAAAATTGAAGTGAATGAAATCATGACTGACTGTGGCAGTGGCAAGAAAAGGGGATTTGCCTTTGTAACCTTTGACCACCATGACTCTGTGGATAAAATTGTCATTCAGAAATAACATACTGTGAACGGCCACAACTGTGAAGTAAGGAAAGCCCTGTCAGAGCAAGAGATGGCTAGTGCTTCATCCAGCCAAAGAGGTCGAAGTGGTTCTGGAAACTTTGGCAGTGGTCATGGCGGTGGTTTTGGTGGGAATGACAACTTTGGTCATGGGGGAAACTTCAGTGGTTGAGGTGGCTTTGGGGGCAGTCGTCGTGGTGCATATGGTGGCAGTGGGGATAGCTATAATGGATTTGATAATGATGGAAGCAATTTTGGAGGTGGTGGATGCTACAATGATTTTGGCAATTACAACAATCAGTCTTCAAATTTTGGACCCATGAAGGGGGGAAACTTTGGAGGCAGAAGCTCTGGCCCCTCTGGTGGTGGAGGCCAATACTTTGCCAAACCACGAAACCAAGGTGGCCATGGTGGTTCCAGTAGCAGCAGTAGATATGGCAGTGGCAGAAGATTTTAATTACTGCCAGGAAACAAAGCTTAGCAGGAGAGGAGAGCCAGAGAAGTGACAGGGAAGCTACAGGTTACAACAGATTTGTGAACCAGCCAAGCACAGTGGTGGCAGGGCCTAGCTGCTACAAAGACAACATATTTAGACAATACTCACGTGTATGGGCAAAACACTCGAGGACTGTGTTTGTGACTAATTGTATAACAGGATTTTAGTTTCTGTTCTGTGGAAAGTGTAAAGCATTCCAACAAGGGGTTTTAAGTGTAGATTTTTTCTTTTTTTTTTTTGCACCCATGCTGCTGATTGCTAAATGTAATAGTCTGATCATGACGCTGAATAAATGTGTCTTTAAAAAAAAAAAAAAAAGAATTCTAAGCCGGGCTCGCTGGCTCAGCCTGTAATCCCGCTCTTTGGGAGGTTGAGGTGAGTGGATTGCCTGAGCCCGTGGGTTCGAGACCCGCCTGGGCAACTTAGTGAGACCTCATCTCTACAATAAATCAAAAAATCAGCTGGGCTTGGTAGCGCATGCCTGTAATTCCAGCTACTCGGAAGGCTGAGGCGGAAGGATCGCCGGAGCCCGGCAAGTCGAGGCTGTGGTGGCCGGGAGTGGCCACTGCACTCCAGTCTGGCGAAAGAGTGAGACTCCAACTCAAACAAACAAACAAAAAAAAGAATTCTAAGGAAATTTTATTCACAATTTTATGCCAACAATTTAGATGAAACAAATTTCTAGAAAGACATTACCAAACTGACTCAAGAATATGTACAAAATCTGTGTAGATCTATAAGCAGTAAAGAAATGGAATAATTTAAAAAATCTTCCTACAAAGAAATCCTCAGTCCTAGACAGTTTCACTGATCAATTCTATCAAATATTTGAAGACCAATCTTTCAAATACTCTTTCAGAAAACAGAGAAAGAGAAAAGATTTTCCAAATCATTCCAAGAAGTCTATATTACCCTTTAACAAAGCTAGCCAAATACATCATAAGAAAATAAAACTGTAGATTAATATTCCTCAAAATACAGAGGAAAAATTCTTTTAAAAAATTAGAAAACTTGGCCGGGCTCGGTGGCTCAGCCTGTAAGCCCAGCACTTTGGGAGGCCAAGGCAAGTGGATTGCCTGAGCCTGAGAGTTTGAGACCCACCCAGACAACTTGGTGAGACCTCATCTTTACAATAAATCAAAACAAATTTAGCCAGGCATCGTAGCACATGCCTGTAGTTCCAGCTACTTGGGCTGAGGCGGAAGGATCCCTGGAGCCCAGCAGGTTGAGGCTGTGGTGTCTGGGAGTGTGCCACTGCACTCCAGTCTGGGCAACAGAGTGAGATTCCAACTCAAAAAAATAAAATAAAATAAAATTAGAAAACCAAATAAGTCAACAGTTTTAAAATATTTTACACCATGACCAACTGGGAATATTTTTAAGAATACAAAGTTAACTTAACATCTGAATGTCATCTTACATGACCATTTTACAGAGAAAGAAAAGGCACCGAACAAAATTCCACATGCATTTGTGTTTCTAAAAAATGTTTAATTGGAATCAAACAGGGTTTCCTCAACTTCCACCAAAAAAATTAAGTGCATTTGGATGAATAGAAAGGAATAATTAAAATTGGTTTTGTTTGCAGATGACATAATCTTGTATGGAGAAAATTCTAGGTAATACAGACACACACATGCGCACACGCGTGAGCACACACACACACACACACACACACACACACACACACACACAGTCCCCAACTACAAAGATGCATAATAGAAGATCAATATACAAAAACCAATTTTAGTTGCAACTACTAGTAATGAACAAGCTGAAAATTAAATTAAGAATACAATTCCATTTACAACAGTGTCCGAAAAAAATAAAATACTAATAACAAATCTAATAAAGTGCAAGACTTATATGCTGAAAACTATAAATGAGTGCCAGTGAAATTAATGAAAGTATAAATAAATGGAGATACATTCATTGTTCATGAACTGAAAAACTTAATATTGTTAAGAATATTAACTCAATATTGTTGAGAATATTGACAATTCTCAAATTTTTAAATATTGATTTATGGCAAATCCTATCAAAACTCCAACAGAATTTTTTAAAAAATTGACAAGTTGATCAATATATAAGTTTATATATAAATGAAAAAAAAACTAGAATAATCAGAACAATTTCCAAAAAGAAGAATAAAGTTAGAAGACTTACACTAACTACCTGGTTTCAAAACTTACTAAGAAGCTATGGTAATCAAAACAGTAGTGTGGTATTGTTTTAAGTGTTGGCATATAGATCAGTGGAGAAAAATGGAATTTCAGGAATAAACACTTATAATTTGGACAGCTGATTTTTGACAAAGATGTCAAAACGATTTAATGGGAAAAAAACTATAATGTTTTAATACAAATGTTACTTGGATATATACATTAAAAAAAACTTAGACCTTTATCTCATACCACAGATACATACAAAAAAAAAAACTCAAAATTGACTATAACCTTAAATGTTAGAACTTTACATTATAAAGCATCTAGAATAGTGGTTCTCAATCAGGATGATTTTGCCTGCCAAGGGCCATTTGACAATGTCTGGAGACATTTTTGGTTGTCATAACCAATGGGAAGGGGGAACAGGTACTGATGTCAACTAGTGCATAAGACCATGGATGCTGCTATGTATTCATTCATGTATTCACATGACAGGCTCCCACAATGAAAGATTATCTGACTCAAAATATCAAGAATGCTACTATCAAATCCTGATATAGAAAAAAAAATAGAAAAAAAAACATAGAAAAAAAATCTCTGTGCCTTGGATTATGTACGTTTTTAGAAATGACACCAAAAGCACAATCCATTTTTTAAAAGATAAAACAGATTAAGAAAATGAGTAACTTTTGCCCTTCTAATGACACCATTAAGAAAAAAGACAAGGCATAGACTGGGAGGAAATATTTGAAAATAGTATTTTTGGCAAATAATTTGTATTCAGGATATATTATAACCTGTTCAACTCAATAGTAGGACAAACAAATCAATTTTTAAATGGGCAAAATATTTAAATACAGTTTCACTAGAGGAGATACACAGATAGCTAAAACACATGTGAAAAGATGTTTAACTTTCTTAACTGTTAAGGAAATGCTAATTAAATCTCATGAAATATCAATACAGATCCACTACAATGGTTATAATAAAAAATATGTGATAGTAATAATTTTTAACAAGAACATGGAGAAGCAGGTCTCCTCATATAATGCAGGTGGTAATGTAAAATGGCACAGCCATTTTGGAAAACTGTCTGGCAGTTTCCTAAAGGTGAACCATAAATATATTAATATGAACTACAAATTCCACTCCTAGGAATCTACCTATAAGATGTAAGAACACATGCCCACACAAATGCTTGTATATAAATGGTCATCGTGACATTACTCATAGTAGCAGAAGACTGGAAACAATTCAAGTGTCTATCAACTGTGAATGGAAAAATAAAACATGATAAAAATTAAAATAGAAAATAAATGTGGATAAATAAAATATCCAGAAAAGGCAAATTTATAGTGATAGAATGAAGATCTTTGGTTGCCTGGGTTGAGGGGTAAAAGTGGAGACTGACTGCAAATGGAAATGAGAAGACGTTTCAGAATGAAGAAAATGTTATAAAACTTGTCTATGGTGATGGTTGTATGTGACTCTATACATTAAAAAAAAGCATTAAATTGTACATTTTCAGAGTGAATCTATAGCATAAGTTATGCATCAATAAATATTTTTTTAAAAAAACAGAGATAAAGAACTTAGTACCAATGTTTCAATACAATGTTAGAAGAAGACTTAAGGCAAATAAACAAATATTGAAAAATGCCATAGAGTCTACTAATTGCGCTGTGCCTAGACTCTTGGCAGGCACTCTTGGCAGGTAGAGAGCATAAAGAGATATAACATTCCACATCCCCGGGATGAATGAGGCCAGATTTGTCACCGGTTTGTGTATAGGAAGCCCTAATGCTTTGAGGGATTTTTAAGATAGGAATGGGAATCCTAGGTCACCTCCTATGACTCCCACCCATTTGGTCCTGGAGCTTACTAAGGTACTGACATTTGGCAACTCAAGATGCGGGTACAAGGTCTGAATTCATAATGCTTATTGCTGTGAGGAATTGAAACTGATAGCGGGATGTACTAGATCATAACTAAAGGGTTGACAACCTTAAAGTCTCTCAAGAAACATCATTGTAATGAGGTGGGTACCTGTGTATCCAGGAAAGTCACCAACTAGAAGGCCATATGTTCCTTGTGTCAGTCTGTCTTTACATGAAGCATTGCAAAATAGATCAAATAAGATTCGCATCTGCTGAGAGTTCAGGAAGGGGCCAAACCATGGCCCTGGAATGACTCATAGATAGGAATTCACCTTTTGTGCCTTCAAAGAGGGCTGATAAAAATTACCAGTTGCTATGTTTCCAGCCAAACCAACCACAATTACAAAAAATATTACAGCCTTCTTGTAGAATATCATATAAAATTTTTTTCTTCTTCTGAATGCTAACTTGAGCATATTTTTTTCTGCGGAAAAATACTCATATTTATCAACTTATTCATGGGCTCGGTCAGCAATTTTTAGCCTGTGAGAAATGACACCCTGTGTGGACCACAACAACTTGTAAGAACAGAAATGGATTTCTAATTTAATCATATCACAGTATTGGTCAATCTCAGAAAACATTTATTATTTCATGACAGAGATGGCAATATTTTGAAAATCGCTTTATAAATTTGTATCAGTCTCAGAAAAACTAACATCTTTTAATTTTAAATCAAAATGCTATAGTCTTCTTCATTAAACACAGTTCTCTCAAAGTATCTCAAAGCATTTCATCAAAAATGGAATTAGTGAGCTTCAGACAGAGTCTTTGCATAAAATGTATCTGTAATCCTTGCATAAATATAAATATATGGGCTTGTATTCTTTTTTTTTTTTTTTTGAGTTGGAGTCTCACTCTGTTGCCCAGACTGGAGTGCAGTGGCCGCTCCCGGCCACCACAGCCTCGACCTGCTGGGCTCCGGCGATCCTCCGGCCTCAGCCTTCCGAGTAGCTAGAATTACAGGCATGCGCTACCACGCCCGGCTGATTTTTTTATTTATTGTAGAGATGGGGTCTCGCTGCCCAGGTGGATCTCGAACCCACGGGCTCAGGCAATCCACTCACCTCAGCCTCCCAAAGGCGCGGGATTACAGGCTGCGCCACCGAGCCCAGCTGGGCTTGTATTCTTATGCACAACAAATCTTGAATGCAATGTGCCTTAAAGTAGCATGAAAATCACTTGGAGAGTGGTTGCAAACTTGAATGTTTGAGATTCTTTGAATAAAGGTACTTCTTAAATGGAAAACAAAATGATAATAAAAACAAACCCCAAACATTCTTTAAAAATTTTCAAAGTATCATAGCCTATGTACAGTCTTTCTTTCTAGATTCAACCATGCATAAGAATCCACTAGGGTACTTGTTCAAAATGCACTCCTCAAGTCCCTATCCCCAGGAAATTCTGCTTCAATACGTCTGAGACAGGGTAGAAACTGGGTGATTCTGATGCAGGTGATGTGAGAATCACTACTACAGACACTGGTGAAGTGCTAAAAGAGAGATGTCTATTTCCCAGTGCCTTTGTACTTGACCCTGGGGAATGTTAAAGTTCATGCAAAAGACAGCATTATGGGGATTCATGAAAACCTGGACAGTTGAGGACCAAAGGGGCAGAATGGATCTAGACTAAACCAAGCACAAGAAACTTGATGGTTTTTTTGGGGTGATTCAAATAAAGTATGCTAAAACCAAACCCAAGCCAGGTAACATCTGTGCCTTCTATGAGTATTCAAGCAGGACAACTGCTAATAATAACCCCCTGATTACTGAACAACAATAAATGCTAGGCAGCTGAGGAATCTGTGTGGGCATTACCATGTTCTTTCTGATCACAAAATCCAGTTGGTGTGCAATTACTCCAATGTGACACCTTATATAAGCTAGAAATCATGTCTTCACTTTAAACATTGTAAATCAATAAAATTACATTGTAGTCATTGACAACACATACAATTTTGCCTGTTTGATGCCCCATTACTGCAACAGCACTCGAGTTTCCCCCTCCTTGGTCTCCCTGCATCGAGGACATATTTATAGACAGTAGAATAATGTCACATAAATTGTTCTCACAAATAGTCTTTGCTGCTTTGCAATATTGGTGCCCATTCCCAGGTCAGATAGTGAAATTTCCAAGAGCTCCATTTTTTTTTCCAGTGTGTTTCTTACATTTTAACATGAAAAGGTGGTGGAATTGAGAATTGCGTTCCTGAATTAAATATGTCATTTTAAGCACGATAATGTGCAAAATACAACTTGTAAAAACTTTAGTCCTATAATATAAATATAGAATATTTATAATAAAATTAAGGTGGGTTTTTTTTATAGGGTGATAGGAAGCCTAACACTCTTTGCTTATGCCCTCTTGGTTCCAATTTGCAGAAAACATACACTCAGGTGTCATTTGTCCAGTGAGGATCAAATTGCCAGTTTTATGTATACCCTGGTAGATGTCTCCAGATACCCCAAAGGCAAGACTTCTGAATGGATAATGCTACATAAGAGAAAGCCTGAGACAGAGAGGAGATTTCTATTCTCTGTGCCCCAATTAAAAACTGGTCAGTGTGTACAGAAGCCATAGCTCAGTCATTTACATAGAACTGAAAAGCTCAAAGAAAGAAAGAGCAGACATCTCACTGGCTCTCCAGTAGGCTCTGATAAGATTCATTGACAGTGCAGTGCAAGGCAGGCCCCACTAAAGAGACTGACCATAGAGAGTAAGTCTTGGGTGATGAGTATTATAGTCAGCATAAACTAGCTCTGCTACAGTGATAAACAATTTTAAAATTTCAGTATCTTAAAACAGTATTTTTTTTCTTGCTCATGCTACATGTCAAACATAGGTTTGCAAAGGAGCTTGGTTCACTGTGGTATCCCAGATACCCTGCTGACACAGGCTTCTTCTCAACACATGCTTCCCTGATCACTCTAGCTGAAGGTCTCACAGTCCCAGTTAAAGGTCCTGACTAGGCAGTAAAACATATCACTTTTCCCCACACTCCACTGGTCAGAACTCATCAAATGACTCTTCTTCAAAAGATAGGGAAGTGCAATTTCCCCATGAACCAGGAATCCATCATCACTAGGAATGGGTGTCTCAATGTGAAGTAGCATTATAGAAGTCACCATTCCTGTAATTTTCTGTGTCTTACAGCTTAACCACTCTCATTTAATTGTTTGTTTTCTTCTGTTTCATTTATATAGTCTTAACAAGCATTTAGAAGGAACCTCTATAAAAATGTACATAGGAAAATCAACTGTTCCTTCTGTCCTCCCATACACTCTCCTGCCCACCCTATCTCCATAGAGTACGCGTCCGAGAAGCCAAGAGGCCGTGCCATAAGAAACTATCACTTTCAGCACTTTGGCCATGCACTTGTAAATCTAGCCCAATAAATACTCATAATTCATACCAATCAAATTAGCTAATCCTCCTCCCATGGAGAAAAGTAAACAAGCAGAAAAGAAATAATTTCAATACTCTATGGGTCTTTGGGGGGAATAGAAGTCCCCCTTTTCATGAAAAATGTAGAAGTCGAAGGAAATCTTATAATTTCATAGACTTAGATTAGAGAAGTCTTTGTAAGTCTGGCATGAAATCTAGATAGCATAAAATGAATTTTTAACTCTTATATGGCAAAAGAAAAATAAGATGAAAAGAAAAAATAATAATTGGAAAAAAATATTTACAACACATATTTTTAGGGGCTGTATCCATAATATATGAAGGGTGGCTATAAATCATTTTTAAAACATCCAAATGACAAGCAAACATAAAAATATGATTATCCTAACTGATAATTAAACAATGTACTGCATTTTGCCTATAAAATTAGAAAATTTGAAGGATCGATTTTAATTAAGTGATGGTTAGAAGATGGGGGATTGGTTGATATATAAACTGGAACAATAATTTTGAAGAGCAATCTACTAATATTAGTCAATTCTAGGAATAAGTCAGTTAGTTCAATTCTAAGACTCTGCACTTTAGGAATAGCAGCACAAATACCACAAGGGATCCAAGCACGGTCCCTCTAGCAGTATGGTAGGTCCCTTACATTATGAAAGAGTTCCATTCTGACAGCATGTTCATAAGTCCAGTTTGTTCATATGTCCAACAAAGTTAGCCAAGGTACCCAATGAACACAATCGGCTATAGAGTATTAGCTACCTCACCAACACTTTTATGTTTGCTTCCAGATATTTTGGACTTGAAATAGTGATACTGTACTACTGTACTCTATATAGTATCATACAATAAAGTACACAAAAACACAACCACGAATAGAGGATACAAGCACATGACAATGTACTCCAGACATGTGAACTTACTTACATGATTAGACATGTGAACACACAATCACATCTTTGAAAGTTTGCAACAGTCTATAAGTAGGGGACTTACGGTATTACTTATGATATGAACATTTGGAGAACTCACACAAGTTCATCCATAGAGAGATGGTTCCATCCATGCAACAGAGCACCATGTAACCATAAAAAGCATCAGATAAGAGCTATAAATGCTAATTTGGAACAAGTACTTGCTAGGTGAAAAGTAAGTTGCAGAATAAAATATATAGTATATATCAGTGGTGTGCTAAGAATCCAGCCCTCATTTTTTTAAAAAAAGAAGCCTTGATTAGTTTTTGATGATTTCCATAAAGTAAACACTCCTACCATGGCTGCATTCAAACTATCAACCCTTTAATAATTGGTTTGAAAATTCTGCAGACCACTGTATGGGCCTATTTTCATTTTTTAAAATTATGCAAGTATGTAAGTTTCTGAATGCGTATGTGTTTGTGAGTTTAGGGGCACAGAAAAAATATCAGGAGATGTAACAGAAACTAGTGGCAGAACGAAAGTTGGACAAGAGGCAAAGCACCGTGATGTAATTCTCAAACTTGGGTATTTGATTTGTTTCATTGAACATCATTGCTTTAATAGATTTCTTAAATTAAGATTTAAATATCTTATTATTATAGAAGTAACCCATGATTACTATAGAAAAGTTGCAAAATATAAAAGAGAATAAGGGAGAAAATGAAAATTACCCATAATTCTATTTCATTATAACTATTGTTAGTATTGTGGTGCATTTTCCCCCTAGGTGTTTTCCATAGGAAAACATAATAGTGAGTTTTTTCAAAATTAAATATTTAAATTTTATAAGTAATTTATTAACTGTACATAAATTTTCACTTCTTTTCTGATTTTTTAAGGAAATAATGTCTATTATCTTAGAAGTGGCATTAACTATTGATTAAAGATAAAATTATAAAGTTTGTCTTTAAAAGAATAACTACATTATATTAATGCAATTCAAGCTAATTTTGTGTAACAAAATTTTGTGTCTTAGATTTACTAAACACATATAGATGGATTTTTAAGGCAGTGAAGATAAAGAAATGCTGTTAATACATTGGTTGTACATTTTACTAAATATGTGTTATTTTACATGCAAGATAATTATTGGCCCCATAAACCTTTCAACAGAAATAAAAGGTAGTGGAAGTAGACTGAGTTAATTCCAGATAAAGGCGTTTGAGAGGAATAAGAAGGATTTCGCAGATATGTCAGGAAGAGAAGAGGCATTAAAGAGAAAGCAGAACCATTAATACATGGAAAAGATGATGAAAGTGGTGGTGACTAAAATGGCAGCACTACCAATGGCTTATATATATATATATATATGTATAAATATCAAACTTTAACAAGAAAAATAAAGCAAGTCAGTGCAGACATTTAGGAAGTAATGAAAGTCTTGTCAATACAGCTGCTGATAAAAAGCAGGTAAGGGAATTTAGTACAACCCACTTAAGCCCAGGATTCCAGACACCTGCATTCACCAGGGATTTAAAGTCATTGCATTGAGCTCTGCACCTAATCCCATCTCTCACCAAGTCGAGCCCCAATCAAACTTCGGCTTTCACAGTCTAATTTCCAAATGCATTCTCCATCTAAACCTCGCCCATTGCTCAAAACCTGTAAACGCAAATTTTTAGACATGTCTTTCATGAGGTATTTTATTCAGCGGTATCTCAAGAACCAAGTCTAGAATATTATCTGTGTCTTCAACCATTTCTTTTACTTGGGACTATTAACTCACATGCTGATTGTTCTCCACCCAACATACCCCCACTCCTAAGTTATTTAAGTAATTGATAGAACTCCAATATCCATTGAACTAATTGGGATTACTTGGGATCACTATTGTACCTTTCTTTTCTTTTTGCAATTATGGAGAATGTCTACAGTGGGTGAGTGGAGAAAAAAATAGTCTCTCTTTTTCTTTAAGTGAATGCAATTAGTTGATGCATCCATAAAAGGGCCCATCTGTACTTCATAAAATTAAAGATGTAGACATCAGAGGACATAGATGACAAAAAAAGTCAGATTTCAATGGAAATTAACCAATAAGGCTTCTCAACTATTGATTCTTTTTCTTTTAATAAATTATGGAGAACAAAATGAGTCTCCAAGAATCAAGGAAATTAAATGTGATGCCAGCATTCTTTAACTTCTTGTATCTGCCATTCCCATACAGAACTTTTGACCACAGTAAAACAGCAAGAAAAATGTTGAGACAATCACATAAAGAGTAATGGAATCGTGGAACCAATAAACTACAAATCAGCAGAGAAAGGGACACCCCAGAGGCCCTAATCTGGACTTGAATCAATATTGTGATGCAATTGTCCAACAAAACTTATGTGAATTCAAACCAGCTTGAATTCATGCCCCTAATCCATGTATTTATATATCACCTCTATCTGAGGAACTAATAGCATTTCATAAGCAGTTTTGTCTTTCCTCCTTATAAGCCACCCACATTTTCCTCTTCTTGTGAATCTGTGGTGATCTAATAGTTCCCATCAACAGGAGGAGAGACAAGGATAAGAAGCAGCTCTTTCATGTCCCAGAAAATCACAAGGACTCAACTAAGAGTAGTCCAAGTAGTGTTATTTTCAGTGGGGTGTACTGTACACCAGTCAAGATTTAAATAGAAGCCTGAACTAGTTCAATAAAGAAACAGGAAAAACTAACATGGACATAGATTATAAGGCAAGGTTTTTAGCAGTTTAGTGGCATTACTAAATAAGTTTTTTGAAGGGACCTACAAGAAAGAATAAACACTGCATTTATTTCCAAGGTTATAATAAAGTCAAGCCACAGTGAAAATTGGGAAGACATTCTTCCAAAATTCAAATTGCCTTGAGGCTAAGTTTTTAGAGATGTGATTGTTGTTTATTTGTGAGGGCATGGAGGGGAGAGGTCTTTGCTATTGGTTATCTTCTTTAAAACTAACTTAAACTTTTTCAGATTCAGATACATTTATTCTTGGAAAAGTAAAGTCACCATTTGCTATAAAAAAATAGAGGCCTCTATTTTATGAACATTCATAGGAGTATTTAAATTCCTTAGAAATAGTTGGCTTAATTTTCCCCTGAAACAAATGCAAGTTTTAATACTCAGCAGGAAGTAAGTGACCTAAACAATGGAAAAGTACAGTATAGAGAAGAAAAGGGCATGTCTGAAAAATGTAAGCTGTATCTACAACTTGGTGGGACACAGTAAGTGTTCCAGACAGTTCTTATGAGTGGAAGGATCCATCTTATACCACAGGAGAGAGACTCCAGAGTTAGTAAAGTACCTTATTCCTTAATTTTTGAATGCTCAGTGAGCTATAGCTTCCACAGATCTGTGAACAGCACATTTTCATTCAGCTGTTCCCTTAAGCAGATTACCTGAGAGGACAAATTTTCCAACACAGGTCTCCCTCTTCAAGGCCATCAACATAAACCTACTGCATATTTGAATTAGAGAGGATTTATGGGAAATAGCTTATTGCACATTTCTCACTTGCCCAAACTAATTTGGGGTGGTAAATGGTGGGTGGATGTTTTATTGACTCTTGGCATTCAGAAAAGTAGAAAGATATCATAACCTCCACTGATGGTACCTTTAAACGATCAGGTGATGGGGCAAAGATCCTCTCCAGAGATCATAGTCAACCAAAATCTTTCCTCAGAACCAAACTAGTTTTTGAAAAAGATAAACAAGCATGACTTTGTCTGTGGTATTGGAAACATGGGAAAAGTGCCTCCAAATAAAAATGCAGACATATAAGTACAGGATAAGATCCTGTACCTCTTTATTTGCATAATACTTCCTGGACAAAGGAAAAAGTAAATATTACTAGAAGGTGAGCTTTTGCCAGAAATAGCCACAATAAATGCCTTTTCCAAAAATAAAATTAAGACAAAAAAGAAGATAGTCTTCATCTCAGAAATCAAAGAATAGCCAGACTGGATCTAAGATGTTGAAAAAATTGCTCATGAGCAGTTTGTCTGGGTGAAAATATGACTCCTGTAATGTTGCCAAGGTCTCTAAGACCCGGGATGCTGTTGAGTAAATGCTGGTTGCATAAGAGGACACTTTAATTTATGTGCTCAATTTTTCTGAGGTCTCAAAAAAGAAAAAAAAATGAAGGTGGGGGAAAGGGATGAATGAGGTTAATTTCCAGGGTGGCACATTCAGGGATGCTTTTGAGATTAAGGGTTTTTCCATTACCTCAGTATCCTCATCTGAGGGAAAAGTGATTTTGTAGGAAGAAGCATCTCACTGAAAGTCTTAATTCACCCTTCCCATAGGCCTCAGGGTCTTTAAACAGAGACTATGTCTCTCAAATTCCTTTTTCAAATGAGAATTATGTAAGAAAGATTTCAAAAACATAATCAGTAAAGAATACTCTTTCAGTTTACTATGGACCTACAAGTTAAAATACTAAGGTACTATGAGTTAAATTGAATAATAAATATAAGAGGCTTAACTTTCAAATAAAATATTGCAAAATATAAAGTGACATTTATTGCAAATTTATATTTGTAAATATGTATTTCTCCATTTACCAGATATTCCTTCTTAGAATATAGGATTGAATTTTTAAAAAATCTATGTCAGAGAAAATGTATGCATTCTCTTCTTTTCATAAATAAACGTACTCTGGAAAGTGAGAATCACAACGACAAATTTGAAACATCCCCCTTCCTCTCATTTTTAAACACATGTCTTATAGAGTTACTGGTAAAGCAAAGGAAAAAAGAAATCCTGCCACAAAAGTCAAATTTTGTATTTAGTATTATGTAGAATAAATGTAAACAGCATCTTTCCTTATGATTTGTTATAATGAAATTATTCTTTCCCTACCTTGCAGGAATTTACATAGTATTTTAGATTCCTGAGATTTAAAATTCTACCAAATGGAAATATCCTCTCAAATACTATTTTCAGTAGCTTTTTCTTGAGTTGTTTGAGGACTATTATAATTAAATAAACAAACTCAAAACAGTTTGGCTAAGAAGCACTCTAATCATTCCTGCAGCACAAAGGTCTACAAATGATTAGAAGACTCTTGAGGGATAAGGATGAAACCAAAATACTACAGCTGGGCCCAACATACAAAGACCCATCATCACCTCAGGCAGAGAGACAGCCTGTGCTGACAACATCCTGTAGGCAAAGGCTTCACCTGTTCCCAGGACACCTTTCTTCTCCCACATATCTCTTCTCTGGGGGGCATTGTTCCAGTTTCAGCAAATAAATTTAGACTTGTTTGTACCTATACTTGTGACTTATGTTATTAAAAATATACTCAATTAGCTCCTTTTTTTTTTTTTTTTTTAAAGAAATGTTTATTGGAAAGCAAAAGGCTGCCAGGGCCTGTGTGAAGGAGTGTGAACTTGGTTTTCTGCCATGGGTCACCAATGACTTCAACTTATTTCCTCTCGTCTTCTTTTACTAAATTAAAACCCTAGAAGTTCAAATTAAATGAAGTTTAAATTAAAAGCGAGACACCAAAGTTAGAGTGAGAAAAACCCCATCAAGTAGCCATTCAGTAACAAATGTATTTCAACTTAATGGAAGGTTAATATTCCTTAATTTCTCCAGCTTCCTGGCCTTTTAATAACTGGAAATATCCTTCACCTATTTTCCTCAGTATTTTAGAAGACTGATTCGCAGGAAGAACTGAAGTTTCACCCTAAGTAAAATTCAGAATCTGCCAGTTACTTTTGTCTTTTGTATCCCTGTGGGATACAGCAAAGGAGAAGTCCTTCATAGACTGCCTTAGAATATATTTCGGAATCCCAGTATTTTCTCATTCACCTTCTCCCCCAAACAGAAAGCACCAGCACTTCCCCCTCGGTAATTTGTTTCCCTAAATGACATACAGCATATCTCAGTGGTATGTGACACGATGAAGAGAAACCCATAAAGGATCCTTCAGCAGCTCCAGAACTTTTATTCTGGAGGGGAACTACATTTATAATTTGTCCTTTTCAAAAGGGATCTGCTTACCACTGCAGTGAGAGCTTGAAGAGCTACTGCACTAAGAACTTGAAGCATCAATGCAAAATCAGAACTCTACTAGCTTTGCAGATAATAAAAAATCTTCCATTCACTTCCAATCAGAGGAAACTTAAAAAAAAAATTCTTATAAATGGCATTGATAAAAAATATATTTATCGTGGAATTCCATCTACCTCCCAATCAGCAAAACCTGATGATGGATAGATGGGTAGACAGAAGCTCTTAAAATATTTCAGTTTTAATAACTATTTGTTTTTCCTTTTAAAGGGGTTTCCTTAAATTTGATTCATTAAAAATAGCAAAATAAACAGAGAGCCAGATATTCCTTGCAACCAAGTGGTTACGAATTTGGCTGCCAAAATAACAGGGTGCCAAACTCAAAAGCAGCATTTGCAGACTGCCTCTCCATTTCTGCATTCGCCAGATCATCTCAATTATGATAATAAACAACCTATTTGCAATGCAGTCTACTCTTGATCTGAAAAGCTGAGCCAAACCACATTTGAAGCTCAAGACTCACACCCAGCAGTGTCCACTTTAAATAGAAAAATCGCATTGATTGCATGAAACTCAGGGCTCATTTTAGTCCATCGATTCCCCTAGTGACCTTCCGCAGCATCAAAGCCCAGAGCGAACCCAATCTGACCCCGACTTTATGTGCATTATTATATCAAGAGACAGGAGCTACTTACAGTCCATGCCATTGTCTCCATAGATATGTAATAAAGTATTCTAGAACTGCTCCTGCTGAGAACACTTCAGGTGCAAGTCATTTTCTTCTCTCTCTATCTTTCTCCCCCCTCTCTCCTACTCTTGCACACAAACACATACACACCAGCCTCCTGGCAGTATAAAAATTCTTCGTTTACTGAATATTTCTTTTCTCCCAATACTGAAGAACTCAGAAAGCAACTTCGGACTTTGACTAACACTCGCATAATTCCTAGTAAACAACATCCTTCACCCAAATCCATAACTAATAATAATTCCATTTGTTAAGCTCTTTTGTGAAACAATATGTCTAATACAAAGCTCCTCTCCACAGTTTTAATTATAATAAATCACCTTCATTATGATGCATACTTCAATATAACATGTCGGCTGCTTAGCTACCTCGGTTACTCCATAATGAGGGGAGAGCAGACAAATACATCTCAAAGAAAGTTATTTACACATACTGAAAAATTCTACAGCATCCCATGGCTTTGCGGCACGAATTTCAACAACTTTTATCTTACCTTACTGTACATAACATTACAGCTGAGAAGACAGGGGGAAAAAGAATGAGAAAAAGCGCCACATCTGAAAAATGCTGTTTACACAAATAACAGTACCCTGAATACATCCACTAGCATGGAAAAAATCAGTCCTTGCAGTACAATCATTTCTCTATAAATGTATGAAAGTATTTTACTGCCTGGTGCAACAAATCAGCGATGAGATGCTAGGCTGTGGTGTGCAAGTTTCAAGGGACTGCGTGTCAAAGTCAACTTCCCGGGCAGTCCCCTGAGAACTGCGCTGGGCACATTCTCATGAAAGGTGTGAAAATCTGATTTTCTAAAATGGATCAGTAATTCTCCATGAAGGGGGAAAGGATCGATAAATCTTTGCTAAGTAGATTGTAAAGGAAAAATTATTCTTTCAGTGACAGTACATTAGGATCTTCCAAACAATCTCAATAAACTAAAAACATAGCATTTCTCTACCAGCTACTTTGACTTCTGATATATTTTTGTAATCTGAGATCATTCTGCAATGCACATACATTTATATTTGCTAAGCCATGTTCTGTGTTGATGTTGATTTATGGTATGTGCCATTATAATGTTTGGCTGTGACTAGAAAAAGAAAATTATTAGCTGCTTGTAACCTGATAGATGTGATACAACGAAATGTCATTTAGTCCTACCCACATATATGTTTCTAACTATATTAGTTCACCGGGTAGCCGCATGATGTGTTCTTGGTATTCCTCAGCCAAATATATCTCTGTTGTTTTTAGGTAACTGTTCATCATAATACAGTGTTTATTCTCTTGATGCCTAAAAACACCTGGGGTGTGATATGCTTAGAATCATGTGATGTTAATAGTCCTTCTAGGTATATTTCTTTCTGCCCCTAGGCAATGACCAAGGAAACCTCAGGCACCGGTTTTATCACATACACTTGATGACACTGAACTGGTGTAACTACCAGCCCTTCCCCACTAACACATTCACCATTTGTTTCATGACTGGGGAGCCCATGCTCCTCACCACACCAAGGGCCGAGAATCCTGGCTAAAGAATTTAGAAAGAAGATGTGTGTCACGAGAAAACAAGCCTGGTAGTGGACCGACTGTCCCCAAGAGGCTCTCTGGTTATAGCATCCGAAGCAGTATGTGGCTGAGATTTCCCCTGCTCTGTGTTAAAGTGGTTATTAAAAAATATGGCCTGTGTGGTAGCGAGGTATTTCAGAGGCCTTGGAGCATGCTGAACATCACGTGTCCTGTGATACCCAGATAAAACAAAGCAAACTCTCAGCATGGCAGGCTGAGGTCTGAATTTCTCTGTACTTATGCAAGTTTATGTCAGAATTAGCTTTCGGATAGATCCTTTGGGAAGAAAATAATTCTTCCATGAGAGGCACTACTTTAAATGTGTAGCATCCTTGGACAAAGAGGGGAGGAAGAGAATTGACATGTCAAACCATTGCAAACAGGTGTGATTAACGTATGCAAACCTTGTTCGGCTGAATGACCACATATGTTATAGGAATTATATCCACTAGTATCTTTTTAGGGAAAACATGTCAAAGTTTTTTTTAAATGCCTCTTTCCGCCCTTTGTAATTGAATAATGCTAACAGTGCATTCATTTAGGTACAAAAGAGGGCAACCATGATTTATTTCTTTTGGGCTGACACTCATTATGATTATAGTCTCTCCTACCTTCTGGTTTTGTGATGTTTTCTGACCAGAGAGTGTAAGAGTCCTAAGAAGCAAGGTCAAGTGTCTACATAAAGTCCAACATCCAAATGTCCACTAGTAAACAAAATGCAACAGGAAAGTCTGTGGGGTGACAAATAAAATAAGAGCTTTTGGTACCTGTAAATATTTTGAGGAAAGGTGCCTTCTTTTAAGTATAAAAATAAACTATGATTTAGAAATAATGAGTAGCATCCTTTCTGATGGACACTTCAGATTCAGTGGGACACAACTTCTGAAATATGGAAATTCGAGTATTTCCAAGTCAGAGCTTATGATACCATGGAATTCTGAGTCTTGCTCATCATCTGACAAGTACAATTCTAAGAAAGTTAAATGATGGAAGGGAATGAAGTCAGCCCCCCTTCAAAGGAGAAATAAAATCTGCTTAGTAAATATATATATTTATATATATATATAGTTGTTGTTGTTGTTAGTAAGCAGGATTTAATGAGAGGACAGAAAAGCTCCCACAGTGGGAGGAGACCCAGGGGGTTGCCAGTAAATCAAATATTGATAGAAGTATAGCGTAGACGTTTTGTTATATGTTTATATTAACACGGAACCTTAAAATGGAATGTTTTCTCTGATATTGTTACTATTTGCATTTTAAAATTGAAAAGCATTATTAGTATCAAAAATTTCTTTTTCTGATTTTAATAATTGCTTCTTAAACTTTTAACAAATGGCTCCAGATAATTTTTCTAAAATCAATGTTAACAATAGGTTTTGTCCAAAGGCATTACTTCTTAAACATCATGAGCTGAATATGATCATATTGGTAGATGCTTACAGACATGAAAAGGAAGGTGCCAATCAGTAAAACATTTCATCCACATGTTTATGTGCAGTTGTTGCATCAAGGTTTTAGTAAATCTAGTATTTCTTGTGTACTTTCATTTAAAGAGATTAACAGACATTTTCAGAATCAGTTATCAGCTACATTTGTATGTCTGTATATCTATAAAAGAAACATAGAAATAATAAAACATAAAATATAGGAAAATTGATAGAAAAGTTTGGAAAACATATATCAGACAAGTACTATTCAAAAGAAATTAAGGCAAATATATTACTTCAGAAAAATCATCTTTAAGACAAAAATTATTATTAGAGATAGAGATGATCACAGATAATGATAAAATGTTCTATTCATCTGGAAGCTAAAGCAGTATTAAACTTATATGTACCTAAGCAAAATAGCTTAAAAGTATATATAGAATAATAGAACTATAGACAGGTATTTTATAAACTCTATCAGAGTGAGAGATTTTCAGATATTTTTGCTAGGAAAAACATATAAAATTGAGTGAAAATATAGAAATGTGAGCAGTATAATAATAATAATTATTATTTATTATTATTGTTTTTGAGTTGGAGTCTCACTCTGTCGCCCACTCTGTCACCTCGACCTGCTGGGCTCCGGCGATCCTTCTGCCTTAGCCTTCCTGGTAGCTGGAACTACAGGCGCGTGCTACCACATCCGGCTCATTTTTTTTTTTTTTGATTTATTGTAGAGATGAGGTCTCATCAAGTTGCCCAGGCGGGTCTCGAATCCACAGGCTCAGGCAATCCACTCACCTCAGCCTCCCAAGGCACGGGATTACAGGCTGAGCCACCGAGCCCGGCTGAGCAGTATAATTAACAAACTTGAACTAATGGACCTGTATAGAACTCTGGACCTAGTAATAAGAAAATAAATATTCTGCTAAAAAGCAAGGAACAATTATGCAAACTAACTAGTTTAGGAAGTAATTTTCAAAGAATCCATTTTAAACATACCACATTGTCTGACCAAAATGTGATTAATTTAGAAGTCAGTATTAAATATATATATATATATATATATATATATACTTAAATCTTCATGTATTTGGTAAGTTTTTAAAATATTGCAAATAACTCAAGAATCAAAAAAAGAAATCATAATGGAAATTTAAAATACATAGACCTGAATTATGATGAATTTACTACATACAAAAATTTGTGGGATTCAGAGAAAGCAGTTCTTCTAGAAAGAGTTATAGATTTAAATGCATACATTAGAAAATAATAAATACCAAATATTAATGAGCTCAATAGTTAGTGAAAAACAACAGAACGAACTCAGTGATAGTAGGAAAAAGCTACTAAAGAAAAGGAAGTTTAGCTAAATATAAAAAAATGATTAGCTGGGCTCGGTGGCTCAGCCTGTAATCCCGCGCCTTTGGGAGGCCGAGGTGAGTGGATTGCCTGAGCCCGCGAGTTCGAGACCCGCCTGGGCAGCGAGACCTCATCTCTACAATAAATAAAAAAATCAACTGGGCGTGGTAGCGCATGCCTGTAATTCCGGCTACTTGGAAGGCTGAGGTGGAAGGATCGCCGGAGCCCAGCAGGTCGAGGCTGCGGTGGCCAGAAGCGGCCACTGCACTCCAGTCTGGGTAACAGAGTGAGACTCCAACTCAAAAAAAAAAAAAAAATGATTCAATACAGATAATAAAAAATTGCTTCTTTGAAAAAGCTAATAAATACTCAGATCTTAGACAAGAATGATCTAGACAAAAGGAAAGAATGCATAAGTAAAGTATATTAAGAATTAAAATAGGAATATAACTACACATGGAACAGGTATTGAAAGTACAAGAAAATTCCATTAAAGATGTATGTTGTTGAAAGTAAAAGCTTAATCAAAATGGACAATGTCATAGAAAATAAAACTTTTTCAGAAAAACTCAGAAAGGGGTAGGAAATATGACCATCTTCTTTCATGAATAAATAAATTAAATTATTAATTTTAAATCACACACACATACACATTGCTATAAATGATTCTACAGGTGAAACTTTTAAAACAATCATTCTAATTTTTTGAAACGCTTTTAAAGAATAAAGAAAGAAGAAATGCTTCCCCTAATCTATGAAGTCAGTAAAAAACCTTCATACCAAACTAGACTAGGACATAGGACAAAGATATTTCTAACTTGCAAAGATGCAAAAATTTCTACAAAAATATTATCAAACAGAATCTAGTAGTGTATATAAAAATAATAATACATCATGACCAAGTAACATTTATCCCAGAAATACAAGAATGCTAATATTTTAAAGTCTATAAATGCCATTCAACATATAATTTTTTTTTTTTTTTTTTTTTGAGTTGGAGTCTCACTCTGTCACCCAGACTGGAGTGCAGTGGCCGCTCCCGGTCACTGCAGCCTCGACTTGCTGGGCTCCAGCGATCCTTCCGCCTCAGCCTTCCTAGTAGCCAGAACTACAGGTGCGCGCTACCACGCCCGGCTTATTTTTTTGATTTATTGTAGAGATAAGGTCTCACCAAGTTGCCCAGGCGGGTCTCAAACCCACGGGCTCAGGCAATTCACTCACCTCGGCCTCCCAAAGCGCTGGGATTACAGACTGAGCCACCGAGCCCGACCGCAATATATTAAATTTAAAGGTAAGCAACTATGTGATAATTTTAACATATTCAGAAAAAAAAAAAATAAAAATTTCACTACAAATGTAAAACATAAGATAAAAGTTTTAACAAACTAGGAAAAGTGCCCTCACTGCTCTATAGGAAGTCTATAATATACTCATGGAAAACATTATTTTTCTACTTTCTTTTACTTTTATTTGTATAAATTTTATGGGGTACAAGTGTAATTTTGTTACATGAATAGATTTCATAGTGGTGAAGTCAGGGCTTTTAGGGTATCCATCACCTGAATAACATATGTTGTAATCATCAAATAATTTATCATTATCCACCCACCTCTTGGAAATGTTAGTTTTTTGGTTTAAAAAAAAAAAAAAAAGGGAAGTACCTTTAATGTGAGGAACAAGTCAAGTGTGCTCACTATCACTATTTTAATTAAATAATGGAGTTGATTTCTTATCCAGTATAGTGTAAGACAAAATTGAAGGTACAAAAAATAAGAAAGAAAAATGTTATTTTTCAGATTACATAATTATCACCATAGAAAACTCAAAAGGAACACAAAATAAAATATTAGTAAGAGAAAGTTTAGCAAAATGTCTGGTGTATTACTGATATATAAAAATCAATTCTATACAATAGGAAAAATAATGAGGAAAATTATGCTAAGAAGGGAACAAACAGTAGGAAAATTTATGATTAAAAGAAAATCTACCCAACTACAAGTTACTTAGGAATAAATCGGTGAAAGACTTGTGCAAAGAAAACTATTAAAATTTTCTATAAATACATATAAACTATTGCAGAAAAACTCTGAAGTGCTATTATGAAGAAATATATATATATATAATGATCATGAATTAGAAAGACCAATAGCATACTGATGTTAGTTCTCCCAAAATTTATTGAAATATGAAAAGGTATAACTAATATGTATTAATTAAAATAAATATACATTTTAAAAGTCAGTAATGATATTTAAAACAAGATTTCAAGAAGATTTTGGGGTTACTTGTCCTACCAGATATTAGAACCAGCAGTAATTAAGACAGTAAAACAAAATTTTTAAGTGTTTAAAAAATATAAAAGAGTAAGTCCTTAAAACATTAACATGGGCTAAGATTTCATAAGCAAGATACTAAAAGAAACAAACAAAATTTTTAAAAAATTCACTTCATCTACATCAAAATTAAAATATCTGTCCATCAAAAGGCACTATAAAGAAAGTAAAAATATAAGGCATAAATAGGGATATTATTTTCAGAACAAATGTAACAGACCAAAGATTGACATCCAGAACATAGAATAAATATATATGGTAAAAACAAGAGAAAATATGGGCAAAAGACATGAACAGGTTTTTCACAGAAGATAAAATAGGAACATCAAATAAACATATGAAAAGATACTTAACTTCAATAATCAGGGAAATGCCATCGGGGAACTATGAGATATAATTTTACATCCCTTAGATACGAAAAATTAATAATATGATTATACCAAGTATGGGAGAGAATGAGGACTGATGGAGACTCTTAAATATTGCTTTGTAAGAATATACACTGATACATCTGAAATACAAATTGACATTCTTTTTAAAATTTGAGCATACTTGTACCCCAGCTAGAGAAGAATGTCACAGAACACCAAACACCAAAACAAAACAAAAGTAATACAGCATGTACTGACACCTTCAGAATATTTCAGAGAACTGTACAAATCTCCATGAATGAAGCACAAAGTGTATACTTATGGGGAAAGGGAAGAAGATATGATAAGCAACACTGGTAAACAGCCAATTCAACAGTGGGCTGTATTTGCAGTGTTAGAGAGTTTATACTCTGCCCCACATGCCAAAAATTTTTAAGCATTCTTATTCATTGAAATCCTTGAAATTGAAAGCCCAAAACATGAAAAGACAGAAAAGCAGAGAGCTCTGATCGTAATTAGAGGACCTGGTACCAGGAGGCCACAGACCCTTCTATCTCTCCATGGAGATCCCCGAAGACATACACAGTGCTTCTAATACTTGGGCAAAGGTTGGAAAAAAGCCTTTGTGGGCAATAGAATTTTGAGCACTCAGTGCTACAATCTAATTTGCATTACAGAAGCATCACATAATATCAGTGTGATTGGAGGATGGCGGAAAACCTAGTGAGTGTTTTTAAAGAACACCTGCTCAGTGTACAGTAAGGGGGAGGATTTCTGGAAAGATATCCAGTTGTAATATCAAAGAATACCCAATGTGTTTGAAAGTAGCTTCAAAGGTCTCAAGCATACAAATATATTTTCTATTACTCATTCAGATTGCTCAAAACACTCTGAAAGTACACTATAATCTTCATAAGTAGTTTACTTACATTGTTTTCTGTGCTGTCAGGAAAAATTGCTTATGTCTTTTATTAATCCTAAGCAAAACCTACTCAATATCACTTTCAATCATCAGAAAGTTGGACAGTCAAATGGAAAACAAAAACAAAAATAGAGGTAAAAGCAGTCAATTGCCTAAATTCATCCCTGGGTATCAGATGAGGCTCTTGACCTCTGTTACTTAGTTTGGCAATCTCTGAAGTGGAAATGAAAACATCCATCTTCTTACTGCCTGGCATTTCAACCTAGGGTACGCCATCATCATAGAACAAATTAAGCACATTGTCTTTGGGACTATCAGTATTATTATAACATTAAAAGTAAAATTAAGTAATTTAAGTGATAATTCAAAAGTTTTATATTAAAGTAAATACAAAAGAACTTTTAGAGTGAACAATCATTCTGACCTAAAGAGAAATCTAGGCTCTTTCACTGACTATTGGGACTTTTTCCTTCCTGGCTTCAGTTTCACCATTTGTAAAGTGCAGAGAATACTCACTTCTGAGGTTTACGTGAAATAGCATACAAAATATGCAAAATGGAGCCTGTGTTTCAAGCAGTAGTGATAGTGTGATATAGGAGAATATGAGATTTTATAAACTTACAAACTAGATGGAAAAGCCTTTTTAATAACCATTGAGGAACATAGAAAACTCACTTGGACATTTATGTATCATTTTAAGTCAAGATTTCTCAACCATGGCTCTATCAACATTTGGGGCTGGATAATTCTATGTTGTGAGGAGGCTGTCCAGTATATAATACAATGCCTAGCAGCATCCCTGATCTCTGCCCAATGGAGACCAGTAGTTCCTCCTCTACCCAAGTTGTGCCAAACAAAAATGTCTCCTGACACTGTGGACATTGCCACATGTTCATGGGGAGGGAGATGGTAAGTATCTTGGACAAGATACAAAAAGCACAAACCACAAAAGAAAAATACAGCAAATTAATTTGACATTATCAAAATTAAATTTTGTTCTCTTAAAAACCTTTGTTTAGAAAATAAAAAGGCAGGCTAGCAATTGACAAAAATATTCACAATACACATATCCAATAAAGGCCAGAATATATATTTTTAAACTCCTACAAAACAATTATTTTTTAAACTAGACGAAACACTTGAACAAATACTTCAAAAATGCAGATATACAGATAGTCAATGAGCAAATGAAGTGATCAACATCATTAGTCATGAAGGAAAATGCAACATAAAACAACGAGACATCACTACATACCTACAAAAATGACTACTAGGGGTAACAGTTGCATCAAATGCCAGTGAGAAGATGAAGCAGCTAGACTTTCAAACACTGCATTGGGTGTGTTAAATGGCACAGCCACTTGGAAAGCTGACAAATTCTTATAATGTTAGATATATGAAAGGGACCAAAAAACCCCACAAAAAAAACAGAATTATATTTTAGAGGGCAGGCCCCTTGTAATACATTTGGAATTTGTTCCTCTGGATCAGTCAACCAAAGTTTTTATCTGGAAGTTTTGAGACATTCGCGTCAAGATTTGCAGAAGAAATATCTCGAGTTGTTGCAAACAGTTGACTGGTTCTTCCTCCATGCCAACATACCTGCCCACACCGCAGTGAGTGTTCAGTAGTTTTTGACCAAAAACAGCATGACCCCCATCTCTCACCCTCCCTATTCACCTAATCTTGCCCTTAGTGATTTTCTTTTTTTTTTTTTTTTTTGTTTCCACATGAAAAACGTCCTCAAAGGGAGACGTTTTGCCCAGGTAGAAGAGGTGAAGCAAAAAACAGCAGAAGCATTAACGGCATCAAAATGAATGAGTTCAAAAATTGTTTTGAGCAGTGGAAAAAGAGTCTCAGTAGGTGTATTGCATCAAATGGAAAGTACTTTGAAAGTGACTGAAGTTTAAACATGTAAGAATAAATACACAATTTACTATAAATGAATTCTGGATTTTGGGGGACCCCCCCTCATATGCCTACTCTATTACTTAGCAATTCTGCTCTTGGTATCTACCCAAAAGAAATGAAAACATATGACCATACAAATACATGTGCAAGAATGTTCATAGCAGCTTATTCATAATAGCTCAGAGCTGGAAACAATACAAATCTCCAAGAGATGAATGGATAAACATGGTAGTTTATCCTTCCAGAAAAAAAGGAAGAAAGAAAATGAAATGAAAAAATAAAGAAGTCTTGATGCATGCAAAAACATAATGAATTTAATAAACATTATACTGAATGGAATAATAAAGACATAAAAGAGTACACGCTATTTGATTTTAGTTACCTGAAGCTCTAGAATGGACAAAAATAAATTATGATAACAAAAATTTAAAAGCAGTTGCCTCTGAGGCACTAGGTAACTATCTATGCCCATGGGAGAGTTCTGTCTTGCTGAGGAATATTTGTCAAAATTGACTAAAGTGCACATCTGTATTTTCTGTTGCAAAAAAAAAAAAATAATAATAATGAAAGGTGAAAGATAATCAGGCTGAGCAATCAGAATCAATAACACCTATAGGAAAAACAAATGTAAAAAACTGAAGAACACTAAATAAGCATATATATTTAAGCCATTTCAGTGAATTTTGAGGAGACATTTTATTCCCCAAAAAAGGAACAAAGTATGAGAAATGAGCCATTAGCAAACAAGAAATAAGGCAAATGAATAAACTGGAAGTCCAGAGAAAAGAATGCAGAAAATAACAAATAGTGGATATCATAAAATATAAAAGGAGAAGAAAGAACAGAGAAAAATGAACGGAAAGCATTAATCAGAGTCATAATAGAAATTTTCCCTGAGCTGAAGAAAGTCAAAAGTCTTTGCATCCCAAGGTCTTTCTAAGAGGCAGACAGGGTTATTTCTTAGGGCCTATGCCTTGACATATCCTGACAAATTTCTGAATATCAGTGATAAAGATAAATTCCTGAATATGTTGTGGGGGCGGGGGAAGGAAAAGGATTACCTTCAAATAAAAATGCTAAAACTGTGGGTTCCAGAATTAGATTTTAGGAACCAATACAATTTTTTTAAAACAGTTGCCAAAATTTACTTGTACTAGTAAAAAAAATTAAGATATGATCATCAAATGTCACCACAGGCAAACAGGGAGGATATGTCAAAATTACAGGCAGATATTCTTCAAAAATGAAAGTACATTCATATACATACACAAATATATATACTATTCTTATTTCCTCGTTTCTCTGCAGATGTCACAGTTTTTTCATACAATTCAAGTCTCCAAACAGACATTAAGAAATGAAGTATGATTTCTAGAAATCTTCAGCAAAATGAACTAATTTCCTGGAATTTTATTCCTATGTAAATCATTGTTTGTGATATTTTTAAAATTCAAGGATTGAAATAATATGACATCTATGTGCCCTTTGTGTAAATTATTTAAGGAAGATATGAATCAACATAAATATAATAGAATGAAGGAAATTCGTTGTATACAGAAAACATTTTGGAAATAAAACTAGTAAAATAAATATTAAGCCCAAGAAATTGTTAACAGATTAATTATGAATAAAGCATTCCTGAAAGAAAAAATAAATATATTCATATTTTAATAATTTCTGGAACTAAATTTATAGATATTTTCAGTAAAATATGGCAAACTAGTGTGGAGAAAATAAATGTTAAATTTTTATCTTATCCCAGATGGAGAGAGACTACAAATAGAATTTAGATCTTGCTGTTAGGGAAAAAAAAATTGTTCAAGTATGTTTGTTAAAAGTTAATATCATCCACTAGTAAAAGAGAAATAAGGTGTAAAACTTTCAAATCAGTAAAAAAAGTTAATCACTCCAAGGAAGGATAACAAAGGGAAGAAAAAGACCACAAAACTGAAGTTGGAACAAGCAAGGATTTTACCATTTCACAGTGTAAATATATATCAAACATCACATTGAATACTACAAATATATATTCAATTGTTATTTGCCAATGAGAAATAAAATATTTTTTAAAAGGTAATAATGAAACTAAGTGCAATTATTTGATTTAATTAACATAAATAGAATGAATTAAATTTCTCTATTAAAAGACAAGCAGTCTAAAACTGAGGCTAGAAAAGAAAAGCAAAATCCAGCTGGAGGCTGTTTAAAAGAGCCTTTTAAATCAAATGATAAGGAAAGGTTGAAAGTAGTTGAAGACATGATAGGCAAATGGAAACAAAAAGAAAGCAGGTGGCAATATTATTATCAAAGTATAGCTCAAACAAAATGCATTAAATGGGACATTTCGTACTTATAAAAGGTACATTCTGCTAAACAGACGTGTCAAAAGCTTTGTACGCTGAAAAAAATCGAATCTCAAAATACATTAGGCAAAGAATTTTCTAAATACAATGAGCAATTGGAAGAAATTGCAATCTTAGGGGCAATAACATACCTCTTTTCAGAATGTGACAGATCAAATAGATAAAAAACAGAGAGAGTACTTGAATAACACAATTAAGAAGTTTGATTTTTGGAGGAGAAAGGGTAAGAGAGAAAGCACTGCATCTTACAGATATAAAATGCATATTCTTTTCAAATTTTTGCATAACATAATGTCATGGATGAGACTGCAAAGACTATCTCAAAAAAATCCCTCAGAGAAGAAACACCAATTAGCCCACACTTTGTCCTCAATGCCATAATTCTGGAAACTCATATTTCTACATAGACTTTGGAAATGAAAGAAATCTTATCAATGGTGGACTAAGAAAACAATATGAGTAATATGATTGTTAAGTTTAAAAACAATCTTAAATTAGGTATTTGAGTATCTTGATTAGATAAAAATGATTCATTCTTCCCTCCGACCATTCCAAATAGTTCCTCCCGTGACCTTGTTAAAAGGCTTCATTATTTAATAAGGGCCTGACTGAGGGACTCTCTTCTGATCCTTCTAAACACTCTCAATGCAGAGGCATTCGGGAACAACTTTCTTTTGGAGTCTGAGAAGGCACTCTCAACCTGCTTACCTGTTCTTTGTCCCATACTTTCTAGATGAAGCCTGTCATAGGTAAGCTGAGAAGGAAACCCATGGTAGCAACATTTAATGATTATCCTTCTTCTGCATTCATATATATAATTGGACAACCATCAGTTACCAGATACCTGCAAAAACTCGAAGAATTAAAAAGAACAAACTGATTCTCTGATGCTGGAGGAAACAGAAATAATTCAGGGAAGAGAGGGAATCTTAAAATATTTTTATGAGGAGATTCCACATTATTTTATCCATAAAATAAGAAGATTATAATGATAAAGGAATAAAACTCAAAAGGTTATTGTTAACATTTGAAAACTTGACAGAATGCTAGATAAAAAAAGTCAAGGAAACTTTCCAGAATATATTAAAAAGTGACAAGGAAAAAGAAAACATTAAAGATTTCAACATGTTCAATCCAGGATGACCAACATCTGTCTCCTAGTAGTTCCAGAAAGAGGTAGCTAAGAAACGGAATGTGAGCAATTTATCAAAGGAGTAATAGAATGAAATTACCCGAAGCGTAAACAAACTTACAGATTAGAATGTAAGTCTTTATTTTAAAAGATTCCATATGCTGCTGAGCAGAACTAATAGAGGAAAAAAATATAAAGACATTCTTATAAAATTTCAGAATGCAAGGATTCTGAAAAAGATCCTAAAAGTTTCCAAAGAGATTACAATGTTTATCTTCAAAGGAAGACAGACCAAATTGGTTTCAGACATTTCACAAGCAATGCTGGATAACCAGAAGACATTAGAGTAATGCCCACAAAAATTCTGAACAAAAATTATTTTGAACCTATTATTTTAGTTATCAATCAAGAGTAAAGACAAAAGAGTAATTTTCAAACATGTAGGAAATCATAAATTTTACCATCTACAGATTTGTTGTTAAAGAATTACTTGAAAATGTCCCAAATAACGGCAATACAACAGAACGCAAAAGAACATAGAGTCAGGGATATTTGAAAAGAGTGTCTCCAGGAAGCAAATCTTAAAAGATTTAAAAGGAAAAATATTCTGCTCCATTTCCCTCCCCACTTCCAACTTTTGTTCATTTTATTTCTACTTGAGTGGAACTGCTTTAATGATATCAGATTATGTCTTAGCCTATGAGTTACTTTATTTTGTTTTTAGTGATTATTTCAAACACTGAATTTTTAAAAATCTTTAGATTCAACTTACAAATAAATATGAAAAATGTAATTAAATTTAGTTTTAAACTTTAAAGTAGACTCGTAAATTTTAAATTTAGTTTTAAAGTGGACTCATAACTTCAGCAAACCAATCAGAACCATTCCATATTTCCTACTTCATGGAGAGAGTACTTCTGGGAATAAACAGATACAAAGCCAAATACCAGTGAGAGATGGAGACAGAGAGACATATTTCTGATAGAATTGTTGAGCCTCCAAAACTACCTCTGTCTTCAGATAGTTCTATCCCTGGACATAAGTGACACAGTTCTATCCCTAGACACAGTTTTCCTCTCTTGCTTAATATTACTTGATTTGGGTTTCTGTCATTTGCAACTGAAAGAGTTCAGACACATTCTATATTTAACACAAACCACAGGAAATTTTCAATAGGCTAGGAAGAAAACAAAGATGCCTGCTATCACCATGAGTTTGCTACATTGACCTGAGAACGTTAGCCAATACAGCAAGACCAGAAAAAGAAATGAGGTATAACTATTAGAAAAAAGACTACAAAATTAACATTATCCACAGATAACATGATGAAAATATGGAAGATCATGTGATAAATTAAGAGAACTAATAAGATAATACTGAAAAAAAATCTATTCAAATCACACATACGCACACATCTAGGAATAAGCTTAATTAAAAATTTTGAATGACTCATATAAAAGAGTCGTACAAATATTTGGAAGAAGAGCATCCAGGCAGAAAGAACAAATTTCAAAGCTGGGAGGTGAGAGCATGCTGGGAATGTTTGAGCGACTGCAAGAATGTTCACTTGCAGCTGCCCCGGAGTCCATAAGAGGCCATTTAGTAGATGACATCAAAGAGGCAGGGGCAGGAGGAATTTTATGTAGGGCCTTAGAAGCAGCTATAAGGGCTGACTCCTCCTCTGGGTGCTATGGGGATCCACAGAAGGGTTTCTAGCCAGGACCAACATAACCTGCTTATTTTGTTGGAGGATCGCTCTGATTGCTGTGTTGGCAATAGACAGTGGAGAAACAAAGGAGAACATTTATAAGACTATTGTGATAATCCACATAACAATAACATCAACAAAAGATGGTGGTTTAGATTAAGGTAATAACAGTGGAATTGGTACAAAATAAATAGATCCTGGAAAGACCATAAATCACTGAAAAATATACATGTACACACGCAAACCAAGAGAACAGTTTTTTGTGCATTGTTTCAGAAAACTGTATTTATTAATTTCTTTTTAGTTTTTTGTTTATTTGTTTGTTTGTTTTGAGTTGCCCAGACTGGAGTGCAGTGGCCGCTCCCGGCCACCGCAGCCTCGACCTGCTGGGCTCTGGCGATCCTTCCGCCTCAGCCTTCCAACTAGCCGGAATTACAGGCAAGTGCTACCACACCCGGCTGATTTTTTGATTTATTGTAGAGATGAGGTCTTGCTGCCCAGGCGGGTCTCGAACCAGCGGGCTCAGGCAATCCACTCACCTCAGCCTCCCAAAGGCGTGGGATTACAGGCTGAGCCACCGAGCCCGGCTGTATTTATTAATTTCTAAAGAAAATTCAAGGAGAATGAGAAAATGGTAACAATTTATTTATTTAGCATGGATTTACTGAGCACAGCATCAGTGTGCTAAGCACTAAGCTAGGTCATAGGACAGAGAGGAAGGCATAGTTCCTGCCATAAAGAGCTCATAGTCACACATGAAGGGGAAAAAAAATAAAAGTTATAAAACTGGAAAAGAGGGTAACATCTCCAACATTCCCTACCCCCAAGGTGTTTATAACATTCAATGCCTCCCTATTGTTCTTCGGATCAACCAAAACCTTTAAACAAAGCTGCATGATCTGGCTTACTTTCACTTTTAAGCTCCTCTTTCTATTTTTTAATTTTTTATTTTAAAGATGTGGGGTACAATTCAGGGTTAGATATACAAATGTTGATTATGCAGTTACCCTTGTTTATGAGGTGTGCTCCTCCCTCCCCTGGCAGTTTCCCTCAATTACCAACCCTCCCCCGGGCAGGTTCCCACTAGTGCCAATCCCTTTCTTATAGTATTATAATAATTGTTCAAGGTCCACTTATGAGTGAGAACATAGGGTACTCTGTTTCTGTGATAGATCACTGAGTATGATCGACGCTAACTCCATCGAAGTTGCTGCGAAGTCCATATGTGTGTCCTTCTTTGTGGCTGCATAATATTCCATTGTGTGTATATGAACCCCATTTTTTAAGTCCAGTCCAGCTTTGATGGGCAGCCTGGTTGGTTCCCTGTTTTTGCTATTGTGAATAGAGCTGCAACAAACATGTGTGTACAGGTATCTTTTTGGTAGAATGATTTAAGCTCCTCTTGCTCTCTGTGCAGCCATAAGCCTCCTTCAAGTCCCTTGAAGGGACTCATTCCTTTCACCTCATTCCTTTCAGTTGCAGGGATGTGCATAACACTCTGTCTGTTGAGAGCACTCTTAGCATCATCTTGATCTATCCAGCTCCTGCTTCTCCTTCATCTCAGCTCCCTAGTCCCCTCACTGAGGATCTCCCCCACCTTTCTGATTCAGTCAAAGCTCCCTATGATGTGCCTTCATACCATTTACCTCCTCATGGTCATGCAACACTATTTTGTATTTACTAATGTGATTGATTAGTAGGAGTTTTTTCTACTGAACTCCTAAGAGGGCAGGACCATATTGTGTTTATCTCTTATCATATCTTGAATTCCTAGAATTCGAGATATGCTTGGCTCATGGAAGGGATTCAATACATACTTGTTAGATGAGTCGAGGCTCATGGAAGGGATTCAATACATACTTGTTAGATGAGTCGAGGCCATTATCACTACACTAGGTTATTTGTTGACTTTTTTACATTAAACCATAAGCTCCTTAAGGACAGAAACCACGTACGTTTTAACTTTTATCCTCTGAATTCAACAAAATGTCCACCACTTAATAAAGACTGAAATAATATCTGTCAATTGTTAATGAATGAATAAATGAATGAATATAATGCATGAATAAATGAGCAAATGAATAAACAAATTAATAAATTACTTATTTTCTTAAAACTAATTTCTAACTAACATTGTAAGTTAAATCTCTTTCTACTTTATGTCATGAGAAAAGGGATATATACATGCATATATGTGTGTGTGTATATATATAATATATATATATATACACATATACATGGATATACAGATATACACACACATGTGTGTGTGTATATATATATATATATATACACACACTGTATACATATATATATAATCCTACCCTACAAGTATGATTAATAGTGATCATAATGTTTTTAAAAAAAAAAATAAGGCAGAAATGAATTCTAAGAACAAGAGAGTATCAGGCATACAAATGTTTTTAAAATTCTGCTCGTGAACAAGATATTTTGACACATTTATTAACATATTTTTTAAATTCTGTGTGTTTAAAAGCAAAAGCCATAAGAAAAATGCTAAATATTATCAGTGGCCCTCTGAATGGGGCCACAAGAAGAAAGACAATACTTTATCCTCACTTAGTATCCTTTTTGCCAAAAGGCTCTTAACTCCAACTAACAGAAAAAAAAAAGAGTCAATAGCAGTAGGAAGAAGGAAGAAAGAGCTTTATGGAACCCAGTCCAGCTTTTGCCAAAAGAAAACTAAGGAGTAGGGGAGGGCACACCATTTATTAGACCAGGGATGCATTTTTATGTTCTACTGTGAAAAAGAGCTCTCTAACATTTGTGAGAGAATGCTCCATGTGGCCCTTGAAGTTAGGAAGAAGTAAGGGGGGGGGGGACAGAGAAAACCCTGCCATTTCCTTGCCACATCAAAGCAATAGCAACACATAGAAGGTGACAAAGAATAAACATAAATCGATGAAATACAAAAACTCAGTAATTCAGCTTTGTCTGAATCTATAAGAACTCACATGTAATATATTACTAGGACTTAGGTGAACTTAAGACTTATAATTTCACTCAACAATGTTGTCTTCATATGATCCAAGGCATAGAAGAAAGATTTAACATTAAAACTTGCTAGACAATGTCTAAAATTGTATCATTTCTATAAAATTAATTGTATCCACCTCTTTTCTGTTATGCTCACCTTTATTTTTATAGTTACAGCATCTACCGCCTGAAAACAAGTTTTTCCAGTTAGCTGGAAGAGAACCTCTTTCACCTGCTGTTTCCACATCCCATCTGAAATGATCTCCTGTGGGAAAATGTTCATTTAAAGCAGCTTCCTCACACTGCCCACATAGGGTTATGCTTCTCTGAAGGTCCTGCTGCTAAACATTGGCTTTTAAGTAACTGCTTAAAGATATTCCCAAGAGATGTACAGTTACCTGTCCCATAATGAGTCACTTCTCCTAGCCAGAAAAGGTATTTCTGCCACATCCATATTTGATTTTCTGGAAAATCTATAGCAGCTAAGCTTCACGCATGAACCTGTATAAGCTTATTATAAGCCTATGGTTTTTCTTTTTGCAACTCATGAGGACTCTCTCATTGCTCTGAGGGGAAAAAATATCCAGAAACAAAGTAACCTGACAAGCTGAGTACATAAATTAAGTGCATAAATTCCTTACAAATAGGGCTCTTGGTAGTACATTTAAAGTACAAATAGTAGTTCTACAGCACACCCAAGGAGTTCATTTTTAAAATGAATGAAATGATGCTGGAAAGATGACATTTTTGAACCATTTTCCCCACTTGTTGACTTACAGCAGCTCCATTCTCTTAGTCTTTTTAGACAAATGCTGTTATTGGAAAGAAAAGGACCATGATTAACATAAATGCTGCCTTCTTTATGCTAATGGAACACTGTGAAATACCATTATCATGGCAAAATTGGTTATTTTTTGTTTTTTGGGTTTTTTTGAGTCAGAGGCTCACTCTGTCGCCCAGACTGGAGTGCAGTGGCACGCTCCCGGCCACCGCAGCCTCGACCTGCTGGGCTCCGGGGATCCTTCTGCCTCAGCCTTCCAAGTAGCTGGAACTATAGGCACGCGCTACCACGCCCAGCTAATTTTTTGATTTATTGTAGAGATGAGGTCTCGAGCCCATGGGCTCAGGCAATCCACTCACCTCAGCCTCCCAAAGCACGGGATTACAGGCTGAGCCACTGAGCCCGGCTATAGTTGATTATTTTATCCACAGGGTTCTAAAACTTGGTAGACCAAGACATTCTGAAGGGTTGCCCTGTTTTTTAAAAGTATGTGTCTAATTTAAAGAGAAGTGATTAGAAAACTGATGATATTGTTCTTAGACCCAACAGCAATCACCTGGATACCCTTTCAAGTCTTTAAGTCTTTTGTGCCTTCAAAACAGAGTACATTTGATTGAAATTTTCTTCCCATCTTTTTCATAAGATCCTGATCTAACATCCTGAAGAGTTTGGGTTTCCTAAATACAGATATATCAAAATACAAATCTAATTACTCAAAGAACTACAGTATCTTTTTATCTTTATCTTTTCCCATAAAACCTGCATCTACCTTGTTTTTTTAATGACATAAAATTGCAAATAATTTGATAAATGATCACTTAGATGCAGTTTTATGTCAAATATAAGCTCGATTGATCAATTATGTAAAAAGCATGAAGAGACATATACTCAGTGTAAGTGTTCAATTAAAACAAACCATAACATCACCTGTAGATACAGAACTAACCAGAGGTGAGAACAGCTTATGAGTTAAGGAATAACTCTGGCATAAAATAAATCTAACTTTTTGGAGAAGCCACAGATCAGAACAAAAGGGTATCATACTCAGTTAGCTAAAGGAAACATATGTTTTCCTCAGATTTTATACAATCAACTCACAGATTATAGTTTTGTGGAAATTTCCTATCAGTAGGCATTCTGAAAAATCAACAAAATACTTGAAGAAGAGCACTCATTTGCTACTTCCTCTTGGATCATTATAAGAACATTCTTTCAGCATCTTGACAGTAAACAGCGAACAGGGTAACACAACCCAAGAGAGTTCATGCCTAGAAGAAAACCCCAACATTTTATTTAAATGATGACATTGCAAAGAAAACTCACCTGAATTGACACACATACTTTTTATAGGACTTGGCAGATGGAACACCAAACAACTGAGCTCTAACTCTGTCTTAGCCACAGATCTCCCATGGAGATACATAGCAAATAAAAAGTCTGTACTATAATAACTTTAAAACATGATCAAGTGTAATATGCTAATGCAGGTCCCTGACCCCGACACTTTTAGACTGGACCCCCTATCCGTTATCATCTCTCCACAACACCACATTATACCACCTAAATGCTGACACAGCGTTCCCTTCTGTTAGGGAGATTACTTTTCAGGTGGAAAATTCACTATCTTAGATTCTACAATTAAATAGTCTCCTGGGTCCCTGCCAGAGATTAAATGAATATTAATTTGTGTAAGGATAGTTCCTTTTTGTAGTGCCCTTTTGGCCACTGCATGCCAAGATGTGAAGAAGAGGTCCAATTATTTCCGAATGCTAGCATAAACTTTAGAAGATAAAGCAACTCTTGGCACTACTATGAATGATTTTCCCCAAGAAAGTCTATGTCAAAACTAAGAAAACCTCAAAACTCAAACCCAAACCAGAGAGTAGTCCATTCTGCTGTATTTATACTCTATCAACATTGGATCATAGTCACTTCGGGAGTAAAACAAAAACAAAAACAAACCCCTCCACCATTGCAGGTCAAGATAGCACACGGCTATCAACCAAACTTACACATATACTCCCCCCTTTCCCCAAAAAGCATTTATAGTAAATATCCATCCAGACAAAATCCTCCGTTTTCCTACTGCTTTTGTGTGCTGTGGCAGGAAGCAGTTGTTGGCTGCGTTAGCAAAAAATAACAACCGCAGACACTGAGACACATGCCACAATGTTCCCGTGGAAATCAAACTCTGAGAAATTTTTTAAATGTTTTCAACACATCAGCATGAAGCATCGACCTAGTTGGAATCACTTAGATCTAAAGCAAATGCACTGATTGTTTTCACAGCAGGCTTTTCTTCTTGGAGCTGAAACAGGCGCACTGGCGAGGGTTGTGCGGAAAGGTTTGCAGCCCCCTGCCTTGGTCTGCTATAGCCAGTGACACGATCAATACCAGGGTGAGCAGCAGAGGAAGCTCAGAGAAGATTATGAAGATGAGGTGAGTGACAGAATTACCTTACAGGGTTTGTTCTTTCTCTCACCTTGAATCTCATCTGCCTCAGACGGAGATGGAAAATCATCAGGGCACAGACCAAAAATGAGAAGTGGAAAGAGGGTGAAGGGCATTAGACTCCATATGTGCTGAGTGCCTAACCATCGTGTCTCTATACTTGTTAGAATCATTAGAAATGGGCAAGAAAATCACTGATTAATGCGAAGACAAGTGCCAACTTCTCTCGCAGGGCCTGGGGCACAGCAGATGCACAATAATTGGCAGCCATGGATGTTTGTATATTTTTATTACTAGGAATACAATTACTCCTTCTATTTTACTTTTTAACCTCAGATAGGCATCATTCCTGTAAAGTATGTGTGTGTACACAAATTATCAACTTTCCAGGTATAATTGTAGAATGGGATAAAGGCAGGATCAAATGTGCTTTGGTACCTACCATTTATTTATTGAGGGCCTCCTCCACATAGGCACTGCTAGTTCACAGTGTTAGTCTAGACCTAACTCAGAGGTTCAAAGATGCCCAAGCAATTGGGTCAGATCATTTACTGGACTTGTCTTGGAGCTCAATGGGGGCACCTAGTTAGTAGAACCAATTCTCATTCCAAATGTCCAAGATGCAAGAAAACCATTAGGAATCCCTGCTGCTGCCTATTCATCTGATGGAAATGCTATGACCAACTGAGCAGAGTTGACAATGTGTCTCATGATCACATTAACAATAATTAATAACAATAATAAACTGTTAATTCAACAGTTCAACCCTAAAGCTTGAGATTTATTTTTATTTTCTGAAGTTTAGACAGAATATAAGAAGTATTTAAGAAATTTGAGGCTATTATTTGTTACATAAATATTTAAACTACTGGATCAACATAGGGAAAAGAATTAAGTTATAGGCCCATTTAATTATTATTACCAAGATAACTAAATGAGTTGTTAACTAAGATATTTCATTCTGATTATTTTTTAAAATTATAAAAATGTTCATACATATGTATCTCATTTTAAAGAAAATGTCTGCTCATTGAAAAATTAAGAAACATGATTCCCCAAACCTAGAAAGTGTAACTGCCAAAAGTTTATTTATTTGTGGTCTATTTTCCTATACACATTTTTTTACATAATTAGTACCTTACACTATAAACTACTTTTTTCACTTAACATTGCACATCATATCATAAACATACACTCAATTTTAAACAATTTTAATATAACATGATCTATGGATTTACTTTAATATATTTAATAACTGCCCTCTTTTAATAAAAGACATCAAAGGCTTTCTTTTTCTGTGTGAATACTAATATAATTTCTCCGTGCAGAACTCTGAGTATTTCTTGAAAGTAAATTTACCCTTTGGGAAGCTGAGGTGAGTGGATTGCTTGAGCCCACGGGTTTGAGACCCGCCTGGGCAACTTGGCGAGACCTCATCTCTGCAACAAATCAAAATGAGCCGGGCGTGGTAGCGTGCGTCTGTAGTTCCAGCTACTTGGAAGGCTGAGGCGGAAGGATCGCTGGAGCTCAGCAGGTCGAGGCTACAGTGGCCCGGAGCGGCCACTGCACTCCAGTCTGGGTGACAGAGTGAGACTCCAACTCAAAAAAAAAAAAAAAAAATAGAATTACTACGTCTAAGGCTAAAACAAATTAGTGTTTTTGTGATTCATTTCAAAAATAGTCTTTTTATTGCTGAAATGTCAGAATTTAATTTTAGAGTTTAGAAAATAAAAAAATAAACTTTTTTCAAGATATCTCAAGCATAGGAGATTAACTTTTTAGTATATCCTTGATGGTTTTTATATGCACACATAAATATTTAGATCTGCATCTCATATTTTTGAATTATTTATAAAACTGAATCATGTAGTACATAAGGTGTCACAACCTGCTTTTTCCAGTTAACTAAATAACTGATATTCTTTCCATGTCATTAAGTCTTCCAACTCCAAAAATGAAGATAACTAAATTGTGTTGGTTTTTCACAAGTGCCCTTCTACAGATTATGAATTCATTAATTAATGAATATAATTAATAGCAACTCAGCAAATTTTTGAACTCTCTCTTTTTATTACCTATGTTATCCTTAGTGAAAACTTCATATTTATATGCTGAGGATGTTTTAGCAGGAGGTGGGAGAGAAGCACGAGAGAGGGCAAGGATGGAAAGAAGGAGATATGCATCAGAAAATATTCAAAAATTGCCCCTGAAGAGAAAAATAACCTGTAGCCATTTGAAGAAATTGATCAAATCAATAAATTACAAAAGCAGCAGGCCAGTAATCAGTTTACTTCCCTAAAGCGTTCTCCCTGATACTTTTAAGTCACTAAGCTCAAGGCAAAACCAGTACTATATTAAGGAACTGGTTGCAAACCACTGGATTCTGCCTAAAGAACAGAGTAATGGCAGGCACTTTATCTATTATCTATCAAAGAAAATGCATACTCTAGAAGTACTGGTAGCTCCTTTTCTACAAAATATACATTCAAGAAAAAATTGTTCAAAGGCACAGGTAAAATCAAACAACTTATTTAGTACCAACCTCTTTGTTACTATTTCTACATATTCTTGGATAAAATGTCAAGGAGTAACACTTGACACAGCTCTATTACTTATACCATAAATTAATTTTAAACGTCACTGTGGCTTATAGTCACCTTCACGAACATTATCATCACTATCACATCAATACCATTCCCATCATCACCAACTCTCCCACCTCATCACCATCTGGGGTCCACAAACTGACCATCCAATCTTCAGAATATAACTTAAATATGTCCTTCCCACATATTCCCATCTAAAGTAGGTTCCTCGCCCTCAATCATGATTCATCATCTTAGTAATGATTTTCATTTCCTTCCTGGTACTTATCACAATTTGAGATTTTTCTCTGTTTCTCATGTTTACTTGTCTACACTGTAATCTAGGTGAGGACAGGGACTACAACTATCTTTTTTTTTTCCTGAGTTAGAGTCTCATTCCATTGCCCAGTGGCACGCTCAAGGCTACTCCAGCATCGACCTCCTGGGGTCGGGCAATCCTTCCTCCTCAGCCTTCCAAGTAGCCGGAACTACAGGCACACACTACCATGCCCGGCTAATTTTGTGATTTATTGTAGAGATGAGGTCTTGCCAAGTTGCCCAAGCTGTTCTCGAACCCGTAGGCTCAGGCAATCCTTTCATCTCGGCCTCCCAAAGTGCTGGGATTATAAACTTGAGACCCCGCTCCTGGCCTACAACTATCTTAGTCATCATTATATCCTGAGGACATTATACAGTATCTGACAATAGTAAGAACTCAATAAAAATCACATGAATTAATTGAACTATCATCAATTCTCTGGTTATACACTCTAAACCAAAGCAAAAATAATAATAATAATAATAACCAAAATTGTGACAAAGAACAACCTTTCTAGTATATTTTGTCTCATTATTGTTATTTAATGCTGTAATACCTATAAGAAGTCATTTTTAACCAACTATAAACCATGCAGGCACTATCAAGAACAGTAATTGCAAAAAGGAAGAAAAGAGATAGGTGGTATGGGTTAAGAGGAACTATTCACTCAGAAACATCTCTCCCATCTTCCCAGCATTGAACTACACACCATTAAATTAATCTTTAAGGCCAATGTACTGTAATGCCATGAAACTCATTTTAAAATATAAATGTTACATGATCATTCACCTATTAATACCTAGGTACGAATTCACTTACTGATTATTTGAACAAAAGAATACTGGAACTGAGCTCTTGGAAGATCTAAGGAAAAGGAAAGGCCAGATTGTTGATAAGGAAGGACCAGACACTGCATCGGAAACCCTGTTCATGGGATCAGAGAAGATACCAGAATAACAAGAGTGGGAAGACATGTCTCCTCTAGCTCCAATCATTTCTAGATATTCTATAAACAAAATTTAGGAGTGTTTTAAAATTATATTTCAACAAATATGTTTGAGTGAACCAATGTTTAATATGGAGAAACAAAAAAATCAGATGCATTCAGTCTTGAGGTCAGAATTATGAAAGCAGAAGAAAGAAATTAAGATGTAGTCATGAGTTGGGTGGGGGCATAAATGCACATGCGTGTGTGTGTGTGTGTGTGTGTGTGTGTGTGTGTTTGTAGACTGGAGAAGATGAGAGATATAAAAAAGATAAAAAGAACATTTAGCAGAAGATATGCAGCAGAAAGAAGTCTAACACTAGTGGCTAATGTATAATAAACATTAATAAAATATTGTATTTGCTTCACTAGACAGTACAAGTGATCACTAGAAAAAGTAAAAGCCTTATAAGTAAATTAGTGTTAAACACTAAAGGTTCTCAATTTAGAAAGGCATAGATAGTATGAGGATTTCCCTTAGAAAATCTATCTATAACTTCAAGTAACACAAACAAAAGTAAGTATCTGCTGGCTCAAGGCCAATTTGCTTTAACAGTGTGCTCCAATAGTCCCCTAAACATGGTTGCCGGCACCTGAAGAAGAGAAGCATTTGACTCCACTTGACTTCTCCTAACTGACCCCTTGCCTGTACGTTGTCCTTTTTCCTTGGCTTCCCATGCACAAAGCTGAATAACAAGATGAACTAAGATGAGGTTTAAGTTATTTTTCCGAGTTTCAAAAAACTCTCTTTTAAAAAAATCTGTCCTTATGAACAGAAAAGGGAAAGTTGTAGTATCTACTTTAAGGAAACAAAGCAATTACATTTCATCTTTGGTTGCATGAGGCAGGATGAAAGAAGCCTATTTGTTCTATGTCATTTTCCCTAGGAACATCTCACATAACCAGACCTACTTGAATTGATTTGCCATTTCATAATGTATGTATAATATAAAATCTGCCAACGAAGCAATAGTAAATATAAAAGTGGGCTTCAGAAACATGATGTAATCATCTTACTAGCAAAAAAGAAAAATAAAAGACTATTAGGCATAGAATTGTCATTACAATCAACACATAAGCTTGTAATTGGACATGTTGACTAAACTGAAGGTCCAGGGCCAGAGTAGAAGATAAACGTGAAGAAGTTGTATGATGCTTCCACTGTATAGACTAGGATGGCTAACAAGGGTTTATTTTAGATGGGAAAAAAGTCTATAGTTCCCACACCGACAGTAACTTAACCAGCTACATATATAGTATATTATGACATGAAAGTTGACACCACATACAGAAATATTGAATACTACATATACTTGAGGGACACAAGTTATTGTTGCTATGGGAGCTGTAAGTTCTGGATGGCGATAAAAATGGAGTGAGAACCACCTGAACAGCCTTGGATCACGCCTTAATGGAAACCCTGTGCATTCACACATTTGACAAATCTTTATTGAGTGTCTACTATGTGTAAAAAATTGTGCTATAGTCTGTGGGAAAATATAGCCCCTGCCTCAAGTAACTAATATTATATATATATATATAGTATTATATATATAACAATTCCTGTCTCAAGTAACTAATATATATGTAAACACACACACACACATACACACACAACAACTCTACACAGAATGGCAGAATTTCTTTGTGATCAAATAGCATATTCCACATTTTTCAAATGTCACGTGGAGAAGCCTATCAAGTGGAAATGCTATTAGAATCTATCCCCAAATTGCTACTACTTAACTGTAGCATCTGTATCCTAGAGCTAATCACTAATGCACATTGCTGTGTTTTCCGATGATGGGTCATTAAGCTTAACTGTTGATTTACCCTTTCTTCCCTTGTTCTCTTCCAACTCACTCTTATATCAACTAATGCAATTAACACCAACACAAATATTTGCTGATTAAATTTTTCTAAAATCCCCCTTTCATTAAAAGTACTTTGCAGAAGATGGAAATAATAGGAACCGGGGACACCAAGTAGGGGGGAAGAAAGGAGGTGGGTTAGGGTTCAGAAATTACTTACTGGATACAATGTTCACTAGGTGGGGGATGGGCCACCTGAGACCCAGGCTCCACCACTACACAATATGTCCATGTAACAAACATGTACTTGTACTCCCTGAATTCAAAATAAAATTTAAAAAAATTTACAGAACATTCCTATACTTATTTAAACATCAGATTTCCTAATGGCATCTATGTATCCCATGACTTCACAATAAATATCGAAATATATCTAAGTCTAGGCATAATTATGTTTTTTTAAAATGAGATCATATTACATATAGTGTAAACTCTCTCTCTCTGCACTGGGCAGACAATTGGGTACTGCAATCCCATCTTCCTGAGTTATTAAAATTCATTGAGTCCACCTTAATCACTTAGGACAGCTCAAGCTAGAATGCAGCAGTAAAAGAACATAGAAGAATATTCCCTCCACCACCCCCAACCTCAGAAAGTCTCAAGGTCTAGGAAGTGTCATGGGTAATTTGTTAACTGAAAAGAGTAGGAAAGTAATACATAACAGTCATTGTTCTCATGACTGTTGAGAGGCAAGTTGGGTGTAGATGAAGAGGAAGAAAAGAAAGAGAAAAGACTTAATCATTTTTTAAATGGTCAGAGAAAATAAATACACTTAGAAAGATAATTTTGCAAAGAACAATCTCCGTTGTGCCCATTTTTCTAAGCCAATAAAATCTGATGCTGAGGGACCAGTCAGCAGTGGCTTGGGATCTGTGATATCAGTGCCCAGAGAATGAAAACTCAAGGCTTACCAAGATTTGTCCTCTGACTTTGGTCAAATCAGTTCATCTCTCTGAGTTAAAACAAGGATCTTGAGTAAACTGGACTTAATGATCTCTTTCCTGTAAGAATGCTACAACTATATGAAATTCTTACTTCTTCAACTATATCCATACCTGCTATCGGTTCCATAAGAGCTGGGACCTTGTATCTGCAGGGCCTAGAAAATTTGCTTAATAAATACTTAATAAATGACATGTGTTGAATGAATAATTTTTTTTCAATATTTGCAAAATGTCTGTGTTCAGTGGGTCTAAATCTAAAGCAGTGTGATTAATCAGCCTTTGGTTAAGCAGAAAGGGCATATAACACTAAAGGGATATGTCAAGGATAATCCTTCTGGAGCTCATCACCAAGGGGATAGAACACAGGTTTTAAAAACCCTAAGACAAAGTCTAAAAGAGAGGGTGTTAGCAAGACTGGACAAAGATTTTCAGCCCAGGTAGATAGATTCCATGAACTCTGTTCATTCATTAAATATGGGAGGAGTCAAGATAGCTGAGGTTCCAAGCATAGGTGAATATGGAAAACAGTCATCCTTTGCAGAAATAAGCAAGTCAAGAGGTGTAAACACAGAGTAAGTTGCCTGAATTTGTGTAAGTTGCGCCTTATTCATGCTGAGATAGATATGCATACAAAGTTCTTAGAACACCATCTTGCACATAGTAAGAGTTAAGTAAGTGCCATTATTCTTTTAGGTGGAATGAGTTTATAGGAAAGATGTCCTTGGTGTCCAACATGATGCTTTTGAAGGGAAAACCATGCAGCATATCAAGGTAAACATGAGGTGAGTGGATTGCCTGAGCCCGCGGGTTTGAGACCCGCCTGGGCAGCGAGACCTCATCTCTACAATAAATCAAAAAATCAGCCAGGTGTGGTAGTGCGCACCTGTAATTCCGGCTACTTGGAAGGCTGAGGCGGAAGTTTCGCCAGAGCCCAGCAGGTCGAGGCTGCGGTGGCCGGGAGCGGCCACTGCACTCCAGTCTGGGCGACAGAGTGAGACTCCAACTCAAAAAAAAAAAAAAAGTCATCAAGACTGGAAGAAGATTAAAGAATAGATAGAGAAATGATAGTTGAAGTTACTGAAGTTGATGGCCGTACAGAAGAGAGAAGAGAACCTGGGATCTAACTTTGGAAATGCCAAGATCCTGGAGAGGAGAAAGAAGCAGCAGCAAGTTAAAGAGATGGAAGAGGGGTAAGAAAACTAGGAGTAGAAGGCTGGGGTCAAGAAAACCAAGTCACTAAGGATCTTCAAGAAGCATGAATGGCAACATCCCATATAAAAGGCAAAGGGACAAGAGCACTTCTATTTCTTCTACAAGGAAAGTCTAAGTAGGAAGAGAGCAAGAATGGAAGAGAAGGTACAAGAAGAAGTGAATGGGTGACAGTTATCAAATTAGCTCATGTATATGTAGTGTTGTAACTGTGCCAGGCATTGTGCTTCATCCTTTAGATTACCTTTTTCTTCTTTTCACAGATGGAGGTTTGCTCTGTCACCCAGGCTGGAGTACAGTGGCAATATCAGAGCTTACTATTACATCAAACTCCTGGGCTCGAGTGAACCTCATACCTCAGCCTCTCAAATAACTAGGACTATAGGCACGCACCACCATGCCTGGCTAATTTCATTTCATTTCATTTCTTTCTTTCTTCCTTTCTTTCTTTTTTGTAGACACAGGGCTTCACTGTGTTGCCTAAACTGGAGAGGAATTCTCATGTTTAAGTCTCACAGCAACCCTATGAGGTGGTGATGTTTATTACATTCACTTCACTATTTAAGAATCAGAGGCACAAAGAAGCTAAGTTGTGCAAGATATAAGAGCTATACAAGGTAGTGGACCTGGCATTCAACAGATTGCATTCTGATATTCTAGCCCTCTCTCTTAACTACTTAATAACATTGCCTTGAGGACACAGGAGAAACAAATGCTAGAGAGTGTCTCAGTAAGAAAGACTTGTTTCAGAGGTCAAAGTCTTAGAAGTCAGGTTCTTAACAGTATTTTGAGTATAAGAGGAAAAAAAATCACCTGGGATCTACTGTCTCAACAATTTTATAATTAAATTGTCCTGGATTGTAATTCCAATAATACCTCAAGACACAAAAAGATAGATGTTCATAAATACCCAAGGAATCTCTGGAAAGCAGCTTAGTATTTTTTTTTTTTTTGAGTTGGAGTCTCACTCGGTCACCCAGACTGGAGTGCAGTGGCCGCTTCCCACCACCGCAGCCTCGATCTGCTGGGCTCCGGCGATCCTTCCACCTCAGCCTTCCAAGTAGCCAGAATTACAGGCATACGCTACCATGCCCAGTTAATTTTTTGATTTATTGTAGAGTTGAGGTCTCGCTGCCCAGGCGGGTCTCGAACCCGCGGGCTCAGGCAATCCACTCACAGCCTCCCAAAGGCGCGGGATTACAGGCTGAGCCACTGAGCCCGGCAGCTTAGTATTTTTGATTCCCTTTTAAATACAAGTAATAGAGGCACAAAGTCATCAAAATGCTACACATTGAGCTATGTAGAAGGAATTAAGATTGGGCTTCAGATTCTGTGGTTGATATAATATTTGCTATTTCTAGCAACTTCTTCTGGGGAACCCCTTTGAAAAGTAGAGAAATGTATCTTTGACAGATAGAGAAATATATCTTCAATACGAAGATCTGAGTAGATCAGTCTGTAAATAGGGACCGTGCATGTCAGGAATTCAAAATTAGTTGGAAGTCTGGTGCCAAGCTATAGAGAGTTCAAATTTGCTACATCAGTTGTAAGACCGTGGAGGAGAGGGGAGGTGTGAGCAGAGGAGCGACAAGATCAAAATGGCAGGTTATCAAGTTTTATCTGGAGATTGAGGACAGCATGATTTGTAATGAGAATTGAAGTAGCCAGGAGTAGAATATAGACATGAAGTGAGTAGGAGCTAAACTAGGGAACCAGGGAGGGAAATGGTATTGGTGAAGAAAATTGGGAAATGAGAAAAACAAGACAGAGCCAAGGATTCTCTGACCAAACAAGGATTCGTTGACCACACAACCCTTCCTTATTCAGAGAGTCACTGACCAGCACCTCCAGTCTCAGCCCTATCCCAGGCTGTTTACTAACCCTGTCACAGGCACTGTGAAGAACACTCATGTATGTCAGCCTTCTAATCCTCTGCCGCTGTGACTTGGGTTCAACAAACCAGCAAACACCAGTCTATGACCCTCATTTGTACTGGTAACTAGATTTTCCTTGCCCTTCCATGCAGAAAAATCTTTCCTTTACTCCCCTGGAACCTACAACATCAATCCCTTCTTTTATTCCCCCTCCATTCTACTCTTCTTACCTCCTCTGGGACCCACCAGGTATCAGCCATACTCCCAAGACACAACACTGTATTTTACAAAACCTTCACCTCTCCTAGCTGACTTTCCTGACAAACGGATTAACTCCCCAGACTCCTCCCTCATCCCGGTCTAGTGCATGTTTCCTATTTCCAGGTTGGTGCTTCACTCAGGCCCATCCATGCAGACAGCACTCCTGAAGCTTAGAGTTCCCATTCTTTTAGAAAGGGATGATGATAATATTTACCCAAATCTCAACGTAGCAAAACTGAGAATAATAAAGAAGAGTTGGCACTCACAAAATTGAAGGTTTTGCCTTTTTATTAGCCTCAGACCATTTGAACTCTAGGTGGACAAAACATTTGCACAACCAAGAGGAAAAATCATTTCTAAGAAAGATAAAACAATAAATAATACCCAGAGCAGTAAACGGTACTAAGAAATGATGAGGGAGAGCTCAGACCTGAGAACATGTTGCTCCTTTTGTCTACCAAGAGGCCCAATGATCTGAAACACACACTCAGAACACCAGACACACTTCTCTTCCATGGAATGCTACATTGATGGATCAGACCTGAAGTACTTTAGAGATTTCATAAACTTTGACTGCTTATGAAAGAAGTTAAGAAGAAAAAAACGAAATTTTTCATATAGGAACCATTGATTCATGTGTATGTGCATGTGTATAAAATCCTGAAATTCAAATATCAGTGTTGCTCAGTTTAAGTTGAGATGCTAAATAGACTTTCCTTTAGGTTATTTTTGGAATCATAAACCAAAACCTGCAAGCCATGAGAAATCCCAGTTTTACTCTCAGACATAATCCTTGATATTTTCATGGTTTTATTTTTAGATAACATTTTATAACATTATAGATTCCTAATTTGAAACTTGAAAATTATAACTATTGTGCATGACATTCATTTAAAAATAAAACCAACCAATCTTCATTTTTTGCTGATCTAGTCTAAAATATTTTCTTATTCTTGTTTACATTCCCTTTTCCTCAACTTGTCATACAGAATAACAATAAAATTGAGTTGCAAATCAAGGAAAAATTAAGTGCCAAGCATTTAAATATTACCATTTGTTTATCCTTATACACAGACATAAAAAAATAATTTGTTAACATAGCTTTACTTAGACATTATTTTGAAAAAATTTTGGCGGAGCTCGGTGGCTCAGCCTGTTATCCCAGCACTTTGGGAGGTCAAGGTAAGTGGATTGCCTGAGCCTGCGGGTTCGGGACCAGCCTGGGCAACTTGACGACACCTCGTCTCTACAATAAATAAAAAATTAGCCAGCCCTGGTAGTGTGCACCTATAGTTCTGGCTACTTGGAAGGCTAAGGTGGAAGGATCATCAGAGCTCAGCAGGTCAATGCTAGGGTGGTCGTGAGTGTGCCACTGCCCTTCAGCCTGGGCGACAGAGTGAGACTTCAACTCAAAAAAAAAAATTATTCAAGAATCAACTAAAGTAGATCCTAAACTCATGCTATTGTTTTCCAAGTACTGCCAAAATAATCTCTTTATTCACTATATTTTATTATGAATTAATTTTGTCATTTTGTAAGTAGACATAAAGTGGCCAATTAACATGCTATTCTGTGGTCTTTTTACTGAAACTTTTAATATATAATTTGAATAATCCATTTTCCAGACTATAGAAAAATGAAAATTTTTCCCAGTCACTTGTCTAGTGTTGCATAAAACATTTCCAAAGTGAATAGTAACACAATAACTACCCCCAGAGTAATATTTTAAGGTATATTTTTAAAAGGTGGCAAAGTGTTAGTACAGATTTGTTCTCAGTACTAAACAAATATAAGAACATTTTCATGAAATGCCTGAAGTCAATGGAATCAGCTTTCTAAACTGTCCTTCAGTCATCTTTCTTTGGCCATGTCTGGTCTATTTGATCCCCATATAACAACATCTAGTTAATGTAAACTAGATGACACAAATTCTGTGTCCCTTTTGTCATTTAAGTTATCTTAAATAGGACCTTGTGTCCTTCCTTCAAGTTTTAAGGTTCAGTGCTATGACATGCTAAAAATAAGCATCTGCTAAATACCAAGGTGGAGTTGCTTAAATTAACTGTGTTGTGAAATATGAATAAGAGACCATAACTGAGGAAGACCCTTTCCTTGTAGGCATCAGTATGAAAATGGAAAATGGCTATTTACACATTCTGAGATGAAATGAGGAGCAGAGCACAAAAAATAAATTTACAGACAAAGAATGTTGAGAGTAAACAAAATGGAGCAAAGGCAACTCGAGGCTTCAAATCCACTTGAGAAGCACATTCTATCAAGATATAAGTTAGGAGAGTGACAGTTGTCATGAAGTAGTCATTCCATAGCAATTACTGAGCTCCGACAACATTCTAGAATGCGGTTCTAGAGAGATTTAAGAGTTGTTTGGGGCCGGGCTCGGTGGCTCAGCCTGTAATCCCGCGCCTTTGGGAGGCTGAGATGAGTGAACTGCCTGAGCCCGCGGGTTCGAGACCCGCCTGGGCAGCGTGACCTCATCTCTACAATAAATCAGAAAATCAGCCGGGCGTGGCAGCGCATTCCTGTAGTTCCGGCTACTCGGAAGGCTGAGGCGGAAGGATCGCCGGAGCCCAGCAGGTCGAGGCTGCGGTGGCCGGGAGCGGCCACTGCACTCCAATCTGGGCGACAGAGTGAGACTCCAACTCAAAAAAAAGAGTTGTTTGGGAAGGTAAGAGATAAGATAGGAGGGAACATGATGCTAAGTATAAAGAGAAAAAACAACCTGTGTAGTCTCTAGCAACGCTTTCAGTTCTTTATCTTTTCTAAGATAATCATGGGCCAGTTTCACAGGATGGAGGGAGGGAAAAGAGATAGATGATAGAAACAGAGGCAGAGATTATAGAGAGAGACGAGGGGAGAGGAGAAGGAAGAGGAGAGAAAGAAGAAGGAGAAAAAAAGAGAAGAAGAAGAAGGGGAGGAGAAAGAAAAAGAAACATCTCTACACTAATCTAAATTGAAAATACAAAAAATCCAAGGACCTTATATTATCCAAGCCCCTTTGTTTGGATTCTCAATCTGACAACGACTCCAGCAAGACACCACTATGACTCATTCCTTGCAAAAATTGACTGGAAAAAATTGTCCAAATAAAGGGTGATAAGAGAAGCTCCAAACTCTCCTGGCCTCAGGTTTTCACGTGATCGGAATTCTCACACACGAAAGGATAAATTCTGTATTACGCTGGTGCATGACAGTAGTCTGACATCTGTAGCCCCCAATTCCATATGGGAATTTCATGTTTTCCCTCTTTGCTTCACTCCCAGTAGGAGGTAGAAGCCCTGGGCAAGGGGGTTTCTTCATCAGACCCAAACTGTCCTCTGGTAGACTGTCCCAAGATCAAAATGAGATATTAGCAAACCCACTGACTGCAGATCTAAAGCCACAGTTTTCAATGAACCATACAATTAATAAAATGAAAATAAACTCAGAGTTTAAAGAAAGGGTCTCATTTATTACCCCTTGAAACTCCAATAGGCTAGGTGTATTTATTTTTTATTAATGTATAATGGTGATTTTTCCTAAACTTAAATAGCTGGTGAACCAGAAGCATACTTTTCAGTTCATTTGGTCATAAATATAATTTAATTCCTTGTATTGTGATGTGGCATCAATTTAATGTGCTGACGTTAGGCAAATGACCAGGAGGCAGAATGACCTCTTGCCTTCAACATTTCCTTTAAAACTCTATTTCCAATCAAGATTTGTTACAACTGGAATGAAAGAAAACCACCAAGAAATATTGAAGGAAGAGAGATATGAATAGGTGAGAACACCTTCAAAGATTTTAATGCACAAAATCCCCAACTTACATTCTTGTCTACCATCTTAGATTCTAGCATACACATCACTATTACTTTGCAACCCAATTTCCCACACTGCTGGACTCTTACAGGAGATGGTATCAAGATGCTGCCCATGTTTGAACAATGACAATGTCTCCTCCCTTTCATTCAGTGATTGTTGAGAGGAGGGATGTGGGTGTGGAGAGGTGGCAGTACAAGATATAAGATATATCATCCTACAGTAGATTACAGGTTCCAGGCAAAAAAAGAAACAACATTGTCTTTACCAAGCACTAGGTTCCCTTCTAATGTTTCAGACAGTAAGTACTTTGTTGCAGATCATAGTGATTCATTTCACTAAATCATCATATTTCCTAATCATATATCCATGAGTTCTGACATAACTAAATCATTTGTAAAAGTAAAAGGAGATATTTAGATGTAAACTTTATTTAATCCTACATCATAATAAGCAAATGCAAGCAAGATGTCTGTTTTGTGAAAATTTCAAACTACTAGAGAAGATATTTCACTTTTTCATCCCCACTACTACCTATAGGGCCACAAATACTTAAAATGCCATTTGGCTGAGAGCACTGGTTCAAGCAGTAATCCCAGCACTTTGGGAGGCTGAGGTGAGAAGATTGTCTGAGCCCATGGGTTTGAGACCAGCCAGGGCAACCTCAGCTCTACAATAAATAAAAAATTAGCTGGGCATGGTTGGGCACACCTGTAGTTCTGGCTACTTGGAAGGCTGAGACTGAAGGATGACCTGAGCCCAGCAGGTCGACACTAGGGTGGCCATGAGCATGCGCTGCAATCCAGTCTGGGCGACAGAATGAGACTCCAATTCAAAATAAATAAATAAATAAAATGCCATTTGACAGGAAGAAATTTAGTTGAAAACAGTTAAGCAGGATGCAAAATACTTTTAATTTAATTTAATTTCAAAAAATGAAATTGAAATAGGAGAAATGTCACAATATTATTATAAAGTTTCTATAATAAAATCTGCCTTCATAAAGAGATGATGCTTTCCACAGGCTATGCTTAGGGCCATGTTTCAATTCTGTGATTTTGTATATGACTTAGAATTTATACCTCACCTCCAGCATCCTTAGGTAAAACTTCAGCCTTGCCACTTGCTACGCCCCTTGTGCCATTTCTTTAACCCCAGCTTCTTAATTAGTCAAATGAAAATAATCGCAGTATAATATGGAGTGATCACAGAAACAAAGAACTGAGTACCACATGTTCTCACTCTTAAGCGGACCTTGAACAATTATACTATAAGAAGGGATTGGCAGTAGTGGGAAACTGCTGGGGGAGTGGGGGACATACCTCATCAGCAGGGGTATCTGTATAATGAGTATTTGTATACCTAACCCTGAGTTGTACCTCGCATCTTTAAAATAAACATCTTTTTATAAAAGAAAATAATAACACACCTACGTCACAGATCTATTATGAAGAATAAATTATACTTGTCAAGTGCCTGGCACCTAGTAAGTGTTCACTAATTGGTAGATTATTATTTGTTTTATTGTTTTTGAGATGACTAAATATTCAGCCCTTTTCTGGATTAAAAAAAAATTCCTAAACAATATTTCAGAATTCAACAAAGTTTACAAGATTTCCACAAAAACGCGCACGCGCGCGCGCGCGCGCGCACACACACACACACACACACACACACACACACACACACTCACACAATGAATACCAGACTACATTTCTTTCCTGATGTTGATTTATGATGAGGGGGTACATCGTTCAATTTTTATTTTTTCATTTTTAAATCATGAAAACAACCTTCATCCAATTTAAGAGGTACTGTGATAGAGTGCTTTAGAGTCATCAGCAAGGCTTTTCAAAAAACCTGTATCCAGGCTCCACCTGGATAAATTGAATCAGAATTTCTAGGGATGAGTCCTGCACTGCAGTAGGCTTTTAAAGGTTGCCCCTGGTGGTTCAAATAGGCAACCAGAGTTAAGGACTGAGGTGAAGAGAAACAGTGAACTTTCAGAAAGAACATCTGAGTTCAAATCTCACTTCTTCCACTCACTAGCAATATGGCCACAAATAGGCATTTATAAACCTTTCTGGGCCAGCTCCCACTTCTCAAATGAGAATGATGATGTGTAAATACTTCTAGAGTTGTGAGTTTCCAACGAGATCATTCACATCAAAGTCATGCTCTGCAATTTGTTCCTGAAAGTTTGTTTTGAGCTCCAGGTAAAGTGGCTATTTTTAAACCTACGGATGAAGCATGACCATATCTGGATACTTGTCCCAGCAGCTGGAGGGAAGAACAGAGCAGGAAAAAGCATGCAGTCTCCCAATGGACAGTCGCATAGAATCAATTCTGGAAATCTGTGCAGGGAAAGACGGCACGGCCAACTCATACTTCCATGTCTTATTCAAACGGAGGATTTCATTACCACTCACCTCACTTTCTGCTTAGCATATGTGAGGTAACATGATTAAGAAGAAGAGCAGACCTGTCCTCAAAGAAATGTAAAACATAACTTTTTACATTCTTTTAAATATTTCAGTAGTATACATTTTGTCTACTTTATCAAAACCCCAAATTAGTGGAATTCAAGGACCAAGTCTCATTAGTTTTGATTCAGCCCTTCTCCTGACTGCATTATTTAACCTGTGAATCAGGGTTGAAGGATTGGTCTGACAATATGAAATATAGAAAAGAGAAATTTAACTGACATTAATTACCATGAATTTCTTCTGGCCTCTTTTTCACTAATCCAGATATACTAACTGAATCATGTATTGGAAACATACATCTATGTCAATTATTCTAATAAATAACATCGAGGCCCATAAAAAAATCACTTATGCATTTTGTTCAGCTGAGTTTGGTAGCTTGGAACAAACACGGAGGTTTTAAAGTCATAATGTATCTGATTGAGATCTGCTCCTTACGCCATTCTCTTTCATTCTTTCTTCTTTGTAACTAAACACATTATTGTGATCTTTATTGCTATTTTAATTGGTTTGAGTTTTCCATATGTAAATAACATCTTTTCTCATAGCATGAAGCTATCCTTCACTTTGAACATGATATTTAAACTTATTTCAAAAGACACTATTTATGTGTTCCTTTGGTCAAGCAAATATTATTTGGAAGCATTTATGCTAAGAGAAATTATTCATCTCTACCTGTTAGATTAATTTCAGAGACGAACTTATTTTTAAAAGCTAGATTAAGAGAGAATTTGTTAAATAAATCATTGTATATCCATAAAAGGGAAATACTACAGAAAAGGATGATCTATTCACGGTAACACGAGAAAATATTTCAAGATTTTTTTATTTATACATTTAAAAGCACTTTGCAGAACTCTATGTATAGTATGGACCTACTTGGGTTGTATAAAGATTTTCTATGTTTATACATGCATGGAAAATTTCTGGAAAAATAGATAAGGAATTTTAACCATGGTTATTTGTGGAGAATGGAATGATGGGGTACTTTACTTCCCCACTTAATGCTCTTGTGTGCTGTGAAAATTGTTTGCCATAAGCATGTATCACTTTTACAATTTTTTAATAAAAAATTCAAAAAGATTGTAGGTATCTGCTATGCAACTTGCCTCAATCATATGCATATAAGAATTGTGCTCGTATTCTGTTGGTTTTACTCAGATGCTCTACTCTCTGCCTGAACTAGCTGTTTAAATTCTATTGGATGAGTCATGATAGAAAGGGAGAAAACTATCCCAGTTGAAATGTTTCAGTACTTGTACAAAGTAGCTATGAAACAGAAGTACATTGCAAAACAAACAGCCCCGTTTTTGGAAGGAAATAACCACAATAATCATCCCTTTACAGTATGCTAATAAACTGTGTACTCAAATTCTTATGATAATCTTGATGTGTAAAAGTTCCAAAGTACTGCTGAGGAAGCTAAAGTGGGAGGATCTCTTGAGTCCAGGAGTTTGAGGCCTGCCTGGACAATATAGCGAGATCCCATTGCAAAAGACAAAAGAGTTGCAAAGTATTTTTCCATTTTCTTGAACTCTTAGTTGTGAGAAACATTTCCTACCATAATTTTTTATGTATTAAAATTGGAAACAGGGACTTAAAATGTGTTTAGATTATTAGAGGATACGCACATGTTCACTAATTTGATTGCTGAATTGCCTCATTTTCATTTTTACTCTAAATTATTTAGTTTTTGGAAATCTAGATATAGGTTTGTTTATAAGTGGAAAGTTTTCAAAAAAGAGACAGCAACTTTATTTCTTGAATCTAGTATTAACATTTCACCAAGGAACAAAGAATGATTGCTGGAACCATAATGCTAAGTCCTTGTTTTCTCAGAAACGTTTTGACTATTACTATGAGCACCTGTTATATTAGCAATGTTAGAAATACATCAAGAAATATACACATGAATGTGCAAAAACTTTGGTAAAGAAAGAATTGAAACAGAGAAAAATGAATAGAGCAGAAATCTACTTTTAAGACCCTTGAACACCATCTACTGATATGAACAGAGATAAATTTTTAAACTTGGGATTCTTATATCACAGCCAGATTTCAAAAAAATCTCTTATTTTACCCAATTTCTGACCTGGGGCATTTCATCCCACAATCATCACTTCTGCTTACCATTCAACCAACATCTTGTCAAATCTGGCTGCAAGATTAAGTTTCCCGATTCAGAATTCAATATTGTAACCCTAAGGACATAAGATCTAAGCTGGAACATTCTGGGTTTTTTTATTTTAATGGATAAAATTGTTTCAGCCCAAAGACCACAGTTTGCTCTGACCATAATGATGAATCATCAGGACTGACACTAAGTGAAATGAGTTTGGCGTTCTTGGCTTTATTCGTGCACATTAAGGAGCATTTTACAATTGTCCTAACTCTCAATCTTTTGCAGAAAAGGTTGAAAGATCCTTGTTTTCTAGTATTATTTAAGACTTACACAATTAACGAGTTCTGTCGAAGCAAGTTTGGCTGCCATGGTCTAGTATTGTGTGTTCAGCTCTAGTCTCACTCATGCTGGCCTTCATGTTAGGAAAACACAATTGAAGATTTAAGAAATGTCTACTTTTTCCCTCTATATATTTTCAGTATCAATTAGGGCATCTGATATCCATGCTTCTGTGTTGGCACATTTGCCTCTCACGTTCAACAAAAAAAAGTATTTCATTAAAAAAAAAATCTGTATATGAATTCTGCACTGAAAACTACGCTCTTTATAAATGATGCATTTTGTTCTTTTAAAAGGGAGTTTGCTTGAGTTCTTTTTATCAATGCTAAAAACACTATTTAACAGGCATTTAATCTTGTTAAAGTGCACCTGTTTCTCTAAGTTTTTAGGTGTTAGAGACATGTTTTCTTCTCAAAATAGTTTTTGATTATTCATCAAAAAGTCAAAGTTGTAAAATATGCAGAGTTAATATCATGTTAAGCCCCAGAAATATCTATTGTAATAAACTGCTATTTCACAGCATCAGAGCACTGTTTAAATTCTTGTAAAAAGCTCCAAGGAGTTTAAGTGTCTTAATTTTGAAATTCATGTACTATGAGGCTTTTTTGCCCCCCTTTTGGCTTTATCTTTAAAATCTATGTTTCCTGTTCTAAAGTACTGCTTCACTGTTTATTTGTGGGATCTAAATTGCTAGGTGAGATGAAGTGCACACAATAACTTAACAGAAATGCTAACTAAAGAAGCAAGTATGTTGGCGAGTTTTCTGCTTTGTTTTGCTTGAGGTCTTGTCTCTCTTTCCAGCGCCCTTCCTTCCTGGGAAGCCCACAAAGATTCACTTTTCACTTATTACTCATCAAGCTGACTCTGGGTTACAGTGGAAAAAGAGAAGAAAAGCTGATGGAGAAATGATAGTGAAGGGAGAGAGCAAAATGCCAAGCAATTAATTTGAGCGACTGTATTCTTTTCATTAAAGGTGTCAACGTGTTTATCTGCATCTTCAACCCTAGGAAGGAAAAGCTGGAAATGGTATGGGTTCCTCTTCCTAAGGAAATAACTCGACCCTAGGGGAAAAGAAAAACTTGAAGATAGGTGAAAGTTAAAATATTCAGTTGATCTTTTTTTTTTTTTAATCGTATGATTAGAAAAGTATTGCTGAAGGGAATAGAGCTGCATTTCACCTGGAATCAGTACCAAGTCTCAACAGTTAATCTCTGTCTTTCTCAAAAGAGTCCTCCTTATCATGGGAGGTTTTAAAACTAGCTAGTGATAAAACAAAAAGCTATATTCTGAAGTTCAGCCAAATTGAAAAATAAATTGTTTTAAAACCTAGAGCATTGCATTTCCTTTAATATAAATAACAGAGATGTTTTCAATGATTTTGCTGCTAATTACATTTACATACAGTGGTTTTACACTTATGAGATGTATTGGCCTTGAAATAAAAATAGTATGAACATTTATAAATGGGGCAAAAAAAAAAAATAACATAAGCATAGGGCAAACCAGGAAAGAATTTTCAAATATAAATTAAGCAATTTTCACCATAATTGGTTCACATTGTAGAACTGGGAAAACCAAGAAAATAATAGAAAGAAAAACTAATCCTTACTGAAATGTAACTACAGTGACTCACTCACAACCCTTTCTTCAAATTGAGATTCAGAATAAATGTGTAAAAAGCAAAACTGGTACAAATTTTAATTACAATTTTGGATCAACTTAAGACAATATGGCTCTGCAGAGCAGTTTACATGTGTTCACAGAACAAGGCTTGCCTCAGTAATTTACTTTATTAGACACACAGTTCACGAAAGAAAGAAAAGAGAGAGAGAGAGAGAGAGAGAGAAAGGAAAGAAGGAAGGAAGGCAGGGAAGGAAAGGAAGGAAAAAGAAAAGAGGAAAAAAGTTGAGGAGGGAGGGAGGGAAAGAATAAAAAGAACTTAAATGAAGATTTGCAATTATATTTAGAGTAGGTATTATTTCTTTAATAAAGGTGAAGCTATAAAATACAAAGTAATTTTAAAATTGTGTAATTTAGATTTTCTTTTAGTGTTCAAATTATAGTCAATATTTACCTTTTGCACATTGTTTCTTCAAGTCTGATCCTTTCATATTTGCATTTTATTTCACAACTTTATTTCTACTCTATCAAGTGCAAGAAAAAAGCAACAGCTTATAAAAAAGCACAACACAATTGAAAAGCAAAGCTTTTCAGTATGTGCAGACACGTTAATTATATTCTAATTCTGTTCAACAATAAAGATGAAAAGAGAAAAACTGTTCGGTAACATGCAGTTTATACAACAGAGAAAAGGTCAATGAAGAAACACTTTCACTAGCCTCTGAAACAAGCACTATGGATTTTACACATAGGAAACTTATTACATGCAAACTTTCTTTCACAAGCATTCATATTTTAAAAGTTGCAGCAATCTCTCTGCATATGCTAGAGATAAGAATTTAAAAACTTCAAATTCTTAAGCATTAAAAATGATACTGGAATTGTATTTTGAGAGAGTTTTATTAATTGACCTTAGCAGTAGAAAAATACCTTAAACTTTTTTTCATGTAATGATTGTTTTCTACTATTAACATTATTGTATAATATTATTACTATAATTTTCATTTATTGTAATGGACAAAATTGTCTTTATCATTTAAATGTCTGCTTCAATTTTTAAAAATTCTAAAGACAGTAAAAATTGAGTACATCCGATAAAATACAAAATGTTAACTTAGACTTTCCTCTTAGTCTGAGTGGAGTATTAAGTGAAATGTTTAAGGTCAATGAGAAATACACAGTACAAATTCAATTTTGATGAGTCTGACACTTACTGAAAGAAGATTAGCACCATTTTGCACTCAGAAAGAATAAACTTTAATTAATTCATAATTTTTAGTACACTATTCACCTATAATTCCTTGAGGAAAAGGTATTCTCAATAAAATTCAATAATTTCACACCCCAAAATATAAATTTTTTGAAGCAATTTGTCAGTTTCAAAAACAGGCATTCACACCCCACAAAAATTACTTTTTTAGAGTGTGTGGGAGTTGTGCTTGGCATGAGCAAAACAGAGTTCAGTTATCCCCAAAGTTTAATTTTTACATATAGGGCATGAAAATCAGTCTAAATACATGGAAGACAATCTGCAAGTGTTGTTTTCACACTGGCAGAGTCCCCTCTTCCTAGGTGACCTCCAGCTCACATCAGCCTGAGTGTGTTCTAACTAAGCAAATTATTCTTAAATCTACATAGACTACTCTTTGGAACAAGGGATGGTATAAATGAACCCTCATATAAAATTAATTGTTTTGATACCATAACAATGAAATATTAATGTGTTTTTAAATCTCCAGATGAGAAAACATGCATTGAGATACAGTTAAGTCAAATGCATGCACATATACTGAGCACTGTCTCACACACCTGCATCGTTTTCTAATGTACAACTTTACAGTGCTTCAAATTATCTAAATCTGTCTTGGAAAAAAAAAAGGACCAATTTACACATAAGGAAAATCGCAAAAGCTTTTGATTGCATTTCTGATGCTATTAAAATATAGAATACACGGTCTCTTCTTTCTTCTCCTAGTACTTCAGCAATGTCCACTGGAAGTGTATCCACAATCACCTTATCCAGCTGTGTCTCTCCTATTCCTAGCAAACTCTCAGATATACTTGAGAAATATGTTCATCTAATTTACTTCATCTGTCATTTTTATTAATGACTAATTTAATATCCTCTGTTCTGTAATATTTGCAAAAGTCTGTCTATAGAAGTGCAAACAGCCCGGACCCTCAGGCCTGCACATCAGGATGGTAGGCTGGCCATGTTCTCTGGGGACAGCAGTGCCAGAAGGAGTATTGGACACAGTGACCCGTCTGAATGAGATGAGAAAAAACAAAAACAGGAGGTCTGCAATACTGATGAACTAATCTGTCAGTCATAAGCTCATGTCTACAAGAAAGAAAAAAGACGCAGTAAACATTTAATGACCATGAGAGATGGAGATGCAAGTCTTCATTTTTAAATGCTAAACAAACCCGTGGTTCTGACCCTGCTTAACTGTTTAGTTTAATTGATTTGAAAATCATCTGAAGGATCACAATCCATTCTATGTTCAAGGGGTTAGGAGGCTTGCTACAAACAACAGCTATCAAAAATCCAGTTTGATTTCCAAAAACCGTATGAATCAACCAAGTTTCTTGATCTTGATATACCAGACAGGGAGTTTGTTCTTCCAAGTACTAGACTGTTTAATTGCTTGCTTGGGGGAGGGAAAATCCTGAGGGAAAGGCATATATGAGCAATATCTACTCTGTGAAGCCAGTACTGTCTCCTGAGCTGGAGCATGGCCAGCAACGCAGAAAAGTCTACTCTTCCCTCCAGTGGAAGCAACTGTGGATATTTGATCCTAAGGGTGAATGAAAAAGCCTAAAGCTCATATTTCATGGTGATCTTTCAGTATTATGAATGGAAAATATCACTGAAAACTGGTTATTTGCTCTTCCAACCCAAAGTCATTTAGCACAGGACTCAGAATGGGGAAGAAAAAAAGGACAAAAATAATTATTATTACAATATATATTTGGGATGAAACAAACACAAGCATTTGCATTATCAAATGGGACTGTTCACACCTGCTGAGTAGGTATGAGATATATTTAAATAGAGAGCTAAAAAATAAACCACCGCTTTCTAGTTATGAGTGACTGCAAAGCAATAAAAATTATGTTCACATTCTGCTCTTTTTGTTAGAAGCAATCATTTGAGTAAATATGCTTATCTGTGCTATAACAATTAAAATGAATTCATTCCAAACGCATATTCCACCTTTTTTTTCATATTTATAAACATGGCACCAGTTAAGATTTTCTGACTTTTATGGTATACATATAGAACAATATGTTATTTTTCCTTCCTTTTGAATACTTATTGTTTCCATTTCAAATTTTAAAAATGAACATTCTAGTTAGTTCATTTTCAGTACAGAAATTTTTACAATCTTACCAACATTTGCTTTTATAATTTAATAACTTGAAATTTTGAGGGTTTTTTTTTTTTTACAAATTATGAGAAACACCATTTTTTCAGAAAGCATGTGACTACTTTGATGCAACTATTTACAAAGCATTCAAAACACGTCCTTAACATGTATAGGTCCTGAACATATGGAACCTTTAAAAATTACTTAAGAGTACACACAACACACAGAGCGATATAATAACTAATTTTAAATCCTGGCAAATTAGAAGCTAAGCCTGTGTTTGTAAATGTACATTGATTCCTTTATTAAAGTATATATATACCTGAACCTTTTAAAAGTATATACCTCTACAATTGATTTCCAATGAACAATATTGAAAAAAAACTAGAAATATTTCTCCTGATTTTCACCAGAAATACATACAAAAGGAAATCCTCTTCCTTATTTGGGACTAAAGCACAGTAATTTGCACAGTATTAAGTCCTATAACTATACCACATAGAAGAGAGAACGCACAGCCTAAGAAAAGTTTTATTAAACAGGACAAGACAGTTTTTAGGGTATCAGATCAAGTTTTATTTACATATGAGAAAGTCATCTGTTTTAACAGGTATTTATTCAACTCCCTACATCACAATTATTTTAGCTACATATTATATATTTGCTCTTCAGTGAAAACTTACACCAAAACAGGTATTAACAGCACATAAAATCAGTTGGTATATTTCTCCTGACAAATATATGCCCAGAGACTCCACTTTATATATGTCTGTAGAACAAAAACCAGCTTGAAAGTTTTAAAAAATATTTTTCTGTTGATGCAAATATCTACCTCTTTTAAAATAGTGTGAGTCTGTGAAAACATGGTATTATACATTTGACATTTTCCATCTAAAAATACATTATGAAGCATGCTGGTATTAATAAACCATGTGCTTTCAGAACCCTGAAGTGTTTTTCTATAATTTTGTTGAAAACAGAGTAAGATGGTATATTTTTCACTATGCTATTAACATACAGCAAACAAATTTTATGTCATCGCCTTGCCAGTTTGTCCTGATTGGAAAGTGTGCACAAAAAAAAAAAAAAAAAAAAAACTTTTAGGAGTTTATAAATATTCGTAACCATATTCTGACTTAAGAGTTAATGATTCATAAGTAAGCATAGATAACTTAGAAAAATTTAGTCAAAACGCATTACAAAAAAAAAAAGAAAGAAACCGTATATATTCCCTTTTTCTTCACCCCACCCCCATCATAGTCAGAAAAATCACACTCCCTCTGCAGCAGGGTACTATCATTCCTTTCACCACTTTAGTTATTTGAAGGCAAATGAAAATACAATGATCTTTTCAGTCTTCTGATTTAGCTTACAACGCAAACATTTAAACACAAACATAAACTACTGACTTAACAGAAAGCACCAAACAGAAAGAGCAAGACTCACTGACCCATTTGGAAGACAAAGACGACAGAACAGGAAAGCTCTAAAAATCAGCTTGTGAGGCCTCTGAGAGATATTCTTCTGGCATTTCATCACAGCAGCCCCAGACCAGCTCACCTCCCTGGATACAAGGAGGAGGAACTAAATAGAGCTGTTTATTAAAGCTGCTGTGCTGGATTGCATTAGGAAGCGCGAGCAGACCACCTGGACCTTTCAGATTGTGGCAGTGTTTAATTTGCAGCCTGCCCCTCTGCCGCAGCCAAGACTACTACTACATTTACCAGGCTCAATCACACATTATCTGGGTTAGAAGTCAAGGCACATGTATTTATACACTTATATTTCCCATATGGAGAAAGACAGGAAAAGAGAGACAGAAAGGGAGAGAGAGAGAGAGAAGAATACAGTCAAAATAAAAATATTGTACAGCATTAGAAAAATTTTAACTACTACCTAAGAAGCATAACACTTTATTCTCTTCTCACACTTTATTTCTTTCAGAGATCACAATCTAAACGGAAAATACATTCCTAAAATAGATCTTTTAAAAAACATTCAGACCAAATGACAAATTAGATTTGTTCTTCGGTGTTTTTGTTGTTGTTTTAGTTTTTGTTTAAAAGCATCGCATTGAAGTTTTAAGCTGAGGTTTCCTGGCTAGATTTAATGGGTGCCTTTTGCCTTTCGCACTTTCAGCACTACGCTGGCAGGTAGCTGAAGATACAGATAGAAAGATGGTACTGTAAATATGAATTATGTGAATCATATGGTGAGACCCTTGTGGAAAAAAGGGGAGTTGAGAAATGGCTGACTCCATACCTGACCAATTACAGCTTGCATGGTCCCCGTGTCCTGCTGCGCTGAGAGATCGCAATCCATCATATGTTGTCTTTGAAAAGGAGAATGGGGGTTTCTGGCATGCATCTGTCAATCAACTTCTGCACTCACAACCATCACCAAAAGCAAAGGGAAAAAAAGTCAAGCTGCTCCACCAAATAGGATGAAACCGTCATGTGACCTCCGGCAGACACGCACACACACATTCACTACCTCCACAGAGCGTAAGAATTTTCTGTAGATATGAAATGACATTGACAAATATCCAATACCAAGTAAATAAAGTGAGACAAACAGCTATTCGCCAAAGACAAAAACATTGACTGTAATCTTTCGCTAAAGGTTTAACAAACCTATGAGGATGGTTTTTAATGCTCTAGAAATCTACGTTTAAAATAAAACAAAAACAAAATGAACTATTTCATGTGAGTGATCATTGAGACTTTGATTTTTGCGCCACCATAAAATTTTTTAAAATTACAATTCATTATCCTCCTTCTCTTAAGCTGTCCCTAATGATTTTTTTGCAAAATTTCTAGATGACCTTTTGATGATAATATGCTGTAATCTCTGCCGTTTTATATAAAGACACCTTTATAGAAAAAGCTTGAATGGTGACTGGCACATAACAGAACTCTCGTATTTGTTGATTGGAAATAGATATATACGTTCATTTGTACAAACTGAGATGACCACTCAAATATAAAATATTCAAAATGTGTAAATAGTAGACACTAAACTCATCCTCTACAAGTAAAAGGTTAGGGAGTGATTTACTTAAAGTTCATCTAAACTGATGTAGCATGATGACAAATACTTTAACTTGTTTTCATTTATTTTAAATTATTTGATTCTACACACTCTAGGACAGACTGTTGATGTCTTATGAATCAGTTATTGTAAAGGTGACATGAATATAGCCTAGTAGCCTTTTCGTTTTTTCAGGATTCAGATCAGAACCTGACTTTCAAGGCAATCCTATAGATATTGCAAAGTTGGTCTCTGAAATCCCCAAACCACAAATAATATCCATTAATTTGGTGGTTTTGTAGAGTTATTAACGTTTGCATCTGTCTACTTTTCAACCGAAGTCCATTAGTTAGTGTAACTTTTTAAAAAAAATTTACAAGAAAACTTTGTGTTATTAAAATGGAGGTTTTTTTCAAGACTCAAAACCAGTGTGAAGCTTGAGAAGCAGGAGAGCTATACACAATATTTAATACAAAATGTATACTATTATATGTAGTATAGGTAAAATTTGTGCCATTTAATCCCTTGAAAATTAATTTTAAAAAATGCAAGTAAGTAGAAAAACAATTTTCAACATTTTAAAAGAAAGCTTTAGAAGGAAAGGACAGTAGACTTAAGAGTTGTTCCACGACACACACACCACACACACACACACACACACACACACACACTCTCTCTCTCTCTCTCTCTCTCTCTCTCTCTCTCTCTCTCTCTCTCTCACTCACTCACTGACTCACTCACTGACTCACTCACTTCAATCAGCATCCCCAAACAAAATGAAGCCGTGCACCAACTGGGTGGCCCTCCTGGGAACTGAAAGGCCCTCCTAAACATCATTAAAATGCACCTTCTGCACTGAAGCCCTATCCGTCCATGCCCCCGAAGAGACATGCACACACCCCAGGTGTCTCTGCAGTCACCCCAGATGAGGATCTCGCGCGTCAGTCACCACTCTACCCGGGAGGCGGAGACAGAAGAATCCCAGCCAGGAACGTAGCCGACCCGGCCGTCGTGGAAACCCGCCAGGACTGAGCCAAAGTTGCCCGAAATCTGCCGGCTCGCAGACGGCAAGTCGGGCGCGACAGCTCGCGGCGTCGCCTTCCTGGGACCCCGCCAGGGCAGACACTAGACAGTCAGGCAGTGTGATGGGGCCACTAGGAAGTTGCGGAGCGGGGGCGAGCTGGACTCCCAGGCCTCCGCGGAGCTGGGGAGCCGACTCGCGTTTCTGATTCCTGGGGGGCCCCGCGGGCAAGCTTGGTGCGCGCCCCGGCGGTGCCGCCCTCGCGCCCACGAGCCCAATGCCCGACGCCCGCGCCCGCTCGGGCTGGGGAAGCAGAGCCGGAGCGCGTGGGGAGAACTTGGGGGTGGGCTCGCCGCCGGGCACTCTCTGTAGCGCAGCCTGGGTTTTCCCACTTAGCCGCCATCCCACTGGAGTGACGATTCCCCTGGGATGTAAGCTTCTTAGGCGCCTCCCTGTGGGGCCTGGGGAGGGGGGGGGAGGGCAGGATGGTCAGGCTGCAGGATGAGACTGAAGACCCCCTTTGAATCTCTGTATTCCAAATTACAGTGGTTCTTCTGGGCGTAGTGACAACGATGTTTGCTTATACTCTAATCGTGTACATGACCATCTGGCCTATATTAATTATGATTATTACTAGCCAGCATTGATGGGAGCCTGAGCCAGGCACTGTCAGACAGTTCGCATTGCATTCGCTCATTAAATCCTCATAATAACTCAGTGAGGCTGGTACGATTATTCCCATTTTACAGATGGTACTCCAAAGCAGCTCAAGGTTAACAGAAAACACGATTAAAACCTGCTCTGAATCCAAAGAGGGAGATTTTCGTATGAAGTCAGGGAGTCAGATAACATTCAGAATAATGGCTACTGTGCGTGAAATACTGACACCTTCAACAAATATTATGAGCCTGGACGTGGTGCCAAGCACTGTATTAGTGCTAGAGATAACAGCAAAATGGCACAGATTGCTTCAAAAACATAAGAAAAATAAATCAAGTGTTTAAAAGATTTATCTGGGGAGTTGTTTGATTCTTCCTGGTGGAAGATGCTTACATTTTTTTAGGCACCATAAGGTACAGGATATACTCCATCTCTGACCTCTGGCTGGGTGTGGCCTTGGGAAAGTGGCATCTTCTCTGTCACAAGCTTTTTGCATCTTATACTAGAGATACTCTCTCAAGGGTACTTAAAGGATTTGGAGAAAGAATGTTTTGTGAAAGCTTATTGAGCTACACTCTGTAAGTACCCAGCAAATGTTAGTTATTTTCCATATGGGAGGACTACAGAGAGGCAGGAAAGATGAAGTCTGCTGGGAAATTGAGGAGGACTCCACGCAGATGGTGGAAGGATTTGGGTTGTGATATAAACAGAGGGCAGCTCCTGCTCAGGGCAACAGCAACAGCATGAGCAAACCATCTGTTCCTCCATCAGTGTGGGTGGCAGACACTTTTAAGGTTTGAGCATTGGAAAACAAATGGGAGAGAACAGGGGGTATGTCAGCTAATGTTGAGTCCCACTCCCAAAACAGCATTTAGAAAAGAGATTCCTTAAGTGAAATATTCCCCATTACCATCATCTCTCTTCTTTCGCATCTCCCCCATCAAATGTCCATAATATCGTGCATTTTGTAACCCTTTAACATCCCCTCCTTGATCATGAAGTAGCTGGACACTCCCTTTCTCAGATCATCTTGTACACAAGACGGCAGTGATGGCCACAGGTCACCATAAATCAGACTAGAAGAGGCCCCATCATTACCCAAAACCCCAGTTCCCAACTTCTCGGCACAGAGAAGTCCCTGATATTTTTAAACCACAAAAGACATTGGCAAATGCAGCTCTGGGAACCAAGACAAAGTGGAGATGTTGGCCATTTCTTTGTATTCAGTGAATACTTTAAAATGTTTAAGAGTGAGATGAGATAATATAGCTAGAGGCTTCTTCAATTCCAAGGACCAAAAGCAAAAAGAAAGTGGATAGATGGTTGAAAAAGTCACTATGAAGAATCCACTCCTGCTAGACTTAGTATCTTTCCATTTATGCCATCATAAAGTATAGGTTTACTTCAGTTTTATATGATCTGCCTTTCTCTCTGTTAAGATCTGTTCTTTCTCTTTGTTGCAATTACTTGTTCCTCTCTTTTATAAAATTATACTCTATTTTTTTCATTTTTCTCTGCTACTTCTTGCTTTTGCAGACTGGCCTTTCCAGGTCCCTGAAAGATTAATCATCCCGTTCCTCTAACTCGTTTTGTTTTTCTTTCCAGATCTCACAACCTCCAGTCCACTTCCTAGATTAAACATCCTGGCAGAGCACCCATCACAATATGGCCAACCATGCAGCTGTCTGGCATCACGTGCTTTCCAAGGCTGACAAGCAGCAACACAGTGGGATAGATACATACAATCAACACTCCTCGTTGACTTCCCTTTCTACAGTTTCTTTAGTTGACTCCTCTTTTTCAAGGTCAGTTTTTTCCTAGAATTTCATTTGGTGCCATCAGCCTCTGAAATGATCCATTGCTTTTTCTATTTTTACACCCCCCCCCCCAAGCCCCAAAACTCCATTTTGTCAAAACTTTCGAGTTCTGCAGAGCATTTCTCTGAAATGGTCTTTTCAATAACCATTCAGTTTTCTTAAGCGACGTCAGGTGGCTTTTACTTCCATAGGACATTGACTAGGACAACTAATCAGTACCCTGGGATCTTTTGTTGTTGCTATTTTCATTTCTGGAAAAGTTGAGGGCAGGAAAATTACAAAAGCAGAATGATTATTTTTAAAAAAGAAAGTGGAAAGAAAGAAGGAAAGCCTGGCACACCAAGCCCAGTGACTACAGAACTGAGAGGGACTTGACAATGCTGAGCCAAGGCACTGTTAGTCATGATGACCTATGATTTACAGTTTTCTTCCACAACATAATTTGGGAGCACTGGTTTTCCCCTGAGAAACAGTGACAAGATATTGCCTTTAAAATGAACAGCTGAGAAGTTCAAAAGCCTGTTGACTCTGGGCAAGGAAGACCTGTGAATATACTAATGCACTATCAAGACCTTCGACTTTGTCCTCCTTTCTGCCAGGTGACTATATTCATGATAAAAACAGAAAAAGCCAGCATCAGGAGCTAGTTGTTCCTGAATTTCCATTTTCCCCTTTCATGAAATGTTTTGGTTATAGGTATGCATTTTGGTCTTCCAGAATATATTTATTCTGCCTGAATATGCTTGGGAAAAGGCATTGAAATGCTTCTGTGTTTCGCTGTACTTTTGATAGTTTAGGCATCAGAGTTCAAATGTTAACACATAACTTCTCATGAAAATTCCCCACAGTGGTGCACACGCATACTCCTTTTCTTTACAGCCACAGTACACTAGGGGACTTTTTCTTCTTTATTTCATGGCTATAGCTCCACATCCCTGGAAAAGTTAAATATCACTGTCCGTTTATTTCTCATATCCATAGGTTCGCAGCGCGTAGAACTGATTTCACCATTTTAAAGACAAATGTTTTTATTTTTGAATGATTGATTGGTTGATTCAGGGTCTCACTCTGCTACCCAGGCTGAGTGCAGTAACATGATCATGGCTTATTATAGCCTTGACCTCCTGAGTTCAGATGATCCTCTGCCTCAGACTCCCAAGTAGCTGGGGACTACAGGTGTGCACCACCAACGCCTGGCTAATTTTTTTTTTTTGGTGGCAGTGAGGTGTCACTATGCCCAGCCCAGGTTGATCTCAAAATTCCTGGGCTCAAGAGATCCTCTCTCCTCGGCCTCCCAAAGTGCTGGGATTATAGGCGTAAGCCACTGCGCCCAGCCAAGACAAATGTTTTTAAATTGATGTCTGCACAGAGCCGGATTCATCAAGAGAACTTCAAAATGCACAGGTCTTACTTTGGAAAACCCATTGCTATTCTGGCTTTCTGTGTAGTAAAAATAATAATCATCATCATCAGTAACAATAATAACAACAACAATAATGGAAAACATAAGAGTGGTTCCCAAGGCGTAATTTGAGGACTCTTGAGGATTCTGAGGCCTTTTCAGGGGGTAAGGACAAAACTTTTTCAAAATAACACTAGAATGAAATTTTCCTTTTTCATTCTCATTTTCTGAAGAGCATACAGTGGTGTTTCCTGAGGCTGCATGATGTGTGATTTCATAGCAGATTGAATTCAGAAGCAGATATGAAGCTCCAACTGTCTTCTAGTAAGCCAGATACATGTGAGATTTGCAAAAATGTAAAACAATGCCATTCTTCTTTCTAATTATTTTGTTTGGGGAAAATGCAGTCATTTTTCATAAAACATGATTTATGTTGTATAATTAAATAAATGAATCAATAAATAAACATTTTAATCTCATCATTTTAATTTCTAATATAGCAAATATTGATAAATATAACTCACAAAAACAAAAGATTTGGGGGTTCTAAATAATTTTATAATATGGTAAAAAGGTTCTAAGACCAAAACGTTTAAGAATTGTGGACATCATAGAATATTTACTATTTTCTATGCACTCTTCAAAGCACTTCACTTATATTAACACACTGGCTCAAGAAGGTAGATATTTTTCATTTTTATTTTACAGATGAGGACACTGAGAGCACTGTTGCATTCAATATTGTAAATGCAAAGGTTCTTAGAGATGAATACCCAGAACAGTAATTTTATATGTGAGTAAACTGAGATAGGCAATATCTCCTGGATGGGAATGTAAAAAATCATTTTGTTAAAGTTTTTAAAGGCTTTTTAAAGAATGATTATCTATGCTCAGCATCAAACCTATGTCCCAGTAATTCATGAAACAGAACAGAGTGAATATAATTGCATAATTATCTGCCAGGCCATTCAAGATCATCCTCTTAGAGAGAAAATTTTATTTCTTCAGGAAAATATTTGATACACAGCTTAACCGGGAAGCTCTGAAGGCAAAGTAGAAGACAAAGTAATACAGACATAGCTAAATAAAATAAAAGTATAGGTCAGGGAGAACAGAGAAGGAGAAGATGGGAAAAAGCAAAAGATATGAGCCAGCTGGAGCCTGAGAGTGTGGGAGTGGGTGAGAAATTCCTCCATCGTACCTCATGAGGGTAATTAGACTTTTACTACTAGGAATAGCTAACAATCCATTTATTTATGCTTACTTATATTCATTACATTAATTTATAGCCATTATATTTATTAATATCATTTATTTATTCAATGTTAATTGATATGTTGTTATTGTTAATTAGTTGTTAACTCAATGTTATTATTGTAATAAATACTATAAAGGAAATAGAGGCTATGAGAGAATTTCCGGCTTTTTCTATAATTCATTTTTAAAATTGCATCATGTTTTATAAAAATTATTGCACAATTTTTTTTTTTTTTTTGAGTTGGAGTCTCACTCTGTCGCCCAGACTGGAGTGCAGTGGCCGCTCCCGGCCACCGCAGCCTCGACCTGCTGGGCTCCGGCGATCCTTCCGCCTCAGCCTTCCGAGTAGCCGGAATTACAGGCGCGCGCTACCACGCCCGGTTAATTTTTTTATTTTATTGTAGAGATGAGGTCTCGCTGCCCAGGCGGGTCTCAAACCCGCGGGCTCAGGCAATCCACTCACCTCAGCCTCCCAAAGGCGTGGGATTACAGGCTGAGCCACCGAGCCTGGCTATTGCACAATTTTTAAAATTATTCCATAGTTAATTGGATACATGCTCTCCTTGCATTTATTAGCAGTTCAATAGCACAAATTCTACAATCATGGATTCCTAATTCTGATTACTCGTTAATTAGGCTGGACTACCTTTTCAAATAGGAGTTTCAGGCTATTACAATTTTGGTATATTTAAAAGCGTGTTTTTTGTTGACATACCTATATAGCAATTCCTGATTAGGTAAAGCATTCTTGGGATACGTTAGATTTTCTTCAATATTACAGACATTTCTTCATGATCTCTTGCCATTTAATGTTTCAGAGCAAAAATATTTTGTAGGTGAACTGCTTCATCAACTTAAATATTTGAAAGTTTTTATCTCTATTCTTGAAATGAGATAACTTCATGAAGAGATGCCATCCTATTTTGTTATTTTTCTTAGGAAAATTCCAAAAATACAAAAAAGTGGAAAATATAACGAACCTCTGTGTAATGACAATCCAGCATTAGCCACATCAGCTATCATATTTGCTTTATTTACCATCTCCCTTTGCTTTGTTGGCTGCTATTCTGAAGTAAATCCCAGATGTCATGTTCCTTTTTATTTTTTTCTGAGTCTGGGGTCTCACTTTGTAACCACAGCCTAGACCTCCTGAGCTCAGGTGATCTTTCTGCTTCAGCTTCCCAAATAACTGGGACTACTGGAGAGTGCCACCATGTCCAGCTAAATTTTTTATTTTTTTGTTGAGATCAAGTCTCACTATGTTGCCCAGGTTGGTCTCGAACTTCTGGGCTCAAGCATTCCTCCTACCTCGACCTCCCAAAATTCTGGGATTACAGACATGAGCCACCATGTCCAGCTATGTTCTTTAATTCCAAAACATTTCCATATGAATTTTTTAAAAAGGGATATTTTATTACATGACCACAGACCGTTATAAAAATTAATAATTATCATTATTTAATATCTTCAATCATTTAATAATTTTAATATCATTGAGTATCCAACCTCAAAACTGATATAGTGTCAAAAATGTCTATTTCTATTTGGTTGAATTAAGACTCAAATAAAGTTCATAGCCGAGCTCGGTGGCTCAGCCTGTAATCCCGTGCCTTTGGGAGGCTGGGGTGAGTGGACTGCCTGAGCCCGTGGGTTCGAGACCCGCCTGGGCAACTTGATGAGACCTCATCTCTACAATAAATAAATAAAAAAAAAATCAGCCGGGTGTGGTAGCACATGCCTGTAATTCTGGCTACTCGGAAGGCTGAGGCATAAGGACCACCGGAGCCCAGCAGGCGAGGCTGCGGTGGCTGGAAGCGGCCACCGCACTCCAGCCTGGGCGACAGAGTGAGACTCCAACTCAAAAAAACAAAAAAACAAAAAACAAAAAACAAAAAAAAACAAAAACAAAAACAACAAAAAAATAAAGTTCATTGCATTTTTTTATCAAAGTTTCTTATAAGACATTTAATATAAAGTACCACCTTTTCATGTGATTTTTTATGTTTAAAGGTTGAAGAAACTGAGTTAATTCCATGTTCTGACTTTTGCTGACTGTTTTCTCCTGATGTTTTGTTTCTCTATCTCCTGTATTTCTGTAGACTGGGAGTTTGATCTAGAGTTTGCTTAAACTTAGAGTCAAATTTCGTCATAGAAGGTGCCATCATTTCACACTGCATTACTCAAGGAAGTACTTGAAACCTGGCTGTCTCACTTTTAAAAGATAAGAAAGTTCAGAGTTCAGGCACTGACAGGCTGCTCCCTGCATTGCATAAATATTCCTCGACATTTCATCTAATAATTTTGCACCCCATTGATCACTGGCTAACGTTATGTTTTAAAAGCTGCAAAATGATGATTTTTCATAATTTCTTCCACATTAGCAGTCTTTGTACAGAAAAAAATCTCACTCACTAGGGATATTTGTTCCTCTGAAACACAGTTCATGCTTGCAAAGGCAGGATAAATGCTCAGTTCTTTTTCTTTCATTATCAATTTCCAAAGTAATGAGTTTGTGCCCTAGCAACCTCCAATATTGTAACAATGAGTTATGTTTTATTTCTTTTCTATTCTTTTTTTAATATCACTAATAACTCATAGATTTTTATATTTTCAGTGAGTTTTAAACAATTGCAATCATTATTCTCATTGATGCTCAAATTGTCACATCTTTTGCCATGGGAGCCCATCAAGCTGGCTGTGTGTACTTTGACATGATCCCATTAGCCTCTGATAGCTTCCCTGCTCTTTGTGCCAACACGATGTTCCAGAATCTTTTTGTTCATTTCCTACACCAGTCCTAGGTTCTTTTTAGAGAAAAATGGTATTTAGAATCACTGATAATATATCGTCTCAGTGGTCAAAGCTGGAAAATATATTTTTTAAGGGAGAAAAATCACAAGCTCACACTAATATTTCCAATTCAAAATTTAAGAGTGCAGGTTTTTTTGATGTATGTCTCTTATGCCTATTTTCTCTTATGATTAATATTTTGTTTCAAAATAGCATTATATAATTATGTGCTTATTTTATCCTAGAATACTGCTAAAGAGTGAAATATCATTTTTAGTCATTCTATATCCATGTATTAATTTATCAATAAGAAACAAGTTATTTTGATGACTTTCTTTAATTTGTGGGAAGCTTAAATTTTCCATCTTTAAGTATTTTTTACATTTACTTAAAATGATGCACTATTGGACCCTTTTTCCCTGCTGTATGTGTTATATAATCTTTTCAACCTATTAGTCCTTTTCCTCTAGATGTCTTCTTCATGCTTGGACTAGCCCACATCTTATGAGGCTGTAATTCAGGAAAGTGTTCCATACCTTGCTGTGGTTACTATTATGTAAGTACAAGTGATCTTGTAGGGTTGAGGATAAACAAACTGTTTTGATGCCAAACAACCAAGTTTAGGTATCAGTATCTGAAAAGCCTGGAGTCCCATGCAGGTGAGAGTTTGAATTCGAGTGCAGCTTCTCCCACTGGGACACACACCAGCCCCAGCGAACTTATGGGTCATTCATTGAATAGATAATTCTGACAGCTGATTCCCACTTCAAACTATATAGGAAAAGTACAATCATGTGGAATATAACGTTATTTAACAGTATTTTTTAATGGCAAACCTGGTCTGATCAGAAAGATCATAGTTGCCCTATGTACAGGTCCACGTGGGAAGAAATTGAGGGCAGCCTCAAACTAAGACGCAGTTAGAAACAGAGGCCCTCAGTGCAACAACCCATGAGGAACTGAAATCTGCCAATGACCAAACGAGTGAGCGTGGAAGTGGATCCTTCCTCAGTCAAGCCTTGAGATGTCTGCTGCCCTGGCTGGCACCTTGAGTGCAGCTTTTTGACTGCCATAAATCCTGAGGAAACAGCTACACTGGGCCTAAATTCCTGACCCACAGAAATTGGCAGGTTACTAAATGTGGTTTTAAACCACTAAGTTACGGGGTAATTTGTTATGGAGCAAATAGATAAGTAACACAAATGCTTTTATAAGAAATGACAAAATAATATAGAAGCTAAGTATCTAACTGGAAAAGTTAAAGACAGAAAGGAAAAAAGTAAGCCAAAAGAAAGCAAAAGGAAGGAAATGATAAAAGTAATAACAAACACTAGGTAGAACAAACAAAGTTAAATAACCAGGCTTCAGGTCTTTTTACTTTTGATGTGAAATAATTTCAGACTCACAAAAAGGTTCAAAAATATCACAAGGGAAGAAAAGAGTGAAAAAAAAAATCACAACGAGTTTTCATATATTCTTCACCCAGCTTCACCTAATGTTAACATGTTATATAGCTATAATAAATTTATTGAAACTGCAAACTTAACTTTAAAGTTTTATTTTTATTTTTATTTTTGAGATGAGTGTCTTGCTCTGTGAGCCAGGCTGGAGTGCAGTGGCACAATCATAGTTCACTGCAGTCTCAAATTCGTAAGCTCAAACAATCCTCTCAACTCTGCCTCCTAGTAGCTGGGTTACAGGCACGAACCACCAAGCCTGGCTCGAAAATGAACATTAACACAGTACTACTAACTAATCTACAGTCATTATTTGAATTTTGCCAATTGTCTCATTCTTGAGTTTTTTGTTTGTTTGTTTGTTGTCTTTTCCTAGCTCAGGGATCAACCCAGGATTCCATATTGCATTTAGCTGTTATGTTTCCTTAGTACTCTCCAACCTGGGACAGTTGTCAGTTTTTTTCTTTCATAAATTTAATAATTTTAAAGAGTGCTGATCAGTTATTATTATTGTAGAATGTCACTCAATTTGGATTTATTTTATGCTTCTCATAAGTAAGTAAATGGTTATGTATTTTTGGCCAAAAATTTCACAAAAGCAAAATATGATTTTTTTCAGTGCATTATGACAGCAAGTACATTATGTCAATACATTTCATTACTGGTGATATTAATTTTGATTCCTTGATTATCTGTCAGATTTTGCCAATGTAAAGTTACTATTTTTCTCCTTGTAATTAATACATCACTTTAGGGGTAATACTTAAGACAATTCAAATATAATATTATCATACTTTTATACATTGATTTTAGCATTAGTTAATAATTCTTGCCTATAATTTATTACTGTGGGGCTTGCCAAATGGTGATTTTTTTTTTGTACTATCATTCTTTCAGTATATATTAGTTTTAATTATTCTCTAAGGAAAAGCTGTCCCTTCCCTGTCATATAAGAGCAGTTTTGTTATCTTGACAAAACTAATAAAATAGATAATATTGAGCAATAATGATTATGTCAAAATGAGAAAGCACAAATAAACAATATTGGAAATAAAAATATAAAGACTGTCAAAGATGGAAGTGAGATTTTAGAATCATAACATTTTATGGCATCTAATGCCAGTGAACTTGAAAACGATTGAAAAGAACAATTTTATATAAAAATCTAAGTTACCAAAATTCATTTAAAATCAATAGTTTAAAAATCAACCCAATATAAATACCAGGTCCAAGCAGCTTTACCTTCTAACAAATATTAAGGACTGAATAATCTCTAATTTATATAATTTACTTACAACACATTATAACCTTGATAACAAACCTAGATGAAGAATTATAAGAAAGAAAAATGGTAGGTCGCTTTCACACAAAACCAAAATATCAGAATCCTAAAAATATGTTTAGAAAATAAATTTGTCAATGCATTGCAGAAATATGAGGTGATTTTGCAGGTTTTTTACAGTGAGTCTGGAAGTCATTTTTATCTTATTTACAAAATGACTCTTGCAAGTACAGCTTCCTGACTTTAAAGTTGCCTTCTAGTTTATCTCATGAATTAAGGTCAATAGTTTGAATAAAAGTTATTTGAGGCTTACTTTTTCCCTCCTACAGCATTAAATAGTTCAAATGATAAGCAAAGTGTTTTCTGTGAAATGCAAAGATTTGCATTCCCAATAAATTGGTAAATCTATTCATGTATTTATTATGTGAACAGGTTAACAGGGAAAAAAGTCATTTGATCATCTCAATATTTGTAGAAATGACAATTGTTAAAATGCTAAAACATCCATTTATGATTTTATAAAAAGTTCTTAGACCTAAATATGCAAAGGGATTTTTAGAAGAAATGAAATTATGTTTATTACATGAAGGAAAAATGGTTTCTTTGAACACATAACTATAAACCATAACTGGTAAATTGATACATTTAGAATTTTTCAATTATCTTTAACAAAATAAGCTATTTCAAAGCAAAAACCTTTAATTTTAAAAAATACTATATTTTAATGTCGTTAGGCCATGAAAGGTTGATATCCAGAATACATGAAGAACCCTTATATAACAATGAGGAAAAAGTCAATTAACACTATCTTTAAAATGCATACAAATGGCCATTTACATAAGAAAACTCATTATGAGCTACCAAACTTATAAAAAGATGTTCAACCATATTAGCAGCCTGAGAATGAAAATTAAACCACACTACTATAACATTTCATTTTTAATGCAATGGATATTTGAAGCAAAAAGATTCAATAAATGTTATTTTTCTTTTCAGTTTGTCATAGGCCATGGTTCCATTTTCATTTCTTGCTCTTCTATCATATATTCTTTGTTTCATGGCATTCATGTCCTTTGAGATTTCCTTAAATTACTGGTACTGTCTAAAGTTATTTTTTCTTATTCTTCAAAAAAGTATTCTTGATCTGTGGTTTGCGGACTTTTTTCCCCTTATTTCTTACACACCTTCACAGAATGTTTGCATGGGCTCTACACTGATTTACAGTTGTTTTCAGTTTGGGCATGTTAGAATCAAGCCAGTTTCTTCCCTGCTCATGATTTTGCCAAGAATAATAATGGTTGACTCCTATTCCTGTTTACTAGTACACTGATTGAACTCTTTCCCTTAAAAATGAGTGGTATGGGGGCTGGATATTGATGTTTGGATGTTTTGTTTAATCACCTACCGGCTTGTGGGTATGTGAGGAGAGAGTTGGGACATAGGATATCTGATCCTCACTGTATTTTAGCCTTTTCTTTGCTCAGTAGATGTTATCCAGCAGTTATAAAACCGCCTGTGGGCTTCCTGTTTCCTATATCTCCAGCTCTTCTGTTTGCCACTGTTCTCTTAGGAAGTTCTTCAAGTAATTGAAAATAAAATAATTTGTAGCTTCTTGTTCTCTTCCCACTTGTTGGGTAGATGATGGTCTCCAAACTGGATAGCTTGTTCCTCCCTTGGCTAATTTCTTCTGCACATGGTTATGTGCTTAATATTCTGTCATAGGTTTTTTTTTTCTATTCTAAAAAAATTATAAGTCTAATACATTTTGGTTTCCTATCAATTTGCTTTATTTTATTCTCCAGGATACTTGTAACTTCTTGATTAATTCTTTATACCTAATTTTTCTCTTATCTTTTTATCTCTTTTTTAGTAATTTTGCAATATTTTGAAGTATTTTAAATTCAGATTGGCATCAGATTTTTATCCAAAATGAAGAAATGATGTTAGGACAATGTCTGTAGTAATTCTACATTCAGCCAATGTATTATTTTTCTGTGGGAACAACAGAGATATGTTCTCAGATATGTAGAGTTTATGGATGTATTTCATTACTATACTCTTGATTTTTAAAAAAAGGTGACCCAAAGAAATATTCTATAATTCAATGGAAGCAACCAAGATAGAGATTTCAAGTATTAGCACCAAAATAACCAGAAGAAGAGGTAGAGAACAATGAAACCTATTCAATATGGGGGTTGTCTAAATACACATGGTGTATGGTCAAAATAGTCATATTTTCCCAACAAACACCAGACTTCCTCTTAAAGTGGAAACTTTTGTTTAGAACGATGCCTTGATAAGCATTTTTGGAAGATAATTATAAAATGCATAATTTTTGACAATTTAATGAGTCTGTTTCTTCTTTAGATTTCTCACTTGTAAAATGGGGATAATAGTACTTGTCTCACAGGATGGAGAGAGCAATACATGAACAAGCATCAAGGACTGATACGAATTTTTCACATCAGCCTGGGACTCTAGAGTGCCAGCTCAAGGGGTCAGCCAGCCAAGCCCCAGAGAGGGTCAACTTAGTGGGTCAGTCAGCTTAGCACAAGAATTATTGGCTCTAATGGGCTGGTAAGCCAAACCCTGAGAGTGTTGCTGATTCAGTGGCTGGCAAGCCTAGCACCTGGACTGTTGGCTCTAATGGGTTGGCAAGCCAAACCCTGAGAGTGTTGCAGCCCCCAGAAGTGTCGCAGCTTTGGAGTCTCACCTTCTTCTAGCAGCTCTCCTGGTTCTGCCGGCTCCAATGATCTTCTGCAGCTCTTCAGGTTGGGGTTCTTGTCCCATGCCCAGGGTGAATGAGGGACATGGACCACCAGAAAGCGAGAAAGCAAGATTTACTGAGAAAACAGAAAGGTCCCACAGTAGGTGGATGGGAACCCAAGGGTATTGCCGATTTGGAGTTGAAACCTGGTGCTTATATAACCCTGTAACGAAAGCAACTGGCTAGTACTAGCTGTGAGCTGATTGGCCAGCACTAGCTAGTGCTGGGTAGATTGATGGGTACGAAAGATCAATCAGCAGGAGGTAGGGACCTAATGGTGAGCTGATTGGTCGCACTTGGCATCGAGCTGATTGGTCATTTTTCTATCCCAGCAGTGCGTACTTGAGCTCTAGCTTGAGAGGTGCAGGGAGCTTGTTTACTAACGCGAGTGTATCAGCCCAAGAGGCCTGCCAGAAGGTCACTACATTGTTATTGGGAGACCCTATCTGTCTGCCTAGCTTTTCTTTAGCTGTATCCTGTCTCGGTACTGCACTTAGTGCTTGACGATAGTTGGCAGTTGTTATCTACCAATGAATAAGAATTTGAATCCAGAGGCAGGAGCAGAGCCATAGGATGAGAGGAGAGGGAAGAAAGGGCTGAGCACTTCTGTGAAAGTTTGGGCCTGAAATGATAGGACAGAGGCTTCACAAGAACGTGCATTTAATTTCATTCTTTCAGTTATCTACCATGACACTGAAATGGACCCAACACCACCTTCCACCTTCCTGCCATGACCTTTCATTTTCACACTCCCAAAACTTCCGGAAACACAGTGAGCAACATGTTAAAGGATGGATGAACTAAAGGGAAATAGTCAATTGTATGTTTAGGAAACACTGGGACAGAAATGTAAATCAAATTTTGAGAATTCAGCAGAAGACATAACTGAGAGTCACCAGTAACTTGGATGAAAGTAAACTGGGAAATTTTCTATAAATCCTGGTAAAGCTATAGCATAGTCACAGGTTAGGGTCTGAGGAGCTCTTAAGAAGACCTTAAAGGACAATGTTAACCTTAATGACGTCTAGTATTGCAACTTGTTAATAACAATAATTATTTAAGAGACAAATTTTATAAGAAATAAGCATAATGCCAATCTAAAAGCTTTGACTACCCAACAAAAACCAAAGGCTTGGAAGTAAAGCCATGCTACACCTATCATCCAACACAGTCAATAGGTGTTACTTCATGCTTTGCATTAATAGAGAAATACAAATTTAAAATAAGATAAGACATCAGATTGGTTCACTGTCTTTTTTTTAAAAATCGAGTTCTTACTCTGTCATCCAGGCTGGCATGCAGTGACATGCGGATGGCTTACCACAACTTTGATCTTCTGGGCTCAGGCAATCCTTCTGCCTCAGACTCCTGCACCACTATACCCAGATAATATTTTGCTTTTTTTTTTCTTTTGGAGACGAGGTCTCACTATGTTGCTCAGGCTGGGCTCAAGCAATCATCTCACCTCAGCCTTCCAAAATGCTGGGATAACAGGCATGAGTCACTGAACTCAGCCCAGAGTAATCCACTGTCTTAATAACATTTTGCTGAAAGAAGCTGGGGAGCTGGAAGGATCGAGAACCCTTGAGGGTCTTAATGACACATAAGCAGGCCAGCAGGTGTGAGTATATCTTAAGGAAATGCATGATTCTGCAGGTGACTTGAAGTTTCTGGGTGTTTAGTTTTCTGGGGCATGGCAGGATATTTCCTCCAAAATAAAGAACTGCTGCCACTTTCATCCCCTACCCATAAGAAGAGTCAAATATACTTGATGGGCATTTTTAGATATTAGATATTCATTATAATATGTTACTCTGACCTATTAACCAGATGATCTGAAAAGTTGCTCACGTGAAACGGAGCATCTAAAAAGAAAAGGTTCTGTGACGGCTCCATAGAACAGTGTGTGGAGCTATTCCAAGGGAGTGAAGAACAATCCACCCCACTGATACAATCATACAAATAAAACCCTGATGATAGACTACGCCAGAAATCATTGTCTGTAACTATTTGGGGATGACAAGAGGTAATAGTAGCTCTATTGTGAAAGAAAAAACTAAGAGATTGAAACCTGTTGCTTCTGGGGAGCAGGACAGGAAGGGACAGATATTTCTCATTATAAGCATTTTATTATTGTTGACTTTTTACCTATAAGCCTTTATTATTGTAATAAAAATGAAAATTAATTTGAAAATTTAGTAAGTTAATTCAAATAAAAGCATATTATTCTTAAAAACATCTTCGTTTTTAAATCTAAATGTCCAACAGAAAAATTTGAGTGGGGATACTAAAATATCTCTCTCTTTCTCTCTCTCTCTCTCTCTCTCTCTCTCCCCCTCTCTAGGCTTTTTCCCCCTTTAATGTGTACTGTTTTATTCAGACTTTCATTTTTCTGATGATGACATTACTGAAACACACTGCTGAGTAATACATGCTTCCTAAGTCATTTCTGTTCTTTCAACAGAATTAAGGAAATAGCAGGGTCATTAATTTAAAGTGCTGATTCTACCAAACAAAATCCATGCCTCCATTGCACTCAATGTGGTGTGACAAATGTGGGTAGAGGTTACATTATTGCTATTTGAAGGAAATATGAAGCATTGTTTAGGATTTTAGATTTTAAAATTTATATTTTATTACATATTAATTAGATAGATACTTTTAGATTACATATTTTGCACCTTAAAGATTTACATACCTTTTATATTACATGTTTTGCACTTTATTACATATTTAGATGCTCTTGCAAAGGAGTATAGAACCCCATTCACAAAGTTAATGGCTAGGTGAGTTTCTTAATCCAAAATCTGTCCTTTCAACAGCACAATCTGTATTCAATGCTGGCATTATTGTTCCTCACAGTCAGCTGAGTGATGGGCAGCTAATGATCGGCTTTCGAATACACCAACCCTCAAATTTTCTTTTAAATAAAGAGTTTTAGCTTGAGTTCAGAAACTTCTTGATGGAATGTGCTGCTTTTTTATTAATGCAGTGGAAAGCTTTGAAATATCTTTAGAGTTTTAAGGCAATCCTATTTTCAGTCTAGCAAAATGTCTACAACTCGATTATTTGACCTCTTGGTTAAGTTTTGTAAGCTATGACCCTCTGTCAAAAAAAAGATGGCAGCAGAGCAAGTTGGACTGTGTGAGTATCTGTGTGAGTGAGTGAGTGTATGGATGGATTTGCATGTGTGTGAGTGGCTGATTGGGAACTAGGGAGCAAGTGGCCAGGGCTCTCCTGGTGAAGCTGTTGACGCAGCTGCTCTGCTTTGACCCTAGTGCCTCCCAGGACATAGAAGCCTAGTGCCATTTTCTAAAATCAATATACCTTTTCTGAGGAGATGCTGTGGGAACAACTTCCACTGTTGCCAGACTGCCCAACCACTGTAGCAACAGATGGAACACTGGCAACAATGGCTGCAGAGGGAGCACAGTGAGGGAGCCAGAGGCAGTTTCACTGGAGAAGACCAAACAGGCACCTCTACACTATCTTGAAAACTGAGCAGGGAAGTGCTCCAACTTGCTCGCCATGAAACAACAGACTCACTCTCTGTGAACAGCAGGTTAGCTACTCAGGGGTTGATCATGACCCAAAGGGAATATCCTGAAAGCACAAACTTCAGGGGGACAGGATGAGTTGGAGTCTCAGGCACCCCACCCTCTACACTAATTCAGCTGTGGGACAAAGGGTACAACCAGAAAATGAAAAGGAAGACGCTTCAAGAGATCAGCAGTGAGTCCTGGCCTAACCCAAACCCTTCTTCCCCAGCAATTCTCTGAATGTCAGACCCACATGGCTGGAGCACAGCTGTGGGGGATGAACCCCAGTGGAGCCTGGATGGCAGCCACAATAGGAGAACTCTACTCTGGGATGAGCCTGGCTGGGGTACCTATCAGTACCTGGGGAGCACACAATCCTTCACCTCCCCACTATAGGGGATCCCCCTGACCTTATGATAGTGGGAGGGAGGACTGATGCCCACCCAACTCCATCACCCCTTTTTTCACCCCTGGGATACATGCCAAGGAGATTGTGAACTAGCCCACAGCCCCATGGGAGACAGCATGAGGGCTTACCTGTGAGCAACTGAGAGGAATAATTACAGACCCTGCAGCAAGTGGGCAGTTAGTGTCCTACAATTCTTTTTAAATTCTTTTTTTCTTTTATGTTCTTTTGTTTGGGTTTAGTGTGTGTGTGTGTGTGTGTGTGTGTGTGTGTGTGTGTGTGTGTGTGTGAATGTGTGTGAGAAGTCGATTGGCATTCACCTCCTTTTTTTGTTTTTAATGTTCTTTTGGGGTTTTTTAATTTGTTTTCTTGTATTTTCTTTTCTGTTGGTTTTAGTTTTCATTTTCTTTTTGTTGTTGTTGTTCTTGTTTTTGCTTTTGTTTTTCTGTTTTGTTTTGTTTTGTTTTGTTAATTTTTGTCCCTTCTATTTCATTCTACTTTTTTTTTGTTCTTCCCATTACTATTACTTTATCTTGGACACAGGAGGACACACATATGCCCATTGCATCATCATATCAAGTGGTGGTGGGGAGTGGGTCTCAGGAGGTCCATACACCAGTCAGTGAACATTGTAATTTCCAAGTAGTTCTGAATCCTAGCTCCCCAACCTCCACTTTATTTGACTATCAAACTACAAGAAATATCAATGCTTCCAACCCCTGTCATGTATTAAAATAGAACAAATTTGGAGTCTCTGATCAGGGCAGAATACAGGGCTGAGCAAACAACAGAAGTGAAAGCCCCACCCACTACCACAGAATGACAGAAGTAATGAGGAAAGAAAAAGATATACCACAAATGCGGGAAAAAAATCAATGGAAAAACACAGGTAATTTCCAGTGTATGAAAGAGGCAACAACTGAGAAATCAGACCTCAGAACCCAAACAAAGGAAATAGCCAATAATTTATCCAGAATACAACAGGGATTAGAGAATGGGTGGAAATAGTAGTAAGACTCAAGAAAGACAAAATGCAACACTTAAAGAACTTGTACAGAGATTTTGGCCATAAAAACTTCATCCAGGAAATAAATAACACGATGACAAGTATGGAAAGCAGAATCAACCAAGCAGAAGAAAGATTTTCAGAACTTGAAGATCAAAATGTGGAATTAGCCCTATCTGTTAAAAAAAATACAGGAAGAAAACTCAGAAAGAAAGAACAAAGCCTCCAAGAGGTGTGAAATTATATCAAGAAGCCAAACTTACACCTGATCAGTATCCCAGAAAAAGAAGAAAGGGAAACAGAAAACACCTTGGAACAAGTATTCCAGCAGATTATCCAAGAAAACTTTCACCATCTCACCAGAGATGTGACCATCCAAACACAAGAGAGTCAGAGAACCCCTGAAAACAAATGAGAAAACCAACCCCTAGACACACAGTAATTTGCTTTCACAAAGTAGGTTTAAAAGAAAAAAATCCTTAAGGCAGTGAGAGAGAAAGATCAGACTACCCACTGGGGAAGACCACTCAGAATAGCAGCAGACTTATCAGCAGAAACACTATAAGCTAGAAGGGACTGAAGTCCAACTTTTAAAGTCCTCAAAGATAAACAATTTCGGACTTCCGGTAAGATGGTGACGGGGCAACCTGGTCTGTGAAACCCTCTGCAAAGGAGAACTGCAGTGGGTCTCTGGCTCTCGCCCCAGGGGCTGCAGACCCCAAAATCACAGCCTGCTCTTCATACGGAGCTCGGCCATTGCCACTGCTGGGGCATCACAGTGGACGGGACAACCACTGCAGCGCAGATGCCGCCACTGCCGCTGCCGGAGCCGCAGCAGCCACCGTCACCACCGCCAGTAGCACATCACACTACCTAGGCCAGAGACGATCCACAACTTCAGTCCTTGAAGCCCCTTCAGGGAAGATCTGCTGGGATCACTGCCACCTCTCCTGCGACCAAGACGTCCTGTCCACCATGAGTCTCCTGCCTGTGCCCTGAGGCAGGCACCATCTCCAGTCTCTGCCAGTTCCTGTCTGGCCCCGCCCCCTCTGGGGCGAGCAGCTGAGATAGCACCACCTGCTGGCGATTCAAGGTAACAACACCAAAACAGGAGAAACAAGCTTGAAAAAGACATAGGCCAGAGTGGTGAACAGAGAGTGATCTGAACTGTCCTTCATAGCAGACCAGGGGCAACTGACCCTAACTGCAAACTAATTTACCTGCTTGAAAAGAAGGCTAGAAATCAGAAATGAAAGGACATTGAACTTAAACAAAAAGTCTCAGAGTGTGCTTCATTGATTCTGTTAGTTTAATGACTTAATTCTATTCCTACTGTATTGTTCCTTTTTTTTCTTCTTCCTTTTCTTCTCTTTTCTTCTCTCTGTAAACCATATCTTTGTATAGAGGAACAGCACACCAATAAGGTGGTTGGTTAGCTTGTATGTTAGCATCACTATATGTTTTATTTTTTTTTTTTTTGTATGGGAGTTGGTTCGTCAGTAGCTGTGGTCTATTGTTTTTGTCTGTTTCAGTATATGTCTCTCTCTCCATTTGTTGGCACACGTTTGTTTCCCCCCCCTTACTCCTCTGTCTCTCCACCCCCCCCTTCAACCCACTGTCTGCTCCATTCTCTTCCCTCTGCTAACCACATTTTATTTCAGGGAGTAAACCTACAACCCCACTGCATGGACAGATTCCAAGGCAGTGGGAAGTGGATTCCAGATTATCCACATACCTGTCAGCGAATACCAGGACCTGCAGATAGATTTTGAATCACAGCTGCCCCCTTAAGTAAATCTCAAGACTGCAAAAAGGACCACCCCCAACCTACAGTGCAACTCCAGAGTTGAACAAAGTAAGAGGGCATACATAAAGAATAGGAGATTGAACAAACAGAAGTAAAACCAATCCCTTTACCCCTGAATAACAGAATTAAAGAAGAGGGTGATGTGGAGAGAAGGAAAAAGTAGGGAGGGGGAAAAACTGCACAAATGAAGAAAAACCAAAAGAAGAATATAGGTCTCACACAGACCCCTGGGAGATCAGACACTGAGAAAACAGATTCTGGAACACAAACAATGAAGAGCCCCCAGAATGACTGGTCACAGGCAACAAACCCAGACATCAAGACATTAATGGAGAGAATTTTAAAAATTGAGGAGAGACAAGAGGAAAATAGGAAGGAGATGATGTCAGAATAACAGCAGTAAAGAATACTGTGATGGAAATGAATAACAGACTAATAAGCATGGAAAGCAGAATTAGTCAAGCAGAAGAAAGAATCTCAGAGCTTGAAGACCAAATCACAGAACTAATCCAAACTGTCAAAAGCATAAAAAAGAAGCTCAAAAAGACAGAACAAAACCGGCAAGAGATGAGTGATCACTTCAAGAAACCAAACCTAAGAGTAATTGGGCTTCCTGAGGCAGAGAGAGAAACAGAAGCCACACTGGAACAAACATTTCATGAAAATATTCAAGAAAACTTCCCTCATATCATCAAAGATGAAAAAAATTCAAACACAAGAGAGTCAGAGAACCCCTGCAAGACAACAAATGAGAAGACCAATGCCCAGACACATAATAATTCGCCTAAACAAAGTAGCTATAAAAGAAAAAATCCTAAAGGCAGCAAGAGAAAAAGGCCAGACTACCTACCAGGGAAGACCAATTAGAATAGCAGCAGATTTATCCACAGAAACCCTTCAGGCTAGGAGAGCCTGGAGTCCTATCTTCAAACTTCTAAAAGATAAACAATTTAAACCAAGAATAACCTACCCAGCCAAACTAAGCTTAATTAGTGAGGGAGAATTGAAATCTTTTCCAGATATCCAATTCCTAAGGACCTACGCTGCCACCAGACCACCTCTACAAGAAACACTTAAGAAAGAACTGAACACAGAAGAAAAAGAACAACAACATTCTTCACAAGAGTACAGGCAAAAGATTAAAAACACACATGAGACAACTCCAGAACCCAAAGAAAGACAACAAACAAACAGGAACAACTCTGTAAGAACCTTATGACAGGGATCAACTCTTGCATTTCAATTATTAGCCTAAATGTGAATGGACTAAATGCACCACTGAAAAGACATAGAATGGCAATATGGATAAAATATCATCAGGCAACAGTCTATTGCCTTAAAGAGACTCACCTCACAGACTCAAAGTAAGAGGATGGGAAGCAAACTTTCAGGCGAACAGAATACAAAAGAAAGGAGGAGTAGTGATCTTAATTTCAGAAAAAATACCATTCAAGCTATTAAAAATCAAAAAAGATACAGAAGGCTACTACATAATGATAAAAGGCTCAATTCATCAACAAGAAATATCTATCCTAAACATATATGCACCCAACATAGGTGCACCAACTTTCATAAAGCAACTTCTAGGAAAACTAAAGAAAGATATTGACTCTAGCATCATCATAACTGGGGACTTTAATACACCACTCATAGCCCTAGACAGATCATCAGGACAAAAATTCAGAAAGGAGATCCGGAACCTCAATGTGACTTTGGACCAAATGGACTTAATTGATACCTGCAGAACACTCCATCCAAAGACCACAGAATATACATTCTACTCATCACCGCATGGAACATATTCTGAGATCGACCACATAATTGGCCATAAATCAAGCTTAAGCAAATTTAAAAGGACTGAAATTCTACCATGCACCTTCTCGGACCACAGTGGAATAAAAATAAACATTGACACCAACAAAGTCCCCCCAAAACCCACAAAGACATGGACACTAAACAGCATGATGCTGAACAACTCCTGGGTCAATGATGACATCAAAACAGAGATTAAAAGATACCTGGAAACAAATGAAAATGAAGAAACATCTTAACAAAATCTCTGGGACGCCTTGAAAGCTGTAGTAAGAGGGGAATTTATATCCCTACAAACACACATGAAGAAAATGGAAGGAACACAAATTAACATCCTAACAAGCCACCTAAAAAAGCTGGAAAAGCAAGACCACAAAAGCCCTAATTTCAGCAGAAGAATCCAGATCACCAAAATAAAAGCCCAAATCCAGGACATAGAAGACAAAAAGATAATAAAAAAAATCAATGAAACAAAAAGCTGGTTCTTCAAAAGGATAAACAAGATCGATGGTCCCCTAGCTAGACTGACCAAGAAAAAATGAGAAAAAAACCAAATAAGCACAATCAGAAACACAAAAGATGAAGTCACATCTGACCCTGAAGAAATACAAAATATCACTAAAGACTACTACATACATTTGTATGGAAACAAACTTGAAAACCTTAAGGAAATGGAGGACTTTCCGACATCACACAACCTACCTAGATTGGAACAAGAAGGAATTGAGACCCTAAATAGACCAATAACAATCAAGGAAATCAACTACTTAATAAGAAAATTTCCTACAAAAAAAAGCCCTGGTCCAGAAGGCTTTCCAGCAGAATTCTACAAGACATTTAAGGAGGAGCTGATACCAATCCTACTGAATGTATTCCAGGTGAATGAAAAGATGGAACTCTCCCCACATCATTTTACGAAGCCAACATCACATTGATACCCAAGCCAGGTAAAGATCCAACAAAGAAAGAGAACTATAGCCAATATCTTTGATGAACATAGATGCTAAAATTCTCAACAAGATCCTAGCAAACCGGATTCAGCAATACATCTCAAAAATCATCCATCATGACCAATTAGGCTTCATTCCTGGGATGCAAGACTGGTTCAACATTCGTAAAATCATAAATGTAATTAAATACATCAACAGATGTCAAAACAAAAACCACATGATTATATCATTAGATGCAGAAAAAGCTTTTGATAAAATCCAGCACCACTTGTTGATAAAAACCCTTGAACATCTAGGCATATGGGGAACATACCTCAAAATAGTAAAAGCCATCTACCAGAAACCCACAGCCAGCATACTCCTAAATGGACAAAAATTAGAACCATTTCCCCTGAAAACTGGAACAGGACAAGGATGCCCACTCTCACCCCTCCTGTTCAACATAGTATTGGAAGTCCTGGCTCGAGCAATCAGAGAAGAGGAGGCAATCAGGGATATCTAAATAGGAAAAGAGGAAGTCAAGTTATCTCTCTTTGCAGATGATATGATTGTGTACCTTGAAAACCCAAGAGAATCTGTCAAAAACCTCCTTACACTGATAAAGGCCTTTGGCAAAGTCTCAGGATACAAAATAGATGTATAAAAGGCAATCGCATTTCTCTACACCAATAATAAACAAACAGAAACCCAAATAAAAAACACAATTCCATTCACAATAGCCACAAAATAATGAAATACCTTGGCATCTTCCTAACCAGAGACGTGAAAGACCATTACAATGAAAATTACAAAACACTGCTCAAAGAAATCAAAGGTGACACAAACAAGTGGAAAAATATCCCATGCTCATGGATTGGAAGAATCAACATTGTGAAAATATCCATCTTACCTAAGGCAATCTACAAATTCAATGCAATACCCATCAAATCACCAGCATCATTCTTCTCAGACCTAGTAAAGACAACACAGGAATTCATATGGAAACACAAATGTCCAAGAATAGCCAGAACAATCCTCAGCAAAAAAAAAAAAAAACAAAGCAGGTGGTATCACATTACCAGACTTCAAAGTTTACTATAAAACTACAATCATCAAAACAGTTTGTTATAGATCAATGGAATAGAATTGAGATTCCAGAAGCAAAACCTCAATTTCTCAACCAACTCATCTTCTACAAGGCCTCCACCACCTATCACTGGGGAGAGGAGGACCTATTCAGTAAATGGTGCTGGGAAAACTGACTGACCACATGCAGAAGATTGAAACAGGACCCCTATCTATCCCCATGCACAAAGGTTAACTCCAAATGGATCAGGGACCCAAATGTAAAACCTCAAACCATAAGAACCTTAGAAAATGAAGGAAATACCCTCATGGAAATCGGAACTGGCATCCAATTCCTGAACAAAACCAGAAACCCACAGGTCATAAGAGAGAAGATAGACGAGTGGGACCTTATTAAACTGACAAGCTTCTGCAAGGCCAAAGAAACCATCAAGAGAGCAGGGAGACAGCCTAAGGACTGGGAAAAAATATTTGCCAATACCAGGTCTGACAAAGGCTTAACATCCTGGATCTATAAGGAACTCAAACGTGCTGAAAAGAAAAAAACAAACAACCCTATTATCAAATGGGCAAAAGATATGAACAGACACTTCACAAAAGAAGACATCTGAGCAGCCAACAAACACATGAAGAAATGTTCAACCTCACTAATCATCAGGGAGATGCAAATCAAAACCACACTGAGATACCACCTAGCTCCAGTCAGAATGGCAATTATCAACAACTCAAAAAATAACAGCTGCTGGAGAGGGTGTGGCGAAAAGGGAACACTTCTACACTGTTGGTGAGAGTGTAAACTAGTGCAACCTCTGTGGAAAGCAGTGTGGCAATTCCTAAAATCTCTAAATATCAACCTCCCATATGACCCCGCAATCCCCCTACTGGGAATATACCCTAAAGAACTCAAATCACTCTATAAAAAAGATACCTGCACACGTATGTTTATCGCAGCATTGTTCACAATAGCAGGAACCTGGAAAAAACCATGCTGCCCATTAAAAGAGGACTGGATTTTAAAAATGTGGTACATATACATGATGGAATACTACGCAGACATAAAAAAGAACAAAATCATGAATTTTGCAGCAACCTGGATGGAACTAGAGTCTATAATACTGAGTGTCCTCTCACAGAAACAAAGATCCAAGTATCACATGTTCTCACTCATATAATGAACCTTGAACATCCAATGTAATACTATAAGAAAATGACTGACGGTACTGGGAAACTATGGGGGGGATGGGATTAACAGTAGCAAATATCTGTCTGGGGATGGGGAAACACCTCTTATCAACAGGGTGCCTGAACGAAACATAATTGTACACCTAACCCTTAACTGTACCCCACAAAATCATAATAAAAAATATTGATTAAAAAAAAAGATAAACCATCTCAACCAAGAATTTCCTAACCAACCAAGCTCAACTTCATCAGTGATGGAGAATTAAAATCCCTCTCAGACATCCTATGCTGCTTCCAGATCAGCTCTATAGGATATGCTCAAGATGGTATTAAACACAGAAGAAAAAGAAAGAAAGAAAGAAAGAACAGATGTGCACTTCCCAAGAATGTAAGAAAACATAGAATCAACACAATACACATCACAACTGCAAAAGTGAAAACACATATATCAACTCAAAAGTTAAAAGAAAGCAAAACAGCCTTATAGAAGCCTCATAACAGGGATAAATTCTCACATTTCAATAATCAGTCTGAACGTCCATGGATTAAATGCAACACTGAAAAGGCATAGAATGAAAAACTGGATTTTAAAAAATTGATCCAACGATATGCTGCCTCCAGGAAACACATCTCACTACAAAGGACACCCACAAACTCAAAGTTAAAGGATGGAAAATAAACTGTCACGTAAAAGAAAAACAAAAGAAGGCAGGAGCTTCAATTTTAATATCAGACAAAATAACCTTCAAGCAATCAAGAATTTTAAAATATGAGGAAGGATATTACATAATGATGAAAGTTTCATTCATCAATAAATAATATCCATCCTAAATATATGCACCCAACATAGGAGTAACTGGATTTATAAGCTGCTACTAAGTAAAATAAAAAAAGATATTCACTCAAATATTATCAAAACGGGGCACTTAAAATACCCCACTAACAACCCTAGATAGATTGTCAAGGAAAAAAAATCAATAAGGAGGTCTGGAACCTTAACTTGATGCTTAACCAATTGGATTTAATACATATCTACAGAACACTCCACCCAACAGCCACAGCATATACATTCCATTTATCACATCACCACATGGAACATACTCCAAGATCAATCACATCCTCTCCCATAAATCAAGCATAAACAAAATTCATAAGATCAAATTACCACCATGCACCCTCTCAGATGACAGTGGAATAAAAATAAATATCATCACAAACAAAATCCTGCCAAAACACATAAGGACGTGGATACTAAACAGCACAATAGTAAACAACTCTTGGTTCAACACAGAAATCAAAACAGAAATTAAAAGATTCTTGGAAACAAGTGAAAACACAGACACATCTTATCAAACCTCTGAGATGCCATGAAATCAGTATTAAGAGGGGAATTTATATCTCTACAAATAGATATCAATAAAATAAAAAGATCACAAGTCAACAGCCTAACAAATCACCTAAGGAAAATGGAAAGGCAGGATCACCAAACCCTAACTTTAGGAGAAGAGTCCAGATCACCAAAGTAAAAGCCCAAATATGAGACATAGAAGACAAAAATATCATAGGAAAAATCAATGAAACAAAAATCTGGTTCTTTGAATGGGTAAGAAGACTGATGGATCCCCTATACAGATTGGCCAAGAAAGGAGACAAAAAGCCCAAATAAACACAATCAGACATGCAAAAGATCAAGTCACAACCAACCACGAAGAAATACAAAAGATTATCAGAGATTATTATGCACACCTGTATGGAAACAAATTCAAAAATCTAAACAAAATGGAGGACTTTCTGACATCACACAACCTCTCAAAGTTGAAACAAGGAGACACTGAAACACTAAATAGACCAATAACAACCCAAGAAATTGACTCTGTCATAAGGAAACTACCAACAACAACAAAAGAGCTCTAGAAAGATGGCTTTCCAGACAAATTCTACAAAACATACAAGGAAGAGTTGATACCAATCCTATTGAAAGTACTCCAGGCAATTGAGAAAGATGAAACTCTCCCCAGGTCATTTTATGAAGCTAACATCACACTAATACCCAAACCAGGCAAATACTTAACAAAAGTAAGAAAACTACAGGCCAATATCCATGATGAACATAGATATAAAAATTCTCAACAAGATTCTGGCAAATTGGATCTGACAACACATTTCAAAAACTACCCACCATGACCTAGTAGCCTTCATCTCCAGGCAGGACTGGTTAACAACCACAAGGTCATAAATGTAATTAAATACATCAACAGATGTAAAAATAAGAACCACATGATTATATCATTAGATGAAGAAAAGGCTTTCTACAAAATCCAAAAATCTATTCTTAATTAAAAACATTTTAACACCAAGGTATAGAGGGAATGTACCTCAAAATGGTAAAAGCCTCTATAATAAACCCACAGCCAACTTATTACTGAAGGGACAGAAATTGAAAGCATTTCTCCTGAAAACTGGAACAAGACAATGCTGCCCACTCTCACCCCTCCTGTTCAACATAGTGTTGGAAGTCCTAGCTAGATCAATCAGACAAGAGAAGGATATCATGAGTACCCAAATAGAAAAAGAGGAAGTTAAGCTATCCCTCTTTGCAGACAATATGATACCTGGAAAACCCAAGGGAATCTGTCAAAACCTCCTTGCACTGATAAAGGACTTTGACAAAGTCTCAAGGGTATAAAATCAACATGCAAAAGACAGATGCATTTTTATACTCCAATAGCAAATGTGCAGAGAATCAAATAAAAAGTGCAATCCCATTCACAATAGCCACCAACATAAGGAAACACCTTGGCATCTTCCTAAGCAGAGAAGTAAAAAATCTTTACAATGAAAATGACAAAACAGTGCTCAAAGAAATCAAAGAAGACACAAACAAATGGAAAAATATTCCATGCTCATGAATTGGAAGAATTAATATTGTTAAGTGTCCTTCTTATCCAACGCAATTTATAGATTTAATGCAATACCCATTAAATTACCACCATCATTCTTCTCAGACATGGAAACAACAATATGGAAATTCATATGAAAACAAAAACAACCACAAATAGCCGAGCAATTCTCAGCAAAAAGAAGCAAAGTAGGGAGGCAGCACACGCTCAGATTGCAAACATAATTATAAGGCTACAATAATCAAGACAACCTGGTATTGGTACAGGAGCAGGCATAAAGACCAATGGAACAGAATATAGATTCCAAAAAATCCCCTCAATTTCTCAACCAACTCATCTTCAACAAAGCCTCCACCAACAGCCAGTGGGGGAGAGGAGAACCTATTCAGTAAATGGTGCTGGGAAACTGTTATGACCGAGTAAGCGAGAGGAAGTCATGCCAGCAGGCTAAGTTTAATCAATTATGAGTTTTTTTATTAATGTGTGGGTCAAGAGCAGGCAAACGCCAGGAAAAACTCTTGACAAATTGGTGCAGTTTGTGACAAGTTTTTATAGGTAAAATTTTCAGTATTGACTACATAGCAATTTAGTGACCATAGCAACTATTAACCAACAACTTGGCAACCAAAATGGGAACTTTTGATTGTCAGGGAGCTGTGATTAATTTTATGTCCTAGGTATAGCCAGTGTCCAGAAAGTCCCTTGGAGTTCTGCCATCAAGATACAGTGTAAGGTAGTTACATAGAGAGAAGGAAGAATTATTACACAATGGAGTTACCTTGGTTAGGTTACTAACAGAATATATGAACAAAATATGAAAATGTAACAATGGGGTTTTGCAAAGTGAAACATTTGATTTTAGTTAGCAAAGCATACAATTACATGTAACTTATGGCTAAGGAGTTTTGTAACAGTCAGCAGGAAACAGTCAGCACAACCTACCCAAAGAAGACAAAACTGGGGGTCTGCAGTCATGGAAACATTCTGTAATCACACGTAGGCATTGATTCTTAGGTCAGGCAGGTAACTAAGATGAAAGTTTTAAACAAAATGGAGTAAGCTGGTTAATATTATTATTTTGCTAGCAATTTGATTTTATTAACTGATTTAGCTCATTTCAAAACTAACTGACCACATGCAGAAGAATGAAACAGGACCCCACCTATCACCTCACACAAAAATCAACTCCAATTGGATCAAAGATCTAATCATAAATTCTCAAACTATAGGAATCTTAGAAAATCAGGAGAATCCTTACAGACATATGAATAGACAACAAATTCCTGATCAGAAACTCTGATGCCCATGCACTTTCTCAGACCACAGTGGAATAAAAATAAATATCAATACCAACAAAGCTACCCCCAAACTCATGAAGAAATATAAACTAAACAGCATGATACTGAACAACTCCTGGACCAACACAGAAATCAGAGCAGAAATTAAAAGATTTCTGGAAACAAGTGAAAACAAAGACACATCTTATCAAAACCTCTGGCATACCATGAAAACAGTACTGAGAGGGGAACTCATTTCTTTACAAACACATATAAAGAAAATGGAAAGATTACAAGTTAACAGTCTAACAAATCACCTAAGGAAAATGGAAAGACAAGACCACCAAAGCCCTAATTTCAGCAAAAGAATCCAGATCTCCAAAGTAAAAGCTCAAATACAAGACAAAAATATCATCTAAAAAATCAGTGGAACAAAAAGCTGGTTCTTTGAAAGGATTAATAAAATTGACAGACCCTTAGCCAGACTGAGTAAGAAAAAGCCCAAATAAACACAATCAGAAATACAAAAGATCAAATCACAACTGACCCAGAAGAAACACACAAGATTATCAGAGATTACTATGCACACCTATATGGAAACAAGCTCAATAGCCTAAGTGAAATGGAGGACTTTCTAACATCACACATTCTCCCAAGTTTGAAACAAGAGGAAATTGAGACATTAAATAGACCAATAACAACCCAAGAAATAAATTACATCATAAAAAAACTACCTACACAAAAAAGTCCTGGACCAGACAGCTTTCCAGCAGAGTTCTACAAAACTTAAAAGGAGGAGCTGATACCAATCCTATTGAGAGTATTCCAAGCAATTGAGAAAGATGGAACTCTCCCCAAATCATTTTATAAAGTTAACATCACACTGATACCCAAATCAGGTAAAGATCCAACAAAGAAAGAGAGCTACAGGCCAATATCCCTGATGAACATAGATGCAAAAATACTCAACAAGATTCTAGGAAACCAGATCCAATAGTACATCTCAAAAATCATACACCATGACAAAGTAGGCTTCATGCCTGGGATGCAGGGCTGATTCAACATCCACAGGACATTAAATGTAATTAAATATATCGATGGATGCAAAAATAGAAATCACATGATCATATCATTAGATGCATTAGCTTTCGATAAAATCCAGCATCCCTTTTTCATAAAAACCCTTGAACACCTAGGCATAGAGGAAACATACCTCAAAATAGTAGGGGCCATCTATGATAAACCCACAGCGAACATATTGCTAAATGGATGAAAGCATGGAAGCATTTCCCCTGAAAATGGAACAAGACAAGGCGCCCACTTTCACTTTCACTTCACAACTTTAAAATGAAATGAAATAACATTTTAAAAAAGATGTGACCCCTCAGGTAAGGTATCAAGACCATTATTCAAGATAAATAAGTGTTTTCAAAAACAGGAAAGTATCCTTGGAGTTGGAAAAAAAGAAAGAACAAAAATTTCTCTGATTAGGAATTGGTTGCCAGCTCCAATTTCCCTAAGAGCATCTCCTGTGTTTTCTAAGATTCTTATAGTTTGAAGTTATACATTTAGGTCTTTGATCCATTTAGAGTTAATTTTTGTGTATGGTGATAGGTAGGGGTCCTGTTTCAATCTTCTGCATGTGATCAGACAGTTTTCCCAGGACCATTTACTGAATAGGTTCTCCTCTCCCCAGTGGTTGTTGTTGGAGGCTTTTTTAAAAATGAGTTGGTTGAAAAATTGAGACTTTGCTTCCGGAATCTCTACCCTGTCCCACCGTCTGTTCTTGTACCAATATGTCTGTTCTTGTACCAGTACCAGGCTGTTTTGATTACTGTAGCCTTATAGTAAAGTTTAAAGTCTGGAAGTGTGATACCTCCTGCTTTGTTTATTTTGCTAAGGATTGTTTTGGTTATTTGTGGTCATTTATGTTTCCATATGAAATTCTGTATTGTCTTTTCCAGGTCTGAGAAGAATGATGTTGGTAATTTAATGAGTATTGCGATGAATCTGTAGATTGCCTTTGGTAGGACGGACATCTTAACTAAATGTTGATTCTTCCTATCATCAGCATGCAATGCCTTCTTGGATTTCTTTGAGCAGTGTTTTGTAGTTCTCATTTAAAGGTCTTTCACTTTTCTGGTTAGGAAAATGCCAAGGTATCATAAGAAATAAGACAGACATGTGGGACCTCATCAAACTGACCAGCTTCTGCAAAGCAAAAGAAACCATCAAGAGAGCCCATAGAATGGAAAAAAATACTTGCCAATTGTATATCTCACAAAGGCCTAACATCTAGGATCTACAAGGAACTCAAACATGCCAAAAGGAAAAAAACAAGCAGCTCCATTAAAAAGTGGGCAAAAGACATGAATAGACACTTCTCAAAAGAAGATATACAGGCAGACAACAGACACATGAAAAAGTGCTCAGCCTCACTCATCATCAGAGAAATGCAAATCAAAACCACACAGAGATGCCACCTAACCCCAGTAAAAATGGCCATCATTAATAAAACAAACAACAAAAGATGCTGGTGAGGATGTGGAGAAAAAGAAATGCTTCTACGCTGCTGATGGGAATGCAAACTAGTGTAACCACTCTGGAAGACAGCATGGCGATTTCTAAAAGAACTAGAAATTGACCTTCCATATGACCCAGCAATTCCCCTATTGGAAATGTACACAAAGGAGTGCAAATCATTCTACAAAAAAGATACCTGAACACATATGTTTGTTGCAGCTCTCTTCACAATATCAAATACATGGAACCAACAATGCTGCCCGTTGAAGCTGGACTGGATTTTTTAAAATGTGGTGCATATACACAATGGAATATTATGTAGCCATAAAGAAGGACAAACATATGGGCTTCGCAGCAACTTGGATGGATTTAGAGTGATCATACTCAGTGATCTATCACAGAAACAAAGAACAGAGTACCATATGTTCTCACTCATACACGAACCTTGAACAATTATCATAATACTATAAGAAAGGGATTGATAGTAGTGGGAAACTTCCAGGGAAGGGGGTGTGGGACTGACAGTTGAGGGAAACTGCTAGGAGAGGAAGGGGCACACCTCATCAACAAGGGTGCCTGCATAATCATAGTTTGTATGCCTAACCCTGAATTGTACCCCACATCTTTAAAATTAAAAAAATTAAAAATTAAGAAAATTCCTCAATATGCAGGGTCACTCTTTGTAACAACTTTAGCTGTACAATGCACAACTCCAAAGAGTGCTAGTCTCTGATAATAATGGAACTCCCAAGAGATGTAATACCTGACCCAACAGTCTCAAGCAAAGACAATGAACCCCTAGATCACCAGGCACATCCTGCTACTCAGCAGTGAAAGGTATTTTCAGGCCCTGCTCAGTGGCTCAGCCTATAATCCCAGCACTTTGGGAGACCAAGGCTAGTGGATTGCTTAAGCCCACGGGTTCGAGACCAATCCAGGCAACTTGGCGAGACCTCGTCTCTACAATAAATAAAAATATGAGCCGGGCATGGTAGTGCGCACCTGTAGTTCTGGTTACTTGAAAGGCTGAGGCAGAAGGATCACTGGAGCCCAGCAGGTTGAGGTTGCGGTGGCCGGGAGTGTGCCACTGCACTCCAGTCTGGGCGACAGAAGAAGACTTCAACTCAAAAAAAAAAAAAAAAAAAGAAAAGAAAGGTATATTCAGCACTTAAAATAGAGTATCATTTCAATAACTTTTACTGATTTTTTAAAAAATACAAGCTTCCTATATAAAATGTACTTATCTCCAGGAAAGCACAACCACACAAATTGAAATCATCAAAATCCTACCACTAATATTTCTTTCAGAGTTACATTAATTTGCAAATAATTGACATCTTTACTGCATTCAGTTGCCCATCTAAAATCCACACATTATTCACTTTTCTCTTTTTAAGTTTCATTGAAATGTTATAATTTTCTTTTTTTAAATTTTCTCCAATTCTTGCTAAGGTTATTTCTGAGTAGTTTTTGCTTTGGTTCTTACTGTGACTAGGATCTTTTCTGAGATACGTTAATCTTGACCTTTTGGCTACATTGCACTCTTCTGAACTCATGAATCAGGCTATTTACCTGTTCTTAAGCTTGTCCTTTGATTTTCTCCTCCTGAACCCTGACTATCTACTTCTAGCTAGGTTCCTAGCTGGAAACCACATATCATAATAAAGCCTTTCATAATTTAGTATTTCTTGTTTTCCAGCAAGAGCAAATGATTAACATCTTGTTTGAAGTTGCTGATGCTATTCTGAAAAACCCTGATCCAAGACATCTTGCTATCTATTTTACTCAATTATTGATATAAAAGGTACACTTCATAATTAATGGCAAATCATTACATATCCTCCGAAATGAGACACCTAACTTGTTAAGGAACCCTAAAACAAATTTTTCATTGGGTTTTCAGTTTGAATAATGTAATTACGTTCAACTCGAGTTACTTTAAGCATATCCTACTATGAGTATTTCCAACACATCTTCCTCTATGGGCACAATTATGTCTCCATGAACAGCAGGCTGAGAGTACATCAAAGAGAAGGACTGTTTTAACAGTCCAACGCAGTGAATTGGATGTCAAGAAATCATAGCTTTGCAGCAGCTAAACAGAGATAATAGCATTTGTTTATAACTGTGTCTGAGTATTTGAAGGATAATATTTCCTACATGAGAAAATATTTGCAGTTTCAAGTATTCTGTAGCCTTATTGCTGAACATGGTAAAGAGTAGATTGAGAAGTAGTAGTATCTTCTAAAATGAAATTTGAAAGAATCCTTTGAGGCCACCTAGTCCAATTCTTTTAAAAGAAGTTGGATAAATATTATGCAAGGATGGCTTTTTAAGTATCAAAACCAGTCAATACTGTAGACAGAAACCAGCTCTCAAATATCAACTAGAACTTAGCTATGCAGTTTAACACCTGATTCTGTAACTTTACTGTTTACTGTTGCTTCATGAAATATACTTTAAACAGACATTGGGAGAAGAGGTTACATGTCATAGAGGGTATATTTTTCTTACCAGTCTTATCCATGATTAAGGGCAGAGGGAAAAGTTCTCATCTGGCATTTTTTAGTCTTCAAGAATTAAAAAAATCACTTTGGAATATGAGTGGTTTATCCACATCATTTAACTCCTGGAAAGTTTTCTAACACACACTTGAATATTGACATGATTACTTAATTTATTTTTTATTTTTTTATTTTTTTGAGTTGGAGTCTCACTCTGTCGCCCAGACTGGAGTGCAGTGGCCGCTCCCGGCCACCGCAGCCTCGACCTGCTGGGCTCCGGGGATCCTTCTGCCTCAGCATTCCAAGTAGCTGGAACTATAGGTGCGTGCTACCACGCCCGGCTAGTTTTTTGATTTATTGTAGAGATGAGGTCTCGCCTGCCCAGGTGGTTCTCAAACCCGCGGGCTCAGGCAATCCACTCACCTCAGCCTCCCAAAGGTGCGGGATTACAGGCTGAGCCACTGAGCCCGACTGATGACCTAATTTAATTCAAATTCAATATTTAAAGTAAATTACAATATTCAAAATCCATATATTCGTTTGCTAGGGTTGCCATAACAAAATGCCATGGGTTGGATTGCTGAAATGACAGAAATTTATTTCTCATGGTTCTGGATCCTGGAAATCCAAGATCAAAATTTGGGCAGAGTTAGTTCTTCAAAGGGTCTCTTCGCTTGGCTTATAGATAGCCATCTTCTATGTCTTCACATAGTCTTCTCTTCTGTGTCTGTTTTGTTGTTGTTGTTGTTGTTGTTGAGTTGAGGTCTCACTCTGTCACCCAGGATGAATGGAGTGCACGATCACAGCTCACAACACCCTTGGGCTCTTGGGCTCAAGTGATCTTTACATCTCAGCCTCTTGAGTAGCTGGGACTGTAAGTACATGCCACCATGCCAGTTTATTTTTTAAATTTTTTGTAGAGACAAGGTCTTCCTATGTTGCCTAGGCTGGTCTCAAACTCCTGGGTTTGAGTAATCCTCTGGCTTTGGCCTCCCACCTTGCTGAGGTTACAAGCATGAGCCACTGCACCCAGTCTAATTTCCTCTTCTTATAAGGATACCAGTCATATTGGATTAGGACCCAGCCATATTATCTCATTTTACCTTAAGTAACTCTTTAATGGTCCTATCTCCAAATAGGCATATTCTGAGATACTGAGGATTAGAACTTCAATATGAATTTTGGGGGAACATAAGTCAATCCTAAATAGTTCACTACCAAAAACTTTCCCTGACTAGTGTTAAAAGTACCTCCCTTGGATCTCTCTGTTGCTCACTAATTTCTAGTCACATTGGCCTCTTCTCAATTACTAAAATATGCCAAGAACCCTTCTGCATGAGCTTTGCAAACAGTTTCCTCTTCCTGCAATACTCTGTCTTCCTAGCTTTGCCTAACTCCTTACCATTCCTCAGTTTTCAGCCTAAATGTCTTCCCTTCAAAGAAAAGGAAATCTAATCAGGCTCTTTTTCTTTCATAGTAGCCTGTGTTTTTATTTCATAGTGCATACTATAATTTGCACAGAAATATTTATTTATATGCATATTTAAGTCATTCAGTAATATAAATTCTTAACAGTTACCAAGTACAATAATGAAGAGAGTCCTCTAACTTAACTAAGCTTATAGAGATGAAAAATAACAAAAAAATTTTGATTTGTATATATAAGCTTCAAAAAATATTTATTTATTTTTCAGGCATGCAGAGAAAACCTTAACTAGACCAGTTTGAAGGACATCTGGGTAATAAATATCTGGCCCAGAGATTGTTATTCAAAAATAGCTGTCTTAAAAATAATCCACAGGAAGCCGGGCTCGGTGGCTCAGCCTGTAATCCCGCGCCTTTGGGAGGCTGAGGTGAGTGGATTGCCTGAGCCCGTGGGTTCGAGAACAGCCTGGGCAGGCGAGACCTCATCTCTACAATAAATCAAAAAATCAGCCGGGCGTGGTAGTGCATGCCTGTAATTCCGGCTACTCGGAAGGCTGAGGCGGAAGGATCGCCGGAGCCCAGCAGGTTGAGGCTGCGGTGGCCGGGAGCGGCCACTGCACTCCAGTCTGGGTGACAGAGACTCCAACTCAAAAAAATAATAATAATAATCCACAGGAAGATCAACTTGGTCACAATATCTCAGACACAGTCTCAATTAAATACAGGTTTTGGTCTTAACGTCCAGAATCCATTGTTTTGGGGGCTGAAATAAACTGGAACTTGAAAACTAAAAAGATGGGTCTTCTAAGAACTGAATTATATGTCCTTTTTCCCTTTTCTATTGCTGTGTGAAATTTCCGTGTAAAATTTTTCCTGTTTCTTCAATTTATTCAATTTCTTTTCTTTCTTTTTTTATTTCAACACCTCTGGGGGATACAAATAGTTTTTGGTCTAAGATTTAAGAGTACCCACCACTCCCACCTGTGCACATTTTACCCAATAGGTGATTCATTTCCCTTCATCTCTTCCACACCCCCTGCCCCTTCTGAGTCTCCAGTGTCATTATGCCATTCTCTATATCTTTGCAAATCCTTAGTTTAGCCCCCACTTATAAGTGAGAACATGAGATGTTTGGTTTTCTCTTCCTGAGTTAGTACGCTTAGGATGATATTCTCCAATTCCATCCAAGCTGCTGCACAAAACATTATTTCATTATTTTTGATAGCTGAATAGTATTTCACAGTGTATATATACCATATTTTCATTGTCCACTGATCAGTTGATGGACATTTAGGTTGACTCCACATCTTTGCAATTGTGAATTGTGCTGCGATGAACATACTGCCACTATATAGTAGTGGGATTGCTAGATCAAATGGTAGATCTACTTTTACTTGTTTGAGAAGTCTCCACACCTCTTTCCGTAGTTACACTCCCACCAACAGTGTATATGTGTTCCCTTTTCTCCATATCCATGCCAGCATCTCTTGTTTTTTGATTTTTTAAATAATGGTCATTCCGACCGGTGTAAGGTGGTATCTCATTTTGTTTTAATTTGATGATGAATGATGTTGAGCATTTTTTTACACGTTTATTGGCCATTTGTATATCTTCTTTGAAAGATGTCTGTTCATGTTGTTTGCCTACTTTTTAATGATATTATTTGCTTCTTTTTGTTGCTGTTATTTTTGCTGATTTGCTTAAGTTCTTTGTAGATTCTGGATATTAATCCTTTATCAGATGTGTAGCTTGTGAATATCTTCTCCCATTCTGTAGGTTGCCTATTTACTCTGTTGATTATTTCTTTTGCTGTGCAGATGCTTTGTCATTTAATTAAGTCCCACTTGTTTATATTTGTTTTTGCTGCATTTGCATTTGGGGTTTTAGCCATAAATTCTTTGCCCTGGTCGATGTTCAGAAGTTTTCCTGGGTTTTCTTCCAGGATTTTGATGGTTTCAGGTCTGACATTTAAGTCTTGAATCCATCTTGAGTTATCTTTTGTATGTGGGAAAAGATAGAGATCAAGTTTCATTTTTCTACATGCAGCTATTCGATTTTCCCTGTACCATTTGTTGACTATGATGTCATTTTACTTGTGTATGTTTTTGTCTGCTCTGTCAAAGATCAGATAGTTGTAGGAATTTAGGTTTATTTCTGGATTCTGGATTCCAGTCCATTAGTCCGTGTGTCTGCTCTTGTACTAGTATCATGATGTTTTGGTTACTACAGTCTTAAAACAATTTGAAGTCAGGTAATGTGATGCCTCAAGCTTTGTTCTTTTTGCTTAGCATTGCTTTGGGTATTCTGGTTCTTTTTTGGTTCCATATGAATTTTAAAATTATTTTATCTAATTCTCTGAAAAAAGATGTTGATAGTTTGATGGGGATTGTATTTAATCTTTAGATTATTTTGGATAATATGGTCATTTTAACAATGTTGATTCTTCCAACCCATGAGCATGGGAGTTTTCTCCATTTGTTTATAGCCTCTACAGTTTCTTTCGTCAGAGTTTTGCAGTTCTCCATGCAGAGATCTTCCACCTCCTTGGTTAAATGTATTCCTAAATATTTTAGCTTTTTGGCTGCTATTGTAAATGGAATTGAGTACTTGATTTGATTCTCAGATTGGTTTCTATTGGTGTATAGCATGCCGCTTATTTGTGTGTGTTGATTTCTTATCCTGAAACCTTACCGAATTCATGTATCAAGTCCAGGAGTCTTTTGGAGAAGTCTTTAGGATTTTCTAAGTATAGGATCATACCATTGGCATACAGAAATAGTTTGATTTCATCTTTTCCGGTTTGGACACTCTTTATTTATTTTTCTTGCCTGATTGCTCTGGCTAGGACTTCTAGTACTGTTAAATAAGAATAGTGAAAGTGGGCATCTTTGCCTTGTTCCAGTTCTGAGGGGGCATGCATTCAACTTTTCTCTGACTAGGATGACATTGGCTGTAAGTTTGTTGTATATGGCTTTTATTATCCTGAAAAATGTTTCCTCTATGCCTATTTTGCTGAGGGTTTTTATAATGAAGGGATGCTGGATTTTATCAAATGCTTTTTTTGCATCAATTAAAATCATCATATTTTTGTTTTCAATTCTGTTTATATAATGGATGATGTTTACTGACTTGCATATGTTGAACTACCCTTTCATCCTTCGGATAAGACCCACTTGGTTATGGTGTATTATTTTTTTTTATGTGCTGTGAAATTTGGCTTACTAATATTTTGTTGAGGATTTTTGTATCTATGTTCATGAGGGATATTGGTCTGTAGTTTTCTTTTTTTGTTGTATCTTTTCCTGGCTTTAGTATCAGAGTGATACTGGCTTTGTAGAATGAGTTAGGCTAGATTCCCTCCTCTCTAATCTTGTGGAACAGCTTCAGTAAAATTGGCAGCTTCAGTTCTTCTTTGGAGGTCTGGTAGAAGTCAGCTGTGAGCCCATCAGGTCCAGGACTCTTTTTTGTTGGGAGACTAATTACTATTTCAATCTTGTTATTCATTATTGATCTGTTCAGCAATTCTTTATCTTTCTTTTTTATTCAAGATTGAGGGAGGTTGTATGTTTCCAAGAATTTATCTATTTCCCTTAGATTGTCTAGTTTGTTTGCATAAAGTTGTTTTATAATAGTCTCAAATGATCTTTTGAATGTCGGTGGTATCCGTTGTAATGTCTCCATTTTCATTTCTGATTGAACTAATTTGATTCTTCTCTCTGTTTCTTAATTAATCTAGCTAGCAGTCTATCAATTCAGTTTATCTTTTCAAAGAATCAAGTTTTTGCATCATCGATCCTTTGTATTTTTTTAATGTCAATATTACTTAGTCTCCTCTGATCTTTATTATTTCTTGTCTTCTGCTAGTCTTAGGTTTGGTTTGTTCATGTCTTTCTAGTTCCTTGAGGTGTGATGTTAGGTTGTTGATATGTGATCTTTCAGTCTTATTAATGTAGGCCTTAAGTACTATAAATTTTCCTCTGAACACAGCATTGGCTATATCCCAGAGGTTTTGATAACTTGTTTTATTATTGCCATTCATTTCAAGGAATTTTTAATTTCCATCTTGATTTCATTGTTGACTCAAGGATCAATCAGGAGCAAACTATTTAGCTTCCATGTTTTTGTTAGGATTTCAAGCTCTTCTTGGAGTTAATTTCTAGTTTTATTCCACTGTGGTCTGAGAAGGTGATTGATATGTTTTTGATTTTTTAAAAAATGTATTTGCACTTGATTTGTGGCCTATCATATGGCCTATCTTGGAGAATGTTCCATGTACTGATAAGAAAAATGTATATTATGTTGTTTGGGGATGGAATATTCTACAGATGTCTAGTAGATCCATTTGTTCTAAAGTCTGGTTTAATTCCACTGTTTCTTTGTTGACTTTCTACCTTGATGATCTTTCTATTGCTTTCAGTGGAGTGTTGAAGTCTTCCACTATTATTGTATGCAGGCTCTCTTTTTTTAGGTCTTGAAGAATTTGTTTTATAAAATGGAGACTCTGGCATTAGACACATATATATTTAAAATTGCTATGTCTTCTCATTGGATTGATCTCTTTATCATTATGAAATAGTCATCTTTTCCCTTTTTTTACTGTTTTTAATTTAAAGACTGTTTTATATGACACGAGAATGGCTACTTCTGCTCATTTTTTGTTTTCACTTGCATGTAATATTTTTTTCCAGTCCTTTGCCTTGAATCTATAGGAATCTTTGTGAGTTAAGTGGGTCTCTTGAAGATAGCATATATTTGAGTTGTATATTTTTATTCATTCTACCAGTGTGTATCTTTTTAGTGGGGCATTGAGACCATTTACATTCAGTGTTAATAGTGAATGTAAGGTATGATTCCATTCATCATACTGGTAGTTATCTGGTTGCTTTATTAATTTATTTATTTTCTCTATTGCATTTTGTGTTACATAAGACCTGTTAACTTTATGATTTCCAGTGTTTTCCTACTGGTTTGTTTCAGTCTTTTGTTTCAGTATTTAAAACTCCTTTGAGTATTTCTTGTAGAGCTGTTCTAGTGATGACAGATTCTCTCAGTGTTTGCTTGTCTGGGAAAGAATTCATTTCTCTTTTGTTTATGAAAGTTGGTTTTGTGGTATCAAAATCCTTGGATGACTGTTATTCTGTTTGAAGAGATTGAAGATGGTACCCCAATCCCTTCTGGCTTGTAGGGTTTCTTCTGAGAAGTCTGCTTCTAATCTGATAGGTTTACCTTTGTAAGTTATTTGATGCTTTTGTCTCACTGTTCTTACAATTTTTTCATTCATATTATCTTTGCATAACCAGATGATTATATGCTTTGGGGATGACCTTTTTGAGATGAATCTTCTGGGGGTTCTTTCGGGCTTCGTGTATCTGGATGTTTAGAACTCTGGTAAGGTCAGGGAAGTTTTCCTCCCTTATTCCCTCAAACCAAGCCTGTTGGTTTCTCCTCTTCCTATGGAACACATAAGATTCTTAGGTTTGGACGTTTACATAATCTCACTTTTCTTAGAGACATTTTGCAATTCTCTTGACTATTTTCTCTTTATTGCTGTCTGACTAGATTAATTCAACTACCTTTTCCTCAAGTATAGAGATTGTTTCTTATGTTTGTTCTAGCCTATTGTTAAAACATTCCACGCATTTTATACTTCCTTGAATGATTGTTTCATTTCCAGAATTGCAGCTTTTTTTTTTTTTTTTTAAGGTGTCTATCTCTTTGGAGAATTTTTCATTCATGTTCTGAATCTTTTTTAAATTTTTTAAAGTTGGTTTTCAGTTTTTCTCCTGAAGTTTATTAATCAATTTTATAATCAACTTTTTGAATTCTGTGTCTAGAATTTGAAAAATGTCATTGTGATTAGGATACATCACTGAAGAGTCGGTGTGGTCTTTTGGGGGTGTTAGAGAACCCTGTTTTTTCATATTATCAGAATTTTTCTGGTTCCTTCTTATTTGAGTAGATAATTTCTTCTTTTTTGAGGTTGGCAGGGGGCTGACAAAGACACTGTATTGTGCCCTTGGTTATATATAGCTTTGGTGTGGTGAATTACTTAATTGCCAGCTGTGGCAGTCCTGTTCTGGGTACCTCCACTGGCTCGGGGCATCCTGAGTGGCCAGAGTGACTTGGAAAGTGGTGTCAGCTAGGGTTTGAGATTAAGCCTTCCCCAAAGATGAAGATTGTATCCAATGTGGTGGGCTGTACTGTTGACCTCCTGCAAGAAGGTATCATTTGTGGAAGAAAGCCAGCTGTGATGGTGGCTATAGGGTTTCTCCTTGGTGAGTGCTGCTCCAAGGAAATGCCCAGCCTGCCTATGCTGGGTTCGGAGCTCTGAGGATTTCCCAAGTTCTCTGCCTGTTTTGAGCCTGTGGGGGGGGAAGTGCAGGGGAAAGGAGCTGAAGCATTCCACAAGTGCACATTCTTGGCTACTCCAGTGGGAATTAGGAGGAAGTACCAGGCCACTGGAGTAAAGCAGTTGTGCAGGGCGGGCACAGAAGGGTTTGCATAGGAAGTGAGATTGCTATAGAAATGAGTACCATGCAGCTCTCACCTTGGCCTCATGGAATCTGTGATCTGAATATCAGAGTGCAGCCAGTCTCAGGTCTCAGGCATTCTTAGGCCCTCTGCCCAGCCAGGAAATGTCTGCAGCTGCAGAGCTTGTCCTTGGGACCATCTCCTCCCAGGCCAGATGGAAAGCAGCTGCACTACCTGCAAGACTTGAGTTCCTGGGAAATAGAGTCTGGTACTGCTTAAGGACTTTTTACCTGCACCACTCCATGGCAGAGCACAACTGTGAGTAAGGCAGTTTCTGTGAGTGAATGAAGTCCCACAAGACTCAGGGGGCCCTGCAAATTTGTGGCAGGAGCACAGAACTCCTGAATTCCCCTCACTTGTGTTCCCCACTGTGTCCATAGGCTGTGGTAGACTGTGTTGATGCAGGAAAGAGACTGGCCAATTCCAGCCAGGGCAGTGAAGTTTTACTTTTTCTTTGCTCTAAATGGTTATTATCACTCCTTTGGAGAGTCGTGGGGTGTGCAGCTGGTCCCATTCCTCTCTGGGTGCCAAAGAAATTCTATCTGGGTTTACTCTGAAGAGGAAACTCACTCTAGCTGCCTTGTGTTGGCCATTATAATCCTATCTGCCTTTGTATGTTTTTATATTTACCACATATTTACCATTTCTAGTACTCATCATTCTTTAAAGTGGGTCCAAATTTCTATCTGGTATAATTTTTATTTTGCTAAAAGGATATCCTTTAGCACTTTTTATAGTCTGAAAAGTCTAACTTTTTGAACAATATGCTTTGCTGAATATAGAACTTTAGGTTTCAGCTTTTTACTTTCCCAGTACAGATATTGCTTCACTGTCTTTTATCTGTTTATTGTTGTTTCCAACAAGAAACCTTCTAGTCATTCTTTTATTTGTTCTTCTGTACACAATCTGTCCTTTTTCTATGGCTGCTTTTCAAATATTATCTTTATTACTGGTGTCCAGTATGTTGATTATGAAGTGTGTTCTTGTGGTCTTCTTCATTTTTATTTTGCTTAAAGATCATCTGTTCAAATTTTTTGATATCTCATCTTTGTCTTCTCATTTCAAGGACTCCAGTTACATGTATGTTAGAGCACATGATATCATCTCACAGTTCATTGATGCTCTGTACATTTTTTCCCCAGGCTTTTAGTCTATACATTTTATTTTGGATAGTTCTATTGCTATGTCTTCAAGTTCACTAATCTTTTCTTTTATAGTGTTTAATCTGTTGTTAATTGCATTCCTTAATTTTAAAATTTTAGCTGTTATACTTCATTAAATTTAGAAATGTTATGTGGTTGTTTTTTGCTTATGCTTTCCTCCACCCTCTTAAACATGTGGTGCATATTTATGACCCGCCTGGGCAACTTGGTGAGACCTCATCTCTACAATAAATCAAAAATCAGCCAGGCGTGGTAGCGCGTGCCTGTAGTTCCAGCTACTTGGAAGGCTGAGGCAGAAAGATCACCAGAGCCCAGCAGGTCAAGGCTGTGGTGGCCGGGAGCGGCCACTGCACTCCAGTCTGGGTGACAGAGTGAGACTCCAACTCAAAAAAAAATTTCAAAAATTAAAAAAAAAAATTATCACAATATCTTTGTCTACTAAATCTGTCACCCGAATTATTTCTGAAACCATCTTTATTAAATTTTTTTTATTATAGGTTGCTTTTTCTTGTTTTGATGCATTTCTGATAATTTTATCAGTAATTGAGTAATTATTATATTTTGAGTAATTGTTGAGTAATTATTAGTTTTTTTAATGATTTTGACCTTTGACCTGGAGTGCAGTTCAGTTACTTGGAATCAATTTGATCCTTATGAGCATCACTTTTATGCTTTATTAGGGGGGAAGCAGAACACATTTAGTGTAGGTTTAATCTAGTGCCACCCTTGACAAGCATACCTCTGGGAATGCTATATCCCATGTGCTAAAAGCTCTTTTTATACCGACTGGGGAAAACACAAAATCTTCCTGACCCTCTGTGAGCATTCAAGAGTATTCTACCTACTTTTTTCCAGGAAAAATTTTCCCAAGCTCAATAGTTTATTCAGACAAATTCATAGGTAGGTACCCAACCAAAAATTCCCTCTGCATGTACCCAGTGGGCTCCTACACATATACATAAAATTCCAGCTGCCTTTCTTCTCTGAACTCTAGTGCTTCAACTCAACAATACCACTGGGCTCTGCCTAAATCCCCCCCCACTCTGTGCTGCAGCCTGCAAACTTTCTTGTTGTGAGCTAAGGCTCTTACAGGGCTCAGTAATATGTTTTCCTTCTCTCAATGATCATCGTTCCTCATTACCTATTACCTGATATCTCAAAGCCATTGTTATATGTATTTTATCTGATTTTCTAAGATGAGCAGGTAATATAGTCTCTGCTATGGATCAAATATGGAAATGATCTATTGATTAACTTCAAATCTTATTAAGAATACATGTTTAATTTTAGAGTAACCACTAAAAGAACATAAATAATAATGTATGCCATCCATGATAACAGGGGAAAAACAATGGAATGAGAAAAATTAACAAATTAAAAGAAGAAAAGAAAAATACATAGACCGTATAGGAAAAAAGAATAAAATAAGATGGTAGAAGTATGTCAAATGTAAATAACTATAATCAATGTAAAACAGACTAAGTGATCCAGGAAAATATGACATATTTTCAGACTGGCTAAAAAGATCAAATTCCAGTTTTGTGTTATTTACAAGAAACATAAGAAAACAAAAATACAAAGATAACCTATACAAATTGCAATTAAGGAAAACTAGAGTGACTTTATTAAAATCAGACTAAATAGTTCAAACACAAAGAATAAAAACCAATCTTTATGATTAACAAATTATATAATATCAAAATTGTAATCTTCAAACCGGGCTCGGTGACTCAGCCTGTAATCCCGTGCTTTGGGTGGCTGAGGTGAGTGAATTGCCGAGACCTGCCTCGGCAACTTGGCGAGACCTCATCTCTACAATAAATAAAAAATTAGCTGGGCATGGTAGCGTGCGCCAGGAGTTCCAGCTACTTGGAAGGCTGAGGCGGAAGGATCACCGGAGCCCAGCAGGTCGAGGCTGCAGTGGCCGGGAGCATGCCACTGCACTCCGGTCTGGGCTACACAGTGAGACTCCAACTCAAACAAAAAAAATTGTAATTTTCCATTTCTCAAAAGTACTATTAAGAAAGTAAATGACAAGTCACAAAATGAAAAAAAGATATTTTAAAAACTACAGTTGGAAAAGAATTAGAATTTGCAATATATAAATCACTTCATACAAATTGATGACAATGAGACAAACAGCCCAATAGACAAATGGGTAAATCATTTCAACAAATAATTCACAGAAAAGAAAACATATCAAAACATTTCAAATCATTACTAATCAAGGAAATGAGTTCTAAATTACAATATGATGCTATTTCACCCCTTTAGATTAGCAAAAAGAAAAAAAAACCTAGCATGTTCAAGTCCTGGTAAGGATGTAGAGTACCTAGAATTCTTCTAAATGCAGATGTAACTGTAAATTGATACCTCCACTTTTGAAAACATCTTGGTATTATTTATTAAATAGAAAGTAGATATACTTTCTACTTGAATATACTAAATCTTATACTAAATATTCTGGATCACATATTAAATATACTGAATCATATACTGAATATGATTCAGCATTTTCATTCCTAGTTAATTCCCTGAGGGCCCAATCCAGCTTAGCTCTTGTTATATTGCAATACAGACATGTCCACTTGTTTATGCAATTTCTGTGGCTGCTTTCACTGTATATAAACAAAGTCACGTAGTGGCAACAAAGACCATCTAACTCTCAAAGTCAAAAAAATTTACTATTTGGTCCATAACAGAAAAAGATTGTCAGCCCCTGATCTAGAGAAATTCTTACATTTTGTCCACCAAAAGATATCTATAAGCATGTTTATGGCAGCACCGTTTTTTTGCTTTTTGTGTCTGTTTTTTTGAGTTGGAGTCTCACTCCGTTGCTCAAGCTGGAGTGCAGTAGCACGCTCAGCGCCATCCCTGTGTCTACCTGCTGAACTCAGGTGATCCTTCCACTTCAGCCTTCCAAGTAGCTGGAAATACAGGTGCACGCTACCATGCCCAGCTAATTTTTGATTTATTGTAGAGACGAGGTCTTGCCAAGTTGCCCAGGCTGGTCTATAACCCACGGGGTCAGGTAATCCACTCACCTCGGCCTCCCAAAGTGCTGGGATTACAGGCCGAGTCACTGAGCCTGGCCAGCAGCACTGTTTTTAACAGCAAGAAACTGGAAGCCACCCAAATGTTCATCAATAGTAAATTGTTTCACAGCATAAAAATATGAGTTAGCTATAGTTTCACACAACAAAATGATCAATCTCAGGATCATAATGTAGAACAGTATAAACAAGTCAGAAAAATTACAGTATGGTTCTATTTACATAAATAGTATTGCAACACTTTATTATTTAGGTACACAAACATATGATAGTATTATAAATAGAACCAAGACCATGATAAATTCAAAATTCAAGATGATGGGGCTAGCTCTGAGTGGGAATAAAAAGGGATGGAATTATGAAAAGGTAAGTACAGATTTTCAAAATTAAGGTAGGTAATGCTTTTCTTCTTAAACTTGGCAGGTGGTATCCAAGTGTTCGTTGTATTATTTTTTTTTATATCCTATTGTTAGGGGCAGAATTGTATCCACACAAAATACACAAGCTGAAGTCCCAACTCCAATGTCACTGTATTTAGAGACAGGGTCTTTATGGAGATACTTAAGATTAAATGACAACATAAGGATGAGGTCCTAACCCTGTCAAACTGGTGTCCCTATAAGAAGAGTAAGGGACACCAGAGTACTTCCCCCACCCCCGCCCCTCACAAGCACAGAAGAAAAGCCAATGAAGATACAATAAGAAGGTAGCTGTATACAAGCAAGCAAGAAAGTCTACACCAGAAACCAAATTTGCTGGCACTCCTTGATCATGAACTTCTAGTCTCCAGATCTGTGAAAATAAATGTCTACTATTAAGTCACTCAGTCTGTGGATTTTTGTTATAGTAGTGTGAGCAGAACATGTTTATAAATATTTTATGTATTGAATATTTTAAATTAAAATTATGGGAGTCATAAGATCTCTGGAGGGGATATTCCAACTGAGTTTTGAAGAATAAGCAAAGGCATCATATTATGTACAATATTTGTACCTCTCAGGTGATCGAATATATTGGCATTTATTTTATCTTGTGTAATTTTAGCATTTTGTGTCTTTAAAGGACTTTGTCCCTTTCATTTACAATATTAAATTTATTGACAGGTTCATACTATTTTCTTACTTTTAGTGTCTATAGTTTCTGTAGCCATGCCCCTCTTTCATTCTTGATATTATTATATTATATATTAATATATCAATATTGATATTGATTTGTGTTTTACCTTATTTTAATTTATCTATTTAGAAATTTAACAGTTTTTGATCCTGGTTTCACTGATTTTTCTATTTTTTCATTTATTTCCCACTTAATTAAAATTTCTATTATTATCTTTATTATTTTACTTGTTCTGCATATTTTGGGAGTTTTCTCTTCTTTGGCAACTTGGTTGGACTTACAGTCTATAATATTATCTATCACAGAAACAAAGAACTGAGTACTACATGTTCTCTCTTGTAAGCAGACCCTGAACAATTATCAAAATACTATAAGAAAGGGATTGGTAGTAGTGGGAAACTGTCAGGGGAGGGAGGGAAAGGGCACACTTTATCAATAAGGGTACCTGATCTCAAACCAGGTGAAGTGGGGACCAAAGTGAGGCCCAAACTTTACCTGTACAATGACCATTTGTACACCTAACCCTGAATTGTATCCCATATCTTTAAAATAAAAATAAATAAATTTTTTAAAAATAGGACTTTACATCATTTATTTTTAACCTTTTTTTCAGTGTAAGTATTTCAAAATATAAATTTTTTAAGGACTGTTTTATGTGCATCTCACAAAATCTGATACGTTGTGTTTTCAATTTTATACAAAATACTTTTTAATTATTTGTATTTATTTCTTGACCCAGGGGTTATTTGGAGTGTGCTTCTTAATTTCCAAATGTTTAAAGATTTTCCAGATATCTTTTTTCAGTTCCAATTTTATTATCTTGTGGTTAAAGAACATACCTTGTATGATTTAAATCCTTTGATGTATTCAAATTTGTTTTATAGACCAGCATATAGTTGATCTTGTTGAGCATTCCATGTACCTGTGAAAATAATATGTACAACTGGCCCTCGAAAATTGTGGGGCTTAGAGAAAGTCTGACCACTCATGCAGTCAAAACTTCACATATAAATTTGGCTCCCCAAAAACTTAACTACTAATAGCCTACTGCTGATTGGAAGCCTGACTGACAATATAAACAGTCAGTTTTTTATATTATGTGTATTATATGTTGTGTTCTTACAAGAGAGTAAGGCAGAGAAAAGAAAACACTATTAAGAAAACCAGGAAGAAGAGAACACTTGTTTACTATTAAGTGAAAGTGTATCGACATAAAGGCTTTCATTCTTCTTGTCTTCATGTGGAGTAGGCTGGAGGAAAAGAAGAAGGAAGAGGAGGAATTGGTCTTGCTGTCTCAGAAGTGGAAGGAAAGCTGAAAGAGGCAAGCACACTTGGTGTAACTTTCATTGAATAAAAAGTCCATATATAAGTGAACTTGCACAGTTCAAACCCATGTTGTTCAACTGAATTCCAAAATTGTTAAATGTAGTGTCCTTTAAATGTCAATTAGGTTAAGTTGGTTGATAGTATTGTTCAAATCTGTTGTAACCTTTCTTATTCTTTGTCTACTTATGATTTCGTGAAAGAATTGTTAAATCACCATCTGTACTTCTGAATTAGTAAGCTCTGCTAGTTTTTATTTTAAGCATTTTTGAAGTTCCATTAAATATACATATATAGCCGGGCTCGGTGGCTCAGCCTGTAATCCCACAAGTTTGGGAGGCTGAGGTGAGTGGATTGCCTGAACCCGCGGGTTCGAGACCCGCCTGGGCAGCAAGACCTCATCTCTACAATAAATAAAAAAAAATCAGCCAAGCGTGGTAGTGCATGCCTGTAATTCCAGCTACTCGGAAGGCTGAGGTGGAAGGATCGCCGGAGCTCAGCAGGTCGAGGCTGCGGTGGCAGGGAGCGGCCACTGCACTCCAGTCTGGGCGACAGAGTGAGACTCTAACTCAAAAAAAAAAAAATATATATATATATATATATATATACACACACACCTCTAGGATTTTTATATGAACAAAAATTTTTTTCTTTGATTTTTGCTCTGTATCTACACATCAAGGAATGATTGATTTCTTTCAAGAAATTATATAAGCAGTAGTTTCTCAAAGTAAACAATGTTTTAAAATGCAGAACAAAATGTCAAAGCTTTCTTACTTTCAACTTTCTCACCCTCCTCTATTTACCCTGCTCAGATGTAATGCTATTAACAATTTGATGAAAAATCCAGACTTTAAAAAAAGCTTCTTACATCTCCCACCTTCAAGTATACTTTTGACTCATGAGAGATTTGAGACTGAGCTGTGTGCCTTGATCTGATGCTCAAAGTGGTCATTTTCTATGCCCCTCACCACAAACCAGGTAGTAAAGGAGAACTTTGAAGTAGTTAAGGTCAGAGGAAAAAAACTAGAGAATTCCTCAGTCTTGTAGAAATCTGTTTGGTGATGTGTATGTAGGCACCATGAAATATCCTGGCTGACATATATATAAGGCAAATATACCTGAACTTTTAATTAAAAACCACTTTGCATCATGCTTCTGTAATACACTATTAGTAAACATAACCTAGATATGGATATTCTGTCAATAGAATCCGTATCTTGTCAGTGCTCTAGGAGTAGGAGTTAACATAAATTTAAAGGATTAAGGGCTATTCAGTGTGTGTTCTGTTTTCTAAATATCTCCTTTTAAAAATCATATGTATGCAATTTTCTTCTCCACATTTTGACCAGAAATGTCCTTACATTAGTGTTAATACTATTAAAAATAAGGTTCCCAAATTATTCTATAATCATTTACCACTTGTACTCTCTAGTTTGTCTTCCCTTCTCCTTAACAAAACAAATGATGTGGAATATTTCTGACATGAAACTGTATCAATAGTCTGGGACATTAAAATAACTTATAATTTTACAGTACTTAACAATCTCAAAAATTGAGTTCTAGTTTACTAATCTCATCATCCATTTTAGGCTGAACTTGCAAGATGAAGATAGTAAGCCCTGATGCTCTGAATCTGACCTCTTTGTTTCCTCTAGTGGAGAGCTGTAGAGGAATGATCCAATCTTGTATGTGATAGACCTCAGATATTTATGCTTTAAAGCAAGGGCCACAAAGCAGTACAGATCCCTGGCTTGTTAGGAACTGGACCACACAACAGGAGGTGGGTGGTGGGTGAGTAAATGAAGCTTCATCTGTATTTACAATTATTCCCCATCGCTTGCATTACTGCCTGAGCTCCACTTCCTGTCAGATCATCAGCAGCATTAGAGTCTCATAGGAGCATGAACTCTGTTGTGAACTACACACATGAGGGATCTAGGTTGTACTCTCCTTATGAGAATCTAATGCCTGATGATCTGAGGTGGAGCTGAGGCAGTGATGCTAGTGCTGGGGAGCAGCTGCAAATACAGATTAACATTAGCAGTGATGTTTGACTATACACAGACCACAGTCAGTTAGTTGCTTGCAGACTCATATCAAAACTCTATCAGTGAGCGGTAAGTGAGTTGATGTACTGCAATTGTACAGCTGCATCTGGTGGCACTTATTTTAGCCTGCGTGTGGCCTGCCCATTATTTTATTTACCACTTCCATCCATGCCTCTTATTTAATGACAGGTTATATAATTATTCCATTATATATTGCAATGTAGTAATAACAGAAATAAAGTGCACAATTAATGTTGTGTGCTTAAATCATTCTGAACGCATCCCCCACCTCAGTCAATGGAAAATTGTCTTCCATTGGAAGCAGACCCTGATGCCAAAAAGGTTGGGGACTGCTGCTCTAAAGCATATGTAATTTTCATTGTGGTATATAATGACTCTGAAAAGATAGGTTTATCTTTTGAATCTATTTTCACTTTTATGAGGCAAAACTTAATGTGATGTTTCATAAAGTCGCAGGCCTCTAAAGTTTCAAAGGATAATTCCTCATTTTCATGTGCCAGAATTCGATAAAAGTCAATCATTTCTGTGTATCCAAGTTCATTTATTATACATTTCAATATATAAATAATAATAAGTAATATATTTGTACAGTATTTTAAGTCTTGCAAGACTGTAGCATTAAATATTTCATTTGTTGTATCTCACTGACTCCAAGATTTCACACTTTAGCATCTCAAAAACCATGATATGTCTTACAGATGATGGTGTTACAATTTAAATGGAAATGACTTTTTTCGTTCCTTAGTTGTACCTAAAATAATATGTGTCCTACAATTAATGACATCTTACAGTCTATAAAATATAGCAATTCTGACACCGATCTCTTCCATTTGATATTATATTAATTTTACTGACAGACAAACTGAGGATAAAGGACATACGTGTTTGTCACACAGATTTGGTAAGTAGCAATGGGTCTTGAATTTGAAATCTGACTCTTATACCCATTTTTTTACCACAACAGAATTCATCCAAGATGATCAGATAGTGTGGAAAGAAAATGGGGCATAGAGGAATGATGTAGACACCAAACTGTAGGTGGATGTTGATAACATGAATCATCTACAAACTTTCACAATTAAGTTTGCAAACTCATCCGAAAAAAAGTGTCACATATCTCATTGCTGAATATCGCTATGGTCACCTTCAAAGTACTTCCCTTGGGAAGCTATGCACTGATGCTAGTACCTAGTTCACCTGTCAAAACAATTGTGGAACTCTTTTTCTGGAATGACCATCAGAGTTGTCATCATATTACCCTTGATGTACTGAATACCATCAAATGTCTTCCTTTCAGTATTTCCTTTATCTTCAGGTAAATACTCATATATCCATCCACAAATATCCTGTTTCTTTCATCATTTATAATCTTCCAACTTCTATTCTAAAAGCCACAATTCTAAATACACAGGCTTCGTAAATTAAAATTCCCTTCACCTTGTAACTGACACCTATCCCATTCAGTGCACCCCAACACAGCAGACGTAACTTTTCCTGGTATTATTTGAATTATATCATTCAATTCTCAGAAACTCAACTAACATTTTTAATGTTGTCTGGGTGCTGCATGTGCAGCAACATACCTTGAGTGTATCTGTAAGTGAAAAACAATCAAATTTTACAAACAAGCAAGCATAGTTAATGTAGTGTTTTGACATGTTAATCCCCAAATAAGATCAATGGAAAGCCCAAAATAATCAGTGACCTAGAGAACAATCATAACACTTTAGGATGGAAGCCTAAAACTGATTGGTTTATGAATACACTTTAGTCTCAAAGGCAAACATGTCCTCCTCAAAATTGAAATCTTACCAGAATATCCTTGGAATTTACTAGAATATCCATAGCACAAAATATTGAGATACATTTTAGAGGAAGGTCTATTTTATGATATCAAAGCCATCAGACTAAGTTTTGGAAGGATGCCCATGTTGAATAAAGACTAATCAAATTTCATTAAATTCAACAGAATTTACCTTTCTTCTAGCAGGAGCTTAAACATGGCCACAACTGTCTTTTCTCTTACTGCCAGAACCATGGTTCTGGACAGAGCATAGAGACTCAACAGCTATGATTTGTTTTTTTTTGTTTGTTTGTATAGTTGGAATCTTATTCCATTGCCCAGGCTGGAGTGTAGTAGCACACCAGAGTCAGCCTCCTGGGCTCAGGCAATCCTTCTGCCTCAGCCTTCCAAGTAGCCAGAACTACAGGTGCACACTACCACACCCGGCTAATTTTTTGATCTATTGTAGAGATGAGGTCTTGCCAAGTTGCCTAGGTTGTTCTTGAATCCGTGAGCTCAAGTAATCCCCTCACCTCAGCCTCCCAAAGTGATGGAATTACAGGCTTGAGCCACAGTACCTGGCCTTGTATCATAATCTTGATTTAAATAGTAATTCTAGCATCAAAAACGTTTTGAATAGAACATATTTTTAATCATAGAAAGAAAATTGCCCCTGTTTTTAAAAAACAAATTTCCAATGTAAGAAAACAATTCACTTTCTTAGTTAAATAAACAAGAAATTCCTCGTATAAACTCCCTGAATTTACGGACAGCCAATATTGAATGAAACTTTTCCTAGTATTTTACCATAAGTTAAACTTGCTTAGTTGTCTAAGACAAAATGTAACAAATGGATCAAACAATGTCATCAGATGCATTTTAGATTTGGATCTGCTTTTAATTAATTCCAGATTCTAGGTCTAGAAGTTTCTAAGTCTTCCAGTCTCTGGGGGCCACTCATTCCTTTAATATCTGAAGTAAGATAATACCAGCCTATCTGATATGTCTTGTAGGAAGTTCAAGCCTTCTCCAAGATTTTAGAAGACTCCCAAAGAGACCTTACTAGTTCATGGGCACCTCCCATTTTGGATTTATGTTCCTTTGAATTTTCAGTCACTACACTTACTGGTCAAAACTGTACTACTATCCTCTCTCTGAACATCCTTATCCCATTCTCTCCCCTACCTCTCTTCTTTCATTTTCTCAAAGGACCATTAACCACAGCTGTTCTGTGAAGACGTTTTGTTGAAGGCTAACAGAAGTGAATTACATTTAGACAGGTTAGAATTGGCAAACACATAAAATCAAATATAAGACATCTCTGTGCTAAGGTCCAAAGGCCTTATCTACTGCATATCATTTTTTGTGGGTCCTTCATTCCTCAAGACTCTACTTGCTTTCATTTTCCTGGGCCCCTTCTCTCAGTCATGACATGTCTTCTCCACTCCTCCCTCTCTGTCCCTCACTGCCAATCTAAGAAGTTAAATTCTTCCATTGACTTCATTCATCCAGTGGTGGGGAAATCCAGTTACTTGTAATGCAAAGTATTTCACTTCTTTATTGACCTTGATCTTGACTTTTCAAAATATGCACTACAGATTTTTAGTTTGAAATAGGTAATTTGTTGTACATAAGAGAAGTTTTTGCCATTGACAGGAATTCTGCTTTTCTACTAACCTGACAGCTTAAACTAAAAATAACTAAACAAACAAAAGTAAATACATTTACAATAATATTTTTCTCTTTTTCACTAGTGTTGTCAGTAAGAAGTATATTTAACAAAGATAATTCCAGGGAAAGGGCCAAAACTCCATTTTTCTTCAGTTATTCCTAAGCTTGAATACTATTTGGAAGAACTTAAAATGTTATTACAATGGCATATATCTTATAGTCCTGTGTTATGATATCTCTAATTCACTTAAAAATACTTCACAGACAGCATGATATAAATGGACGTGTGTGTTAATTTTAATCTACATTTTCAAGGCTGTTAACTTATCCTAATCAGAAATTTATACTTAAAGAGGGATCAGCTAGCATTTAATCAGAAAGGCCACAGCTTTCCAGAGGCTACAGCTATCTTTATCTTCAATCAAAACTAAAAACTTTGCTAATTTACATATTGAGTATTGAAGCAAATTTGTGTTTGTGAAATTACTGGCTTGATAATTAGTATACAGAATGTTAGAAATGGTTAAATCAGAGGAAGAAGTGGCACTTGAGATATGTGAATTGAGTAAATCATTTTAGATATGGCCTACCCTTGCATGCACCTGAAAGCCTTCAAGATGGCACCTGGGGCCTGATTCCAGTCTCAATCTTAAAGGCTAATAGGTGCCTGTTGCCAATTACTAGGTAAACTGTAACCTATTTTTGGACTGTTGCTATATTTGCCAAAAGTGAAACCTCCGTTCAACATGTTTGCAGAGCACATAAAAGAACTGAGAGCTAGGCCTTCCTAGAACTCACAGAATGATTGTGTGATGGCTTATTTGCCTGCCTGCTAAAAATGTTTATCTAATAAATGTTTGTATAATTTGTTCAAAGATTTGCTTCCTTTAAAAAGATCTTGTAGAGGATGCGTTAACTGTAGGAGCTCTTATTTCAGTGGACATCACTATTTACTAAAATGAACCTAATAGTTGTGCATCCAACTGACTCAGATGAGTTCAAAATGCTCTGGTAGCATAGCTTGACGTGGTAGTGTTGACATCCACTCCCACAGTGCATGCACAGGGCTGGACATATAGTGTGTGCTTAATATATGTTAAATGAACAAGTAACTAGGATATACCATAAATCTAACCAGGCCACTGAGGACATAAGAATGAAGATGGATCATATTGGTTCATTTTGTCACTTTGATGTATCAGATATACATTTGGGTATGAACATGACAGAGGTGAAATCAGGCAGGCTGACAGGGCAGGGCAAGTTATCTCAGAGGAGTGCCTGAATTAGACACTCTTGTTAGCATGCGGGAGTGATCAGGCCCAAGAAACCTGTTTGCAAAACTGAAGTGTTTAACAACTAAAGTAGGCACCAGAACTGGTAGTCTGTTGCTTTGTAATGAGAAATAATAATGATGTGAGCCAAAATTAGAGTCATCAACATGACCAAAGAAAGCTCTATAAAATGACTTTAATAGAAAGACAAGTCAAAATAAGGAAGTTACCTGATAAACATGTGCGGTAACCAAATGAGCCATAAATAAAATGCTTAACAGGTTAAATGGTTTCATATTATTAATCTCTACATTAAGGACAATATTGACCAGAAACACAAAGTTGGGCCAAACCTCTCTCTTTTCACAAGTTCCAATTATCTTACAATTATGAATTTCTCTAGAAAAGTGATACCTTAAATCAGTGGTTCCTAACCTCTTGGCCATGGACTGGTGCCTGTCTGTGACCTGTTAAGGAACCAGGCTGCATAGCAGAAGGTGAGCGGCGAGCAAAGCTTCATCTGTATGTACAGCTGTTTCCCATCGCTTGCATTAACGCCTGAGATCTATCTCCTGTCAGATCAGCAGCAGCAATAGAGTCTCATAAGAGCACGAACCCTACTGTGAACTGCACATGCGAGGGATCTAGGTTGCACACTCCTTATAAGAATCTAATGCCTGGTGATTTGAATTGGAGTTGAGATGGTGATGCTAGTGCTGGAGAGTGACTACAGATACAGATCAACATTAGCAGTGAGGTCTGACTGCACAGAGACCATAATAAATCAAATGCTTGCCAGACTCCTATCAAAACCCTATTAGAGAGTGGCAAGTGAGTTGTTATACTTAATTGTACAGTTGAATCTGATGGCAGGCTTTAAATCAGAATCTGACATTTATTTTAGTCTGTGTGGCCCACCCGTTATTCTATTTATCACTTCCATCTGTGCCTCTTGTTTAAAAATAGTGAGATGTATAATTATTTCTTTATATATTACAATATAATAAAAGAAATAAAGTGCACAAGAAATGTTATGCTCTTGAATCATCTTGAAACTGTCCTCCACCCGTACCGGTTTGTGGAAAAATTGCCTTCTATGAAACCAATCCCTGATGCCAAATGTTTGGGGACTATTGCCCTTAATCTTATTACCACTGAGTTTTACAACCCCGCATCCATTATGTCAATTTGCATAACTTTGCATTACTTTGGAATAACTTTTGCATACTATAAGTATATGCTCAATTTAGCACATGAATGACACCCGCTAAGCTTGGTACCAACAGCACACATTCTCACCCTTGGTTGTCAAAGAAGCACAACATTCATTACAAGATCCTTCACAAACAACTTGCTCTACTTTGTACATGCTTGTGATAAACATGATGATCTGAACTATAAGCCTTGAAAGGATATTTGAAGATAGTCTGTTCTAGGGGAACTTTTACCTCAGATATGAACATCTAAATTATTCTGTTCATTACATTTTTTAGTGCTCCTTATTATGAAAACATTACATTCAGCTTTGTAGACTATTCAAAAGAAGCATCAAAATTGTATTCCTACTCATGAGAAGTCTTAAATTTAGTGGGGAAAACTGGTTCAGAAACACAGCACAACTACAGAAGAGTTACTTGGAAATATGCAAGTTAGTGAATAGTCTTAAGTTTGGACTTAAAATCTTTATTAATTGAATGAATGCAACAATATGTGCTACTTTCTGCCTGGAGCTACAATTGCAAAAGGAAAAATAATAAAATCAGTTTATGGAGATGTAGCATGGAGTAGTAAATGGCAAGGAGATTTCTTGCAGAAAAGAGAGTGAATTCTATTTTGTTGGATATTTAGAATGGGTAAAAGAGATGGAAAGAACATTTAGAGTACAGATACAGCAAGAGGAAAGGTAGAGGATAAGAACGAACACAGTAAGAGAAGAGTATGCAAAAATGTAACAAAACTGAAGAAGCAGAAGCAAAGTGACTAATGTACTCACCAAGAGAGAAGAGAAATAATAGGTCGGGTCTGTAAATTGTGGATTCATTGAGGCTTCACAAAATTTGAGGAAGTAGGCATTAATATTCTCATTTGACTGAGGAGACCAAAGTGCTCACAAACACTCACCACAGTTAGGAGTTGTTGGAACAAAACTCTAGGAATAAAGCATCGCTGTTTCTTAAGCAGACCGCACTGTCCTTTCCAGGCAAGGGACCCTGATGTGACATTAAGCAAGGGTCATACACCAAAGAGCCACAGGCTGTGTCTTGCCAACATGCTCCGTTTGACCCACAATTTTTGTTTCTGCTGTTTACTTTCATAGTTGTTGACATCTCAATAACAGGACAGTTCTCATAAGAACACTGACTGTGTGGCCCACTGGGTCTATATTCCAGCGAGGAAGGCATCAGAAGAAAGGAGCTGACTGGTGGGTGCTCCTTCCAGTGAGACAAGCCCTCTCAAGTTTCCACTGTGACTGACTCCAGACAAAAAACTCACTTTTGTCTACTACTTGACCTCTTTGGATTTTTGAGTTTGCAAGTACTGCATTAAGATAACTCTTCTGAGGAAAAAAAAAATGGGAGAAAAAAAGATAACTTTACATACAAACACGTTTCCAAAAGGGCTCGTTATTCTCAGAAGTTTCCTTCTATCTCCCAGTTCTGTGAGGAATAAGCCCTGGATGGAAAGAAACCCCAGTCTCTTGGGCCAGTGTAGTTTCTTTGCTTGCATAATTTATCTTAAAATACTTGTCACAGAAACTGACTTGTCTGATAAGCTTCTGTAAAAACAATGTAAATGAGCACTGATAGACAAATTAGAGCTATACAAATCCAAAACGGTCACATTTGTTACACTCACAGGCATGCCTATTTAAAGAGGCAGGAAGATGCCAGCACCAAATCTTAAATACAAAACAAATGGGCCAGAAACGCAGTTTTGTCACAGAAACAGGAAAATCAGTGGAGAGAGGCCTGGCATGTCTAATTCTACTGTTGTTTTTATGCCATTTTTAGTCTCTGAACAGAAGAGTTTTTGATTTTTATTTTGAGGTGATACAAAACTGTTCCACTGATCTTAAAACTGACTTCAAAAGACATGAAGTATCACATTTTAGTCCTAAAGCAGCTGGTATACTATGCAGAACTTGCCATAAACAACAGTTTTCTAAAAGCCTGTGAGTATATGTCCTAGTCAAAAAAGACATGTATTTTTGTAAGTAGAATCATTAATTTTCTCTTCATCACTAAAAAGCATATTTTAGCATCTAATTAAATCTGATGCTGTGCAAGCCACTTTACTAAGAGAATTGCCTGTATTGGTAGAGGTAAGAGAAAAGAAAAACACACCTGTAATCTCATCCCATGATCAAAGAATGAACACTTTTTTAAGTACCAACAACGTTTTTCATATGGAAAGATATTCAACTCACCATTATCTGAGACAGGAGTTTATGACTAACTCATGCATGTTTGAGACAGATAAATTATAGAATAGATTTGTTTTATAAAGGGAAGCTAGTCATTCTCTGCTTTGAAACTCCTGACAATGAGGCATGTCCAGCCAGCCTCAGATGCCCTGACATGGTTCTTAGCTGCTGAAATCACTCTTGATGTTCACAAACTCCTGTCTTGTTTTTTTCACTCAAAATGTACTTCCGCCACTGGTCTTCTCTACTGGGAGTATGAACAAAGTCCACACAATATTAAATGCTTAGCCATTCCGAAGAGAGTTTCCCTGTATTCTTTCTGGTGTTGGGTGTTAATATTTACAAGTCAGCTTTCTAGATGTCAAGCAAAATTGTTATTTTAATTTTATATTTCTTTGAATACAAAATGTAGCATTTTTTTCATAGGTTTGTTGGCAATTCTTGGTTCTACTATGTGAATTGTCTTTTCCCCCTTTCTATTGAAATGGTTTCTTTTTTTTTTTTTTTTGAGTTGGAGTCTCACTCTGTCACCCAGACTGGAGTGCAGTGGCCGCTCCCGGCCACCGCAGCCTCAACCTGAAATGTTTTCTTTTTATTCATAAGTAATCTTTAAAGAGAAACACTTTCTGATAGATCAGTGAAGTTTTTTTTTTTAAAGGACTTTGATACACACAATCGTTATCAAATCTATCATTTCTCTTTTTATTTTTTCTTTGTAAGTATAATCAGAAAGCCCTTCTCCATGCTAAGAGTAAATAAATGCATTCATCTGTAGAATATTTTACGTTTTAATGCTAAAACTTTCACTTAGCTCCATTTGTAACTTATTTCATTGTATTAGATCTGAAATAAAGGCTGTATTGTTCTTTATTTTCCAAATAGTTAACATCCCAAACATCATTTTTGGATAACTAATTTTTCTCCATGTATATGTGGTGCTTTTTAAATCAAATAATGAGCAGAATTACTTCAAAATTTGTCTTCTTTTTCACTAATTTTTATCTACACACTGTTTTAGTTATTGTCACTTTGTTATGTGTTGTAACATTTGTCAGGTGAAATACAGTACTTATCTATTCAAAATTCTCTTTGCTATTATTGCCATTTTATTCCTCAAGAATAACTAGAAATATTTTTCAGTTTCTTAGGGGACTCTCCTTTGTATTTCAACTGTTACAAACCTATAAGATCATTTGAATAAAACCAATATCTGTAAAAGAATGAGAATATGGCATATATGATCCATTAAAATAGTTTACATTTGTCAAATATTGTAAAAATGAATATAGACACCAATTATTGTACACTTGTTATATGCTATAACTCTGCTAAATGATCTATATACATTATCTTACAAAATCCTCGTGACCATAATGTAGATAGTATTATTGTCCCCATGTTAAGGTGAGAAAACAAAATTCTAGTATAATTTAGGCAATTATATAGATAATTAAAATCAGTCTGTAATATTTTTGTGCTACTTTTGTCGAATTTTGGTGTCTGTGGCAAAAAAAACTTTATAAAAATGGAGTAGATGGTTTTCTACATTTTACTTCAGTGCTCTGGAATGTTCATAGGGCAATGAAATTTTCCGATAAAACTAAGTGGATCTGACACCTTTTAAAAAATTATTCCTTTATATTATATTATATATATTTAATACTTTAATAATAATTTTTTCTCTATCCAGATACTCACCTACTCATAATTTCTATTTATGTTAATTTTCAAACTTTTCTCTCAAGAAAATAATGCATTTTGTAGAAATTAATTACATAATATTGTCTATAGTGTTTGCTAATAGTTATTTTCATTTATATTGAATCCATGATTTTATTCCTTTGTGTTGTTCTGACCAGAGAATCCTCTTTTGTTATTTTTGTATTTCTTTTGCCAACACAAACGAAATATTGACTGATTATATAATGCTAAAGTAACATCTTTTCCCCCTCAGAATCCTACAGATGTAAATTCATTTCTTTTCAAACTTTGCATTAAAGAATAAAGCTTGAGGGAAACTAGTGCCTGACTTTAAAGCAGGCTTGGTTCTCCTTTCCACCTACTGATAGAGTAGGAATGTGGAGACATCTCTGAGCGCCAGACATCAACCACTGACTCCACGGGCAACTCTACAAAGGTCCTACTCAAGCCCACATGCCCATGTTAGTTGGTCCCCACTGCCTCAAAAGGCACTAACATGAGGAAGCTGAGATGATCCCTCTCCTGCCCCATATTCCAGCCCCACACTATTATCACTAATGTCAACAGTGACAGAGGAAACATAGTAATTTAGTCAGGAAATGTCAAAGTGTGCTGCCATAACAAACAACCCCCAAATCCCAAAGGCTTGACACAACCAAAGTCTATTTCTTGCTCACATATGTCTACTGTCCTCGCTATAACATGGATCCAGGCTGCTTCAATCTTACTGTAGTTCCTTCTCAACACAAGGTCTTCTTTATGGTTGTCTCAGAAGTGAATGAGTGCTCATGGGTCATGCACTGGCAATTAAATGCACTGTGTCACTGCTGCTTACTAGCCATACAGCTCCACCAATGGCACTTACAAATTTTTCTTTTTGTAAAATTTACTATCTTAACCCTTTTTAAGAATGCAATTCAGTAGTGTTAAGTCCGTTCACATTGTGCAATCGGTCTCCAGAATGCTTTGCTTTACAAAACTGGAACTCTATATCCACTAGACAACAACTCCTCATTTCTCCTCCCCCGCCCTGGCAATCACCATTCTACTCTTTGTCTCTATGTATTAGACTATCTAGGTACCTCATATGAATGGAATTGTACAGTATTTGCTTTTTTTGCGTGACTGGTTTAGCATAACATTCTCAGCTCATTTGTGTTGTAGAATGTGTCCGAATTTCTTTACTTTTTTGTTACTGAATAATATTCTATTGTGCATATATACCACATTTTGTTCATTCATTCATCTGCCGATGGACATTTGGGTTGCTTCTACCTTTCGACTACTGCAAATAGTGCTGCTATAAACATGGTGTACACATGTCCGTTCAAGACACAGCTTTCAATTCTTTGAGGTATATACCCAGAAATGGAATTGCTAACTCTATTTGAAATTTTTTTATAAACTACTATGTTGTTTTTCATTGTAGCTGCACCATTTTACATTCCCACTAACAGTGCACAAGGGTTTCAGTTTCTTCACATCTTCACCAACACCTATCATTTTCAATTTTTTGCTTTTTGTTTTTGTTTTGATAGTAGCCATCCTAATAGTCATAAGGTGGCATTTCCTTGAGGTTTTGAGTTATACTTCCCTAATAATGATGTTGGGCATATTTTTATGTCCTTATTGACCATTTGTATAACTTCTTTGGAGAAATTTCTGTTCAAAACTTTCGCCTATTTTTCAATTAAATTGGTTGCTATTTCTTGTTGTTGACTTGTAAAAGTTCTTTATACATTCTGGATATTAATCCTTCATCAGATATATAATTTGCAAATAATTTCTCCCATTCCATGAGCTGTTTTTTTACTCTGATTGGGTCCTTTGATGCATTAAGTTTGAAATTTTGATGTAGTTCAATTTATCTATTTTTTTCTTTTGTTGCCCATGCTTGATCTCACATCCAAGAAATCATTGTCAAATCCAGTGTCAAGAAGCTTTTCCCCTAGGTTTTTATCTAATAGTTTTATTATTTTGGCTCTATGCATAGTTGAATTAATTTTTGTATACAGTATAACATCAAAGTTCAATTTTATTTGCATGTGAATATCCACTTTTCCCAACATTATTTGTTGAAACATATGTCCATTTAAAAAATGTGTATTTTGTTCTTTTACTTTTTGATCAGAGAGAAGTGTTTCTTCATCTAAATGGCTGAAAGGCTAGTGAAGTGGTTAAGAACAATGGAGGGGAAGAGATGGGAGGTGAGCTCAGTGGCCCGAGGTGCTGTTCTGACCATTAACAAAGAGTTAGGGAGTTGGAAATGAAGGAGATATATTTCTAAAACACCCTGTGTGACTAAAATATAGGTGGGTCTTGAAAAAAGTTATCTACTGCTATGTAACAAATTACCTACCAAAACTTGGTGACTTAAAACAATGCATTTTTGGTTTATTTAATTTAATGGCTACTTCAGTGGGAAAATGGATCAGAACGTATCAGTAGCTGTTAGTTCAGACATAATTTTAAGAACCACTCTCTCTTTTAATAAATACACATAGCATTTTACAAAAATAGTCACATCCAATATCACATTGGAATACATGATGATACTATAGAAAGAACAGGAAAGAATGCACATTCATTTGAAAGTTACCAATACATCAGGGCATTTTTTTTATTCTATTCCTTTTTATTTCAGATTTTCTAGTTCTAAACCTGGAGAGTCACACCTTTTTTACCTTAATTCCCCACCCTACCTTCATTTTAAAGTACAAATACCCTGAATTAGAGCATGAATCCAGGGACAGGACTATGATTTAATGCATTGTCTGAAGAATTCAGGCTTAAGTTACATCCCTTTTTTTCTTGGGAGCTCTGTGAGTGTGTGTGTGTGTGTGTGTGTGTGTGTGTGTGCGCGCGCGTGCGCGCACGCGCACGTGCATGTTTGCACACATGTTGGGGTAAGATGGGTATGTGCAGTCACTGAGTGTTTGGGGGAAACAAAGGACACTGGAGGGTAGGAAAGGCCAACAAAATCAAAGGGTACACACTTTCTGCTTCCCTCCTCATACCTATGCCGTTGTTCCTCAGAGTGTGGTCCACAGACCAATGCTGGTCCACAAAATATTTACCACTCATCTACAATAATTACAGAAATACAGAGTAAGCCTGTAAATATTTTTACAACAATTCAACACAGATCTAATAGTACATGATTCAAGGCACACGCTTGAAGCAAGCATACCACAGTAGATGTGGTTTCACACCAAGGAGTGTTCAGGCACATTACCAAACAAGTTGGAAACGTGAGTGCTGGTGGAGAGGAATCTTATTCCATTAATGGTTAATTCTGCTCCTGTGCTCCTATCCCCACTCCAATTAAGTATAAAATACACATTTCAAGATTTGATGCCAAACCATAAAGGCTAGAGACAAGCCCTGCTACCCAGCAGTAAATATGAAGGGAAAGATTTAATGTAAACGGCAGCGTATGGCAGTACTGATGATTTCTCATAAACTACATAGACTAATTTAGAAAGGGGGAAAGAAAAGGCAGAGAAGCCTTCAAGGAAGTAATAACCCAGAGGTAAAAAATATTGATTAGGGAAAAATATTATCTTAATCAAAATATGTCTTTTAGCTGGAAGTTGTTTGGGCTCCAGAAAGAAAAAACAAAATATGTTTTTCTAAGATGCACATTTTTCCTGGGGTTTTTTTTGAATAATGAGTAAGGTCATCAGTCTTTCTGAAGTCTTTGCTGTGCAAATAAAAAGAAAGGCTTTAATTATTCTACAGGAAACCTTATTTATTAGTCTGATCAACAGTAAGCAATATTAACTATTTTAAAAACAACACAATATTTATCTGTGAATTTGAGTATTTCTTGATGACATATTCTGATAAATTTTACAAGGCTTGTCACATACTATATTTTCTTCTAATGAGAGCTTGTTACTTCTGATCTTTTTCATCTGTCTTTAGAGGCAAATAATTCAAAGTAACTTGTTTCTGCCAGCAATTGTCTAGTACTCAAGGAACTTCTTTTTAAACCCCTTTCAAGTTTAACTTTGACCTTTCAAACATTACAATCAAACAATATTTGAATATGCCATATGTTCTTTTATTTTTAGGAATTTTATCAATTCAGAATCTAAATCTAAGTAGGTAAGAACTACTTCAAATTTTAACACCTCCCTAGTCTGTCTTTAATCTTATAATGTATGGCTGTTCTTAAAATTTTATATACCAAACTGTCATTATTGTTTTCATTTGCCATTTGGACACCAAGAAGTTTATTCTTAGGAGAAACTGTCAGTGGGAATACATGATCCCATTCTGCCTTCTCTACGTGGAGAAGCAGAAACTGAGGGCTGAGAGAAGTGCTAAGAGTAACGGGGGGAAAGCAAAATTAGAACATATTTTCTGACTATTCACTCTGTGTCCACGTGCACAAAGTGAGAAGTTGATAAATTGTCCAATAAATTTAGTCATTATGGTCCAGAAAATTTAGATGTAATTGATGATCAATGACCCAAATCATTCAGGAACCCAAGTCCCTGGGAACTTCAAATCCCTATTTCACGTATAAATACTAACCCTCCCTAAGGCCTCCTTCACCAACCTACGTGTTTCCTCACTTTGCTTCTGAACACATTTGCAAAAGCTTTGTGTGTGAGAAGAACTCTATAGTCTTTACTTTTGCACTGAAAGTAAAAGAAAAAGAAAACCTAAGATTATTTTGAAACCAATCTTCTTTCCCCTCATCAAAATATGCACTGAGCACCCCCTGTTGGCTGTCTAGCAGCAGGCAATACACAAATATTCAGCCTTGTTTTTAGTACACAGAGAAGGAAGTAAACCAAAGAGCCAGTGGTAATTTGGATTCCTGTATCAAAGGGGACTTTGGGGGGTAGTGGAGAGGAAATCAATATTTGCTTAATGGAAAAGGACAACATTGATAGGGAAGGAAGTTTTATTTTCAAGCTTTTAATAAGGTGTTATGAGCACTGGGAAGGGAAAAAAATCTTTTTCTTTTCTTTGTCTTTATTTCTTTAAGCTTAAAGCTGCACTTATTTTAGATGAATAAGTTTCTGAAAATAATCGTGGGCAGAAAACCCAACAAATATATTTGCTTTTGTTAAGGCCACCCTTGGCTTTTTAGGCAATGCTTGTCCTCTATTCTATTCAAGTCAAATGTTAAGAAATCTACTGTAAATTTTGGACTTCCCACCATATTTTCAAGTAGGATGACCTGAACACTGAAGAAAGTAAAACAGGAGAATAATACATAAACACACACATAAGCTTTCATTCTGATATCCTAAGGATTGAGTCAATAAAAATAGATTTTCTTTATGTTTATCACAATTGTCTTATGTTTTTCACTCTTCAAGTCTACTTGCGAAAATCCAAATTTACTTACCTACAGAGAAGCAGGAATTTTCTTTTAAAATCTTGTTTAAGAGTACAATAGTGTTTTTTTAAATAGATATTTTATCAATCCTGCCAATAAAATAAGATGGATTTTCTCTAAGAATCTCTTCTCTTGGAAAAATTAAATATTCATGATTTTATATTCAACCATACAGCTCTCTAATTGTACATTTTAAATATATGATTAGCATGGCCAGAACACGAGACTAGGAATTAGATCTAGGTTCTAATCCTGACTCAGACACATTCTATCCCTATATCTGTGTAGATCACTTAACTTCCCTGAATTTCAATTTCCTCATCTGAGAAACGGAAGTCATTACCTTGATTATTCATTCAGGATACATGGGATGCTAATGATGTACTGATACACTGCCAGGTGCATAACTCTGTATGCTATATTGGAAGGGGACTAACAACAACAATAAGCTAAGATTGCGTTTCTGCTATGTGCTAATTGCTATAAACTTCAGTTACTTGATGCATAAGAACACATAGTAGCTTGGCTCTGGCGTCAAACAGATTGAGTCCCAATCTCATCTCTGCCATTTTTCATCAGTGTAACCTTGGAAAAACTAGCTAATGTTTCTAAACCTCAGTTTTCTTATATGGAAACATTGAGTTGTTTCTCCCAAGTTACACTAATGAAAAATGGCAGACAGGACTGGATTACAAACATGCACTTGAGGACCACACATCTAGAAGGGAAATGAACACAAATAAAAAATTATAGCACTGTTCAATTTTGTTCTTTGTTTTTCACTGTACTCCTTGAAGAGCCCTGAATGTCATGCAAAAGAGTTTAGACTTTCTCTTTTAAGTGAAGGGGAGTTAGAATATTTTACATAGGGGAAAGGGCATGATCATAACTAGCTCACCAGAATGTCAAGAGCATTTAAGGAGCAACCCTATGTGAATGCAATACACTTGTATAAATTATTAAGATCATATTTATCATAGGTGATCATGTAGGGAAAAGATCCACACACTGTATCTTTTACTCTGTTGTTAGACAATTATACTCTAATATAATTTCCTACAGAGATAAAGATAAATTTCCTATTCTTCTATAGGAAATTAGAAATTGAAACTGAGCCTTAATCAGTGGCCACAAATCAACTTTTCCTGTTTTCAGTCATTTCTTCCTTTAGCCTGGATTCTAAGAAAAGCTTAAGAATTGTCTACACTGATATGGCAAAATGACTTCTACTAAGAGGCAGTCAGTCCTTTCCATCTTAAAATTCTCTCTCCATTGCCAACCTTGGAACATATCACTGTGATAAAGTTACTGCCAGATATGTGAAGAGACTGATAAGGTTAATTTGTATTGTCTTAAAGGAGAGGTGCCCATCCAGTGTTGCTATAAAGCTAATATAAATCAACAATGGCACCAAAGTTCAATATCTAGTCCTTGACAATCAACAGGAATATGTTCCACTTAATATGACATCCACAAGTTAACTTATTGTCAAAATGTGACAGTTATGTCAAACTTTGGTAATAATTTCTAGGCACGTAGTTCCTGATATCTGAGTTTTTTCTTTTAGAATTCATTTGGGGGCTAGGGGCAAGGAGGAAAAGAACATGCTTATTATGAAAGGTCAGCATGCACTGATTACAGCATTTTAAAATCTGGGTCATAGGTTTATAAAAGGCTTATGATCCATCAAAAGATCTCTCTGAGTCTACAGAATGAAAAGAATGTAGAAAAATGACTGTTCAGGAAAATGCTTTGCCTGTTATTAAGAGGTGGGTATTTCATGTATTAACTTACTTGGTAATGTGATCAGCCAACTTGAATTCTCTACTTAAAAGTGTATGCCTTTGGAATGTTACATAATCTTTTCAAAATAGTATGTCTTCCGTTTCTGAAAAATTCATTTCTCTCATGGATTAGGAAGCTGAGTCACTTCCCTAATAAGGGCAGGCCCCTCCTCCAGGAGTGTTATTTGGCTCGATCTTAACTATCTTGGCTGGTGATGGCCTGGTTTCTAATTCCTTGAAAACTACAAATATACTCTCCACCCTGGAAGAGGCTCTTGGCTCAAAATATATTTCTTTAGAAAGACTCACTGAGAAGAAGTAGGGAAAAAAAAAACCCACCACAAAGCCATGTACTTGAGCAATCTCTTTCAAGCACCACTTAATGGCATTGAGCTGAACCTGAGAGATCAGAGTTTGACGGCTGACGTAGCCACTCCTCAGCTCCATAATCAAGGGCTGCCCAAGGGTGAGCGTCGGGGCCTTAGGGCTCTGTGTTAGTGTCAATTATTGAAGGAGTTTGGGGAGGAAGAGAGGAAATAGGAAGGGCAGGCTATTTCTATGAAGAGGGGAGAATTGATAACAGTACTGGAGTGGAAACTGTAATGAAGGAGGCAACCATCTGGTTGGAGGAGTCAAATCCTGTGGAGAGTACCTGCAGCAGATGGGACTCGCACCACACACTTCTGTTAGGATTTGTCAATATGGGAAGGAGGGAGCTTCTATCAACTTTCATGTGTGTCATTTATTCTGGAGATTTTAAACTGTTGTTAATGCCAAATTTTATCTCTCAGAAAATATTATAGGAAAACTCTTTCATTGAACGATGCAGGTTGAATGTTTGTGGCTAAATAAGAATGAAAATTGTGATAATGCAGGGCAGTTATTGACCAAAAAAAGAAAAAACTCTAATGATAGAAGAGGCCTTGGAAAGCCACCTCAGCCAACCCTTTTCCATCAGCTCTTTGAATCTGATAGCACTTACCATATATAATGGGAGTAGTTACATACATTTGTGTACCTCCTGTCACATGGTGAGTGACACACAGGGACTGGAAATCTTATGTTGTGTTCTTTATGTTATCAGTGCTTAGCATTGGGCTTAGTTAACATTAGGTTGACATCTGATGACAAGCCATGAAGCAAATATGTGTAAAATAGTTTAGTACTAACTAACTGAATCCTTGCTCAGCACAATATACAGTAGTCAAGTGTGGTAGTGGTAATGGTGTGTGTTGGGAATGGGTCAGGTTGGATATTTTTATCACTACTGTAGCTCTGGAGAGATTTCTGACTGGTAATAATTTGCTTCATTCGAGTCCATATGGAGTGGGCTTTAATATCTCTAGGTGTTGAGGGACTTATACTCTATTTCATGGGGTTATTGTGTATCCTAATAAGTACAGTCTATTCAGGGTTAGTGGGAAATTCTGGGTAGAACTCTTCCTACCAGACATTCAGCAGGTGATGCAGTAACTGCTGTTGAAAGAAGATTCTCATTGAGACACATTGCAAAAATGATTAACAAAACTCCTCAGCATAGGAGATGGTGTGGTCCTCATCTAGATGGAGTCAGGGAGTCCCCCAGGCATTGGTGTTGGACCCTGCTCAGGGAAATAGATGCTGGAGAACTGGATAGCTTCATCTAGAGCTTCTCCCTACTTTCTCCCACATCATGTCTCCTCCATCCTTCTTACCCTCAACCAAGGGATTCCTTTCTGGCCTTAGGGTTAGAAAGCTTTTTTCTTATTTGAAAAAACCTCTTTTAGATTCTCCTGAAGCCTAGACAATTGAAAAGAAAAAGTCAAGACTTTGCATTTCTGGTGTGTCATTTCTTTCATGAGGAAATAAAGAATGCCAAACCAACTGAATGGGAAAGAAGACAAAGGGTAGAAAAGCTGGATGGAAAGATATATAAATTAATACTTGAGATAGTCTTTAAAAATATCCTGCCACATAAGTCACTGAAAACCCTATATTCCCATGGGTGAGAGAAGGGAGACAGAAGATAGCCGTTATTAGTATTTCTGATGTGGAGAGTGGCATGTTATGTTTCCACTTACACCATAAATACTAAGCCCTCTGTGTCCATCTGCATTACCATACTTGGCAGGTGAGACAACTCAATTCAAAATAGCTTAGAGAAAAAGAAAATTAGATTGTCTCATGTGCCTGGTAAATACAAGATACATTTAGAACTTTCACAGCTTGATTCAGTTGCTCAAGCATTGTTTCCAGGGCTCTCTCTGTCCCTTGACATTTCTCAGCAGAGTTTGGCATCATTATTCAATCAGGCTTTCCTCACACAAGCAAGACGAAGATATCTGCAAACAGCCTAGTCTTACAACCTCATAGTTTGATCAGCCCACAAGACATACAATATCTTCCACACTCATTCCAGCAGAGAAGTTTTGATCAGTGTACCTTGAGTTTTATTGTGTCCAAGGGAAAATGTATTATAGTTGGCAAAACTTGCTCACATGCTCACCTTGAAGGCTGAAAATGGTAAAGAAGTCACTGTGATTGAGTCCTGCCAGAAACACCTAGAGATCAAAGGTTAAAAAAAGGTTGAAAAGTGTTCTAGAAAGTAAAACTCTAGAGAGTTACCCAATTCTATTTCATTTGCCTTGTTGTTTTATTATTGTCAAAAATTATGAGCCAGTACTTTTCAAATGGCAGATTGTGTCCAAAATGCAGATCATGATATCAACTTAATGAGTAGTGACTAGAATATCGTAGGATAGTGTAGAATAGACTAGAATAAAAAACTTTAGTGATGTCAGTATGCATCACTTATACCAAAGGTAAGTATTATTTCATGGAAATTTTATTTCGGTTATCTTTGTGTGGATGTGTATTCTCTTTCTCTCTTGTGTGTGACACACACACACATACATATTTTATGTAAAACTAGGTTACGATATTGAACAAGTTTCTCATTGTTGGATGCAATAGATAATACACAAAGCAAAACAAGCAAACAAAATCTTTAAGATATGCTGAGTTGATCTACCATCAAGTAAATTTCAAGCATACTCAATTCTTGGAAGATAAAATCAATTCTACTCAGCACTTGGAATAATCAACTACTTCCATAAAAACAAATTTGCTCTTCATATTTAATAATTTTATGCTGATATATTTTTAAAGTCTTTGGTAATGAAAAAAATAAAACAAAAAAGTCTTATGGACCTAACAGTAAGTGTCTATGGTTTGAATGTTCTAAACTTGACACTGTAATTTTAGAAAATAGAACCTCAGGGGCAGTTCACATAGCTGGTTATAGAACCATATAAGTAGCACACTTTATTTTTTAAATTTTTTAAATTTTTTTTTTTTTGAGTTGGAGTCTTACTCTGTCGCCCAGACTGGAGTGCAGGGGCCGCTCCCGGCCACCGCAGCCTCGACCTGCTGGGCTCCGGCAATCCTTCCGCCTCAGCCTTCCAAGTAGCCGGAATTACAGGCGCACGCTACCACGCCCAGCTGATTTTTTTTTTTTTTTTTTGTAGAGATGAGGTCTTGCTGCCCAGGCGGGTCTCGAACCCACGGGCTCAGGCAATCCACTCACCTCAGCCTCCCAAAGGCGCGGGATTACAGGCTGAGCCACTGAGCCCGGCTCAGTAGCACACTTTATTAAATGACTATAAGAAACTGGGTGCTTAGTGACATGTGCCTGTAGTCCCAGCTATCTGAGATGCTGAGACAGGAAGATTGCCTGAGCCAAGGAAGGCATTCAAGACTGCAATGATCTATTATTATACCACTGTGCTCCCTCCTGGGTGACAGAGTGAGACTTCACCTTAGAAGGAAGGAAGGAAGGGAGGGAAGGAGGGCAAAGAAAGACTATAACAGCTGCATCAGAACTGGATGTGTTTCAGAAAGCAGGCTAACAATTTGCAAATATTCAAAACAAAAAAACAACAACAAAAACTAGTTCCAAGAGACAGAGCTGTTTTAAAGGCGAAGTTATTTTTTGAATTATCTTATAATTTACTAATGGAAGATAAATAGTAAAATATTAAGCTGTTTTCAAATCAAATGATAGCCTAGAAGGAGGAAAATGTATTATAGGGCAATATTAGACACTGAAGAAACTCACTCAACTCAGAGTTGAATAGTCGTATGTTTATGAAATAATGTCCTAGTTGCTTAAAGAGCTCTAGCTTCCCAGAATCTTGAATTTCTTTCTTAAGACAGAAAGTCCATCCTATGTTACAAAAAAAAAAAAAAATGTTGTAGTTTCACGGAAACTAAGTATAGGTAAACTGGCAACTTAGTTGCCTAAAATCCTAGGAAATTTGCTACAAACATAAACCAGAAATGGAAATGGAAGGCATATTTTCTTTGGAAGAAATTAATGAGCAACTTTTGTTGATACACAAAAATTGTGCATATTTAGGGAGTACATGTGGTATTTTGATACATGCATATAATGTGTAATAATCAAATCAAAATGTTTAGGATAGCCATCACCTTAACTTTATGCTGGCAACATTTCAACCCTTCTAGCTATTTTGAAATATATAATAAATTATTATTAGCTACAGTCACCCTACTGTGATATCAAACACTGGAATTTTTTACTCCTGTCTAACTGCATGTTTATACCCATTAACCACCCTTCTGCAACATTCCTACCTTTCTCAGCCTCTGGTAACCATCATTCTACCTTCACAAGATCCATTTTTTTAGCTCTCATATATGAATGAGAATATGCAACATTTATTTTTCTGTGCCTGGCTTATTTCACTTAATCTAATGATTTCCAGCTCCATCTATGTTGCTGTAAATGGTAGAATTTCGTTCTTTTAAATGGCTGGATAGTATTCGTGTGTGTGTGTGTGTGTGTGTGTGTGTGTGTGTGTGTGTGTGTGTTTGATATTTTATCCATTTATTTGTTGATGAACATTTGAGTTGATTCCAAATTTTGGCTACTGTAAATAATGTTGCAATAAATGTAAAGGTGCAAGTACCCTCTGAAATACTGATTTCTTTTCCTTTAGGTAACTGTCCAATAGTGAAATTGCTGTATAATATGGCAGTTTATTTTTAGTTGTTTTAGAAATCTCTATGCTGTTTTCTATAATGACTGCACTAATCCTATATTCTCATTTATCTATTTTTGTTTCCTTTCTCCACATTCTCACAAGCATGTTTTTAATTTTTTTTCTTTTTGACAATAGTCATTCTAACTGGGGTAGATTATATTTTATTGTGGTTTTGGTTTGCATTTTCCAGATGCTTAGTGGTGGTGCTGAGCGTTTTTTTCATATTTAGTCATTTATGTGTCTTCTTTTGAGACATGTTTATTGAGTTTTTTTATTTTTCATTTTTTTGCTGTTGAGTTGTTTTAGTTCCTTGTATATTCTGGATATTAGTCTCTTATTGAATACATAATTTACAAATATTTTCTTCCATTCTACTGATTGTCTCTTCACTCTGTTAATTGTTTCCTTTGCGGTGCAGAAACTTTTTAGTCTAATATATTCTTATTTATCTATTTTTGTTTTTGTTTAATAGGCAATTTTTATTGCTGTTGTTAAGGCAGTAATGAATGATAGTTCTGAAGCCTGAAGCTTCAGGAATCAACTATGGGAGTGGGATGAGAGGCAGGGGACAGGAGGATTCTTTTAGATAAAATGAAGCCTCAGAAATGAAAGAGAGTGGAACACATTGGCCACTCCATGTGATTCTGTGTGGCTGGAGAAGAGAGTGGAAGATGGAGTGGTGGAATATGAGGTGGTGAATATAAATCAACTTGATTTTATTCTAAGATCAATAGAGAGCCATTGAAGTGTTTTAGGCAGAGGAGTCTTAAGATCATGTATCGTTTTTAAAATGTCACTCTAGCTGCAGCATGAACAAGGAAATGGAAAGAGACAAAGATGGAGGCAGAGAGACCAGTTAGGAGGTTGTTATAATAATCTAAGTAACAGTTGATAGTGAATTGAACTAGGGAAGATACAGAGAGAAAGGAGAGAGATATTAGTAGATGGAATAACAGAAGTTGGTGACGTGCTGAGATCTGGGAGTGTGAATAAAGGAGTTGCATCAGGGTCAACTCCTAGCTTTTTGACTTAGGCGTGTAGATGGCTAATCATGGAGAAAGGAAACTCGGGAACAGGTGTTAGGGAAGAGACAATGAATTCCGTTTGGGATCTTTCCTCAAAAGGAGAAGAAAAGAGAGAAACCTATATTAAGCAATGGCAGTGATCAGTTAGAGTCTCAATGAATTTAATTGTACGTTTCCACGCTATACGTTTATCAGAACTGTTTCTTTCTTTTTTTGAGTTGGAGTCTCACGCTGTCGCCCAGACTGGAGTGCAGTGGCCGCTCCCGGCCGCCGTAGCCTGGACCTGCTGGGCTCCGGCGATCCTTCCGCCTCAACCTTCCAAGTAGACGGAATTACGGGCATGCGCTACCACGCCCGGCTGATTTTTTGATTTATTGTGGAGATGAGGTCTCGCTGCCCAGGCGGGTCTCAAACCTGCAGGCTCGGGCAATGCACTCACCTCAGCCTCCCAAAGGCACGGGATTACAGGCTGAGCCACCGAGCCCGCTCAGAACTGTTTCTTAATCTTTGCATTCATGAGTTTACTCTTGCTGAGTGCTAATTGTTCAATGAATACCATCTGCATAAATGAAAACATGCTTTTGGACAATCTTTAAAATAGGCTATAGAGCAATAGATAATATATTATAATATGTCTGGAAGGGAAGTTGGGATCTTAGACACATATTATGAGTGAAAACATCCAGTAAAGGACCCAAGAATTAAATCATGGAACCTCCAGGACAAGCTACTACTCCATATAATCCTTTGCATAGGCTGAATAAAAATTATCCCAGAAACTTTTCTGTAAAAAGCAATGAGAAAAAGCATTTAAACACAAATAACTATGGTAATATTAACTACATGTCACCAGTTTTAGTGTACCTGAATGCTAATAACTCATGCCCAGAGTGAAGAATAGCTTTCTGACACCAAAGTGGGGAAGTGTCAAGCAAGGAGCCAAAGGCTCTTCTCTTTGAAAAAATCTATATCTTGAGTTGGGAGAAATCTTTCTGGCTGAAATACATGGTATCCACAAAGTAGCGCAGATCTTGCATGAACAGTGTACTAGGGAGTCATTCTGGCATGTTTTCTAAGAGTTTCAATGAGGCCAGCCAAATTCATAGAACACAGTACATGCAAACACAGAAAAGAGTCATTGTTATAGGAAGAAATGATACACTGGATTTGTAGGTACACTAAAAGTTTGGTCTTCCAGCCATTTGCAGCAATGTGGCACCTGGAGCACAGTTTATTACTGTTACCAGTAAATCCTTTTCCAAGTATGAAATTACTCTGAAATTACACATGGTCTACAAAACTATTACAATTATAATTATTTGCAAATTGTGGACCAGAGTACAAACTTAGCAATATTTTAGATTATTAGGAAGATAAAAATCTGTTATTTATTTCAGTTTGTTACTGGAAGAGGAAAGATTTCCACCATTGTAAGATGGGAACTCTAAGGAGGTAGAAATTCAATGCTCTGCAAATAAACTGCACCTTACTTAGAAAAGGCCATACTATAAAAAGCCATGTTGAAGTTTTGGTTGTTCAGTGCTTTATTCCTTTCTACTGAAATCAAGAGGCTTCTCTCCCAATTCTGTGCCATTTAGGCAAGGGGAGATATATTACTTTTAACTCAAAAAATGCTTATTATAACAGGAATACTCCCATGGCATTGCAGGTAAGTTTTTGGCTGGCTGCCTGGTTGGCCTCAGCATTTTCCTGATCATTATTTCCTTCATAGTCACCCCACCTCCAAGCAGGAATGGGAACCCAGAGCCAGTACTCTACCGACCTAGTCCCTGAACCAGACAATTGAGCAAACATCTTTGATGTGCTCAGTATTACAGTTTTTTCTGAACTTGAAACTACCTTTCAAATGCTCCTGTCCCTGAATCTGGCAGATCTGTGATTGCCCATCTGAAATCTAGCAAAGAATGTATTGTAAAATCAGTTACTGGTGGAACTCAGCTAGCATCCAAAGAGTAGCAAAGTCCTGACCTTTGTTAGCACCACATGCAAATAAGGAAATATGTCTAGGAAAGGTGGGAATGGCAATTATATGTGTCATCCAAAGAGCAGGGAATTCAGCCCTGTTTTTATGTATTCTGAGATACCCTTTCATAATCCCTTAGGGCTGGGAACCAAGACCGTTTCCCTGGTTACCAAAGCCCACTTACTGGAGCAAAGGGCAGGAAAGATGTGTCATAAAAATTGCTTACAGGAGAAAACCAACTAGTGTACACTTGTATGTGTGAACACATCAGTTAGGACTCTTTGACTGCTAACAGCAGAAAATTATTTGAACTTGTTTCAACAAAAAATGTTCCTGAAATATCTTTCAGAATCCAAAGCATCAGGAAATAGTTTGACTTCTTTCAGTCTTAATTCCAAAAATCTCAGGAAAGCAATGAAAGTCAATAAATTACATCCAGTAAGTGGAAAGATTTTGTAGGTACCTTGTGAGTGGTGAGCTGGGGGCATGGGGTAGTAGGAAGACAAGTTCTAGGAAAAAAAGTGCTAGGAAGACAATCCAATAGATGCCTACCACAACATATAAATACTTAGAAAGGCTTTCTGTATCATTAGACCTTCTTCGTTGCAACAAACAGACCCAGGAGAAGCAAAATCAGGGGCAGCCTTGGTGGAGAGAAGCCCATCATGAATATCAACTTATGATAAGACATCGATTTCTTCCTTCACGGCCAATCCTATTGAAAGGACCAAGATAGAATTGATATAGCCAAAGAGCAGCCATTTTGACACTGCCTAGTTCTGTCAGATTCTCTTAACATTACCTAGCTTGCCCTCTAATCAAGGACAGAAATGGCTTCTCAGAGGTAGCTATTGATAATTGTTTTACAACTCCTCCCCAGCTTGTTTGTAAACCAAGTTAACCTAATTAACCTTTCATGACCTGCAATACACAAGACTCTATCACCATGGCAGCAGTCATGTGACTAATCCACCCATCTGCCTGCTGTCCATCACCTGATGTCAGAACCAGTGCTTAACTGTCCCCTTAGTGATGACATAAAAAAGACCACCACCAATCAACTTAATGGTCTGCCCCCATCAAAGGGAAGGTGTAAAAGCATTCAACCTCAAGCAGCCATTTGCCGTTGCTTTGCTAAGCTCTGGTCTGGCCATGTGGCTTTTTGAGTTATGGTCAACATGTTTTCCTAGGTTTGGCCCCTTCCCCTACCTTGGGGAGGTGAATATCCTCTCTCTTTTTAAATAAACTATATTTTCCACTCTAACTTCTATGCAATTCTTTGCATCTTTTGTGTGGCACTGGATCACAGACCCCATCTGGTCTGACCTAGCATTTTGGAGGCCCTGCTGGGATTCTGACCTAACACCTATCAAAAGACTTTTCCCACCCTCTTTTCCACTCACTTGCACCAATGACAGGCATTGAAGCACAGTGAAAAATTGGGAAGATGTTTCCAAAAAAGGGTAAAGGAGAAGGAGTAGGAGTTGGTTTATAGAAACAGCAAGGCCGGAGAATCCTAGTTTGAAGTAAGATCTACAGAAATTAGAGAAAAGGAAAAGCATAAAAGGAAGAGCATTTCAGATGGCCTTGGGAAGTGGTGGTGATGAGGAAATGGAAGAGTTTCTCTAGTACTTTCCAGCTATTTATATGTTCATGAAGAAGTTCATGATATTTTGGCTAGAAATGTTAGGCCTTGGGTTCTGATACTGCCATCTAAGTATTTTTCTCCAATAGCTGTCAAGCCAGACAAAAATACCACACAGAAGTCTAACAAGGATTACTTAAAGGCACAGGTCTGGCTTCATTTTTATGTGCAATATTATCTTACCTGTTCATTCTGTGAACTTCTTTCTTGTGTTCTCCTTGGCATACCTTCTTTTTGAGGAGACAAGTCCTCTCTAGCAATGATTAAAGTCACTTTCCCCTTAAAGCAATAATCACAAGGCCCTAAACCTCATTTCTGGTCTGGAGTTTCTAACAAAGGCTACATTTTCCTATGCCACATTTCCAATGCCACAAATGGTGCATAAGCTCCCTGTTTGTCACATTCCAGTTATCTAGCCCGATAAATGACTGGAGTCTAGCAGAAACACAATAAATTATAAAAAAATAAAACCTTGTGGTAATTGTTTGGTTTTCTTTGTAAACTAATGTTCAAGGTAAATACAAAGCTATTAAATCAACATGATAGTATATTTATTTTATTTGATTACTGGTACTGCAACAGTAATATTTTCTACTATTTTCATGTGATGTATAGTTTCAGTTATATTGTGGATTAAATAGCTTTCTGGTTAAGAAACATTTATATTATTTATATAAAAAGTAAATACTTAAGTTTTAATCCATTAACAAACCTGTTATGATAAATTTTGGAACACAATTGGGGTCTGCCATTGCTTTCACTTAGTGGAGCAAACCCTTCTTCTTCCTCTTCTTTTCTCTTCTTTTTTTCCTCTTATTTTTGAATTTTTATGTCTATGTATTAGAAGAAGGCTCTTGCTCCACAAATATACCTTGAAATGAAACTCTTGCTGAAAATGGACCTTGTTTAACAAATAAAATTTGGATCCAAAGGCAGGATGCATTTAAGTATTTTATTTCAACATTTTGATTGAAAATAAAATATTCTCTACGAAATAATACATTTTCCTGGCACAGCTAAACACCTGGATTCTGAACAAATTGAATTTATGTTTTAAGTTAAAAAATTAGTTTTGTGCTTTTCTGTCAAAAATATGAAAGAATTTCAGTAAGTGGATTGCACATAAGTATTCTGTGTTTGGAGAAAACACAAACAGATGGCCTTTGAAATATTTGTTAGTAAACATATAATAGGAATCTAAAGGTTGAATAAAAGATTTCCTAAATTACTCAAAATTTCCATATTAGAGTATTAAATAGGTTATTTTTAAAAGGTATTTCCTGATATTTCCAAATAACTTTTATGACAATTTCAATGCTTCAATTACCAAGCTATTGCATCTCTACACATTTATCTAAGAAATATTTATGATTTAGACAAGTGCACAAAATGCAATGGTCATCACAGCATGGTTCATAATAGTGAAAATTTGAAAGCAACCTAAATATTCAAAAGTATGATGTTGTTATATAAATTATGGTAATCAACTCAATGGAAGACCATACAAGCATAAATAATTGTGTGGCTCTTTATTTATGTGGAGTTAAAATTTTGATGTGTTAACATGCTAAAGAAAGTACCACAGAACTGTACAACATGATCCAAATTATGGTTAAAACTGACATACAGTTAATCCCCCATATATACATATAAGGAAAAACTTCTAGAAAAATACTTCCACAAATACTGCAATGAATATGAGGAAAAAATTCCCTCTAGGGACTCTTCTCTTTCTTATTCATTACTAAGTAATATTAGATGGATCATTTACATATTGACATTTTCTTTTTATAAAGGGATTAACTTTCTTATTTTCTTTATCAATCCATAGATATGAAGTATTAACACACGCTGAAGTATTTTCCACTACTTAAAATCAACTCTCTGAGTTACTGGGCATCATCTGGGTGTTCAACAATTTAACTTCATTCTGACACTAACTACCTAGAGTTAGCATAGATGCCACAGTTTAAAAACTCAGTCCTACACAAATGTTCTCCACTTCAAATGCCAGTTGTAAGTCCGGGACTCCCTGTACCTCAGACCAACCTATGTCCGGGTTCCCACAAATGTCTTTTAAGGTGTATAATTTTCCAAATGACTGATAGGACTCAGGAAGACGTTTTACTTACATTTTTCAGTTTATTATAAATGTTATTGAAGCAAACCTGGGTCTGCTTACTAATACAGTAAGGTCAAACATCCACACGAAGGTTTTTCAGCAAAGAGAAAAAAGGGCGTTTATTTGCAGGGCACTAAGCAAGAAGAATCGGGGAGCTCACACTTAAGACTCCATCTCTCTCATGGCTTGCAAGCAAGGGTTTTTAAAAGTAGGATACATTTTAAGAAAGCAGAAGAGCCCGCGGGTCGAGACCCACCTGGGCAGCGAGACCTCATCTCTACAATAAATCAAAAAATCAGCCGGGCGGTAGCGCATGCCTGTAATTCCTGCTACTCAGAAGGCTGAGGCGGAAGGATTGCTGGAGCCCAGCAGGCGAGGCTGCGGTGGCCAGGAGCGGCCACTGCACTCCAGTCTGGGCGACAGAGTGAGACTCCAACTCAAAAAAAAAAAAAAAAAGGAAACAGAAGTTATAGGCAAAATCATAAATCAGTACATGGAGGTTATACATTGGTTTGGTAAAATATGGCATATTTTGAAGCAGGAGCTTGCAAATCATAGGTGAATACAGATTCTTTGACTTGCAGTTGGTTAAGGAAGCTAGAAACTTGGGGTCAGCAGAAAGGAATGTTAAGGTCTGGCCTGTGGGTGTAATTCTTTCCAGGCCCATCAGGAAGAAACTTAGAACAAAGAATGGTGGTGAGACTGCAGTCCTCAGTTCCCCCATATCTAGGGTCAACATGCCAGCAGATAGCATTTTCCATTTGGTGGGGGTCCAGGTTTCTGAAAAACAACTCAGGGACATATGTTAAGATAGTATCTTTAAGCCGGACTCGGTGGCTCAGCCTGTAGTACCGAGCTTTGGGAGGCTGAGGTGAGTGAATTGCCTGAGCCCACGGCTTTCGAGACCCGCCTGGGCAACTTGGCGAGACCTCATCTAAATAAATTAAAAAAAAATTAGCGGGGCGTGGTAGCATGCTCCTGTAGTTCCAGCTACTTGGAAGGTTGAGGCGGAAGGATCGTCGGAGCCCAGCAGGTGGAGGCTGCAGTGGCGGAGAGCGGCCACTGCACTCCAGGCTGGGCAACTGAGTGAGACCCCAACCCAAAGGAAAAAAAAAAAAAAAAGATAGTATCTTTAGTTTCTACAGAAAACCAAATACCTTGTGGCTCTAACTTTCCTGGCTATTGTTTTATGCTATTATTACCTTCTTGCTTATCAGGTTTCTCACTTACTTCTCAAGGCTAGCTAGATGTCTGGAATTTCCTTTGAAGGAACTTAAAATTTTCCTTTATTTCCATGCTTCATGGGGTGACCTAACAGGCCCCTAAGAAGGATTTCTGCTCCATCCCAAAAAGGATCCAAATAAATAGCCAGATAAAGATGGTGAGATCTGGAATAGTACAGAACACTGGAGTTTCTGTCTCCATGTCTTCAGTCCCCAAGCATATGGCTGTCTTAACCAATTTGGAAGCCCAATCTCATTTCAAGAGTTTTTATAAAGTTTAGCCTCCAGGCCTCCACCCGCTGATCCCCTTCCTAGAGGTTGAAGCAGGGATGGGGGTCAGCCGGGTGGAGGTGGGCACTGAAAGCTCCAACCCTATAATCAACTGATCTTTCTGGTGACCAGTTCCATCCTAAGTCACCACATTAGCATAAACTCAGGTGTGATCAAAAGGGACTCATGATGAATAACAAAAGATATTTTTATTGATCAGGAAATTCTAAGGATTTTAAGAGCTGTGTGCCAGGAACAAGGAACAAAGATCAAATATATTTCTTATTATACCACACACATATAAAAGGATAATCACTAATGAAATTTGCCATAGATGAGGGTAACTGGTAGGATTTTCTAACCTCACTATGAGTAAGATACAACTCTATGCTCTGTATAATTATATAGAAAATAACATATTTTGGGCCATACTCTCTCTTTGTCCATAAGAGGCCTCTGACAATCCCTGAATAGAGTTTCCTTTAAGGAACCAGGCAGCTGGGTGCAGTGGCTCACGCCTGTAATCCCAGTATTTTGGGAGGCAGAGGCAATAGGATTGCCTGAGTCCAGGGGATGAGGCCAGCCTGGGTAATGCTGTGGGTCCTCATCTCTACAATTAAAAAAAAAAAAAAAAACAGGTAAAGGACAATTTTGTACATTTTCTCAAATTCCTTTTCTTGTTCTTATGAAAACAAGTAAGTTTTAAGAGTGGTCCTGCACCTTTAAGTGAGGATCGTGAAAAATGGAATGAAGTGAGGAGATTGTAATATTTATCATGTGTATAGCCAAGTACAGGATACATAATAGCAGTACAACAATGATAAATATAGCTAGGCCCCAGCCTCTGCTAGGAGCTTTATATATTCTCACTTATTTTTCATAACAAGCCTGAATGGAGGGTATTTTTAATTCAGTTAACAGCTGAAAATACTGGTGCTTACAAACGTTAATTTGTCCGAGATTGTACTGTAAATGGCATAGACCAGTTTTGAATCCTGATCTATTCCCCAAACTCTTAAGTATGATAATGAACTAGGAAGAGCCAAAGAAAAATTTGGAACATTGTTTGCACCCTATGTCCCAAGATCCAAAATTTATATAATATAAAAGTTTCTTCTCACACATGATCATGTGATCTCTGCCCTTCTTTTTTATCAGGTGTGCAAATAGGAAAATGATCATTGATCATTTGTTCATGTGTAGCAGATGATATCTTTTGGTCAAGTTGTATCTATTCTCAAAATCCTCAATGGCTGCCATCATTGTTTAGGTTGGGATTAAGTCTGGCTGCATGTGATAGGCAACTCACAATAATACAAGGGGTTATTCTTTCATTCAAAATGAATTTGGAGGGAGGCAGTTTTGGGGGGCATGATAATTCCAAAAAGTCATCAAGAACCCAGGCTCCAACTGTCTTTCTGCTTCATTCTTAGAATTTGGTTTTCATCCTCAAGATCACCTCGTGGACCTCGATAGTTGCTGGAGAATCTAACAACAAAAAAGGTAGAAAGAGTATTCACAGTTGTTTGCCCCCTTTTAAGTGTCTTTTCTGAAAGGCACATGTAACACTTCCATTTATATATCATTGACCAGAACTTAATCACACACAGCCACACCTAACTGTTATGGAGGCCAGAAAATGTGGTCTTTTATTTCAAATTGCTGCCCTCCAATATTATAAAAGTTCTTTTCCTTTAAAAAAGTAGAAATGAATAGATAGTATACATTTAGCACTTCTTTTCTACAACTGCCTGTGGAATTATGTACAAATTTATACCTGTCATCAACAGATTCTAGCACTATCATACCTAATCAGGTTTATGTCTGATTCTTTGGATGCTATTCACTATCTTTATGTTTCTTCTCATACTGTTCCTTCTACATGGAATATTTTTTCTTTCCTTTGTTTTCTAGTATCTCATCCATCCTTTAAGGACTGTTTGATGTGCTGCTTCCACCATGAAATCATTTCTACTCTTTCTAACCAATTTATCACTTCCACTTTTTGAACCTTCACACAACTGCTGCGTTAAATTCCCCAAATTCCACTTTCATCATGTCATTACACTGCTCTAAAGCTTCAATGTCAACTTCTTTTCTTTCTTTCTTTCTTTCTTTCTTTCTTTCTTTCTTTCTTTTTTTTTGTTGTTGTTGGAGTCTCACTCTGTCTCCCAGGCTGGAGTGCAGTGGCATGCTCACGGCCACCACAGCCTCGACCTGCTGGGCTTTGGCAATCCTTCTGCTTCAGCCTTCCAAATAGCTGGAACCACAGGCGTGCACCACTGTGCCTGGCTAATTTTTTTGTATTTATAGTAGAGACGAGGTGTCACCAAGTTGCCCAGGCCGGTCTTGAACCCTTAGGTTCAGGCAATCCTCTGGCTTCCGCCTCCCAAAATGCTGGGATTACAGGCGTGGGCCACTGGGCCCAACCTGTCATCTTATTTTCTTATAGAACAGGTCTAAAACTTATTCAGGCAGCAGGGCACCAAACAGTCTAGTAGTTGAGAAAATACCATGAGTGCTAATATGTTAAATGGCTTTATAAATTAATTAATTGATTCAGTCGACACATACTTAATGAGCTCCTAGTATGCTCCAGAGGGTACTTGGCACATGTTTATTTAACAGCAAGAATCTGTCAAAGCAAGATTGACATTTTCTGATTCTTTTCTTGGGATTTTTTTTTTTTTACTATTTTAAAGTATTGTCATGGCTCAGTGTTTCTTTGTATCTTGGCAATAGCAAAAATCAAAGATTGCGAGAAAGTATGTATGAAAAAGCCCTAAGTGGAATATTTTCTCCATTAATTAATTTCTTTCAGTGAGTTTGGAAAATGCAATGACTTTTTGATTTTAGCAATAAAATCTCTTAGTACAAATCAAGGCACATTAATTTCACAAGAACCTAGTAAAAGAACTCCCACAGAGTCTAAACTCCATCCTTTTCAATATTTCCTCAAATTTATGCTTTCTCAAAGATTCTCTTTTAGGTTGTAAAACTACACTCTACTACACCATACCTCACATGTCAATTATGCGATATAATATACTGAAGATCTTAGACTGTTTATATCTAGCATCAGACTCTTCTTAGCTTCAAAACGAAATAACCAACTATCTGCTGAACATTTCATTTTCAAGTTAATAAGGCAAAGAAAAATTTTCCGACAGAATATGGGTAAAGAACAAAAGTAGAAAGTGTATAAAATAATTGAAAATGGTCAGTAAACTTATGGGAAACATCAACTCATCAGAAATCAAAGAAATATAAGTTAAAACAAGAAGTAAAATACTATTTCTCCCTACTAAACTGAAGAAATTTTGAAAAGTGGTAATATCTAATGTTTGCATATAAATAATGAGAGACAATGTATAAACAGACAATGATCATACCATATACTAAAATAGAACCTGACCCACAACCTTCAGCAGCCTGCCCAGGAAACCAATCCATTATCTACAATAGACGACCCAGCTATCTAGTCTGCTGTAAGTTAGACTTGTGGAAGTCTAACTGCTATCTCCAGTAACATTCAGGAAGCTCAACTATAACCCCTGTAACAACCTGCCCATGACCAGAACTTTATTAATAACTGACAACTTCTCTAATTTTTCCAACTTAAAACAATGAAGGGAAAGCCAAATATGCATACTAAACCAGTCTTATAGGACTCCCCACTTCCAATGATCCCACTTACAGGTTTCCCATGAAAACAACATCCCTTCCTTCATTCCAAAACCACCCTTCATTCCACCGTATAACTTTCCAACTCTTCTGTCTGCCTTTGAGTCTCTGCCAAAATGCAAGTGATGGTGACTGACTCCCTTGCTATAGTCAACTCTGAATAAATCCTCAATGACTTTTCTCATTTGGTCAGTCTTTATTTTTATAATTGATATAACTTTTCATTAAAGCATCCACCAAAATTATGCACAGGAATGTTAATTAGATGTATTTGAAGTGTACAATGAAAAGGAGGATTATATAAGTTGTGTTTTTCTAAGGATGCAATTATTATTTTAGAAAAAGATTGTACAACATTATTAGAAAACAATCTTGAAATATTACTAACTGAAAGAAGCAGATGACACAACTTAACAATATCATTTTTGTTGGAAAAAAACTATAAATAAATACACAGGGAGTGAAAGATGAAGGGAAAAGGAGAAAAAGAGAGAGAAGAAATAAATATGTTCAACAATAATGATCTAAATGGTGCAATTATGAATGACCTTATCATTTCAGAGGGTTTTTTTTTTTTTTATTTTTTTCAGTTACCTATCACGAACATGTAGTACTTTTGTAATTAGAAAATTGTCTTTAAACTGGTCATGGTAATCCCAGCACTTTGAGAGGCAGATTTTAGAGATTGCCTGAGCCCAGAGGTTTGAGACTAGCCTGGGCAATTTGGCAAGACCTCAACTCTATAATAAATTAAAACATTATTTAGGCACGGTGGCTCACACCTATAGTTCCAGCTGCTTGGAAGGCTGAGGTGGAAGGGTCACCTGAGCCCAGTAGGTCAAGGCTGCAATAGCCATGAACGTTCCATTATACTCCAGCCTGGGTGACAGAATGAGACTCTGACTCAAGAAAGAAGGAAGGGAGGGAAGGAGAGAGGGAGAGAGGGACGTAGGGAGGAAGAAAGAAAAAGAAAAATATTCTATTCTATTTTTTAAAATCTGTGGCTCATGTTTGCAATCCCAGGACTTTGGGAGGCAGAGGCAAGAGAATTGCCTGAATCCAGGGGTTCAAGAGCAGCCTGGGCAACTTGGCAAGACCTCATATCTACAATAAATCAAAAAAATTAGCTGGGCATGGTGGTGTGCGCCTCTGGTTCCAGCTACTTGGAAGGCTGAGGTGGAAGGATCACCTGAACCCAGCAGGTCGAGGCTGCAGTGGCTGTGAGCATGCCACTGCACACCAGCCTGGGTGATAGAGTGACTCCAACTAAAAAAAAAAAAAAAAAAACAAATTGAGGAGATTTATGGGAAGATGGCAGCGTAATCAGTTGGACCACATGGATCCCCATGTAAGTGATCGTTGTATGGACAATTCTGCAAGTGTTTCTGTGTTTAAGTGGGAGTGTCAGAGGCTGACTGAGTGGGTACTGGAGAGCAAGTGCCTGGGGTCCTCCTGGTGAAGCTGCTGGTGCCATGGCTGCTCTGCTTGGACCCTTGTGCTTCCTGAAGTGCAGAAACTGAGCACCATTTTCTAAAATTAGCAGAGCTTTTCCCAGGAAGAACGGCTAGAGTGATTGCCGAGGCCAACACCACTGTTCGGACTGAATGCTGATAGTGAGGGCCATGGAGGGAGTGCAGCGAGGGAGGAGGAGGGAGTGCAGCAGAGTACTGAGGAAACAGTGGGGAGAAGCCACCCTGAGCCTAGACTGGGCTCCAGAGCCTTGTCACCAGGTCCCGAGATCCAGAGACTGTGGTAACTGCTGGAGAGGGAGCTATTGACCCCATTGGTGACAGGAACAGCAGCCAGCAGAGACAATGACCAGACTCTCTAATGCCTGAGCAGAGAAGTGCTCCAGGGCAGCTCCTGCAGAACAGCAGAACTGCATCTTAAGACCAGGCACTATCTCTGTGTTGCATTAGGGCTGCTCTTTGCAACCTCAGAGAACACTGCCCCCAGTGCAGAACCCCTGTTAGGTAACAGCCAATGTGGAACCCCAGAGGATCCACGCTCCACCCTGAGTCAGCTCCTGGGTGATAGTCGCAGACAGCAGAACTGTCCAAGAAGAAGGCTGGTGAGTGCCTAACTGACTCCCCACTCCCCAGCCCCTAGCAATGAGTGAAAGAGATAGGGAGGGCAGAGCAGACACAGGAGGCCCCATTCCACTGCTATGAACGGGATGCCCTGGGAGCTGTTACTAAGCTGGGAGAGGAATGAAGTGGGTGAGATCCCGAGAGATACTGTGTCAAGTTATCACAGCCCCCTTCCCCCACGTGGGCATGGGACAGCTATCAATTGCAGGCAGCAGGGGGGTGAAGATTCTAACATCTTAAGTTCCAATAGCAAATAGGGAACTTGTCACAGAATCTGTCATGAGATGGAGCTCCCCCCCCCCACCCCAGAGAGACATACTAAAGCTGAAACTTCTTTATCAGCATTTGTTTTGTTTGTTTTTGGTTTTTTTGAGAAGGGGTTGGTTTGTTTTTGAATATCTAATTTAGTTGCTTTGTTGGTTGGTTTTCTCTGTCCTTTCCTTCTATTTTTCTTTCTTTGTTCATTTTCTTTTTAAAATATTTTTTCTTTCTTTTTCCATTTTTCTTTCCCCTTTTCCTCTGTTTCTCTTTCTTTTTCTCTCTTTTCCCTCTTATATCCTGTCTTGGACCAGGGGCTATTCATGCATATCCATTGTAAGGTCTTATGTACAGAGATGAAGAGTGAGTCCCAGCTGGCCCATTCACCAGATAGCAAATATTATGACCTGCCAATAGGTTCAGAATTCTTGCATCAGCTCCCCCCACCCCCTAGTAAGTGCTCAAAATTGTAAAGAGACAGTAAGTGCTCAAAATTGTAAAGAGACACACCCCCCTAGCCCTACAACAAAATTGAACAAACCTGGAGCCCCAGCTCAAGGAAGAACAAAAGCTAGAGCAAATTTCAGAAGTGACTGCTTCTCCATTTTCCCCCGAGTAACAGAATTAGAGAGAAAAATAAAAGAACTGCTACAGATGAAGAACAAAAATGAAAAACTGCCAGTAATCATCAGAGTCCAGCAAAGAGTCAGGGCTACTGGGGCACAAACAATAGCTATCTCCCAGAATGACAGTACCCAGAAGGTACTTATGGAGATCAGAGAATCATTGAATAGAATGAATAAAAATCAGGAAATGCAAGGACTGAAACTAAATGAAATGCAACAGAGCTAGACAGGCTCAAAAAAGCGTACTTAGAAATAACAGAAATACAGTCGGCCTCGGTGGCTCAGCCTGTAATCCTGCGCCTTTGGGAGGCTGAGGTGAGTGGATTGCCTGAGCCCACGGGTTCGAGACCCACCTGGGCAACTTGGCGAGACCTCACCTCTACAATAAATAAAAAATTAGCTGGGCATGGTAGCACGCGCCTGTAGTTCCACCTACTTGGAAGGCTGAGGTGGAAGGATCACCGGAGCCCAGCAGGTCGAGCCTGCGGTGGCTGGGAGTGGCCACTGCACTTCAGTCTGGGCGACAGAGTGAGACTCCAACTCAAAAAAAAAAGAAAGAAAGAAATAACAGAAATAAAGAACTCCATCCAAGAAATAAATAACAAGCTGTCAAGCATGGGGAGCAGAATTGGCCAAGCAGAAGAAGAATCTCAGGACTGGAAGACAAAAATATGGAATTAACCCAATCTATTAAAAATGTAGGAAAAAAAAACTTAAGAAGAAAGAGGAAACTGTCCAAGAGATATGTGATTTTTATCAAGAAACCAAACCTACATCTGATTGGAATACCCAAAATAGAAAAAGAAATGGAAAACACCCTGGAACAAACATTCCAAGAGTTCATTCAAGAAAACTTCCCTCATCTGACCAGAGAGATGACAGTACAAGCACAAGAGATCCAGAGAACTCCTGCAAGACATCTTATGAGAAGACCAATCCCTAGACACATAGTAATTCACCTACCCAAAGGAGGTATAAAAGAAAAATCCCCAAAGGCAGCAAGTGAAAAAGGTCAGACTGTCTACTGGGGAAGAACAATCAGAATTGCTCCAGACTTATCTACAGAAACACTACAGGCCAGATGGATTTGGATCCCACTCTGTAATGTTCTCAAAGATAAAAAAATTTTAACCAAAAGTTTTCTACCCAGCCAAACTAAGCTTCATTAGCGACAGAGAATTAATATCCTTCCCAGACATCTAATCCCTAAGAGAATATGCTGCTTTGAGACCTATAGGAGTGTCTATAGGAGACGCTTTAAAAGGTGCTGTACACAGAGTAAAAAAGAAACAAAAGAAGGACCATATGCTTCACAAGATCACAGACAAACACAGAAGCAGCAGAACACACAGCATACACACAAAAATGAAAACACACCCATATAGGAACATAAAAGGACATAGAAGACAAAAATACCATAGAAAAAAAATCAGTGAAACAAGAAAGCTGGTTCTTTGAAAGGGTAAAGAAGATTGATGGACTCCTAGCCAGAATGACCAAAAAAGAAAAAAGAGAGAGAGAGAGAGAGAGAGAGAGAGAGAGAAAGCCCAAATAAACACAATCAGAAACACAAAAGATCAAGTCATAACTGACCCCGAAGAAATACAAAACATTACCTGAAATTACTATGCACTACTGTATGAAAACAAAATCAATAACCTAAACAAAATGGAGGACTTTCTAACATCACACAAACTCCCAAGGTTGAATGAAACAAGAAGAAATTGAGATCCTAAATAGGCCAATAATAAGTCAGGAAATTGACTCTGTCATAAGAAAACAACCTGCAAAAAAGAAGCCCTAAACCAGATGGCTTTCTAGCAGAATTCTACAAAACATACAAGAAGGATACCAATCCCATTGAAAGTATTCCAGGCAATCGAGAAAGACAAAAGTCTCAAAAATCATTTTATGAAGTTAACATCACATTGATACCCAAACTAGGTAAAGAGTCAACAAAGAAAGAGAACTACAGGTCAATATCCATGATGAATATAGATTCAAAAATTCTCAACAAGAATCTAGCAAATTGGATCCAATACCACATCTCAAAAATCATCCACCATGAGCAAGTAGGCTTTAGTACTGGGATGCGGAGCTGGTTCAATATTCACAAGAACATAAATGCAATTAAATACATAAACTGATGTAGAAATAGGAATCACATGATTGTATCATTAGACACAGAAAAAGCTTTTGATAAAATCCAGCATCCCTTTTTGATAAAAACCATTGAACACCTAGGCAAAGAGGGAACGTACCTCAAAATAGTAACAGTCATCTATAACAAACCCACAGCCAACATATTGCTAAATAAACAAATAACTTCCTCTGAAAACTGGAACAAGACAAGTTTGCCCACTTTTACCCTCCTGTTCAACATAGTATTTGAAGTCCTAGCTAGAACAATCAGGCAAGAGAAGGAAATCAGGGTACCCAAATAGGAAAAGAGGAAGTCAAGTCATCCCTCTTTGCTGATGATACGATTCTATACATCAAAAATCCAAGAGAATCTGTCAAAAACCTTCGTGAACAGAAAAAGGACTTTGACAAAGTCTCAGGGTACAAAATCAACATGCAAAAGACAGTCACATTCTTATACATCAACAACAAATAGGTAGAGAAACATATAAAAAGCACAATCCCACTCCAATAGCAAATTAAAAAAAAAAGAAAAAAAAAGGAAATACCTCCTGGTATCTTCCTAACCCGAGAAATGAAAGATCTTTACAATGAAAACTACAAAACACTGCTCAAAGAAGTCTAAGATGACACAAACAAATGAAAAAATATTCCACGCTCATGGTGTCCATCCTACCAAAGGCAATCTATAGATTCAACGTTATACCCATTAAATTACCAAGATCATTCTTCTTAGTTCTGGAAACAATACAGAAGTTCATTTGGAAACATAAACGACCACAAATAGCCAAAATAATCCCTAGTAAATGAAACAAAGTGGAGGGTATCATACTTCTAGACTTTAAACTTTATTATAAGGTTACAATAATCAAAACAACCTGGTATTGGTACAAGAACAGGTATATAGACCAATGGAATAGGATAGAGATTCCTGAAGCAAAACCTCAATTTCTCAACCAACTCATCTTTGACAAAGCCTCCACCATCAACAACTGGGGAGAGGAGAACCTATTCGTAAATGATGCTTAGGAAAACTGGTTGAGCACGTGCAGAAGAATGAAACAGGACCCCCTACCTATCACCATACACAAAAATTAAATCCAAACGGATCAAAGACCTAACTGTGAAAACCCAAATTTTAAGAATCTTAGAAAATACTGGAGATACCCTTACAGAAATCAGCATAGGCAACCAATTCCTGATCACAACCCCAAAAGTCCATGCCGTAAGAGAAAAGATAGACGAGTGGTACCTCATCAAACTGAAAAACTTCTGCAAAGCAAAAGAAACCAGCAAGAGAGCAGCGATACAGTTCACAGAATGGGAAAAAATATTTGCCATCTGCATACCTGACAAAGGCCTAACATTCAGGATCTACAAAGAACTAAAATGTGCTGAAAGGAAAAAAACAAACAGCACCATTAAAAAGTGGGAAAAGACATGAATAGACACTTCTCAAAAGAAGCCAACAGACAACATGAAAAAATGCTGTCTCACTAATCATCAGAGAAATGCAAATCAAAACCACATTGAGATACCACCTAACTCCAGTAAATGGCCATCATTAATAAAACAATAAACAACAGATGCTGGTAATAATGTTGAGAAAAGGGAATGCTTCTACACTGTTGGTGGGAATGTAAACTAGTTCTATCTCTATGGAAAACAGTGTGGCAAATCCTAAAATAACTAGAAATTTACCTTCCATACAGCCCAGCAATCCTCCGTCTGGGAATGTACCTGGAGGAACTTAAATCACTGTACAAAAAAATGCCTGCACACATATGTTTATTGCAGCACTATTTATAATAGCAAAATAATGGAACCAACCGTGATGTCCATCGGAACTGGACTGGATAAAAAAATATGATACATATACATGATGGAATACTACACAATCATAAAAAAGAACAAAATACTTTGCAGCAACTTGGATGGATTTAGAGTCTATAATACTCAGTGATTTATCATAGAAACAATGAACTGAGTACCAAATGTTCTTACCCCTGAAAATATACCATAATGCTACAAGTAAGGGATTGACTGTACCTAGAAACTGTCAAGGAAGGAAGCAGGGGGCACATAACATTAATAAGGGTAACTGATCTCAAACCAGGCAAAGTGGGAACCAAAGGTAGGCCCAAACTTTACCTGTATGATAACCACTTGTACATGCTGAATTGTACCGCACATCTTTAAAATAAAAGTTCTAAAAAAATAAAATCTTTAAAATAAAATAAAGTTCTAAAAAAATCTAGTGTGGTTGTTCAGAGAACTTTCTGATAAACTATATCTTAAAAGGGCATTTAGAATATTTGAAGGTAACAGGTCTCAGTGGTCACAGTTTTTGAGAAACTAAACTGCAAAATGAGCTGAGGCTTGCCAAAATTACTAAAGATAACATCAATATTATTTTAGTTATTTGGGAGAGAAAGTTAATTAAATAAAGGCCAAGATTATTGCTTTCAGTCTGTTGTGTAATGTGGTATAATTTTCCTTGTCATTAGCTGTTAGGAAACTTTTAGACTGAAAAAGGTGGCAATTTAAGAAGGAATGGAAACTAAAGACTGAGAACAGAATTTATAAGCCTTCTCTAATTAGTAAGAATATAGGAGTGACTTTTTTTAAACTTCCACTTGGCTGATTTTTCGTTTCCTAAATTTAGAAATAATATTTATTTATTTATTTATTTTTGAGTCAGGGTCTCATTCTATTGCCCAGACTGGAGTGCAGTGACACAATCACCATTCACCTCAATCTCTGGGGCTCAGGCGATCCTTCAGCCTTAGCCTCCCAGGTAGCTGGGATTACAGGTTCATGTCACCATGCCCAGCTATTTTAAAAATTTTTTTGTAGAGATGAGGTCTTGCTAAGTTGTCTAGGCTGGTCTCAAACTTCTGGGCTCAAGAGACCCTCTTGCTTCAACCTACCAAAGTGTTGAGATTATAGGTACCCACCATGCCCTGCCAGAAATACTATTTTATGATTAAAAATACATGTATTATTTATATCATTTAAGTAATGAAATATGGTTATTATTATGAATAAGATGGCTATAATTAATTGAGTTAATAAACAGTTTCAGACCTACACAATAAACTTTCAGACTGATCCTTAAAACTGGTGACCCACTCTACAGATATAACAATTTAGGTCTGGTTTTTGAAGTCTATTAATAATTTTAGGTCCTACCAGCTGAGAATGAGAAGTTGAAGCTTACCTTTACTTCCATAGCTTGAATTTAGGAGAGGGTGAAATATGCAAGAAATATTCAAGAAAGAACTAGGTGATCGGACATAGAATCATTGATGGTTAGGTTGACCGCTCCTTAAACTTTAATGTATGTGCATATCATCTGGAGATATTTTTAAACTCCAGATTCTGGTTCAGCAAGTCTCTCAAATGACCTCAAATTCTTCATTTCTAACAAACTCCCAGATGGTCTATAGACTACACTTTGAGTAGTCAGAAGACCTCCTAGATACGGAAGCCCCAAACTCTCATTTCACATGAGAAAATTTGGGGTTCAGAAGTCAATGTGAATTTCATCCTGCCCGCTGCCCCAGTGAAACCTGCTGGCCTGTAGTAGGTATCTTCCTCTAATTCATCTTTCCATACGTTTGTCTCTCCACCTTTCTAGTCTGTCCAAAAGGAAACAGTCGTAGATCTAATGCTCATCATATTTTATTATAATTAAGAGAGTACACTGAATGGGGAACAAGCTTGGGAAATCCAGAGTCTCTGAGGTTGACTAAGTAGAGGAAAATCTATAGTAAATTTTGGCTATATCTTCAATCAAGCTCGTAACACCCTTTTTGAGAAAGAGGAAGAGGCTGTACATTTTTCATCCTAGAAAAGTAGAAAGGTCAAGAAAGCCCAGAGTGAATGACCAGTCTCCAGCTTTCCTTGCTCCGGCTGCTACAGTGTGTTCCACCAGGAGGTTTCCCAGAGCAGAACCTGTGTGGCAGGTGAAAGGGGTGTGTCTCAGGAAATTTAGGAGGACTAATCCAGCACATAAACCTAGGGAGATCCAGCTGCTAAGAAGAGAAGAGATAGAAAATTTAGCAAAAAAATAGAGGAGCAGAAGCCCTGGCAAGGGGCTGATGGTGACTTTCAGATCGCTTCAGTAAAGCTTTCAACCACCTACTTCTAACTCTATCGTCAACACAGGCCTCTTAATTATGGTGGTCTGGGAAAAGATAAAGCACACCTGGCTTCAGAGGCCAGGAGGAGTTAAGAGAAAGACTGCCAAACTTGAAGGAGAGAGAAAAGTCAGGACTTGCCTGGGTTATAAAGTTCTCAGAATCTTAAGGGCCCACACACTGTCGGGAAAGAAAAGCAGAATTTGGGAAGAACAAGAACAAGATCTTCCTGGATTTCAGTGGCAATTTTCTCAGTATTTAATCACTCTTTCTCTGGAACGATTGACTTTGTATCACCGAAATAAAACTGCTTGGCTTTGTATCACCAAAATAAATTGAACAATAAAACAAAAACATCCTTAGGGGTAATAACACAGTGGTAATAATCCTTTGTTTTCCCTTCTCATTCTGATCATGTCTATATTATACCAAAGCAGAAGAAATGTTCAATTTGAAGAGGTTGTAGTCCTAAAGGTTTATGGGTGGGTCTAGATCATAATGGAAAAAAGGGGAAATTATGAGTTTGCAAGGAAAGTCAGAAGAGCAGACGATCTTGTCTTATTTGTCTTTCCTATGGAGACTGGACTGAAGGCTTCCACAGCCTCTTTGGTCTGTATAAAGGTCTTTCTTGGTTTTGGAATCCATCATGATCAATGTTTGGTTCGGGGCTGTTTTGCAAGAGATTTTAGAAACTCTTTGATCTGACAGGTTGATACATAAGGTATTGGGTGCTTGCCTATGGCTATCTAAATGCCTTGGGGTTGGTCTATCTTCATTTCCCTGCAGATGAGTGATTAGCAGACTAGAAGAGGAACACTTAGAGGAAGAAGATAGAGTTAAGGCTATTTAGGCCCTAGGGAGAAAATAAGTGTCTCAGAGATGATGGTTTCTTGGCCATTGAGGAATCGCATGTTGAGCAAGCTAAAGACACAGAGGGCTGAGTCCATGATTTCCTAGGAGTCTGAAGCACAGAGAGTCAAAAAGGGTACTGAGGCATCCCCCACATACTGCCATTTAGGATGGTCTTTGGTGGTCACCAGCTACTGCAGTAAATGCAAAGAAAAAAAATGCCTGTGTTAGACAAGATACTGCAGATTCCTGGGGATCAGGAGAGGTGCTCTTAGTGCTCAGAAACATGGAAAGGGGATTAGTCATTCTAAAGGATAGAATTAATACTGTGGTTTTGCAGACTTTACTAAGGACAAGTCTATATTATATCTTGAACATATTCCTATAGAATACACTCAACAAATGTTCAACCAATAATTTAATTAAACAAGAGTTTTTTTGTTTTGTTTTGTTTTTTACATTTCATCACGGATGCCGCTGGAGACCATCGTACTAAGTGAACTATCACAGAAACAAAGAACTGAATACCACACGTTCTCACTCACTGGTCACATGAGCACAAAGGTGGAATTGGCAGTAGCTGGACACTGCTAGGGGAGCTTGGGAAGGAGGAAGGATGGGGAGCACGAGGCAACACGCTGGGTACCAGGTCCACTATTTGGGGAGAGAGGGCCTGCTAAAAGCCCCAAATTCACCTGCGTGAAACTTACTTATGTAGGAAATCCTCACTTCTACCCCGCAACCCTAAAATTAAAAAAAATTTTAAAGTTTTTTAAATGTTCATCCGACAAGATGTTAACTTACAGCCGCAAGCAGAAAGAATGACATTATGTCATTTGTAGGCACACAAATTGTTCTCTGGCTCTCTATGGCAAAGAATGCTTTGTATTCGCTGAATATACTTAAAAAAGAAAAAAGGCAAGGGCATTTTTTAGAGTAAGCAGCATTTGTTAATCACAGTCTTTGGCATCAGACAGGGCTTTATTCTATTCCTAGTTCTGCCTCTTACTAGCTGAGTGACCTCTGAGCTACAGTGTTTTCCCCTATAAATAGGGATACAATAAAATAAATAATAGCTTTAACACGATTCTGTTCAGATTCTTCAAAGCAGAACGCCAGTGAGCTCGGAGAGTCCGGAGCAGGAATGAGCCCCAACACGTTCTCTGGATACAAGGGACGTCCGGCCTTGGTTACGGGTAAAACTCTATTTCCCAGCATGCCCCGGGCCCAGCGCCTAGTTTACTCTCATTTCCGGGTATGTCATGTGACTCTCCGGCCGCACCATGGCGGAAGCAGAGGAGCAGGTAAAGGCTGCAACTACTAGTTCAGGACACGAGAAGGGAGACTAGGGTGGGGTGCTCGGGGACGTGGAGTGGAGCGTGTGGAGATACGGAGCTGCTGGCGGCGGGGGCGAGTCTGGCTCACGGCAGGACGCGGGGTGGGGCGGCGAAACTTTCGGGGAAGCAGATAGCCAGGGTAGGATGCCAGCTCCTGGAAGGGCACCTGGAGAACGCGAATAGGTACACCTTCGCGTTCGGAGAAGCCCCTGCCTTGGGCCGGCTTCTTGTGGCCTGTACCCAGTGAAATTTTGGCAGGAAAGCAGGCCAGGCTACCCCAGGGACTGCCTGCCTATTGGAAGCGGAAGAGATGACTTGAGTTTTGAGGCCGGGTGATTGAAATTGAGTTGCTTTCTATTAGAAATAAGACAGTGAGAACCTGGAGGGAATAGATGATGAGTTTTGTTTCGTGTCGGATTTAGGTACAGAACTGAGGCACTGTTGTGATGCTGCTGGGATTAAGTATACCTATCTGGAGCAAAATTGCCTAGACTCAAAGTACTGGCTAAATGTGTGACTTTGGACTACTTTCCCATGTAAGATGGGGAAAATAATAGTACAGTCCTGATTAGGGGAGTTTAAAATGGAAAGAGCTAATACACAAAGTTGAAGTTCTTAGAATTGTTATGTGGGCTCAATAAAAGTTAAATGGGATTATTTATTGCTGGCAGGTCATCAGATGGGAATGTTCAGGCAAGAACTGGCAATGTAACGCTGGGGTTTAGGGTAAAATTAGTGATGGGAATATGAATTATTTTCATATAGCAATAACGGTAGCCACACATGATATGAAATGAAAAAGTAAAATCAAAATGATAAAAAGAAGCAGACCAAGGCTAGAATTTGGAGGAAATAAGTTTCCATTTCCACTGTCATTTCAGTTTGATACTGGTTTTCCTCATAAACTAACGGGGCTGTCAGTTGCTGTGATTGCCTTTAAACAGTGAGTTGATGATGAGCTGTCTAGTATTATAAGAGACGTTTACCTGTTCAATAATTTAATTTTTACCATTTGCCATATATTTATTTTTATTTCCTAATGAAAATTTGCGCTGTGCACATTTTACATATACCAGTAATTAAGAAATTTGACTAGGCAGAAATTTGGTTGGGTTGGCCATTGTGATAACAAGATAGGATCATCTCTTATTTAACACTAAATCCTTCCTTTTCCATTCTAGGCAGTTCAAAGGAAAGTGTTCATTAAGAACATATCATTTCAAGAGTCATTACTTGGTTTGATTAGTGTGAAGGTGTTTTTCACATTGTTCATCATCATTTCATGTTGAAATATAATTGTTTCGTAGTTGGATTTAAAATAAAATAAAACAAGTTTAATATATAGTTTAATAGAAATTGAGAGAGTAGTCTTAATATTTACTACTTTATTTTTTTTGTTAAATCTGTAAAATATTTACCACTGTTTTGTGCAGAAGAAGAGCTTGACAAAGTTTTCTGATGTAGAAAGACACATAGAAAGTTAGGAATCTAATAAGAGTGTTTCACATTTGTACAAGTAAATCACATTCCAGTTAACAAAACCCTTTCAAATTGCTTTTGGTCCTCCCAAAATAATTCTGTGAGGTGAATGTTTAGTTTGATATGTAAGTCAGGTCAAACACCTACGATGTTGCAAGCCTTTCAATGGCTTCTCATCTTACTCTGAGAAAAAGCCAAAGTCCTTACAATAGCCTGCTTGTCCTGTAGGACCGTGTCCTAGATGTCCTTTGCCGTCTTTTTTGACCCCATTTTCTGCTACTTTTCTCCTTCCACTGTTGCTGTTCATCAGCTACACTGATGTGTTCCTTTAATACACCAAGAATGTTCCTACCTCAGGGCCTTTGCTCATGCTGTTTCCTTTTAGAAACCTTGGCATTTACAGGGCTTTCTCTTATTTCCTTCATGTCTTTGTCCAAGTGTTCTTTTGAGTGAGACCTTTCCTGACCGTGCTTTGAAGCCTATAATATTTTTCTCAGTAATGCTTATCACCATTTGGTATACTGTGTTTTAAAATTTGTTTTTTTCCCTGTATATTCTATACCTAAATTTCCATATACTCTCACCATTAGAATGTAAACTCCATACGACAAGGATTTGTTCACTGCTATATGCCCAACACCTAGAATATTGCTCACTACTTAAGGAATATGTGTTAAATGATTGAATTTTACAGATAAGCAAATTGAAAATCAGACAACTTGAGTAACTTGCTCAGGCTTATAGCTAATATATAATCTCTAGTCCTTTGTCTCCAAAGCTCATGATTTTTCACTAGAAATATACTTTTAAATATACTTAAGAACATAAGTCTAAATCATTTTTTACTTTATAAAATAAAGTAAGCCCTTATCACTTTAATGATTTTTCCCCCAAGCCATCATTCCACCATCTTTGAGGCTTTAACAGCCAATGGGCATTCTCCTCCCCAGTTGTGTCAGTATCTTTCTTAAGGCCATGGCAGAAAGAAGCAAACATTCATAAATTGTTCTGTTTATTTATTTATTTTAAGAGAACTAGTAAGTATTGGTACCTATATTATTAGTCCTTTATAGATTAAAAGTAGTTAGACTTTTCTCTGTTTGGAGCATATTGCATTTCACAGTAGGAAGCCACTGAAATTTGATGAAGATAGTAGGCCTTTATTATACAAGTTTTTATTTTAAGGCTAAAGGTGTATAAAAGTGGAGTAACTAAATTTACTGGTTCTGTTGTGCTGCCTTGAATCTTTTAGAAAATCTTGACTTAATTTTTTTGTTTTGGAATCATGCATTATAAATACAAATGACCTCCAAGATGGGCAACACAGAACTAAACCTCTGGGACTTAACTTTCCTGAGTGTTGTTATTCTTTGGTGATTGCTTCTACCCCTCCCCGTCTTAATTTTAGGAGGAACTAAAATAGTGACATCTGCATTGAGTGAGTTAATAGAATATAAAACAGTTCACAAAAGTCTAAAATTAAAATCACTTTTTGGATATGAGTGAAATTTCTTTATAAGTTGTTGGGAAATCCTTACTTTTGTCTAATATAGTAAAAGTAGTTGGCAACAGTAACTACATATATATATTTTATAGTTCACAGAAAGAACTAATACTCTGTATTCTGCCTGGAAATCTTCTAACCAGCAGTTTTACTTAGCTCCAAAACGATTTATAGTTGCCCTTCATAATCACAGATGCCCAGCAGTATTTGTCCATATCTTTCTTATGAATAACATTCTACTTGAAGTCTAGTTGTTTGTGTATTTGTCTTTTCTCTCCTACAGATTGCTGAGTCTTCAAGAATAAGAACAAGAGCTTATTCATGTCTGTATCTTCCACAGGGCTAGTGTTTTATTAGGTACTAGATGTTTAATAAAGTATTTAATGAATTTATTAGAGGGAGAATGGCATTCCAAATTGCCAAATTGTTAGTGGGATTTGTGTGAAATTATTTTATTTTACTTGAACCTTTTGAAAGTTATTAATTCAAAAGTAACGTGGATCACATTTCACACATTCTTTACTCCTGCCTGCTTCCCTGCTACTTTTTCATCTTTCCTACTTTTCTGGCCTGGAGCCTGGTCCATTAAGGTATTTGAGCAATCAGACCATCTGTTCCTTGACAAATGGGAGAGTTTCTACCTTGAATTCTCCCTCTGGATTTTAGGTACTAGGGGAATTCTATCCTTATTTTTTGAAGTGGGATCTCTTTGTCACCCAGACTGGACCTCAGTGGCACAATCATACCTCACCCCAGCCTCAAGCTCCTGGGCTCAGGTGATCTTTCCACTTCAGCCTCCCTAGTAGTTGGGACTGCACGTACATGCTACCATGCCTGGCTAATTTTTTGATTTTTTTTGTAGAGATGAGGTCTTACTATGTTGCTCAGGTTGGTCTTGAACTCCTGGGCTAAAGTGTTCTCCCACCTCGGCCTCCCGAAAGGCTGGGATTACAGGTGTGAGCACCATGTTCAGCCTCTGTTCTTGTTGTATATCAGTTTTGGAACATTCTTTATCATGTATATTCCCGTGAGATTGTGTTAAAATAAAAATCAAGTCAACACATTTGAGTACCTCAGTTTTTTTGCCCATAACCTGGGAATTATACTACCCAAGACTTGTGTGTATGAAATTAGATAAAGAATGTTAAAATTGGCTAGTTTGACATGGTTAGCTTATGAATAGGACAAAGATAAGGAAGTCATCCAAACCTGGACTTAGCTTATGGATGCACAATTTTCTTTTCGTACATTTTGGCCAAGACCTTTTAAAAGCAGTGTTACAAAAACTAAAGGAAAATTAGCTCAAGTTACAAAAGCACAGGATCAGACAAATTTTTAGAGTGCCCACTCTTTACCATCATGTCACTAAATGATGGTAAATCAGTTTAACGGCACTTGCTTTTTGCTTTGTAAGTTTTCCCACTCATCTTGTCTGGCTGGAGGCTGATGTCACTAGTTTATTATTAGCCTGGCTAGCGCCCACATTACCACCTTGAAGTGAATGCACTCACAAGATCAGAGGCTTTTGTGTCTCACACAGCACCCTATTCCTGGCTGCTTAGGCCCCGAGGCCTTTGCTTCTTGGTTCCCGGTCCTTCTCAGTATTTGTTGTTGTTGCTAACAACTGCTTGTGATTCTAGGCTTTATTTTAAACCTACTGAATCAGAATCTGTGAAGATGGAGTGTATTAATGAGTATTAATTAATTCTCCATACTGAATCTTGATGACTCTGATGCAGGCAGATTGGGACTAGATCGCTGAGCTTGTCCCTTTAACCACACTGGAGCTGACATGAAGATTTTACTTCATTTCAGAATAACATGAGTGTGGCCGCTGAGCCCAGTATGTTGCGGGGGTGGGTAACCCGTGTCTCCCTACTCCTGCCAACCAGTCTAGTTCCTGAGTGGCTAAAACTGGTCACAGCTCCTTAGGCCTTTTGGAAATTGAGGCTTTGTGACACAGGGCCATCAAATACGTTTCACATGAAGTATTTGCTCCTTCCTGTGCCCATGTCAGACATTGGGATCTAGTACAACCCTCTTTCCCATTAAGCTCAGCTGAAGCACAGTTTTTTGAGAAGGGCGGGAAGGTGTTAGTACTATGTTGAGTGTTTCACATCTTTCTCCAGGCATAGATGAAAATGGGTGATTTCCCAGAGCCTAATCACTGCTCTGTTTCTTCCCACAACACAGAAGCAGGTCAGCCCTCCTACAGAGTTTGAAACTGGACTTCCTCAGGCTCCAGCCAACCATTTCTCCACCAAATTCTACCTTTCTTTTCCAACAGTATGTGGGCCTTTAAATTTTTAGAACTTCACAACCCAGGCAGCTCCTGGCTCCTCTTTCCATGGCTGACCCGTCTTCATTGTCATCCCTCCTGACCTCAGGCCAGCTGTGCTGAGCCTCCACCCAGGCCGCTGTCATGGATTCCTGATGATAGGCTTAGGGGTGGGGGTTGGTTGAATGCCTTAGCTCCACTAAATTGTTGACAATCTGTTGGAATGGCTGTATCCTTGTTTGCTGCTCCCTTCCTGCAGTTCCCTTTCTGTAAATGCTACAGTTCATGAGCAAATATTTTAAGTGTCTATCTGGAGAAAATATACTTGGTATTGCTCATAAATGGAAAGGGAATATACAGAAGAGGCAGAATATTGTTTTAGATTGACCTCATTATCATCATTACCAGCAAATATGTCAAATTGCTACTTTGGGTAGGATACTGGGAGACAGAAACCAAAGACTTCAGGTTTATCCACAATGTGTTTAAAGTGATAACTAGTAGGACAAGGCAGTTAATATTAGATGCTAGCTGAGGGATATGGAAAGAAATAAAGGCTGCAGGACACCAGGTCTAGACTTTGTGGACTGCACTCACTGGAAGCAATTCTGTGAAGGAGGTGAAACCTACCTTGGGTCACAGAGAAAGAACAGGATTCAGAAATAGTGATTTTCAAACTCAAAAATATAAAAACCCAGCTCTGATGTTGAAGCAAGAGTGAAGGCCTCAGCCTGCCTGTCTGGCATCCCCACTCCCTGAGGTCACCCCTGAGGGTTCCACTGAGTCCATATATAGAACATACCATAGGGATGAAGCATACCAAGGGCCTACTAAATTAAAGGAATGGTTTGAGGAAAGACTCAGAGCAAGGAGCACAACTCAAGGAAGGCAGGTGGCAGTGCACATGAGTGGGTCTTTGTATAGGAAATCAGGAGTGATGTTGGCAGTAGAATGTATTCTTTCCTGGACAGAATGACTACTCAGTTCCAATTGATGTTATGTGGAAATGAAGGTCCTATGTAGACATACAGCCTGAAGTGTAGATTTACAAGCTGGGACCATCTTGGAAATCTTTAAAAAACATCACTCAGGTCACCCAGGTCAAATAAAACAGCTATAGGACACACCCAGACCCCAGGCCACTGTTTTGCCACCTTTGGTGTGGAGACATGAACGTGCAATATGTCAGTGAGGAGCCCTCCAGTGTGACTGAAGGGACATAAGTTTGAAGAGAGTAGGAAATGAGGCTAAAGGTCTGTTGAGGGCCAAGAATGGGAAGGACTCTGGCTGCACCTTGCTGGGGAATCTGAAATCTGTTCTTTAGGCTGGGTTACTACTGAGGGTTCTTTGAGGAGGACAGCACCAGTATGATCTGTGCTTTGGGAAGATAATCGTGGTGACCCCTGAGGAATATACTAGAGTGGTCACAGTCAAGGCTCAGGAATCATTAGGTAAAGCTATTTGATAGATGGTTCAATTTAAGGGATTGGTTTGCAAAAGAAAGGCAATGTGAAATTTTTGTGAGTTTAATTGTCAATCTGTTACCCAGAATTTGTCCAGCTATACATTTGTCTCACTGGATAGCTTCTAGCCTATCACTTTTGCTTCAGTCAGAATGGGGGGGGGTTGTGATAAAATATGCATAGTATAAAGTTGCCATTTGAATTATTTTTAAGTGCATGATCCAGTGGCATTGAATAGGTTCATATTGTTGTGCAGCCATCACCCCTGCTATTGTTGGTATGTTTGTCCCCCTAAACCTCATGTTGAAATCTGATCCACAGTGTTGGAGGTGGGACCTAATATTAAGGAGGTATTTGGGTCTTGTAGGTAGATCCCTCATGAATGGCTTGGTGCTGTCATTGAGGTAGAGTGAGTTTACACTGTTAGTTCCTGTGAGAGCTTGTTGTTAAAAAGAGCTTGCCACCTTCCCCTTTGCTCTCTCTTGCTTCCTCTTGTCATGTGATCTCTGCACAAACCAGCTCCCCTTCTCCTTCCACCATGAGTTGAAGCAGCCTGAGACCCTAAGCAGAAGTAAATGCTGGTGCCATGCTTCTTGTACAGCCTGTAGAGCTGTGAACCAAATTAACTCTTTTCTTTGTCAATTACCCAGCCTCAGGTATTCCTTTATAGAAACCTAAATATAAGACAAAATGTAACACGTAGGCAACTACCATAATCTCTAGAACTTTTCATCATTACAAACTGAAACCGTGTACCCATTTGGCAGTAACTCCCCATTAGCCCCTCCCTCTGCCTTGGGTAACCTCTATTTTACTTGTCTTATATAAGTAGGATCATACAATATTTGTCTTTTTGTGTCTACTTATTTCACTTAAATAATAGCATAATTTTATAAATTATATTTTTGTGATTTGAAGTTAGAGTCTTTGAATGAGACTGTGAAGCTAATAAATATTTGAAACCACAGACTATTTCTCAGATGGTAACCTTTCTCAAGGTTCAGCCTTGCTTCTTGGATCCTTCATCAGGGACATTTATTTTATGACCTGTTTACTTCTCCATCTCTAAAACATTCATCAGAGAGCTTAATAAATGTATGAAGCTAAGAAATAACAGACCAGGCTAATTCCTGATGTCACTCATGCATTGCTTTGGTAGGGTTGTGGACAAAAGTATGCATTTCTGAGGCCACATCTCTCTCTGGGAGTTTGTATTGGTGCTGAAGCTAAGTTTCAGAGTTTGCTGGAGTAAATATTCTCCATTGATACCAGCAGCCAAGGCCTGAGAGCCTGGTATTCCCTGAAGACTCAGATTTTAGATCTGCTTGCCTCAAATGCTGGCAGTACATGCTTTCTTGTGTGGAGGAAGAGTGCAATTAAATTTTGAATTTTTGGCTTGAAATTGCTGTATACATACATATACATACATATGTATGTATATATACTATGTATATGTGTGTATATATAATTTGTATACATTTACAGGATATGGTGCAGTTTTGTTACGTAATGTAATGTGTGGTGGTGAAGTCTGGGGTTTTAGTGTGTCTTTCATCCAAATAATGTGCATTGTACCTATTAAGTAATTTTTCATCATCCATTCTCCTACCCTTCTGAGACTTCAGTGTCTGTTATTCCATACTCTGTCCATGTTATACATTATTTAGCTTCCACTTGTAAGTGAGCACATGCAGTATTTGACCTTCTATTTCTGAGTTGTTTCACTTAAGATAAATGTTTTAATAAAGAACATAAATGGAGCATTTGCCTATTTACCTCATGTGAATATTTTAAGTGAATTCCACAAAAGAAAAAAATTTGTCCTTAGTTTTAATGCAACTTTTCTGAAAAGAATAGTCAAGTTTTTTTTTTTTTTAGAATTCTAGATATGGGAAATTAGAATCTAGGTGTGGTTTATCTGCACAATTGTCAAAAACCTTGTTTTACTGATGTTAATAACTAAATATTCGGGGCCTCTCAAGGATGGAAGGAAAGGGATGTTAGAAGTCATTACGTTCTACCTCTAAGCCTCACTATTCTGACCCCAGAGATTGTTAGAAAATTTCAAGTTGCTATGGGTGATGAATGTAGCATAATGAACAATTTGTAATAGATACTCATTAAAAAAGTCAGAATAGTGACTGTTAATATTACAATGAAGTGTGTCCACAAGAGAATGATCAGGGTGGTAAGAGGACTAAAACCAGGAACTGGGATCGTGACCACAGAGGAGAAACATTTCAGAAAGATGGGCAGGATACATGTCATTAACTCTGGACTCCTGTCAAATAGTTGAAGAGTTGGGTGTTTTATGTGATGCTAAGAACACAAAAGCTACTATGGATGATTGTAGCTTCATATTAATAAGAACTTTCTAAGACATAGCTTAATATTAAATTTAAGCAGCCTGCATTGAAACGTAGGGGAAATTCTTCTATTCCTCATAGTTAATGACATAACTGTAATAAAATTCTTAATTACAAATAACGTCTATCCCATTTTACAGGTGGCCTTGTGGGTTGAGACTGTTTTGTTCACAAGACTGATGGGTGCCTGCCATTTACTAGACTTTTACTGATTTTTGGTGAAATAAATTATTATGTTTTAAACACTAGATTTGCTTTTGTCCTGCTACCAACTTGCATTGGGTAATATATGCATCTGACCTTCTTTAGCATGTGCATTTTTTTCTTGAAAAAATATTAGTTGTATCTAAAAATGTCCTTGCCCATTTTTTTGTTCTTTGTTTATCTCATGGATTGTTGTAAAATGCTTACATTCAGTGTCAGCATATTAGTTGTAACCTTTTATTGCTATTGATATCTATAAGTACGTTAAGTAAATCTTCATTTTGCTGACCTCTTTGAGGATGCGTGGCGTCAGCAGATTCTCTCTTTCACTGGACAGGTGAGAGATTAGCAGGATCAAGTCAATTTTTCCTTTTTGCTTTGTTTCCTTCAGAACAGCAAGATTCATTGTTTAGCAAGAGGGAAACTGTGTTAAATGGCAGAATTTGTCTTGGTGGTAATGGTTTAAAGAGTGCATGTAAATTATACAGCTTGTTTGTACAGGGTCTGATAGGTTCTAGTGTAGGGGATTTTTTGTAAAACGCTCTTTTAGTAAGACGTTCATTTTGACTAAACCAGATTAAGAGCATAATAATTAATAGCACTGGAGTTTTTCAGTATAAAAATTGGCTAATTTGAGGTGGCAGCTTCCTCTTCCCTTCTGAGCTTAGTGAGGCAGCTTTGCGAGATGGATTTCCAGTGTTAGTAAAGGAAAGAGTCTTCCGGGCCCTTCACTGACAAGTTCCTGGGGTAATTTTTTCATCTGCTAACTCTTTAAAGGAGGTCAACAGGATTGTGGATCTGTGTGACCCAGAGTAAACCATTTCAGACCTGCCAGGGTATGGAGAAGTTGAAGGAAGCATGTGAGAGTAAGTGTAATTGAAGTTTTCTAAAGTGTAGTTGCAGTTTCCCTTCCAAAGAAGGGCAGGTGGGTGTTGGTGGTGGGGACTTGAGGGCTGTTTCCCCTTGTAAAATGCTTTTCTTTCATTACTTCTGACCATTTCCCTTTTCTGTACTTTATAGGAAACTGGGTCTCTTGCAGAATCTACAGATGAGTCTGAGGTAAGGTGGTGATTCAGGAGCCTTGGGATTTATAGTTAACCATGTTATTATCTTGAGCTTGCTCTCCTTTGCTAAATGCAACATTCCCAGGAGCTGAGCAGCAGTGGGGAGTGTGGCGTGGGGTGGTGGGGAAGGTGTTCAGCAGGACTTTGAGCCTTGGAGAAGAGCATATGAGTTGCCTTTAACTTAAAACTTAAAACTTAAAACATAAACTTTAACTTAAAGCTTAAAACATAAACATGAAAAGGAACAGAAGGTTTTCTCTTCATCTTGACAGTATTTTAACCTAAAGCATTTTGGCAGTGGGAGAATGCATACAGTTTTAAAAACTAATCTCAACACTTAAAAAATCTGTTTTTTAAATATGCCCTGTAGATTTTACAGTATTTATTCTTTATTCTTTTAATGAATGTGACATGTTTATTGATGTAATTTCTGAATCATTGAAATTGGAGTTTGCCTTAAAAGCCGTTAGGAACTTAAGTTGTGTTAAAGCTTGTATTTTAGGGAGAATAAAGCAATATATAAGGGAGGACTTTAAAAAAATTTTCCTTGTAAGACTATGCATAAGAAATATTAAATAACTTTAAGCATAGTACAAATTAATTAATTAGGTAGCAATTTTATAGATGAACTATTTAAGAAGTACATTTTATTCTTTTGATAGTTTATTTAGCTCAGAGGAATGAACACAAGTATCTCATAACCTGCTGGAAGTAAACATCAGTGTGACTCTAGCCACAATAGTCTATTAAATTTGGGTTGATATTGCATGTAGTTTTAATGTGAACTTGTTACTTTTTGGGGGAAAAAGTGGGCTTATGGATATTCCTTTAGAGAACATCTTATCTATGAGGCCGTTGGGTAGTTGGGGTTTCTAACATTTTCACTACTAAGGACTCCCATTACAATGAGTATAAGTATAATTTTCTAGTAAAGTACTGAGTAACATTTTAGATCACCTTTCTTATTTTTGGAAATCTCTGGTTAACTTAGAACCTGTGTTCTTAGATACTCTGGTACACAAGTCTACAGTGTTAGAGCTCTGTCCAGGAATTTCATTTTGCAGGTGAGAAGGGTGTTGGCAGCCACCTAAATCTAAATCTTTTGACACATCCTCCAGATACTAAGTGGATCAACAAGGAGAGCAAATAAAAGCACACATATCCCAGGCCTCCAGTATAATTAGGAAACGGAGTACTACAGACTTTAATATAAGTGGGGAAGGAAACATCCAAAGCCAGTGGAGCTGACTCTGGAGTTGACATGAGCTGAGAGTCAGATGGAGACAGGAAGAGAAGAGAGTGCAGCTTAGACCTGCAGTGGCAGAATACAGATAAAAATCACCCTTAGTGAGAGGTGGCCTCACCCTGAGCTGGGAAGTTTGAGAACAGACCTGAGACATGGTGCATTTGGGGAGTTTAAAGAAAGAGGTTTGAAGGTACATGGGGCCAGAGGTGACAGTGTTGGATGGTGCTACTTCTGGGAGAGATGGAGGAGGCATCCCTTAGAGGCTTTGTGGTAAAGGGAAAAAGACAAAACTGAGGATATGAAGGGTGCCCAGAAACAATGAGCATCATGAGATCAGAACACTTATCTATTCCTCTCTTTCACAATCAAAATGTGGAAACCTAGTAAATCACTCAGATACCTCACTGCTTCATGGTAGCGTCTCCTGTTGCTGTCCAGGAAAACCCATGATATTTAAAAAATGAATTGAAAAGACAGCTAACATCTATACAAAGCTACTTTAAGAAGAAAAGAGAAAGCGAGAATCAGAATTTTCAACAGCAGAAAACAGTAACAACACTCTATGAGCTGAATGTTGTAAGTCTTCTGATTTCATGATGCTCTTTGTCTTTGAACATGCATTTGCAGATACGATAAAGTACCTTAAGTCAGAAATGATAAAAAAAACATTAGAAATGGACCTAAAAAATTGGAAGGTAGAGAATGAAAGCTGGCCAGACTGGGGAAAGAAATGGAAGGAAAAGACAGTTATCTTAAAGTTAAGGAAACAGACCCAATGGGTAGCCTGACTGTCTAGTGTCATACAGTTGGCTATTGGGAGAAATGGTTTCCAATTCTGGGCTCTTTCCATTTTTTTACCCTCTAGCTCTGGTGTCTTCTGCTTGGGGTGGTGCTAAATGACTGGAGTTGTGTCCCTAGGTTTGTATCTTGATGAAACTTCATACTTTTTGTGTGATCTGGGCATAGCACTCACCTCCTCTGTTCTTCAGTTTCCTCATGTGAAAAATGGGCATTATTGCTTGCCTTGTATGGTTGCTGTGAGGATAAGACTAATGTTTGTACAGGATCTTATATAGTGCCTGACGCATGGGACACACTCTGTAAATATTAGGGATCCTCAACTTGTATATTAGATATTGTGATGGTAGCTCATTTACCAGCTTGGGTCTTCATCCTGAGGGCTGGGAGAGACTCCTTACTAGCTCCATGAAAGTGGTTACTCTTCCAGGTGGTACTGATTCTAGTACCAGCAAAGTACTCAGGAGAAGTTTTTCTTGGGTTTCTTTACTCAGTTTGAATTACTTTCCAATTCCACTTCAGTTCCATTAGTGATATTTTGAGACACCTGTTTTTGAGAGGAGACCCATGGCAGGAAGACCATTTGCATGGTTCTCATGGAAGTCCTATGAAAGAATATCCCTTCCTCTTCTTCCTCTATCTCTTCTTATTATTAGGTTTTGTACCTGTTGATCATTACAGAAACAGTGTAGAAAATGGTGCTTGGCACTTGGTTGCTTCTTAGGTATGTTAATCGGCCCTGTGACTTGGCTATGATGATTGCTTGATTTAACTTGTAAAACTACCCAGATGGTAAGTGGGTTTGGATCTAGTAGTTGGACTCCAAAGCCAGAGCTCCTAACCTCTAATTAAACTACCTGTGACTTCACTGTAACTCTCTAATTTTATGCCAGACTCTTCTATGTACATTTAAAGAACTGAACAGGGTTTAAAAAAAACCTTCCCTGGAACGTTGCCATGTATAAAATATTTTGGGCGATATTACAGATTCTGGCTTGTTCAACTTGTAGGAAAAGATGCCAATTTCTGAATTACTTTCTAATCTGGAAAATAGAGAATAGCCTTGTTAATTTATATGTAATATTGTTTAATAAAATTCTTGTTTTGCCATAAGATGTATGTTGTTATAATATAATTATAACATAATTACTTATAAAATAAATAATGTTATTTATAGGTTAGACCTTCCAAAAGTACATCATTATTTCTGTGCAGAAATTTAGCTGTAATGGTGTTCATTGCTTTGCTTATAATACAAAAACTTGAAACAGGTTGAATATTCAGAAATAAGGAATTGCATTAAAAAGACTTATCCATATAATCCATATAATGGATTATTATTCTGTCACTAACATGATTAATGATATTAATATTTAGATACAGAAATTATTCATATATCTTTATTTCATATTATTTTCATAATAAAAAACTTTTTGCACAAATGTTATTAAGAGCAGGGATTGGCAGACTTTTTCTGTAAAGGTCTAGGTTGTAAACATTTAAAGCTTTGCAGACAAAGAGACAGTATTGTGGATATTATGTAGATATGTGACTATATAAATGTGTAAGCACCTTTTTGGGCAGTACAAAAACAGATGTCTGACTAGATTTGGTCCACAAGCTGTAGGTTTTCAGTTCCTGATTTAGAATATATTTCTTTGCACCTCCCAAAATCCACATATAAGCACAGAAAAAAGGATATAATACCATATTATCACTTAGTCATGTGGTTTTTATTTATTTTCTATAATCTGCCTTTATTTTCTAAGTTCTCCATAACAAGTATGTATGGCTCATATATTAAGCAGAACAACAAAAATGTTTTTAACAAAATTTATTCATTTCTATACATATTATAGATGTCTTCTGTGTTGATATTACAGAACTTTTGGGTTGCAAAGCTGTGGAACCCAGAATAAAGCAACATGTCCTTCCTTTCCCAATCACAGAGTATAATAAGGGCGATAGGGGAAAAATTTGGTTTACTGTTTTTTTGTATCCAAGATGTTCTATAAGGCCAAAATTGCTTTTACTCTAATACTCTTTTTTTTTTGAGATTTTTAAAAAAGGTTTTATTTTGAGAACTGGGATTCACATGCAGTTGTAAGAAATAATACTGAGAGATTCTATATACTCTTCCCCTACTTCCCAGAAGGTAACATCTAATATAACTCTATTTACAGTTTCATACCAGGAAATTGATATTGGTACAATCCACAGACCTTATTTGGATTTCATCAGTATTACATGCACTCATTTGTGTGTTGTATTTAGTTTTGTGCAGTTTTATCATGTGAAGAAGATTCAGGTAACCACCACTGCAGTAAAGATACAAGACGGTTTTGTCACAAGATTCCCTTTGCTACTCTTTTGTGTGATCACAGTCAGCCCCCTACCCCTGTTCCCCTAACCCCTAGCAACACTAATCTGTTCTACATCTCTATAATTTTGTCATTTTATGCATGTTAGATGAATGCAACCATATGTGTTTACCTTTTGATATTGTCTTTTAATCTCACTCTGCCAGTCTTTTAAATGGTGTGGTTAGACCATTTATGCTTAAAGTAATTATTGATATGTTAGGATATCAATCCAACATATCAATCTTTTGGTTTTTTTTTTCTATTTTTCATCTTTTATTTCTCTTTTTCGTCTCTTCTCTGAGTACTTGAACATTTTTTAGGATTCCATCTTGATTTATTTGTAGTATTATTGAGTTACTTTGTACAGTTCTCTTAGTGGCTGCTCTAGGTGTTAAAAAAATAAACACACATATGCACACACACGTATGCACACACACAGAAATAAATTATTACAGTTTACTGGTGTCCACAACATTTTGTCACTTCTAGTCAAGTGTAGAAATCTCAATTCCATTTAGGTCCCTTTATCCTCCTTGCATTTTAAGTGCAGTTGTTTAGATATTTACTTTACATGTATTGAGTACCACATCAGTAGGTATTAAACTTTTTGCTTTACATATTATCTAACAATTTATTAAAAGAAGGATAATCTATTATATTACCCCTTATTTTCACCCATTTCTATATTTTCCTCTCCTTTTTGAAGTTCTAACCTTCTTCTGTTATCTTGTATCTTCTATCCTATATTCTGTTTCTTTCTGTTTAGAAAACTTCCTTTAGCTCTTCTATAGGGACAGATTTGGAAGTGACAAATTCTCTACGTTTTTTTTTTTTTAAATCCGAGAATGTATTTATTACTCCTTGTTTTTTAAGAGTGTTTTCACCAGTTATAGCATGCATGGTCAACAATTCTTTTGAGAACATAAGCGGTGCTATGCCACTTCCTTCAGGCCTATCTCATTTTAAATGAGAAATCCATAGTCATTTGAATGGGTGTTCCCTCATAGTTAATGTGCTGTGTTTCCCTGACCGCTTTCAGTATCTTTTTTTTTACTTTGGTTTTCGTAAACTTGGTTATGATGTCTCTTGGCATGGATTTCTTTGTTATTTTATTTGGGATTTGCCCATCTTCTTGGATCTGTAGTTTTATGCCCTTCACCAAATTTGTAAAATTTTCAGCCTTTGTTCCATTATTTCTCCAAATGTTCTTTCAGTCTCTCTCTCTCTCTCTCTCTTCTTATGGAACTCTAATAATATGAGTGGTAGCCCATTTGTTATTCTTCCACAGACCCCCGAGATTCTGTTCATTTTGTTTAAGTCTTTTTCTCTCTCATTCAGAGGGGAGATATTCTATTGGTCTATCCTGAGGTTTGTTGGTTCCATCTCTGTCATCTCCACTCTGCTATTGAGTCTATCCAGCTAGTTATTTCTGTTGGTTATTGTATGTTCCAGCTCTAAAATTTTAGTTTTTTTAAATAAATTCTATTTATTTCCTGAGATGTCCAATTGTTTCATTTGCTTCAAAATAATTTTGCTTGTTGAAACATTTTTCTAATGGCTGTTTTAAAATCTTTGTCAGGTTATTCAAATATCTGATTTATCTTATCTTTATGATGTGCATTTTAATTCAAGATAATATTTAAATCAGGAATCAATTACTTCATTATTTACTCTGCACTACATGTTGTGCTGGGTACCTTACATGGATTATGTCATTTAATATGGACCATGATCCTATTAGATAGTAGAGTAGACAGGAGCTGGCTATGCTGAAGTAACAAGCAGTTGCAAAATTGTAGTGGCTTAACACAGCACATTTATTTTGGAGTAGAATCAGTGTAGGGAATGGAAATTGAGGCATCAACAATACAAAAATGTCATCCTTTTCTGTGGAGTCTTTCCTATTTATGGAACACGAACGGTGTGCTGTGGAATACATTGGTCATAGAACTGAAAACTAAAGTAACTCAGCTTCATGGAGATATGTATTTTTAAAAAATCCTGCTTACTCTAAATAGGTTCCTGGCATATTATATATTTAGAAGTATATCCCACTTTTCTCAGAAGAGTTTAGAGTATTATACAAAAAACTCTGCAATAGAAGCATCAAATTGTTAGCCTAACATTTCAAGATTACAATTGAAAAGCAAAGAGAAGAAAAAGAAGAAAATACATCAGGCTACAGAGGAGTATCAAGGAAAGAGAAGAGCAGCAAATAGGAACTGGAATGTTTTTAGGTCTGCTTTATGCTACGTGAGGGTTCCAGTAACCTTTTGCAATTAGTGGATACAACTGAATAACTAAACTAAGGTTTATTCTGCCTATACTGTGTTCCATTGCAGAAAATATTGCATACACATTGCACTACCCAGTGCACAAACCAAGGCATATAATAGCAGGACAGTTGATAAGTGTCACCTCTGTTTTTATAATTTTTTATCATTATTAATAAGCATGTCTCCTAGATGTCCATTTAGATCTTGTTTAGTTCTTCCTTATACCACAGTTAGGAGGCCTTGAATGTGTTAGATATATGAATTTTAACAAAGACAAGTGGACTAATAAATAGCTGAAACTGTTTTAAATAAACCTGTATGGTATTTATGTTGAATGATTAATTAATTTTAAAATAAAATACAACTTCCAGGTGCATCAGCCACCAGGAGAGTTCTTTTCCAGTTTTGTTAAAATGAAAATCAGTCATTGTGAGAAATCAGGAAATAGCTTTTTAAATCAGAAAATGCATCACACAAAAATCATTTATTTATGTCACCTGGTGGGTAGAACATTATGAATCATTTATTGAAATTTAAATTGATTCTTTTCATGTATTAATTTTAATAAACAAATTTGTAGCAACTAGTAACTAAAATGGTAATGTGCCCTGTTATGAGATTGATTGCTGAGAAAAATGGAGCATGAGATTATAGTGTTATATCCTTCCAGATAACCCTTGGATTACAGACTTGCTCTTTCATTTAATGAGCTATTAATATTAACAGGTTCTGCTGATTATTGCATCATTCAGGCATGGATAAACATTCCCTTTGAAGCATATATTATAAAAATTATATGTTTGGAAACTCAGTAGAAATGTTCTAGATGCCAGATTTTTGAATCTGTATTTTTGCATTTGTTAGAGATTGAAAAGATGAGCATTCTGGTATGCTGTATCTTTGAACAGAATTTATAATTTCACTGCCTAGGAGAAAAAATTATTTTAGGTAGTCTAACATTGACTGATTGATTATTTTATTCATTCAACAAATATTTATTGAATATTTTTATGTTCTGGATGTTTGCCCTTAGGATATACCAGTATTTGATGAGTAAGGTAGACAATCAAGAAAACACCTAAATTTATACTATGCCAAGTAGTTATAAGTGTTGTAGATAAAAAAAATAACACTGGATAGGGGTATATGAAGTGGGCTGGGTAGTTAGGAAGGCCTCTTTGATAGGGTGACATTTGAGTAAATATTTGAGGGACAAGTCTCAAGGGAAAAGGAAGAACACATACAATGCCTGAAAGTGGGATGTGAGTTTGGCTGGAGCAGAGTAGTATGCAGTGATGTCAGAGAAGTAATGGGTAGCTAAGAATGTAGCACCTGTAGGTCAGTTTATGGACTCTGGTTTTTACTGTGAGTAAGCTGGAAAGTCATTATTTGTTTTAGTAAGATCACTCTGATGGTATTTTGAAAAAAGACTGAGGGGGATGAGTGGGGGGGGTAGACTGATTGGGGGTTTTGGTAGAACTCTGGGTAGAGGTGATGAAGAATTTAGAGGTTTTTGGTTGTTTTGTTTTGTTTTGGGGTTGAGGGTCTCACTCTGTCACCCAGGCTAGAGTGCAGTGGCATGATTATAGCTTACCATAGCCTCGACCTTCTGGGCTTAGGCTATTCTTCTGCTACTTGGGAGGCTGAGGCAGAGGATCGCCTCTAACCAGAGGTAGTGGTAGGCCCCACTGGAATGGGCTCAAGAGATTGAGTTTGCAAAATGTCTTTGTTGCCCTCAGAAATTCTTGTGTTCTGTATTACAAATGGTGGACTCTAGAATGCTCTTAAGGGACACATTTGTTGAGTGACTGTTAAAGGAAATAATGTATATTTAGCACCTTGGCTGGCATTAAAAGGTATTCAGAATATGTGCTACTGTTGCTACTGCTGCTATTTTATTTTATTTTTTTTCTAGGTCTATGCCAGGCAGTTTCATAAGGGCAGGACCCCTGTCCCCAGTGCCTAGCAGAGCTGCTTGTGAGTGAATGAATGAATTGATTTTATGAATCGTCTGAACAGTTATGCAAAGCTGACATTGTGTCCTTATTTTGGAAATGGTGAAACTAGGACTTTGAGAGTGCCCTTCTTTTGTCAAACAGAAACAAGGACCAGCCCTGGCCTCTTGACTCAAACTGAGAACTATTTTATCCCATGCTGTGTCCTCAAAATTACCATGATTTAATTTAAGAATAAGCAAATGAGAAGTATTTTATTTACCTTTGGGTTTGACTCAGGGCGTTCAACTTCACAGTTCACCATCATATTTATCCTCTTTGATTCTTATATTATTCTCAGTAGCAGGCAGAAGAATGGTCCCTGAAAGATACCTGCATCCTAATCCATGGGACCTGCGAATATGTTGTATTACATAGCAAGAGGGAATTAAGGTTGGCAATCGACTGATTTTAAGAGAGGGAGATTACTTTGGATTACCTGGGCAGAACCAGTGTAGTCACAAGGGTCTTTATAAATGGAAGAGAGCAGCAGGAGTGAAGGTCAGCTTTGCGATGTGGGAAGGTTCACTCAACCTGCCTTTGCTGGCTTTGAAGGTAGAGGAGGGTGCCATAGCTGAGGAATGTAGGTGCCCTCCAGAAGCTGTAAAAGGCACCAAAAGGAACTCTGTGCTAGAGCCTCCAGAGAAATGCGGCACTGCTGACATCCTGATTTAGCTCAGTGCCGTCCGTGTCGGACATCTAACCTACATCACTGTAAGATAACAAATTTGTGTTGTTTCAAGCTGCTAAGTTTGTGGTCATTTTTAACAGCAATAATAGGAAACCAATGCAGTAAATAATTTGATTGGATGGCCTTATGTCCTTAGCACTTTCTATTAGGCTTTATCCTTCAGAGTTTTGGGAGTCAAATATATCCAGCAAGGGAAAACATACAGAAAATAGTTGTAATGAAACCACTGAAACTGTCAGGAGCTGTATTTATAAAAATGCATATCTTTTCCGATGATTGTTCAAGAAAGTGTTTCAGTGTTCATTTCACTTGACAATTAGGGCCTGGTTCAATGCTGTCAGGGCTTAAGGCATTCTTTTTTTCTGCAGGCTCAAGAAATGCTGTAATAGATGTAAATAGCACAAAGATTTCTTTCATCCATGAGCTATTTCAGTTATAGTGCAGCTTTTTTTAAATATAGAGATTCACAGACATCCATGTCATCACAGTTCTTTACTTTAGAATATGACTATTTACCCCAAAGACCTCAGTGGATTAAGTAAGTCTCTCAGAATAGTATCCGAGAGGGATGGGAGTGGGGAAACCTCTGATAGAGCTTAAGGTTTTAGTCTGTTGTCATCATTTCCATCACCAGTGATTGGGCAGTTTTGAGGGATTTGGCCTGTGATGGGCTACTTTCAGTCTTTACAAGAATCCAGGAAAGGCTTGTGGCTTAGTGAGTAGGAGATGGTAGCATTTCTTCTTACTTTACTAAAATAAGATTCACACTTGGATATGTTTGAAAATACATTTTTAATGATGTGCTAAAATCAAAAGTAATAAGGCTTCATTTTTTTGCAAGTAGTTTAAAACAAAGAGATAATTAGATTAGATGTTACTGTTTGTTCAATTTTATGTTCTGGTGATGTGATAGGAGGTAAACTCAGAAGGGAGGATATGAGTTCTATAGTTGTTAAACTTGGGGCTGTAACACACATAACGGTAATATTTTTAGTGTCAGATGTTCACTGGATATCATCAGATCCTGAGCTTTGAGCTTTATGTACATTTATTGCATTTAATTCTTACAAAAATCCTCTGAGGTTCATGTTATCATTCCCCTTTCAAAAAAGACAAGGTAACTGAAGTTTTAAGTAACTGGTCCAGTGTACGTGGGCTGCATGTGGTAGAACTGGCATAGGTTTAGTTTCTTTTGCCACTGGCTGGCTACTTGATTATGAATTCTAGTAGGATTTTGAATAGTTCCCTTTCCCTTCCTCCTTCCTTCCTCCCATCTCTTTCCTTTTTTTTTTCTTTTTTTTTAGTTGGAGTCTCACTCTGTCGCCCAGACTGGAGTGCAGTGGCCGCTCCTGGTCACCGCAGCCTCGACCTGCTGGGCTCCGGCGATCCTTCCGCCTCAGCCTTCCAAGTAGCTGGAACTACAGGCGCGTGCTACCATGCCCGGCTGATTTTTGATTTATTGTAGAGATGAGGTCTCGCCAAGTTGCCCAGGCGGGTCTCGAACCCGCGGGCTCAGGCAATCCACTCACCTTGGCCTCCCAAAGCGCGGGATTACAGGCTGAGCCACCAAGCCCAGTTCCTTTTTTTTTTTTAATGCCATATCTCTTAGAGCATCATTTGGATTTTTTATTTTATTTTTTTAATTTTTTTTGAGTTGGAGTCTCACTCTGTTGCCCAGACTGGAGTTCAGTGGTCGCTCCCGGCCACCGCAGCCTCAACCTGCTGTGCTCGGGCAATCCTTTCGCCTCAGCCTTCCGAGTAGCCGGAATTACAGGCAAGCGCTACCACGCCTGGTTGATTTTTTTTTTTTTTTTTTTTTGAGTTGGAGTCTCACTCTGTCGCCCAGACTGGAGTGCAGTGGCCGCTCCCGGCCACCGCAGCCTCGACCTGCTGGGCTCCGGCGATCCTTCCTCCTCAGCCTTCCAAGTAGCCGGAATTACAGGCAGGCGCTACCATAGCCCAGCTGATTTTTTTATTTATTGTAGAGATGAGGTCTCGCTGCCCAGGCGGGTCTCGAACCCGCGGGCTCAGGCAATCCATTCACCTCAGCCTCCCAAAGGCGTGGGATTACAGGCTGAGCCACCGAGCCCGGTTGATTTTTTTTTTTGATTTATTGTAGAGATGAGGTCTCGCTGCCCAGGCGGGTCTCGAACCCGCGCGCTCAGGATTTTTAAAAATGTGATTTGAATACTTTCTCCAAAAATGCATTTCAATGTGGGAATTTGTGCAGTGACTCTTCCAAGCCTTTGTGTAGTGCTTTTTGGATAAATTCACAGGGGAGGCAGCTCCCAGGAGGTCTTCAACTTTTGGTAGGGGGAGGGGAGGAGGAGGAGGTGGAGTGAACGCTGCTGGCCAGTCCTCACTCCTGTCCAACAGGTTTGCTGTTGCCTGTTTAGGTAGTGAATAGGCAGCGAAATCGCCAATCCCTGAACCCTGGCCACTCCCCTTTCGGGGGGGGGGAGTTTCTCTTCGGATGCTAATTTCTGGAATACCTCTTTCTTCTCATTTTTGTTATATCTTCAGGGCTGATTTGAGGGGAGGGGACCAGCAGCCCAGATAAGCAATTTGTTTGGAAGAAACTGTTTGATTTCTTCTTTCCATGATCATGTCATTTGAAATGTGACCGTACCAACAGTGATCCATGTTTTCCGTTTTTTTACTTTTTTGCCTTGGCTAAAATTCCTAAATTGGTTTAGAAAAAAGCAAACATGATAGACAGCTGCTACCTGTGGTTTTTTTCCCTGCTGATGATGAGAATGTTTCTCTTACTTTATTGTAAGTATTATGTTGGCTTCTGATTTCAAAATTCTTGGCTTTTTGGGAAAGAAACCTTTTTATTTACTGAAAGCTATTTTTTTAAAAAGAACACAAACAAACGTTGAACTTTATGCTGTCTGCAGTGTCAAGATGATCCTATGATTTTTCTTCTTTAACCAATCAAGTGATGAAGTCAGGTTTCTTAATATTCAGTCTTTGGAGTTTTGTAATATTTGATCTTAAATTTTTTTTTTTAAAGATGTGGGGTACAATTCAGAAATGTTTTCCATTAATATACGCTGGGTTTGATTTATGATATTCAGAATTTTTACACTTAAATTCCTACATGAGATGACTGAAATATATATATAGTTTTATTTTTTTCTTTGGGAGTTTTGGTACTGGGGTTTGCCAGCTTTTCAAAATAAATTGGAAGTTTTTATATTTCCCTGTTAGGGGATGATTTAAATAACTTGCAAGTGTTCTATTCTTTGAAGGTCTTTATTTTTTATATATTTATTTATTTATTTTTTGAGTTGGAGTCTCACTCGGTCGCCCAGACTGGAGTGCAGTGGCCGCTCCCAGCCACTGCAGCCTCGACCTGCTGGGCTTTGGCGATCCTTCCGCCTCAGCCTTCCAAGTAGCTGGCACTACAGGCGCGTGCTACCACACCTGGCTAATTTTTTGATTTATTGTAGAGATGAGGTCTCACGAAGTTGCCCAGGAGGGTCTTGAACTCATGGGCTCAGGCAATTCACTCACCTCAGCCTCCCAAGTCACGGGATTACAGGCTGAGCCAACGAGCCCAGCTCTTTGAAGGTTTTTTAACAGAACATGCTGCTAAACATGCTGCTGAAACAATCTGGGCCAGGCATCTTTCTGCAGGAGATAGTACTTTGATGACTTTTATTCTCATTTTTGTGGTTATCTTATTCTATTTGTTTTTAAAAAATAAAAATGTGTGGACTTAGTAATGTTTTGTTTTCCGGCTTATTAATTCATTTTTGCTTTTACTTTTATTAGTTTTCTCTGGTCCCCTGCAGTTCCATTTTCTTGCTGTCAGGGTTCCTTTAGTCCTGCAGCGCTTAAAGCTGGGACTCCCAGACCATGGAGAACATTGTCCAGGTGGTAGGTATTTACTTTAGAACCTCTGCTTGTGAAAGAAAGATGTAAAAAGATAGTGGCCAGGGCTAAAAGGTGTGGAGCGTGGAGGTACACTGGGCAGAGGTTGCAAGCATAGTTGCCTCCTTCTGGGAAGCACTCCCTAAATGGAAGGGCAGGTGTCTGCTTGGTGGAGTTGGGGCAGGCTCCAAGTTGTGGGCACAGAGGATTGGTGGGAGAGCTAGAAAGCATCTGTCTACCTTTTGTTTGGGTGGTTTATATGTTTTCTTGAAATAAATCAGTGTGTGTCATTCAGATTTAACAAACGTGTTGGTTTCTCCTTGATTTTAGTAATTATTTTAATTTTTATTGCTGCTTTGAGCTTATATCTTCATGGAAATTATTGAGAAGCTGCAAGAGGCTTTCTTTGGTGGGGGTGGCTAGCAAGTGCTTCTTTGCACTTGGCTTATGGAATATGTAGCTGGAAATGCTTGAGAGGTATTTAATCTTCTGTAAAACACAATAATTTCAAGAACTTCAGCATTTTCCTTTTTCATAGAACAATATGCAAATTAGGAATACATGTAAGTTTTTCTGAAAATTGAGTTTGTAAGACCTCTGTTGGCTACTACTGCTAGAAGATGATAGAGCTCCATTTCTACAAATTTTTAATTTTAATTTACACTATTTCAGAATTGCCAACCCTTTTCTTCTCTTTGGTGCCTCTATGATCCTTTCTCCTACTCCTTTCCCCCTGTGTCTGTGAAATAACACATAGTTTGGATATCTCCTAAAGTTCCTCTTGGTTGCTAGTCTATGATTTGTATTTTCTCCATGACTGTGAAATAACACATACTTTAGATGTCCTCTGAGGTTCTTCTTGGTTGCTATTCTATGATTTGGATTTTTCTGTGTGGAAATCTAAATGAGAATGCCTTAGAAAAGCTGCTTACCAAACCTAGTTTGCTGTTATTACGTACGTTTGTTTTCACTGGTCTTTATTAGGTACCTGCAGTTCTGTTAGGTGAAGTTCAGAACAATGAAAAGGCATAAACCCTGCTTCTAAGGATCTTGTGATCACCAAGGGATATTGGGAAGAAAGGAAAAGAGGGTTATGTTGGCTTTAGTGGAGGAAATTGTCCACCTGAATGGCATAACTTGAAGATTGGTAAGGTTATTCCATATGGCTAGAAGGAAATGAAAAGCTTATTTGCTTTTCTCATTTTTCCCCCTCCTCTATATATTCTTATCGCTTTCCCAATATAAAATAAATGATGGGAGTTGATCCTGTTTATGGTATGTGGCTTAGGGCATGGGAACCTTCACCTTATTTTTTTCCTCCTTGAATTGAACATGAAATTCTAATACTGTAGGGCACAAGAGAGACCAAGGTTTATGAAGACTGCATATCTTGTGAATCTTAAGTAGAGCTCCTCAATTATTAGAGGCTCAACTTTTTCTCACTTTTCTGGCCAAAGTGTTACGGCGAGGAAAGCAGCTTTGAGAGATAAGAATCTCAGCTCACTAGACACAGTGTTTTGAAGAGGATGTTGAACCATGGCTTTAAAAATAGCATTTAGTTTTATAATAAATATGATATGTTTGTTTTGGAAAATATTGTCAGGAGCTCATAACAGTGATTTTTATTTGCTATCTTCTTTATTGGTTACAGCAACCCTGTGATATGGGTTGTATTACCACCCCCATTCTACAGATGAAGAAACTGAAGCCTAGGGAGGTTACTATTTTGGTGTTTATTCTTTTTATCTTCCCCCAAGAAATGCATATACATTTCTTAAATTAAATTTGGATCATGCAAAGCAGGATTTATCACGTACTCTTTCACTTAGCAAGGCATTGTGAGAACATTTTCCTTTGTTATTAAACTGTCTTTGAAAACAGATTTTAATGTCTGTATAATATTTTACCTTGTGAAATTTATTTAATTCCAGATTTCTCAACTTGGAACTATGGGCATTTGGAGCCAGATAATTTATTGTTCTGGGAGAGTGTCTTGTGTATTGAAGGTTGTTTAGCGTCATCCTTGGCTTTTACCTGCTAGATGTCAGTAGCACCTTTCCTCCCACCCAATTTTGACAACAAAAATGACTCTAGACATTGCCAAATGTCCCTGGAGGATAAAGTCACGTCTGATTGAGAACTACTTGTTTAACCGTATATATTTTATGCTTTTAAAAATAGTATATGGATATAAGCACATTCATGATGAATTTTCCCCTTGAAAAAGTGAATCCTTGCCATCTAGATTATGTTTATCCTCTCCTAATCTCAGCTACTTTTTAAATTAATATATTTTTTCTTAATAGCAATATTGCTTGGAAGTTGAAAATTTAACAACATTATTTGCATTCATATAAGAATGTAATTGCTTATCTGTCAGTGGTCTGTTGAAAGGCATCCTGGGAGCTTTGACCACAGTTGTTTTATTGTGGATGAATTCCATTATCTTCATGTCACTTTCTTTAAAAGTTTAGTCATTGAGGCAGCTATAATACCTTGTGTTATTAATGGAAATCAGAAGTTACTCTTTCAGCCTGTTTATGTAGTTTTCTTGATATGTTTTGACACTTTAGAAGGATCTATGAAACCATCTTTCCTACCAGACAGTCATTTTTTTTTGTATAAATAAAATGATCTTTCTCTAATAGAACTATAGTGCACAATAATTAATAGTTGCAGTTGCCCATTTAAGGAAGTAACATTCATTTTGGGGTGGAGTGGGATGTGCATTATATAGTTAACTGAAGACATTAGTTCTTGATTAATTTTGAACTTTATCTTCAGGGTTGTTTAGGCTTTTTTTCTCCCTCATCATTTATCTCTTCTGTCTTTTCTGGAAAACTTCTAGATCATAGTGATATATGTGGAGATGTCCTGTACTGTGCCTTTACTTTTTGTGATAACATTATAGTTTCAAGTAAATGTATATACCCAATCATATATGGTGTTTGTCTATTTATCTTGATAATACCCTCTGTATTACCTGTTTTTTATATTGTTAGTTGTGTTTCAGTTATGTATTTTGATTCATTTATGTGTTTTGATTGATTTATAGTATTGATTGCAATTGTGCTTTAAATAAAGTTCTTATTTATATTTTGCCCTGTGTTTTTCTGTTCTTCCTCTATCTTTTCTAATATTTTAGTATATCGTAGGGCTTCTATGACATGAATTATTTGTAAAGAGAGAATTTTTCTTAAATGGAAATTTTGTAAAATTTAAATATTCTGATACAGAATTTTGATAGCTATTTTTGTATGCTAAACTAGTAAGATTGACTACCAATTTTGAATATATATATATATATATATATTTTTTTTTTTTTTTTTTTTTTTTTCTGGGGAGCAGACCAGTGAGGGGATTACTGGCCACAGGCCCGCCTGAGTGGAGTCGGGTGTGGGTGACTGAGTGCTGGGAGGGCATGGGTGGAGGAGGCAGAGGAGCATAGGATAGGGCTGGGCCTGCAGGTTCCACTTGGTCAGCTGCCCCACTGCTGCTGGGGAGCCGCCCACCCTCCCAGAAAAGGATCAGAATGAACTTGGACTCCACCAAACTTCAGGTTCTACCTCATGGGGAGCTGCTAATTCCCAGTCCCACCCTCAACCTCAGCCTTCACTAGATGTAAGAGCTCAGGGACAGCCTTCTCACCCAAAGGCTGCAGGGTACTGATCCCCAATTTTGAAAAATTCTCCTTAGCATTCAAGAGAGAATGTCTAGAGGAAGAAAGCCTTTATTTTATATTTTTATACTCATGGTTGGTTGTTGATTTGCTTTTGCTTTTTACTGTTAGTTGGTTTTTTACTGTGGAAGTTCAAACTGTAATACTGTATGAAAGCTTTTTTTAAAAATAAGAATTCACATAAACGTAGTGAGTGAGTGAAAACAATAAGAATTCTTTTTGAGCATATTAGTGTTTCCCTATTGTATCTTGCTTTAAAACAATATCTTGGATATTTATTAAAAGGATTTACCCCAGTCTGATGTAGTTGATGACTTAAAACCAAATAAACCATTCATCTTATAAAAATTCTTGGGTGTTCAGCTGAGGTCTTTCTCATAGTTGAAGCTGGATAGGATAAAGGACATTTCCTTAGAGCAGATTGTGAATGGTCTAGGAGTGCTCAACTGGTGGTATTTTCCATTAGCTTGAGTTGGGCCTTATATCTCACCTCTCACTTTCAGTATATCTAGTATCATTTTATTCTGTGAAAACAAAACGAAGCTGGATTTTAATTTTAAAAAAATGGTATCCAGTAATGAAATTTTTGAGTTCTATGTAAAAACAATAGAAAAATATAATTATTTTTCTGTTGGCCTCTAGAATTCACATGGGACACATCTTTAAAAAGTAAAATTTAGGTCTTCATTTGGACTGTAACAGTGGTATCATATAAAATGTGCTAATATCAGAGATCCATTTTTCACAGGATGAAAAATGTAGAATTTATAAACACCTGAAAAAGACATTTCTTGTACATAGATTTTAAATGATCAAGTAAAGAGAAAAGTGCAATATCCCTGTTGGTATACAAGTACAAGTTAACAGAACCTCCTCTGTGAAAATTTACCTATAGTAGCAATGTAACAATGGTAACAAATTACTAAACAGTTTTTCAGGCAGAAATCTTTAATTGCTTTACTTTGCTATTCTCAAAAGTAATTTTTCCCTTTTTTAAGTTTAGAAATCAGGAAGATTGACCATGATATGACATTTATTTTCAGGTAGTGTTTAGAATTTTATAGGATGGTTTAAAGGACTTGTCTTTAATTAAAGTATTATACACTTAGTGAAAAATCCATGTTAGTTGGGAATTGATTCTTTTTAAAGGAAAGCTGCACATTTTTCTTGTATGGGTAAATGTCACTCTGTTCGTATCTTCGCTTAGCTGCGAGTCAGGACTTGTACTATTCCACTAGGTTGTCATAGAAACGCAGTTAACTGTCATCTCAACGCAGACTGTTGATGGTTTTATTTGTAGGTTTGTAGGATTATTAAAATTTAACAAAAATTATTGATTTGCTTTTTATTAAAACTGGATTGTTTACCATGGAAGTTGAAACTACATGGAAGCCTTTTTTTGTTTAAAAATTTTTTTTAAATTAAAATGAAACTCTATATTAAATCTACTTTTAAAAATGTTTTTTATTTAAAATATGATATAGTCTGCTGCAGAAGAGTCACCTCCATGAATTTTATTTTTGAATCACTTTGTATTTTCTTTGTTTACAGCAAGGAAGAAAAAAAACCTTAAAAATTCACCTTTACCCTTCTTTTAACTTAACATAAAAGATACCTGTCAGAAAAGCGTGAAATGTAACATCAAATGCCTAATATTGGAGTTTTCATTTTATTTATGGTTTTTGAAACCTAGCATGAATGCTTCAGTGAACTGTGTTGTGAAAGTATTTATTTTTGTATATTTATGTGAGAGAAATTATTTCGTTTCCACTTATAAATAAGACAGGAAACCTTATTTACAGTAACTTTATCTAATGGTCCGTGGATGAGTGCTTTTATGCAAAACAGTCAAGAGGCTAGAATTAACTTTTCACATTGGATGCACATTTGATGTCCACACTTGAGCAACATGTGGCATCTTATTATAAAGACCAACACTCGGGATTCAATTTGTGTTTAACACATTTTCTTCAGAATGCACACATCATCTGTGCCACATTTAATGTTAACTTTGTAATGATTGTTTCTTGCTTGTAGATACATAAATATAAATGTTTATTTGTTGCTTTTTGTTGTTTTCTTTTTTTCAAGTTTCTTTAGACTTGGTTACTTAGCTATTTTATATTTTACATGAGAAACAAGTCAGTTTTGGTGTGTAACATCTCCTTGGGTAGGCTGATTATTATTAGCTTACTTTTTATAGAAATGCGTAGGTCCTTTGGATAACTGTGCTTATTATACTTCCTTTTTGTTGCTGTTAATTCTTAAAGTTATTCTTGGAAAGGTGATAATAGGTGCACCATCTTTGTTTTTAATACTTGGTTACTAGCCTGGGCAACATAGCCAGACCTTGTCTCTACAAAAAAAAAAAAAAAAAAAAAATTAGCCAGTTGTGTTGTGTGCCTATAGTCCTAGCTACTTAGGAGGCTGAGGTAGAAGAGTCTCCTGAGCCCAGGAGATCGAGGCTGTGGTGAGCCATTCTTGTGCCACTGCACTCCAGCCTGGGCAATAGAGTGAGACCCCAGTTAAATTAAAAAAAAAATACTTTGTTAGCAAATAATAGCAAATAGCTCGTGTATACTTGTGAAATTTATTTTTTTTTAATTTAATTTTTTTATTTTTATGTTTTTTTGAGTTGGAGTTTCACTCTGTCGCCCAGGTGGGGTTCAGTGGCATGCTCACGGCCACCGCAGCTTCGACCTGCTGGGCTTAGGCGATCCTTCCACCTCAGCCTTCCAAGTAGCTGGAACTATAGGCATGTGCTACCATGCCCGGCTTATTTTTTTGATTTATTGTAGAAACAAGTTCTCACCAAATTGCCCGGGTGGTCTCGAACCCCTGGGCTCAGGCAATCTTCTCCTCAACCTCTCAAAGTACTGGGATTACAGGCTGAGCCACCGTGCCCAGCCTGCTTGTGAAATTTAAGACAACTTATTAGTAGACATGAAATACTGAATTTTTAAAACGAGGTTTATTTATCTTAAAGTTTTACTACTATTCTTATAGCTAGCCTGCACTAAGGCCCCTAGTGAGCCTTACCTCCTATCATTCATTCTCTTGTGTCTAACCGTCCCACACTGAATCGTGGCTTAGCTGTATGATCAGTAGAGTATTATACAAATGAGAGTGTGCACCCTTTGAGGGTAGCCCATATAAAACGTGGGGTTTCCACTTGACTGTCTCTTGGATCACTCACTCTGGATAAAGCCACTTGCCATGTTCTGATTAAGCAGCCCAATGGGTGGGTCCATGAGTCAAGGAACTGAAGCCTTCTGCCAATAGCCAGTGCTAGCTTGCCAGCTCTTTGAGCCATCTTGGAAGCAGATACTCTAACCCCAACCATGCCTTCCAGTGGTCACAACCCCAGCTGATATCTTGTCTGCAGCCTCGTGAGAGATCCTGAGTGAGCCATTCAGCTAAGCCACTGCTCAATTGCTTATTTATTGCATATTTATTATTTTACATTGGTAGGTTTTGGTAGCCAGGTACAGTGATGTGTGCCTGTAGTCCCAGCTACTTAGGGAGGCTGAGATGGGAGGATCACTTGAGTCCATGAGTTCAAGCCCAATCTCAGCAACATAATGAGACCTTTTCGCTATAAAAACATAATAATAAGAAAATAAGTAAATCAGTAAGTTTTGGCATAATATGTTATGCAGCAATAGATAGCTAATGCACCTGCTAAATAAACACATTTTAAAACATTTTCTATTGATTACATAGTTTATAGTTATTTATAAGTGTAGAAGAGGCTTCTGTTGTGACTTGTAGAATGGTTTTCATAGTAGATTGAGTAGTATGTTATACAAGGCATTGACTCTGGAGCATTCATAACTGAATTTGAATTTTAGTTTCACCTGTACCCACTGTGTATTAAGGAAATTACTTAAAATTTCTGATCATTGGTTTTTACTGAAAATCTGTAAAATGGGAGAAATCTATTAACTCTCAGAAGGTCTTTTTTTAAAAGCCAAGAGGAAATGAGGTCATTTGATGTTTACTCTATAGCATGATGCTTAATATAGTTCATCATTTCTACATATTCACAAATTAACCCCTTTCCTGTGAAGATGCATTTCTTTGCCCTAGAGGCAAAGACTGCTGTGAGCATTTGTGTTTGTAGTTTCTAACTAGTATGTCCTTTCAGTCTTATAATCTTCCATAGGCAGAGTATTTATCACACTGCAAGTCATTTTTATTTTGCCTAAGTATCTTTTTACTGTGATGCACCTTAGGTGTGACTTACTTCATATTTATTTCGTTTATTGGAGAACTTGAATTTGTGGGTTGATGTCTTAACCATTTTGAGAAATTCTCGGTTGTTACCTCTTTAAATGTTGCTCCTGTTCCTTTTTGTTTTTCCTTATCCTTCTGGGACTGTAATTAAAAGTATATTAGACTTTACACTGTGTTCTACAATGGGGGACCCAGAAAAACTCCAAATTTATTTATAAAAAATTATGTATTTATTCTTACATGTTTAAACTTTAGTCACCTTCAGAATACTTCCCGTTTGATGCACTATGCCTATCAAGACACTTTTTCACCGTTCAAAACAGTTTTTGAACTTGTTAGTTTTGATGAATTTAAGTGCTTCTGCCATTTTTTGTTTCACCTTGTCCATTTCAGCAAAATATTTTCCCTTTGAGGATTTTTTTCATCTGGGGAAACAAAGAAAAGTCACTTGGGGTGAGATCGGGTGAATAGGAAGAGCGGGGCACAGGAGTTATGCAGTTTTGGAGTCCGAAACTGCTGACACTCATGGAGGTGTGGAAAGGTACGTTGTCATGGTAGAAGAACCAGTTACCTGTTTGTCACAACTCAGAATGTTTCTTCTGCAAATTGTGACGCAACCTTGTTAAGACTTCCAGATAAAAACTTTGGTTGACCGTTTGATTCGAGTGTGCTATGAAGGGCCCACCTCCGAAACAAAATTCTGAGTTTTTTGGGTCCCACCTCGTATATGTCTCATTCTTTTCTATAGTTTCCATTCATTTTTCTTTTCTTGGCTTCCTTTGGATTTTTCTATTTTTTCTTTTATTTAACCTGCTGTCCATTTCACTAATCGTGTCTTCTGCTTTGCTAATCTTCCATTAAACCATCTATTGATTCCTTAATTTCAGTTACATTTTTAGTGTAAACATTTTCATTTGATTTTTTTTTACAGATTTCCATTCTCTGTTGAAAATGTCTATCTTTTCTTTAGTTTTCTCTTCTTTCTTTCTTTCTTCTTCTTTTTTTAAACATATAGTTATTTTAAAACCCTTTTCTTTTAACTCTCATATCTAGGTCACCCGTCCATTTGTTCTTATGTTCTTTTTTCAATCTTGATTTTTGGTCATTTGGTCCTGTCTTATGGCATACCTGTTAATTTTTTTCTTTTTTGAATCCTCAGTATTGTAAGTGAAAAATTGTAGAGGCCCCCAGCAGTTTTCTTTGTTCAAAGAGAAGTCACCCTTTCCTCCACTAGACATATGTTGGGAGTTACATACCTTACTCTAACTAGAAATTTAACTGAGTCAAAGCTTTGTTGAAATATGGGTAAGTTTTTGTATTAAGACTGTGATATTCACTAGGACCCAAGTTTCTGTTGGCTCCTGAACTCTAATTCTTATTTTCTCAGCATATCAAGGTAGCTGAATTGCATATTTGAGGCTTTCTGTTTAGCTTCTTAATCTCATACCCTATGCAGCTTTAGAAATTGACAATTGACTTATGGGGAAAAGTGGCTATGTAACAAACTCACTTCTCAGCCTCTCTCTTCCACTGGGATCTTGGCCACTCAAGTTTCAAATTTTGTCCCTACAAGCACAAAAAGACATGCTGCTTTCTCTAACTACCAGTGACCATCTTCCCAGGTAGACCTTGGGTTCTCAGCCTCTTGTCCTATATCCAGAATTAGTAATGCCTCCAGAAAAAAGGTGACTGTAGAATGTCAGCTCAGCTTTCTTTGGTTTCTCCAATAATCTGGAATCTTGGTACTTTTAGTTCAGGTTACTGCAACAGCTCTTTGCTGCCTGGGACAGCTGTTTTATATTCCATCAAGCCTTTCTAGTTATTCTGGGTGGAAGCACTGATATACTTCAGAGTACTCTAATATTAGCTGGAGGTTGAAGACTATATAACTATTGTTGAAGAAAATGTCAATGAGTAGATTATTTTTGTGAATTTCTATTTTGGCTAGCTTTATGCTATCATAGTTTTCAGTGTATGAACTTTTTTGTTTCTCATTAATTATTGATATAGTAAAATAAAATATTGTTTTGAATCATTGTAATAATTTTTACAGCTATTCTTGATTTTTGAATTCATGGCTGTTATAGTCAATATTGATTACTAACTTTATTCTATAACTACGAGGATTAAGAGTATTTTATGAAGCTGTACCAAACGAGAAGGTTGAACATATAAAGTTAGTGACAATACAACAGTAAGTATGTATACTTCTGTTTTCAGCTTTTGAATTTATTTTACCAGTGAAGTTGTAGCAGTTGATACACCTCGTTGGCAAAATGAAACACGAAAATCTTAACCTTTAGCTATATTGTAGTTATTGGCAGTCGTTGAGAGAACCATCTCTGATTCTACCTTAAGAAATGTGCCTTGAGTCTTTCAAAACAAATTTATAATGTCTGTCATTTTTCTGTTTTTTGTGCAGGAAGAAGAGAGTGAGGAGGAGCCCAAACTGAAGTATGAAAGGCTTTCCAATGGAGTAACTGAAATTCTTCAGAAGGATGCTGCTAGCTGCATGACAGTTCATGACAAGGTAAGTTAACCCTTTCAGAGAATTCTTCTGTAAGTTGTTTATATTAAGTTTGTTTGTACTTTGGAGTCCTGATGCTTTTGATGGTGGTTTTCTACAGTGATTGTATCTCCATGCCACTGCTCCTTTCTTGCCAACAAAAAACAAAACAATAGCCCAACGTACTTTAAATATGTATGCACACCCACTCACATGCATACAACAAACTCCAAGGGTGTATTATGTAGAATTTAGACAGTGAGTGATGAGAAAGATTTACATGAAATGTTTTTTAGAAACTGTCACTTAATTACTGAAATCATAAGTTTTAGATTAAGAACATGTTAAGATTAGAAATAGTGTGAAAGTGCTTTTATAAGCATAGAGGAGATTAATATTACAGGTGTTAGAAATCAGTAGAAATGCCCCAGATTGTAACTTGTATTTTATGTTAATTAATTGATAGTTTCTTCTAGGTCCTTGCTATAACAAATCTCCCACCAACTTTCCGAGTCCAAGCTAAGTACTGGATAGCACCCTTGGCCTATCCTTTGACCAAAACAGTGTGTCGTAGTTGGAATATTGGAGGCCAGGGAGTTTCAGCCCATTGCTCTTTTCTTCCCTATGAGCCTGTGAGGGAGTCTTAGGCCTTCCACAAAAGCCAAATTCCCTACCTCTGGTCCTTCTGACTTTATCCTGAGTTACTGGCAGTGGCCGCATCTTCCCTCTTGCCTCCCATGTAGTTCTTTTTTTACTTCAGATTTTGATCCATTGTATATAGATTCCTGTACTCACTCAACACTTGAGTAGAATGTTTAACTACTCTCTTGTTTTGCCAGAAACATGCTCCTTTAGGTGCCTGCTATTTGGCTGCCTCACCCTTGACCCCTCCTCATGGCTCCAATCTCCCAGCTTCCCATTCCTTTCCTTCACTCATTAGAGACCACCTCGTAGTTCTTCCACTCAGCTCAATTCCAGTGACCTTCACCTCTTCCCTGCTTCCTTTTCCTACCCATAAGACCATACCCTGGATAGTGTCAGCACCTGGAGCTGAAGGATCTCTAACCTTCGTGACACTCTCTGTTGACTCCTTTTATCCTTTAAATTTTTGTGTTCATTATCCCACAAAACTTGTTTTATGATTTCATGGAATCCTGATCTCTAATCCACTTTCTCTTTTTTTTTTCTGTGTCTATGAAATGAGTAATTATTCTTACCAGCATTCTACACTCTCTTACATCCCTGTGTTTCCCTCAGCCTTACTCTCAACTCTGAATTAGTGCTCCCATGACCAAGGCAGCCATGTGCTGATACAGACTCCCATACCCAGGTAAATTGTCACTAAAAATTGACATTTATTTGTCCTTCATCAGCTCCTGTAGTCCTCAAATCCCCTTCTCAACCACTGTCCCTTCTATATTAGAAGGTGATGTCACTTCTTTTAAGAAGATGAAACCGTCACGTATGGTCAGCCTCGACTCTTGACTCCTTTTGCACACTCATCCTTACCCACAGGATGTTTTTTCCACCCGTTCAAGGATCTTTTTTGTCTGCTTTTGTTCTTTTCTTCATCTTATTTCCTCCCTTCTATCCTGGATATACATATCATGTCATAGCCCTAGGTAACCAGTAATCTACTTTGTATCTTACAGATTTGCCTGTTTTGCATATTTCATATAAATGCAGTTATACAGTATTTGATGTCTTATATCTGACTTCTTTTGTTTAATGATTTTGAGGTTCATCCATGATGCAGCATCTGTTAGTACTTCATTCCTTTTTATTGCTGAATAATATTCTGTTATATGGATATACCACATTTTGTTGTTCATTCAACAGTTGGTGGACATTTTGCTGATTTTAAGTTGTGGATCTCACCTCTCTTCTCAAAACTTCTTTATCAAGCCACCATCTTCTTACTGTTTTCTTGATGATTTCTAATATTCTCTTCTGTTTCTTTCACTCTCCTTTACTTCTACTTTTTCATTATGTATTGGTTTTCCCAGGATTTGGTTCATCATCCACATTTCTTAACTTGTACTTTTGGTTTTAAATTTTGTGATTTCTGTGATCAGCTACACACTGCTTTTAATCAGATATCATGCATAGTCATCTAGGTGCTTCCTAAACATCTCTAGCTTTTGTTCCTTTTTTACCTGAACCTCAGCATGTCATCTTCTTTTCCCTCTAAACTTGCATCTTTTTTTTTCCTTTACCCCATTGGTGGCATCACCAGGCTCCTAAGTCAAATATGGTCTCTCTTTTCCACCCAGCCATTCCCTAAGTTTTGGTGATTTTCTTACCACCCTTGCTCTAGTATAGGACCTCAGCTTCTCTTGCCTGCACTTGGTAAACAGGACAGTTTCCCGTACCTCTAATTTTTCTACTTTAAACTCATCTACCACCTGGTTACCAGGAGTGAGCTGTTGAAAATACAGATTCTAAAGCCTTTTAGTGATTTTCATAATTTACTAAACAAAGTCTGAGCTCCTTAATGTGGTCTATAAGACCCTCTAAGATCTTGCTCCCTGTGTATAACTGGCCTATGTCTTATCACTTTCTGTCAGAAGTGTGCTGCTTTGGCAACACCATTTGACTGTTTTACTTACAACACCCCTTTCTGCTTGAATTCATTCCAAACCTGAGCCCATTTCTTCTGTTAGTTCAGCCATACATTACTTTTCTTTGGAACTAATGCACATACTATGAATTAATCTATTTTCCTTCAGATCTGCTTTCCCTCTAGTCCATTCATAACATTTCTGCCAAAGTAATCCTACAGAAATTTCAATTTGATCATGTAATCCTTCTTAGAATTCTTTATTGGCTTCCTGATGTCTTAATGATTTGGATCTACCTACCCTGCTTTCCTCTCCTTTCCTGCCTTTCATCTCTCCATAAATATTTGAATGCCTCTTATTAGCCAACCTTTTCAACCTCATCACTGGTGTCTTCCCCTAGGCATTAATTAGATGCTTCATCCATATAAAACTGTTTATAATTTCTTGACTTTGTCCTGCTTTTTATGTGACTATGCCTTTGAGCAAGTTGTGTACACTCTGCCTAAAATGGTTTTTACTACTAGCCTACCCTATCTGCTTCAGTTCCTATTTTCTAATTTCTCCTTCAAAGTTCAGTACAACTGTCACCTACTGCTTTCCATAGGGTTTTAGAGATACTTCCATTTTAAGTACACTCTTTAAATTTAATTGTAATTAATCAATTTTTAATATCTATTTTCCTCATTATACCATAATCTTTTAAAGCCATACTTGTTCATTATCTAAGCATGTTATAGTGCTTTTTATGTGTTTGTTGAATGAACCATGAATGAATGAAATAGATAACAAAGTTTACCTGCCTAGAGGTCAAACTTCAGTAACATCATCATACTTAAATCAACTTGGCCAAAGAACCTGCTGGTTGGGAACGGTAATCATTGCTAACTTTTAGGACATGCACACTTCATCTGAAGTTCATGTTTCTATTTAAGAGGGTTCTGATCTAGATGGGAGTCTTTTAGCTTTTACTTTTGGACCTAACTTTGCCACTCATTGGCTATTTACAGGGAAGTCTCATCAACTCCCAGAACTTATTTCTTCATGTGTAGTCGAAGGCACTCTCTGCTCTAGTGCACTGAATACTATAAAACATGTGAAAGGTAGATGATATTATACAGTTCGTCAAATTTAAAATATACTACTTCTTGTTTCCTTTGTGATGTCCAAAGGACTGCTTACCAGCTCTTCTACATGTTTACTTATTTAAAGTCCAATTTTTATGGACTTACATGCATGAGTTACTTAAGTTACTTACATAACGTTCAGAGTAAAAGCAGTTGTACTTAGTGAGTTCAGAAGGATGGGATGCCCAGTCTGATTGTTATAAATGAGTCAACTTTCTGTGATTAAACATGAAAGGGGCTAATGAAATTATATTTATTCTTTGCCCACCTTGGACTAAGTGCTTTCTGGTTAAAAACAAAACAAAACAAAACAAAACAAAAAAAGCTTGATAGTTATAATAACTCTTTTAATGATTGGAAGGAGAGTATAATTTGAAGAATTTGTATTTGTGTGTCACATTTGTGGCCATTTTGTATTTTTGGTTGCATTTTACGTAGTTTGAAAGCATTAGCAAGTGAAAATATAATTCATCCATAATTTTAGCAGTTAAATAAATATGGTTGGTTTATTAAACTTATTTTGAAGAGTGTGTATTTATTTATAAAAGGGTGTAGCAATAATTTATCTAACCCAAATCATGAAATGCTTTCCTAAACAAAAGGTAGCATGTCATAAACATCACAGAATTTTTTCTATGTTTTTACCAAAATTGTAGTTTTAGGATGAAACGATAAAAACAAAAGAATTATTCTTTTCTTCCTTAATGAAACTAGTAATGTTGGGGAATAAAGAGGGAAAGAATTAATACTTGGGTAAATTACCTTGCATAAAACCTTTGAAACTTCCGTTAAGTAAAATGTAATTAGAAGTTCAGAAATGGCCTTTTTTGAGGCCAGAAGAGAATGACACAGTATTAAAGCATTTTAAGGATGCAAGCTCCCCTAGTTTTCTAACAAACTAAATACAGTATTTATGAGTAGAATCAATACAGTGCGATACTTGGGGCGCAGTGAGCTTTTAAGACCCATTGGTTTACCACAGAATAGCCTCAGAATGGAGTATTGTTTGTTTTCAGCTCATATCATGTGTGGTGTTTTTTTGTTTAAATATTGTCAGAGTGTCACTGTAGAGATAAAATTATAGCCATTTGAGCCCTCTATTTCTAATGAGAATGTTCTTTTGCTTTGGAAGAAGCATTCCTGTTTGGTTTAAATATTCAGACTAATTTCCCCCCAGAATTAGCTCTTCCCCCTTTCCCTTCCAGCGCCCAAGCATCCTGTTTTCACCAGGCTTGCTGTCTGCCCTGGATGACTAATCGTCATGGCACCTGGTGCATTGAGGCAGGCCTGTGCAGCGGAATCGTCATACCTAGTTATGTCTGCACACCTGATGTTTTATTAACCAGTATTGATTTTTTTACCCTGGGGACTTTTTTCTTCCTGAAAAAAGGCAACCTTGCAGGAGTGAAAGGCGTTGCAGGGGATGAATTTCTAATGAACCCCTTCTTTTCCTTTTTGTGACTCCTCTTTAATGTAGCTTCATATTTTAAGTGCCTGAACTGAAATTTCATTTTAAGCAATTCTATTTTGATAAATCTTTTTAAATCTTGACTTTCTATAAGGTTATTTTTTAAAGGTTGTGCTGCTTGACTGAAGCGCTTAGTAGTGCCTGTAAATTTGAGCATTTCATTATGGGTTGCAATGAAGCATGCTCGCATACAATGAAATACAGAAAATTTTGGACTATTTGAGTAATGCTTAAAGAAATGAAAAGGAAGAAAACTCTCATGTCATATTTCAGGTAGTCCTAAAGTTTCTTCTGGTTTATTTAGGGTTAGTTCAAAGAATTAGAGACTCAGTGGGAGTTATGAACTAGTTTTATATTATATAGTGAATATGTAGCTCAACAGTTATTTTATGACTGAAAAAAATCCTTTTTTTGCATCAGAATATAAACATTTGCACTCAATATTATACATTAATTTTTATAGAGGAATCCTAGCTAAACAATAGTGTAACCTGAGTTTTTTGTCTTCTCAATGTGACATATATTTTCCATTCTAAAAAATATTTTGTTGTTTGTGTGCATATGTGTAACTTAAATAGCAGCACAGATTTACACACTTGCCATAAATTAGCGGAAGTCTCTTAATCGTTCCCGTCTCACTTTGAGTTCAGCTGTAGCTTGGTCGTGCTTTCACAGCTGCATTTTTAGTTTTCCTGCTGCAGTCCATCAGGCATTGTGTACAGCCTGCGTACACACCATTAGTTGTCAGTAGATGAGGGTCCTCATGAGTCATTTTGACAGTTAGCTTGCACTATCACAATAAAGTAGGCCTTATTCTGTTGTTTTCCTGAAGCTGGTAACAAGCCTTCTCCAAGGAATGCGTGTCTTCTGAGACATTGCAGATCACTTATGCATTAAGCTTCTTGACTCTGAAAATGGTTTTATTACTATTTGTATATTAATAGTATGTTAATTAACTGACCACTTTGTTCTTCTTCCAGTTTTTGGCACTGGGCACTCATTATGGCAAGGTTTATTTACTTGATGTGCAGGGGAACATCACTCAGAAGTTCGATGTAGTAAGTATACAGTATAAAATGTACAAATGAAACTTCATGCTAAAAATTTATTTGTGTTTTAGAATGTTAGTTTTAGCAGTTTGTTTTATTAGCATGAGATTGGTCTTTATTAATTATATCAGAGTGCTAAGAGTATTAATCTGTATTTCATAATATGTTCTAAAAATTTAAAGGTAAACTTATAAAGGAAGAGGTCATAGACATGTGTATTATATATTTTTACTGGGTATCTTTTATATACAAACTCCATGTAAAAATCTATTTTCATAAATCTATTTAATTGTAATACTTTAGTTAATTATAGTTATCCATTGACGTTAACTTGGAGTTCTTTGAATACGTCTATGTGTGTTCTTTTTGAAGTGTAACAATGTCTAGATGAATTGTTATTAAGAGAAAAAATGCTGCTTTGTTAGTGAATAATTGTGCTAATTTACATATTCTGGGAGTTTGTAGAATCTTTAAATTTTGAACTTCCTCATTTGGTGACTAATGTCAGTTGTTAGCACATGCCCTGTCATTTTATTGAGATGACAAATGTGTTTGAAAATTGACTGATCACCTTGCTAGATCACTTTATGTCTTCTAAATGTATAAAGCTAAAATATTATATGCAAATGTTTGATGCTTGGACTCTCAGGGGATTATATTGATTGAAAGCAACAAACCAGAATTTTTTTTTTTTAATTGTGATTGGGAATCATCGAGGATGAAGGACTTGTTGAATTTGAAGCTTGATTTTGGTGTTTAAGGTGTACTTTAAAAGTATCAATAACTTCCATGGTTGTATAAATATGAACATTTTGGGTGAAAAGGGTGATTATTTTCAGGGACAGATATTACTTTTTTGAAGGAAGTGTCAGCACTTGTTGAAAGATCCATCATAAGATATTGTAGTTTATAAAGGAGATTACAGTTTCTGAAGCTGACATATTGTTTATGAAAGGAAAAGGGATGTCTTGTCTTGCTGGAAAGAAATGGAACTATGGAATGATGACAGAATCTTTGGAACCTCTCAGAAGGGAAAAGAATATGGTCTAATTATTCTGATACATCAGGCAAATTGTTGGTTCTTGTTTTTCTTTAGCTTCTCTTTCAGGCAAGGGATATATACTTTTGATCCTGCCTCGTCTACCTCCTGGACATTGGGCAGACATTTTAATGACTGAAGCATTTAGTCTTTCAGTTGCCATCCATTAAAATGTGTAGCTAGTGCCGATCCAGGAATTTTTTCTGTCTGTGGTCTTGTGCGTGCCTCTTCACCTTTAAAAAAACCTTCCCTGTATGGTTTCTTAAATTTCCTGCTCTAGTTAAATGAGTCTCTGACACACTTATCTTTTTGATACTGTATGGAAATTGCAGTGCTTGCTGTCTAAGGTTCATGGGCACGTACCATGGTTTCATCACCAAGTCAATCTTTGTATGTATTCATGTGAGCCTTTGGTTATAGCTTCTTTGATGTCAGTTTTACATCAAGTACATCCTACATCCACCCTCTTTCAAGTAATTTATGGCATCATTCATAAATTTGCCCAAATCTTTCTTCAGTTCTTTTTCAGTCCTGCCTGTATGACATCTTTGAAAATTAAGCTCTCTATACCTTTACACCTTTTTTTTTGGCAGGAGAAAAAGATATTTTTGTTTGTTTACATTACCCAAGAAGTTGATAGTCTATTGTTAAAAATTTTTTCAAGCCGGGCTCATGGCTCAGCCTGTAATCCCGTGCTTTGGGAGGCTGAGGCGAGTGGATTACCTGAGCCCGTGGGTTCGAGACCCGCCTGGGCAACTTGACGAGATCTCATCTCTACAATAAATCAAAAAATTAGCTGGGCGTGGTAGCGCACTCCTGTAGTTCCAGCTACTGAAAGGCTGAGGCAGAAGGATTGCTGGAGCCCAGCAGGCCACTCCCGGCCACTGCACTCCAGTCTGGGTGACAGAGTGAGACTCCAACTCAAAAAAAGTTTTTCATAAGGTCACGGCTTCTTCATGATCATCATATTAGGTAAATGACTTTCAAGTGACAAGTTTTAAGTTATCATTATTTTTTGAAAGGAATCTTAATCTTATGTCTGATGAGATTTCTTTCTTTCTCCCTTTCTTTCTTTCTCCTTCCCTCCCTCTCTTCTTTCCTTTCTTTTGTCAAGGTTTCACTCTGTTACCCAGGTTGGAGGGCACTGGCACAATCACAGTTCACTGCAGCCTCGACCTTCTGGGCTCAGGTTATCCTCCACCTCAGCCTCCCAAGTAGCTGGGATTACAGGAATGTGCCACCATTCCTGGCTAGTTTTTTAATTTTTAATATTTTTGTAGATGAGGACTTGCTATATTGCCTAGGCTAGTCTCAAATTCCTGGGCTCAAGCAGTCCTCCTCCTCAGCCTTCCAGAGTGCTCAGATTACATGCTTGAGCCACTGTGCCCAGAATGAAAAATTTTTTTCTTTGTTATTTTATTTTCTTGCTTTTGATGATGTGGTTGCTTTTTAAGGCTTTATATTATTCGTCCTAAGAAGGGATTCTTTCAATTCTAAAAACATTGTTTTGACTTGAATTTGCTAATTTTCATTGACTGGAATGGTTGCCGTATTGAATCAAGAACTTTTCTTTTTATTAGAAATGCAGTAAGGGAGAAGCAAACATTTTTTTTAAAATTAATGAACACCCCTGACTTTTGTTTTCACTTTCAGGTGAAAATTATTTAAACAAATTAAAATGAAATTAAATAATACCTTATATTTGCGTAACACTTTTTATTTTTCCATAAAATAGATTTGAATCTATTTATTGCGCTTATAGTTTTGATTCTGGTAATAAAGTTATGAAGTGGTAGTCCCTAATCCTCACCAGTCAATAGGGTTTTGTTTGGCAGAGTGTGGGAACATCAAGGAATCACTATTTTAAAAAGGTTTCCCAAGTAATTCTGATACTTGAATTGGGATGGAATCACTGCAATAAAAGGTGTCTAAATTTGCTTTAAATATATGTTATATATAAAGAAAAATAAATCATTCTGCATGTTAAAGATATTTCCTTTTCCACTAATGTTTCAGGAGAAATGCCATTTGGCAGAATCTACTAAAGATAAGCATATGTCTCCCTAATGACCTAGCAGCTGCACTCCTAAGTACATATTCAAGAAAAATGTATGCAATGCATGTGTCCACAGAAAACATGTAGAAGATGTTAATAGTAGCTTATTAATAATAACTGCAACTAGAAACAACCCAAATGTTCATTGCCTGGTGACATTATAGCTGTCGTCAAGCTGTAGCATAATACAGTATTCATCTGTTAGTGGTAGAATGGATAAATAAATTGTGGTGCATTCTTAGTAATTAAAAAAAAGCTATCTATTGATACATTCAGCAACAGAGATGAATTCACAGGCTTAATGTTCAGCCAAAGAAGCCAGACACAAATGTATGATAACTTTTATATGATGGTCAAGAAAAGGAAATAAAACTCTCATAATAGAGGTCAAATACTGGTTAAATCTGGGAGGGAGCACATGGGAACCTTCTGTAGTACTGAAAATATTTTGTCTTGATGGTTTTCCAGATTCATAAATATGTAAAAATTCCTAAACTGTATATTATAGATCATTGCACTTTATTCAATATGAGATTTACCTCAGTAACATGCACACACTTGCACAAACACCTATACATGGGTATGTGTCCTTGGTTGACCTTGAGTAAAGCTCAAATTATCCTTGTCAAAACAACCCTTTCTACTACTTCTTAATACCACCACATTTTCTAGATTGGTATCTTGTATAGGGATCTTTACGTAAATGAATCATGCCATTGAGGTTATTCCCACAACTGTATATTTTTCTATAATTACATAAAAACTTTGATAAAAAGGATGCTGTATTATACGACAGGTAGGACCCCAAAACACTGGAATTATTTTTTGGGAGGTGGGCCCCTTATAGTGCAGGCTTCTCCTACTAGGTAAGTGTTCTAGGAATCCATTGACATCAGTGTACCAGCTAGTGTTGTGAGAGGCTGGGTTCGGCTTCAGTGAATTTTTTTTTGAGATTCTTTGAGTACGTTTGCCCATTTCATGATGGATGATTTGTGAACACACCTGCCCACACCATGCTCAATGTTCTGCAGTTTTTGATCAAAAACAGTATGACCCCCCGTGCCCCATTCTCTCTGTTCACCTGATCTTGCCTTGAGCAACTTTTGTTTGTTTGTTTCCCCAGATGAAAAAAGTCCTAGAGGGAAACAATTTTGCCAACGTGGAAGAGGTGAATCAAAAAAATGGCAGAAGCACTAAAAGACATCAAAATTGATGAGTTAAAAAAACTGTTTTGAGATCGGTTGCGGTGACTCACGCCTGTAATTCCAGCACTTGAGAGGCCTAGGCAAGAGGATTGCCTGAGCCCAAGAGTTCGAGAACAGCCTGGGCAACGTGGTGAGACCTTGTCTCTACAGTACATCAAGAAAAATTAGCCAGATGTGGTGATGCACACCTGTAGTTCCAGCTACTTGGAAGACTGAGACAGAAGGATCACCTGAGCCCAGCAGGTTGAGGCTGTAGTGGCCGTGAGCATGCCACTGCACTCCAGCCTGGGTGACAGAGTGATACTCTGACTCAAAAAGAAACCAAACAAACTCTTTTGAACAGTAGAAAAAGTATCTCAATAGGTTTATCATATTAAGTGGAGAATACTTTTAAGGTGACTGAAGTTTAAATATGTAAGAATAAATACACAATTTTTTTTTCTTTTTTTGAGTTGGAGTCTCACTGTGTCACCCAGGCTAGAATGTAGTGTCATGCTCTCGGCCACCACAGCCTCGACCTGCTGGGCTCAGGTGATCCTTCCACCTCAGCCTTCCAAATAGCCGGAACTACAGGCACGCGCTGCCACGCCCAGCTAATTTTTGATTTATTGTTGAGACAAGGTCTCACCAAGTTGCCCGGGCGGATCTCGAACCTGCGGGCTCAGGTAATCCACTTGCCTTGGCCTCCCAGAGTGCTGGGATTCAGGCTGAGCCATTGCGCCTAGCCTAATATACAATATTTTATAAATAAAATTCAGGGGTTTTTTTGGCTCCCCTCTTACAACCACCAGTGTTCTTTACTTGATAACAACATCATTTCTTAGGGTGATTTTTATTGTGTATGATTTCAGATTTTAGCGTTTTTGATAGAATATTTAGCATATCTGTAATTTTTTTTTTTTTTTGAGTTGGAATCTCACTCTGTCACCCAGACTGGAGTGCAGTGGCCACTCCCGGCCACCGCAGCCTCGCCTGCTAGGCTCCGGTGATCCTTCCACCTCAGCCTTCCAAGTAGCCGGAACTACAGGCGTGCGCTACCACACCCAGCTAGTTTTTGATTTACTGAACCCGCGTGCTCAGGCAATCCACTCATCTCAGCCTCCCAAAGGCGCGGGATTACAGGCTGAGCCACCGAGCCCGGCTGCATATCTGTTAATTAAAGTGCCTTAGCCAAAAATTATTTTTGAAAAAAATTTCTCAATATGTTAGCTGAAACTTAATTGACAAAGTTCAGTTTTACTTAACTCACAAAGTAGCATAACATACAGCTTCAAAATTCTTAGAAGATCTCAAATTTTAAAACAATTTCTACATGATATTTATGCCCATATAATACCATTAATCATAGTATTGTTATGTGTTGCTTAACGAAAAGGATACATTCTGAGAAATATACCGTTACGCAGTTTCATCAGTATGGACACCGTAGCATGTACTTACATAAACCTACCTTGCATAGCTGACTATATACCTAGGCTGTAAGGTATAGCCTGTTGCTTGTGGGCTTACAAACCTGTACAGCATGTGACCGTACTGGAATGTTTGTAAGACAACGGGAAGTATTTGTGCATCTAAACATCTAAACATAGAAAAGGTACAATAAAAATAAGGTATTCAAGTTAAAGTATGGTACATCTGTGTAGGGAACTTGCCATGGATGGAGCTTGTGGGACTTGAGCTGTTTTGGGTGAGTCAGTGATGAGTGAATGTGAGGGCCTGGGTCCATTACTGTATACTTAACAAACACTAGCTATACATAATTTACACTTAGGCTACACTAAATTTATAAAAAAAATTTCTTCACAAATAAATTAACCTTGGCATACTATAACTTTTTTACATTATGAACATTTTAATTTTTAACTTTTTTGTAATAATAATTTAAAACACAGACACGAGGGACACACTTCATCAACAAGGGTACCTGCATAATGAACATTTGTATACCTATCCCTGAATTGTACCCCACATCTTTAAAATTAAAAAAAAGAAATCACAAATTGTTCAGCTGTACAAAAATACATTCTTTCTTTGTATCCTTATCCTGTAAACTTTTCTCTATTAAAATTGTATTTTCTTTTCAAACTTTTAAAATAAAAAATGAAGATACAAGCACACACATTAGCCTAGGTCTACTCAGGGTTGTAGCATCGATGTTACTGTCTTCAACCTCCACATCTTGTCCTACCGAAAGGTCTTCAAGGGCAGTAACATGCATGAAGGTTGTCATCTCCTATGACAACAATACCTTCTTCTGGAATACCTCCTGAAGGTCTTGCCTCAGGTTGTTTTGTAGTTGACATTTTTTTTAATGAAGAGGATACTCTAAAATAATGGTACAAATTATGGCATAGTAAAGACACAGTAAAAACCACTAATACATTCATTTATTGTCATTATCAGTATTATGTATTATATAGTACATAATCATATGTGTTAGACTTTCCTATAACTGGAAGTCTACTAGGTTTGTTTATACCATCATCATGTAAGCAATTGAGTAATGTGTTGTGCAACTATGTCACTAAGCTATGAGGTCACTAATTGATAGGAATTTTTCAGCTTCGTTGTATATTTATGGGACCGCTATAGTATATGGGTCCCTTTTTGACCCAAACATTGTTATGTGGTACAAGACTCTTTAATGGCCTCCACTTCCTTTAAACATATTAATTTAAAGCTTACTAATTAAGAGTTCTTACTTTGAAGTAATGACCAAATGATTGTACCATCTCTCTGTCGAATATTTTGTAGCATTATGCTTAAAATATTTATTCTTTTAAGTGTGCTAATGGGAGGCCAGAGACCTGTACTGGTCAAGCATAAATGTCTGCTTTTTAACTGTAGGTATTTTTCTTTCTTTGCTAGAAATAGAAAATGATGAGATTTTGCTGTAAGGTGCTATAACAGGACACATAAAATACATATTTATAAAATGGATCATTACCAAAGGAAAGGGATTAAAAAAACCAAAGTAGAACTGAAGCTTGGTGGACGTTACGATAAATATAAAGTTTATGAAATTAATCTGTTGAGGCAGAGGTGGGTTGAGTTTCTTTTTGAGCTCCAGGTAGCAGAGTCTATTGGTATTTCTATTCCTGTTTTTGACTTGGATTAAACTAACAGACTCTGTTTCTTCATGCTGATACTTTCTGTGTTCATATGCTAATAAAAACCCAGATCTCTGTCAGTCTAATCATTGTGTCCCTAAGAACATTCCATGGCTCTTCCTTGCTTTCCAGATAAGTCCTACCTCTTTAGCTGGCCAAAACCTACCTTTCCAATCTTAGTTTTTTTTTCCTTCTTAGTCATTTTTGATCCACTTACTACCTTCTGAATCTTGCCTCAGGCATACTTGTTTCTAAGTTTTTCATCACGTATTTTTCTCTCTAGAATATACTTCTTCCATTAAGTTCATTCCTTCTGTGAAATTCTTCCCCGGGATTGTTGTCCCGAGGTGTTTCCTTCCTCTGAACTCCTGTATTATTACTATTCGTTTGTAATGTGGTCCTTCATAGTGTCAGTTCCAGCTTCCCATTTATATCCAAAATCTTTGAGTGCTGGGGCCATGTCTTCTGCTATACTTCTCCCCTGTTTCTACCCCTCTCATTTTTCTCTGGGGCCATTTGGTACACAATAAACGTATATTGGCTGATAATATCATTTTGAATGTACCCATGGAACTGGAGATTTTTCTGTCATTATCTTTCAGGAAGGCCTCTGAAATCCAGATATCTGTTCTCCTGTGTATTATTCAACCTTTAGTTTCTCATTGGATTTGCAATTAGAAATTTCTATGTCAAGATTGAAGCCATAACCCTAACATATTGGTATTTGGAGATGGAACTTTGGGGTTGGGGTAATGACATTTAGAAGAGGCATAGGAATGGTAGCCTGTAATCCTTGCTATTTCAGGAGGCTGAGCAGGATCACTTGAGGCCAGGAATTTGAGACCTGCCTGGACAGCATAGCAAGACCCCCATTTCTAAAAATAAAAATTAGTTACCTTGGCTTGGTTGCTCACACCTGTAGTCCTAGCTACAGGAGGTGGAGGTGGGAGGATTACTTGAGCACAGGAGTTTGAGGGTGTAGTGAGCTAGGATCATGCCACTGCATTCTAACCTGGGCAATAAAGTGAGACTCCTTCTCTTTAATTTAAATTAATTAGCAAAAAAAGCAGTCTGCAAGCCAGGAAGAGAGCCCTCACCATAGCCTGACCATGCTTGTACTCTGATCTAGAGCTTCTAGCCTCCCAAACCGTAAGAACTTAAATGCTTGTTATTTAAGCCACTTAGTCTATGATATTTTATTATCGCAGTTCAAGCTAATATAAGTTCTAAATCTTGTAATCTACTTTTGGAAAGTAACCCTTTTATTCAGCAATACTTAATTTTTTAATATATATTCAGCCCTTTCCTAGTTATTGTGGGAAATTTATAAAGTCATCAAAGTCTAGAAGCTGAGAATTTTAATTAATTAATTTTTATTTGTACGGATCTATAAGGTACACATGTACTTTTGTTACATGGATATATTGTGTAATCATGAGGTCTGGACTTTTAGTGTAACTATCACCTAGATAGTGTACATTTTACCCAGTAGGTAAATTTCTCCTCTGTCAGCCCCTCCCACCTTTCTGAGTTTCCAGTGTTTGTTATTCCACCTTTGTGCCCTTGTGTACATATTATTTAGCTCTCATTTGCAGGTGAAAATGAGGAGACTTTAAAAGGTCATTCCAGGTATAAAAGGTAAGGAAGTCTAAGGGAAGTTGGACTTGAACTGTTCTGGCTATGTGGTCCATGCCCACTTACTCTTCTGCCCTCCTCTCCTGGTACATTCAAGCCCTACCTCATGTAGCTAGATGTTCTTATTAGGTCACTTCCCTAACCTGAACTTAGAAGCATGCTGTTGTGACTGGTTCCTCATCTGAGAATGATCATGGTTTCATTTTTCTCCCTGGACTTTAGACTTGGCCATCTTTTGGACTGTAATCCTAACCTTTTGTTGCTTTCTTTGGCTTAGATAAATTTATGTCTAATATATACCAGCTCCTCTTTTCTCTTTCTTTTGTACTGACATATAAATGTTATTTGGAGGATCACCCATCTTTCAAGTTTCAGCAAAAGAAATGCTTATCTTCCTTCTCTCTCTCTGCTAATATAATCCTGAAAATGTAATGTTCCTTTAAGCTTCTTAAATTGCGTTTTTAATTTCCACAAACATATCTTTTATTCTTTACATGGCTTAATCGTCTCCTCCTTTGTGTTCCCTTCACTTCTTGAATATATGGTACATTTGTTGCAATTATTTGCCTCAGTGTCATTTTCCCCATAGAATGTTAACTTCCTAGGGCAGTTCTTTGTGAAATTTATCCCTACATCCTCAGTGCTCACCATAAAAACTGGTGAATTGATAGAGGTGAAACATTGATCAAGTTGGCTGAACTAATACATAGTTCCAAATCTGAAAAGTTCCATGTATCTAGACTATTTTCCAGATAATCAAGGTTATATACCTTACTTTCCCATGTTGGGATTATTGTGTGTACATCATGGGCAACTCTTTGAGAGTAAATACAAATGTCACATATTAATTATTCCCCTGAACAGTCCAACTATTTTGGGCTTGTTAGTAATGTGGACATTGTGATGTTAAGGTGACTATTTATTGAAATAATCTTTGGAACAGATCTAAAATTGTAAACTGTGTATCCTTGAAAAAGGAAACCCTGTTTTAGCTGGGCTCGGTGGCTCAGCCTGTAATCCCACACCTTTGGGAGGCTGAGGTGAGTGGATTGCCTGAGCCCGTGGGTTCGATACCCGCCTGGGCAGCAAGACTTCATCTCTATAATAAATCAAAAAATCAGCTGGGCATGGTAGCGCATGCGTGTAATTCTGGCTACTTGGAAGGCTGAGGCGGAAGGATCGCCGGAGCCCAGCAGGTTGAGGCTGCGGTGGCCGGGAGCAGCCACTGCACTCCATTCTGGGCGACAGAGTGAGACTCCAACTCAAAAAAAAAAAAAAAAAAAAGAAACCCTGTTTTACTATTGGTCGAATAGTACTGGTTTATCTACCTGAAGCAAATACCATCTGTGGGATGCTATTCTAGATGTGGCATCATTAATTGGGAAGCAGGGCATATATCTTTTGATATGATCAAAGTGGTACATTGTTGGCCTAAATGTGCCAGTGCCTGTAATACTTGTTTAAGACTGATTGACAGGTCTCAGATTCTTATGTGTTTAAAGAACTTCTTTTCTATATTTGAACTCTATATTTTGAGTGATAAGAGATATGTCAAATGAGAATTACTTAAATGGAAATCATTCTAACTTCTGATAAATGATGGCAAGGAAAATCATATTTCCAATTTTCTACATTAAAAAATAATCTCAAGTTTGTGGATTAAGTCTTTATAGGTAGCTTGATAACTTTGGTAGCATCTGTGCACCAAAGTGGCTAAGAAAACATAATCAGAGTTAGGGATGTTTCTCTCATAGAATACTGTTATACTTAAAGAGTGTGTGATATCTGACTCTTTAGTGGTAACTGCATTTGGGCAAATATCTCTTAAATAGCTAAAATTGAAAATATTTCTTCACTGAATGAAATTACCCTGGCACTCCACATATTTCAAAGTTAGAGTTGAGGTAATTTAAACTTTTTGAAAAATGATTCTGAACTGAGTAGTAGACTGGGATTTAGTTGTCTGAAACCTGTAGATTTCATTCTGCAGTAAAGTATGCCCCGAGTTCTGGTGGTTCTTTCTTTGGGGCTCAGATACTTATTGCAAAGAGCTTTGAAAGACTTATGAGCAAAATGGAGACTTAAAGGAGGAGCCTCCACCTTTGCAAGTGGGAGATTAGGAATTCTAGAAAGTGAAATTTGAGGTGAATCTCAAAAGATGAATGTGTTTTTCAGGTTGTTAGAGTGGGGCCAGATTGATGCATTCTTCCTATGAAACAGGGAATCACCAAAGGGTGAGGAACATTGTTCATTGACTTTTTTTTTCTTTTTTGAGTTGGAGTCTCACTCTGTCACCCATGCTGGAGGGCGGAAACACAATCAAGGCTCAACACAGCCTCAACCTCCTTGGCTCAGGGATTCTTCCACTTCACCCTCCTGAGTAGCTGGGGCTACTGGTGTCAACCACCACACCAGGCTACTTTTTTTTATTTTTTGGAGGGACAGTGTCTCCCTATGATGGCCAGCCTGGTCTCAAACTTTTGGGCTCAAGCGATCCTCCCGCCTTGGTTTTCCAAAGTTTTGGGTTTACAGGCATGAGCTACCACACCTGTCCTGATCATAGACTTTTATTTGTTTATCCTCCAGTAGTCCGAGAATAGGGGAGTAGAGGGGAAAGAATGGATGGCAAGATGCAGTGAGACAGACTTATTTTGTGGGTTCAGCCACAGGACCAGATGGAAAAGAATGGAGTGTTTTCAGGCAGGTGTCTTTGTGGTGACTGTCTTTGAGTTCAGAGTGTTTAGGGAGCTAAGTGAAACCAGAAGGATGATGGTAAATCACATGTCACAGACCAGAAGGCAGGGATTTTATATATAAATAAGATAGGAGTGTCTGTGAATATTGTTTAATGACAAATAATTTATTCCTTGGGCTTGTTTTGTTAATAATAGTAAACATTTTAGTCTTTGGGAACCCTAACAAAGTTTATTTCAAAATAACTATGTATGCTTCTTTTTTAATGAAGTTTTTTTTTTTTTTGAAATCTTTGTTTTATTAGCCTTCCCTAGAACTTATTTCTTTGGCTATAATTCCCAGCTGTTATTCATGTCATAGGATCTTGATAGATTAGGATAGATGGATACTTAAAGGACATTTCTCATTTATCTATCCAAGACATGCAGTTTCTTCACAACATTCTTGTCATTTGGTTGCTCGGTCCTTATTTTATTCTTCTAGTCAGAAGAAATACATTTACTTACAGGGGCAGCTATTAAATCTTAACACTTTAGCTATTTTCTTAGTTTATAGTAAGGAAAAAATCATATTAAAACTAAGTAAAATGGAATAATGCATACCACTAAATGTACCTATTAGAACGACTGTAATTACAAAGACTAATTATATCAAGTATTGTGAGGATGTGGAGGAACTGGAACTCTCATACACTGCTGGTAGAAATGTACAATAGTGTAACCACTTTGAAAAACAGTTTGGCACATTTTAAAAACATTAATTATACACCTGCCTACACTCCAGCCTTCCAAACTTAGGAAATGAAAGTCTATGCTTCTGCAAAGATGTCTATACTAATGTTTATATCAGTTTTATATATAATAGTCCCAAACTGGAAACTATGGCATTCTACTCATCTATAAAAAGGAATGAACTATAGATGTATGCTCAGCATGGATGCATCCTAGCTCTGTCATGTTAGTGAAAGAAAGCAGATTCAAAAGGTGGCATAACATTTTCATTTAAATACAATTCTGGACAATGGAAACAAATCTACAGTGACAAAAAGCAGATCAGTGGTTGCTTGGAGTTTCTTCTCAGAGGAAGACCTGTGAGGCAGTCTGAAAATCTGATTGCCTTTTACTGTAGTGGAAAAAATTATTAGTCAGGATGTTTTTGGTTGCTCAGTGATGGAAATGTGTATGAATCTTACCTAATCATATAGAAGGGGTTTTTTAAATAAAAAGTGGGTCTGTTATTTGCTTGGAGTTGTTCAGGAACCAACTTTCCATTGTCCTGTACACCTAATGAGTGATGCTGAATCCAGAAGTAAAACTGGGATGAATATCCTTGGGAGTTTATAGTACCAAGTGACTGACTCTTTTCTTTGAATAAATTTATCAGGTGAAATTACTAGGTCAGATGCTGTAAACATTTTTAAGGTTCTACTGTGGATTGCTGCATTTCCCTGCATTTAGGTTATGATAAATTATATTCCCACCAGCACTGTTTGAGAGTATATCAGTATACCTCTTCACTAACATTGGCTATTACTAGTCAAAATTTCATTGCCACTTAGATTTCTAGAAAATGGGAATTTATTGATTTAATTTGTATTTTTCTGGTTACTAATGAGACTGTTTACTCTTGAGAATTGTTAGTTCATATACTTTGCCAGTATATGTAAAGTTTTAAATTGATTTGTAATTGGAAATTTATTGTTTACAAGCAAAAATAACAACATTGAAAAAGTAACAACATTTATCAGGGTGATTCATCGTGATAGCTAAAATCAGAAGAATTAAGTCACCAGCAAGTAAAATTTAACATTTGCCAGTCTTTCTACTATTCAATAAAATACCTATGATTTACTTTTAGGAAAACACCCACTGTCACACTAAATTAACATTTTAAATCTGAACTTGATTGTTTTCATTTGCTTGAATATTTGTTTTGATTCTTTAAGTTCCTTAAAAGCTCTATTCATAATGTAACTGTACCAAGTTTTAAGAGTGTATACATTTTTGTTAAAATGTTACTTATATAACAAACTAACAGATCCATAAGGAAAACCCAAGCATCCCAGAATGAAATTGGGCAAACACTATGAACCAGTAGTTTTCAGAAGAACATCAAATGTCCAGTAGCCACAAAAAAGATCCTCAATTTCTGAATTAACAGAGTAATCAGAGAAATGTGAAGTAAAAACAACAGTAAGATACCAGTTTATTTCCATCAGTTTGGCAAAGCATTTAAAAGTCTGATCAATACCAGTTCCTGGTGCTGGGGCAGGGAGTTGGGAGCTCACCTTCAGGGTGGAGGGCATAGAAACTCTGGACATGTCTCCTTATTTGAAGAGTGGCAGATGTCTTCTGGTCTGTGGCTTTTTTTTTACATTTCTCATTTATGGTCTTTTCAGTTCAGAAATGTTTTAAATCCAGCTAATATATATCACTCTCTCATTTATAGTTTCTGTTTTTTGTGTCTTTTAAGTGAAAATTGTTTTTTGCTCTTAGAAAGTTATAAAGATATCCTTCTGTATTTCCTTCTAAAAGTTTTAAACTTTTGCTTTTTTACATTTTCTTCACTCTTCCTGAAGAAAAACATTCTCACTGTCCTGTGAGGAGAAGAATTTATCTCTTGATATTATGACAGCTACTGAAGTTCTTGCCTTGCTAGTCAAAAGAAAAGTTACACAACCTGGACCAGGCATGGTGGCTCACACCTGTAATCCTAGCACTTTGGCAGGCCAAGGCAGGAGGATTACTTGAACCCAGGCGTCTGAGACCAGCCTTGGCAACATAGCAAGACCTTGTCTCTACAAAAAATTAAAAAATTAGCTGGGTGTGGTGGCATGCCCCTGTAGTTCCAGCTACTCAGGAGCTTGAGCCCAGAAGATTGAGGCTGCTATGAGCCGTGATTGTGCCATTGCACTCCAGCCTGGGTGACAGAGTGAGACCGTGACTCAAAAATAAAAGTGTGCAGCCCCGCGAACCTACTGGTTTCCGTTTTCTTTCCTTAGCCCTAGGTCAGCCTTTGATTTGGTTGCATTACTGGATATCCACTATCCCAGAATGGATGTAGAAAGAGCAGTGGGTGATGAAATGTGTAGAGATGAAGAGATGACAGGGCAGTCATGTCTAGCAGAAGGATGGTTGGCAGGTTCTGGAGGTGGTGGCAGGTGGTGAGCCTGAGGCAGGAGTGTGGTAGTGTAGGCCAGTTTGGGTCAGACTCTTGCCTGCCAGCCCCTGCCCAATGTTTGTTAGCTAGGGCAGACTACTTAACCTCTTTCACTTTCTTCATCTATAAAAGGTGGGTCATAATCACATCTGATTTTTATTTTGTCTTGATTTTGTTTTGTAGAGGTAGGTTCTCTGCTCTTTCTCCCAGACTGGAGTGCAGTTGTGTAGTCAGAGCTCACTGTAACCTTCAACTCCTGTGCTAGAGCAATCTCACCTCAACCTCAAGAGTAGCTGAGACTACAGGCATGCGCCTCCATGCTTGGCTAACTTTTAATATTTTTTGTGGAGACAGGAGTCGTGCTATATTGCCCAGACTGGTCTTGAACTCTTGACCTCAAGCAATCCTCCCACCTTGACCTTCCAAAATGCTGGGATTACAGGCATGAGCCATCACATTTTGTCCACACCTCAGATTTACATAACACTTTTGAGAATTACATGAGCACTATATGATAATTATATGTAAAATATGTAGTACATGTCTTATTAAATGTTAGCTGTTATCATAAGTTGAATCAAGCCAAGAGTCCAATTGGAGGTATTTACTATGCTTCCTGAAGGAGAACTATTATTTTTGAATTTATTTATATGATTGGTTTTAATGATGTTCATTGTATATAGGGCAAACTTAAAAGGTGGGTAGGAAGAAAGAGACAGAAAAAAAGGAAGGAAAGAAAAAAGAGAAGCTTCTGTGACACTCATTTTTACTGCCTGCTTCATCAGATCTTTTGTTTATTTGGGAGTGGTGGGTATCTTTCATCACATGTCACAAATAATGTTTTAAGAAGCTGTTTACTCAGGTAATTAGGTTTGTAAAATGGATCCCAATGTACATTTAGTGAATTGACTTCAGGAATTTCTTTTTAATGTAGAGACATTGCAACTTGGTTTATAAGATACTTATTTTCAGAACTTTTGAGAGAGGACAATGTACTTGGGAAATGATTTAATGGGGAATTGATAAAGCAGTGTTTTTACACTGGAGAGCATTATAGCAATAATTTCTATGGTGAAAGTACAGCTGAATTTTAAAGTGTTAAGTGGTCTTCATTGTATGTTGGAAAAATAAATTAGGCATTTTCTCTTTTCTTTGATAACTTGGTTTCAGTTATTTAAACTATTTGTACTGCCTGCCCTTTATGGATTGTGATTTTTACTAACCTGTGGAAAACAAGAGTTTTACTTTAAGTGTTTGGTTTTTAGATAAATAGAATGCATTAGCATTGCTGCTGCTATTACTGAGTCAAAAATAAAAGTGAGAAAAATAACTAAGAACATCTTTACTCCTAACAGATTTTTCCTTTATCATTGATAGTATCCTTAAATTGTATATTGAGAAATCAACAGGGATACCTGTGGGCCCTCGTGAGATGTTCAGATAGCTCTGTAGTTGTCATGGATTTGCATTATATTTGGCTTTTTAATTTTTATTTATTTATTTATTTATTTAAAGACGGGTTTTTGCTCTGTTGCCCAGGCTGGAGTACAGTGGCCCAATCATAGCTTACTTAACCTTGAACTCCTGGACTCAAGCAATCTTCCTGCCTCTGCCTCCCAAAGTGCTAGTGTTACAGTCATGATTCACTGTGTTCATCCTTGTTTGGCTTACTTGAACTGCTTTTGTTAATGAAGTTTTTTCTCTGAGATGTGGTATAGCAGATCCTTAGTACTTGAATAGCCTAAGGGATAGCCCTTTAAGACTTAATTTTGCAGAATATGCTTATAATTCCCTTTCTAGTTGTATGGTCTCAGAGGTGATAACATTTCTATTTTCTTACTCTTGGAGAAAAAATATACTCTGTAGGGAATATTCTGTGGGGAAAACAGGAAGAGTTTTATTTTCTGGAATTTTATTGTTAGACACCCTATGGACTAGGTATCTTAGGGACATGGTCAACTTCAGAGGACTCTGCATTTACTATGTCAACCTTTTACCAAATGCATTTAGATATTTAAATACCAGTGTTTATTTCTAGGCTAAATTATTATTTGAAATAATTCAGATCAGCTGGGTTATATGATGTATGAAAACATCTGTGTTATGATTTGTGGTCGGAACTGAAGGAACTATGCTATCCCTTCTCTGCTGAGTTCTGGCTTCATGAGTGGACAGCTCTAAACTGCTGCTGACAAGGTCCTGCCAATGGAACAGGCCTTTTAATTAGACGGCTTATCTTTTTTTAAGTTCTTGTTTCTTTTCAGTGGGATCTTGTGGGTCAAACAAGGTAAAGGTGACTACTCTCTTTTTTAAAATTACCATTTTGTCTTTATAAGCTACTCTGCTCTCTTTATTTAATACTGGACCCAAGAAAAAGGCACTCTGCCTAGCTACAAAATCTAGGTTTTTCCAGGCCCCTGATGAATACAATTTTTTAGAAGACCTGATTCTCTCCTACTCCTCAGTGTTTTCTTCCATCTCTGTGACGTTTTATCCTCCATCATCTGCCTCTATGATTCCCTGTATATTCTCTTGAAGCATCTTTTAGCTGATTCTATCCTTCTCTCATTCTTTATATTGCCACCAACTTCGTTCTCACCCTTTATTGAATCTCACCTGGGTTATAGCAGTAAAACCCAGCTGATCTCCCTGCCTCATGTCTCTCCTAATCCTTCCTTCACAGAGCTGCCCAAGTAATCTTCCCAAAGTAGTGCTGGATTTTGTTATACCCCTCCCTGAAAACACTTGAGTGACTCCTTGATGCATGTGGGATAAAACAGCTCTTCTGGGTGGCACTCAGGACTTCCGTTGTCTGCCTTAACAGTATTCCCCTGCATTGTGCCTACTCTATATCCAGACTTTATCCTTTGGCTCTTGTTGGAATGTGCTTTCCTGTCTTTGCTTATGGAAATTCTCAGCATCTCATTTTCTTTGTGACATTGTCCTTGACTCTAACACAGAAGAGTGTGTGTTTCTTATTCATTTAGTAATTGCTTCTTATATCCCTCAGCAAAGTCTCAAAGGATGTGTTAGGGATATAAGATTAATAAAACATAGGCCCTGTTCTCAAGTCACATCAGTTGTGGAACTTGTCATATAGGCAATGTTCTGTAATGTGATGTGTGAAATTATAAAATAGTATTCAAAGTGCTAGGGTCACAGACTCTTTACACAAGTACCTTGAAGTTAGGCCATGTTTGTCCTTTTTTCCCCCCTAAATTTTCTTTATATTATGTAGGTTGTTTGGTAATATTAGTTGCCCCTTTGTTAAATGCAATTTTTAATGAATTGTTCTTCATTATTTTCTTGCAGTAATCTAATGACTTGGTGACTCTGCTTTTCTTTTTTCTATCACTCTTTTGTATTGTTTTGTTTTATATTATTATTCCTTGTTACATGTGTAACAAGGAAACTGTTCAGTTTGAGAACAAATAATTTTTTATCATATTTCACATGTTACATGTCACCATTTTGAAAACTCAGCTGTATTTCATTTCCGCTTATTTATCTATGGAAAATTGTTTATCCTTTTAACATCCTATGAACAGTGGTGTTCAAGTAAAATGGATTGTTTCATACTGGCATCACAAACAAGTGCGGTGTTTGGCATATGGCAGGTGCTCAGCATTTCTTCCTTGACAGTATGAAAATAAAGAAACAAGTTTTGTTGCCTCTTTATGCAGTTGCTCTAACTGATTTTGGTTTACATAAAAGGTCCTATTAGTTTTTGCTCTTGCCTGACAAGTTTAGTATTGTAGACAACCATTCAAGACATCATGGGGAGACCAGCATGCAATCTGTACAAGACATTCATCTGAACTGTTAGGGAAATTTAACTTTCTCTCATCAGCAACAGGATGTGGGCATTGCAAGCTCTGGAGGAAATGAGCTCCAATTCTAGATCTGCTGTTCATCCATTTCATTGCCCACGACAACTGCAGGGTTTGTAGCATCCTAGAAGGTGACTGTCTTAAACCTGAACAGTATTTCAGTGATTAAGCTTAATAAGGGCAAGGATCACATTTACTTTGTTCACTACCGTGTGCTTTGTATCTAGCACAGTCCCTGGCATGCAAATAAAAGAGGGAATGTGCACCAAAAGCCTGGTTTTTCCTTTTATTGGAGTAATACTTTAATCAGTGCCCAGATTGTGAATTATTATCTTGAGTATGTGGTTACTGTCTGGTGTCATGTGCAAGGCAGCTTTCTGCCATTGTCCATGGGGATGTGGCAGGCACAGGCAGAAGATGAAGTTTAACAAAAGGAAAACAGCTCAAGGAATCAGCAGTATGCCAGCTTCTTAGGAGGCAATCCCTTCCAAATCCTCCCTGTGCTTTTAAAGGTTGTTAGGATTTAGAAAACGAACATCTATCTAATAAGTCTTCTGTAGGCGGAAAGGCCGTTCCGTGCCCCTGCCTCTGCTGAGGTTGTACTGTCCTGGCAGGTGCAACAGCAGGGTGAACGGCTGAGCCTTTTACCACTCAGCCGCACACACAGAGCTGCTGGTCTCAGGCACAGGGAAAGGACAGCAGCCTCGGGTGTTAGGGGTCAAATGAAGTTGCAAATGGTCATTGCCTACCGTCTTACAAGTTTACAGCACCTTTGTCAAACCCAGTGTGCTCTTCCGGGGGTGGTGGCTAAAAACTCTTGATCAGAGGATACTTTTAAAAGTTAAGTAAACAAGTACTTGGGAGTGTTTTAATGAATAACAAAGACAATTTATAAGCATTCTCATAAATGCAGAAAATTTAAGCTCAATTATTAACTAAAACAGTGGTGACATATGAATGGGCAAAATGATTTTCTTTCTATCTAAGATTCTTCTTCTAAACTTCTTTCCTTTTGTCTCATTCCCAGATGATTTTTATTTATTTTAGATTATTTTCAGAATATTTAAATTTAAATCAAGGACATTTATTTTCTAATAATTTTATTTTTAGATCATTAGAATGGAAATTAAATGTAAATGGTTAAAGATACTTAACAATTATTTTTTGTTAAAAAACAGTATTCTTATTGTAGAAGCTGTAGAATATTTATTAGTATTAAACCTGTATGGGGACTTAATATAAACAGTGCACTCTGTGTGTCTTAAAGTAATCACTTTATATTAGTCACATTAATTTTGTAGTATGAGGGGACAGCTCTGAGGAACCATAAAGCTACTTGAAGCACTACAGTCAGTTTGAAATCATGGGGAGGAAATTGTCTGCAGTTCAATAAGTTGTGATATTTAGGGAACATGTGTGAGCTCCTGTATTAGGGGTACAATAGAATCACCTAGTTGGTAGACACGTAATTGCTTCATATTATTGAAATAGCAATATTGGTTTGCTCATTTTTAACTACCATATAACTTACTCAAAATGAATACTTTTTACTTAGAAGTCAACTTTGTTTATGTAAATGGGGTAAACTTTTAAAGTATAAATTTATAGTAGATGATCTTAATTGTTTGTGGAATAAAGGGATATTTCAGCCACATTATTATGCAGAATATTAAATGTAACATAATCTAGCCAATGCCACATTTTGCCACTTATCCCATCTGTTTATTTAAAGCAGGAAAATATGATTTTACTCTTTTTTAAATTTCCTGATTATTTCTCAAGTTGAAATGAATTGTTACTGATAAAGAAAGCATTTTTCCCCATCTGCAGAAATAGCAGCTTCTGTTAAAATCTAGATTATCACTTCAAGAGCCTCAAATTAATGTAGTTACTTAATGTTAGAGAAGTAGATCCTCTTTAAAACCTCATAAGAAGACATACTTCTTGCATATTCATTTTAACTGAGAAATGTCTTTAGCATCGCAGGGGCATGATTGTCACATGTGGACTGTCTGTTCTTCATCAGCTATTCAAGCCTGGTACTGAGTATTGAAAATCTTGGGTCCCAGAAGAGCAGGGCCGTGTCAGAAGTTTACTCCACTGAACTTGCATCGAGGCTTTACCATTATTGAGAAGTTTTTCTTTTCTTTTTTTTTTTTTTTGAGTTGGAGTCTCACTCTATCACCCAGACTGGAGTGCAGTGGCCGCTCCTGGCCACTGCAGCCTCTACCTGCTGGGCTCTGGCGATCCTTCCACCTCAGCCTTCCAAGTAGCTGGAACTACAGGCGCGCGCTACCATGCCCAGCTAATTTTTGATTTATTGTGGAGATGAGGTCTCACCAAGTTGCCCAGGCAGGTCTCGAACCCACAGGCTCAGGCAATCCACTCACCTCGGCCTCCCAAAGTGCTGGAATTACAGACTGAGTCACTGAGCCTGGCCAAGTTTTTCTTATTTTTAAGAGAATAATATTTTAACAAAATTCTGTTTCTGTTTTCAATCTGTTCTGCTTATTAGTTATCTTTGTACAGGGCTTTTGTGAATTCATGTATTTATCTGTTTTCTGTTTACTTGAGATGTGCCTCAGGATCTGAATGACTGTGGTTCTTATTCTTTTGGGAGCTTCATTGAACTTTTCTGTGCCAGTTGCTGAGTTTAAAGTAGATTACTGCTCTCGTGAGCCCACAATTAAGTGTCAGAGGTGGGCAACAAAGTGAGTTATTGTTCTGAAATGGGCATGTTTGGTTAGAGTATGATGTGGGAACACAAGAGAGGAGTATGCAATCCTGCAAAAAAGACATTAGGGACCTTCCCAGAGGAGTGATGCTTGTGCTGAATCTTACTAGAAAGAGTAGGAATTTGCAAACCGGGGAAAGGGAGTTGTGTACAGACTATTCTAGGTCAAAGATACAGGGTTAAATAAAACACCCCCCTCCCCCCCCAAAAAAAGGGATGATCAGAATCTTCTGGCTCTTTTGGGTCTGGCTGGAAATGAGGCTGGAGAGATAGGTGGAGCCAGGCAATGAGGAATGGCCTTTGCACTAGGATGACCAGGTATTATATTATTCAAACCAGCACTTGAAAGTAAAAGGAGGAGCTGTTAATAATTATACCTGGACAATAGTCATAAACAGACACTGACAATGGTAAACTGGGATATATAGTCACTTGATGTAAAAGCCATGTGAAGGAGTTGGCACTTTAAACAAGGTAGCAACATGTCTGGTTTGCTTTTAGAAGGAGGACCTTGGGATTAGTAGTGTGGAGAATCGGATGTTGTAGATGAAGGGTGTTGGGGGGGAGACATGCATGTGGGACTTGTTTGGGGAAGTGGTATCAATTAAATGACTGTCTGCTACAGTAGTGGGAAAAGGATGGATTTGAGAGATATTAAGGGAAATAGAACTATAGGGCTTAGTGATTTGGATTCCCTGTGTGGGGTATAAGGAGAAAAATTGGTCTGGAATGAAAATCCATACTCTGGTTTAGATGCCTAAGTAGACTGAGGGTCGTTCAGTGAAACTGAGAATACAGAAGATACTGGTTCAGGAAATGGCTACTTGCCATGGAGCTATACGGTAGTTGAATATGAATATGCAGCTCTGAAGAGGGCTCGAGCTGGAGTAAAGTGAATATGGCTGTTTAAGAGGCAGGCTGAGGAATTACAGCCTGGAAAGGTGATTGAGAGGTTGAAAGTAGAAAGACAGGAAGGAAATGAGGAGTGGGTATAATTGAAGCCAGTGGTAGAGAGATTCATGTGCCAGAAAATCATGAAGACTGGAGGGCATCTTCTGGCCTTGAAGCTATGTTGGTAACCTTTCCCTGTGCAATTTTGGTGGCGTCATTCAGGCTGAAGAACCCTGCATTGTATTAGTGAATGGACTTAGAAAATGAAAGGGAACAGGCAGCCATTCCTTTATGTACATTGGATGATTGGTTCCTTGGAAGTACCTTCCTTTTCTCATCAACTAGCATACATGGTAACTTGAGCAAGAGAATAGTGAGGCATGTATGTATTTTTGTTAGGGGCTGAAAAGAGATACACCAAGGCTGGCAAACCAGGCCTGTTAGTTGAATGAATGTGATCAAATTTTAACAATATTTATAATACTGAAAAGAAATTGTTTCTTTTTTATGTTATATTCCTCTTACAAGGTTATCATAACTCAATTCTCAGTGTAGTTATTTAGAAGTCCACATTCCTTAAACGTAAAATATCTTAACTTGGCTTTGAGTGGGGACAGAAGAGGGAACACAGCAGTGACTCTCAGCTGCTCAGGGGAGGAGAGCTAGGTCACCTAAGAAAGTTGTGCACTTTTGAAGTGCAGAGTGGTAAACTGGACCAAAGAGTGTGTGGATACTGTTCTTTTCATTATCTGTCTCTGGTTTGAAAACGCTAAGTGGCTTTACTGTTTCAATAAAGGTTGTCATTTCTCTTCACTTTAAGTGAAAACCAGAGTCTGCCTTTCAGGTAACTAATGTGGTATTTTGTATTTGTTAATGGTGACTGAAATTTTCAGCCTCTTAATTTTTGTTTCTGTCATTTAAAATTTAATGTTTACCTTTGCATTAGTTTGTTTTAGTTCTGAACAAGTTTTTAAATTATATGTTTAGTATTCATTGTTTCTGTTTTTTATGAAGATATTTAAACCTTCATTTATTTGACATTTGTAACATCCAGAATTTAATAATGTTAATATCAGACTAGAAATGTTTCCATCATTTTTTCTTGTAGACTTTTTTTTCAGTCTCTCTTTCTAATAATTTGTCATACTTGTTCACTTGAGCTCTAAAATCCTATCCCCTTATTTGCTTAAGGGGAAACATATTGTAATAACTGGCATTAAATAATTTTCCCCTATGCAGTTTGCAAAGAGCTCATGGTTTCATAGGCCGTTTTTTGGCAGGGGGACTAATGTAGTAGGTAAGTGATGTATTTAGCTTTTGTCATCCGGACCATAAATAACAAAAAGGGTCCTTATTGTCTACGTTGGTGTATTTTTTTAAAAAAACTGAGCAATGTTTAACAGTAGAGAACGCAGTTGTCACTGCTGAGGAAAGAGGAAGTTGGAAGGAAGCAGCGGTCAGCAGGGTCAGTTGTCACAGAACAGTCAAGTAAGATAGAGCTAAAAGAGTTCCCATTTGCTTCAGCCTCAGGAAGTTCTTGGCAACCTTAGGGAGAGCAGTTGGCAGTGGAGGAATGAACAGCAGCCAGTTGCCATGGTACTCAGGAGTGACAGGGTAGGAGGCTGAGGGGCATTGAGCAAATAGCTCTTCTGAGGAGATGACTGGAGCCTCCTTATGCCTTCTCTTTTGCTCCTAGTGAACCTGTATTTTGGGACTTTCAAGAAAGCTTCACAAAGTTCTCCAACTTTAAGATCATTCATTGATAAATTTATTCCCTATCTTGAATCAAAGAAAGATTTAATGCTAGAGATGAAATCTTAGAGCAACTGAGATGATTTGAGAGCTTATAGTTAAAGCTTAGGCTGTTTTTATTTTAAACAAGTGAGTGAGAAAATAAGTGTTTTTGGTTTTTGTTTAGTTTTGTACATTTGTGGGAAATCTTTGATTGGGTATGTTTTTCATGGGCTCCTAAAATCCAGAAGGAAGTCTTCCTTCCCTCCAGGGCGTATCATCAGTGGAGAGTAAAATAAGCAGTAAAATGAGCTTTTTCCAAGTATGAAAGAACAGACGTTTGCTTTTCACACATGGAATGTAAGTGTGGCTTGCTTGCTAACTGTGACTAAAGAGCATGAAGCTGCATAGGCAACCTGCATAGGATGTTGGGATTGCTAACTAGGAGTCTCGGAGAATGAAAATGAAATCCTGTCTTCTGTTTCTTATTCATTCCACTCTGTGTCCATGGGGATGCAGCATTTTTGAAGGAATCAATTATCCATTTGTTAGTCAGAGGAGCCTTACAAATTATACATTAGCAGATTGATTTCTTAGGTTCACTGTTGGGGGACCGATAGCTAAAGGTGGTATGATGAGGAGTGTCAGGGGAAAAGAAGTTGCCACAAAGAACACCATTAAAAGCAGCTTTCGAAATGACTGTGAATTTATTCCTAATTGAAGAGCTGACATAATCCATACTAAGTGTATTTATTTCAAGCATTTTACATTAGGTAATTGATTATCACATGAGGTGTACGTTTGGTAATTTTGCCTTTTCTTTAAATTTAAGAACTTGAGACCACCTGTAGTGGACTTAGATTTAGAAGGTATGTTCTGGTCCTTGCCCCCTCCTGCTCACTCGGACTTCTTTTTTTTATTCCATTAAGGAAACATTTTTGTATGTTCTATATTGTCAGCTTGACATTATTGATTTTTGAACAGACTCACTTATATTGTCCAGAATTCCAAACATGTCTCCATTAGAAATAAAACTGTAGCTAATGGAAACTACAGCTGAGGTCTTTTCTTTCTGATCTTTTCTATGGTCCCTTTCCCTTTCCTACATCTAGCCCAGTAGTCTATCTTGCAAACACCCCAACTTATATGCTTAGATATGACACTTTGTGCTCGTTGGCTGTTATAGTAAAGATATGTGAAAATCAGTCATTTAAAAAATACAAAATCTTACATTGCCAAGCTTCCCTACAAGTTTGAGGATATCCTGGAGCCTTCTTTTTTTTTTTAAACTGCTCTTACTATTTGTTTCTTTGTTTCCAGTATATAAAAATGGCAGATATATTTAAGACATTTGTTTCTATTTATGAGAAGAATGATTATGGATGCCAGGCCATTTGCATGCACTGTTGACAGTTGTAATATTGAAATCCTCTTGTTTATTTGTTCTTTATTAAATGTTGTGGGATGGTTATGAAAACGGAATCTGCATAGTGATGGTACTCAGTTATCACTCAAAATAAAATATGTGCTGTAGAAAGATGGTTCCTACAATGATGATTTGGTTCCTTATTGGTTTTAGATGAGAGGATTTGATACTTGGCTATATTTTAAAAATATTTTTCTTCTGATTACAAACTAAATATTTATTGTCTAAGTCTAGTGAAACACAGAAAGAGGCAACCTGAACAATAGTAATATCTTAGTACTCAGATATAACCAATGCTAATATTTGGGAGTATCTACTTCTTCTTTTTTTTTTTTTTGAGTTGGAGTCTCACTCTGTCACCCAGACTGGAGTGCAGTGGCCGCTCCCGGCCACCGCAGCCTCGACCTGCTGGGCTCCGGCGATCCTTCCACCTCAGCCTTCCAAGTAGCTGGAATTACAGGCATGCGCTACCCCACGGCCAGCTGATTTTTTTGATTTATTGTAGAGATGAGGTCTTGCTGCCCAGGCGGGTCTTGAACCCGCGGGCTTAGGCAATCCACTCACCTCAGCCTCCCAAAGGCGTGGGATTACAGGCTGAGCCACGGAGCCCGGCTGGGAGTATCTACTTCTAGTCACATATATGATATGCTAGTAACCTATAAATATAGTCATATTTGTTAACATTGGAGTATATTTACCTGAAGTTGGCCAGGCTTCAAAGTTTGAGAGCACAGTTCTCTAGATTGTCAAACTTACCCAAGACTTCCAACGACATTTGTGCATTCTGAGGATTCCCCAAACCAACCCCATTTTTGATAGTTGGTAGAAAACTTCACAGAACTCAATGAAAGCTGTTATACTCATGATAATGGTTTGTTATAGGGAAAGGACGCATGTAAAAAAATCAATCAAAGCCAAAGGAAGAAAGCACATAGGCCACAACCCAGGATGATTCCAAATGTAAAAGTTCCATTGTCCTCATAATGTGTTACCCTTCTGGCATAGATATGTACCAACCAGGGAACTTCACACACGTCTTTATTGAGGTTCTTTTACACAGGCATGATTTACTGATGGGTTAATTGATCTTAGCCTCCAAGCTGACTGATACCAAAAGCCCCTACCCTAAATCACAAGGTTGGTCTTTTTGTCCTGCCAGCTCCCATGCTAAGTCTATTGGCTATGGCAGGCCCACCGTAATATCGTGTGTAGCCAGCCCCCTGCCTTTAACCAAGACATTTCTATCAGTTATTGCAGATTAATTTCCAGAAGCCAAGGCTAACGGCCAGACTTCTACTTTACTGCATAATACATTTTTGTTAATTCCTTTTTAAAAATTATCATTTTGATTCCTTGCTGTTAGAAATTTTTATTTCTCAGTATTTTATAAAAGGAACCTGTTGTGAAAAAGTCTTTGTGAAATACCTTTGACTTCTCAATGGTTATAATAGGTAATACATATTTTAAATAATTTTGATACACATCACCAAATACCCTTCAGAAACTTTTTCCAAGTTTAAATTCCTACCAGTAGTGTAAAAGGAGTGTCCATTTTTTTTCTGCTTCCTTGCCAAAACTAGGTATTGAAAAAATCTTTGCTTATTCCAAAGGTAAAATGCCTCATTGTTTTAGTTTTCATGTATTTGTTATTAGTGAGGTTGACTCTTGTTCTTATTTATTTACAATTTATACTATTTCTTATGCCAGTTGACTCGGTGAGTAAAAAATTCAAATTTCTTCAAAAGCCACTCTGAAGAAAAATTTTAAATATGTAATAAAGTTCAAAGCTGCTTTTAGTTTTCATGACAATAGGTATTAAATATCTTTAATCCATAATGACTTTTAAGAATCAGTTAAAAAATTATGGACACCCCAGCAACAAAAGACTCTGCCTCTGGATTCATGCGTAGAACTTATAGTTTAAGACTACAGTTTTTACTGATGTATTAACTAATTTTCCTCTCCAACACTAAAGTGACCCAAACAATAGAAAATATTTGTCCTTTCACTTTAAAACAGAGAAGGGCAGGATGTAGTAAATAATCAGGTACTAAATACCTCTTTTTCTAAATGAATCAGTTAATGCAATTGCATTGATTTTGGGAAAGACATAATTCAAATATAATTTATAATCCTTTAAAAATAATTGCTAATAAAACTACAGTAGAATGAACAACATCCAATTCCTGAATAGAAAAGGGAAAATAATTTGAGTAACCTAGCAAAAGAATAACAATGATATGTGGAAACATAATACTAAAAACCATAAAATAATGTAGTAAACTAAAGCAGTGTTAGATGGATCAGATATTCAATTGCTAAAAGAAAATAGCCTCAGCTTTCAAGGACACATATTCCACAAAATGATGGAAGTAAAAAATAAAGATGTGAGCAAAAATACACCATAAAAAGTCAAACAAAAATTGTGTGTTGGCAGTAGAAATGTGATAAAAAGTAGAGTTTAAGGCAATAGAGCATTAACCAGCAGAAGGCATATTATATTTGTTTCATTTATGAGTTAAAAGGAAAATACAGTATAATAGTTATACCCTTTGATGTGTCAAGTTTTATGACATCCAGACCAAAATTAATTTGAAATTCAAGGAGAAATGAACAGAATTACAATTGTAGTGAGATGTTTTTAGAGCTTGTTTTCATCAATATTTGATAAATGAAGAAGAAAGTAGTAAATATATAGAGAAATTATATAAATAGCATGCTTAAATATATCTGTATATTTTGAGCTTTATTTTGGGCTCATATATGAATTATCTTGAAATTATGACATCTTAGGTTAACAGAGAAATTAAATTTCTAAAAATAGATATTATACAAACTAATCACAGAGTGTCACTGACCATAGCGCCATCACATTAGAATTTATTAGTCACTAGATAAATAAACAAATACACCATCACCATCCTTGAAAGTAAAACAAAATAAAATGTTACTTTTCTCAAAAAGGAAATCATTGTTGTAATTACACACTAGCTTTTGGTCTTTGGTGTGTAGTCAGTGATAAATGGCAAGCATTATATTATTACATGATTAACAAATGAGTAACTGCAATTATTAAGATATTAATGTGTGAAAATTAGAAGAAGGTGAATAAAATTCTTCTAAAACAAATTGAAAAATTATTAAAGAATATGTGGAAGAAATTAATAAAAGAGCAAACATTTTAAAATACAGCAAATTGATTGATGGAAATATTGCTTCTGTAAAAAGGCCTGTGCTTGCTGGGCTCAGTGGCTCAGGCGTAATCCCAGCACTTTGGGAGGCTGAGGTGAGTGGATTGCCCCAGCCTGTGGGTTTGAGACCAGCCCAGGCAACTTGATGAGACCTTGGCTCTACAATAAAGACCAAAAATAAACTGGATGTGGTAGAGCATGCTTGCAGTTCCGGCTACTTGGAAGGCTGAGGCGGGAAGGATTGCCAGAGCCCAGCAGGTTGACGCTGGGATGGCCATGAGTGTGCCACTGTACTTTAGTCTGGGAACAGAGTGAGACTCCAACTCAAAAACAAACAAACAAACAAACAAAACCAGTACAACTGATAAACCTCATAATACATAATAGTAATCATGGAAAAAAAGGAAATCAAATATTTATATATATGTAAGATACTGCCATGTATGTACATTTATATTTATAAATATGAAGTAGGAAAATTAATAGTACCTACCTCATAGAATTGCTATGAGGATTAAATGATATGATATGTATAAAACTCTTAGAGTATATCCTGATGCATGATCACCGGATAGTAAATATTAACTTATCAGTAGTAGTAGTTTTACTATTTATTAGTAGTAATATTAATACTATTAAAATATTGAAAGAACAGAAAGAAAAAGAAACATTTTTATAACTATGAATTTGGAATACACTATTTTCTGGAAAATATACATGTCCAGAATAGAATTAGATCATTTGAGTAGCTTGACAATCATGGAAAAAACATTAAAAAAAAAAAAAGTATAAGAACTAGCCTATTGAAGATGCTGATTTCAGACATTTTCGTGGGCAAATTTTTTTAAATTTTCTTTAATTTTTAATGTTTATTTTTATTGTAAAATGTAACTTTAAAAATACATAAAACATGTAGTAAAGCAGTCACAAAACAATCACATAGCTGCCATTGTTGAGATAGACCATGTGATTCCTTACAGTTTTCTATAACTACTATACCGAACTTTATAGTAATAACTTCTTAGCTTTTCTTTTTCATTTTATAACCTGTATGAGTACCCCTATGCTGTAGTATGACTTTGCCTATTTATGTATGTTATATAAATGGAACTGTATTATACATGTCAAGAATGAGGAAAGAATGTTTACTATCATTACTAATCCTAGAATAAAACTGTCAAACAAGGGGAAGACCTCTAAGAGAAAAGCATAAAACTTTATTTAGAAACATTGAAGACAACCTAAATAAATAGAAATGCTTCATGTTTATGGATGAAAAGAATCAATATTGTAAAGATAACAAAGGAAACGCTCTCAACATTTTACCATTAAGTGCAACATTTTACTAACCATTAGGAAGATATCCTTTAAGAGGTTGAGGAATTTTTCTCCTAGTATGCTTAGAGTTTTTACCGTGAATGGATGCTGAGTTTCATCAAAAACTTTATGCATCTATTGAGATAATTCAATGATTTTTCTCTTTTAGTAAATAAAAAATTATATTGAGTAATTTCCCTGTGTTAAGCCAGCCTTGTATTTTCTGGAATAAAATTAACTTTTCTCTATACACTGGCTTTGTTAATAGTTTCTTTAGGATTTTTCTATATATGATTATGGGTTAGATTTGTTTGTACTTTTTCCTTCTGATAATATTCTTGTTAAGCTTTGTGATTGTAAGGTTACTATAATGTTATAGTGGTCTGGTAAAATGAGTTGGGGGAACATTTCCTCTTTATTGTCTCTGGAAGAGTTTGTATATGATTAAAATCTTTATTTGAACTTTTCTCATCTTGAATGAAGTTAATATTCTAACGAGTTTGAAAATAAATAAGTAAAATATATAGTTAGATTGTGGTTTGTGCTAAGGAGAAAAAAACATTGATGGAGTTATGAAATGTTTGGGTAATATGTTGAACTTTTAGATTGGTTGGCTAGAGAGTCTTATTGAGAAGGTAAAGGATGATCAATGAAGAGCAGGGAGAAAAGCTTTCCAGGCACAGGATAAGCAAACATGAAGGCCCTAAGACTGGAGAAGCAGCAAAAGGTCATCAGGATTGGAGTGGAGAGAAGCAGGGGTAGGGAGGAGATGAGGTCAGAAGTTAGAGGAAGGGCGAAAGCCAGATCATTCAGAACTGTGAGGTCATAGTAAAAACTTTGGCTTTTATCCTGAGATGAGAGGCCATTGCAGGATTTTAAGCAAAGGAATGATCTTACCTAGCTGTTAGCACTGTCACTCTGCTGCCTTGCTGAGAATAGATTTCTGGGAGACCTAGGGCAGGAAGAGGTCAACTAACTAGGAGACCATTGCCATATTTCAAACAGAAATGATGGTGGCTTGGACCAAAATGGCAGCTGAATGGGTGGTGAAAGGTGGTAAAAGTCTGGATAATTTTTTCTGAAGAGGTGGTAAGAATTGCCGACAGATTCAGTATAGAGTGGGAAAGAAAGATAGGAACCAAAATGACTCCTAGACTAGAAAAATATATGTAGAAGGCATTAACTGACATGGTGAAGGCATCAGGGAGAGCCCACTGAGGAGATAATATCAAGATCTCAGTTTTTGGTGTTCTTTAATTGAGACACCTACTAGGTATCTAAGTACAGTTATAAAATGAACAGTCTTACCTGTTGGTCTGGAATAGAAAGAGATCCAGTTTGATTATTAGGAGACCTTTTATAGCCTGGAAGAGAAATCAACGTTGTGAGTATATAAATGTAAAAGAGGAAAGGTGCAAGGGCTGAGCCATGAGATACAGAAATCAGGAGTTATCAGCAGTATTACATATTCCTATTAGGTGGAATAAGTTAGAATTGAAACAGTGACCATTATGTTTAGCACCATTGGTATAATTTTATGTTAAGATTCACAAGAAAGAATAAATACTTGAGACAAGCCAAGGGAAATGTGAAAAATTGTGACTAGGACTTACCTTACCAGATATCAGAGCATAGTATGTATATCCTTTGTAATTAAATCCATGCTGAATTGATAGGGCAGTGGACAAAGAGACCACAGTTGAAAACGCAGAGTGGCCGGGCTCGGTGGCTCAGCCTGTAATCCCGCGCCTTTGGGAGGCTGAGGTGAGTGGATTGCCTGAGCCCGCGGGTTCGAGACCCGCCTGGGCAGCGAGACCTCATCTCTACAATAAATCAAAAAAAAAAAAAAAAAAATCAGCTGGGCATGGTAGCGTGCGCCTGTAATTCCGGCTACTCGGAAGGCTGAGGCGGAAGGATCGCCGGAGCCCAGCAGGTCGAGGCTGCGGTGGCCGAGAGCGGCCACTGCACTCCAGTCTGGGCAACAGAGTGAGACTCCAACTCAAAAAAAAAAAAAGAAAACGCAGAGTGTTATCTCAATATATATAAATATTTGTTATATAATACAGTTCTCTTCAGGAGTAGAAGGATGATATTATTTAATAAATGAGGCTATTCCAAATGAATATTCAAGAAAATAAAATGATTCTGAAGATTAATGACTTAAATATGAGAAATAAAGCAGTAACCATCTTATAAAAAAATAGCAGACCACGTATATACTATCTGGGTGAATATTATAATTCATATCCTAAAAATAGAAAAGAGCTCTTATAAATTGACTAAACAACAAACATGTTAATAGAAAAAAAATGAGTAAGAATGTGAACAAGCAGTTTACAGAAGAGCACATTAATCGGCCAATAGACTAAGAAAAATGCTTAAGTTTATTAGTATCAGGGAAATGAATCAATGAACATTGATCGTTGGCAGGAAAAAAGAGACCAAACTACTATTGCTAACAGAGTTACAAGGGAAAGAGGATGTTCATAATATTGCCATAATGCTGCTTTTTTCCCTGTAATATTGCTAATGTGATAGCACAAAAAGTTTCTATCCAGGGAGAAACATGTAATGAAAAGTTTGGTTTATTTGTACTTGGAATACCACTGTATGGCTTAGGCACTTAGCACCATAGCTAGTGTAGACAATTCACATAAGCTCTTGAAGACTCAGTTTCTTCATTGTGAGATGGAGATGATCATCCTTTGTTGATGACTTTTCTCTGAAATTGAATATCATATAATGTGTTTGCTAGGTCTTGGAAATTATACAGAGTGGTTCAGAGACTATTAGGACAGGCCATGAACTTTTCAGTACCCGAGTCCTAGAACAAGTTATACAAAGTTTGGCATGTATATGGAAATAAAATGTACTTTAAGATGTAAGGAAGGGATTTATAAAGAATGCTTAATATATATATATATATATATATATGTATTTTATATATATGTATATATATATATATATTTTTTTGCATTGATTATTGGGTATCAGTTTTTTAGGCATAGGACAGCACTGTCCAATAGAACTTTCTGTAATGGTGAAGATGTTCTGTGATCTGTGTGCTTTCCTTTACACTGGTCGCATGAGGTTGTTTGAACATTTGAATGTGTTAGTGCAACTGAGGAACTGAATTTTTAAAATTGTGTTTAGTTTTAATTAATTTAACTTTCAATTTACAAAGCTACATGTGGACAGTACCTTATGGGACAGGACAGGAAATCCAGGCTACACACACCTATAAAATATAATTTGAGGCAGATTATAGTCAAATGACAAATAAAATACAATCAGAAGTATGTGGGATTTGTATTTGCCAAGACATAAAGTGGATATTAAAATGTTATTGGGTAAACCAAAGATGAGAATAAGATCTTTAACACAAAACTGTTAACACAAGATAGGATATTCATTTGAGGAAAGAACTTATCCAAAGATGACTGTAGAAGATGAACGTTCAGACTTCTCAGCCAGAAGTCTGGATATGCTGCCTGGGTGATTTCCCAGACTAGCTTTTGCTTTTTCCGCAGAGTCTTTGCTGCCCAATACAGTGTTCCCTTTGCAATCCATGTCTTCACTCCTTTCCAGGCCGTATCCCTGGCTTCTCCGTTTTCTCTGTTTTGATTCTTTGTTGTGGTTTTCAGTTTATTCGCCTGTAAAATGGATCACATGTCTGTCTTCAAGGACCTTTCCTCTTCTAATATTCTAGGAGCTTTTCAGGAGCTAGCTTATTTTTCATGGACTTCATCTCAGGGATGTGGTGATTCAGAGATCAGGATGAGAAAGGACTCTGTAGGCAGTGGTCTCAGCCTCCACATGGGGACGTCTCTCAGCAGCACCAATCAGTAGCTAGCCTTTTTGAGGTTTGGGAGTTTGTATCTGCCTTGACTTTTGCTTGCTAGCTCTGAGATATTCTCTAATTGAGGATCCAGCATTCAGCCTTGCATATTTCCATTTATTTTATCAACAAGTCAAACCATTTTAACATTAGATATCTCAAATAACTAATGTGCAAGCTCATGTTGTAACTACTGTGTGTAAGCTTACTTTTCATTGTTAGTTTGTTTCTACTGTGCTTTGTATAAGATAGTTGGAAACAAAAAGAAGAACTTGCTTTTCTACAAAGAACTATTTGATTGTCAATATATTTTTTACACCTCTTTTTTTTTTTTTTTAATAGAGTCCTGTGAAGATAAATCAGATTAGCCTGGATGAAAGTGGAGAACACATGGGTGTGTGTTCAGAGGATGGCAAGGTATGGCAAGCTTGTGGTCACGTTGCAAGTTGTGCTCCAGCACCAGCCCCAGGTGGTTGGAAAAGCAATCTGCTTACTATATACCTACATTTAGACAACTTTGATTATTTTTTCCATTTTTGAGTATTGGACTTGCTTCCAATTGGTCATAATTAAAGTAAAATATATTTTGCACAAATATGCCTTAGGAAAAGTAATTACAAGAATGTCAATAATGTTACTAGTATTAAGCTGATTAACAGCTGTGGCAGGGTGACGTGTCACCTTAATCATTACTGCTGTGCCACTTATACTTCAGTGACTAGTCTGCAGTTACTGCAGGACGGTAGTTTAATGCCTTTCTGCCATAAATCCACAAAATTGGATTTTGTGGGCATGATTTCTGTGGGCTGGTGGTTTTCATTTTCACACACAAGTTATGAATGTTTCTCTTGAATTATAGAATCTTTTGATAAGCAATCATAGTTTATCAGAAGAATAAAGCGTCTTACAATGGCCACATTAAATAAATGTAAAATCAATATATGTACAGTTTTCTAAAAACCTGGCACCTACTTCCTTGACTGAAGACATACATCATTTGTGCAGTGTATAACTAACAATTATCAGCGCTTCTTGCTGATGTTGAGCTGTGACATTTAGTGGTTGTGGTGATTGATTTTCCACTTATAAGAATGTCTTTTTTGTTTTTAAGTCGATGAAAACCTTTTCTAATGTTGGTTTGCAATGATAAAATTCTAATGCACAGTGTATTTAAGCTACTTTTTGAAAATAACAGTTTGAGAGTGCATTAAGATCATTATAGATCTTTACATATTCCTTACTGAGTAGAACAGATTTCCTAATCTAATTTTGTTTTTTCATGTGCTCTAAATTCAATGGGCCATTAATGTGGGTGAATTAAAAACAATATACTCACAGTATAAAAGAGATATACCCATTTAATCTGTTAACAAAGCAACATGAGGTTCCCTCATCATACAAGAATGCATTTTATATATATCTAAGCCTAATATTGCCCAAAGAGTCTTTTGAAACAGTAATTGGAACACTATTGCTTTTCAAGAAGTACTGTCAAATTTTACAATACTTTCTGAAATTCTGAGATTGTCATGAGCAATAAGGGAGGAGTTGGTTTGCACAGAAATTGAGAAGAATTATCTACATTGTTAAAACATTTTTTGTGCTAAAGTATTTGTAAAGAAATATAATTTTCTTTTTGTTTTCTTGAAGGTGAATAATTCTTTCTGGGATATATCAATTTAATTGAACTAATTTGTTGGAAGACAGTATTCATTTTTAGAATTGGAAATAATTTTTTTTCTTTTTTTTGGTAGAGACAAGGTTTTGCTATGTTGCCCAGGCTGATCTCAAACTCCTGGCCTCAAGTGATCCTCCTACCTCAGCCTCCCAAAGTACTGGGATTATAGGTGTGAGCTGCCTCACTCCTCCTGGAAATAAATTTTTACTGAGATATTTCATTTAAAAATTCTCAGAACTTTCAATGTTGAAGAATTATTATTTAATGCATCAAAATGGACAGTTTTAACTATTTCATCTGGTATATGATGAGATGACCCTCAGATATCTTCTTGTCAAACACCTGTCTTAGTAAAATTTTTAACTGTCATATTTTTGTATAGACTCATGATATATCTTGAAGAATGATTTTCTCATATTTTTATTAGCATTAATAGAATTGAAAAGGAGTCTTTCAGTGCATATATTTATGTAAATTAACCCTTATCATGGGTTAGTCAGTACTGTGAAAATTGAGAAGCTAGTATAGAATGACTTGGTAAAGTGTTTAGGGTTGATCAAAACATAAAGATATTTGCAAAGATAAATTCCAGATATCTAGATCTAATGCATCTTTTAAATAGCTTTTGTGGGTTTTTTTCTTTCTTTAGTGTGTCACGGCTCCTAGACAAATAATTATTTATTTGATTATTCCATGGATAACCTTTGATATTTGCATTTAGTTTTTAAATCATATTTCTTGCAGTTGTTTAAAATTTACTATGTTTATTCAGCTGGTGCTCATTTCTAATCTTTTTTTATCATGACTTTTCTATTCTTGAGTTCTAAAGTTTGAGATACACACATACTTACTGATTCAGTTTACTGTATTTTTAGGTAACTTTCAGGATACGTACATACTAAGTTATTTTGAATCTCTTGCACGTATTGCTTTTGTACATAAACTAGGTTCTAATATAGTATACAACTCTGGGTTGGAATATTTTCTCTCAAAATTTTGGAGATGTTGCTTCCCTTTTTTCTGGAGTGTATTTTTGTAGATATTTCTTGAGGCTAGCCTATTTTTGTTCTTATGTAAAAATTTTTCAGTTATTTTTGTCCTGTCTTGGAGATTGTACTACTACTAATAATTGCAACAGCAACAATAATAATAAATGGCCCTTCTAATTCTATTTGCTGAGTTATGTCTAGTTCTGGTTTCATTTTCATTAATTTTGTCTGGAACACTGTAAGTTCTTTTGATTCGTATGCTGAAGTATTGTTTTCATTTCAGGAAAGTTTACTTCAGTTATAATTTTGATTATTGCTTCAGTTTCATTTGTTTTAATTTTCCAAAGAAATTCAATAATATAAAGCTGGAGGCAGTATCGCTTAGAGGCTAAGAGCATAGCTCTGTGTTCCAACGGCCTGGGCTGACATTCACACTCGCTGTGTTCACTTGGGCAAGTTGCTTGGCCTGCCAGTGTCTCCCTTTCTCAGCTGGGCACTGAGCACCAAGGGAGGCCTGTAGAGGACTGTTGCGAGGTACGGGGTCTATGATGAACTCTCAGTTATATTAACAGGTTTTATTGCTAACTATTCATTATTTAACACATTGCAGACTGGTCCTTTCCCCCCAATCTGGTACCTAAACTTTTCAAGGCAAGGGGGTGAATTGGATAAATACTATTCATCCTTCTCCTTTGGAAAATACATAAGTTTTAAGAAAAATTGGTCATGTTATGTGATACTCTACATATGTACTTTGCTTTTCATTGTTTTTAATTCTTCTATTTCTTTGTAGTCATGGAGAAATTCTCTACTTGTTTGTTTGCATTGCTGATTTGCTTTTCTACCAAAGTCAATTCTGTGGAATAGATTTTTATATACATTTTGCATTTTTCATTTTCCTGAAATCTTTCTGTCTCTCCTATCTGTAGATCATATCAGCCTGGTATATATTTAATTTTTTTTAAAATGATAATTTATATGCCTTAGGGTGTCAGGCAGTATTGTCTAGTGGTTAGCATTGGAATTATCCTGCCACTTTTTAGCTATGTCATGGCTGGTAAGTTATTGATACCACTCTGTGCCTTAATCTGTTTCCTCTTCTATAAAATGAGGATAGTAACAGTCTTACTTCATAGATTATTAGGATAATTGAGTTAATATATGTAAATTGTTTGGAATAGTACCTAGAACAGAAGAAACACTTAGTAATTTGAGCTATTATCATAAGCATCATCATTATCCTGTTTTTCTGCTCTAGATTCATAGAGTTCTGGTCTTCCTATTGAGGTTGCAGAATAGTTTTCTTTGGATTCTGGTTGATACTGAAAAATTTTTAAAGCATGGTTTTTTTCCCTGTGAGTCTTTGGAATGGTTTTATGCAGTTTTTTTTAATAGACCTTGAATATATTTTCATTGGCTTGTTTATCCATTTCAGAACAGGGAATGATCTCTTTCTGAACCGGGGTTAACAAACAGATTCAGGGTCTGACTTGCTTTTGGCTCTGCGTGTTATTATTTTGAGTATTGTAAAATCATCTTGTTAGATGAACAACAGGGGCCCTGAAATGAGCTTGATTTCCTTTGACTAAAGGAATTCAGTGAAGGCAGCTCTCTGTGGAGAACTAGAAGCTTCTCCTGTCATTATTCTATGGTCTCTGATACTCTGAGTGGAGAATTTGAAAACCAACAATCTCTTCTACTAGGATCCCTTTAGCTACCACTTGTAATGACAGTTCACATGTCTGCCCTTGTTCTGATTTTTAAGCTGCTGTTATGTGGAAGCTGGGGTTTAAGAGAGACTGTTACAAGGCAAGTACTAACTGGGAGGGCTATGTAGCACTCTGCCCGTGATTCTCTCAAGTTCTACTACATTGGAGGGGCTGTTGCTCAATCTTCTGGTTGGCAAAAACATAGAATTTCATGCTAAAGTGGAGAATGTAGCATACTGTAAAGTGTAACATACGTTACTATTTCATGAAGGTAGGTTTTCTTTATTTCAGGTAGTAAGACACATATCACATACCTTCTGTGGTACTCATGGGGCTCTCAGAGTTTGTAGTTCATGAGAACTTGTCCAAAACTTTGCAGGAGAGTGGCTGTATGGCCAGCTGTTGTGAAGTTTTTCTTTTCTTTTTTTTTCCATTAGATATTTTGGTGTCAAGTTCTGGCAACTCATTAGGACTGCTATAGGATACTATTTTCAAAAGGACCCTCTCTGTTATAATCTTTAATCATGTGATTCTTCTTAGATGAACTCTTTTTAAAAGCCAAAACTAGGCTATTTAAGAAATACCCTTCACAGATGAGTGTGATTTTCAGTAACAAAATGGCAAAATAGGTAAAGAGGAAGAGGAGAAATTAACAAGAATTGTTTTGGATTTTATTCGCTTTAGTAATATAACTAAACTTTGCAGGAGAGTGGCTGATGAACTTGGCATGTCACAATAGTGAAATGGACCAAAATATTGGAGGTTTGTATGAAGTCACCCTTTTACTGATAAAGTTTATGACATTTGTCTTGTGAAATTATGTTTTCCATACTGAAGAAGAATATGAGAACAGATGAGGGCAATGTCATTCACTTAAACATGGTAGGGCTCGGTGGCTCAGCCTGTAATCCCATGCCTTGGGAGGCTGAAGTGAGTGGATTGCCTGAGCCCGTGCATTCGAGACCCGCCTGAGCAACTTGGTGAGACCTCATCTCTACAATAAATAAAAAATTAGCCGGGTGTGGTAGCGCGCGCTTGTAGTACCAGCTACTTGGAAGGCTGAGGCGGAGGGATTGCCGGAGCCCAGCAGGTCGAGGCTGCGATGGCCGGGAGTGGCCACTACACTCCAGTCTGGATGACAGAGTGAGACTCCAACTCAAAAATAAAAATAAAAAATAAAAAATAAACATGGTAGTGGAATCTGACTGAAGATTTCTACTCTTGCTTCATCACCTTCAGCACTTACTCCTCCAGCTCCAATTCTGGGTGTGTGGTAGTGGCATTTGTGCTTCAAACTTGTTCTCAAGGGTGATGATGAGTGTTGGTGCCTGTTTACTAAGAACTTCTTTGATTTTGTTCTCTTTTTTTGTTTATTCCTCTTTATCATTATACTGTTTTGTCTTCAATATGGATTTATAATTTTTAAAGGAGCATTTTATCCTTGGCAGTTCATAATTTAATTTTCTGCCATTATTCCCACAATCCTGGTATTTACCCACTTACTTATTAATGCATCCGTCAGTCATTTTCAACAGGGTCATCCATCACTTGTTTGCATCTCATATACTTTTCCACACAATAGAAATCACTCTTCTACAAACTACCTTTACCCCACTTATAAAGGAGAAAGAAGTTTACCCATTTGAATGAAGAGTCTGCTTAATTAGTTTCAACTTCTGTCATAGAGTTGATGTAGTTGAAAGCTCACCTTCTCTTTAGTTTGGCAAATACTTAAGGCTTTTGAATTTTTGTTGTTGTTCTGTCTACTCTTCTTATACTTTATGTAAAAAGATGTCTTTCTTATTTACAAATTTTAGTCTATTCTATATAAGGATATTGTGTAGAAGACTAGGGTTTGGAACACCTGGATTCTGTTTCCATTTCTTCTACTTATGATTTTTATGACCTGAGACAAATCATTTTTCTATGAAATCATCTGTTAAACAGGCATAATGGTGTTTGCTTCCATATCTAGCAGTGTTGCTGTAAGGAGCATATAAGGTAGAGCAGAATTTCTAACCCTTGTTACATATTGTCAATTGTGAACCTTTAAAATATCACTTTACCTCTCCGGAAAGTTTGATTTCGTTTGTCTAAGGTGAGTCTTGATACCATTAGTATCCAAGGATTTTAACTGTAACTCAGTGAAAATCACTGAGGTACATAAAGCATGTTGAAGCTTTTAGAGATGTAAGTTAGTAGTAAAATAAGATTTGACACAAGACCGTGTTGTAAGTGGCATAATTGTACTGAAAAGAAATAGATTATGCTAGAAGAATTTCAGCTTGCTAGTTCAGCAGGTGTTCATACTGAGGTAGCTTCATTGGGTGGCCTTTGGTTGATTTTCTCCATCAAGATTCAGATGATAGAGGACCTCCTTTATTTTCACTCAGTTTTCTTGAATTTGATGGCATCCATCAAGTTAGACTTCCTCAGAATAAAGTAAAACCCTGAATGTAGTGCTTTCCTTTTCTGCTTCTTAACCACCATTTTATAAGGCTTTCATTACATCCTATGTTAATACATTTATATAAAAGTAATGACTTTATACCCTCTGAACAATGAGAAGCAAGGTTGTGGTGGGGGACATACGTGTATTTGCCATGTCAAGAATACATTCCATGAGCCAGTCTCAGGGAAAATAAAATTCCCTGTATTTCACAGTGGAATAATATGCAGCCATAAAGAAGGACAAACATATGGACTTCACAGCAACTTGGATGGATTTAGAGTCTATCATACCCAGTGATCTATCACAGAAACAAAGAACAGAGTACATGTTCTCACTCATAAGTGGACCCTGAACATTTAACCATAAAAATGCAAGAAAGGGATTGGCAGTAGTGGGAAACTTCTGGAGTTGGGAGTTGTGTACAGCACCAATAAGGATACCTGATCTCAAACCAGGCAAAGTGGGGACCAAAGGGAGGCTCAAACTTTGCCTGTATGATGACCACTTGTATGCCTAATCCCACATTTTTAAAATAAAAAAAATAAAAATTTTCACAGAAAAAAAAATTTCTGTATTTTATATTGTATCATTTGCTATTCATGGAAGCCAAACAACATACTTGGCACGAATATATAAAAACAGTAATCACAAAATTAGTGGAGTGTCTTAAAATTTTATCTTTTAATGCATGAATCTATCTCCAAAAATATTAGGTTAATGCATAAATTCATAGTGTTTTTCACTTGCCCATGGAATGAAAATGTCTCACAATGGTTGACTGGTCACAGTTCATCACATTTGCCAATTCCTGGGTTGACTGACATGGATCATCATGGATTAAAGCATTTCAGCGGTCTTCCTAATGGTCTTCCTCAATGTGGAGAATCACTCAGGTCAAAGTGACCCTCGCTGCAACTATAAACTATTTTCTTGCTTTGGTTTCCCCAATGACGTTCTCTCTGTCACAGCACAAATGCTTTGAGCCACCTCTGCTGTCTTTACTCCTGTGTTAAACTGAACAGAAGAAGGTGTTTGAAGTGTTTTTTGTTTCCACTTGACACTCCATCTTCTTTAGCCCACAAATAGCACTGACTTTCTTCAAATCTGCAAAATGTTAAGCATATTCACAAGCACAACATTGTTATTCCAAATGACAAACAATAAACAAATTTCCAATATTGCCGTGCTGCCATGCCAAAAGAAACACTACAAACTTACTCTTCAACCTAATAATATTATAATATGAGTAAATTTCCTGTTTGGAAATGGAAAGAATGAACCATTCACAACTTACCAAGATTAAAACAAAAAGAAATTGGAGGTTTGAAAAGTCCTATATCTACTTGGACAATTGAATTCACAATTAAAACCCTCACACAGAAGCCTATTTTAGTTCAGTTGTGCTGTGCTAAAATAGCAATAAAATATCTTTTTTTTTTAAGTTAATATGTCACTCTGTCACCCAGGCAGGAATCCAGTGGCGAGATCACTACAGTCTCAACCTCTTGGGGTCAGGACATTCTTCCACATTAGCCTCCTAAGTAGCTGGCACTCCAGGCATGTACTACCATGCCTGGCTAATATTTTTGATATTTTGTAAAGATGAGTTCTCACTAAGTTTCTCAGGCTAGTCTCAAACTCCTGGGCTCAAGCAGTCCTCCTTGCTTGGCCTCCCAAAGTGTTTGGATTACAGGTAGTAGCCACTATGCCTGACCTAACAAAATATCTTAAACTGAGTAATTTATAAGAAAAAGAAATTTATTTCTTGCTGTTTTGGAGTCAGGGAAGTCTAATATCAAGGTGCTACCATTTGGTGTCTGCTGAGAGCTGTTCTCCGTGCATCCAGGAAGGTGTATTGTCACTACGTCTTCACATGGAGGAAGTGATGAGTGCTGTGTCCTCATGTGGCAGAAGATAGATGGGCAAAAGGTCTAGCTAGTTACCTCAAGCTCTTTTACAGGGGCCCTAATTATCATGATTAGTTCCACCTTCATGACTTAATCACCTTTCAAAGGCATCAACACTTATTACCGTCAACTTAAGGGTTAGGTTTCAACATATGAATTTGCGGGGAGTGGGGGGGCACAAATATTCATACTGTAGCAAGACCATTAGACTAAGATGGCTTCACTGGAGAATTCTTACAAAATTTAAAGAAGAGATTTTATCTTAGTGATTAGGAAAAGAGTGAACATATTCTAAGTTGCAAAATAGTTCCCATTTGTTCTAATACTATTAATTGGCTCCAAGCCTTTGAGTGCTCATGAAATTCTCATGCTCTGCTGGTAAGAGTTTAAATTAATTAGAACCACTTTGTGAAGTGGTTTGGCTATTAAATGTGAGCATATGCATAACCTATGACTCAGCAATTCCATTCCTAGTTATATACCTTTCATCAGTGTACATAAGTGCACTAAAAGTTTTGTAAAGAGTGTTCATGGCAGCATTATTCATGATAATCCCAATCAGGAAACAGTCCAAGTGGTCATCAGTGGAAGATGGATATGTGAATTGTGGTGTATTTCATACATTGAAATACTACACAGCAATGACAAAACCAACCTCTGCTGTATGCTGCAGTGTGGTTAAATCTCACAAGGAAAATGTTGAATGTTGAACGATAGAGGTCAGTGAGATAGTATCTGATTTCATTTATATAAAATTCAAACACAGCACAACCTATTCATGAAGATAGACTTTAGGGTGGTGGCTAGGTTGAGAATGTGATTTACTAGGAAAGAACACAAAGCAGCATCTTGGATTCATTTTCTTGATCTGGGTAGTATTTGCAGGGGTACGTTCATATTATAAAAATAGTCAAGCTAGCTGAGCTCAGTGACTCAACCTGTAATCCCGTGCCTTTGGGAGGCTGAGGTGAGTGGATTGCCTGAGCCCGCGGGTTCGAGACCCGCCTGGGCAGTGAGACCTCATCTCTACAATAAATCAAATAATCAGCCGGGTGTGGTAGCGCATGCCTATAATTCCGGCTACTTGGAAGGCTGAGGTGGAAGGATTGCCGGAGCCCAGCAGGTCGAGGCTGCAATGGCTGGGAGCGGCCACTGCATTCCAGTCTAGGCAACAGAGTGAGACTCCAACTCAAAAAAAAAAAAAAAAAAAAAAGTAGTCAAGCTAAACTTTTATGATACATGTTCTTTGCAGTATGTATATTTCAGTTTTTGTTCTTGTTTTGTTGTCATTATGAACAGAAAAATATATTCTGTATTAATAAAGTAGCCTGGAACAACTTTAAGGGAGATACTGATAAGTAGGAACTTAAATTTTTCATTTATACATTCTCAGTAGATTCAGCATAAGATTGTAAATGAAATGTAGTTCATCTAATCTCTTACCATATTGATCTATGTGGTTGATTTATTTATATATTTAGGAGACTCAAGAAAATAAGCTGCCTTTTCCTTTAAGGGATGAAAAATTGTTTCTTTAGAGCTAGCCTATGCGAAGTTTATAAAAGTGTATGAATAACCTGTTCATACCTATTTCATTTTTACAAATTGGCATGCATTTTATAAAACAAATTTGGTGTAACTGAAGGGACCTTGATTCATGGGGTGCTTATAAAAGCTTAATTGCAGCAAAGTGCTCTCACCTTGATGGGGTGTTCATTGGATATTTATTTAATAGAGGTCACAGGCCTTAGCATTATTAAATGTTCTACTTTTCAAAAAGTATATATTCACACCTACTCAGTAGTCTTTTGCTATCATGATGAACTGACACAATTCATTTCCTTTTTAGGTGCAGGTGTTTGGACTGTATTCTGGAGAAGAATTTCATGAGACTTTTGATTGTCCCATTAAAGTAAGTATTCACCTACTTTTAATTTTTCTAAAGACTTTTTCAACTAATGAAATAAGGATTACAATAATTTGAACACTATCAGTTCTGTATTAATTTTGTCAGTAAGTATCTATTCAACACTTGTAATGTACTGGATACTCTTTGGATGCTGTGAAAGAGGATAGGGTTTTATTTTGTGACTGTGATCTCAGTCTGTCCTCAAGGGGCTTTTATGTTTGTGGGTGAGAGCACACACACAGTGTCTCTAAGAGTAACAATTTTAAAGAGTCCAAAGCTCAGAGGAGTCACTTTTAGTTGCTCTTGTTAATGATGGCTTCACTGGCAAAGTGATGTTTGACTTGGCTTTAGTAAATGAACAGGGGCTATTGAAGAAGCTGGCTTTGCCTGTGAAAGAAATGGAGATGCTGGATAGTTCAACCTGTGTTCAGGAAATGGCAGTTAGTCTAGTTTAGATGGTGTATAAAAGACTGATTTGGCAAGAGAATATTCAAGCAGATTGGGCTGGCTTTATATTAAGACTGGGAACTTGGACTCCATCTGGTAGATGAAGATAAATGACTGAATGTTTAAGAATAAAGTGAGCCGGGCATGATGGCTCAAGCCTGTAATCCTAGCACTTTTTGGGAGGCCGGGGTGAGGGGATTGTGTGAGCCCACAGGTTCAAGAACAGCTTGGGCAACTTGGTAGGACTTCATCTCTACAATAAATCCAAAAATTAGCTGGGCATGGTAGCACGCCCCTGTTGTTCCAGCTACTTGGAAGGCTGAGGCAGAAGGATTGCCTGAGTTCAGCAGGTGGATGCTGGGGTGGCCATGAGCGTGCCACTACACTCTAGCCCGGGTGACAGAGTAAGAATCCAACTCAAAAAAAAGAAAAGAATTAAGTGACATGAACTGAGCTAAGTTTTAGGAAAATTAATATGGCAGCTGTCTACAATATTGACTGAAGGACAGATAGACAAGAGTTAGGAAGACTACAATAATTATCTAGAAGTTTTAGATAATTATTGTAAAGTGTCTATTATGGCTGTTAACGGAAGAGGTCATTTTTTCCCCACTTATTTATTCAAATATTTATTGACCAATAGGTCAAGGAGAGATAGGATCTGATATGTGTTTTAAAAAAGCTGAATTTGCTATAGTAGAGGATAATTTAAACAGGAGAGTGATTGGGGACAAGAGACAATTTAGAAGGCTAATGCAATACTCTAGACAGGCTCTCAGTAAAAAGGGTAATAGTGAGAATTTAGTATGAGGTGGAAGAAATTAATTTGGACAGCCTGTACTGTCAAAGACTTATCTAGCCTTAGTGATGTAGATTAGACTTTTGTAGCCTTAATGTTGTCTTGGATGAGGGTGATGAAAGATGGAAGGGCTGAGGGTCAGTCCAGGGTCTCGCTTTGGTGATGATATATGGGAATGCCATCAGTTCCAGTAATAGATGATTTGCAGTAAGAACCTGCAATAAGGACATAGCTAGTTTGGTCTTGAGTTTAGATAATTGTAGAACATCAGGTGGGGATGTTATGAAAGTTTTGGAAACCTGAGTGTGGACCTCAGGATGGTGACTGGCCCTTAAACACAATTGATAACCACAGTTGAATAAGTTGAAGCCAGTTTTAAAGATATCTAGTTTAAAGCTATAGGGTGAGAAGACAAGAAGATTGATGGTGAAATTCCAAAACTTTCTAATTTGAAGACTCAGATTATAGAAGAAAAAGCAGCAAAGGAGTTCAAGAAGCAGCAGTTAGAGGAACTGGAGGAAATCCAGAAGAGTGGTGTTAGGGAAACCAGGGGAGGAAGGGTTTCCAGAAGGAAGGAGTGGACAGCGGTGTCAAAGGCAGTGTGGAAATTAAATGGACGGGTAGGGGTGGAGAGGTGGATGGGAATAGAACTTTACTTGGTAATTATAAAGTTACTGGTGACCTTGATGAGTTACATTTTTAAGAGCAATATGTTCACCATGTACCAAGAGGTGAGGAAGTAGAAAGAACCAGTTAAGACTCTTCTTTCAAGAAATTTGTTAATAAAGAGGAAAGGTCATCTGGTAGGTAGGTAAAGGGGTATCCAAGGAGGATTTCTGCAGATCATGGTTTGGTTGATGGTAAAAATTACTAGAGATGGAAAGATTAGAAATAAAAGAAAGGGCAGACTTAATATAAGTATCTCTAAGCAATGAGATTAACAACTTAAGTAGTGAAAGTAATCTTGAAAAAGAGTCCTAGACCCTCTGCCTGTGAGAACAGCATGAAGGAGGATGGGCTGAGTCCAACCCTTCTGACATCTGCAGGGGAGATGTGATGAAGGAACAGAGATGTTTCCAGTAACAGTCAATTATGTAGAGTTATGCATTATGAGAGAACCAAAAGGACTTTTATGAGAGATTTTAAAAATGTGAAACCATAGAATGTGTAAATGCTTCAAAGTGGTATTTAGGATAGGTTAGGAAAGTGTTGAAGGGAAGGACTAACCTGGGGGGTAGAAAGGTTAGAGGAGTGAAGCATCATATGCTAAGCCCTAAAATGACAGTATAGGAAGAGGAATCTATTAATCTATTCCATTGGTGAAAGGGCGTGTAGTAGTTAATTAAGTAGTTCTAGTAAGAATAGAAATGTATTTAAATGAGGGTTTAAAAAAGTATAACTATGTAGGATGTCTGTGTGTCTAGAAATATTTTTTATGTTAGTAAAAAACAAAATTTGTTAAGTTGGTGACTTCATGGGCGGTTTTAGGGATTAAAAAGAGAAGGAGGCAGAGTATGTGCAGGCTTACAGCCACAACAGGTGAGCCCTGAAGATGGGGGTGCACTGAGTGTGAGTAGAGCTGCTGGAACTTTCTGTTGCCTTTGTTATCAACCCATCTCCCCCAACATGTTAATAATGTTATATAATCATAAAGCCATTGGAAAATGAAGGAAATAGTTATGAGGGGTGGTGGTGTCTTGGGAGAAACCTGGATACAAAGGTCTAGGAGGAGATTGACTGAGCAGGAAGCAGGTGGGAACCAGGTGGAAGGGAACTTCGGTTGTGGATGAAAGGGAAAGGCCTAAATGGTCAGCTCTGGAAGCTCTTGGGTCCTGCAGCTCTGTTGTTGCTCCACTGAAGGGGTCTTGGTGTAATGTGCTAAATGTCTGGGAGGCTGCATTGTGACTTGGTGCTATTCGTCATTGACAGGCATCTTGGACCAGGAGTTAGCTGGGTTCTTTGTCTGGGTTTCTTCTATGAACTGTATCCAGTTAGAAACAGTTGTAAAAAAACTTGCTGCCTTGATTTGACCTCCATTGCTGCCTCTATACAGGGGGCACCCACTCTGAGGGGTCCTCAGCCAGAAACTAGAACTGATTTATTGTAGTCTTTGAGCTTTGACCTGGCTTCAGGGAAGGAATCTTTTCACACTGGAGTAAAACAGATGTCATCACTTTACAGAATTGGGATAATCAGATATCAGGATAATTTTTAGATCGTGCTGCTTTTAATGTATGAAGTGTTTTCTTTCTGTGCTTTAACCATGATTCCTAAACCAACACTGGGCACTGTTTCTCTTGTAGATCATTGCTGTGCACCCACATTTTGTGAGATCTAGTTGTAAGCAGTTTGTGACTGGAGGGAAGAAGGTAAGTGCGTTTTGTCTCCCCCATGGTAGTAGCTTTTGAGGGGTACTGTGCTCACTCTGTAGTTTATGCTTACTATTTTTAATGTGCAATTATTTGTTAGAAGAAATCGGAAAAAAACCAAATGTAAGAAAATCATAAGGCCATCATATTTTGGGAGAGTTGTGACCTCAGTGTTTCTCACTGCATTCCTTTGAAGTAGATATAGGTCAAGGAAAAAGAGAGCTGTTAACTCAAACTTTTATCTGGAACTTTGAAACATTGTCCCTTCTACAAAATACAGGCAACATTTAAAAATAACAAAAGAGCAATTAAACTAGTGACTTTTTACTCTTGTAGAAAATCTCTGGTAGGCCTTGATAAACTTTTAGAACAGTTATGGCTATTCTTCATTGACATGTTCCTGGCTCGTTTTATTATCTCAGTGCTATTTAAAAAATAAGAGACCAAACTTTTCTATATATTAATGTCCATCTTTCTGTTTATATATACATTAAATTGTCAAAGAATCTTTCTGCTTTTAGAATGGGTCAGGGTTTTTTTGATTTATTGATATATTAATCAGAGATTTTAAAAAAACTATTGTAATAACAGAGCTATCACCAGACTGGGACTCTGAGTATTACTTCATATTCAGTTTAGCAAGTGGAAAAGAGGTGTTCTGTGGTTATTTTTTACAGTTGTGTGTAGCCATGGAATGTCTTCTTTGAGGTCCAACTACCACATGGTTTCAAATGTTTTATGATAGTTATACATCATTTTCTTTTGGTCTGGTATTTCATAACATGGCAGGAAAGCATGCTGGTCATTACCTAGCTCATTGTGATGATCACATGGCAGGTCTGTAGATCCTGATTCTGTTCCATGACACAGAACCAAGGTTGCACCAGCTCTGATTTCTGCTAAAGAACCTTTCCTTCCCCCAGTTCACAGCCCATTGTTATCTTTCGGCTCTAGTCTTAGTCATTTCATGTAAACGTGTTCACAGGCAAATTAGTAGGAATTTCAGACTTAACTGTACAATCCCTAGCTTAGATCTGCAACTGATTCTTTCCTGAAAAAAATAACTACCTTGCTTGTCCTTGTCAGCCTCAGGAAAGAGTAGCTTTAAAATTCCTTTTGTATTTCTTTACTGAGCACTTTTATGATTTGTGTGTGATACAACATAATTTCACATAACTGTGATTTATACCCAGGGGTTTTTATTTAAAACTCAGTGGGAGCCGGGCTCGGTGGCTCAGCCTGTAATCCCGCACCTTTGGGAGGCTGAGGTGAGTGGATTGCCTGAGCCCGCGGGTTTGAGACCCGCCTGGGCAGCGAGACCTCATCTCTACAATAAATCAAAAAAATCAGCCAGGCGTGGTAGTGCATGCTTGTAATTCCGGCTACTTGGAAGGCTGAGGCGGAAGGATCGCCGGAGCCCAGCAGGTTGAGGCTGCGGTGGCCAGGAGCGGCCACTGCACTCCAGTCTGGGCGACAGAGTGAGACTCCAACTCAAAAACAAAACAAAACAAAACAAAAACTCAGTGGGGATAAAGAATGGTGAGTCACTGCTTTTTGTTTTAAATGGCTTAAAATAACAAACATTTATGATCTCACACTTTGAAAATTAAATAGTGACTTAGCTGTTTGGTTCTGACTGAAGGTCTCCCAGGAAAGTATACTTAAGCTATTGACTGAAGCTTCAGTTGTCATCTGAAGGCTTGACTGGGGCTGGAAATTCTGGTTCTTAGATGTTTGCTGCCTTCTTAATAATCTGTCATATACTTGAAATATTGATAAATCACTTTGGTTTAAATATTTCCTTAGTGTGTGATGGATGCAGTTTTGAGTTCCAGTTTCTGATTTCAGAAGTTAAAGATTATTACAGTTGTTCCCTATTTCTTAAAGGTATTTGAATAAAATAATATACTAGAGATATTATGAATGTTGATATCCATGTGATAGGAATCAAAATCTGAAGGAGAGATTTTTCTGTGCTGTTGTGTTCTTTAATAATAAGTGTCTTCATGAAGTTTAATAATTGCTTTGTACTGTGAGGGATACCTGTAGTCATCATTGAATTTGCCACATCAGTTTTATTACAAGAGTATCTTGTCTACCTGTAGGATGCCAGGGTTAACGATGCCAGTAACATATTCTTTATCCTTTTACTTAGCATTTGATATAATTTATAAACATTTGTATGAAGGGCAGTGTGAATGTAGCAGCTTGGGTTGAAGCTCATAGAGTAGATACATAAGGATTGTGGAAACAACAGAGTAATCTGGCATCTGAGTGCTGGTGACATAGTATGTGAAGTACTTGGAATTTATAGAGAAATGAATGTTGTGATAAGCAGCTGCTTTTAGGTAGAATTAAACAAGTACTGATTAGGAGAGAACATTGGAGTTTGATTTATCTCTTGGTTATCATTGACTACTTGACATGTTCAGTCTTCTGTGAGAAACCATAATTTATCTTTTTTTCTTATTTACTTCACCAGAAATACATCTGTGGACATTTATTTCCAAGCACGAAAAGATGTTTATGTATGTATAAAATGAAAGTAAAATAAAAACAGTTATGCTCATCTGGTGAAAAACTGAATTAAAAAATGATATTATTAAGCTAGAATTTCAGTACTGAAAAATTTAAAAGAAAAAACACACTGAAGGGCTTAGTATATTATATACAAAACTTAATGTACTATATCTACAGTACATTAATTTTTAATAATTTAAATAAATGAAGGAAGTTGTTGAATTTTTTTTAAATATGAAACTCTTGAATATATTTGTTTCCTAAGCTCAAAGGTTTTTTTTGTTTTTTTTTAATCAATATTTTTTATTATGATTTTGTAGGGTACAGTTAAGGGTTAGGTGTACAATTACGTTTCATTCAGGCACCCTGTTGATAAGAGGTGTTTCCCCATCCCCAGACAGATATTTGCTACTGTTAATCCAATCCCCCTCCCCCTCATAGTTTCCCAGTACCGTCAGTCATTTTCTTATAGTATTACATTGGATGTTCAAGGTCCATTATATGAGTGAGAACATGTGCTACTCGGATCTTTGTTTCTGTGAGAGGTCACTCAGTATTACAGACTCTAGTTCCATCCAGGTTGCTGCGAAATTCATGATTTTGTTCTTTTTTATGGCTGCGTAGTATTCTATCGTGTATATGTACCACATTTTTTTAATCCAGTCCTCTTTTGATGGGCAGCATGGTTGTTTCCAGGTTCTTGCTATTGTGAGCAACGCTGCGATAAACATACGTGTGCAGGTATCTTTTTTATAGAGTGATTTGAGGTCTTCAGGGTATATTCCCAGTAGGGGAATGCGGGGTCATATGGAAGGTCGATTTTTAGAGCTTTTAGGAATCGCCACACTGCTTTCCACAGAGGTTGCACTAGTTTACACTCCTACCAACAGTGTAGAAGTGTTCCCTTTTCACCACACCCTCTCCAGCAGCTGTTATTTTTTGAGTTGTTGATAATTGCCATTCTGACTGGAGTTAGGTGGTATCTCAGTGTGGTTTTGATTTGCAACATAGAGCCAAGAAGGAGGATGCAGACTAAAATAGTTGAGAAAATAAGGATCAAGTGTGTATCAAATTTGATTAAAATATAAAATTACACAGAGGTTAAATGCTCAATACATTCTAAGCAAAATAAATACAAAGGGAACAATACCAAGATATCATAACAAAAATACTGAAAACTAGTAATAAAGAGAATATCATAAAAGCAGCCTCAAAAAACTATTTTATATAGGGAAACAAAGCTAACAAGTATTGCTAGCATCATCAAAAATCATGCTAGGCAGAGGAAGCAAATAATATCTATAACCTAAAAATAAAAGTAACAAGAGAAACATCAACCAATAAAAATAAATATAAAATTATTTTAAAACGGTTAAAAAAAGAGATTTTTTTAGATAAAATCTGAACTTGTCACCAGTGTATATATACCACAAAAGATGTGAAAATAATTTCTGCAGTCTTAAGAAAAATGATTGAAATTAGCCCTTGTGTCTTTACAAGGAAATGAAGAAAATTTGAAATGTTTGTTGTGTGTACATGTCTGTATGTTCATGTGTGTATAAATATACCAAAGTATAGAAAACCATTGTTTTCTCTGTTTTTAAAATCTATTTAAAAGATGACAATAAAGAGAACCAAAAATGGTATATTTGTATGTAAAAAAAAAATATATATATATGTATACTGAGCTTGATATAAGTACTTGTGTGATATTTTGAAGTAAAGAATTAAGTGATTACATGTGTCAATGTAAGTGATTGATATTAAGTCATCATTTTTAAAGATTTTTACATAGCTTTATTGATACCTTATTTGCATACCATAAAGTTTGCCAGATTAAAATATACCATTTGATGGTTTTTAGTATATTTATAGTGCTGTGCAACCGTCAGTATAATCTAGTTTTAAAATACTTTTATCACCCTAAAAAGAAAACTTGTACCCATTAGCAGTTACTCTTATTTCCCTTCCAGCTCTCCTCCCATCTCTGAGTAACCACTAATCTATTTTCTTTCTCCATCAATTTTTCTATTCTAAAATTTTATATAAATTATGGAGATTTCATATAAATGGAATCATATAATAGGGAAAGTCTTTTGTGTCTGGTTTCTTTTGTTAGTTTTCATGGTGTGTCTATGTTATAGCATATATCAGTATTTTATTACTTTTTATGGCTAAATAATATTTTATTGTATGAATGTATTATCTTTATTCATTTATCAGTTGATGACATTTGGGTTTTTCCTCCCTTTCCCAACTTTTTGGGTTAGTTTATTTTACAATTGTAAATATTTTTTATATATTCTAGATACATGCTCCTTATCAGATACATGATTTGCAAATATTTTTTCACAACCTATAAGTTGTCTTTTCATTTTATTGATGGTGTCCTTTGAAGGACAAAAGTTTTTAACTTTGATAAAATTCCATAAATTTTTTCTTGTTTGACACATGCTATTGGTGTTGTATCTAAGAGATCATTGACTAATTCAAGGTCATGAAGATTAAGGCCAGTGTTTTCTTTTAAGAGTTTTGTAATAGGACACAACATGGTGGCTCACATCTGTACTTTCAGCACTTTGGGAGATGGAGGCAAGAGGATTGCCTGAACCCAGGGGTTTAAGACCAGCCCGGGCAACTTGGCAAGGCTTCATCCCTACAATTAAAAAAAAAAAAAGGCCAGGCATGGTCCAGGCACCTATAGTTCCAACTGCTTGGAAGGCAGAGGCGGAAGGATTACCTGTGGGCAGTAGGTTGAGACTGCAGTGGCTGTGATTGCACCACTGAACTCCAGCCTGGGCAACAGAATGAAATTCTGACTCAAAAGAAAAAAAAAATGTAATAGATGCAAAATTTCTCAACTTGATTCTAGCAAATCACATTCAACAGTACTTTTCAAGGAACCCCTCACAACCATGGGGCTTCATTCCCAGGATGCAAGGCTGGTTCAACATACATAAATCAATAAACATAATCCATTACATAAACAGGTATAAAACCAAGAACTACATAATTATCTCATTAGATACAGAAAAAGCATTAAATAAAATCCACATCCCTTCTTGATTAAATATCCTCAAACACCTAGGCATCAAATGAATATTTCTCAAAATATGAATGAATATTTCTCTAATGAGCCATCTATGACAAACCTGCAGCCAACATCACACTTAATGGGCGGAAGCTGGAACCATTCTCCCTAACAACTGGAACAAGACGAGGATGTCCATTCTCACCCATCCTATTCATCATAGTACTAGAAGTCCTAGCCAGAGAAATCAGACAGGAGAAAGAAATCAGGGGTACCCAAACAGGAAAAGGAAGTTATCCCTCTTTGCAGATTATATAATGCTATACCTAGAAAACCCTAGAGAGTCTTTCAAAAAGCTCCTCTCACTAATAAATTACTTCGATAAAGTCTCAGAATACAAAGTCAGTGTGCAAAAAAACAGTTGCATTTCTATACACAAACAACAAACAGGCTGACGAATAAAAAAACAGAATCCCATTCACAATAGCCACAGATAAATTAAAATACCTTGGCAGTCACCTAAACAAAGAGGTGAAAGACCTTTACAATGAGAACTACAAAACAATCTCAAAGAAATCAAGGATGACACAATCATATGGAAAAATATCCCATGCTCATGGATTGAAAGAATCAATATCATCAAGATGTGTATTCTACCCAAGGCAGTCTATAGATTCAACACAATTCCTATCAGATTGCCAGCATCATTTTTCACAGACCTGGAATAAACAATACAGAAATTCATATAGAAGCTAATAAGAGCCCAAGTAGCTATAGCAATTCTCACCAAAAGGAACAAAGCTGGAGGCATCACACTTGCAGACTTTAAACTTAACTACAAGGCTGCAGTAACTGAGACATCATGGTACTGGTACAGGAATAGGCACACAGATCAGTGGAACAGGACAGAAGTAAAAACCACAGATCTTCAACCAACTCATCTTCAACAAAGTCAACAAAAACAAACATCGAGAAAAGGAAACCATATTTAGCAAATGGTGCTGGGAAAAGTGGCTAACCACATAAAGAAGAATGAAACTGGACCCCTACCTATTGCCATATTAAAAAAACTCAAAATGGATCAAGGACTTAAATGTGAAACCTCCAACTATAAGAATCTTAGTAGAAAACTTAGGGCCTGGACATCGGAGTAGGCAATGAATTCATGGCCAAGTCCTCAAAATGAATTTAGCGAAATTAAGATTGACATGTGGGACTTTATCAAACTAAAAAGTTTTTGCACAGCAAAAAGACATCATCAAGAAAGTAAAGTGACAACCCACAGACTGGGAAAAGATACTTGCAAGCTATGCATTCGACAAAGGCCAAGATCCATGATCCATGAGGAACTCAAATGAATTGATGGGAGGACTCTGAAGCAGCCAGCAAATGTAGGAAAAAATGTTCGGCCTCACTAATCATTAGAGGAATGCAATCAAAACTACAATGAGATACCACTCACCACTGGTAAGGATGGCTATCATTAAAAAGTAAAAAAAAAACAGGTGTTGGCATGACTGTGGAGAAAAGGAAACACTTCTGCACTGTTGGTGGGAATGTAAGCTAGCTCAGACTTTGTGGAAAGCAGTGTGCTTTTTTCTCAAAGAACTAAAAATTGAGCTTCTATACAATTCAGCAATCCCACTTCTGGGAATATACCCAGAGGAACATAAATCGCTCTACAAAAAAAGGCACCTGCACACATGTGTTTATTACAACACCATTCACAATAACAAAAATATGGAGCCAAACCAAATGCCCATTGAAAGTGGACAGGATAAAGAAAATGTGGTACATATACATGATGAAATATTATGCAGCCATAAAGAACAAAATCATGTCCTTTGCAGCAACATGAAGGCAGCTGGAGACTATCATACTAAATGAATTGTCACAGAAACAAAAAACTGAATACCTTCATATACTCACTTATAAGCAAGCCCTGATCACTGGTCACATGAGCACAAAAGTGGGAACAATAGATGCTAGACACTGGTAAAGGAGGGAGGAGGGATAAGAGGCACACAGCAACACACTGGGTACCAGGTTCACTATCGGGGAGAGAGGGCCCTCTAGAAGCCCAGACCTCACCTGCACACAATTTACTTATGTGGTAAATCCTCACATGTGTCCCTCAAGTATAAAATAAAATTTTTTAAAAAAGAAAGTGCACAAAAAATAAAAATAAATAAGCTAATATTAAAAGTAGAGTTTTATAGTTTTTACTCTTAAATTAGGTCTAGAATACACTTTTAGTTTGTTTTTGTATATGGTTTAAGGTAGAAGTCTAATTTATTCCTTTGCATATGTATATTCCGTTGAATCAGCACCATGTGTTTCAAAGATAATTCTTTGCCCATTTTCTTGACTCTTCTACCAAAAATCAGTAAACCATAAATGTTAGGGTTTATTTCTGGACTCTCAATTTTATTGATCTGTATTGCTGTCCTTATGCCAGTATCCTAAATAGGTTTCAACACCACTAATTTTTCTGCAATTACTTATGAGATGACAAACAGAAGAACTACAGATATACTTCAACCTATGATGGGGTTATGTCCCAATAAGCCCAATGTAAGTTGAAAGTACCATTAAATTAAAAATGCATTCAATATACCTAACCTACAAAATATCATAGCCTTGCCTACCCTACCTTAAACATGGTTGTTACATTAGTCTACAGTTGGGCAAAATCATCTAACACAAAGCCCATCTTAATTTTGATTATCTAATGTAATTTGTTGAAGTCTATAATGAACATGAAAAATGGAATAGTTGTATGGATGCTGTTGTGAAGTTGAAAAATTGTAAGTCAAATCACTGTGTATTGTAGATAATTTGTACTCTTAATATATTTTGATTTGGAATTCTTTCCCTTTAAAAAACCATTATAATTTCTTCTACTTATGCTAGAGGCTTTAAAACATGTAAATGAGTCCTCTATTTAAGGAGTTGTAACATACAAACTGTTGACAGATTTCTTTGAATCCATTAAAATTTATTATATATATTTATATTTAAATATAAATATATTAAATATATTTAAATATAAATATATTATAAATATAAATATATTATATATATTTATATTATATATATTTAATTTATTATATATATATATTTAGCAAATAGTGAAAAGTAGTATTTATTTGATAAACTATATGACTTATTTATATACAATTAAATAGAGATTTTCAAAATGTTTACCATCTTGGTGTGGTTTGCAAAAATCTCCAGAGAATTTCTTTTTTCTGTGTGTGTTTGGTATGGACTTTTAAAGACCACTTATGAATGCAGATATCACTTTGACATTAGTGTGTTTTGTTTTGAAATAGATTTATTTAGTTGAAGATACTTCAAGAACTGTTTTTCTAATTTCATTAAGAAAGATATCTTTGATGTTAAACGTTAGGAAAAAAGCTTTTAAAAGGTGACATTAAGAAAGGGGGACTAATGCAGAATGATTCATTTTGAAAGTGCTAGCAAATTTTTTGGGAGGATTACTCTTTTTATAACTGAGTTATGGAAGTTTATATCTTTGAAAAATGAGGAAAAACAAAGACTACATTGACCCAATAGCACGTCTAATCATTTCAACAGTAATTTTAAACTCGTACAATAAACTAAGCAGAACAAATTTGAAGAGCCCAACATTTAGCAAGTGTTGATAACCTTGTAATAATCACATGTTGTAGATGTCAAGACCCCTCTGTTTAGAGTAGATGGCAGATGATATAACAGGAAAAGAGAATAAAGGCATATTAGATGACTGAGAGATATGACCTTCTGTTTTTAAGAAATAATTGAATCTTCTAAAATTATTAGAGCAGAGATAGCCAGATGAAGGTGTAATGTGGAATAAAGACATTCTTAACTCTTAAGAACACTGACTGCTCAATAAATCCTTGTAATTATATTTCAATTTCTGTAAACAATGGGTTACAATGGCACAAGAAACTTAGAGGAGCCAAATAGGAAAGTGAAGGTCCCACAATTTCATGATGTCATAGACTATTTGAGAGAGATATCGTATTGAATATTTTATAGTTGTTTAATGTTACTAAAATTTTTGACTCCATTAAAAAATTTTTGAGTAATTAGAGCATAGATTTCAAAATAGTGCTGCAAAACAGCAGTGTAGCAGAAAAAACTCTGAAATTGTATTTTGACATATTTGTTGATATTTCTGACTTCTTAGGTCTTTAGAGATAGCTCTTTATCCACTAGGGACTAGGAATAGGAGCTATAGTTCTGTCTGGCATAAACTTTTATTTTAGGTTTTCAAGGTAACTTCTTAGTAGTTGAATGCCATAGCTGGATTTATGGACTCCACTGCTTGACACATGAGCATAAAAAGCTTATTCTAAATTCTGTTTTGTTTCCTTGTTGAAAAAAAGAAAAAGCACAGCTCTTAAAAGTGCCATTGGAGATAACTTTCAAACACATGAACCAGTGGATTTTTTTTTTAAGTCTTACCTTGTGTAGCAAGAATTCTAATACATGAGCATAGCAAATGAAGTTTCTATTTTAGAAGTAAATCTGCCAAGTGGATCTTGTCTGGATTTTGTTTTAATTGTCCAACTTTTTTTCTCAGCCGATAAACTTTAGCTTCATAGGACCTTTACCTTTGAACTTTGAAATAATAATTGGTTCTACTGCTTTGACAAATCATTAAATTGTCGTGATGCTGTTTGCAGTGGAGTTCATTTTTAGAAATGAGGTAGTCAGCTGTTTGGCATTGTGGTGGGATAGAATGAGGGGACCTGACCGCAGGGACAAGTTGCTTTGTAAGCTGGAAAATGTCAGTCAGCAAATGAGGAAAGGACCTGCGTGAATGAAATGAGGAAAATTTGAAATGGCAAATTTTACCTGAAGGACAGAGATGGTACCATCAACTAGCTTCTGTAAGCTTCCAGCAGTGATCTGCAAAAAACAGATTGTATTTTGAATCCATTTTGAAAGAAAATTCAATTATAACAACTTTTTATTAAAATGCAAGTCTTAAACATATATTATTATCAAAATTGTTTTTATTTTTTTCCAGCTTCATTGAAGTATAATTGTATATGTTTAAGGTATACAATGTGATGATTTTATATATATGTGTATACACACACACACACACACACACACACACACACACACACACACACATTGTGAAATGATTGTCACAAGCTAATTAACACATTCATTGCCCCACATAATTATCCTTTTGTGATGACAACACTGTAAATTTATTCTGTTAGCAAATTTCAAGTTTTTAATATATTATTAACTGTACATTAGATCTCCAGAGTATATTCATCTTAAAACTTAAAGTTTTTAGCCGACATCTCTCCATATCTCTCAACTCCCAGCTGCAAATCTTTTTAAAATCTAGATAATCCAGTGAGCCTTTTCTTGCCGCTGCCATTGCTAAGCATGCTTTCGTATGTGTTTACTTATCTTCTGGTCAGATTGGAGCTGGGGTTTTGGGGTTTAGAAGGATTTTTACATTATTTATTCTCTGTCTCCTGTTCAATGTTTGGATCTCTAGGATAATATTTCTGCAAGTTGTCAGATGCTTGATTGTAGGCAGCTTCGACATGCAAAATTTTTTCACACATTATGTACTTAACATTGCAGTTTTCAAGTGAATCATCTGAGTGTCTTTAATAATTTAAAAATGTGCATTAAGGCTTCCTAGTCAATTAAAAAATTAAACTACAGGCAACCACCAGATTTATGTCAAAAGTGGCTTTATGTTCAGCTATTGTAAATGAATACCTGTATTTCTTCTAAGTACTGTGTTATAAGTTGTGGTTTCATTCCTAGAAATTCATTTTATGCTGTCAGTGTGCTGATTAAAAATCATCAATTAACAAGAAGTAAAACACAAATGTAAACTTCACAAGCATATTTTTGGGTGTGAAAAACCAAGCTACAATGTAGCTCTGTTGTTAAAGTATATTTGGCCGGTTTTTCTGTTTAGGCTAGGCTGGTTGAGGCAAAAAATAGAAATCTAGTGCTTAAAATAGAAATCATTTAAATCTAAAAATTAGGCATTTTTCATTGCTTTCACAATTTTTCATTTGTCTGAAATATCAGTTGCCTTTTTGTTGTTAATATGTAGGACTCCCAAAGTCTTTGAATGGTATCTATAATGGGTGGGAGAGATGGGTCCATAACAACTTCATTTTCTTCTGTGATTCCCCTTGTTTCATATCCATCAGATGCCTATTAAAACTTTTTTTAAAATGAGCTCAGCTAACTTCCATGTGTAGTGTTTCATACTTATTGCAACTTTTCTGTGAACTCTGATGTTAAGCCTACCGTTTCTCTTCCTGGAGTAATCAAACTTTCCTTTGCTCCTTGTCGATAATATTGTCCTTTCCATATTGAGAGCTCTATGCTAGTTATTAAGTATTTTGGGTACTTAATGACTGTGCAAGCATTAACCTGGTTCAGAGATGCTCATCACATTTCTTATGGGATTTAACTCCAGCTGACTGCCAATAACACTAGGAGGTTCTCTTCTCTCTATTGCTCTTTTTCTTAAGATAAGGCTGTATAAAGCAAGGGCTTACTACCATTGTAGCCATTGCTGCTCCATGTTACTAGTACAAACTAATCTCTGTCATTTCACAGCAGTGTTTAGCTTGAATCTGCTTCTTAAACACAATTTTGTGTCAGGGTCCACATTAGTGACTGTGGATGATAGTATCATGATTTCAGAAATGGTATTAGGTTGACAAAAGCATGTAGGTGGGTTGATATTGGTGAAATGTAGTTAATAAGACCATTGATAGGAAAATGAGTGTTCCAGGTCTTTAAAGAGGGAAAAGTATGTGTTTGTATGTGTGTGTGTATAACCATGGGATAATTTTCCAGTTCTTTCTTTTTCTTTAGGCATTTTGGGCCCCCTCCCTTTATTTGTTTTTTTCTTTTAATTTTCTAATTATATTTTGGCAGGTATTCCTTTTTTATGGTTGTTAAACTGAAAATGGGAACAAGCTAAATGTTTAATAATAGTGAATTAGCTGGGTCAGTGCCCTGCACCCAGAGATCACCCAGAGCACCTCTATTTGCTATTAGGAAGAAAATGCTAGAAGGAAGCCATTTGTAGGATTTGAGCTTATATGAGGTGATTTGGAGGAGGTTTGAAGCAGCAGATCTTTGCTCTAGATGGGATGCTGTCAGGAGGCAAAAGTAATTCTACAATTGAGTATTTTAATAAATCTTATCTGGAAAGAGGAAAGACTAAGTCAGGGTTAAAGTCATAATTGGTAAAGAAGCAAAAGTCTCCCATTTTGGATAGGGTGGGGGTTGTTTGACTATTTCTACAACTTTAAAATTGTTCATGTCTTGTCTGCATTCAGACATGATCTTGCAGTGGTCTTGTTTTTGTCCTTATCCATCATGGCTTTGGAGTGGCCTCAATCTGATGATGGTGTTCTGTGAAGTTGTTTGTATTCACCAGGAGAACATCAAGGCCTAACTGTGAGTGCCAGGCCTCTTTCCAGATGTCAGCTTTTCACTTTCTTAGTTGGAAAAATAAAATGCCCAACATTTGATATATAGCTTCTGTTGAGGTATTTTACCAGAATGTATGTATGGTCTGATTGCTTTTTTTATGGAAATTTAATTATGCATGCACCTATATTCAATGAAGGCTAAAATAATTCTGTCCAGTATTCTCATAATTCTGTCCAGTTTATTAACAGTATTATTAATATTGGTAATAATTTGGAGTATAGCTTTTCAATTTTTGCTTCTTTTGCACTAAGCATGCATTATTTTATAATGAAAAGTAGCAAAAGAACATAAAGTGATCTCAACTATTTTAGGTCTTGTTTTATCTTAACATTGTGCATCATATGAAACTCTCTACATTATTGAAGTCTGTTCTTAGTTCAGTGTTAATAATTGTTTAATATTCCATCCTATGGATTAATTTAATTTTCTTAAATAATGGGTGATAGGTAACCATTCTCCTATTATTGAACCCTTATGCTGTATCCACTGTTTGGTTGTCGTAAATCATACTTCAGTGAAGCTTGAAATCTTTGGGCATGAACTTATATCTACTCCTCTGAATGTTTTCGTCCCTTTGATTCCTAAGATTGGAATTACTGAGTCAAAGGTTAGGACTATATTTTAGGGATTTGATATACTGTATATACTGCCAAGCAAAATTGTATTCTAGAAAACATGCCAACTTTAGCTGTGTGAGTGCCTATTTTAGCACATCCTCAATTGCCAATCTGATATATTAAAAAAATTAATTTTTCTATTTTGTAACATTTTGAATTATTAGTGAGTTTGAACATTTTTATTTGTTAGCCATTTCTATATCTTCCTTTGTGATTTGTCTGATAGTATTCTTTGCTCAAGGCAGCTTTTAATATTACCACAGAAGCCAGGACAATGAAGGCTGTCCACCTGATATTTATTGTCAGTTTGAGCACAAATTAGTGCTGCTTACTGAATAGCCTGCAGCGTTTTCTCCAATTTTGGCTAAATCTGGAGTAATTATTCTTGTTCCCAGGAGGGCATTATACAGGAGTCCAAATGAGACTTTAGAGTGGACACTGAAGTGTGTAGAGAGGATGAATATCTGTTACCACGTGGATGTGTCTGCCCCAAAACCATCAATTCTGTCACTTCCATGGAAACTATCAGTGACTGAGCACTGTGTCCAGTTAATGCCAGTTTTTCATAAACTGAAAAAGAGAATGGATTATGATGCATGAAGTTTTTCATAAACTGAAAAAGAGAATGGATTAGGATGCTTGAAGTTGGGGTCATTTGACTTGGTTTCTTCTGCAGATAGTGTCTTGATCTTTCTTTGTTTTCTTTTGCTTGACTTTGAATTGAGTGAAGGACTTGTTCAAATACATAAACCTGTGTGCTCAGGTAACTTCTTATGTTATTCAAGGCTTAGCAGTTTTGTATTTCTTGTTATATATTCACTGTACAAGGAACTCTCACCAGTCATCTATGAGTGAGATTACGTTTAGCTGTAGTTAGAGATATTTGTTTATAAAGAACATTCATTCAAGTGTAATCTCTCAGTGGATGACTTTGTGCTTTTTTCTTCTCTGCTGGTGAGGGGGTTTGACCTTAGCCGAGCCCCAGGAAATGAACCCTCAGACAGTTGCAAACTGAAAAAGAGACTCAAGGTATTTGGTGGTAACAATTAGCTCTATTAAATCTGTGGGATCCGTATGGAAGACTTTTTTAAAGTGGTAATATTACTTAGTAAGTGTCCCAGTGTATTTAAAATTGCGTCCACAATTAGATGTTTGCATATACAGAAATTGCAGATTGCTAATTTAAATAAAAGCCTTTCTCACATGCTGGGTTGACTGCTGAATCCACACAGGTGGGTAGGTTGGTACATAGATTTATATCTGTCATCTCTGGTTTTTTAATATAAGGGAACCTGCTTCTCAGTGGCACCTCTAATGTTTAACTTCTGTTCTCTTGGAATGTTAACTTGGATTACTTGGCTGTTAAACTAACTTTTACCTCATGTTGATACAGTGATCTTTCAATTTAAAAACATTGGTTTGTCTACATAGTTTTCACAAAATTTGTTAACTTTGAGGGCTTGTCCCAAGTCTGTGTTTTATTGGAATTGTGTTTTCTAAACTATTACTTAGAAGCAACTGGCTGATGTAGTAGCCTCTAGGAATCCTGTGCACAGAGGTTTTCTATAGTAGGATTTTTGGTCAGTATATATCTTCTTTTAAACATGTTAAATTGCCTTCAAGTGATGAGACTGAAGGGTTATAACTTGTCCAGAAAATAATCCCTGAATTTAAAGCAATAATATACTTGGGAAATTTCCTCTTTCTTCCTACATGTTTTATTTTCTTCCTTGATAGAGATAGTGAAAGTGCTGGTGGTGTTTAGAAAAGCTGTGTGCTTTAAACTTTGGTGGGGAGCCAAAGCAAGAAGCAAGGCAGGGGCACTCACCTGCCCTGTTGGGTTCTTGGTCTCTCCTGCCTCTGTCAGGATTCAAGAATCCCGTCTGCTGTCAGCAGCTAACCACTGTGTCAGGTCTTCTCCACACTCATTCCTGTTTTTCTCACTTATCTCCTTGGCTTTAAAATTTTGCTCATGATGCTTTTCATTTAATCTGGGATATTGAAATCCTTTTGGAACAAGTCTTTCCCAACATTATGCCCTTTTTGTTGTTGTTTGTTTGTTTTGGTTTTTTTTTTTTTTTTTTGCTGAGACAGTATTATTTGGCATGCTCTAATTTTCATTTCTCTAGAGTATTATCTTGAACTCCAGCACCTTCTCAGACTTAGCACAGGTTATCTTTTGTGGGCTCTGTTTCCTTCAAGACCCTGGTTCTTCCTGTAGGAACAGACCTTGTGTCCAAGGCTTGACCACACGCTGAAAACCCCTGCTCAGTCTTTCCTGCTTTCTTGTCTGCCTCAAAGCTAGCAGTGTGGCTGATATTTAGGGAGCCTGAAGGAGCCAAGTGCTAAATTAAGTGAACGATCAAAATATGATTAAAACGGGGACAAACATACTCCTTTCTTTCACCAGGGAAGAGTGGGTGATAGGTAATGACCAGCGTTAGGCAACCAGAATTGGTGACTTTAAGACAGCCTGATAGGAATCTTGCCACATATGTGGGAGATTCTGGACTGTGCATCCTTATACCACTTTGTAGTAGTGTAGGAAAGCACTAGATAGATTTATCAGCACAAACCATAGGAGAATAAAGTATACTGCTGAGGATGTGAGGGCTCCTATTGAAATATAAGTACTGAGAGTGCTGACTGCCAGGATCTGAATTTATGGGAAATGAAGCCCTAAAATACTTTCTCCAACAAAAAATAGATTTCTTAGAAACAGCTTTTCCTTTCTATATATTTGACTTCCATTGGGCTTAAATTGCTCTCCGTATTGTGATAATGACAATTCAATATTACAGAATGTAGAAGATGAGCCATATAAATTAAGCAGCTGCTTTTAAGGTGGTTTGTTCTAATATGCTTTGTAGACCATTCATGCTCAGTAGGTCTTTGGGCAGTTTTATGACTAGAAGAAAAAAATGTATACTAGAAAATGTCAGTGAAATATAGGCAGATAGCTTTGTGGTAGTTAAATTAATATAGAATGTTTGTAAGAAAAGTAGTTCATCTTTTCTTAAATCACCAAAGCAGAACTTTCCTTGGTATTCCTACGAGAAAATGTGTTTCTGCTTGAAATTCCCATAGATTAGGATAAAAAAGCAAATGAAGTTGGATCATTTAGTCCTTCTTCCTTTTGTATAAAACTTTTATGTCCTATGGAGTAAATACAGTAATTCAAATCCTGCACAAGAGTTGCCGAGGATGGTAATGGGAATGACTCCACAATTACTAGTAGACATTTAAGGTTTTATCCTTCGTAGGAACAGGAAAATTGGACTCATGAGTAAAGGACAAAGTGGGGTGCAGAGGAAAGGCAGAAATAATGCTGCAAGGGACCAGGTAGGTGATGGAGAGCAGATAAGCAGGCCAGGTGGGAGAGCTGGAAGAAGTCTTCTGCAGGCACACAGATCCATTTCGATCACCCCCATTCAGGCCAAATGCATAGCCACATAGTGTCCCAGAAATAAAGGAACTGCAATTACTTTAATCTAACAAACGAAGACTAATCTAAAACTAGTTTTCAAAATTTTGGCAAGCTGTGGACAAGTTCTATCCTCTGGTCTTGAGTAAAGGGAAGTAGACGAACATTGCAAGATTGGACATGGGAGCAGTATCAATGAGCTCTTTCTAAAAGCAAGGTTGTGATACTTGTATGAAGTAGTCACTGGAATCTCTCTGTTAAAATTTTTACATTGAGACAGATGCTAATGTGTTCAAAATAACCTAGGAATATTATCATACTCACTAAAGATGGGCTGAGTAACTGAAGGGTTTGGAGGAATTACATAGCTCCTCCTGTAGCAAACACATTGTGTGTATTGACCGAGAAGGAAAGAATTGACACTGGTACCCTAGGAAAGCCTTCTTAATATCTGATATTTATCATACCTTATGTGTCTAGCAAAATATAAGATATGGTTCTTTTTCCAGTGCATTTACAATCTGTTGGGGAGATGCAGGGTAAACATGAATTTCAGTGAGCAAGCTATAATAAAACCAGTGTGATCATAAAACATACAGCACCAAGAAATTTGAGAGAAATTGTTTGACTTACAAAATAATTCCCCTAAAACATCAGAAAAGAACATAATTCCATCAAAAGTTGTGATGTTGATTAGTTAAAATGTGTTTCATTTACTGTAGTATAGGTTTTTTTTCCCCAACATACATCAGTTGCTTAGAATGGCACGAGCCTATCTGCACTATAAACATACTATTGAGGGGAAAGCTGCTTTGCTCTTTTGGTCCATGTCAGCAGGGTCCACAAAGTTTAGTGGAATCAACCCTGAGGTGGCCTGAATTCTTCCTTTTTCTTCTGCCCTCTGCTGGAAATTTTTTTGAGCTAAGGAAGAGACAAAGGGAGGTCAGGGTCCAGAAGCCTCTGCTTCCTCCCATGTCTGGGAGCATACCAACTGCAACATTTGAAAGGGCCCATTGGTGTGAGCTTGCATTTAGGTAGGAATTGCAACAAAAGAAGTTAATGTTTTATTGTAAAAGCAGATACAGTGTATGAAAACTAGTTCTAATACGTGTTCAACAGGCCTCAAATATTCCTTCTTTGCTTAAATTCCAAAGAATTTTTGATATTGTTTTATTGTTTCAGCTATTTCCCTAATTTTATCCTGATTATAAAATTAAGAAAATAGATTTTCATTCCCAGTCATGTATTAACATTATAAAAATACATATTCAGTGCAGAATAATTATAAAACAAATGATCAATATAAAGTCTTTTACCCATTTCTAGAATTATGATTACTTTTGGTCATGTATCTTTCAAATTTTTATCATAGTATGTATTTCTATATAATATGCATTTATACTTAATACTGTTGTAAACTGCTTTTTAAAAATTTAATAGGCCCTGAATGTCTTTTTATGTTAATGAATGCACTTACATAAAACCAATTAAAATGGATACATACTCTTCAGTTGTGCTGTACCACATTGCATTCAGTTATTCCCCAGTTGTTAGTCCATTTCTGGCTGTTGTAAACATCTTTCTTCAATTGTCTAATTATTTTTTAGCACAAATTTATAGGTGTGGACTTCCTGGAGTCGTTCTAAAACTTTGAGTCCATAATGTTAGAGGCTCCTCAGGAAAGATGGTGCCTTAGACCATGGCTCAGTAGTGGTCTCTCTTTCTCTGGTCATACCTCTCCACTCCCCACCCCCAAAGCCCACCCCTGTGCCCGACCATGTCGTTTTGATTCATCTTTGTCAGTTCTTTCTTTTCTTATTCTTTCATCTATCAATTCTAGGACCATTGCTCCCTACTGTTTTGAGTGTCACTTTTATAAAACGTATACTTTCTAGCTGGGCAGATCCACAATTCCCCCCGAATTGCTTAATTTAAAATTTTTTTTCTGTTATTCTCACATTTTTAAAAATGAAGTTTTGACATTTTTGGAATTTTTAGAAATAATCTCATTACAATTTTCTTTGGACTTACGATTGTAGGTTAATATAGTCAGACTTAAGCTCATCAGTGAGAATTTTGAGTGTTATTATACATGAACATAATGTATCTTTCAATTCATCTACTTTTCCTTTTATATCCTTCAGTGAAATGTTTTTGTTTTTGTCATGATGTAACTAGTACATGCACATCTGTTTTTGTTTATTATTAACTTTTATATCTATAGCTTATCTCTTGTTTACAACTTTGATTGCATCCCCTAAAATTTAGTCTGTAGTATTTGTGTTCTCATTTTATTTTATTTATTTGGTGTGTGTGTTCTCATTTTACAGTACTCTGATTGAAGTATGATTTTGTCTTTTACCCAAGCAGTAAGAGTATTTTTTACCTTTTGTGTGTGTGTGTGTGTGTGTGTGTGTGTGTTTGTCCTTTGTTACTGATTTCTTGCTTAATTTTTTGTTACCTAAGAATTATGATAAGAAGAGTTAGATCTTTTAAAATTCTCTTCTGGTTTTTGGAATGCCTTATTTGTTTGAAGTCAGGAGTGAGAGGTTATTCCCTGAATAATTCTTTCCAATACTGAATTTGCCCATAGGTTCCTTCCTGTTACCAGCATGCTTGCCTTCCTTCCCAGTTGTGCTCTCCCAGGACAGCTGGCGTGCTGGCGGTACTGGCCTACCCAGGCCTTTGTGCTTCAGGGTGAGATTTGTGACTTCTCTTAACTTCAGCCCCCTGTACACCGAGTGTAGGAGGTGTTTTGGGCTTTCTGGTACTTACCTGACCAGCTACTTCCCAGACAGTCTTTTTCTGGGAATGATTTAAATCATGGCCTTCACCAGGCTCTTATTTTTTGCATATTTTACAAAATTTTTCATTTAAAATTTGGGATATATTTAATTTTTCCAACACAAGTGTAGACTGTTCCTCCCCTTAATACTGCGTTGGTCATTTTTAGATAGGTGGAAATTGGTATGGGAAAGGAATTTGATGCCGTTCACCATGCTGTTCTGGCCATCCAGCCAGCCTCTTTCCAGCAGGTGGTTACTGAGCGCTTACTGTGCCTCACCCATTCCTTATAATCACCTCCTCCAGATCCAGGCCATAGATGAAGATACACATTTCAATTTTACCAATTCTTCATTTAAAAAATAATCGTTGTTAGCTGCGTATCTCTAGTGGATTGTGATCTTCTCTGAGGTAGGAACTCTGTGCCCTGGCTTTCTTTTCTTTTCCCAAATTTCAAAGTACTGAACACAATCATCCTTCCTCTGCATTTGGCCTGACACATTGGCCTCCCTTGCTCTGTTCTCTGCAAGAGGCTGAATCACAGGGCATACTCCTGAGAGTTTCTAACTTGGGGGCAAGAAGGCATAGTGGTGGTGATTTCTAATTGAACCTGGGATGGAAGAAGGTGAGGTGGGTTAGAACGTCTTTGATAGTGGATAAGATATATCTAATGGGAAGACAGAGCTAAATATTGTCAGTAAAACTCCTGTCTCCAGTCTCCAGAGTGGAAGTTGTGAGGCCACCTTGCTTTTGCATGGATAATAGAAAACTCTAAACATTTATAGCTCTTAAAGTGACTATACTTGGCTTACTAGTGAAAATGGATATCATATTTAATTTTAGGGCTTTTTTTGTACTCCTGTCTATAGTAGTCTAACTATTGAGAAAAAATATCTAGGAAATATAAATGAAATGTGAATTTACTGTCTTTTTCCCATTATCTGTTTTACTCCTCTCTTTGGGGATTGTTTGGGAAATAGAATATACTAAGGTGAACTGATTGCCTCAAATGATAGGAATTTTAATTCTGTTATGGAGTCTGTTATCAGCATTTGTTTTTATAGAGTAAACATATATTTCAGGATTAAATCCTGTAAGTTGTATATTATGTAAATATCTTAAAGTATTTAAATTGAATATATCAAGAAAAATATTTATTGTGTCCTTAATAATGCATTACTTTCCTAGCATTACATCTTCATCAGTCGTAGAGGGTTTTGACTTGTTAAGTTTTGTATTAAAATTTATCCAACATTTTTAATAAAAATTATAGATTCTCTTCTTTAAAATAAAAACTCTCACTGATTAAATAAGCTTAATCCTAAAGAAAATTTCCTTATTCTATGACATGAATTACTGTTCAAAAGTCATTTTTAAAATTATTTATCTTGGGTTAAATGAAAAACACAGACTGCTTCTAATTCAGTTTAATCTATGACTAATATTTTCAGGGAAGAATTTACGAGGTTTTGATTTCCCAATTTGCAAAATGAATTAGTTCCTGGACAATCATTTGAAGAACTTTCCATGATACAATCTTGTGATTAACTTATGTGCATTATTTTCTATGAATCCTGGTATTTTGGTGCCATCTTGTGGCTTAGCTGTGTAATAACCTCAACACTCAAATACACTTTAATGTCCTGGTCAGGATAAGATGTGCTAGGAATTCTTTCTAAGATGCAAATCATATACTACTATAAATCTATGTTAAAAATGTTGAGAATAACTTGTTTGTTACTTGGTCACATGGTTAGACCAAAATAGTAAGGAATCTAATATATGCGTCTCGGTTTCTAAAATCTATGTTTATGTTATTTATCCCTAGTTGTTGCTGTTTGAACGGTCTTGGATGAACAGATGGAAGTCTTCTGTTCTGCACGAAGGGGAAGGGAACATAAGGAGTGTGAAGTGGAGAGGCCATCTGATCGCTTGGGCCAATAATATGGTAAAAGCACGTCTCCGTCTTCCTAATGCTTGTTTGGTGGCAGAAGAGTGGCCCGATTGTTAGTATCATACCTGAAAGGTTAAAGAAACTAGATTGCTTTGGCTTCCATAATATAGTAATTTCCAACATATCCTGGACTCTATTTTAGAGTAAGAAACCTGAGGCATGGAGAGTAGCCAAGAAAATGAAAAGCCATCTTAATAATTGAAGGGCTGCACTGGGAATGTGGTCTTGAAAATACCATTTGCCTGTTGGCCAAGGACAAGTAACAGTTGATATGAAACAAGTGCAGAATATTGCTGATTTCTCTTTTACTCCCAGTATAATCAATCACAGGCAGAAATGCAGGCCTGCCTTTAAGAAAGTGGTTCATAATTTTCAGTGTGCACTTAAAGTTTACTCATTGTGAATTGGGGTTAACGGAAAGTTTTTTAAAGGGTCTTTTTGACATCTAGCATATCTTTTAGAATTTCAAGGTATAATTTAGTAAATCAGTTTCTATTCAGCTTTAAATGGTAGAAATCTCCCCAGAATATGCCTTGGTATTCTGAACTTTTCTTACTCTTCCCGGGTCACAGTAAAAGTAAATAAACCTGTAGTCTCCTGGTTAATTTTCAGGTAGTTGCTTGCTTGATGTTTCCTTTTGAGAACTTTAAAATGCCAGGTGTAGTTTTCTTTATATAGTTGGTCTCTCAGATTCAAAGCCTTTCTAAAAAAACAAACCTCATTTTTGTTGGAACAATAAAATTAGAAATGTTACTTGTCTGTCATTTTGGAAATGTAGTTGTTGATATCTGTGTATTTTATATTTGAGTTGAATTTGAGTCACCACTGCTATCTACTAATAAAATCTCTTATGTCCAGAAAGAAAAGTGGAGGTTTTCTTGTGGTTTTGGTTCTCACAGGGTTTGTGGGGAGCAGAAACTTTTCCTTTGCTTGGCTTCTAGCCGTGCTCAGTAAACACTGACAATATTTTTCAGTACTGGTTATCAGTGGTATGTAACAGGGGCTGTTAATAAATTTTCATTTACTTTCCTTCTCTGAAGTAGAAGATGCTTACTCCAATTTTATTTTCCAGGGTGTGAAGATTTTTGACATCATCTCAAAGCAAAGAATCACCAATGTGCCACGGGATGATATAAGTCTCCGCCCAGATATGTATCCCTGTAGCCTCTGCTGGAAGGACAATGTGACGCTGATTATTGGCTGGGGGACTTCTGTCAAGGTGGTTTTGCTTGTCTTTTTAATAAGTCCATGTCATTATAGATCCACTGAGAATGGTCCACAGGGATATGAGTTTTCTTGTTTTCTTTTGTTTTTTGTTTTAAGAGATGAGGTTTCACTATGTTGCCCAGATGGTTCTCAAACTCCTAGGTTCAAGCAATCCGCCTGCCTCTGCCTCTTTCAAAGTGCTGGGATTACAGGCATGAGCCACCATGCTGGCCAGAAATATGAGTTGTTGAATGTCTTCTAGGACACAGATATTTTCACCTGAATATTACTGTAATTTAGTTACCATTTAATCAGTTATTTCATGTGCTCAAATTATTTCATGTGCATACATTTTAAGCTATATTTCTTTTTCTATGTCATGCAAAACAATTTGTGAACTTTTCCATGTTCAATGTGGTAATGCCTTTTTCGATCTTTTTTAAATTTCCTACAACCCAACTAGCCTTAGCTATTTATGGAACAAGTGGTTAGTTTTGTTGGTTAGTTAGGTTTTCTTCTCTTTATTATTCTTTTCACTTCTCTTAGCTTTGACCCTTTTTCTTCATTAGAGTTATTGGTGGTGGAGAGACAAGGTTAAAACTCAGTCATCCTGCTGCTTGGTAATAATTTGATGGAGTAGAGGCTAAGACTTATTATCAGTAATAAGATCTGGGAATATTTTCTGGCATTTAAATATCTGACCCTTAGGTACCTGAGTAAATGAATTTGGCTGTTCTATAAAAGAGGACCCAAACCTCATTCACATTTATTTCATGCCTACTAGTCCTTCTGTTATATTAGATACTTCAGACCCAAGAGTTGCTTGTGTCCTTTTAAAAAACATGTAGCTTAACTTATGCAAAATAAGCAAAAAATTAGCTGAGGTAAAAATGGTATAAGAATACCCCAGTAATGGTCTAATGGAAGATCTCCAATTTTGGAGTCAGACAGACCTGAGATCAGTTCCAGCTTCTCCATTTCCTTCCTTTGTGATTCCCTCTGAACCTTATACCAACATCTGCAAAATGACGCTACTAAGTGTTCTCACATTATATATTTTGGGGAGGACAAAACATGAGGTTGAGCCCACACAGTGCTTCACACCTGTCATCTCAGCACTTCAAGATGCTGAGGCGAGAGGATTGCTTGAGGCCAGGAATTTGAGCCCAACTTGGGCAACATAGCAAGAACCTGTCTCTAAAAAAAAAAAAAAAAAAAAAATAGCTAGGTGTAGCAGTGCACGCCTTATGGTTCTAGTTACTCAGGAGGCTGAAGCAAGAGGATTGAGGGTTATAATAAGCTATGATTGTGCCACTGCACTCCAGCTTGGGTGACAGAGCCTGGGTGACAGACCCTGTCTCTAAATAAAAAATAATTTTTTTTAAAAAAAGTGAGGTGCTGCATATAAAGAACTTAGTGTAGAATCTGACATATTGTAACTGTTTAGTAAATGTTAGCTGTCATTGCTATACTACCATAAAGGTCTAGAAAAATCAAGAAAGAGACAAGGTTATTTAAAATTTTCTCTAGAAAGGGAAAACATAAGAATTATTCATGCAGTGATTGTTATTACCAAAACAAGCATTGTAACACTTGTGATAAGGTCCTTCTGGCCCTTATGTTGATATAATTCAGGTTCTCTTTTCTCATGTGTTGGGTAAACACAACTTGACTTAGGGTAAGTGGAAGGAAATGGTATCCAATAATCTAGGATAGAAAAAGTGGTTCCCCAGTTTCCCTATCTCATGGGTGTGTGGGTGTGGTTACTCATCCAATAAACTTATATTGTTGGTATTTTAAAAATTCCTTAAATGGACCCGGTAGCTTTTTACTTTGTTTTAAAGTTATGATTTTCTTTTCCTAAGGTGAAAGACAAGGAAAATTAGCCTATAAAGACATATAACAAGTTCACTGGTGACTACCAGACATTCTTTCTCTAGTATGCTGAATAATGCCCAAAGATAGCAGGCCCTGATTCTTGGGACCTGCAAAAAATTTTTTATATGATGATATATACAAAATAAGTGTTTATGGAAAATATATATCATCAATATTATGTAAGTATATAGCAGAGTATGTGATTAAGAATCTTGAGATGGGGGCATTATCCTGTATTATCTGGCTGGGCCCTAAATGTAATCCCATGTATCCTTATGAGGAAGACATCGAGGGAAATGCTACCACAGAAGATGGGTAGGCAGTACCTCTTTGGAGGCAGCAGTTGGAATGATGTGGCCAGGGAATGCTGGCAGCCACCAGAAGGCTGGAGGGGGCGAAGAACAGATCCTCCCCTGTAATATTTGGCGGAAGTGCAGTCCTGCCAACACCTAGATGAATTTGATTTCAGATTTCTAGCCTAAGAACTCTAAGATAATAGATTTCTACGTTTTAAAACACCTAATTGTGTAATCTGTTCCATCAGCTATGGAAAACAAATGCTCTCTGTGCCCAAATTAAGATCCAACTTCTATAAGATTTGTATGTCAAATGTTTTGTTTTATTGAGGATTTTCTTTAGTCTGAATTAGTTATATGCGGACCACTGCTCAGTTTAGTATCTTAGCAAGTTCTCTTGAAGAAAGAGAAGTTAAAGGACATGGTTTTTCTTCAGAGAGAGAGGAATCTTACTGGGGAGAAGTAACTAGAAGCAGTGTAACAGTGTGCAATTAGAGCTAACCATTTCATTTGTTCATTCATCTGCCCAGCAAACATTTACCAAGTGCCTCCTGTGTGCCAGGCCATGTTCTAGTGTTGCAGGTATGTGAATAGACAAATGAATGAATCCCTTCCCCCTTGGGAGATTTACATTCTAGTGAGGGAAGACAGGCAAAAACAAGCAAGCAAGTAGACCAGTTGATGATGGTATATACCAAGGAGAGCATTTAAACAGGATGACGAAGTAAGGGGTTAGAGGCAAGTGCCTTTTAAATAGGGTGGTCTGGGATGATGTCTTGAATGACTGATGTGTCATTTGGGTGGAGATCTGGAGCCCCACCCCATGTAGCGGGAGTGGGGGGGTGGGTAGGGCAGTAGAGGGAACAGCAGTGTAAAATCCTGAGGCAGGAGTATGTATTTTTGAGGAATAGCAAGGAAGCCATCAGAGTGAGGGGAGCAGGTATGGAGGAGAGAGATGTAAGTAGGAGTGGGGTGGGATGGGCTGGGGGGTGGAGGAGCAGAGCATGCTGGGGCTCTCCGGCCTTTGTGAAGTCTTTGGCTTTTAATTTGAGTGAGATGGGACGCCAACAGAGGGCTATGAATAGTGGAGTCAGTTAAGTGATATGCCTTGAGTTTCAGAAGAATCTCTGGCTGTGTGGAGCTAAAGAGGGGAGACCAATAAGCGGCTGCTGCAGTCACTTCAGTAAAAAAGAGTGTCTCTGGTCATCATAATGGAGCTGGTGAGAAATGACTGTTCCTGGATCTATTTTGAGCGTAGACCGTGCAGTATTTGTGGACAGTTGGGTGTGAGTCTAAGATCATCAGTTACCTAAGGATCTAAAAGATGAAGCTGTGTTTTTACTGGAATGGGATGACTGCTGATGGAACATATTTAGAGACAAAATGGCAGGAGTTGCTTTCCTTTGTGTCCACATGTGAGATGCCTGTTATCTGCCTGTGTGAATGGAGGAGACAGCTGGATGAATCAGATTATGCATGAGATGCATAATGAGATGATGCATGAGAACCCACCTTTTGATGGTGGGGGCTCTTAGAATCACTGATCTGCTTGTGTGCACGACTTGAGCTTATAGTAGTACTCACTTAGTCACCTGCCTCTACCTCATGCTTCCCACCTATATGAGACAGGTGCTAAGATTAGAGTTCAGACTACAGAACTTAGGAGAAGTAAAGTAGAGCCATGCGCAGCTTTCAGTAATGTCTCGTATCCTTGTCTTCAGGGATTGTGACAAGACCAGCAAGGTGCAATCAGGACTTGGTGTGAGTTCTACCTCTGGCTGTGTGGTCTTGGGTACTTCTCAGAGCCTCAGTGTCCTCATCTCTAGATTAGACATAATAATATTGACATCCAGAGGTGTATAAGGGTTGGAAGAGCCCCAGTTAGTCCTCAAGTTCTATTAACGTCTCTCAGATGTGTCCACTTCTTTGTCTTCCTGTTAAGTCTCCCTGCCCCTCATTTCATCCTCCTTGATTCTGTCCTCCTTGCTTCTGTCCCAACAGTGCAGCTAGAATAATCTTTCTAGAGTGCAGACCAGGTGAGGTCAGTCCCCTTTCTAAACTTCTCAAGGAATTCTCATTGCCCATAGGATGACTGATCTTAAACCTGACTTTCAGGGGTCTGCATGACTTGACCTCTGTATTGTGCTCCAGCCTCTACTCTGTCCCCCTTTCCTCCCATGCTATTTCTGTCTGATTGAACTTCCACTTGAAGGCCCCAGGGTATCACATTGCCCTGTTCACCTGTCCTGTCTCTCCTGCTTCAACTTATGTGCCACTTCTTCTAGGAAGGCTTCCTCCTCTGTCAATAGATGCCCCTGCTCTGTATGTCCCTACCACATGTCAGTAAAGTGCCTTATTTCTGTGTCTCTCCCATTGCACCATAATCTTAGGAAAATTACTGGATCTACTTTACAAAGTCCTTAACTCAGGACTGGTGTCAGTAGCTGCCCCAAAAGTACTACCTAGTATTGGTATCATATTTGTTTTTTTGTCATACTTCATACCATTTGAAAGGCTACGCCTCATGTGCTTCTTTGAGCATGTTAAAACAATTTTTCATTGGACACTGTGGAATGTGGCTGTTGGACGATTTAGTAGTTTTGCAAGTAAGTTTGGAAAGAAGAGCGGATCACTTATAAGCTCAAAAGTCTACCAAAAGGTGACTAAAACTGAGGAAAATTGAGGAAGTAGATGAGAAATTGTATGAGATGGACAGGAGGCAAATGACAAAAAACAATCAGGGGAAAGGAGAGCCAATCACTTCTAAGTAGAGGCTTAAACCAGCCATGGGTTTGCATCCTGCATGAGGGAAAGTGAGCACTCTCATGCAGTCACTGAGTTGCTGCAATGCTGCTGGAAAGCAATCTGGATATATATATATAATTAAATAAGCAAAACAAAACCTTCTGAAAGGTGTATACACCCACTGGTATCAATTCTACTTCTAGGAAATTTCTCCTAAGGAAACAAAAGTTTAAAAAAAATTTTTTTTTAAGTTGGAGTCTCACTCCTTCGCCCAGACTGGAGTACAGTGGCACACTCACAGCCACCCCAGTGCTGACTTGATAGGCTCGGGCGATCTTTTCGCCTCAGCCTTCCAAGTAGCCAGAACTACAGGTGGGCGCTACCACACCAGGCTAATTTTTTATTTCTTGTAAAGATGAGGTCTCGCCAAATTGCCCAGGCTGGTCTCAAACCCATGAGCTCAGACAATCCACTTACCTTGGCCTCCCAAAGTACTGGGATAACAGGCTGAGCCACTGAGCCTGGCCAAGTTCAAAAATTTTATATGCAAGTATGTTGATTGCACTATTGCTTACAGTAGAGATAGATAGAAACAAAAAGCTAATGCCCTAAAAGGGGATTGAGTATGTTAATTATAGTATATGCATGTAATAAAATACAGTCAACCCTCAGTACCTGTGAGGTATTGGTTCCAGGACTCCCTACTGTGTTTACCACAATCCACAGATGCTCAAGTCCCTTATATAAAATGATATAATATTTGCATATAACCTACACACATCCTCTTGCATACTTTAAATCATCTCTAGATTGCTTATAATACCTAATGCAATGCTTATACATCACTTCATTTGTGGGGATTCAACAAAGTACTTGGCCCACAGCAAATTCAAGTTTTGCCTTTTAGAACTTTATAGAATTTTTTTTTCCTGGATATTTATGATTCTTGGTTGGTTGAATGCATGGATGTGGAACCCACAGATACGGCATTCCCACTCTACTATAAAGATACTGAAGAATTATGTTGTGGAAGAATATATCGAATCATTTGTATTAAATTGTTAGGTTAATAAAAATAGCTTTCATAAAAAATATTTTTTGGCATTGTTTAGGCTTTTTATTTTGATTAATTTAAGAAAATAAATAGCCAAAAATCATTTTATTTCTACTGTGGAAGAATTGTCATTAATTATTCAAGATAAATCTTTAATCGTACAAGGTAAATTAAGGTTTCATATGATTTGGAAATAAAGTACCTTTCAAAAGTTAAGTAATCTTACTAACCTCTTAATCTTTTACATGAACTGAGTTTAATTTTCACATTACCACTTGTTTACATTACTTATATAATATTTAAGCAATTATTTGAAAATCATGTGAAATGACTAAAAGACAAAGGTCTTCAATGCCTGAATAAGTAAAATTATATCAATTAAAATTGCAATTTACCTTCTTCAAGAAAAAATATTAATGGCTTGATCATCATTGTCTTCTTTTATCACACAGTTGTGAAAATGAATTTACCTGCAATTTTTATTTCTCTTGTCTTTGATGTGGTAGCAAATATACTACTATTCACCAGGCTTAAGCCTTAAACTCACATTATTGATTCCATTCTTCAAAAGCTAATGGGTCACCATCTTGACACTGGGTAGCAGGACTTCCCTAAGGTCACTGAATAAGAGGGGCCACCAACTCATTCGCATCTGCTCTAATCCTGGCAGAACTGGCCAACAAATCAATCCCTCTCACTTGTGCATTCATTCTGATTTGTAACAGTAGCAAGACAAGGCCTGGATGAAAAGCATGAAGAAATTGACTAGAGATATTCTAAAATAGTTATAATTTTCCTTCCATAGACAACCAGGGAGTTTATATCTTTGACACAGAACCCACATAGACTCAGTTTCTCTATGCAGTTCTTGCTTCCTGTAGTTTTATTTTAATTTTAGATGAAAATGAAAAAGATATGATTACATTGAAAACATCAACATCTGAAGAACTGTACATGAGGAAAATGCAATGAGAAATAATGGTATTCTCTTTGTGCCAGGACAATGAATAGTACTTGTTTGCCCCTTTGAGTTTTTATGTATTTTAGAATTTTCTGTAGTCTAACTATACTTTGGGTAGGAGCTATAAAAGAACACTGTTTTTTTGTTTTTTTTTTTTTCAAAAAAGGAAAAAACCTGATCACTGACAGAAATTGTACTTGCATCAGTACTTGATTTCAGGTTCAGTCTTACCTAGATAGCTGAACTTATGTAAATTTTTCTTGTTTCTTTTTACAAAATAGAATGCATTCACTTCAGAGAATACATCAAAGAAACTAGAAAATATCCATAGTCTTATCACCCTAAAGCAAACATTGTTAGTACATGGATGTGTTATCTGGTGTGCTCTTGTGAGTGATAGATAAGATAGGTATAGATTGAGATATAAATGCAGATTTCTACCCAAACTGTGTACAGACAACTTAAAATAGGGATTGGCAAACATTTTCTTTAAATAGCTTGTAGTAAATATTTTAGATTTTGCAGGCTCCATACCGTTTCTGCTACTGCTTTTTGTTTTCCTTTCTCCCCTCCCTCCCTCCTCCCTCCTCCCTCTTCCCTCTCTTTATTTCAACCCTTTAAAAATGTAAAAACTATACTTGCTTAGCTTATGGGCCATAAAAATAAAAACTACAGGCTAGGGGCTGTAGTTGCCATTCCCTGATTTAAATTATATAACGCATTGATTTTCATATATTTGAGATAAGAAGAACATGTGTCACTTTTGCAAAGTATTATTAAACAACAGTAAGATAAATTGCTAATATTTAATCAGAAACCCAAGATCTAATGTGCAGATTGCTCGGATTCGCCATGGGGTATTTTTGGTTATGTACTTTATTTGGATGATAATAGAAAGAGTCCTTGAATTGCAAAAAATGGGCCATTGGAAACATGTTAAGCTATCTTATAGTTTCCTTTTTTTCCTTTGCCTTTGAATAAGAATTCTTGAAAGGATAAAGTTGGAGAATATAAGTAATGGTTGCTGTATGTCACTCAAATTAATTTCTGTCATTTAAGCCATAGGGTAGATTGCGTGTACTCCATCTTTAGTGCTATATGGTTAATTTAACAGAAGTATCTTATATTGAATAAAATGTTATGAAGAATTTTCCATCAAGTGAATAATCTAACCTGTGAATTTATTTTCCAGATATGTTCAGTGAAGGAACGGCATGCCAGTGAAATGAGGGATTTGCCAAGTCGATATGTTGAAATAGGTATGGCTTCACCACTTGTCTTCTCTGGGTGTAAAACTTGAGTGTCCATTTTATTCAGTGGAAACCCTAAGGTCACATTATTCTTCATGGCTCATCACTTGGTACCTTCATAAAATAGAGCAAGTGGCTTTTAAGTTTTTTTTTTTTTTTTTGAGTTGGAGTCTCACTCTGTCGCCCAGACTGGAGTGCAGTGGCCGCTCCCGGCCACCGCAGCCTCGGCCTGCTGGGCTCCGGCGATCCTTCCGCCTCAGCCTTCCGAGTAGCTGGAATTACAGGCATGAGTCACCACGCCCAGCTGATTTTTTTAAATTTATTGTAGAGATGAGGTCTCGCTGCCCAGGCGGGTCTCGAACCCGCGGGCTCAGGCAATTCACTCACCTCAGCCTCCCAAAGGCGCGGGATTACAGGCTGAGCCACCAAGCCCGGCTGGCTTTTAAGTTTTACAGTTTCACTATTGGGGAGCCTTTTTAAAAAACTATTTCTGATTTCCATACAATAATTTTGTAGTATAGCTTTGAAGGTGGGTTTGGGTTTTGTTATTTACCACGTGGACTTTGGACACATTTCTGTATGCTTCAGTATTCTCATCTGTAAAATGTAGAAAAGAACGTTTGTCTCATAAGCTGGTTGTGAGGGTGGTAAGAGGTAGTTAATGCACATACCTACCACAATACTGACACCTGAACCTGTCAATTTGACTCTTTTAAATATTCATTTTCATCATCACTGATCTGCCCCAAAATGCAATAGTCTTTTATCTTGACCCCTGCAGCAGCCTCCCACCTGGTTCATCTCCTTCCAGTATGGGTTATGGCTCTCATCTAATCCTCCCACTGCAATCAAAATGCAGATCAAATTATGCAGTTAGCCTTCATTGTCCTTAAGATGCAGATGGAACTCCAGCGTGAACCACAGGGTCTTGTATTGACCCTTACCTGCCCCCCTAGCTGCAACTAACACCATGCTTCTCCTTGATGTCCGTGCTGCATCCACACTGATCTTTTTCCACCTGTCCTTGCTCCTCCTTCCCCTCTGTCTAAAACAGTCTTCTTGCCTCTTTTCATTTCACTGACTCTTACTCATCCTAAATAATACCCCACCTTGAATGTTGCTTTACTGGGAAAATCCACTGGACCTCTTTCACAAGGTCAAGTCCTTCCATTTTAGGCATGTATAATACCTCAGACCTCCCCTTTCCAGCACTTGTCATGGTTGCAACAATTCTGTGATTATTTAAGCCATTTCTGTCTCTTGCACCTCACTGTCACCTCCTTGCAAGCACACACTGGGTCTGTTTTGCTCACCGTTTATACCTCAAGAACTTGGCACATAGTATGTGCTAAATACAATTGAGTTGAATTAATCAGTGACTGTGAGAAACAATTATTCGGAGAAGTATGCCATGGATAATATACCGTGGCTTTTATAACTTAGTTTCATACTGAGCTGCAAAAACTATTCTGAAGGAAAAAAAAATTTTTTTGCTATAAGTCATCTCTAAAATTCATTTGCTCATTTAGATGGTAGATGTGGAACATAAATTTTATAGATCATTATGACAAGGTGAAAATGAAATAAATCATTTGCACATGACTATATTTCTAGAAAAAGAAAGCTGTCCATTACCTACAAGACTAAGGTGGTTATAGCATTTAAATCTGGACTATTTTGTACTTGAAGTCAGAAGTTGGTGGTAGGGTTTTAATAATTTTTTATTTTACCTTAGAAGAATAAATACATAGTTGAAATTGCTCAGAGAATGGACAAAATAGGTAGATGCAGAACATAATAGTGCTGTGAAAAACTAAGGAACAAGATAAAAGAGAAGACTGATAACTAAAAGATACAGATAATTGTCTCAGTATCTCTTTCTTCTTTCCCACTCTTTCCTTGCTTTCCAGAAAAGAAAAACCTCTGAACATCTCAATGCATAGTATCCCAAGAGATAATTATTTGAGTATTTTAAATTCAAACAAGTTAAAAAAAAAAAAAACTTAAAAAAAAGTTATAAGGATGTGAAAATCACCAGGTTGGTATAAAAATGCAGCAATTGTCATCATTTCACTCTCTTGGCAATCTTTTGAAGTACAAGTAGCATTCTCCTCATTCTATTGATGAAGACATTCAGGCTCAGGGAGGTAAATAACTTGTACGAGATCTTACTACCATGGCATTAAAATGGATAGAATGTAACTCTACAGAATCACCAGAAAGCTTCCCAGGAAGCTAGCAGTTTGCTCAAGTGTATGATCTTGATGAGGCTACTTAAACTTCTTGACCATGCTTTTCTCACCAGTTAAATTGAGATGATAATACCTGCCTTTCAGGATGGTTGCGAGAAGTGAACATGGCATAGGTAACTTGCCAAACATGGTACGTGGCACATTTAGATACTAAATCATGGTGGTTATTATCACTGTGCAAGCTTCCATCCCAACTCTGTGACTGCTAATAGCTGGCTCAGTGGTGGCCCTATTAGCCCAAAACCCCAGGGTCACATTATTGTAGTGTAGTTCAGCTGTACTATAATTTACGTGGAATAGACCATGTGCAGGTACTAACAGTATCCCATTACTGACATTTCCCTACCATGGTTAATGGTTAAGTACAATTTTTCCCCTCTTGAGAGAAAACTTTTAAGAATATAAGTCATTTCCGCAGTAGGAGGCAAAGTGGTTTGGGTAAGAGTCCTTGAGTAGGATAATGGAAAGGGAAATATTAAGAGGTCTGGATTACAATTTGCTTTAGCCCTGAATAGTGGGAGCCATTGCTCTTTAGTAAATAAGGTGAAAATGCATTAAGGTTAAAAAAGTATTTATGACTGTACATTTCCTAGAAGCCCAATGTTTATAACTCTTTCTTAAAACCAAAATCTCATAAGTAGCACAAAAGTGATTCCTGTCAATAGGGTATTGATTTACTCTTGTAAATAAAAAATTATAATAATGATAATAATAATAAAAATTAATCTTACTGACCAATCACCAACTCAGTTCTCTGTACATAGGGATTTGGGGATGTAATTTTTTTCTTCCAAACTGCATTGTTAAAAATAAGTGCTTGCTCTACTTATTTGAACTTTACTTAGGTCTCTTGTGTTCTCACAAAAGTACCCCAACCCTGTGGTACTTTTCACCAAAGTCTTCCATGATCTCTATGGAATGGTAGTTGGAGAGCTGATATTGTGTTGCTGGGAAATGAAGCCAATGTTTCGGTGTCATTTTCTGGACATCTGTTAGGGGCAGATGACTTACATGCAAGGAATCAGTGATTGACTTCCTACTCTTGATTTCATATGGAAATTTGTTTAAAAATTAGTAACTGAGCTAAACAACTATATGGGGAGCTATATAGAGTGACAGAGAAGCCAGGCAGAAAGAGAGGGAAGAGAAAAGAAAGGAAATTTTTTTTTTACTTTAATTAAGTAGTAACTGTGGTCTTAGAACTTAGCCCATCGTTCTTTTTATTTATTTATTTATTTTTAGCCTCTTGATTGATTGGGAAAACAGCGACCTGGAAATCTGAGATCTGTTTGCATAGTGATGGAGACATGTGAAATCGTTCTTTCTTAGATCTAAGTATCTCTTCATCCACCTGTTATCATTTCTGTTCGGCATACAGGTTACAGCAGAGGGATTTTTTTTTTTTATGCACAGTGAATGACATGGTTTCATCTCTTAGTCTAAGTCTCAGAAGAGATTATGATACCTGGTATCATTCACGATAACTTCATTTATTATTTAGTCAGGGTCTCACTCCGTCACCCAGGCTGGAGTGTAGTGGCATGATCACAACAATCACTGCTCACAGCAGCCTTGACCTTCTGGGCTCATTATTCCACCCCAGCATCCCACGTAGCTGGGACTACAAGCGGGCACCGCCACAACACCTGGGTAATTTTTTTTTATTTTAAAGTAGAGGTTTCACTATGTTGCCCTAGTTAGTCTCAAACTCTTGGGCTAGTCTTGAACTCTGAGGCAGTCTGCCTGCCTCAGCCTCCCAAAGTGCTGGGATTACAGGCAGGAGCTACTATCCCCGGCTTCAATATGTTTTTATTTAAGAGTCTAGCTATGAGCCGGGCTCGGTGGCTCAGCCTGTAATCCTGTGCCTTTGGGAGGCTGAGGTGAGTGGATTGCCTGAGCCCGCGGATTCGAGACCCGCCTGGGTAGGCGAGACCTCATCTCTACAATAAATAAATAAAAAAATTAGCCAGGCGTGGTAGTGCGCGCCTGTAATTCCGGCTACTCGGAAGGCTGAGGCGGAAGGATCGCCGGAGCCCAGCAGGTCGAGGCTGCGGTGGCCGGGAGCGGCCACTGCACTCCAGTCTGGGTGACAGAGTGAGACTCCAACTCAAAAAAAAAAAAAAAAAAAGAGTCTAGCTATGTATGGTTCTCTGTTCTGTTATAGATAGTTTAGCTTAAATTTGTATAATCTATTTTTCTAGTCTGCATTGAATTTTCTTCTAACATTTTATTATGAAATTATCTTTAAGTGCAGAAAAGTAAGGAATTTTACTGTGAACACTGTTGAACCTCCTAGATTCTGCAACTAAGATTTTACTGTATTTGCTTTATAACATATTTATTCACATATCCATTCCTTCTCTTGAGAGGATTGTAAAAACTCTTTTTCGCACAATGCTGGAGATTAAGGTTTTTGTTGTTAGGAATGGAATGAATATATTTTTTCTCTAATAAGTAGTGGTAAGAAATCGGAAGCACCTGAAGTAACAAATATATTTTGTTCCTACATATCAGCAATCACCAGGCACAGTGCTAACTAAATATGTCCTTTAATCTTCACAGTATCCCAGTGAGTAGGGGCTATTATCCCATTTTAAAGGTGAAGAAGCTGATGTTGAGAAGGGCCAATAATGCTCAAGATTATTCTATTCATAAGCAAAGTTGGCAGCTTTTAAACTCAGATGTGCTTAGTTTTTATGCTGTTGCTCATAACCATGGTACCACAAAGTTCTTTTCATGCATTTCCTCTGCCTAACCCCCGACCCTAGTTTATTGCCATAGGAACTGTGAGAAGGACAGAGGCTTGCTCCAGGCATTCAGATACAACCCACTGGGCACATCCTCTAGAATCCAAAGACCTTTTTTATATACCAGAGATAGTGGCTGCTTACCTGTTCTCTAAATGGTCAGATGAGATAGAAAGGTAGAGGGTTTGTATTTTTTTATTTGGTTCAGAGAAGTATCTCATTTGGAGAAGTAGGAATTTTATTTTCACTCATTTTATTCTGAGACTGACAGCTCTTCTTCATTGCCTCTCTTCCAAATTATTAGAGAACCTCTAGAATCTCTAGCCTTGGATGGCTTTCAAAACTGTTTCTAAGGAAAGAGAATCAACCCGACTATGGTTCTTTCAGCTCTTTTACAAAAAGAAAAGCCATTGTTTGCTGTATTTCTCTGTTCTGTTATAGATATTTAGTTTAAATCTCTGTAATCTTTTGACTCTATAATTGTTTGACTTCAATTTTGTTGATGCATTAAGGTAGTCTCACATTGACAATATAGAGTGTAGCTATTTGGTTTGAACCTTTTGGCTAACAGGTCCTTGACCATTTCCTCTTCTTTTGTCTAAGCAGCGTGCAGTAATTGACTCACTAATGTTCCTCATTTTTGCTGCTTCATGAGTGCTGAAGTTTAGTAGTTGAGATAATCGTATCATTTTAGTGTTACCACTTAATTGACAATAATTTGTTGAATATTTATTAGAAAATACAGAATTGCAAACTAAACTTGTTTTGAATAGTTTCTGACCCTTATATACTATTGGCTCCTGTCTGATTTGAATGTTTTTGTCCTTTTGTGCATTAGCCATTTTCTTTCAGTTTGGCTTCCTTGCAGCAGGTTTTCTCCATAACTTGCTGACACGAATCATTGCAAAGTCACTTTTACTTTAATGTGTCTGCTTCATAGCACAGCCCTGAAGCTGTTGATTTCCAAACATATTTTCAGTCATCAGTGGCCATGCTGCCAAAATGTCCAAACTTACTGAAAAGCCTCTAGGCATTATATCCAGTTGATTATGAAATACTAATATCTGGTGACTGAGGGTGCAGAATCTTTTGGAAACAAGATACTACCTTGAATCTTTTTTCACAAGTGAACATAAGAAAATAAAGGCAATTGTTCTTATTTATAAGTTGCTTGACAGCTTTTATTGTTTGTTTCTCTAGATCTATAGGGTATCACTTTATTTAGCTTTAACAAAGAGACCAAATGTCGTTTTTAGCTAATGGACATTTTGAGACCAACAAAGGAACAAAAAGAGTCACAAAGGGGGGGGCAGTGCAAGTTCTGTGTCCTCTGCAGTAGCATGACACATCCAAGAGAAGGACTGGAGTACCCCGGCTGCATGCAGCAGAATCACCAAACAATTGTCAAGCACTAACTTCTGTTCTTGCTACCTGCAGTGTGCTTTTAATCTGAGCACCTCTGTGTTCTGACTTATATTTTCTACTGTGACTTATATCTGGGAAAAATAAGACTTCAAATTTCTACTTCTGTTACCTGCTACTTGTGACTTTAATACAGTTACTTAACCTCTCTGAGCTTCAGTGCTCCTCTAAAATAATGATAGGGTTGTTAGTGGTGGGAGGGTATATTGTAAGTAAAAAAAAAAAACTTAGCATACTGCCTCTCAGCATAGTAATGTTCATTAAATGGGAGTGCTTGTTAATATTAGTATTGTATTTAGTCACTTAGAGAAAAATAGTCGTTTCTTTTTTTAAAAAAGGAGAAAAGTCTTTGCTGTGTCACCCAGGCTGGAGTGCTGTCATAGTTCGCTGTCTTGAACTCCTGGACTCAAGCAATTCTCTTGCCTCAGCCTACTTAGTAGTTAGGATTACAGGTGCATACCGCCACATCTCAGCTAGGTTTTTTGTTTGTTTGTCTCTTTTTGTAGAGATTGGGCATCAGTCTGTTTCCCAGGCTGGTCTTGGATTCCTGGCCTCAAGCAGTCCTCCTGCACCAACCTCCCAAAGTGCTGATATTATAGAGTAAGCCACCAGGAGCAGTCTAGTGATTTCTTCTCAAGTCAGAAGACTAAGCTATTGTGTTTCATAAAATTAAGTGAAAGAAAATTTAGAGAAGATATAAATGAAGATTTACTGAATTATTCTGAAGAGATTAATGTATTTCATACTGAAGAGATTAATGTATTTCATGCTGTATTTCTCAGTAAAAAGTATTTCCAAGCCAATGTATGACAAGTAATATTCAAGAATATTGATTTAAATATTCTCTTATAGGTATGAATATGCAGATAATAAGTGAGATAACCTAGTTGTGAATTATTTGGAGGTTAGTCTTTTATTTAAATAGGATCTTGATTTCTATTGTAAGCTAATAGGGCTTTTTTGAAAATTGTGGGGGTTTTTGTTTTTAAAAAATTGAAAATGTTATTTTTTTTCTCATGTTATAAGCATTGGTCTGGTTTCTTGCTGCTGTTTCTGCCCCCATCCACACCTCCCCTGAAATTAAATTTTCCTGCTTTATACTATTTCTTGCTTTACGCCGGTTCCCATTTTTTGCATATAGCAAGTGGTATTTTAATTATTTCTTTAAATACATAGACTCACGATCTCCTTGAAGTCAGGGTCAAGGTCTTAGTCATCTTAATACTTCTGGAAGAGTGTCCTATACATAATTGTTGTTCACTTATTCTGTAATGAATTAAGTTGTTGATAACCCCCAGAGATTGTCGACTCAAGGTATAAGACACTTATTTCCCGTTAATTTTTATTTGTCACATGGTGTTCATTCTGAAACTCTTAGTGTGTGTGCTATTGAGGGCCAACTTTATTCATTTATTTGTGTCACTAGCCCTGACTCTATTGCCCCTTGACTCCATCCCCAATATAAACTTGATGTATAACACCAATACATTAATATTTTGTGGTTGGAGGATTCTGGGAATATGGTGGTGGTAGCAGCATAAGTTTTCAATCTACCTGTGTCCTCACATAAAATCCGAACAACTAGATCCCAAGCCAACATTTACAGACAACATTTACAACAAAACTGAATGATAAAGGTAGTACAAAGACACAAATGGTTGGAAAAATACCACTGATAGCCGCAGGAGGAAGCAGAGGGGAGCCAAGGGTCATTTAGCAGACTTGAGGCCAGGAGAACTCCAAGGTAGCTGGGTGGCACTCACTGGAAAGGACAAGCCACTCTGAGAACAGTAGGCCCATGGCCTGCAGGCAGGTATTTGTGACTGGGTGGCCCAGCAGTCCCTAGGGATGCTCGTACAGTGGAGTGGCCAGGGCTTCCTGCCAGGACAGGGCAGCTGAGTAGATGCTGCTGGAAACAGAAGAAAACCTGAGAAGGACCAGGACAGGAGACCCCAAAAAAAAAAAAAAAGTGAGAAGATCCCAGCAACAGTGGGGAAGAGCAGAACCAGAAAATCCCAGAAAGCAAGTGGCCAGATTTTCATACCAAATGGAAACAACAGAAGAGGGAACTCTGAAGGTTTAAAGACAGGTTTTTCACCTAAAAAATGAGCACCAGAAAAGTACTAAGTTCAAATCCAAAGTAAGTTTTAAGAAAAAATGAGTAAGGAGCAGGCACTCTAGAAAGGCATACTTACAAAATAGATGACAAATGTAATTTCCTGTTTCAGAAGAGGTACATCTTTAAAAAGTGATATAAGGGGAAAGAACAATAGAAACCAGACTTTTTTTTCTTTGAGTTGGAGTTTCATTCTGTCACCCAGACTGGCGTGCAGTGGCACGCTTCCTGCCACTGCAGCCTCGACCTGTTGGGCTCCAGCGATCCTTTTGCCTCAGCCTTCCAGGTAGCTGGAACTACAGGCGCATGCTACCACTCCCGGCTAGTTTTTTTGATTTATTGTAGAGATGAAGTCTCGCCAAGTTGCCCAGATGGGTCTCGAACCCGCGGGCTTAGGCAATCCACTCACCTCGGCCTCCCAAAGTGCTGGGATTACATGCTGAGCCACCAGCCCAGCCGAAACCAAACTATAAAAACCTTAAATGAGGTAACAGACTTCAGGAACTATTTACAAATAAAAACTAATTTCAGAAATGAAGACTGAATCAGAAGGAATGCAAAATATAGTCTCTTAAAATAATAGTCATGTGTTTGATAGTACCTAACTATTAGAATCATACTATCGTAATATTTGTATATTTTTCCACTGAATTTGCTATCAGATCTTTGGGGTCCAGTTTAATTAAATGTATGTACTTTTTAAGTGATGCAATATTTCTTATATATTTAAAAAAAATAAATTTATTGTTTTTCTCTGACTTTTTATTTCACTTAGGAAATGATGTTTCACAAGACAAGGCTGTCCACTCTCACCCCTCTTGTTCAACATTGTGTTGGAAGTCCTAGCTCGGGCAATTAGACAAGAGAAGGAAATCTGGGTATCCAAATAGGAAAAGAGGTCAAGTTATCCCTCTTTGCTGATTATATGATCCTATATCATGAAAATCCAAGAGAGTCTGTCAAAAACCTGCTTACACTGATCAAGGTCTTTGGCAAAGTCTCAGGTACAAAATAAATGTGCAAAAGACAGTTGCATTCCTATACACCAATAACAAGCAGGCAGAGACCCAAATTAAAAGCACAATCCCATTCACAATAACCACACAAAAAATGAACTACCTCGGCATCTTCCTAACCAGAGAAGTGAAAGACCTTTAATGAGAACTACAAGACACTGCTCAAAGAAATCCAAGAAGACACAATGCTCATGGATAGGAAGAATCAACATTGTTAAGATGTTCATCCTACCAAAAGCAATCTACAGATTCAACGCAATACCTGTTAAGTTACCAACATCAGTGTTCTCAGACCTGGAAATGACAATACAGTAATTCATATGGAAACATAAACGACCACAAATAGGCAAAAGAATCCTTAGCAAAAGAAACAAAGCAGGAGGTATTACACTTCCAGACTTCAAACTTTACTATATCAAAACAGCCTGATATTGGTACAAGAACAGACACATAGATCAATGGAACAGGATAGAGATTCTGGAACCAATGCCTCAATTTCTCAACCAACTCATCTTTGACAAAGCCTCCAACAACAACCATTGGGGAGAGGAGAACCTATTCAGTAAATGGTTCTGGGAAAATGGCTGATCACATGCAGAAGATTGAAGCAGAACCCCTATCTATCACCATACAGAAAAATTCACTATAAATGGATCAAAGACCCAAACGTAAAACCTCAAACTATAAGAATCTTAGAAAACGCAGGTGACACCCTTATGGAAATTGGAACTGGCAACCTATTTCTATTCAGAACCCTAAATGCCCATACCTTAAGAAATAAGGTAGACAAGTGGGACCTCATCATACTAACGAGCTTCTGCAAAGCAAAAGAAACCATCAAGAGAGCAGGGAGACAGCCCACAGAATGGGAAAAAATATTTGCCAACTGTATATCTGACAAAGGCCTAACATCTAGGATCTACAAGGAACTCAAATGTGCCAAAAGGAAAAAAACAGCCTCATTAAAAAGCAGACAAAAGACATGAATAGACAGTTCTCAAAAGAAGATATACAGACAGCCAACAGACACAGGAAAAAGTGCTCAACCTCACTCATCATCAGAGAAATGCAAATCAAATCCACATTGAGATACCACCTAACTCCACTAAGATTGACCTTCATTAATAAAACAACAACAGATGGTGGCAAGAATGCGAAGAAAATGGAATGCCTCTACACTGCTGGTGGGAATGCAGACTAGTGCAACCTCTTTGGAAGAAAGTGTGGCGATTTCTGAAAGAACTAGAAATTGACCTTCCATATGACCCAGCAGTTCCCCTATTGGGAATATACCCAGAGGAACTCAAGTCATTTTACAAAAAAGATACCTGCACACACATGTTTGTTGCAGCTCTGTTCACAATAGCGAAAACTTGAAACCAACCATGCTACCCTTCAAAGCTGGACTTGGTAACAAAAATGTGGTACATATACACAGTGGAATATTATGCAGCCATAAAGAAGGACATACGTATGGACTTTGCACAACTTGGATGGATTTAGAGTCAATCATACTCAGTGATCTATCACAGAAACAAAGAACAGAGTACCATATGTTCTCACTCATAAGCAGACGTTGAACAATTATAATACTATAAGAAAATGATGGGCAGTAGTGGGACACTGTCGGGAGGGGTAGTGGGATTGGCAGTTGAGGGAAACTGCTAGGGGAGGGAGGGGCATACTTCATCAACAAAAGGGCACCTGCATAATCAACATTTGTATACCTAACCCTGAATTGTACCCCACATTTTTATAATAAAAATAAATAATGTTTAGTCTTAACATAATCTGTATGTATGTACCATTTTCAAGATCTTTAATAAAATAATACCCCCCAAGAATGGTGTTTTATAATTACGGGTAGCATTCCTTTTAACCTTCATACTACTGTAATGCCTCAATTCTAAAAATTTAAACCCAGGTATTAAAAAAAATTATTGTTGTTAATAATGGTTTACATTCAGTCTTACAGGTTTAAAAATATCTCCATATAACCTAACTGTGTTTTTTTAAAGCTACTTAGGCCCAGTGTCACCCTTGAACATTCATGCTGCTATTATTGTTGAGTTCATTTTTGTTTGTGATAGAAATTTTCAAGTCTGAGTTCCCACATATTTTTTTCTAGTACTGATTATTATGAAACAGTTTCAGTGCTGAGTCATTGAAACTATGTTCAATTATGCTCCCTTTATGTTATTGATTGATTGTCAGGGGCTCACTCTGTAAACCAAACTGGAATGCAGCTGCACAGTCACAACTCAGTGCAGCCTCAGCTTTCTGGGCTCAGGCAGTCCTCTGCCTCAGCCTCCCAAATAGCTGGGACTACAGGTGTGCACCACTATACCCAGTTAATTTCTTGATGTTTTTTATAGACACGATGTCTCAGTATGTTGCAGACACTGGTCTCGAACCCCTAGGCTCAAGCGATCTTCTCGCCTTGACCTCTCAAAGTGCTGGGATTACAGGCATGAGCCACTGTGCCCGGCCTATGTTAAATGAGCCCATCTAGCATTCACAGTCAGTGTGTCTTTCAGTTGTGTGCTGCTTTTTGCATCTGATAACGATGAATCCCGTATCCCTTTTTGCAGTGTCTCAGTTTGAAACCGAATTCTACATCAGTGGACTTGCACCTCTCTGTGATCAGCTTGTTGTACTTTCCTACGTAAAGGAGATTTCAGAGAAAACGGTAAGTGTTTCTCTCTAAATACAAAGGGATGTGAGGCTTCATTTTTAACATTACACCTGGATTAATTGTCCTTCAGAGGCATCTACTATAATATGAGCAAAATTTTATGACCTATAAAATAAGGTTGGCAGAGATTACCCTGTATACCTATTTACCTTTCAGAAATCAACTCTGCCTGCCTTTGTTCTTTCTGCTGAGTCAAGAAGTGTCTTTTTTTTCATCTCTTGGTATTTCAGTCAAAAGGAATGAAGGATTCCTCTTGCTAAAAGGCAAAGAGACTAAGCTGACACTGTGCATTAGCAGAAATGACAGCAATGAAGTTGATCGGCAGCAACAACAGGGGTCCCTGTGGTCAGAGGGAAGTACAGAAAGGGCAGTTGATTGTTTTCTTTGGCCCGGACATATTTGTTTGCTTCCCAATGACCTCATGGCTCTAAGTAGCTTGATTATTGCTTTGTAATGAATTGGTTCTTAACCCTTAGTTATTAGTGCAAATGACATTACATCAAAATGTATGTCCAGTAGAAAGCAGCAGATCATCTAAATTTCCTTATACATGACATTAGAAGAAACCTATATATATGGCCCAATGGAGAGGCTTACATATTCAGACTCCCTTTGAAGCCGAGGTCGGCCTATTCCCGGCTTGAGTTTATTGTTGGAGTCCAGGGGTCCTGCCAGCAAGAGGATAGGGGTGACTTTGAGGCATAAGCAAGGAGAGCTTATTGTAAAGGATTTTCTTTTGGATGCTGTATATAAAAGAAATTGCAATTGATTCTAGTCCTCTACAGTAAGTAGGCAAGTGGGCTCTCCTTGTTTGTATCTGCTCCTTTTAATTTTTTTCTTTTCAAATGGCAAGGAATAAAACGGGGGAGAAAAACCCTGGGAGCCCTGGTTTGAAGTGGTAGCTGCTCTTGAGCATTTCTCTGAGCAAGCACTTGCATTAGGAAGCCATCACTATAGTAACCTGAAACTCAGGGTGCCCATGTTGCTAGGCAATGAAATCTGTAGACTTAAGTGAACACTCAGACCTACTAAAATCAATAGAGCTGGCTTCTAGCCCTATTGCAGGACATCAGTTTACTATTATTTTATTTATTTTTGGAAAAGAAAGAAAAGCAGTGGCTCCTGAGGGAGGAAATACCATGCTTTTTGATGAGAAATGTGGGGAGAATTGAGAATATGATTGAAAGAAATAAAAAAAGAAGCAGTAAGATGACAAAGGAAAAGCCTAATAAACAATTGACCAAAGAAAGAAAGAAAGAAAACCTTTGATAATAAAGAAAGTGTTAGAAGGAACAAAAACCAAAGACAGGTCAACCTCAGAACAGATTAGAAAATGAACTTTTCCCAGAGAAAGAAGTGAGGATCTTGAAGATGTCTTGAAAATGTGTGCCAGTGTACATACTTATATTATAGAACACCACAGTGTACCTTAAAACCTTAAACACAGGATAAACCTACAAAATTAAGACAAAAGGAATGAAGATGTAAGCTTTGAGCCATTCCCTTCCCCTCAGTTTTTTCATTTTGAAAAGATGCTTTAGCTATATTACATAAAATTTGTTTCTGTATTATTCAGTATTATCCCCCAAAATATCTCCCATGTGATTCCTTTTCCATACATGCATGTTTTCACACAGTTGCAACCATAGTCACTTGCTACGCTATAGTGCTCTATTTTATTTTTATTTTTATTTTTTGAGTCAGAGCCTCACTGTTTCACCCAGGCTGGAGTGCAGTGGCACAGTCACAGCTACCAGTCTCAACCTGCTGGACTCAGGCAGTCCTTCCACCTTAGCCTTGCAAGTATCTGGGACTACAGATGCGCTCCATTATGCCTGGCTAATTTTTAAATTTATTTTAGAGACTAGAGGTCTCACCATGTTGCCCAGGCTGGTCTTGAACTCCTGGGCTCAGGCAATCCTCTCACCTCAGCATCCCGAATTGCTGGGATTACAGACATGAGTCACCATGCCTGGCCTTATAGTGTTCTATTTTTATGAGCATTATTCCATTCTCTCTGCATATGTATGTGTAGTCTCCATCATTATTCTGTTGAGTAAGTAATTGTGTACTGTCTCATCTGGTTGGTGCACCCTAATTTATTAAGCTGTTCCCACAGTGTTTTACTTTTATTCATTGATAAAGCACATGTGTGTTAGGAATTGTGCCAGGCACTGGGGATCAAAGATCAACAAAATCAAATTCCTGCTTTTAGTAAGTTCACAGGTAAGTGGGGCTTTTGACCAGGAATCAGAAGATAAAATGAGATGAATCTCATTACTGATGCTTTTCATACACATATAAAGGAGCTTTTTCTATGGTCTAGTGAGCTGGGGTTTTTTCCTCTTTTGCTCAAAATAATTTTTGCATTACTATTCTGATTTTGATATTTTGGTCATTGTTTCAGCAGTCAATTTTAAAATGTTTTTATATATTTTGGTTTTTGCAGTTATTTCAAAATTGAGAAACTTCTTATTTTTCCACAGACTTGATATATTATAATTTATAAAGTACTAGATTCTTTCTCTACTAGTTGATCTTTTATAGTTGTTTTAGTTTTTGAATGTTTTCAGTATGAGACACAAAGCTAGTGTAATTGCTACTCAGTTAACCTAAAAAAATTGGTCAAAGAAATCTAGGTTTATTTCCATTTTGGAAACTTGGAGAGTTTGTTATGGTTTGGATTTTTTTCCATTCTTTTTGTCTTATCTGTGTCTTCCCTGTACCAGTATCATACTGCTTTTTGTATTGTTGCTTTAGAAGGTGACTTGAAGTGTATGTTTTATGCCTGTATGCTGAATACTCAAAAAGCATGAACTTTAAAGTAAATAGACTTGATTTCACAATTCAAGATTCACCATAAGTCCCAGTTTTTCCACAAACCCTAGCCTCACCATTTATGTAACTATGACTTTGGTTAACTTTTTGATCCTTGATTCCCTCACGTATAAAATTTGGAACAGTAGTACTTAACTTTGCAGGGTTGATTTAAGAATTCAATGAGAGTAATCTGTGTATAATCGCCTGCTAGGTTGATTGAACTGTCACAGGTCCTGAGTGAATGTCAGCTCATCTTTCCCCTCTGTTCTGATCTAGAGCTCTGTATCCCAGAATTATAGTCACTAGCTATATGTGGCTGTTTGGATATAAACTAATGAAAATTAAATAAGATTTATACTCACTTTCTTAGCCACACTAATCACATTTCATGTGTTCAGTAGCCACCTGTATCTAGTGTCTACTGTACTGGGCAGTGCAGATACAGAACATTTTCATCATCTCAGTAAGTTCTGGTTAGAAGATAGCTCTTAATCATTGGCTTTTCAACATTACCAGTAGGTTTACTCAAAGTGACAATGATTTGGATAATGGAGCAGTTTGTGATATTGTCCTTATTCTTCCTCACATTTGTGTGGAAAAGATGTAATAAAGTTATATAAATATAAGGTCACTATCTTGGGTCACCGCTCCCCTGGAAGGTGAGTGGGCTGCAGTAGTACCTGTTCCCTTTATCTCATGCAAAAGGTCAGAAAATAATATGGTGTTAAAAGGCTGTTTGCAGTGGGCTGTTAGAAAGGTTTATTGATGTGTGTCAAAATGATAAGACTAAGGCAAGTACGGCTAACTAAATTTATTGAATATAATATATAAAAATGTAGTTAAAATGAGTTTTTTCCTCCCTTTTTCTCCCTAGGAAAGGGAATACTGTGCCAGACCTAGACTGGACATCATCCAGCCACTTTCTGAGACTTGTGAAGAGATCTCTTCTGATGCTTTGACAGTCAGAGGCTTTCAAGAGAATGAATGTAGAGATTATCATTTAGGTGAAAGATATTAAAGATCTGGCTGATGTGATTTCTTATACTTATTTGTTTTTTCTCCCTCCACTCAACTTGCACTAAAGGGAATTTAAACTGAAATGCTAAAAGGATCTTAGAGAATATCTGGGCAGGCCTCTCATGTTGAAAATGAGGGCATCCAGGCTGCAGAACTTGGCCTGAGCAAAGAGGAAGGGTAGAGATAGGACCAGGCCCAAGGTGAGGATTAGCCTCCTTATTTGTTCTTGAATTTTTTTCTATTTTCCTAACTATTCAATGTGACACTTAATGTGAAGAAGTAGGGCTCTATGGTTGTCGTACCACTCCCCACTCTTTACCCCTAGACAATTTGCTCTGGGGTAGCAGGGAAGTTGTTTTTCTTTCTTGTAACCAAGTGCTCAAAGTCTGGAAGAATCCTGGCACATACTAGCGAAGATCAGTGAAGATCTGATGAATGGAGGGACAAATACACTTAGTCACTGATCATAAATAAGGGGAGAGCCATTACTATTAGTACTATCAGGGCTAACATTCTGTGCTGGGGTGTTATCATATCCTTTTAAAACATATTGATGAAAATAGAACAGTTAAGATTTGTAAGAATTCTTTACTGTTTTAAAAACAATTGATATTTTTTGAGAAATTTTCAGTTTTCATTTTGGCCAAAGGAATTGGAGAAATATTCTGTACATATTTGAACTTTCTTATATAAAGTCCCTAATCAGTTGAACTTGGTAGAAAGCAACTGTGACTCACAACCAAAAGCATCCAATTTAAGTATTTTGCTCAGAGCAAACTCCACTACACACTTAGAGACCCTTCATACAGGTTTTATAATTGAATTCTGCAGGAAACCCTCAGATTGCCATTGTGCACAACATGCCAAAATGATAGATTATGTCCCCAGGGTTTGGGCATCTGTCATTTATGCCTTAGGTGGCCTTGACCTTGATGAGGAGGAAACATTTATCGCCAACTGTGGGGTGTAATTGTTCTGTAAAAATAGAACAGTTCTGTAAATGGCCATAAATAAAGTTTATTTGCAGTAGATGAATTCTAATATGCAATAGACATGGAGAATTTTGAAGACTATTTTTCAGGCAAAGTCAAAGTATGAATGCATTAAGCACAGAATTTTAAACCCACCTTATTTTTTTAATGTTTTTTAGTGTTTTCTTATTCTCTCCCGTCCCCCTCCCTTCCTCCCCTCCTTCTTTTCTTCCTTCTTTTTTTTTTCAAAGTTTTACACGTAAACATTTTTAAAAGCACTGAAATATATTTTATCATTCTCTACTCTGTCTGCCATCCTTACCTTCCAACAAAGGTAGACAGTTGTCTGTTTACTCTTAGGTTGGGTAGCCTAGCCAGGTCCCCTGGAGTCATTGCCAGGTTTTCTCCTGTCGAGCCACCAAGTTGTTCTTCTTTTCTCTCATCTGTAGAATACTCTGAAGGGGAATCACTCTTCTACATTGTGAGTCCAAGAGATGTTGTAGTAGCCAAGGAACGAGACCAAGATGACCACATTGACTGGCTCCTTGAAAAGAAGAAATATGAAGTAGTTTTGATTTTACTTTCTTGAAGATATTGACTGGTTTATAACAGAGAGAGGATAAAGTTTTTTTGTTGTAAATATTTTATATAGTCAAATTAGAGTGCCACAAGCCAAAATTATGTAGGAGGTTAATAACTTTCCAATACCCTTTTCAGAAATTAGGGTTTCTATTAAATGGAGTAGGGTTTGGGGGTAGAAGGAGGGAGTGAATTAGATTCAGCCTGTTGAAATGCTTTTTTCAGTAGAGCCAGGGTCTTGCTCTGGTACCTAGGCTGAAGTACAATGATGCAATCATAGCTCACTGTAACCTTAAACTCCTGAGCTCAAGTGATCTTCCTGCCTCAGCCTCCCAAGTAGCTGGAGCTATGGGTGTACACCACCACACCTGGCTAATTTTTAAATTTTTTTTTAGAGATGGAGTCTCACTATATATCCCAGGCTGATCTTGATCTACTGACTTCAAGCAGTCTTCCTGTCTCAGCTTCCCAAAGTACTGGGGTTACAAGCATGAGCCACTGTGCCAGGTCAAAATTCTTATTTTGTGATTGTTTTTTCCTAGGGAAATTAAAATAGAGCTAGTATTTCAGAGTTGTCTTTTTGAATATCTTAGTGGAATCATTCATTTTATGCTTTTCACATTAATACTCACTTAGGATCTTTTGAACTACTAGTTTGGGTAGAATGATGATGTTGCCCACTGCATTTAGTCTTGGTTTAGACTAATTTTTAATAGATGCTCCAGCATGACATTTTTTTTAAGAGAAAAGGAAACATTTTTCAGCTTTAATACCTACAAAGGCTTTATTGTGTTGGTTTAGTTTAGAGGAACTCTGTAGATGAGCTTATATAGTAATCAACTAAAAACAATAACAAATAGTCTACCTACTCGTTTCACAAAGTTAGTAACTCCCTGGAGGAATTCAGGAATTTTTTTTCATTTATAAATTATTTAGAGTCCAAGAACTGCTACCTAGTTCATAACCCAGTTGTTATCATGTTGCTTTAGAATGAGTAGTTTCTTTTTTTAAAACAATATAATATAACATGATGTTCAAAAATCGAATTGTTTCTTAAAGAAATAATTTTGTTTTAAACATTTATGTTAAAGTAATACTTGTAAGCTTTCCAAAATAAAAGCAAAACCAGAGACTTTCAAAAACGTAATTGTAGATATATATAAAGGCATGCACACAGTTTTCATTTTTACTGAAACACAAAGGGGAAATGCCCCTTTGTCAATAGATGTCATAAAGATTTAGAATAACAGCTGCCTTTTTTTAATGGAGACTAGGAGGGTTTGTTGTATTTTGATTTGTGTCTGAAATGTGATTCTAATATACTAATGTGGAAATGAATTCAAATGGAAATGAGAGAAGTCTTCATTTTGGTTGACTGCCTTTGTTTGAGTTTGAATTCAGTGAGGTTCATTCAACCATAACATTAAAAATTTGAGTGCTTCAAGCAAGAGCCAAAGGAAAATGGGGTTTTTATTCATGTAGCCCAGAATGCCAAAGCATAACAACTGTAGTGTTTATAACCTCAATATCTTTCTCTCCCACCCTCTACCATTTTTCTCCCTCTTTTTCTGATCCTTTTTTCATACTTATGTAAATATAGGAAGCTTTGATGGCAGCTGAAATTAGCCAAAAGAACATTAAAAGACATAAGATTCTGGTAAGTGTGCAATTTTATTGTTTGAAATATAACTTTCAGTAAGTTATAATGAGACTGAAAGTAACTTGGAAAGAACGGTTTCTGTTATCTTTTGGGAATTTATTTCAAACTAATTCCCTAACCTGTGAGGTCAAAGTATTTAATTTTATCGAATCAGTTTCTGTTTGTAAACAAGAGACTTGAACACCTGAAGAAGGTAGTTTTAGGTAATTTGGAACCTGTATTTGTGAAGAATGCTCTAATACAAAGCTTTCCGGTTATGTGTATGGAAGTTTCTTTAAATCAGAAGTAAAATCACATTATCACAAATTTTATCAAAAGAATGGTTTCATAAAACTACATTGCTTCAGTGTCTCCCTAATAACAGACTCAATTGATTTTTTTATGGAAACTAATCTAGGACATCAAATACATTTTTATTATATTTTAGGCTCTGGAAAAACATAGTGATTGAAAGGCACTTTCTTTGCTAACTGTGACAGTGAATGGGCAGATGGAGAGCAGAAAGGAAATCTTATCCTTCATGTGTGAAGGATCCTTGGAGATTAGATATCTAACTCAGTACCCTTGTTTATGGATGGAAACTTAGTCTTTAATGGCTATTTGGATTTCAGCACAAATACCTTCTGTCTACCTTAAACTCTTATAAAATTCCACATAGAAACCTTAATTCGCAAAGAGCATGCAAGCAAAATAATTTAGGAATAAAGGGAGGATGGAAAACCAGATCATTTTTTTCCTGTCAAAATTGTGGAGTATAAGCAAAGATGTTCTAGAAATGAAAGAGAAGGCCTACTAGCCCTTAGAACAGTTAGCATGTGTGAAGATGCAGGGAAGTGAACCTCTTGGCCTGCTTGGTTATGTGGGTCAGTTGAGGGATACTACATGAGTAGCAAGGGCCAGATCCTGAAGAGCCATCTGTAATTAGGAGCTTGGTTCTGTCTTGGAACCTCTAGAAGGCAGTTTAGCTTTCAGTATCCCATCAGATTTCCTGATTAAAAAGATCATCTGACAGAGACAGAAGGCCAGAGGGAGGCCTGCTGAGACGGAGATCAATTAGGAGGCTTCCTGATAGTCTAGGTGGGAAGCGATGAGCCCTGCACAGAGTTGGTAGGAATGGAGAGGTGGAGACAGATGGAAGGTATGGTAAACTTGAATCTTTGGGATACGGTGACTGACTTCATGTGGACAAAAGGATGAGCACAAGAAATGTAAGCTAACTCCCAGACTTTGGGAGGGAGGCAGGGATGACTGAAGCGAGGAGTCGGGGGAGAGACACTGTGGAAGGAGTTGTGGGACGGAGAGAAGTGATGAATTCTGTTTCCACACATTAGTTTTAGGCATGTATGGGGCATCATAGTAGAGTCCAGGAAAGAAGTTTAGACTTAAAAATAGATTCAGGGAGTTATCAACAAAAAAGTGTGAGTCAAATGTATGAGTTTGGGACAGCCCACATGGAGCGAGTATATAGCATCAAAGAACAGAGGACCATGAATGGAACTATCAGGGATGCTGTCATTCATCGCATGATATAAATACAAAACAGATATGGTGTAGCCAGAGGAAGATTGTTTCATGGGAGCTGAGAGAGGAGAGAATTTCAGCATAAAGAGAGTTAAATGCTTAAGAAGTTGAGTTAGGCAGGTCAGAAAAGTTAGACAAGCTCAGCTGGTCAGTTGTATGCTGGATCTGGTAACGTGAAAGTAACTAGTGAGTTTTCTATATATGTATTATTTATTCTCAACATTGTAGGGATCAAAAAGTGAATAGGAGATTATAAGGTAGGGTTGACTGTAGACTATCAGGTTAGCTATGAAATGGAAAAGTGAGGACTGTTGCTGGAGACTATGGCATCATGGGATGATGGTTGTTCTTGTGTATTTTGTGTAAGAGAGACACTTAAACATGCTATGCCAAGGAAAAAGAGGCAAATAGGGTTGACATAAAAGGTATACAGAGAGAGAGGGGTGCAGGAGAAGTTCCACAGTGGGGAGGCATACATGGGAGAAGGGTTGGAGGAATTCACTTGGAAAAGGAGACATCTCTTCTCATTTAGAATGATCCTCTGTAGATACAGTGATATGCGATCTGTTCTCAGAGAAATAAGGAAGTAAGGCACACTTTCTTCATTCAAGTTCTGTATAAATTTGACATATTCAAATAGTAGTCGTTAAAGTAAAAATTTAATAAACCAAAAATGATTGTTTCCTTTCACTCAAGAAATGGGCATGTCCTATACATTAACTATGCATAGAATTTTTTCTCCTAGAATGCTATGATTTCATGCCAAACATGCAGAGAAGAGACGGGTTTCTACCATTTCTGCAACCAGAAAGAAATTTCACATACATCTTTTTGTTCATGAAGTAGAAGTTAAAATTCATCTTATCTAACTTTTGTTATATGTACTGAATTTAAGCTTCCCATGAAAATGCTTTTAGGTGGAATAATATATCAGAAGAAGAGTCATGGGAGGTGAAACAGGAGCTGTCCTCCTATGCCTCTGTTGACATTGGCCTCCCGAAATCCTTTCGGAATCCAGGTGGAATGAATGAACAAACATGAATACTCTGTAGCCAATCACTTCCTGCCTTCAGCCCTGGTTATTTGTAAACTTATGGGTTTAAAACACATGTTTGTCTGAGTCCATTTTTACTTTAATATTAACTTTAATATTTCATGTTTCCCTTTAGTATGATAGTCCTTCATTTCATTTTCCTTACAATATTCTTCAGACTTGGAGTAGAAGGAACCAGGGAGCTCATATTTTATATAAGATACAACAGACAGAATTTTATATCCAGTGACAACATTTTATCTTTGGATCATGTTTCCTTTTTTTAAAATTTGTCATTTTGAAGATGTGGGGTACAATTCAGGGTTAGGTATACAAATGCTCATTATGCAGGTACCCTTGTTGATGAGACGTGGCCCCCTCTCCTCTGACAGATTGGCAGTGGTGGATCATGTTTCTTATATTGGTGCTCTCTTTGTAGAAAATCTCTTAGATTGGACAGTCTAAGAGCTTTTAAAATAGTAACATTATTTTTTTTAAACTGTGAATTCTAAAATGTATAAAAATTTATGCTTTGGACAGAGGCAAGTATAATTACATAAAGCAAACCAAGACATGTAAACAGGTTGCAGTCAAGAGTGCTAACAGGACCCAAATGTTGTGGGCTACTCAGAAATTAAGACTAAACTTTTGGTTTTTGCAGTTTACTTATGAAATTTCTTCGTTTACTCTTCCCTAGGATATTGGCTTGGCATATATAAATCACCTAGTGGAGAGAGGGGAATATGACATAGCAGCACGGTAATGATGACATTTTAACAATTATTTGTTAATAAAATTGACCCATGTTAATAAAAATAAGCCATTCTTTGCAGTTGACAGGTTTCTTGTACATCTTTCTAATGATTAATTTTTGAATATTAATTACTTCAACCATAGAATTAATATGTATTATTGGGCTGGGCTCAGTGGCTTAATCTGTAATCCCACACTTTGGGAGGACAAGGCGAGTGGATTGCCTGAGCCCGGGGGTTCGAGACCAGCCTGGGCAACTTGGTGAGACCTCATCTCTATAATAAATAAAAAATTAGCTGGGCATGGTAGCATGCACCTGTAGTTCTGGCTACTTGGAAGGCTGAGGCGGAAGGATGACAGGAGCCCAACAGATTGATGCTGGGGTGACTGTGAGTGTGCCACTGCACTCCAGCCTGGGCGACAGAGTGAGATTCCAACTCAAAAAATTGTGTGTGTGTGTGTGTGTGTGTGTGTGTGTGTGTGTGTGTGTGTGTGTATTATTTCCTCAACTATCTCATTTTCACTGAAGAATAATTGCTTTTCTTGTTACTTTTTGAGAAAGGTGTCAAAAACTATGAGTAGTCTGAGATTTTTATCCTTTTTACAAGCTAATAGGTTAGCTGCTACAGTTTCCTGCGTGCTGGCCAAAGACATGAGACTCTTGTGTTGGAGCTGCAGCACTATCTCAGCAACAGTAGTAGCCAGAGTATTCCTGCAACAGTAGTAGTCACCAGATCATCAGGATTTTCCCCAGACCCCAAGCCCCAGTTCCCACAGTGTAACACAGAGTGGGCCAGGTGCCCTGCCCATGCAGTGGGTTGTGTTACAGGAGAGGCACCCTTAGCTTGGGGTATCTGAGTCTTTTCTAATGGGCAGTAGGCCTACCTGTCCTTTGCCCCAGGAGGCAACATCACCTTTATTTACTGGACAGTTAACAAACCTGCCCTTTGTCTTGCAGGGAGGCTCCATCTGTGTCCTCTTATTTCTAGGGCTATTTGCTTTACAAGCTTCCTTGGAAGATAGTCCAGAACAAAGTACCTCTGCACACAATTTGGGAACTTGTTTCCCAACAAGATGGTAGCAATTCAGTGGAAGAGATCAGACCCCAAGGTCCTGGGTTGCAGGGGTCTGTGGTGGGCAGAGCACATAAATGTTATACAGTGCTTCATGTGGGTCTATGTGAGTAGCTTCCGCTGGAGCATGGTGATGCCTGCTGCGCGACATCTGCGGGACTGCAGGGCAGCCCTAGAACAGTGCTTTTAGGTCTGCTTTGAGCCCCTGGAGGTTATTTAAGAAAATGTGTCTGATGTGTAAAGTAAGGTTTCATTCATACATAAACAGTCTTCCAGATTGTATACTATGATAGGATTCTAATTTTCTCAAGTTTGGTTTTTTTATCCCATTATTTTGGGATATGAGGAGTTTTTGTCAAGACAGGAAATGTCCTGAAACCAGCAGTGCTCATCTGGGTAAATGGAAAACTCAGAACAGGTACATCATTGGGAAAACTCCTAATTATGGTCTTATGAAAGAGATTCATCTTTATTTATAAGTGTTTTGTGTTAGTTTGCATAGGTTCTGTCAACTTGTGTATGTAACCAAGTAACAGTAATATTTTGATGTTCATTGACACCTGAGATAGAAGTTTGTCAAACCCCTGGGAAGAGAGATTTATCTAAACCATTGGGGAAAATGTCTACTTGTTCTGTCCTTATTTTTTTATTTATGTTTTATTTCTCCCTGGAATGTTTTTACTGCCAGCAAATGTCAGAAAATTCTTGGGAAAAATGCGGCACTCTGGGAATATGAAGTTTATAAATTTAAAGAAATTGGACAGCTTAAGGTAAGCAAGGTTTTTTATTGTTAATTTTTGCATGTAGTATATTAATAGTGAGATAGAAATAAAATTATGATAATAGTAGTCAGTTCTTAATTAGGAGGTATTAGCTCAGCTGGAAAGAAAAATCAACTTTTAAAAATTAGTTTAGGCCAGGTGTGGTGGCTCAAGCCTATAATCCCAGCACTTTGGGAGGCCGAGGTGAGAGGATTGCCTGAGCTCAGGGCTTTGAGACCAGCCTGGGCAACTTGGTGAGACCTCATCTCTACAATAAATCAAAAATAAGCCAGGCATGGTAGTGTACAACTGTAGTTCTAGCTACTCGGAAGGCTGAGGTGGAAGGATCCCCTGTGCCCAGCAGGTCGACATTGGGGTGGCCGTGAGCATGCCACTGTATTCCAGTCTGGGCAACAGAGTGAGGCTCCATCTCAAAAAATAAATAAATTAGTTTAAAAATATAAGCCCAAGTCGGGCTCAGTGGCTGAGCCTATAAGCCTGCGCCTTTGGGAGGCTGAGGTGAGTGGATTGCCTGAGCCCGTGGGTTCGAGACCCGCCTGGGCAGCGAGACCTCATCTCTACAATAAATCAAGGCGTGATAGTGCATGCCTGTAATTCTGGCTACTTGGAAGGCTGAGGCGGAAGGATCGCCGGAGCCCAGCAAGTCGAGGCTGCGGTGGCCGGGAGCAGCCACTGCACTCCAGTTTGGGTGACAGAGTGAGACTCCAACTCAAAAAAAATAAAAAAATAAAAAATAAATAAAAATATAAGCCTAGTGTAAAAATGCATATATGACATTACATAATATATGCCATATATGTATGATGTGTTCACTTTCTTATCTCTTTCCAGTTCTCTTTGTTTAGATGAAGTTTTCATGATTTTTTAACGACTTTTGAAAACAGGGGTAATCTCTTCCAGTAGATTGTAAAACATGAGACTTGTTAAAATTGACTAAAGAATTAACGTATTTTTCAAATAATATTTTACCTGCTGGAAGAAAAATGGAAAATTTGACCACCTAGCTCTAATGAATAATTTTGATGTTTCCTTTTTAAAAATTTTTCAACTTAGTTTACAACATCCAAATAACTCAATCAGGTACTCTCATCTTTGTTTAAAGCATTTTTTAAAAATTTCAGTGTTTGTGGGCTTTTTGTATGCTCTCCTGGGGTTATGAATATGCTTTTAAAAATTTTCAGTTACTCAACTTGTCAACCCTGGGATTCCTCTTGTGCTTGCCCCATAAGTGTCACTCTTCCCTGAGAAGCCCCCAAGGATATTTCTTTTTGTTGGGATTATTGGAGGATTTTGGCTCCATTTACCTTGATGACCCCATAACCTAGACTGCTCTTTTTAATTGTGTGTGAAAGCCATTTCCCCTTGTATATACATACTGCTTCTAAAGAAACTCAAATTAATATAAATTCATTTCCTTCCAAAATTTGGTCCTTCTCCTTTCAGTCTGTGTTTATGACACAATATTCTCATTCCCTGGTGCTTATTAGGACAAAACCACTGCTCTTGAGAAACATCTTGCTCTTCTCTTCATTTTATTTAATCTCCAATTCTTGTCAGTTTTACCATGTCAGTATCAATTGGGCCTCCCTTCTTCCCCCTTTGCCCTGGCCTTAACTCTTGACCGAGTCTTCGCAAGAGCCTTTTGATAGATCTATGGGCAACCCTAGCCCAAGTTAGCTGCTTAAAAAATAAGTGAGGACTCTCACTTCCCTAATATCTTGCTTCCTTCCTGTTTATAGAATAAAAATGAAATTCCTTTCATAACCCCCTCCCCTTACTCTCCAGCCTCATCTCCCTTCAGTGGCCTCCCTTCTCGAGAAGCCTCTCTGGGCCCCTTTTACTTCACTGCACACAGTCATGGCTCCACACCTTTGCTCATATTGTTTTTCCTGCCAAATGCCCTTTCCCTTCTTCCTTTGCCTGATAAACCCAGGGCTTTAATGACAAGATTCCCCTCTACTGCCAGAGCACTTTGTTAACCCCTCTTTTGTTACACTTACCTCATAATATCGTTATTAACTGTTTAGGTGTCTGCATATCTTCCTTCTGGGGCTGTGAGCTCCTTGGGTATAGTCCCTAGCTCCATGTCCCCGGTAAAAAGCATGGTGATTGGTGCATTGCAGGGTCATTGGACAATATTTGGAGTTTGTTTGACTTTTAACACAGCACTCAAAATATCTGAAGAACACAAGATCTCTTTTTCTTAATGTCAAAAGATGATTGTGGGTTGATGAAGGTTGATATATTTCAGTTTAAGGAAGGAAAGATGAATAGATGACCCATACTTCTTGATTACTTAAGTTGACTTTGTAATCTCTGTGACCTTCTCCCGCCTATTTTTTAGATTTGTGTTAATTCATTAGGAAGAACAGAGAGCTAAAGGTTACCACAGGCAACTTTTAATTCATTCATAAGTATATGCATGTACATACTTCTAGATATATAATTTATTATTTGAAAGTAGTGTTCGTTTGAATCTTTTCTCTTTCAAAATACCATTGTCTTAACATTTTAAACTAAAGTTACACATTTATGTTTTCTGTATAATTGGAATAGTTTTGTTTTGCCACATTTTAAAGAAATTTTTCCTTTTCCTTCCCTAGGCTATTAGTCCTTATTTGCCAAGAGGGGATCCAGTTCTAAAACCACTCATCTATGAAATGATCTTACATGAATTTTTGGGAAGTGATTATGAGGTATGGCATGCTGACATGACTATATTTACTTGTTCTCGATGGGATATGTTAAGCAACCTAGAAAATAATGCAGTGGTACAACTGATTTAAAGGAAAGATTTGCAGTTTATATGTGACAGATGAAATTGAGGTAAACTCTCATAATTAATGCTTACGTAAAGAGTGAAAACACTTAATCCATGTACATTTTAAACAATTCCTTAAAGTTCTCTCTCTGAAAGAACTTTTCTTTGAAAAAGGGGCAAGTACTACAACACTGTTAAGTAGTATTATCCCAATTTTACAGATGAGAAAATCAAAAATTAAAGAAATCAAATACTAGTCTAAGGCCATACATTTAATAAATAATCATACCTAATTTGAATTTAACTTTAGTGTTGTAAGCACCCACATAGACTATAATCTTTAAAGTTTGTTTATTTAACTTGTATTTATTCAGAAAACATCTGTCTAGTGCCTACTATAGTCCAGGAATATGCTAAGCATACCCATACAAATGTGAATGAAGTGATGCCTATTCAGTCTAAGTTACCCAAGCACATAACTGTGGTTCTCAACTGGGACTGATTTTACCCCCAGGGAACATTTGGCAATGCCTAGATCCATTTGGGGTTGTCAGGGCTGGCAAGTTGGTGATACTGACATTTAGTGGGTAGAAGCAAGAATTCTACTAAACATCCTACATCCTACAACGTACAGGACAACCTCCCTATGACAAAGAATGGTTTTTCCTCAGTTGTCAGTAGTACTGGGGCTGGGCACAGTGGCTCATGCCTATAATTCCAGCACTTTGGGAGGCTGAGGAAGGCAGATTCCTTGAACCTCGGAGTTGGAGACCAACCTGGGCAACATAGCAAAACCTTATCTCTAAAAAAAAAAATCAAAAAAATTAGCCAGGCATTGTGGTGCGCACCTGTAGTCTCAGCTCTTCCAGTACTTGAGATGCTGAGGTGGAAGGGTCACCTGTGCCCAGGAGCTCAAGGCTGCCCTGAGCTGTGATTATTGTAATCTTGCCACTGCACTTCAACCTGACTGATAGAGTAAGACCCTGATTCAAAAAATAATAATAATAATATTGAAGTTGAGAAACCCTGATACAAACAGCTGCATTATTATATAAGATGTATATATAATACATAATTATATAATATGTTAGGTGTTCTGATAAAGCTAGAAACAAAAATTGTCATATTCTCTTAAAAATAATTACTATTTTAGCTTTTTTATTTTCAATTTAATGTTTAATTTTGAATTAAATTATTACATAATCGATCAACTAGCAGTGTTTCATAACACTTTTAATCACATGTGGAAGAAAATTTTGTGCTGCTAAACAGCACAAAAGGTGAGATTACAAAAAACAAACTGTACTTCTCTGAAATATTGACTTCTCAATTTTCTTTTCTTACTAAAAAGATATGAAGTAATATGATATTCTTGGAGGTTAAGATGCTTCATGACTTGTTTGTATGGGATGCTTAGTTATATGCCTATAGTTTTGCCTGTTAATTTACAACCCAGCAGAATTGTTTTAAATAGCTAAGCTTTGTTTAATATTAATAACACATGTATAAGCATGTTAAAAGTGGGACAACTTCTGGGGCATTTTATTTAACAAATTCTTTCCAACTTTTTCTTTCTGTAATAGGCACTGAGGTGTTCTGTAACTTTGTTCATTCTATTATAACAGCTCCCCAATGACTGTGTCCTCTAATTAATAATAATGGCCACAGGGTTGATCTTATCAGTAGTTCTTGAGTAGCACATTTATTCAAGAGTACACAAACCCAATTAGGCAGAGAGAAGCCTAATATGAAATAAAATGCTTATTTCTATGCGTGGTGGGATTATCAAGCTTTTGTCATAGGCCTGGTCATTGTGTCTTATTTTGTATTAGAAGTTGGCAGTTCCGTGAGGCTATTGTGTAGAGAGAGAGAAGAGAATGAGGATGGAGTAAGTCAGACCTAAACTCTGTCTATGCACTGGTACATTTACAGAAGGAACAGAATACCTTCCTTAGCTTTGATTTTCATAAAAATAAGAACAGAAGTGGATGACTTCTCAGGAGTGCTAAATGGAGATTATTGTACAGTAATTCTTTCTTCACAAGCCCCAAAGGCATAGTCTGTCAGTTGTTGAAATATGTATTGATCAAAGTTTTAATAAAAAATTATTTGATCTGTTACATGAATACTTCTAAGCATTGTTTAAGCTATTTGAATTGTTCTGAGGATATAGGAAAAACCAAACTCAGTTTCTTCCACTATACTCTCACAATATAGAATATTTCTGTGATCAAATGTGAGTTTTTCCCCACACACCAAGCAGTCTGTTCTGCAGTGGACACCAGTTGTATGTCCTCTGATACTAATTCAGTTCAGTTCTGACACTACCTGTAGATAGCATCAGATCCCACAGGCTTGAAGGCTCAGGCCCACAGGACTGCACCCACTTCAGACACAGCAGTCACAAGTAATAGGGTGTGTACTTCTGACTGGTTGGCTATAAACTGAAGTTTCCATTACCCCTTTCTTGGGTTCAACTGATATGCTAGAGCAGCACTCAGAACTCAGGAAACACTTTACTTACATTTACCAGTTTATTATAATGAATAATACAAAGGTCACAGATAAGCAGCCAGATGGAAGAGGTGCATGGAGCAAGGTACATGGCAAGAGGCACGGAGATTCCACATCTTTCCCAGCCTCCAGGACCTGCATGTGTTCAGCTCTCTGGAAGTGCTCTGAACCCAGCTCTTTTGGGTTTTTAGAGATGCCTCATTACATAGGCATGATTGATTGAATCATTGACCATGGTGATCAGCTTAACTTTCAGCCCTTTTTCCCTCTCTGGTGGTTGAGAGGTGGGACTGAAAGTTTCATCCTCTAATCATACCTTGATCTTTCCTTTGACCAACCCTCATCCTGAAGCTACCAGAGGCTGCCAAATACCAATCAGCTCCATACAAAAAGACATCACGTTGGAGATTCCAAAGGTTTTAAGAGTATGCCAGGAAGCAGAAGGAAGATCAAATGTATGTTTCATAATATCACAAGTCTTATTCTATTGAAAGAGTATTCTTTTTCTGTTTTTCCCCTTTGGCAAGGGTTTTGCCACATTGATCCGGGAATGGCCTGGAGATCTGTATAATAATTCAGTAATAGTTCAAGCAGTTCGGGATCACCTGAAGAAAGATAGTCAGAACAAGACTTTACTTAAAACCCTGGCAGAATTGTGAGTATATTTTAGTGCTTCCTTTTTCATATCAATTTATATTGAAAATATTTTTCATACTTTAGACTATGGCAAACTCTGAATAGGGAGGATGCCTTTTATGCCACTTTTCTGAATTCACTCTTAATAAACCCTTTCTTAAACCTCAAATGATCGACTAGAGGGTAAAGACAATATGAGGAACTATACAATTGTGGTATAATCTATTTCCCAAAGGAGAGAAATCTAACAGCACTCAAGAGGCAGTGGTTAAGAAACAGAAGGGCACCATGTTCTAGACCACTCAAGCACAGCAGTTTCCCAGTGGCAAGGCTCTGGATTTTGTTACTCTTGGATTTTCAAGTCAGTTCCCTCTCAAACATCAGATTTTTTTTTTTAATCTATAAGGTCACAGGTAACAGTTCCTTACAGGATAATGTTAAATGAGATGTCATAATAGAGGACTAAGCACAGTGCCTGACTCTGAGTCAGGGCTTGAGAAAATGGCAGAAGTTGTTTAATATTTTTCATATTTTGTGGGCACTTTCAGTAACACAGGCTCTGTACTAGATGCCTGTGATACAGACATTGGTAACATATAGCTTCGGTCTAGGGAAACAGAAGTATACTGCAGGTCTATCCAAGAAAACTGCTTCTGCTTCTACCCCTCCTTGGCACCATCACCTCAGACTACCCCCTCCCATCTGCTTACTTCTTTTGCCTAAAACCAAGGAAGGTCCATAAAAATGGCCCAGAATTCAGGATTGTGTTAGACATTCCCAGAGGAGGTCATGTTTGTAGCATTCTGAGTTAGAACACTAATCATTTCTCTTGGAAACATTGTCCTAGATGCCTTTTAGATTCTGTTGTACTGTTAATAATGGACTAACAGCACAATATCAGTTCAGTTGGCTTTCAGGAGCTGGTTTAGGGACTTAATCTATGTGAAAATCAGTGTTTCAGTGGAAAAACACATTTCAATTTTATACAGCTCCCTTACAAATAAACTTTTGGAATATAACCTAGGTGTCAGCTGAATACTGCTTGTAAGGATTTTAACTGATTTTTCTGTTACTAAAATGAGAATTTCCTCCATTCTGGATCATGGGTTGTTTGGTGTATAGATTTCTGTAAAACTTTTGAGACTGGGCCCCAATAAAGAAAATTTGTGTTAGTTGAATATTATAACTATTCTGAAATTTGTATGAAATGAAAGACGAAGTTCTGGGAAAGAAATACATATTGGTCATGTATAGTTAAATCCCAAGGAATGTTTTTCGAAATAAAGTAAACGTTTTTCTCAGAACAAATTTCACTTTTTAATATTGTATAAAATGATCTCTGTGTGTATGTGTTTTAATTAGAGCTGTTGATGAATACTAATGTCAAAAATTTTTTATTACCAGGTATACCTATGACAAAAACTATGGCAATGCTCTGGAAATATACTTAACATTAAGACATAAAGATGTTTTTCAGTTGATCCACAAGCATAATCTTTTCAGTTCTATAAAGGATAAAATTGTTTTATTAATGGATTTTGATTCAGAGGTAATGTGCTTTTTATTTTAGTACTGATAGATTATTTTTACTGTTCCAAATTCTTAACTTAGATATCTATTCAAATGCTAGATTGGTAGTGAATCACATAGCTGGCTATATGCTGATCATGCTTAGAATACTCTGACAATGCTAAATGTTGTTAGTTATATTAGTAGTTAGCATTCAGGAATCCTTTTCTTGATGTGATTTTTCTGTAAAAGTAATTGTATTTTGATATAGAACTTTTAAAGTTTTGTGGGTGTGTGTGTGTATAAAGTAATTTCTTGGAAAAATAATTTATCTAATTCATAGAAACAAAGAAACTAGCTATATGCTTTGGCTCATTTAACCCTTTTAGTCTATGTCCCAGAATTTAAAAGTTAAGCAAACTTCTGTCTTGATTCAATTAGTACTGTTTTATTTCTTGGCATTCACAGATCTGGCATGTTGGGTTTCCGTTGATTTCAGCTGGTGCTTAGGTCCAGGACATGTAGGATATGTTATTTCATTGTATGACAAATTTAAATAGTGAGTTACTTAACTAATGGGTAGACCCAGGCTCCACAGCTCACAGTGGCTCTTATAAAGTGATACAGATTCTTTGTGTGTGTGTTTGTGTGTTATAGAAAAGAAATCTAATTATAAATACTGGTGATAGAAATAATGAAATTCATAAAACACAGTGTTCTTGTTCAAAAAATTGAAATTTTACATAAGTCAAAAAGTAGAATCATAAAGACTCCAAAAAGAATAATGCATTTTTCAATTATATTTTACTGTATTTTGGGATAGTATGTGCTACATTAATCTCCACCAACTTAAAGTTAATTAAGTTAGGAGCTAGATCTACTTTTTTTCAAAGATGCCTTAGCCTATTTTCTTTTCTTTTTTTTTTTAAACTAAAAGAGACTACAGATTTACAAAGAATTATGGAATTCCAGGAAGTTCAGGTAGAGACTCTGCTTGTCTGGCAGAGGATGATTAAGAGGACACGGTGCTTATATAAAAATTAATTACACTTTCCTCATATTAGGTCTCCCCTCATGCACCCACCCCCATGTGTCTCCAGAGCCTAGTTTTGCATATGCAGTGGTGGAAAAAAAGATGAATGAGCTAAAACTAATTGCTATTCAAGAGTATGAATCAAAGGCAAGGAATCACAGAGTTTTCTAATTAGAAGAGACCTTAGGGATAATCCATTCCAGCACCTTCATATCTCAGAGAAAAAAAAATAAGGTTTGGAACACACAGCTAAAATGTCGCAGAGTCAAGAACAGTACCCAGGTGTTCTGTATGAGGCTTGGTCTGGTGGGCTGTCTTCCCACTATGTCTTGTCATAAACTGTCTAATTTGTATTTCCTGGTTGTTAAAGGTGGCTAAAGTAAATTCTAAAAGTCCATAAACTTTATATCATTATGAAACTTTGGATATCGAATTCTCTTCCTGGCTCTTATCCTTTTCTTCATATGAAACCAACTCCTTATTGTCAGTGGGATCTCATAGTGAGACTTGATTAAGGTTCAGGTACCGAGAAGAAAAGCCCATTTTCATGGAGTAAAGAGATGCTCTCCATAACTACTGAGAGTCATGTGAGAATGTGTGAAGATCTCTGCCTCAAGGGGGGTAGAATATGTGTAGTAAAGATATTTTGCTTTTGGTAAGTTATAGCAAGGTATACCATTTTAGTAGTACGCAAAACACATAGACCTCAGATTGAGACGCATTTGAAAATGCATTTTTTAACAAACTTTTTTATATAAAGGCCATTGTAAAGCTAAGAGCCTCTTTAAGAATATGAAATATCTTTGATGGTGGTAGCATACTCTGCATTGTGTTTAGTTTTTTCTTCTTAAATAGCAGATTTCAATTACTGTACCTTTTTTTTAATTTCAGAAAGCTGTTGACATGCTTTTGGACAATGAAGATAAAATTTCAGTGAGTGCCTTTTGTTTTTATATGTGTTACCAGATGAATGTCTGGGGCCACTATAACCATAAAAAAGAGAGATGTTTATCAGCTAATTTCGCAGCTGTGTTTGTGTCCTCTTAACTCCATCAATAAATTTCTGTTTTCCCCCTAGATTAAAAAGGTAGTGGAAGAATTAGAGGACAGACCAGAGTTGCAGCATGTAGTAAGTATGGCAGTCTCCTACTTTTGCCCTTTGAATAGTTAATGAATCACCTTTCAGTATTGGTGTGAGGATACTAAGGTGAACTCTTCAAGGAGCTTAACACTCAGATTGACTGCAAATGATGTTCTGTAATTACCAAAATGTGGCATATGCTGTGAATCTAAGACTGGGGATTAATTGCAGATCAGGTAATTGAACTTTGACTCACAATTGAATTGTGATGAAAAAAGTTAAGAATACATTTATATATACCTATGATGTAGATATATAAAATATAAGTATATATGTAAGTATAATGAATATTTTTGTGTTCTATACCTTTCCTCTGTAATTACCATTAAATATAAGAATGACATAAATTATAGCAAATGACACTGCAGATACCAAGTTCTTCTGCCAAGAAAATAACACACAATCATTTCACGTTCAGGACCACAGACCAATAAAAGAGCAGAGGCTTTTTTTTTTTCTTCCTCACCCTTACAATAGCTGATCCCACTTCTCTTGTGTGGTTTTGCTGACAGTGCTGTTAAGAGCCATTATTCTAGATTTTCTTGGGGAGGGGCTACTTTGATTCTCTGCACTGCATCATTATGGGAGTGAAACAGGAGTAGATGTTTTCTTTGTTCTTTTAAACTTACCCAAGGAACGACTTCCAATGACATAGGGATTATGCCAGTAGGACTGTGGATTTCAGAAACAATGAGTGCACTTATATCTTTGCCCATCTCCTGACATCCCAGGAAGACACTCAAGGAATTGAGTATTTTACACAAAAGTCAGTTTTATACATTGAAGCTTTTAAAGATTCCAGGGTAGGAATGTGAGGCACTTTGTTTTCTTTTGCTCAGGGGTTGTACAGATGCTATTGCTATATTGCTCGTGATTGGAAATCTCAAGATTATTTGCTTCCCCAAGCAGGGCTCTACTCTGCTGGCCACCTTGGGAATTCATTTGTAAAGCAGTGATTTCTGACCTACTTAAGCCATGAGACAGTATTACAGGCAGTAGCTATCTGTGTGACAGTGTAATCGTGCAGTGGTGAAATGGTGGCACTAGAATGGCTACATCTTCCCTGCCAAACGATGTATTGTCTCTGTAAATTTGGCTTGGCAGATGTGACAGAGCTTTCCCATCCTGTTCACACTCTGGGAAATAACACTATGTATCCCAGGTCACATGCTGACCCCAGTGCCACTCACCTTATGGTGGTCTTCATCAGACCTCAGCCCAGCAGATGAGTTCGGTCTGATTGCTCGCCCCGCTCCCTCTTGCCTTAGGGAGATGTGAATAGATACCCCAGGAGAGATTTCTTAAGGTGCATGTGACATGATTATGCTTATTTGTGATGATATACAGCAACAGATACCAAACATGTGCTTACTCATTTATCATCACAGCTTCAGGGCAGGCTGGTGCTCTATGTCTTTTATGAACCAATCCACTTGGAGACTGCTTAAAAGTATGAATGCATTTTATGTGACTGGTATAATTAAGTCATCTTGCCTTCACTAGGTTGTGGAGCTTTTTGTTTACATGAAATACTAACTAAACAGCACTGTTTTCTAACTTCTGAGTACTATATTGATAGACAATCTTGCCTGTGAGTAGAAAGTAAATTACTCACTTCCTTTGAAGTCCATTAACTTCTTCAGACAGCTAGGGTAAAGTATCAGTTTTTAAAATTGGTTCAGAACACCTGTATTCATCTTGATTTTTATTTTTTATTTTTGTTTTTGATGTCACCAGTTTAGGCACTATTTCATTTTCAGACAACAAAGAGGAAAGGCAGAATGTAAGGGAATTAATTTAGCACCTACTACTTGAGTTCTTAAGGACATATGTTTGTCCCATGACTCTATCCTCTTTTATGTAAAAGAAGAGAATTTTACAATCTAGAAAGACCAGTAATCAAGCATATTATTTCTGAGCAAAAGCAGATGATGATGACAATATTAACAGCTACTGTCAGTACATTCCTATAGTGCTTAGTGTATTCCAGGCATGGTTCTGAGTAACAAATGGCAGCTCATTTAATTCCCACAACAACCCAATGATGTTTGCAGATAAAGTAACTGAGTCACAGAGAAGGTAGTGACTTACTCAAGACTACATAGTTGGAAAGTGGGAGAGCCAGGTCACTCTGAGCCCTCTTAGAAAATGTCAGAATCCCCTGGCTTTCCTAAGGAGTTCTCCTTTCTGTTCCTTCATCACCTAGAGATTTTTCCTGAAGACTGCTTCTACCTCAACCTCTCCATGGGAGCTGTTTAGAACCAAAAGTAACAATGTTGCCCAGTATTACTTTTCTTATTTTAATACTCATGATTTATCCTTTGTTCCTTTCAGTATTTGCATAAGCTTTTCAAAAGAGATCATCATAAGGGGCAGCGCTACCATGAAAAACAGATCAGTCTTTATGCCGAATATGATCGACCAAACTTACTTCCCTTTCTCCGAGATAGTACCCATTGCCCACTTGAAAAGGTAAGACACAGACTCCCACACTTGTACATGTTGGGTAAAGAGTTTGTCATTGTTGGTAAACTGTCATTCTTCTCTTCCTATCTGTGCTCATCCATCCTTTTCCAAGGGGAAGATTGTTGCTTTCAGAAGAGTAGGCTTTGCTGGGACATTCTGTTTAGAAAAGGAGGTCTTGTTGGAATAGATTTTGGTGAGGAGTTCAAGCATTTCTGTGACAGGTCTAATTGGAAGAAAGGTTTAATCCAGGGTATAGGACTTAATCAACCATCAAAGCAAAAATGGTATCAGGAATCTTAGTCCATCTCCCAGGATCAGTGGCACCTCAGAGTCAGTGTTTGGGAGGAAGGAAGACTGTCCTAAGGCAGAGACAGTTGCTGCAGTCAGGGATCAGACTTGATAATCCAAGGTCATAGCTTAGGTCCTATACCCTGCCTTTTATGTTTTTAATTAGAGACAGGATCTGCCTCTCTCACACAGGCTAAAGTACAGTGGCACAATCATAGCTTGCTGTAACTTCAAACTCCTGGGCTCAGGTGATCCTCTTGAGTAGCTAGGACTACAGGCTTGTACCACTATACCCTTTCTCCTTTAAAAATCTGTCTTCTGTATTTCTCTAGCATACTACATTTTTCATTATAATTATCTGTTATCTGTTTACTAGTCTCTCCCACTTTCTATAGATTCTTCAAAGACAAGGAGTTTGTCTTATTCATTTTGGTAAACCTAGTACCCAGCACACATTGGACATTTACTAAATGTTTGTTGCATCATGAGTGAGAGAATGAATAAATTAAATACATACAAGATCCTAGTTAGAGCTAAATATGGACTAGTAAGTTTTATGAGACTACTGTTTTGAAATAAACTGTAATACTTACTATGTATGTGCTAACAACTGGTCAGTCTTAATGCTGACTGTATTATCCCATGGTTCTTGATATCATCTAATGCTAGCTAACATCCACAAATGTCTTATTAAATTTGGGTGGCCAGATAACAAATACTTTCGAATCAGCTGTGTGTATCAACAAAATAAAATTAAGCATATTTGGTCCACAAGAGATATGTATAAAGAAGTTGAATGATAACACAGTTTACATATGCTTACAACTTCTATATTTGCTTCTTCAGCCTATGATGAATAACTTTAAATGTACTAGATTTACCAAGAACCAATTTCAGCTCAATGAATTTTTAAATCTACGGTTAATGAAAATAATGTTACCCTACATATTAACTTATGAAAAACTTTAACATTTTATATTTGGGGCCCCAAGACATTTTCTGAAGGATAAATTTGGAAATACATCTTTCTCTAAAAATAAAAACAGATGTTGCTGTCTTCTCTCACTGTGGGACCTTATAATCTAGCAGAGGAGTGAGACTCATTCTTTGAACGTACCCCTTCATTTGTTTCTCACTTTTTGAGGAAATGTATGTTTGCAGAGAAAGGATGTAACTATCTTCAGAAGACTTCATTTGACTCCTCAGACCATTGATACATGGAATGATCACAGCCATTTTGGGCTTATTCTTCTCAGCCACTCAGCACAAGGCACAGACCAGATTCCAGTGTGTTCATGTTGCCCATACACTTTCAGCCCCTCTCGTTTAAAGTTTTCTGGTCTACTGTGCTTAATGGAAGACGCACTGTTCCACCCAATAGGGAACAGCAAAACATGTAGATTTTCCAGTGCATACAGTTTGCTTAGAGCATTTGTGTAGACCTTTTAGTCTTTTTCTTTCTGGTCCACTGAAAACAACAAATTGCATATTAAAGAACACAAGTATACTAAAACCAATTATGTTTTAAATTCAGTTGTGTTTTAAAATGTAATTCATGTTTCCCGCTGAGAGTTTTGAACGTGGATTAGAGATGGTGATAATAGAAATAAACTATTAAAAATAATCAAGTCAGTAATTCACATTTTTAGAAGTCTCTAGATGGGCTTTCATGTGTCAGGTTATTGAGACTTCTTCATAAGAGATTCTTTCTTTGTCAGGATCTATTATGGGAAATATGTATATCTGCAAAAAGCATGACCTCTTCCCTGGGCACGTTTGGGTCCAAATACCCACAGCTATCTTAAAGGAGATAGTCATGACTTATTAATTCTTTTTTTTTTAAGTACGAATTCTATATATACTTAATTATCTTAGAAACTAATTATTTTTATCTACCTGTAACATGAAAAAGCTATCCTATATCATGAATGACAAAGTGTATTTCCTAATTACATGCGTCCTAGGCATGCTAGTAGTGAAGTCAAGGTCATGGAATTTAGGTCTGCCTATTTTATCTACAGAGAGACTCATAGAAAATGTGGTCTTTTATTCTCCTGAATATAAAAGTTAAGAATTTGAAAATTCTAATTCCTCCCCTCCTCTACAGAAATATCTACTTCAGAAGAGTTTATGGATTATTTAGTCTTATAGGTGCAAGAGGTTTTTTATTGTTTGCTTTTATTTTCAGTTAGAAGTGTTTGAAAGGCATTATTCAGAGCATGTTGATCCATTATTGTTTAATGATCACTTCTGGCAGAATAGCACTATATCTTCCTCATTTCTGATTGTGTATCTTTCCTGGGTTGGGTAAATGTTGAGAGGAGGAATGATTTCAAATTGGCAACTCACTGAAATCTTCAAGAATCCGGGCCAACCTTATTTTGAAATTTCTAAAATCCCACAATTAATAGTATTTGACTAAAAACTTTGTAGAGATCCTGACATCACATCAGTAGCCCTTTAGGGCATAGTTATCAAAGGCCAGAGTTGAGGATTTAAAATCACCACAACACTGAATTTTTAAAATAATTGAAATTTTTATGTTTGTTTAAAGGAGACACAGAGTTTGTAGGAATTTTTAACACCTCCAGCAATTTAAAAAGACAATAAAAATAAAAATTCTTTATATTTCTGTTATACTTCATGATGTGTACTGTGTTTTCATATACCTGGTTTCTTTTGATCGCTAGAAAAGTGCATTTAGGTGTATAAAGTCGTTTTATACATGACAACTTGAGTCTTAGGGAGATGGAATAAAAGCCCCATGACTAGAGCTAGTAACTTCAGGAACCAAGACTTAGAATCTGATCCTTCATCCTCAGACTCTGTATTCTTTTCACTGTTGCAGGGAATCATTTTTCAGGTTTAAAAGTTAATTGAAATAATAACAACTACTAAGGTACTTCTAGTATTGCAGGACTCGTGAAAGACATAATTTTGCACCGTTAGACCATCCTTTTCTTCCATAATTTACAGATGTGGTCATCAGACACTAGTTTTCATTTTGCAAATCAGATTTGCCTGTGCCTAGAGTGGTTAAAGAAGAGTATTAGCTTTATAGTTTTGGCAAATGTAGCATATTATGATCTATCATATCTAATAGCATTCACAAGGTGGCAGTATTTCTGAATTTGGAAGAATAAAGCCAGGAGACGCAACGATTGTAGATTTTCATTAAGGAAATTTAAAGAGAAGATTGGATAAAAGATGATGAGGTCAAGGCTAGGTAAAAATCTTTAAAACAGTTGATAAAGTTCCTTTTAGTTATCCTCAGTTTTCTTGCCTTTGTACTTAATCAGGAAGAAGAAAATTTAAATGTGTCATTCTGTGCTTAATTTTTGTAATTATTCTGTCTCTTCACTTTTATTTTTACTACTGTTCTCCTTTTCCATTTGTGTTTGTGTTTGTATGTATCTGTACTTTAGAATTTTTAATCTCCTACTCTTTCCTCTAGAGGGAACACTGTGGTCTAGAACACTCAAGAATCTAAAATAAGGAAACATACTTTTATGCCTCTTATGTATCAATAGTAGCAAAAGTACACACTAGAAGTACTTTGTTTTTATGCTTAAAATTCCTAAAGATTTCTAGAGTCTACTTTCTCGTTTGTGAGATGAGAATAATTTAAGTACTGTAAGAAACTAGTCACTAAACATTTAAAAATCTGTGAAGTTCAATTTTAGAGACTCAGATTATTTTTGCACTTGATGATACATATCTTTCCATTCCAGACAATTCCTAATTTCCAACTTACCTTCAGACATTTCTACCTACATGACTTCATTTTCGATAGTATATATGAAAACTTACAGCATCAGTATTCTGTAGAATGTTCCACAGTGATGGAAATGCCTCAAAATTTGCTCTGTCCAACATCGTAGCCACTAGCCACATGTCACAATTGAGTATTTGAAATGTGGCAAGCACTACCAAGAAGCTGAATTTTAGATTTATTTAATTTTAATCAATTTAGCACTAAATAGACTCAGAACAAGTGACTATGTCTTGGACAACTGAGGTGAGGCTTGAAATGGCATACTGTCTTTGTGGTTTGAGACAAGCATGTTCTCAAGCATTCTCATATGGCTGAGAGAAGGGCGGATAGTTCTGTTTTAAACTTTGAGTAGTACTTTAATCTGCAAGTGAATTTCTGAGTACAAAATGAACTCTTGGACACCTTTTAGTAATAAACTATTTTGAGCTGCATAAATACTCATTGTTATTCAGACTGTCTTTCAGTGTTCTGTTTAGCTGTGAATGACACAGCCCCACTAAACCATAAACTGTATCTTCAGCACTGGTACAAATCTAGGCACTCTGTTGATTTCTCAATTTTTTTTTTATTAGTATAGTCCCAAGTCCTCTGACCTTTTTTTTGCTGCATTTTCCCTTATTATTTAACTTCTCACATGTGTTTCTTGTCTCTGCAGTAGTATCACTGCAGGAGAGTGAAGAGTTGGCGAGAAAGTTCCATCATTTATAATGTTAATAGACAGACCTGACTGTATAAGAATAGGTAAACCATGTTTTTAATCAAAATGAATGAGGAATTTCTAGGTATTAGTTAGGATTAGATTCCACTGTGAGTGATAAAAATCCCAAAATAACCATGGCTTAAACAGAATAGTAGTTTAGTTTTCAGTCATGTGTAAGTCGTGGTGGAATAACCTGCTGTAGGTGGCTATGGGTGGCATGCCACAGGGTCAGAGACCAGAGCTCTTTTCTCTTGTTCCTTTCACCTTGTATAACCTTGACCTCCCGATGTGAGGTGTTGCCATCCACATCTCCAGCAGCAGCTTGGATGAAAGGACTACAAATAAGGAAACCAAGAGTTCGCACACAATGCTTCAAGGGAAGTTTCCAAGAAACTGCCACTCTGGCTGTGTGGTAGACATCAGTTATGTGACTCCTCTACTGCAGAGGAGGCTGGCAGACTTTTTTTTCTTTTTTTAAATTCTGGGCAGTCACACACCCACCTGAGATCTTATTACCATGGAAGAAATGGGAAGAGGATATTTGGAAGGCAACTAGCTGTCTCTGCTACCTAATTTTTTTTTTTTTTTTTTTTTGAGTTGGAGTCTCACTCTGTCGCCCAGACTGGAGTGCAGTGGCCGCTCCCGGCCACCGCAGCCTCGACCTGCTGGGCTCCGGCGATCCTTCCGCCTCAGCCTTCAGAGTAGCCGGAATTACAGGCGCGCGCTACCAGGCCTGGCTAATTTTTTGATTTATTGCAGAGATGAGATCTCGCCAAGTTGCCCAGACGGGTCTCGAACCCGCGGGCTCAGGCAATCCACTCACCTCAGCCTCCCAAAGGCACGGGATTACAGCTGAGCCACCGAGCCCGGCTCTGCTACCTAATTTTTAAAGTAATCTTGTGAGTAATCGAGTTGTTTTCTCCTCATGGTGATCTCCAGTTATTCTCATTTTCTAATTTAAACAGTGTGTGTACCCTAAAGCCTCTAGTTTCATCGCAGTTCTACAGTAAAGCAATATTTACATTTTTTCTTTTTTGTGTTTTATTTTCTCTTTTGCTACATTTTTTTTCTGCCCTTTAGTTGGCAATCTCCAACCAGAGATACTGATTTTTAAAAATCAAAATATCAAAACCAGTTCCTGCTGTTATTTCCCAAGATCAATCATTGAGCCAAAAGAGCTAATTAATTTGAGCTGTTCTTTTTAATCTCCTTGGTTCTTGTTTTTAAAACAACATTGGTTGGATGTTTTTAAATGACTCCTCTAAATGTGTAACCTAATAGTCTTCCTCCCAAAACCTTTTTTTGCCTGCTCATTTATTTAAAAAATAAATAGGTTGGGCATTGTGGAAATCACAGGGCTTAGAGTGCATATGGTCCCAGCAGAGGGAAGTTAAATAGGTGAGTAGTTGAGCACAACTCTAATTAAGTTGTGGAGCCTGTGCAGTGTGCAGCTGGAGCAAGTACCTGGGATCTGACCTGCTGTGGGGTCCAAGGGAATATTTTTCTGGAGTCCTTGCCAGGAGTGGAGTGTGAGGGAGAAGGGAGGCATTTCAGGCAAGAGGACACAATGGAGAGATAAGCAGAGAGAGGCAAAACTGCACAAGAAGGCAGGCGTAGATCATGGACGCTTTATAACTCGTGGCTGAGATTCTCTGCTTTAAATCTAAGCGGAGCAACACTCTAGTAGGCTGTATAAGGAGGAGTGTGAGATGAGGTTTTCCTGCTGAACTCATTCATCTTTACTGCATCCAGTTTCAATGCCACCTCTTCCGTGAAGCTTTTCACAAGTTGTATCCCTTCTCTCTGCAGATGACCTTCTCTTGTTCCTCTGATTGTGTAATAAAGTGTCATCGTATCTCTTTCACCTTCCCTGGATTCTGAGCTCCCAGGGTGAACCTTGCTTCCACTCCTACTTAGCCTCCTCCTTTATTCTCTTTTTTGTTGTCCTCTTATATCTCTGTCCAGTCTGATATTCTAGAACCCACCACAGAGCATATAGTAAATGCGTCTAACTCATTTAAAATTATTTCATTATTTATCAACACATAGTATGTCTGTCTGTCTGTCTCTCTCTCCTTCCTTCCCTCCCTCCCTCCCTCATTCTCTCTGTCTCTTTTTAATCCCCGTAGAAATGCAGTCATCAGCATAGTTGCTCCTTTTGGAATCCTTCTTAATCATCAGTTGTGTTTTTCCCTCTCACTTTTAGCAGATCCTTGAGCAGAGTTCTCTTTTAATTCCAGTGATCTGGCAATAGAAGTATTCCCGCTAAATTCTGTCATTCGTTCATTCATGCAACATGTGGTATGTTTGTTAATGCAAAAATGAAACAATGGACCACATTCCTTACATTATATATATTATGTATATATATATATATATATATATAACATAAATATATTCAACATTTCTTACATTCTAGTGGGAAACAGAGCTTAAACAAATGACTGCATATTTGGAAGGAAGCAATACTGTGAAGAAACCTAAAGTAGCATGAAGAGAGAAAGCTTAGTGGGAAAGGTCGTTTCAGCATCTTGTTTTCTGCCTTTGTTGATGGAGTGTTCTTAGTTGCTTCAAATATGTTTTCAGTTAAATCGTGTAGGGTCCAGTACCTCTCTGAGAGGTGACTGAATACAGCCACCATTAAGTTCTAAGGAGATTTGTTTTTTTGTTTGTTTTATTTTTAAAGAAAGGGAGTGGAAAAATTCCTTCAAGTTTACATATTTAAGTGACTCTTACCATTTGTTCTTATTTGGTAGCCCATAGTAACATTTTTACCCTGCTTTAATTGAAGGCTCTTGAGATCTGTCAACAGAGGAACTTTGTAGAAGAGACAGTTTATCTTCTGAGTAAGTAGCTTTTATTCATGTTGGTCCCCATAAACTAAGAAATAAGGTTACAACTTGATGTAAATTATATAAGGATGGACATAGGTTTCAGAGCAAAGTAACACAGAAGTTTGAGTCTGTTTTGTACAAGAATTTAATATATGCAAATAGACTCCACAGCATGGTAAAGAAGAAAGTTGTTTTTATAAATGCTGTTGAAATAATGTGTTAGTAATGTATAATAAACAAAACTTTATTTGTTCACACCTCACTACATAGATTGAAATAAATTGTAGATGACAAGTTTCAGCTTTTTAAAATTATAACTAGTATAAATTAGAAATTATGAGCCACTTATATAACCATCATATTGGTATGAAATAAATAATCTTTATTTTCAGAAATCACACCCTGAATAACTGGACGAAGTACAATTGGATACCAGAGTTTTGGGGAAACAGGAATGCTTTTTAATGTACTCTACCCAGCAATTGTCCCTGGTCTTCTGGCTCCTACCTCAAAGTGTCATAGTTTTTGTATCGTGCATACTAAAAAACAAATTTTCAAATTCCTCTAAAATAAGCCACATGCGTGAGAGCAACATAGATTTTGCTGAGGATTTCACAAGGAAGCTTTATGCAGATATCTGCAGCGTGCAATGTAGTGTTCATGTTTGATGTTTCTCCAGCATCACTTCCCTACCTACCTCTATGTTTCCACCTTACACCTTTTCCTCATACAGCACTCTCCCTCACTGGCTCCTTTGCCTCTGTTGAAAAATAATCCTCCGGGCTCGGTGGCTTGGCCTGTAATCCCGTGCTTTGGGAGGCCAAGGTGAGTGGATTGCCTGAGCCTGTGGGTTTGAGTCCCGCCTGGGCAATTTGGTGAGACTTCATCTCTACAATAAATCAAAAATTAACTGGGTGTGGTAGCGCATACCTGTAGTTCCAGCTACTCGGAATGCTGAAGCAGAAGGATCGCCGGAGCCCAGCAGGTGAGGCTACGGTGGCTGGGAGTGGCCACTGCACTCCAGTCTGGGCAGCAGAGTGAGTCTCCAACTCAAAAAAAAAAAAAGAAAGAAAGAAAAATGATCCTTATCTTCTATTCTCATTTGTACATATGTAGACTCATGAGTACTCAGCAAAAAATCAGAATTATTCAGGTATAGGACCTACAATCCGTAGAAGTGCTTTGGGACTGTATTTTGTTACTTGAGCATATTCTTGAACTTCTAATCACAACTTCAAGTAGCTCATCAATTTATTAATTTCAGTGCTTTCCTCAAGAAATATTTTGGAATAAATTTTTGTCGTATTAGAAGCAGTAGAGAATTTATGAGTCTGATTTTATAAAAAACTTTAAAATCCTATACACAACTTTTAAAAATTTACCTTTTTTAAAGAAATAAACTGCGGAAATAATATTTGCAAGAAAAACAAAATGCTGTATATGGGTATAAATTGGGACATCATTTTATTCATAAGCCAGCTGTTACCAGTTGATAATGGCTGCCCACGATGAGAAGGAGTCATGCTCCTTTACTAGTTCCTGCACTGACCAAGGACAGGGAAAAGCAATTGTTGCTGTCCCTTCAAAGTCTTAGCTTTGAATGTGAAGGTGTTGACATATATATCTCTCTAGAATCTGACTTTCCTGCTATTTAGTAGCTGTATGATTTTAGCAAGTTACTAACATTTGTATTTCTTCTGAAAATTAGAAATATTAGTAGAACACACCTCCTAGTATTATAATGATGATTAAATGATGTAATTCATGTGAAGCACTTGAGAGTCAACATCCACTAATAGGAGAGATTTTACTATGTTATAGATAGTACATGCTGATGTCACGTGAGAAGATATATTTTTGTCTTAGTTTTCAAATTGTGTAAACAAAGATAGACTATTTATTTTAAAGATGTTTATTAAAATATCCCAATTGAACTCTTTCTCACATTCTCACTCCACCTAGGCCGAATGGGTAATAGCCGAAGTGCTCTGAAGATGATTATGGAGGAATTACATGATGTTGATAAAGCAATTGAATTTGCCAAGGAACAAGATGATGGAGAACTCTGGGAAGATCTTATTTTATATTCCATTGACAAACCACGTAAGCAGAAAAGCTATCTGTGATTATAACTTTTTTCTCAATGTAGCCAGTTCTATCTAGAGTAAGAATTATCTCAAGATACATTGGGTTAAAAATTTGACAAAATATCTACAGTGATAATAGACCAGGTGTGTTGTAATGATTTCTGATGCTTCTCTTGTGCTTGAAAGTTGGGAGCCTCATCACTTTGCATTACCTGAAAGTGACAAAGACCAGGTGGTTACACAGCTTATTCTTTGTGTTCCCATGAGGCATATTTTTACTTATTGCAACCAAGTTGAATAAATGTCATCTGGGTTGATCTGACTTGGTTTGGCTTTTGCTTTTAGTTTGTATATGGGAGCATTTGAAAGTGTATAGCCCTTAGCAGTCTCTTTCTGGAAGCATGTAACTGTTACTGGACATTGATCATATTTGGATACTTACACTGAGTTTTTAGTTTCTTTCCTGCCCTGTTTTCTCAGTGCAGCACCAGGAGTTTTTATTTGTTGATCTTGAGCTTGACCATTTGCTTTGTATCTCTCATTTTGGAAGGAAAAAATCAAAACCAGTCACCCATCAGAAACCCAACTTCTGTTTCAAAGATAACTAGCAATGATGGGTTAAAATCTCCCTTATCCTTTTTTCTGTGACTACCTTAATCTTAAATTGAATGTAATTACTTTATCCTCCTGAAAATACAAGGATTCTAGTTTAGCATGATAAAGTAGTAGTTTAAGGATCTTAAGAGACAAAGTGGTATAGCAAACACATCATATACTTTTAGTTCTGGCCTGGGTTTGAATTTGGGCTCATTACTTGCTAGCTGTGTGAGCTTAGTTAAATTAAACACTTCATTTTCCTTCTTTGTAAAATGAGGACACAACATTCCTACGTTGCAAAAAATTGGAGACAAGTGTGTGACTGCTGTCATAGTATATTCTCAATAAATATTAATTGCACTCCCTTGACATTTGAAACTATTTGAAGGCAGACAATCATTTGTTCAGCCATTTAAAAATACTTCTCAGTTGTTTCCCTTTGTGTCTTAAAGAAAATTAGATCTTGAAAGGTTACTTCTTGACAGTTTAGAAATTAAAATCATTTTAACACTTCAAAATGTTTTCTTCAAGTTACTTTTGCTTTAAAATTGCATTATGTACAAATTATATGCAAATAAAATTGCACTATAACATTGCTTATATGTTAATGATTTTATGTGGTATTTTGTAGCATTTATTACTGGCTTGTTAAACAACATTGGCACGCATGTTGACCCAATTCTACTGATTCACCGTATTAAGGAAGGAATGGAGATTCCCAATTTGAGAGATTCCTTGGTTAAGATTCTACAGGATTACAATTTGCAGGTAAGTATCCTTTTTTAGACAAATAATCATGCTGAATGAATTGATTTCTAGGGTTTATGTTAGATATGTTAAAACTTTTTTTTTTTTTTTTTTTTGAGTTGGAGTCTCACTCTGTCAACCAGACTAGAGTGCAGTGGCCGCTCCTGGCCACTGCAGCCTCAGCCTGCTGGGCTCTTGGCGATCCTTCCGCCTCAGCCTTCCAAGTACCTGGAACTATAGGCGCGCACTACCATGCCCGGCAAATTTTTGATTTAGTGTTGAGATGAGGTCTTGCCAAGTTGCCCAGGTGGGTCTTGAACCCGTGGGCTCAGGCAATCCACTCACCTTGGCCTCCCAAAGTGCTGGGATTACAGGCTGAGCCACCGAGCCCAGCCAAAACTTTCAATTGGATAGTTACATTTTACTCAGCCCAATATTTAGCAGATTGTTCAAATAGAGAAATTAGAAACATCACCCCTTAAAAAAGCTCCAACTCAAAAAAAAAAAAAAAAAGCTATTTGATGCTGGGCTCGGTGGCTCAGCCTGTAATCCCAGCACTTCAGGAGGCCAAGGCGAATGGATTGCCTGAGTCTGCGTGTTCACAATTGGCCTGGGCAACTTGGCGAGACCTCGTCTCTACAATAAAAAAAAAAAATTAGCCAGGCGTGGTAACATGCACCTGTAGTTCCGGCTACTTGGAAGGCTGAGGAGGAAGGATCACCAGAACCCAGCAGGTCATTGCTAGGGTGGCCGTGAGTGTGCCACTGTACTCTAGCCTGGGCAACAGAGTGAGACTCCAACTCAAAAAAAAAAAAAAAAAAAAAACTATTTGATTCTTTAGCTATCCTCAAATATTCTCTTTTTGTTAAGCAGGTATTCCTACATTTGTGTGGTTAATATTACATGGAATTAAAGAGTGTGTGAAAATAGTTGTAGTGGCTGTTAGATTGGGCCACTCTAACATTGTTAGGAAGAGTAAGTGTTGTGTTCATTTGCAGGAGTTAAAAAATACATTGTTCAAATAGTTTGATAATTTTTCTTGACATTATTCAGTAATCCATTGCCTGAAAGATGGTAAAATACAGGATTTTATTTAAACTTTTTTCTGTTTTCTAGAATAGTGCAACTTTATTATCTGTTAATTCAGAATTTGTGATAAGAACAATGGAATTCATTTTCATAGAAATAATATGCTAATTATATGTTTAAAAGACTCTGGCAATTACTACTTTTCAGGATATTAGCGCTTATAGAATTTGAAACTGTTGAAAACACATTTCCTTTAAAAATCAAACTGTTGCCTGGGCTTCATGGCTCAGCCTGTAATACCCTCACTTTGGGAGGCCTAGGCAAGTGAATTGCCTGAGCCTGTGGGTTCAAGACCTACCTGAGCTACTTGGTGACCTCATCTTTACAATGAAAATCAAAAATTAACCGGATATGGTAACTCGTGCCTGAAGTTCCGGCTACTTGGAAGACTCAGGCAGAAGGATCGCTGGGGCCCAGCAGGTCGACGCTGGGGTGGCCATGAGTGTGCTGTGAACTCCAGCCTGGGCAATGGAATGAGACTCCAACTCAAAAAAAATAAAAAATATAAAAAATAAAAATCAGACACTTGTTTTTTCTCTAATTCATTTGAAAATGAGTTTTTGTTACAGTGGATGAAATTATTTTCCTGGCAACAATCAGACTTTTCAGGTAAGGCCAAAAGATGAAGTTGTAAGCAGAGGAGCATGATGGTGAGATATGTTGGTCCAGGAGTCACTGTGTAGGGTGTGGAGTAGAGGGCCACCTTCTGAACTCAGGGTAACAACCTTAGGAAAGAGGCAAGGTAGAAAGAAGAAGTTGCAGAAAGATTGATGGCATCCAGAACAGATGTAGGAGATTAAAAGGGATGGCAGAACTGGAGGGACAAAAGGTTGTAGGCTGGTAGTGTGCTATGTTACATTAAATTTTCAGAAGTGGAGTCATTGAAGTAGGTTAGTCCAAAAACTGTGAGGGGATAGCCTTTGCCAAGTCACCCAGATGGACATCAAGGACTGGGTGGGAGAAGGGAGGCCCCCTGAGTCAACCTCCAGCTTCTCAGTGAACTGGAATATTAACCTTAGAGTCCATGGAAGACTGTGGTCTTATTGGATAACACAAAGAAAAGAGGATTTTCCTGCAGGTGGAGGTGTGAGAGATCAAGGAGCCTTCACTCAGAAGCTTTGTGGGAAGTTGGGTTCATGAGAGAGAAATCACTATTCAGTTAAGCCAAAGTAGAGAACTTTTTGGGCAAAGAGCTGAAAGATATACAGGTGTATATTTCCAGTGGGATTTGGAGATTTGCAGGTCACCCAGAGGAAAGGTTATCGGAGGGAGAATGAGAAAGGCAAGGAGGAAATAAAAATATAGGGATGGGTTAATCAGCAAGGAGAGGTGACACTGGACACTTGCCTTTTGTGCAGCTCCTAGGAATGTGAAATGGTGATCTAGGCAGGGGAGTCACTTATTCCAAGACTTGCAATTAGGCTTTGGTGAATGTGGTTTCAATGCCACACCTTTGGGTGTGAGGTGAGCTTCTTAGTGATATACTTCATCGATCCTTATCACCACCAGGTATGCCAGAATATGCTCGAAGTTTCCAATCCAAATTTGTTGAGACATCATTTAGGTGTCTCTGAACAGTTCTCCTCCAAGGGAGGTAATAAATAATTATCCCTCTGTCCTTCAGCTGAAGTGCAAGAAGCTCAACCTCCAGGTTGAAAATTATGCCCCCCCAGCCTCCACAGTGCCTGAAAATCCACCCAGTAAATCCCTCTTACTAGGCTCTCCTTCCAGAGAACAAAGCTTATGGACACCACTGTGATCTCACTGCTCATTTATTTTATGAATAAATTTGCATAGTTCTAAGCTAGCTAGAAATAAAAATAAAATAATTATTAGATGCAAAGTGAATGCCTTACATTAAAAAATTCTCTAAAACAGCTGCTAAATCAATATTTTATCCTCTTAATTAAAATATACTGAGAGCTTTTCCTTAATGTATGTAAGTATGCAGTGGGAAATGAGTTACGGAGGCTCAGAATTATTTAGCTAGTGGGTCCAAAGAGCTGTGGTTGCCTGTAAGTCTCCCAACCGAGGAGTAGCTTCTCAGAGGGTGAGAAAAGGACCCCTCAGGAGAATGACAGAGATTGTGGAAACTGCTATACCTTTGGTCCCCACCAGAGCTCAGACACCTTGTTAGAGGATGCAGAGAAAATGCTTTCCTGGGGCAGGCTGTTCAAAGAATTCCATGGGGTACTTCCGACTCATAAATGAAGAAAGAGTTGAGATTTTTTTCCTGTGGAAAAGGCTGCTCTTTTTCCATAATTTATTAATGACCATCTTTTAATTTTTTTTCTCTAGGCAACCTGTTAAGGATCATTGTAAACAAAATTTAATCTTTCTGTAGTTTATTTTGCAGTTTCCAGAAGGATTTTGTATGCATGTTCTTTTTTGATTTGTTTAATCTCCTTTGGTTTATGTTTCATAAAATTATAATTGATTTTCACATGTTCTCACCTAGCAAAATTAAAAAAAAAGTGGTGACCTCGTTAATCCCCAAAATCCAGGAGAAATTTTGCAAGTTCATGAATCTCTAAGAATCTGGAGTCTGCTATGGATATGGTGGGATGGGACCCAACAGGGAGATGACCCCAGTGGATATCAAAATCCATTCAGTAAACATAAGGATTCATGATTTCATGTTAGAGAAATGCTTTCACAGGACTTCTCAGCACATTTTTTGGGGGGGGGAGGTCTAGTATGCATTGGGAATCTCTGAGGGGAAATTTACAAAAGAGTATACAGTATTTTTAAACATATTTTGAGCATTGAATTTACTTTGGGTGATCATTCATTAGCCAATTATTAATTGGAAAGAGGCAGGTAGAAAAGACTGTGGTAAAAATCTTAAAAGTTTCACATTTTCTAAAATGTAACGGTGCTCTTCCACCAAAATTCAGCACCATTAGGCATGTTAGATGCCTGTGACATAGTTGAGTTCAGGAAGTAGTATAATCAACTACATTGCCATGTTTAATTTGTTTTAGTTTATCATGTTTTTCTACCTTGTTAGTGTAATAACTCCACAAATTTTAAAAGCTTCAGGAAGTCAGTAGTAAGTAGCCTGTGTTGTACTTTATAAATTTTAAATGTTTCTAGGCCCGATATCAAGGACAAATAGCATTTGTTTTGATATAACTTATTTCCAAAACAGTGTGGCATAAATGGTATTTCAAGTTTTGCAATAAAATGACCAGTTTCCAAATTATTTTATGCTATAAATTGTTTATATTTGTAATGTTTTTATGCTTTTTAATTGTAAATTTAACATTTATTTATTTAGCATTTATATCCATTTCTGTTGTTGGAGACTTTCTTGTCCTCGAGAATTTTAGCATCTATTGTTCTTAAACACTTTTCTTTGGACAGTTTTTTGACAAACATTTTATCTTCAGAACAGTCCTGTAGGAACTGTTATCTCCATTTTACAGATGAGAAGACTGAGACTCAAAATAGTTAAATGATTTGCCAGTCTGAGAAAGTGTTGAACTAGATTTGAACCCAAGTCTTCTGTCTTGCCCTTTTATCCATGACTGTATTAGCTCTTACAGCCATATATAATCCCTAAAAATGTCTTCTAATTAGAGAGGGTTCTTAGTTTTTCACTATGGGTAACATTGCTGGGGGGTGGGAAATAGCAATCATATTTTGACTAGCTTCTTAAGGCCACGTGGTACAGTGGAAACCACACAAGGCTTTGCCTCCTGAGTCTTTGGTGTGAGCCTGCGTAGTATATGATCCTGAACAAGTCATTGTACAACCTTGGACCTTCTTTTTCAGCCTGAAAAAGGAAAGGGAATGGGCAGGGGCCAAATTAAACCTCCAGCTTAGATGCTTTCGAAGCTATAGAAATTTCTAAAGCAACTTGGATGTAAGGCAGTGGTGAAAGCTGCATTGCCTTTAGGCCAACACCTGCCTAGTTGCTTTTCTCTGCATGTCTGTCTGGAGTGATATGTTCAGCTTTGGGGCACTGGGTTGGGTGTCCTGATATATAATCTCAAAGATCACTCTACAAACCTGTGACTTAGCCTTTACAAGATGGACACAGCATTCAGTGCCCTGTCATGATGGAAGCTCCTCTGATCTTGTGTTATTGTAGAGATTGGCCCCACATTTGTATCCATGTATGCTTTACAGCGTCATGCCATGTGTGGTCTCCCAGGGTTCCTTGACACAGGCCTGCTTTGCATATGAGATAGTTGAGGCTAGGAGATGTTAAGTGATTTGCTCAAGCCAAGCAGTAGAGCCAGGATTCCAAATCTGTGCACTTTGTCTGTGCTGCTCTGCCTCCTGAGATTTGGCAACCCCCCCCCCCCAAGTAATGCTTGTCATCACTCTCACTTTTGCTTTATGTTTTGTTCTGTCTCATCTGTGACAAACATGAGGGTTGTGACGTTTTGTTTTTGTTTTTGTTTTAAGATAGATAATTTTCTCCTCAGCTACTAACCTGAAAGAGGCATTGCCCAACTTCCTTTACTTCCAGCTTTAAAAACTGGTACAAATGTGGAATCCCTGCATGTTGAAAAGAAGGTTGTCATCACCTGACGAGGGAAGGAAAATTTACCCTGTACATTTCTTTCTCTTGGGATAGAAGCTATGATAGATGCTTGCCATTCCCTATAATTAGATATAACTATTTATGAATGCTTTTATTTTTGTACATCTATTTATAAGGTGCATAAATGCTGAAACTGTTTTTGGTGGTCATGCTTTCAGCTTTATGATTATGATACTCATCCTTCTTTTTACTCTAGTAGTGCCTGTTAATTTCTGTGTGTGTGCGCCTTGTGATACTTCTTTTATGTTATCTTTTTGTGTAAAAATGAACTATATGTATAGTGCTGTTTAGTGAGTTCTTCCACATTATATCCTCACTACTTGTCCCATCGGGTATCTGGGGTCCCATTCATTGTACTGGCAGTTTACACTAGAGAAACATAAGAATGGTCATGGAAGACAAATAGGCAGCCTGCTGTATTTTAAAGAACAGTGGACATGATGTTTGTGGACCTGGATTCTAGCTGTGGCTTTGCTGTTAACAAGCCTGTGGATCTTTGGGAGGACACTTAAGCTTTCTGGATCTCAGTTTTCCCATTAGACTAAATCAGTGTTAAGTCTGGCTACACACCAAAATTATCTGAATTCTTTTAAAAATTACATCATTTCAGGTTGTTTCAGGTACTAACCTACATCTACTGGATGAGAATCTTTTGAGGGAAGACCAGGAAATGTGTCCTTAAATGACCTTGATAATTCTTACATACCCAGTCTGCCACTTGTTTATGTATTGGCATTTAGGAAACTCAAGATTAGATGATCTCTAAAATATCTTCTGTCTCTGAAGTGTTTTTTTTTGTTTTGTTTTCTTTTGTTTTTGTGTCAGAGTCTTACTCTGTTACCCAGGCTGGAGTGCAGTGGCACGATCACAGCTCCACAGCCTTGACCTCTTGGACTCAGGTGATCCTCCACCTCACCCTACCCCCCTACCCCAGCAGCTAGGATTACAGGCTCACACCACCATGCCCAGCTCATTTTTTGATTGCTTTGTAGGTATGAAGTCTTGCTGTATTGCCCGGGCTGGTTTCAAACTCCTGGGCTCAAACAGTCCTCCTACCCCAGCTTCCCAAAGTGCTGGCATGAGCCACTATGCCTGGCTCTCAAGTTCTTAATAGAGTCACTTATAAATATGCCTTTATATGTTGAATGTTGCCGCATATTTAATATTAACTTACTATTTTGATGTAAATAATACTTATTTTGGAATTGATAATAATGTATCTTCTATTTGTAGATATAATTGAGGGTTTTTTGTTTGTTTTCACAGTTCCTTGTTTTGCCTCAAAAAATGGCATTTATTAAAAAATAAATAAAATGACAAGATTCCATCCCTTGACTCCCTTCCCGCCCTAGCCCCTTTCCTCCTCAGTGCCCCTAGACTGAATCCTGTCTGGGGGTGCATAGCAGGACAGCCCCTCCCAGGTAAGGTCAGCAGCACTGATAGACATTGCCTGATGGGAAGTGTTGTAGAAGGTCTTGATGTACCGCAGAATCTTTGTTTTTAAGCTGTCATATGTTTAACAATTTGTAAACATGTTTATTTAAATATGTGAATGCCTCCTGTGCCAGATGTATGTTAGGTCCTAACAGGACCTCCACAGGTCGTTGGTCTCAAAGACCTGGAGATGAGCAGCATGCCCTTTCCTCAAGCGGCTCATGGCCTGAATTAATGTTTCTGGGAGAAGTAAAAAACTTTTAACACTTTCACTGTGTTAATTTACACACAGAGAGATGCACACACTATACATACAAGCACATACATGTATACACGAACAGACACAAAGACACACACATGTCCACATATGCACGTGCACATGCCATCCAAATTCATAAACTGACTCCAGACATCTTCATGCCTGCCAAGGTTATTTTGCCATATTTACATTTGCTATAGTCGCATAAGTTTTTTATTATTTCCTATATCTCTCTATTTTGAAATCCAGAGTGATTAAAGAAAAATATTGACTTCTTTTTTACTAACCTGTTTTTGAGTCCACATGGGTTTCTTTTATGTGTTTACTTTTACTTTAGGGTTGTGGGGTACAGGTGAGGAGTTTCTATCTAAGTTAATTGCATGCAGGAGAGATTCGGGCTTCTAATGAACCGTAACTTTCCCTGGTGGTAGACATGGTGCCCAATAACGGGTTGTGTGCCCATGGATTTCTTTTCTTTTCTTTTCTTTTAATTTTGTATTTTAAAGAGGTGGGGTAGCCGGGCTCGGTGGCTCAGCCTGTAATCCCGCGCCTTTGGGAGGCTGAGGTGAGTGGATTGCCTGAGCCCGCGGGTTCGAGACCCGCCTGGGCAGCGAGACCTCATCTCTACAATAAATCAAAAAATCAGCTGGGCGTGGTAGCGCATGCCTGTAATTCCGGCTACTCGGAAGGCTGAGGCGGAAGGATCGCCCGAGCCCAGCAGGTGAGGCTGCGGTGGCCGGGAGCGGCCACTGCACTCCAGTCTGGGTGACAGAGTGAGACTCCAACTCCAAAAATAAAAAAAATAAAGAGGTGGGGTACAATTCAGGGTTAGGTATATAAATGCTCATTATGCAGGTATCCTTGTTGATGATGTGTGCCCCTCCCCCGCCGCAGTTTCCCACTACTAACCCCACCTCCCACCCCCTGCAGTTCCCCACTACTGCCAATCCCTTTCTTATAGTATTATAATAATTGTTCTAGTATTACGACAATCGTTCTACTTATGAGTGAGAACATGTGGTACTCAGTTCTTTGTTTCTGTGATAGATCACTTATTATTATAGACTGTAAGTCCATCCAAGTTGCTGTGAAGTTCAGAGTTTTGTCCTTCTTATGGCTGCATAATATTCCATCGTGTATATGTACCACATTTTTTTTTATCCAGTACTCTTTCAATGGGTAGCATGGTTCCATGTTTTTACTATTGTGAACAATGCTGCAATAAACATGCATGTACAAGTATCTTTTTCTTAGAGTGATTTGAGTTCTTCCCAGTATAGTCCCAGTAGGGGGATTGCGGAGTCGTATGAGAGGTCAATTTTTAGATATTTTAGGAATCACCAAACTGTTTTCCACAGAGGCTGTACTAGTTTGCACTCCCACCAACAGCATGGAAGTGTTCCCTTTTCCCCACATCCTTTCCAGCATCTGTTTTTTTTTTTTTTGACTCATGGTCTTTAAGTTCTTAATTTTCTTCTGAGTTTTTGAAATAAATTCCTGAAATAAACGTTTAAGACCAAATTTTTTTTCCATTCAAATTATTTCAATTTGATCTCATCACAGCTTTTGAGGTGACATGGGGACCTGTGACAACCAGCTATAGTTTAGCACACGCATACTATATACTATTTTATACATTTAAATAGTTGTACTTATAAAGATTGTTTCTAAGCTCCAAAAGGAGATCTTAGAGTCTTCCTCTTTTCATTTTTATTTCTCTGCAGTTTATCTTTGATAATAATTCCAAACAAAAGCAAAGCTTTTTCAAGTAGACTTCAAATCCCATAGCATAGTGGCCTATAGGATGGATTAGAAAAGAGAGAGAAAGTTTCTCAGTCTAACTCTATGTCACATTGAGACCTTTTACTACCAGGTAGCTGTCTGTCATTTGAAATTCTAATGATAAGCATTACAGTTTGAACAAGGCAATGTCAGCAAAAAGTACAATGCCCAAAGAATCTTTCAAAATAACAACTTCAAAAACTCGGCAATTTTTGATGGCATGTTTCCCGGCAGCTGTTTCTAATGAGCCATAATAACTTCACTGATGTGTAGTTTTTTTATTGCTTTATAAAATGACCATGAGTGTGATGTTTTGCTTTTGGTTGGGATTATTATCAATCATGATGGACTGCAGAAAAATTAGAAGATAGGGCGAATCTAAGGTCTCATTTGGTTTTCAACAGCTATCTTGTAAATTTCTTTTTATTTAAATTTGCCATAGCACAAAATATAATATGTAACAAATTAATTATAGAATTATAGAAGTAGCAACTGGTTGTCTTGAAAATGCTAAAGAGGAAAGAAAGAGTACAGGCCAGGTTAATAAAATACATAACTTAGAAAAATGAAGAACTGTGGAGAGAAGTAATATTAAGAAAACAAGAGTGATTGAGAAAGATAGAAGTAGCCCACAGATTTGAATAATCTTGGAAAAATGAGGAAAGTCCCATTAGGAAAATGTATCTCTGAAAAATAATATTTTTAAGCAGTTCCTGCAAATATTTTTTTGGATGAAAACTAGTGCTGTTATGAAGTTGAGGAAAGAAAAGACAGCAAGAGATTACAAAGCAAAGACTAATAATGAGCTCTTATTTACCAAGCAGAGATTTCACAGATAACAAGATGTTTCAAACTGGTTTTAATTTCTGAAAGTGATATCAGAGACTATCTAACACAGAGAATGAGAAACCAGGCGGAAACAGGAGGAAGCAGGCAAGAAAGATTTTCGTAGGTAAAAAATAATCTTTGAAAGGTCAGCAGGCATACTTTGAAAAATAAGAACTACTTTTGGTGGGGAGGAGGACATAATTTTTAAAATGGCGTGCTTGTAAGCTTCTGTAGTCTAAACATTCAGGAAACATCACAAAATGTATTTGCAAATTCCACAGAGTCTGAGAGAAAGAAAGTCCTTGCAGACTAATTTTAAGTTTTCAGCACCTAAAGTTAGTAAAATACACAAACTTATATCAATACCTTTGACAACTCGGAAGAAATGACAGTTTTCTAGGAAGATATAAATTATCCATATTTATTCAAGAGTAAATAGAATAGACCTATAGTTACTAAAGAAATTAATTGATAGAACACATAAAAATTATTCCATAGGCAATTTTAAAGAGAAATCTGTCAAACCTTTAATTAAAAAAAAAAAAAAAAAGACAGCCCCTATTTTACATGAATTTCTACACATAATAGCATGGAAAAGTTCCTCAGTTCCTCATAGGATACAAATAATATAGCCTTAATGCTAGTACTACATGAGAGTAATATAAAAAAATTATAGCCCTGTCTTTTTTAACACAAATTCAAAAAAATACACAAATCATTAGCAAATTGAATTTGATCATTTATTTAATTTTTAAAAGTACATCCACATCATAAATGTCTTCAGTTATCTCTAAAGTAGTCCTTTATGTGTTGAATACACTGTAATCAAAATGTCCAAAGATTTTGTTTTTTGGAAATTGGTAAGCAGGTCCTAAAATTTTATAAAAATTAAAAGACTAAGATTACCGATTTTCCAAGAAGAATTAAGGGGGTAGAATTATCAGATATCAAGACTTAATATGTGGGAGTAACAAATGGTACAACTTTGGAAAACTGTTTTACATTTACTTCAAAAGTTAAAACATATACCTATTTTATGCCCCAGCAATTTCACTCTTAGTTGTTTACCCAAGAGATGAGAAAGCAGGTCTACAAAAAGGTGTGCACAAGAATGTTCTTTACAACTATAGCCTTAGTACCTCGAAACTGGAAAGAGCCTCAGTGTCTGTCAACAGGAGAATATATGTCAGGATTGTCTCTTGGTCACGAGTTGGATGCTGTATTGCTAGGCCTCACATCCACATTCCAGGCAGGAAGATGTAGGAGACAGAGTACTTTTTCCTAATAAGGCTTTGCTTTTTTATTTGGAAGGGATGCCTTCCCAGGCTTGATGTTCGTCTCATTGAGCAGATCTGTGTTTCATGATCCCCAGCCAGCGGTGTATTTTAGTTGGACACACTAAACAAAGTTTTAGTTGTGTGTGAAAGGATGAAGGAGGAACAGTGAAGTGCAAGAAGGTGTCAGCTGTTTGTAAGACTTCATTTTCTGTAATAAGCAGATCTGAAACACATGGCAAAATATGATTTATTCAATCTAGGCAGTGGGAGTTGGATATTTATATTTTTCTTTTATTCTTTTCACATATTTTATTTTAAAAAGAAAAATAGCACAAAGTAATGAATTATAGTACTCAGAGTGAGAGAGAGACTCTGGTCATTGAAAACCTGATAACAGAAGACAAGTGCCCTAAGTTTGTCAAGAACATCACATGTACAAGTTAGGAAGCAGACAGGAGGAAGGTGGGAGTGCACAGCTGGGAAAATAGGCTGGGTAAGATGACCTTGAAAATGGAAATAGTCAGAAATCATGAGTGTGAAAATCAGAAAGAGGTGAAGATGACCTCCTTACGCCAGCACTGCGACATCTGACTCTTGGCCATCATTGTCTTTATAATAAAAGCAGTCATGGGAAATCCATCAACAATAGCACATTTTTCATGAGTCACTATTGTAGTTGCTGCAGGGAGTTTATTCATAGTCAGTGTAATGCCTTGCCTGATTTCCAATATTGAAAACAATACCTGTATACTGTAACACTAAATTATAATCTTGTACAGTCTTCTTTCAGTCATCACCTTTGATTGCTTTCAAATTATTATAGATGTGACAGAATAAACTATTATTTTCGACAGATGATAGTCTCATTTTTGATATACCTGCCTGGAATCATGGAAATGAAACTTAAATGTTTTCCTATGTTTCTAATTCGGAGCCTTGGATTTTAACCAAATGAAGTGGGAAGTAACATAGTAAACGGTATTTATTTACTTTCCCTCTCCTGGCTGTTTGCCTATGAATACTGAATTTTTCCTAGAACATACTTCTGCGGGCAGACAGATTGTACCTATTTAGAAAAATGTAATCCTGCTGAGGAGATGGTTCCTTCTTAGTTAGCATTTCTTGGTATTTTCATTTTTAGTTTTCAGACCCAGAGCTTCTGTCTAGACGACCGGCTCTGCCCTTCCTCCTGTATTATTCATGCAGCGGGCCTTGAGCACCCACTGAGTGTCAGAGCTATTTCTTTTTGAAACATTTTACCAGAGATGTTGTGATTGACACTATTTTTCTTAACTTTTTTATTTTGGCATTAGAAGCTGAACAGCTATTTTATATGCTTGCTTATAAATTTTCTCAAAGTTTACTGGCATCAGCATTTCTTAGATATCTTTCTTACTGTATTTGTTTTTATCTTCTATATGATTTGTGTCTATTAAAATTTAAATGTCTTTTAAAATAAAACGAAACATTTATTTCTAGTAGAATTGTAAAGAATAAAACTTTATAGGCAGCTTCTCAATTAATGTAGGAATACTAAAATCATATTGTTTATTGTTTATAATACTAGAAATGGCAGGTGTAGAACTTTGGTTTGGTTTTATTGAATGTTTGCCTTCATATAATTAGGGGGAAAAGTCCTGTAGCTGGATTCACCCAAAGCCAGTACTCTTTGGGATTTGTAGAAGAACACATAGACCACTAGGGATTAAGAACCGTGGTTGACTGCTCCCTTACTTCCCTTCCCTGGCAGCATGAATTTAAAACCTGTGAAAGCAAAATGCCCATCAGGGGTTTGGAGTTGAGAGTGACTTCAGTGTGAAGAAACCAGTGTTCACCTCGATGGTAGCACTTACGACTGAAAGACACATGCTTCTCCGCTGGGGGCAGGTGACTCACACCTTTAATCCAGCATTTTGAGAATCTGAGACAGGAGGATTGCTTGAGCCCAGGAGTTCGAGATCAGCTTGGGCAACATAGCAAGACCTTGTCTCTTTAAAAAAAAGAAATTATAAATGTAAGTTAGATTTTTAAAATAATAATATATATTCTTTAAAAGACATACACTTTTTACCACAGAGCTAGACTGTCGTGAGACGGCGATATGTTATGTGAATTACTATGTCAGTAATGTATAGTTTCACAAAACTACATATGATAAGACTTTGGCAAAGGGCCTGAAGAGGCAGGCCACAGGCCCCCAAAAATCTCAGTCCTTCAGGCCTCGAGTTTCTTCCTCTTTGAAAAACAGCAACAAGTTCTAGACAAAAATGACATCTGGCTTGCACTCAGTTCACACGACTTACCCAGTTTCAATCTCACCTAAAAGCAGGTGGGGATCTTAAAACTCCATCATGCCCCAGTTCTGAAACATGATGTTGGTACCAGCCAGAAACAGTCATTGTCCTTCACTGTGGGCTCCTAACTTCTGAGGCTGCAAAAGTGTTGTGTTCTCTCTTGTCATTCTCCAGACATGAAGGGGGAAAAATAATAAAAATCCTTCAGAAGAGCAAGAAAAATGCATAAAGAAACAAAATGTATAATCCTGGATTGAAGAATAAGAAAATGAATCTTGTGACAGATGAATACCTATGGCCATTTTTCACTTGTCAGCCTCCTAGGAGTCACCAAATTTGAGGGTTCATGCAGTCAATACCTCACACACACACACACACATTTATAGCACTATGCTGAATGGTTTGAATTGGATTTGGGAGGAAAAGAGGACAGGTTGCAACCTGGAGGGCATTTGGTTTATCATCTATACCCAATGTCTTGTACATGATGAAGGACCCAGTACGTATTTGTGCAGTAATAGATGGATTTATTAAGTAAGTGGATGATTTTGGAATAGCAATTTTTACATTCTGGGCAAAGATCTGAAGGTTGGAATGAGCAGGTCATGGAGGGACCAAACACTGCCAGAGAGAAACTGTATGAGGAAGCCCTCTAAGATGGCAGTAGGGTTAGTTAATATAGGACCTTCTTTGCCAGACTTTGGAATTTATGTTCGGTTTTATAAATGCTATAGGAGCCACTGTATGACTGTAAAAAAAATAATAATGTAGAGAGTAATGGCTGAATCCTGGCTAGAAAGGTCAGTCGGGCAATGGTTTGAAGGGAAGAGGTTACTGAACGCAGGAGAAGCAGTAAGCACCCTCTGGAGTATTTCAAGCACACTAGTTTTCTGAATCCCCAACACATTTCCCCCTCAACCCCTACATTTGAGTGTGTTTAAGATGGCTTTTCTTTCCAAATGTGTGCATTAGATTCTGCTTCGTGAAGGCTGCAAGAAGATTCTCGTAGCTGACTCTTTGTTCTTACTGAAGAAAATGCACCGAACTCAAATGAAAGGTGTTCTAGTCGATGGTGAGTAAGATTGAAGTAATCACATGGAACCCATGCCCTGCTTTTAGAAATGGCAGGGCAGATAGAAACCGGGCATAATCGGAAGTGTGTGTGTTTTCTTACAGAGGAGAATATCTGTGAATCGTGCCTTTCCCCTATTCTTCCATCAGGTAAGATGGTTGGGAGGGACAGAAAGTTTCTCAAATATTTTGATGATGGATGAAATCAAAATTTTGAGATTAACTAACTGCTGTTGATAAAATAATATAACTTTCGGAATAATTCAGTTTAGTGGAGATTTTTGGTCCACATCCCTTTCAGCTGGATGCTGGTGGTGCCATTCTTTAGAGGTGAGGTTCCAAGCTGTAGGGTAAGTCATCGTCACCTGGCGGGCTAGTTAGAGCCCAGATTGCCGGGCCAGCTCCCAGAGTCTCTGGCCCCAAAGTTCCAGGGCGGGGCCTGGGAATGTGCATTTCTAAAGTTGCCAGGTTATGTTGATGCTGCCGGTTCAGGGACCATTCTTTGAGAATCAGTGTTCTAGGGTGAAACAAAGCAAAAACTAACCATCAGCATATTTAAATCCCAAGGTAGAAGAACTGTGTGTCTGTCTGGAGAAAAAAATTTTAGGTAGTATTTTATTTTCTTTCATTTTTTTCTCTGCTGTATGGCTCTAGATGCCCAAGTCATCTCACATTTCAGTGGTAACATGATACCCACCATCCAATAGGAACTGTGGCTCTTTAAAAAGCTATTAGCATTTGTTTATTTCTAGTTTTTGGTATATATATTTATCTTCATCTGTAATGAAAAGCACTTTACTTAAGGCTCGTTGTGACATGAGAAGAGGAAATTTACATAATTTGAAAGTAGAAATTAACAAAGCATAAGTGTCAGTATAGAGGGGTCCTACAAAACCTAGTTGACCTCACATTTGCTTAGCATTAAGGGATTATTTAATAGAGCAGAAGCATGAGAAGTCATTCCACTTAGGTTATTTTTTAGAGGAGATATGTTTGGATTTTTAAATTCTTATGTTCAAAACAGCAGTGGGCTCAGGAAAAGAAATGAGCTTGCATTGTGTTTTAGGCAGAGTTTCAACAGAAAGAGACCACGTGCACTTCCACTGTACAGTTAGATTAAATTCCCAATTTAATCTGCTAAGGACATCAGATTTTACCAGAAGTAAGCTGGCCACACAGAGCAAGAGCAGATGAGGGGACAAGACCAAGTAGAAATGTAGTAAAAGGCAAGGTCACAGCCTGGGATTTTAACCCAGCTGTGCCTCTAAAGTCAGTGAGTGGCCTTGGCAAAGGTGACATGTGAACTGGGAAAGCATTTTCATAAGCCACAAATAACTACAATATGTGGTATGTAATGATTATCGGGGAAGGAGAAATACACAGGCACATACACTACTGATTCTTAGATTTTTTTAGTTTTTAGATTTTATTTTTTTGAGTTAGAGTCTCACTCTACTGCCCAGGCTGGAGTGCAGTGGCACACTCATGGCCACCCCAGTGTCAACCTGCTGGGCTCCAGTGATCCTTTCGTCTCAGCCTTCCAAGCAGCCAGAGCTACAGGCACGCGCTACTACGCCCGGCTAATTTTTGATATATTGTAGAGACCAAGTTGCCCGGGCTGGTCTCAAACCTGCAGAATGTTCAGGCATTCCACTCGCCTCAGCATCCCAAAGTGCTGGGATTACAGACCAAAGAGTAATTCTAGTTCTTAAAATGAAGGTTGCTGCAATTGTCCTCCATTTATTGTCTGGGTAACTGACACAGAGGCCAAGCAAGTAACCTGTGAATCACATAGTGACACAATAAAAGCCCACTTTGTATTTGATCACACCACCCCTCAGGAATGCTTTTGTAGATACACCATCCTCCAAAGGCATCCTGTTGCTGGAAAATTAAACGACAGCAGGACTTTCTGTCACGACTGGTTTTAAAAGATCCTGGTCTGCTTGTTTCATTGAGTTCGTCTCCTGTCTTCTGCCCTTCTTCCAGATGCAGCTAAGCCCTTCAGTGTGGTGGTCTTCCATTGCCGGCACATGTTCCACAAAGAGTGCCTGCCCATGCCCAGCATGGTGAGTTGGCAACTTGGCATCTATCAACTAGAAAGGAATGAATTCTCAAAACTATGACCAGTCATCCTTTAAGCTTATTTCATTTTTTAAAAATCATTTCAAAGTACTTTATTTTTAAAATAATGTAGTTTTATATCACACACAAAAAACTAATTTATCTACTTTTCAAATATAAAAATGTTTAGTGTGCTATCATAGACATTATAAAAGTATACCTATTTGAGTAAATTTATTCAGGTCATGTTGATGACTCTTGAGACAGGTAGTAGCAATAGTATATATCGTGTGCCTTTCTCAGCCTCACGTGTACCATGATGCTGTTATCCTTTTGTGTCAAGTCATGTTCCCTTGGGTCACATTAGACTCCTTTGAGTCACAGAATAACAACTGGTCCAGACTGAATCCTATGAGAACAAGAAATCATCTCCAGAAGAAGGAGTAGCGTCTCATCACTTCCTCTACAACCCCCAACTAATGCTGTCATAATATTTCTGAATATGAGATAGAAGAGGAAAAACATTTTTTAAAATCTTTTTTTAACTTTATTTTTAGAACTCTGCTGCACAGTTCTGCAACATCTGCAGTGCTAAGAATCGTGGACCAGGAAGTGCAATTTTGGAGATGAAAAAATAGCTCGTTTCTGCTTGTCAGTCCTTCTTCATTGTACTTTTTGAGACTGTTTTTGCAACAACAGAAGCATTTGTTGATACCCATGCTGTTAAGAGATTTGTTCATATTTGTTCATATTTGCTCAGAACCAGTTTCTTGATCTATTTCTTTCTACTACTAGCGGTTTCTCTTTGCACTTGAAAAGGAGTTGGGGCCCTCTCCATGCCTTGAAATATTTGGGTCTATAGTCAATATTTTGTCATCTACTTGCTTGACTCATTCTTCATATAGTAATGAAAACATAAGTCTAGGCGTTAGAAGTGAATTTTTTAGACCTCATAAAACCATTCAACTATAAAGTGGACTTTTGAGAATTGTTCCAGCTGCCCGAGAACATGGCCAACTATGGTTGTCCAGCAAGCTTCTCCCCATGACTTCCACCTTGTTTCCATATGCTCTGCTGGCAACCATTCCTGCGTTCTACGTTTGACTTATTTTAATATTTTGTCAGCTGTGGTTGTCTTCATAATAGGCCCTTAATAAAACATTGTACAAATTGTCACTCATTCAGTGGCATCTGGGCATAACAGGCTCATGTCCTGCACCTGTATGTTTACTAATCACATGTTCTGTGTTTCCTGATGACTAGCAGAGTGTCTGGTCCTGGCAGGCACTCAGTATTTGTTGACTGAATAACAATAGCTCTTTTCATTGTGAAAGACTCACTTTTACTGGCTTTAACAGCCACAATCAAGAATTCTAATACCCTTGTAAGGAAGAGAGTTTTAGTACCTTAGAGTTTGAAGGATTGTGGTGAGGATTTGCTAGTAAGGAGGAAAGCGAGTGACCCTGTTGAAGTCTAAGAAGGAGTCTCAGAAGAAGTGGGACTACCTCATGCTGAAGGATGGGCATCATGATGTCTCCTTTTGCCTCCTCTGGAGTCTCTTTTGCCCTCCTATAAACAAAACATGTCATAGAGGAGAAAATTCAAACTTGTGACTGTCTTACAGGTTTTGGCTTCACCTGTCTTAGGATATAAGGCCATCCTCTAATGAGAGTAAAGTATGCAAAATTCATCCTCATTGTTCCTGCTTCTTCAGTCCCATAGTTGGGAATAAGTGCAGCTTTCTGCTGCTGTCTTTTTGAGAGGACAGGATGTTAACGGGTGCTGAGAGCATACCAACGGCCAAATTTGTTCCGTGAGCAACATCTCATTTAATTGTCACAGCATCCCAGGAAGAAGATCTCAAAGCCCTCGGTTTTGAGATGAGGGAACCAATATAGAGTTGTGGTTGAGGGTGCAGAAGTGACTGCCTAACTTTAGAGCAGGGCTCCTGATCCCTTTAAGAAATCATAGGGCCAAGTGCACAGGAAATTCATCTCTTCACATTGGAGTTAATAATATTCTCTAGTAGACAACAGGTTTTTTTTGTTAGTCATAAATATTTAGAACATGAAGTTTTGTTTCTTGTTAGCGAATGTACCCCTCAGCCTTCTCAATATTTCCTTATTCTAAGACTGGTGTTATTTTTTGCTGCACTCCTAGTTTTCAGTTTGGGTTTTGTTTCTACCAGAGAATCCCTTTCCTCATAAAAAATAAAAAAATAAAAACCTTACAAGTAAGCCAAATTGTTTATTTTCAACATTGCCAATTGAATGTGAAGATTCAGCTTATTAAATGTATTTCGATCTCTTCTTATTGTTTGAGCAAGCTAATTTCCAGAAAAGTTCAGTTACAAAACCAGCAATAGGATTTACTAATTCCAGTTCCTTTGTTTGCTTCAGGGAAAAATTGTACTAATTACTAAGTACCGTTTGGACATACAGAAAATTCTAGGTACAGAAAAGGTGACTGAGCATTCTTCATTTTTAAATAACTTATTTAAGAAGAAGAAACTAATAAAATATATTCATTCATCATTTAAGAAATAACTCTAGCATATTGGAAAATTCCTGAACAACATAGATTTTATTATTAATAAAAAACACTAGCTCTCCCTTTTTAGAATGACTTTTCTTTTGAATAAATAATATTGGATAACTTTATTAAAGGACATCCAATCCTTTTTATTAATCTATAAGGATTTAAATATGACAAAATTAATCAAAATGTTAGCCAGTTGACTATTTTTTCATGTGTGACTAGCCCAATTTAGAATATCGGTAAAAAGCCAACCTACTCCACTCATATTAGAGAACATATTTGCAAACTTCATCCTCTACTTAAATAAAGCTATTCTGTGAGTGTGAAACAGCCATGTTCAAAATATTTTTGCGATAGCATTTTTGTTTTGTATTTGTTTGTAGCCAAAAACATTCAATACCAGTTTTAAGTCTGTTCATCCTTGAGAATTTTTTAGAAGTTCTTAATTTATCTTTAGTTAACTTGGTTGTTATTGTGCTTAACTATATACAGTTGACCCTTGAAAAACACAGGTTTGAACAGCGTGAGTCCACTTAATATGTGGATTTTCTTCTGCCTCTGCCACCCAAGACAGCAAGATCAACCCCTCATCTTTCTCTTCCTCCTCAGCCCACTCAATGTGAGCACAGTAAGGATGAAGACCTTTATGATGATCCACTCCTGCTTAATGAATGAATAGTAATTATATTTCCTCTTCCTCATGATTTTTGTAATAATATTTCCATTAGCTTTATTGTAATAATACATATATAACATACAAAATATGTGCTAATTAACTGTTTATTGAATTGATAAGGCTTCCTATCAACAGTAAGCTATTAGTAGTTAAGTTTTTGGGGAATCAAAAGTGATACAAGAATTGTTGACTTTTGGAGGGGGTCAGTATACCTAAACCCTGTGGTGTTCAAGGGTCAACTGTATTTTAATATAAAAACAAACATTTACTGAGTAATTACTGTGTGTCGGGCACTATGATAAGCAATTTGCATACAGTGTCTCATTTAAGTATCATGCAACCTTGTGAGATAGGTATTCTCACCACCATTATCATTTTACCAGTGAGGAAACTGAAGCACGTAAAGTTTAAGTCACTTGCCTAAGGTCAGGTAGCTGGGAAGTGGGCCGCACAGCTGGGATTTAAGCCCAGGCAGTCTGCCTTCAGAGAGCCTGCTTTTAATCATAGCATATTTGATTTTTTTTTTTTTTTGAGTACTTATTTCATCTGTTTTGGTGGATGTGTAGAAAGCAAAGTCCACTCTTTGAGTATAAAGGAATTTGTAATAAAGTATTGAATGGCTTATAGACTCATTGATGGGGCTGAAGAAACAATAAGGGATACTTCCAGGAACAACTCACAAAGCCATCCCACAGAGATGAGCTGCCTAGGGACCTGCTGTCCCACCACCACCAGAGAACAGAGCCACACACAGCAGTGTGGGTTGATGCTTTCAAGTAAACACTGTGTAAACAAAAATATACCATTTCCTTAATTTCCCTTAAAGCTCTCAGTAACATTAAGGCACATTATGTGTATACTAGGTGTGTGGGAGACATTTCTATGTGCTAAATATTATGTATTAGCACAAGACCCAGGCTATTAAAACTTGACCGATTTTGACAGTAAACTGTAACTTTCACTTCCCATTCCTGGATAGCTAAACGCCGATTTATAAAATCTGCAAAGAAATGCCTTCCCTTTTCTCATTCAGTGCAGGTTTTTGTTTTTTCTTTTTTCAAGAAAGCAAGATTTATTAAGAGGACAGAAAAGCTCCCACAGTGGGAGGGGACCCAAAGGGGCTGCCCTCAGTGCAGGTTTTGAGACGACTGGGATCCTATGTGATATTAGTAGTAAAGTAAGACAGGTGAGAGGATAGATAACCCAGCCTGCAGGAGTGGGTCTTCCAGAGTTCATCACTCACTGTGCCTTTCTTTCCATCCACCCATGGTGGTTCTGAAATGCACACTTAGTGGTGCCATTTTCCTGCTCCAGTCCCTCCGGAGTCTTTGTGCCCCATGTGTGAAAGGGCTTGGAGACCTTGGCTTGGCCTAAGCAATCCATTGCATTTAACTTTGCAGCCTCCTTTTTTTCACTCCCTGAACTCTAGCCATTATGAAGTTACTTGTCCCTTCACCTTTGTACTGCTGCTGTCCTTCATCCTCTGATATTCTGCTCACTCGTGACTCCCAGCTCACCCTGACCTTCTCAAACTGGGTGGGAGCCTCTCACTCATCCCCATAGAGCACCCAGAGATCCATCTGCCTTGGACACACTGTATCACAGTTGTCCATTGTAGCAAGGATACTCTTAGTCCACAAAATTAGGTTTACAAATGAATAAAGATTTTGGGTTTTCTCTTGAGTTCGCATTCTACTTAGTAGCATAAGTTTAACTTAGTTCATAGTAAGTTTGGATAAATCAAGCTTTTCTTGATTAGTTTGAATACCCCATTCTCTCCTGGATTGCTTCTAAGTTTGGGGAGTGTGGTAGGGATGGTTTCCTTGTACTCCAGTATTAATGAGAAGGAGGTATGTTGTCCTCAGTGGACCTCTGTCCCTGCTGGCATTGGGTGGGATGCCATCATCCCCACCAGCCTCTTAGCATCTCCATCTGTTGCCTGCATCTCTGACATGTCTGCAGCTCCAGCTGGCTCTGGTCATCAGTCCTTGCACCAACACTGCTGCTTCTGACCAAGCCCTTGCCACTCATCTGTCTGAGTTGGGAAAACTTGTGGATGAACTGCCTCACAGCTCTGGGGCTGTGGGAAATTCAGACTTTGCCAATCAAGTTGATCTTCATTGCTTGCTTTTCCTACCCAAGAATAAAGGGTTGGGTGTTGGAGAAGGGAGGTGGGGTTTGGAGAGGGTGAACATTTGGTTTGCAAGGCTTGCCACCTTTCAGAGGAAATGGAAAGTTATATATCTGCTGTTTCCAAAGCTTCAAAGCTATCTAATGTGTCTGCTGTTTTCAAAGCTGTCTAATGCGTCTATCGCATCCCCACCTGAGAACTCAGTACATGGGTCCAGGGCAAGGTGCCCCTTCCTTCTCAGCTCTCTTCCTCAGCCTCGTCTTCTTCCTCTACTACAATCCATTTGAAGACTTCTTTCTTTTGGACAGTAGAACTCACTTTTTGATTATCATGTATTGTCTTCGGTGTAAACTTTGATTTTTGGTACTCAAAAGGCTGAGGCTACTGCAAGCTGTTGACTATAAATTTCTAAGAATCTATTTTGGAATTCAAAGATTTCCTTTTCCTTTTCTGCAGTATAATCCCTGCCCTTGTGACTGTCTTACTAAGAAAAGGGAACAATAGCAGAAAGCTCAAGGGGAAGAACAACCTGCCTTGGTTACTGCTTCAAAATGCCAATTCCCTTTGTATGTCTCTCTCATACTCTGGACTGTGAGCCCAGTAAAGGCAATGAATGGATCTTATTCATCTTTGTATCTGTGGTCCATGGCAGTGTGACACAGAAGAGGCACTTGAAAATGTTTATTAAATGAATGAAAATAAGCTCAGTCTTTGTCCCTGGATAGATGGATAGATTGATTGATAGATTGATATTGATATAAATAGGTGTACTTAAAAAAAATTCTTTAAAATACATGAAGTGAAAAGCGTCTACAAAGTCAAAGAAACCATCAAGAAAGCAGGGAGACAGCCCACAGAATGGGAAAAAAATATTTGCCAACTGTACATATGACAAAGACTTACCAGCCAGGATCTATGAGGAACTCAAACGTGCTGGAAGGAAAAAAAACAACCCCATTAAAAAGTGGGCAATATTTAAAAAAGGACAAAAGACATGAATAGACACTTCTCAAAAGAAGATATACAGGCAGCCAACAGACACATGAAAAAGTGCTCAGCCTCACTAATCATCAGAGAAATGCAAATTAAAACCACATTGAGATACCACCTAACCCCGGTACGAAACTGGTCTGGATTAGAAAAATGTGGTATATATGAACGATGAAATATTATGCAGCCATAAAGAAGGACAAACATGGACTTTGCAGCCACTTGGATGGATTTAGAGTTCATAATACTCAGTAATCTATCACAGAAACAAAGAATAGCGTATCATATGTTCTCACCAGCAGACCTTGAAAATTTACCACAATGCAATAAAGAAAGGGAATGACAGTAGCGGAATACTGCCAGGGTGGGGGTGGGGACACAATATCAATAAGGGTACCCGATCTCAAACCAGGCAAAGTGGGACCAATGGAAGGCCCAACTTTACCTGTATTGTGTCCACTTGTATACCTAATCCTGAATTGTGCCCTACATCTTTAATCTGCCGGACTCGGTGGCTCAGCCTAAATCCCGTGCCTTGGGAGGCTGAGGTGAGTGGATTGCCTGAGCCTGCGTGTTCGAGACCTGCCTGGGCAACTTGGCGAGACCTCATCTCTACAATAAATCAAAATATTAGCCGGGTGTGGTAGCGCGCACCTGTAGTTCCAGCTCCTTGGAAGGCTGAGACGGAAGGATCGCTGGAGCCCAGCAAGTCGAGGCTGCGGTGGCCGGGAGCAGCCACTGCACTCCAGTCTGGGCGACAGAGTAAGACTCCAACTCAAAAAAAAAGCCTATAATCCCAGCACTTTGAAAAACCGAGGTGAATGGATTGCCTAAGTCTGTGAGTTCGAGACCAGCCTGGGCAACATGGTTAGACCTCGTCTCTACAATAAATTTTTTAAAAATTAGCTGGGCGTGGTAGCATGCACCTGTAGTTCCAGCGACTTGGAAGGCTGAGGTGGAAGGATCACCGGAGCCCAGCAGGTCGAGGCTGCGGTGGCCGGGAGCATGCCACTGCACTTCAGCCTGGGTGACAGAGTGAGACTCCAACTCAAAATAAATAAATAAATTATATATATATATGTATATATATATAAAATCACTCCAAACTGATAAATGAAACCAGAATTTTCCCTGGCAGCCTAAGAAGTATGTCATCTTCTCTATGACTCATAGCCCTATTAGTGCAATACTACACATAATGAAATGAGGAAAATAATGTTGCTTAAAACCCGAACTGGCATAGGTTTTGCCTTCTTAGGGAAATTGTATAAGTTAAACCAGTGGGGAAAAAAAAAGATACCGGTCACTACCACTTACAAAGACCAGTGGGCCAATAGGGGCTAAAGAGGGAGAGACAAGCATGCGGAAACTTCAGAACCTCCTCAAATTCCTTACTTCTAAGCAGAGCGAAGGATTGAATCTATTGGTAAGCAGAAATTAGCCCAGAGCTCTGTAAAAGATTAAGAGCCAAGTTAGCTGTGCATTCTAAAGTTGAGGGAATTGAGAGATGAGGGTTTTAAGGAAAGAGTAAGCCAAGCAAACTGGATGATAAAATGACTTTTTAGAAAGGAAAAATTAATACTCAGGTTTTTTTTTTGAGTTGGAGTCTCACTCTGTCGCCGAGATTGGGGTGCAGTGACTGGGAGCGGCCACTGCAGCCTCGACCTGCTGGGCTCCGGCGATCCTTCCACCTCAGCCTTCCAAGTAGCCGGAATTACAGGCGCGCACTACCACGCCCGGATCATTTTTTTGATTTGTTGTAGAGATGAGTTCTCACCAAGTTGCCCAGGCGGGTCTCAAACCCGTGGGCTCAGGCAATCCACTCACCTTGGCCTCCCAAAGCGCAGGATTACAGGCCGAGCCACCAAGCCTGGCAATACTCAGTTTGATGTTGCATCGATGCTTAGCCCTTCCATCTCCCCCAAATATACAGTAAGATCTGGTATAAAAATAATGTCATCTGTGAGTAGGTTTTAAGGAAGACTAAGGAGCTGTGTTCCACATCCAGGACTGTGAAGAGCAAAAAGAAGCAAGCTGGAGCTCACACCCACAGGTGGCAACCAGAATATTAAGACCTTGGAATTTGCAAGAAATGGTAAGAATGTAGTCTTCCTGAAAAACAATGGATAAAGGCATTGAGCTAATTTTATATGAATGTCAAAGGCCTGGGTAACCTCAGCTAAATCAAGTTACACATTCATGCCTATATTGGCAAATTTTGGCAAAGGAGTGCAAATTACCTTCAGTTTAAAAAATAATTTTAGTTTCAAAAACTGCATAAATTTTGTCACCAGACTTTTATTCTAAAGATGTATCCTGCTTTATAGATAAAATCTGTGCATCCTGGTTTCTACATGATTCGTTTAAATTATGTTCTGTGCACAAATAGGATTTGTAGGTGACATGAATTTGAAAAACTCACCAATGATAAAATCAAGAATGAAAATTACCTAGTAAAGTCTTGGTAAATATGGTAAAATGTAGCGAGTGAAATGCAAAACTCTGCAATTATGCTTGAAAAAATTATTCATACAAAACTTAGGTCTAAGCTTTGTAGTCCAAAAGAAAGGAGAGGATTTAGGTAAGAAAACAGGAGCTTTTTCTTCTGAAGTTAGACCTAAGTTTTTATCTCTGCCCTGTTGCTTATTAAGCAACAATTTTGGTAAGTGACCGAACATTTACAAGCATCACTTGCCTCAAATGTAATATGGGATGATGATAATGGCATCTACTTGGGAGGGAGGATGTTGACAGCATTATGTGAGATGATGCATGGAGATGCTTAGCTAGAACTAGCACAGGAAGAGTAACTAGTATGCAGCAAATGCTTCATAAATATCAGCGGCTGAGATGGTCTCCGTGATCCTCACCTCTACCAGGCCTAGTCTGTGTGACCAATAGAATATGAAAAAACGGACTGAATGTCACCTCCACGTTTGAGTAATAAAAGAAGCTGCATCATGACATCACCCAATCTAGAGGAAGCTGTGTCGTGGATGAAGAGGCCCATTTGGTGAGAAACAGAAGCCCGCTGCCACCAGCCATGTAAGTGAGCTTGGAATTGATCCTCCAGAGTACATGGAGAAGGTGACCTCCACTCCAGAGTCAGCAGCCAGCCAACAGCTGACTGCAAACTCATGAAAGGTTGTGGGCTGGAGTCACCCGCCTAAGCCCCTCCTGGGTTCCTGATCTTCAGAAACTGTGTGAGATGGTAAATGTTGTTTGAAGTTGCTACCTTTGGAGGTAATTCATCGTGCAGCAGTAGGTAACTAATACAGCACGTAGTTAATAATCAGCCTGGTTGCTGTTACATGGGCTACAAATGCAGAACAGAAAGTAGCACTCTCTATTCTGCATGTGAGAACACTTTGTTAAGGGTATTGTAATTTATTTATTTGTTTGTTTTTATTTTTTATTTTTTTAGATGGAATCTCACTGTCCACCCAGGCTGGGGGGCAGTGGCACTCTCCCGGCCACTGCAGCCTCAACCTGCTGGGCTCACGTGATCCTTCCACCTCAAGGGTATTTGTTTTTAAACAGGGATTTTGACAGAGTAGACAGGAGTCATTAGGAGAGTGGTAGAATCTTAAATCATAAAATTTAGGAGACTAGTGAAGGAATGGAAGAGTACATTATCTCAAAGACATGAAAATGGAGAGGGTATTAAATGTGCAAAGTTTGGAAGTCTGCTGCATGCAAAAGGAAATTGGAAGACAGCTTTCTTTCACATTGCTCTAGAAGTCCGTTGCTGGGTTAATCAGTGAAAGTTGTAGCAGGGAAGGTGTAAGCTTAACTTAAGAGAACTTCCTGACATCTGGAGGTGTCCAGCTACAGATGAGTATACCTCATTGGGTCTGAACCCTGGGGTCCTGCTTCAAGCCGAGTCTAGTGACCATCTGTCAGGCTGCTGTGGACTGAACTCTGAGCTGCCCAAGTTGGTCTCTAAGGCTCCTTTCCACTTTAAGCATGTCTAAATCCCCCTAGAAACAGCAAATGTAATCAGTTACTCTCGCACTCTGTTATTTTTATACTCAGATCCTATGCCCATCTGTCGTGTGTCTGAATGCCCACATCTTTGGCTAGCTTATTAATTCAGTGTCACTACAGGGTCCTTGCTTCCATCCTCCCCGTTCCCCAGGCAGGCCCAGGCAGGATCCACTTGTCTTTCCCATCTAACCATTTTGCAGCTTCCTTTTCTTTTATGCTTAATTTATGTGTATTGTTCCAGCTTATAATATTGCTAGTTCTTACTAGTTAATGCTTTTCTAAAAGGAAAATGGGTATGTTCCCACATATGCTGTGGGCTGAATTGTGCCCCCCCACCCCAAATGAATATGTTGAAGTCCTAACTCCAGTACCTTAGAATGTGACTGTAGGCTGGGTGCGGTGACTCAACCTGTAATCCCAGCACTTTGGGAGGCTGAGACGAGAGGATTGTCTGTACCCAGGGTTCAAGATCAGCCTGGGCAACTTGGTGAGACCTCGTCTCTACAATAAATCAAAAAATAAGCCAGGCATGGTAATGCGTGCCTGTAGTTCCAACTACTTGGAAGGCTGAGGTGGAAGGATTGCGGTAGCCCAGCAGGTCGAGGCTGCAGTGACTGTGAGCATGTCACTGCACTTCAGCCTGGGCAACAGAGTGAGACTCCAACTCAAAAAAAAAAAAAAAAAAAGAATGTGACTGTATTTAGTGATGGGCCCTTTAAAGAGATAATTAAGGTAAAAATGAGGTCATCTGGGTGGACCTTAATCCGATACGACTGGTGCTTTTACAAGAAATTTTGGACACAGACATACATGTGAGCAGAGGAAAAATCACATGAGGACAGAGCAAGAAGGCAAACATCTGCAAGCCAAGGAGAGAGGCCTCAGAAGAAACCAAACCTGTCAAAACTCGTAGCCTCCTGAATTGTAAGAATATACATTTATGTTGTTTTAGCCACCCAGTCCATGGTATTTTGTTACGGCAGCCCTAGAAACCTAATAAAATATGATGATTTTTTATTTTACTGATGGACTTTGTTTCAGCAATAGGAACAAACCACCACTTCCTTCCAAAGAACCACTGCCTAAACTTCTGATTAACACCAGAGGCCACTGGAGCCCACTCACATGTTGGATCTCTTTCCAAAATGCCATATGTCTTTATCATTTCTCTAAGTATTACTTAACCACGTTTTCTCTCCTTTTCTTTGGTGCCAGGCTGCCCATGAAAATGTGTATTTGCAAGTAGAGCAGGAATTGTCCCATTTATTTAAATAATATGAAAGGGCTCAAGAACATACATTTCTAATAATTTCCAAAAATCTAGTAGAGGTGCTCTTAAGAGCTTAGTAAAATATTTGTAGATGATGTTACCATAATTTAAAATTAATTTAACATAGGTACCTTCTTTAAGATTTCTTTAAATTCCAATTTTAAAAACCATTTATGCGAAGATTGAGGTTCAAAATATATACTTCACAAAAAATGCGTATGTGTACACACATTGAGTAACATGACAGCATTAGGCAGGACTCTTGGTTGCCAGTGACAGAAACACAACTCATATTAAGACTGATCAAAAAGAAATTGCAAGGATAAAGTTGTGCCTGCCCAAGTCTCCTGGACTCTGGTGAGGCCCGGGCTCCATTTGTAAAACAGACCCTCACAGGGTCTGAAGAGATAAGATTGACTTGCTGAAGCTGTTACCCACAACCGACCTCCTTTACACAATCCAGAGAAACAAACTGATAAGCCTAAGAAAACCCCTGATTGTCCAGAGAAGCTTTACTATGAAAATGGGCAGCTCATCAGTTATTTGACCCAGAACTTTGAATTGCATTCTCACATATTGCTTCTCACTTGTTAATAGTGTCAGCTAAATAGTGGAAAGTCACTCTCCTCTATGAGTAGGGACAAAGTTTGGGCTCAGCTTAGCAGTGTTAGAGGAGGAAGTTGTGGCAAGTAGGAAAGGGGAGATAGTCCCTCAAATGCTTTCTAGCTATTTCCTCCATGTGGTTTATTTTAAACATGGCTTTCCTGGGCCGGGCATGGTGACTCAATCCTGTAATCCCAACACTTTGGGAATTGAGGTGAGAGATTGCCTGAATACAAGGGTTGGAGACCAAACTGGACAGCCTGGCAAGACCTCATCTTTACAATAAAAAATTTTCAAAAATTAGCCAGGTGTGGTAACGTGCGCCTGTAGTTCCAATTACTTGGAAGGCTGAGGCTGAATGATCATCTGAGCCCAGCAGGTTGATACTGGGGTGGCCGTGAGTGTGCCACTGCACTCCAGCCTGAGCAACAGAGTAAGACTCCAACTCAAAAATAAATAAAATAAACATGACTTTCCCAGAGTTGCCTTTTTTGCCTTTCCAGATAAGGCTATCTTACCTGCCAGTGCCTCTATAGCAGCCTGGACTTGTCCAAAGACTTCTGAACCCTTGGAATAATTTAACTATTCATTTCATTTCCACTGGACTACAATTTCCCAGAGAGCATGGAGTGTCATTAATTCTATGTCGATCTGTTAAGTGCCGGGGGATATATGTAAAAGACACTCAAATATATGCTCACAGATGCTATCGTTTGGATATGGTTTGTCCACCAAAACCTATGTTAAAATTGACTTGCCAATGTCATGGCATTAGGAGGGAGGGCCTGGTGGGAGGTGTTTGGGTCATGAGGATAGATCCCTCATGAATAGATTAATGACTTTCTATGGGGGTCAGTGATTTGTTCCCTTGAGAGTAGGTTGTTGAAGAGTAGCTTCCTTGGTTTTTCTCTCTTGCTTCCTCTCTCATCATATGATCTCTCTGTACACTCCTGCTCCCTTTCCACTTTTCATCATGAATTGAAAGCAGTCTGAGACCCTTACCAGAGGCAGCTGCCCAATATTAAACTTTTTCACCACTGGAATAGTGATCCAAATAAACTCATTCTTTTAATGAATTACCCAGCCTCAGGTATTCTGTTATAGCAGCACAAAACAGACCAAGACAACGGACAAGTTGGATAACAGTGGAGTTAACTCTGCATCAGTCCCAGTCTACTTAGACCAAAATCCAGCAGCTGAAGATAAAACACTGAAGTATGTTAGCCCCTGCAGAAGCCTAATCGTGATCCAATCTGCATTTAATCTTTCCTTCCTCTCTATCCAAGTGTCAAGTATAGTGCTGTTGCCATGATTGTTTCTAGCTAGTCCAAAGAAATTAGGCATGATCCTTTCTGTGCTATGTGAACATTAAAAAAAATAAGGAGGTGGAGGAGGAGGAAGTGGGAGAAGAAGGAAAAAGGGAGGAGGAAGAAGAAGCAGGAGGAAGGGGAAGGAAAAGGAACAGAAGAAAAGAATACTGGTCTTAGAATCAGAAGGCCAAGGAGTCTCGTGTACAATGGCAAGAACAGCATCTTTTGGGCTGTAGTTCTTTGATGGTAGAGCAATGTTCAGGGGCTCGCTTTCCATAAAATTGCCATTTTCAGGAAACTTTGACTTTTCTAGGTCCATAATAACTCTGAGTTTGCTCTCCCCTTTTTGTGCTTACCTAACTTCTTGTTCATTTCTCCAGCATAATGCATCATAGTTATCAAAGTGTCTGTCTGCTCTAGGAGTCTATTAACAAAGACTCTGTGTGTGTGTGTGTGTGTGTGTGTGTGTGTGTGTGTGTGTGTGTCTCCCTCAGGGCCTATTTAAAGGGTTTGCCATGTTTTCAAGAGTTAGTCAGTGTTTCACTGATACACCATAGATGGGCAAGAGCAACCCTGAAGAAAATAATACCGAAGATAACAGGATGTATTCTGTCTGTATTTAGGTGACCTTTTATTCAAGGCTGCACTTTCAATGTGCTGTAGTTTGGATGCTCCTTCACATTCACTTCTATCTTCCAGGTGTATATATTGTCTCATGTAATCATTCTAATTATCCCGTGAGATAAGTGATGCTATCCTCATTTTATTAAGATAGCAACCAAGATCCAAAGAGGTAGAATGACTTTCCCTAGTTGGAAAGTGGCAGAGTCAGAAGTTGTGCACAGGTCTGTACACAGACCTCTTACATACAGGTCTGTGCAACTTTTTACCCTTCCAAGTCTGACATTTTCATACTGCACATTTTTAAATCCCCATGCCATCTGTCAAAGGAATAAAATGGAGAATAAAAGCTAAGGAGTACTCTGTACTTCAGCTCCTAACGAAGTACTTTGCGCACAATAGGTTCTTAATATATATTTCTGGATTTAAATGATCCCCAAGGGAGATGCTGCAACTTTGCTAAAGGCTGACCCATTCTTGTCCTCTCATTTTGCTAACGAAATCTAGAAGCAGAGGCAGACAGTAGAAGAATGATTTGGCCTCACGGTCATCCAGAAAGCACTCATGACATTGGCAATTTCCCAAGGGGTGCCATTTTATTTGATGCACAGTGTGGAAGAACCCCCCAAAGGAACTAAGTGATTGCTTGGATTCTAGCTTGCTTTCTTCCTTATGTCTCAGTAGCAACCTAAGTCCTGTTTGAAATATCTTTGCCTTCCTACTACATAACCTTTAGATGACCCTGTATTCAAACTGCACCCTTAATACATAGTTAGAACACTCCTTCAAGATCACCAGAAACATATTAGATTGTAGTTTTCTTCCCAAAGTGCCTACAATTTCTTATATTCATTTAATATAGAAAAATGACTTTAATAACCTCAGCAGCCTGGTCACTGGCAGTATACGCAGCTAAAATTTTATGATTATAATTTTTCTTTGTGGCCACAAAAATAATGAAAACTTCATTTTTTTTTTTTCAGTAACGAATAGTGAAGTTCCTGACTGGAAGAGGAGTATTGTCCTTAAGAGAGTTGAGCTAGGTTTTTTTCTAGAAATACATGTGTCGTCCATCTGAGGCATAGCTCAAAGGAAAAAGAGCCCCTCTTCCAATGGTTCCAGAAAATTTCCTATATTAAATGTGATTGGCCCAGCTTGGCAGATGGAAGTCAGTTCTTTCCAAACCACACATATTGGAAGTGGAGTGGAGGCTGGGGATAGGAGAGAGAGTTAGGGCGAATATATTTTTTAATACTCGTAGCGTGTATATATATAGACCTATTTAGCTTCCCCCAAGAAAGGCTTCCCAAGAATTTTTCCACAATCTCTACATCCTCACATTTTCAAGATCAATATATTCTATATACCATAACAGGAAGTAGGGTTAAAAGATAAATAAGGCAGTCTGTATCCTGAAGAAACTAATAAGCTAGAGTTTCTCTTAAACAAGTACTGCTTGGGTAAAGAGAAACTCCCATAATGTATTTCAGACAGAGGCAATTTAACACGGAAGTTGTGGCAAAGATGCTTTAAGCCTAAAATGCAAAAGAGAGAATGAAGGAGACTGCAGAGGCGAACAGGAAAAAGCTGTGATCCCCAAAGATGTGAAGCTGCAAAAACACCTAGGCTGATGTTTCCACAAGGCAGGTACTACCTGCCACTTTACTGTGAGATATTTGCGGTCATTTCTGGGTATGCTGAAGAGATGCTGCCTTGTTCAGTAATGTTAATACTGAAAGGTGCTGCTAGAGTCTGAGATCACCCCAACCTGCTTTCATTATAGCAGTACCCATCAGCCAATACAAGTAGCTGCCAGCACTTGTATTCCACTGTGCTGTTGGACCCAGATGTTGGGAGATTTTCTGTTTTTCTGATCACTCAGTAGTGTGTCTTATTGGCAGGATGTAATAAGAATCTGGCTGGTAAGGGAGACTAAGAAATGTAGTTTTCAGACTTCTAACCCCAACAGAATAAAGTATAGAAGGGCAGATGTGGGCTGAGATAATAGGGAAATAAGCAAGCCGGGCTTGGTGGCTCAACCTGTAATCCCAGCACTTTGGGAGGCCAAGGTGAGTGGATTGCTTGAGTCCACAGGTTCAAGACCAGTCCGGGCAACTTGGCGAGACCTCGTCTCTACAATAAAACTAAAAATTTAGCCGGGCATGGTAGCGTGTGCCTGTAGTTCCTGCTACTTGGAAAGCTGAGGTAGAAGGATCGCTGGAGCCCAGCAGGTCAATGCTGGGGTGGCCGTGAGTGTGCCACTGCACTCCAGCCTGGGCAACAGAGTGAGACTCCAACTCAAAAAAAAAAAAAAAAAAAAATATATATATATATATACACACACACACACATATATATACGTATATATGTATATACATATATGTAAATAAGCAGATCATTACGAAGTGGGCAATGCATAAAGTGCTCTAGGAACATGTGAGTCAATCATCAAACCCAGATATGGGCTAGGGAAAACTTCTGAGCCAGTTATGAAAAGATAAATGTGAAATAGTCATTTAGTCAATCCTTCATTCACCAAGTATTTAACCCACCTATTATATACCAGACAAAAGGAGTGGCCGAGACCAGGTAGAGAGAGTGGCTTATGAGAGAGATGTTAGTCACATTGTGGAGGTACAATATATGAAGGAGAGAGGAAAATGGGTCAAGTTGTGAAGGACATGATAGGCTGCGCTGAGAGGTTTGGACTTAGGCCTAAGAAGAGTATGTAGGTGGTGGGGGCAAGAGTCGTCAGAGGATTTTAGGCAGGGAATGACATGATCAGATAACCTATGCCCTGGAGAAAGTACTTGGGCTGCTATGAAGACGATATTTTAGTAGGGACTAGATCACTGCCAAGAAGTCAGTAATAACAATCCAGGCATGAGATGGGTCTTTGGGACTTAGACCTTCCTAATGTCAGTCAAAATGCCCTTTGTAGGACACTGCCCACCTTCCACATGCGTTTGACTCCACTTGAGAGAACTATAGGCCAACTTAGTCTGATGCCCCAGAGATTTTGGTTATTTAATTTCAGTAGCTTTAGGAGTACAAGTGGCTTTTGCTTACATGGAAGAATTGTATCATGGTAAAGTCTGCACTCTTAGTGTACCAGCCACCTGAATAGTGTACGCTGTACTCAATAGGTGACTTTTTATCCCTCACCCATTCTGAGTTTACAGTGTCCACTATACCAGTCTGTATACCCTGGATACTGCATATATTCTGAAAATGTCACACCTTAAGAATATTTACAAGTGGAGTGTTCAATCTATTTTGCAAGAAACATCAATCATTATGAACAATTTAAAGACTGACATTGCTGGTGACAGAGCATATTTATCATAGGAAGTGAGATATAAAAATCTTATTCGCACTCCCATCCCCACATCCATGATTTGTAATAATTTTTTGAAAGGAATGAAACACCCTCAAAAAATGTGTATAAGGAAAACATATATTACTTTCTTCCATTACCAGTTCAAAGGGGGTATGAGAACATCTGGGGTCCTTTGAGATTAATGTTGGGTCAACGTGTACCCAGTGTATGTCCCCACCTGTACTAAGACCCTTGAATGACCCCAAGAATTCCAGGACATAGTATTTATCTTCAAAGAACAAATGCTTACCTTTAAAAGGTAGACATTCTCCTTTGGATGATATCACAAACATGCGTTAACCTTAACACCAACACAGCAAGAGAACTGAGAAAGTGACTAGTGTAAATGTTCTACTACTCGAGTTCCTGGACAAGAGAACGCTTTCGGGGCTAAGGGGGCAGTTCCGGTGGGCTGGGCATATGCCCAGTCAGGGATGTCTTTGAGATTAGAGAAGCATGTAAGGATGGGGGTCCCAAGGACATGCCAAAAGGAATGTTTTTCCAGGTTATCAGGCCAATAGGCTCTTAGCTAAGGCAGAGAAATCATGTTTAAGCCTATGACAGAAGCAAGAAGGATGAGATTCAGGAGATTAAATTGCTTCAATCTGAGGGGCAAACCAGGAGAAGACCAGAGGTTCGAGAGTGACAGTTGAAAGCTAGAGATAAAGAGAGAGATGGAATAAAATCGGCTTTGTGGAAATTAATTCCAATGTGTAGCCTCCTACCTCAATGCCTTTCTTACATATTCCTCTGTGCTTCATAGGGATATAAGTATGTTATTCATTGTTACTATCTTTTAGAAACTCTTTTCTTATTTTCAAACATATACAAAAATCGAATATTATCATAAACACTGAGTGTTTATGATACCCATCATCCCACTTCAACAGTCAACCTTGTTTTTGCTATACCCTCACCCACCTCCCCCTACGCCACCAAATTATTTTAAAGCAAATCTTACACACCATATTATTTCATCTGCAAATATGTAGGCATATATCATCAACTAATAACTCTTTTTTAAACCAAAAAATTAACATTTTCTTCCATATCAACAAATATTCAATGATCAAATTAGCCTGATTGTCCTAAAAATGTTTTTTTACAGTTAATTTGTTCAAACCAGGAGCCAAATAATGTTTCTTGACTCTTTTCACCTATAGGTCTCTGCTTCTCTCTTTTTATCCCTTTGGAATTTATTTGTTGATAGTTTTTAAGTATAACTTTTTTCGGATCATAAAAACAATGTCAGGTTTTTATTGAAGAAAATTTGGAAAAATGCCAAAATGTACAGTGTAATTGTTTTAAACATCACCTCAATTCTCAGTGTCCAAGATCATCAACATTTTGGCATTTTTCCTTTCTGACACAATTCAAGGTAAAAACTAAACAGAAGGAAAAAATAAAATCACCATCTTGTGGCAAGATCTATCATGGTTGTTTCTACCCACTCCCTTTTGTTACACTCTCTCTCAGTTTATATTTATATATCTCTTTGTTTCTTTATGTCTTTATAGTGACTTCTCAGTTCAAATGATAATGCCCATTTTTAAGACTTTTGAAAGGTTTTGACAAATTAACCCCCAGACAGCGCATGCCTTCCAGCAGGAAGCTACCAATTTGTCCTCTGGCTCTCATTGGTACTTGAGAGCGTGAACATCACCTTTAGAGATTAGTGGGGCTGGAACAGAAAACTGATTGGGTTGGAAAGGTCAAGGAAGCCTTTTGGAATCTAGAGGTGTCAGAGTGGAAGAAAGAAGGTATTGGGGGTGATGGGCAGGAAGGGAGGCTGAAAGTGACAAGTGCCTCAGGACAGCAAGAAGGTGTATCTGGGGTGCTGAATATCCTCCAAGTGGAGTCCTGTTATTTGCCTCTTAATCAGGCAGCAATGTGAAATCTTTGTCTATTGAGTAAGGAGACATTAAAAGTCAAACAGAGACCTTTGTAAGCAGCAGGAGGGTGAGGATTGTTGAAGAATTCTGCTGACACAGTCTGTTGGAACAAAGTTGCCTTGACAACCCAGAATTAAAACCCTTCAGTGGACCCAAGTCCATTCATCCAGGAGCCTTCCTGATGGTGCAAATCAATCTGTGAGTCTGTCCTTGAACAATTTTCTTACAGTTTTTTTTTTCTTGTTCCTGCCTGGATTTCTAATAAAAAAAGATGTGTCATTTTCTCCCGAGATCAGATAAGATTGGGTGCATTCAGGGTGGTATGGCCAAGACAGATATGCCAATTTCTTAATAAAAATGTCTCCAAATCTTTTTTCATTTCCTGATCATATATTTCTACATATTGTGAATCTTTCCAGGACATAAACTTTTAGTCTAGTTACTATGTTATGTCTATTTTGTGTGTGTGCCACTTTGCAATCTTACACGTGGCTGAGGTTTAACCAAAAACCATCTTCAACTTTGTAAGTGCCACAAAAATAAATTATTAAGTCCAAAGGACTACAGAAAGGATTAAGACATGCTTCCTGCCTTCCAGAATTTTAGAAATTCCTCTAAATATCTAGAGCATATATGTAACTAAGATCAATTTTTAAAAGAAAAAAAGAGCTAAAAACTCAAGAAAGAAATCAACAAAAGACAAGAAGAAGTAATTCACTAACAGCAAAAACAAAAGAAAAAAATGATCACAAAAAGCTCAACCTCACTAATATTTAGGAAAATGCAAGGAAATCTGCTCAGGCTGTTGACAGGAGAACAGGAAAAATGCATTCTATACTGTAAGTTGATGATGTAAATTGGTCACAGGTTTTTGGAAGGTAATTTGGCAAAATGAATTAAAATTTAAAATATGGGTCAGGTTGGATGGCTCAGCCTGTAATTCCTGCACTTTGGGAAGCCAAGGTGAGTGGATTGCTTGAGCCCATGGGTTCGAGACCAGCCTGGGCAACTTGGCGAGATCTCTTATCTACAGTAAATCAAAAATTAGCTGGGCATGGTCATGTGTACCTGTGGTTCTGGCTACTTGGAAGGCTGAGGTAGAATCACGGGAGACTAGCAGGTCCATGCTGGGGTGGCTGTGAGCGTGCCACTGCACTCCAGCCTGGGCGACGGAGTGAGACTCCAACTCAAAAAAAAAAAAAAAAAAAAAAAAAAAAATATATATATATATATATATATATATATATATGCATAGCCTCATTCCAGTAAATTCAACTTACAGCTATGTGTCCTAGAGAAGTTCTCACATTTGTGCACAAAAATCATGACCAGTGATGGTCATTGTGGATGTCAATCAGTAGAGACCTGCATAAGCCATGGCTCATGCTATACAATTCTAGAAAACAATCCAGGTACTAAAATGGACCAAGACATTATAGAGTGTAAATAAGCAACAGTACATACAAACTAATTCCACGTATGTACAATAAAATAAAGCAATCATATTATTTAGGTATGTATATAAGCTTGTAAAGGTAGAAGTCTGTATACAATGCATAGACATAATAGAAGTAAGTTACCCTTGGGGTGAGGCCAGGCTTGGGGGAAGAACTGAGAAAAGGATAATATTTTGTCTTTTTTTTTTTTTAAGTTGGAGTCTCACTCTTGTCACCCAGGCTGGAGTGCAGTGGCACGCTCACAGCCACCTCAGCCCCGACCTGCTGGGCTCCGGCAATCCTTCCGTCTCAGTCTTCCAAGTAGCCAGAACTACAGGCGCGCTACCTCACCTGGCTAATTTTTTATTTTACTGTAGAGACGAGGTCTCACCAGGTTGCCTGGGTTGATCACCAGCCTGCGGGCTCTGGCAATCCACTTGCCTCAGCCTCCCAAAGTACTAGGATTACAGGCTGAGCCACTGAGCCTGGCCTGTCCTTGTATTTTTATAAGAATATATTTATACAATACTTGGGTCACTCAAAAATAATTTATAAAAAATGTTAAAAGAATCATCAGCAGTATGATATGATTTTTATAGTTATCAGTTTTCTCCTCTCAGTAAGAAGGTTCTACCTCTTTGACTCTCTCCTGGAAAGCAAATATTTCTTATGATCTTATATCTTCTAATTTATAGTTAGTCCCTCAGTGCTTTACTTTACTAAGATTTGGTACTATCTTGCCAGTTCTTCCAATAACAATTCAATGCCAATTTCACCCTTACTGAGATAGAATTGTGTGTTGAATGATACCTGTGGTATACTTCTTAATGACACCAAAGGCAAATATTCCCATCAGCTACTATTGTGATGTCTTTAGGTACCACTGTGACTTAGTAGTCTTGCTTAATAAGGTCAAGACACAGTTTTACAATGAATCTTCTAAGGCATTTTCTCAGAACCAACGCAAGCTGCACATTTGCCATATCATCAGGCTCGTGGGTGATGTACTTTTTTTAAGAAGGCGGCAAAACTTGGCTTGCTTTCCTTTGCAAGGCGTGATTTTATTTTCTCAATCTGTGCATCTTGTGACCAGTGTTGGGATGTTGGGAAGGTAGCTAGGATCAATGATTTTAAAATTAACAATTTTAATTTTAAGCTAAATTTTAAAAAAAGGTAAAAAAAAACCAGTTTTCTGTAGTCTTTCAAAGAAGATAATCTAGAAAATGTCATCAGCTAGGCAAGATCATGATATAAACAGTGGTCTTATTTTCCTGAAAGAAATCTACTGAAGATCTATAAAGATGGTCAGATAAAAATAGAAGAGAGAGGAGGAAATGTCCATTCCAGAATACTGATCCCAGATGTGAGTGTTGGAAGAGAGCATTTTGCACTGGTTTTGAGGAAAATATTCATGGCAGATCTTTGGTCTCAGCATATTAGAAAAATGTGGATGTATCTAAAGTCTTTTTGTCTGTACCAACTGAGGAAATTCTAAGTTGCTTTGTCCTTTTGTTGCATTTCACTGTTAATGTACATATGCATCACTACCATTGACAGCTACTGCAGTAAAACACAGACATGTTGAAATACACACAAAATAGAAATGGCCCCCCGTGTTAACCTTGGGCCAATCTGTGATCTGGGAAAACCCTGATTCTCTGTCTTCTTCAAGCACTTCATGGATAAGAGAGCTTGAAGAAAATAAAGGAAGAAAAAAGAATTACTGGTGAACAGCCATCAGAACATATCACACATGCTCTTGTTACAATATAACTGCCTCAGCCACTGCAGCTTGGCTGAGGTGACCAAGGCTAGGTAATAAAACACCATGCACTTCCATCTGCTTCTGCCAGGATGCTCACACTTAGAGCCTACCATGCTCTAGGAAAGCCCAGACCCTGCATATGCAGAGGCGCTAGACAGATGGTGCAGATGACTGCCCCAGCGAAGGACCCAGGAGATGGCCAGCATCAACCACCACACATCTGAGTGACTCCCAAGGTCACCAGCTGGGAACTGGTAGGTCTGACGTTCAAATCCAGGTGAGTGAGGAACACGACCTCTTCACTGCCTCACAGTGGCCTGTCCTCTGGAAGGGCACAAAGTGAGTCTGGGAGAACCTGGGATGCCCTCCACTCCCCTCCCCTTGTTCTCCAGAAAAACTGAGGCCAGGGTGGAGAAGTGGCTTGCCCGCCTTGCACAGCCAGACCGGGACAGAATTGGACAAGACACCAGATCTCCTGACATTTGGCTTTCCCTGCACCACCCTAGGACAACTCTACCATGGGGACAGAAGCAGCTTTGCTGAATTTCTGTTCAGCACTCGGGATTGTCGTGGGCAAAACAATATATACCTTGCTGCTGGATCATGACCGTAGTCAAATACTGCCATCTCTTCTGATTCTTTTTTATGTGAATGTGGTAAAATACACATGACATAAAATTTACCATTTTAACCATTTTTAAGTGTACAATTTGTGGCTTAGTGTTCATTCACATTGTTGTACAACCATCACCACCATCCACCTCCAGAATTTCTTCCTCATCCAAACTGACACTCTGTCCCCATTAAACAGTAACTTCCCATTCCACCCTCCCCTCAGCCCCAAGTTACCACCATTCTACGTTGTCTCTATGAGCTTAACTACTCAGGGTATCTCATTTCAGTGGAATCATACTGTATTTGTCCTTTTGTGACTGGCTTATTTCACTTAGCATAGTATCCTCAAGGTTCATCCATGTTGTAGCATGTGTCAGAATTTCCTTCCTTTTTAAGGCTGAACAGTATTCCATACATACATATATAAAATGTATCCATTCTTCTGTTGATGGACTTGGGTGGCTTCCACATTTTGGTTATTATGAATAATGCTATTATGAACATTAGTATACAAATATCTGTTCAAGACTCTGCTTTAAATTCCTTTGGGTATATATCCAACAGTGGAATTGCTGGATAGTCATTCTATTTTTAAATTTTTGAGGAATAGCCATACTGGCTGCATGGTTTTACATTCCCACAGCCATGCGTGAAGTGTTCCAATTGCTCCACATCTTTGCCAATGCTTGCTATTTTCTGAAGTGTTTTTGGTTGTTTTTTGTTTTGTTTTATAATAATCATCCTAATGGGTATGATGTGATATCTCATTGTAGTTTTGATTTGCATTTCCCTAATGAGAGCCACTAAGTCTTGGGATGATTGGTTATATAACGATAGAAAACCTGAATATGAATCACATTTCTCTTGAGCCTTGTCTAGGACAGACAGCCCTGTCTGTACAGAAATTATTTTTCTAGTCAGTCCCTCTCTTGTGCTCTTCACATCCCTTAGCAGATGCCACATGTTCCTGCCTCTGCATCCAAATTCAATCCTCCTCTCCAACCCACTACTACTGATCTAATTCTGTTCTTTGTGACTTTTCACTTGGCTTTAGTGTACCCATGCAGGGATTTTTTTCTCAGGCTTTATCACAAAATTTGTTTTTATGAGTCCTGAGAAAAATCAGTGAAGAAATTAAGATGATGAAAAAAAGTATTATAATTCTGATGATTGATGCTTCACAATCTGTAAACAACCGTTAACTGTTTTGAGGGAGTCCACCGACATCAAGAACAGGAACCACTGACATGGGAGGTGAAAGTTAAGGTCCACATTTTTGGGAATGAAGACAGGAGCACAGAGGAGGGAAGTCATCTTCATCTAATACAACAATCTGGCTTTTAGTAGTCACCATGTTTTCAGAGTGTGCTGAGGTCCTGTCTGCTGCTACAAGAAGTGAGCCATTCTTGCAAACAAAATGTTAAAAAATTTATACACACGGTATACTTTAAATAAATTTTATGAGTGGGAATCCAAGAAATAAGTTTTGGATGCACAATTAGTCTCTAAATTGGCAGTTTTTGAGAAACAAAGCCAAATATCTCATGTTCTTATTTTTAAGTGAGAACTAAACACTGGGTACACATAGGCATAAAGATGGGAACAGACACTGGGGGGAGAGAGAGAGAAGGAGGAGGACAGGGGTTAAAAAATCACCCACTGAGTACTGTGTTCATTATTTGGGATTTATCGTCACACAATATACCCGTGTGACAAAACTGCATGTGTACCCCTTGAATCTAAAACAAAATTAAAAATAAATAAAGTTATTAAATACAAGATTTACCTAATACAAAATTGACAGTTTTGAAACTTGATTTTGTCTTATTAGGAGATTCAAATGTTATGTTATTTGAATATACTCAGTTGTGTTCACTGGTGTTTTCTGGTGCTTGAATATTTGCTATAAGCTATAGTTCTTTATACCTACTTTAATGGAAGAAACGGAAAGAGAAGGAGGTATGAATGTTGTGGAATACTCCAATGGGAAATTAGAAACGGATTAAAAATCTGAATTAGCAAGGCAGTATAGATTATAAATTTCAACAGCAAAACTAAAATCAGGACAAGTGGACAAAATGTTTTCATTGGTAAAAAGAATAAACTTCTGTGAGGCAGCAACTGCTTTAATGCCCAACTTAAAGTTTATGTTTCTGGGTGCACTGTTAACAATTCAACCAGTGTCAATGTGAAATTGAAGAGATTTTGCTACATCTGTAATATTTGTCATGAAACGAAAATCAAGGCTGTCAGGACAATTGGTGTTTGGGGTATTTAAAAATTTTATTTTAAGAATTAATAACTTTTGGCCAGGTGTAGTGGTTCACGCCTGTAACCCAGCACTTTGGGAGGCAGAGAAGGAAGGATTGCTTCAGTCCAGGAGTTCGAGACCAGTCTGGACAACATAGTGAGACCCCATCTCTATCAAAAATTAATAATTCAGCAGATGTGGTGACCCATGCTTGTAGTCCCATCTACTCAAGAAGCTGAGACAGGAGGATTGCTTAATCCCAGAAAGTCAAGACTGCAGTGAACCAAGATTATGCCACTGCACTCCTGTTTGGGTGACAGAGTAAGATCCTGTCTCTTAAAAAATAAATAAATAATAGCTTTTAAATATAAGCTATAGTCTAACAACTTTTTAAAATGATTTTTAACTGACTTCTATTCTGTATTAATAATCTCATCTTATATGCTTTTACTATCAGACGCCCATATAAGATAGAGAATATTTTTACATATTATTGAAATATGTAATCTTGTCACAATATATTGATTGGCAATTTTTAAAATGATTCATTTATTATTATACATCTTTTTTGCAGAAAATTGAAGCAAAGTATATAACTCATTTCAGAAATTAATTTATCATTTATTATTATGATCACTTATTATTTTAAAACATATAAATAGAATGTTTTTAAAAAAATCACAATAGTTTGTGACTTGAGGAATTCATGAAAATTCCAGAAGATTCCATCACTGTGCTCACAAATCCCAAAGGTTAGTCTATCAGGAGTTTGGAAATGTTCCTTGGCCTGCTGCAGTCACCTCCTCGCTGGTCCTTCCTTTGTTTATGCCACATTCTGTCTGAACTCTTCCTTGCTGTCAGAAAGATTCATCAGAAATCCAAAACTGTGCATATTTTTCTGCTTAGAACTCCTCACTGTCTTTCTACAACATTTCTGTTCACATACCATTATCTGACTAAAAGTTTTTAGACTTAGTCACAATATATTTATATTTATTTATAAGTTACATAAATGTACTACTATACAAAATCAGTATGTTCCTCTTAAAACATGCAAAATGAAAAAATTAAAAATGATGAAATTTCAAAAATACAGAAGTTCTAATCATATTTTTAGCAAACCAAAGGATCATTTTTGTAACTTCTAGGAGGGTATGCACCTTTCTTTGAAGTTCTTTGATTTGAAGAATAAAAATTCAAATTTCTTAGTATTTTTCTTCATTTTGGGGCCACTCTCCTCCCTTCTCGGCAACTCACTGTGTTCCAAGCATGCTGAACTACCTGAAGTCCCCATATGTGGAATGTTCTTTCATTTTTGAACTTCTATAAATGTTATCCTTGCTGCTTAGGGTGACTTAGTCCTCTAGTTTGCTTGGTGAAATTCCCCCTCACGTTTAAGCCTCAGCCTAAATATGATCTCTTCCAAGAAGGTTTCTTTGCACTCTTTAGGAATAGTTGGTGAACAATATAATCATTTTTATTGGCATTGCAAAGCAGTTGCTACTATTCACAGATTGCCCTAGGAGTGTGTGTGCACCATCTTCTGTATGCTCTGCAGTGTCTAAATGAAACTCTTAGCATCCCCTCTGTTGGGATTAAGCAACTAAGGCTCCATCCGTCTGGCTTAGCAGCCCAAGCACAAGCTTGATTGTCTTTTAGCGACTTCTTCCATGACTCTTCCCTCCCCTTTGCAGTAAGCATTTTCATAGCTGTATCCCTCACAAGGCAACGAGTTCCTGGAAATCTGAGGCTGTCTATGTCCTGTATTTGCATTCATGCAATCCAGCATCATATCTGACGTTAGAAAAATACTCAGCTGAATAAACTTGTAAATGATGTTTTAAATAATTTCATCAGTCTTTGTATATCGATGAAGTTCTTGGGAAAATAAATTCTTATGGCCGGTCTCGGTGGCTCAGCCTGTAATCCCGTGCCTTTGGGAGGCTGAGGTGAGTGGATTGCCTGAGCCCGCGGGTTCGAGACCTGCCTGGGCAACTTGGCGAGACCTCATCTCCACAATAAATCAAAAAAACTAAGCCGGGCGTGGTAGCGCGGGCCTGTAGTTCCAGCTACTTGGAAGGCTGAGGCGGAAGGATCGCTGGAGCCCAGCAGGTCGAGGCTGCAGTGGCTGGGAACGGCCAGTGCACTCCAGTCTGGGCGACAGAGTGAGACTCCAACTCAAAAAAAATAAAAAATAAAAAAAATAAATTCTTATGAGAAATTATGTTATAAAACATTTTCAGCATTGACTATGTATGTATGTACAAATTAAATAATAAAGACTCTCTGGATCTCTCATTCCATCTATCTGTTCCCTGTCTAGAAGTTATGCTATAGATAAGCAGATTTCAGAACACCATAACATGGGTTTTGTTATTTACTTAGCTGCAAATTTTCCAAAGTGACACACCTCTGCGAGCCCAGTTTCCTCCTTTATAAAATAGAGTCATTGATAGTACATGTCTCTTAGAGTTGTGTGAATAATAAGGCATTTAGAGCACACCTACCCAACCTGCAGCCTGCGGGCTGCACGTGGCCCAGGACAGCTAGTAATGTGGCCCCACAAAATCATTTAGCAGCATGTGTTTTTTAGCATTTATTTTCATCGTGACCCCATACATTGTTCCATTTTTGAAGTTCACAACCACTCCTTATTCACAACACCGCTGTTTGGTAGCACATACATTTGTGAGCAGCTGTTTTCAATTATGACGTACACAAAGAACAAAATTTGAACAAACACTTCTGATTAACATCTTGAGAACTCATTAAGAATTGTGACCACTTCCGTCGAACCAGACACTGATGAATTAGTTTTATAAAAGCAAGGGTAAATTTCCCACGAGTTTTATATTGTTCTCATTTTTCTAAGCTTCGTAATAAAAAATTTTTTTAAAAAATACACTGGGCACAGTGGCTCACACCTATAATCCCAGCACTTGAGAGGTGAAGCTAGAGGTTTTCCTGAGCCTAGACGTTCAAGAACAGCCTGGGCAACTTGGCGAGACCCTGTCTCTAATGAATCAAAAAATTAGCTGAGTGAGTGGCACGCACCTGTAGTTGCAGCTACTTGGAAGGCTGAGGCAGAAGGATCGCCTGAGTCCAGGAGGTCATGGAGGTGGCAGCCGTGAACATGCCATTGCATGGTGACAAAATGAGACTCTGACTCAAAAATATATATATAATAAAAACTAAAAATATAAATATATGTCTATATAAAATAAGTCATAGTATTTATATACACTAACTATATCATGTAATTTATGTGCAGTCCAAGAAAATTCCTCTTTACTCTGCGCCCCTGGGAAGCCAAAAAGTTGGATACTCCTGATTTAGAGCAATGACTGGAGCATAGTTGTTGTTTTATATATGTTAGTTATTATAATTGCTAAACATTTAAGAAAGTACTGGCAGAAGTTGCTCCCACGCTTCTTAGAAGTTGTGGCATCTGAGGGGTTCCTCTACCTTGGACCTCTTGTCTATCTCTAAACCCCATCCATGGGCAATCACCTCCACTCTTGCAGCTTCAATGATCGTTGTTTGTCTGCCAATTACATGCCAGTTAATTTCATGCTTTCATTCCATGCCTTTAGCCCAGATAGCCTTCCAGAACTCCAGACTCACATATCCAAATGCCTACAAGTATGTCCACTCTGAAGTGCCTGGAAAGGTTGTGTTTAAAACATAAAGAGTAGGACAAGGGCAGAAATAGGTGATAACCAGGGGAGGACATTGGCTTGAAGGAGAGCTTATTTCAGATGGGAGAGGCTGGAATACTTTAATTCTTTTTTTTCTTTTATAGAGATGTGGGTCCAAGTAGGCTGCATGCAGGTGAAGTTTGGGCCTCCAACTGGCCTTCACTTCCCCTTGTTTAGGACCAGATACCCTTTGTGTTGTTACGTTTTCCCCCACTTCCTCCCCTGGCAGTGCCCAGGGACTGCTGCTCTCTCCCTTGTGCTAATGTGACTAGTGTTCAGGTCCTACTTGTGTGTGAGAACATGTGGTATACAGTTCTTTGTTTTTGTAGTAGATCACTAAGTATGATGGTTCTTGCAGAAAAGAGCAGGTCACGGGAGTGACTGGAGACACAGGAGAGAGACACAGAGAATCAATAAGGACCCGAGGAGGTGAGAGTGAGAGGGAGAGTGGTCCAGAGGACAGGCAGAAGAGGGGCTAAGGTGTCCTTTCCCATACAGTGAGGGTGGGGAACTCAGATCAATGAACAGAGGGGGAGCAGGAAGGTGAGCAAGTTCTGCCCAGTGACTGGAGCTTTCTCTGAGAAAAAGAAGAGGATGTGCCTTGTGAAAATCAGGAAAGGAGACTGAGGGGTTGTATTCAGGCTGTGAGGATTTCAAGCTGCTGCCAAGGTATGGAAGGTAGGCTGCCACATAGGGCTGTCTGAGGGAACTGTTGAGGTCAGAGAACACAAGTCAGTGCCTGTCCATCTGTGAGACTGTGAGACTATCTCTGTATGCTCATTGGCTGGAGCCTGGGACCAGCAAAGCAGAGAGGTGGGCTATTAACAAGAGTGGTGTTGGCTATTGGATCAATGCACAGTAGATGGTTTCCACTCAAGCACAGTCAATGGATGGGAAGGTCAAGCATGTGTGGTCCATGAGTGGGCACATGGGGATACTCCTCCCACTAGATCTGGCTTCAGCTGTCAACTGAAGTAAAACATCGCAGGAGCTAAAACCGAAAAAGGGTTGTTAAAGTTGTCTAGCTTATAAACTCAGACACACATATTTATATGCTGCTATATTCCTCTAGGGCAGCATCCCCAACCTTTTTGGTGTCAGGGACTAGTTTTGTGGAAGACAATTTTTTCCCTAGGGGGCGAGGAGGGGGTCTGGGAGGGATTATCAAGCATGAGATTCTCATAAGGAGTGCATAACCTAGCTCCCTCACACACGCAGTTCACAGTAGGGCTCGTGTTCTTATGAGAATCAAATGCTGCTGCTGATCTGACAGAACGTGGAACTCCACTTGCCCTTTCTAACTTCTTGCTGTGTTTCTGGTTCCTAATAGGTCACTAACCAGTACCAGTCTGCAACTGGGGGTCTGGGGACTCCTGCTTTAGAGGATATGGCTAGAGTTGAGGAGAAAGCCCTTAAGTTCTCATAATGGCAGCCTATTCCTCAGCATGGCCATATGAAATCACTCTGACAGGATTACAGGTGAGAGCTCCAAATCTCTCATTTCTCAACTCTACTTTCACTATTTATCAAATCACCTACTTATTGCCTAACTTCTTTAGGCTGAAATCATTCTATCATTTAGACCAGTGTCCTAAACATAAATTTTAAAAAAAATGTAAACACAGTGGTGTTCATAAAACATAACTGTTTTCACACACACACACACACACACACACACACACACACACACACACACAAAATAAGTTGAAAAGATAAGAGTTGCCCATAATTACAACAACTGGCGACAACCACTGTTAATACCTTGGAATGAATTTTTCTAGTTTTTCCTGAATATATAAATGTTTTCCTGGCCCATATTTAGTGATTCTGGTTATTTCTTTGTGTGCCATGTTAAATGCTTGCCAAGCACTCTGTCCTACTCAACCCAGAGTAAATCCTTCAAGCAAAGCAATGAATCCAGAGTCTCAAGATTCCTTGGAAATTGCAGATGGCAAATGACTACCCCAGCAGATTTCCGACTGCTTGTCTTACTTCGCTCCAGCCATCAATGAAACAAGGCATAATACCTGGCCTTTGGTGGGCACTAATGTTTGTTGAATGAATGAATGAATGAGAAGTTTCCCTTTGCTCCCTGTTCTGCTTGTCTTTTTTTTTTTTTTAGTTGGAATCTCACTCTGTCACCTTGACTGAAGTGCAGTGGCTGCTCTCGGCACAGCCTTGACCTGCTGGGCTCCGGTGATCCTTCTGCCTCAGCCTTCCAAGTAGCTGGAACTACAGGTGTGTGCTATCATGCCCGGCTAATTTTTGATTTATTGTAGAGATGAGGTCTCACCAAGTTGCCCAGGCGGGTCTCGAACTCGTGGTCTCAGGCAATCCATTCACCTCAGCCCCCCAAAGGCGCGGGATTACAGGCTGAGCCACCGAATCCGGCTTTTTTTTTTTTAATAATCAATATTTTTTATTATGATACTGTGGGGTACAGTTAAGGGTTAGGTATACAAATATGCTTCGTTCAGGCACACTTGTTGATAAGAGGTGTCTCTCCGTCCCCAGACAGATATTGACTACTGGTAATCCCATCTCCCTTCCCCTCTCCCCCCATAGTTTCCCACCACTGTCAGTCCTTTTCTTATAGTATTACGTTGGATGTTCAAGGTTCAATATATGAGTGAGAACATGTGATACTCAGGTCTTTGTTTCTGTGAGAGGTCACTCAGTATTATAGACTCTAGTTCCATCCAGGTTGCTGCGAAATTCATGATTTTGTTTTTTTTTTTAATGGCTGCATAGTATTCCATCATGTATATGTACCACATTTTAAAAATCCAGTCCTCTTTTGGTGGACAGCATGGTTGGTTCCAGGTTCTTGCTATTGTGAACAATGCTGCGATAAACATACGTGTGCAGGTATCTTTTTGATAGAGTGATTTGAGTTATTCAGGGTATATCCCCCAGTAGGGGGATTCCCATATGGGCGGTCAATATTCAGAGCTTTTAGGAATCGCCATAATGTTTTCCACAGAGGTTGCACTAGTTTGCACTCCCACCAACAGTGTAGAAGTGTTCCCTTTTCGCCACACCCTCTCCAGCAACTGTTATTTTTTTAGTTATTGATAATTGCCATTCTGACTGGAGTTAGGTGGTATCTCAGTGTGGTTTTCATTTGCATCTTCCTGATGATTAGTGAGGTTGAACATTTCTTCATGTGTCTGTTGGCTGCTTGGATGTCTTCCTTTGAGAAGTGTCTGTTCACTTCTTTTGCCCATTTTATAATGGGATTATTTGTTTTTTTCTTTTCAGCATGTTTGAGTTCCTTATAGATCCAAGATGTTAGGCCTTGTCAGTCCTGGAGTTGGCAAATTCTTTTTCCCAGTCTGTAGGCTGTCTCCCTGCTCTCTTGATGGTTTCTTTGGCTTTGCAAAAGCTTGTTAGTTTAATGAGGTCCCACTTGTCTATCTTCTCTCGTATGGCCTGTGGGTTTGGGGTTTTGTTCAGGAATTGGATGCCAGTTCCAATTTCCATGAGAGTATGTCCTTCATTTTCTAAGTTTCTTATGGTTTGAGGTTTTACATTTAGGTCTCTGATCCATTTAGAGTTAATTTTTGTATATGGAGATAGATAGGGGTCTTGTTTGAGTCTTTTGGATGTGGTCAGCCAGTTTTCCCAGCACCATTTACTGAATAGGTTCTCCTCCCCCCAGTGGTAGGTGGTGGAGGCTTTGTCGAAGATGAGTTGGTAGAGAAATTGAGGTTTTGCTTCTGGAATCTCAATTCTATTCCATTGGTCTATATGCCTGTTTTTGTACCAATACCAAGCTGTTTTGATTATTGTAACTTTATAGAGTTTGAAGTCTGCTAATGTGATGCCACCTGCTTTGTTTTTTTTGCTGAGGATTGTTCTGGCTATTCTTGGTTTTTTGTGTTCCCATATGAATTCTTGTGTTGTTTTTTCTAGGTCTGAGAAGAATGTTGTTGGTAATTTGGGTATTGCATTACATCTGTAGATTGCCTTAGGTAAGATGGACGTCTTCACAATGTTGATTCTTCCAATCCATGAGCATGGGATATTTTTCCACTTGTTTGTGTCATCTTTGATTTTTTTGAGCAGTGTTTTGTAGTTTTCATTGTAAAGGTCTTTCACGTTTCTGGTTAGGAAGATGCCAAGATATTTCATTTTTTTGGCGGCTATTGTGAATGGAATTGTGCTTTTTATTTGGGTTTCTGTTTGTTAATTATTGGTGTAAAGAAATGCAATTGTCTTTTTCCCATTGATTTTATATCCTGAGACTTTGCCAAAGGCCTTTATCAGTGTAAGGAGGTTTTTGACAGATTCTCTTAGGTTTTCAAGGTATACAATCATGTCATCTGCAAAGAGAGATAACTTGACTTCCTCTTTTCCTATTTGGATACTCCTGATTGCCTTCTTTTCTCTGATTGCTCTAGCCAGGACTTCCAATACTATATTGAACAGGAGGGGTGAGAGTGGAAATCCTTGTCTTGTTCCAGTTTTCAGGGGAAATGGTTCCAATTTTTGTCCATTTAGGAGTATGCTGGCTGTGGGTTTCTCATAGATGGCTTTTCCTATTTTGAGGTATGTTCCCCATATGCCTAGATGTTCGAGGGTTTTTATCAAGAAGGGGCACTGAATTTTATCAAAAGCTTTTTCTGAATCTAATGATATAATCATGTAGTTTTTGTTTTGACATCTGTTGATGTATTTAATTACATTTATGGTATTACGAATGTTGAACCAGCCTTGCATCCAGGGATGAAGCCTACTTGGTCATGATGGATGATTTTTGAGATGTGTTGTTGAATCCGGTTCACTAGGATCTTGTTGAGAATTTTAGCATCTATGTTCATCCAAGATATTGTCCTGTAGTTCTCTTTCTTTGTTGGGTCTTTACCTGGCTTGGGTATCAATGCGACGTTAGCTTCGTAAATGATTTGGGGAGAGCTCCATCGCCTGGAATACCTTCAGTAGGATTGGTATGAGCTCCTCTTTAAATGTCTTATAGAAATCTGCTGGAAAGCCGTCTAGTCCAGGGCTTTTTTTTGTAGGTAGTTTACTTATTATGTAGTCAATTTCCTTGATTGTTATTGGTCTATTTAGGGTCTCAATTTCTTCTTGTTTCAACCTAGGCAGGTTGTGTGATGACCAAAAGTCCTCCATTTCCTTAAGGTTTTCGTTTGTTTCCATACAAGTGTACATAGTAGTCTCTAACAATCTTTTGTATTTCTTCAGGATCAGGTGTGACTTCATCTTTTGTGTTTCTGATTGTGTTTATTTGGGCTTTTTCTCTCTTTTTCTTGGTCAGTCTAGCTAGGCCACCATCGATCTTGTTTATCCTTTTGCAGAACCAGCTTTTTGTTTCATTGACTTTTTGTATTATCTTTTTGTATTCGATGTCCTGGATTTGGACTTTTATTTTGGTGATCTGGATTCTTCTGCTGAAATTAGGGTTTTTGTGGTCTTGTTTTTCCAGCTTCCTTAGGTGGCTTGTTAGGCTGTTAATTTGTGATCCTTCCATTTTCTTCATGTGCGTTTGTAGGGATATAAATTCCCCTCTTACTACAGCTTTCATGGCATCCCAGAGATTTTGGTAAGATGTTTCTTCATATTCATTTGTTTCCATGTATCTTTTAATCTCTATTTTGATTTCATCATTGACCCAGGAGTTGTTTAGCCTCATGCTGTTTAGTGTCCATGTCTTTGTGGGTTTTGGGGGAATCTTGTTGGTGTTAAAGTTTATTTTTATTCCACTGTGGTCCGAGAAGGTGCATGGTAAAATTTTGGTCCTTTTAAATTTACTTATGCTTGATTTATGGCCAAGTATGTGGTCGAATTTGGAGTATGTTTCATGCGGTGCTGAGTAGAATGTATATTCTGTGGTCTTTGGATGGAGGGTTCTGTAGGTATCAATTAAGTCCATTTGATCAAGAGTCACATTGAGGTTTCGGATCTCATTGCTGATTTTTTGTCCTGATGATCTGTCTAGGGTTGTGAGTGGTATATTAAAGTCCCCAGTTATGATGGTGTCGGAGTCGATATCTTTTTTAGTTTACCTAGGAGCTGCTTTATGGAAGTTGGTGCTCCTATGTTGGGTGCATATATGTTTAGGATGGTTATTTATTGTTGATGGATTGAACCTTTTGTCATTATGTAGTGGCCTTCTGTATCTTTTTAAATTTTTGATAGCTTAAAGGGCATTTTGTCTGAGATTAAGATCTCAACTTCTCCTTTCTTTTGTGTTCCATTTGCCTGAAAATTTGTTTCCCATCCTCTTACTTTGAGTCTATGAGTTTCCTTTCTAGTGAGGTGTGTCTCTTGAAGGCAATCGATTGTTGCCTGGTGATATTTTATCCATTTTGCCATTCTATGTCTTTTCAGTGGTGCATTTAGTCCGTTCACATTCAAACTAATTATTGAAATGTGAGAGTTGATCCCTATCATTGTATTCTTACAGAGTTGTTGTTGTTCTTCCTGTTTGTATGTTGTCTTCCTTTTGGTTTTAGAGTTGGATCATGTGTGTTTTTAATGTTTTACCTGTACTCTTGTGAAGAACGTTGTTGTTCTTTTTTCCTTTTCTTCTGTGTTCAATACTTTCTTAAGTATTTCTTGTAGAGGTGGTCTGGTGGCAGCATAGGTTCTTAGGGATTGAATATCTGGGAAAGATTTCAATTCTCCCTCACTGACGAAGCTTAGCTTGGCTGGGTAGGTTATTCTCGGTTGAAATTGTTTATCTTTTAGAACTTTGAAGATAGGGCTCCAGGCTCTCCTAGCCTGGAGGGTTTCTGTAGATAAATCTGTTGCTATTCTAATTGGTCTTTCCTGGTAGGTAGTCTGACCTTTTTCTCTTGCTGCCTTTAGGATTTTTTCTTTTATACCTACTTTGTTTAGGCAAATTATTATGTGTCTGGGAGTTGGTCTTCTCATTTGTTGTCTTGCAGGGGTTCTCTGAATCTCTTGTGTTTGAATTTTTTCATCACTAATGAGAAGAGGGAGTTTTTCTTGAATGATTTCATGAAATGTTTGTTCCAGTGTAAACTGTGTTTCTCTCTCTGCCTCTGGAAGGCCAATTACTCTTAGGTTCGGTCTCTTGAAGGGTTTGTTGTCTTTTTGAGCTTCTTTTCTATGTTTTTGATAGTTTGGGTTAGTTCTGTGTTTTGGTCTTCGAGCTCTGAGTTTCTTCTGCTTGGCTAACTCTGCTTTCCATGCTTATTAGTTTGTTATTTATTTCCATCACAGTATTCTTTACTGCTGTTATTTCTGATATCAGCTACTTCCTATTTTCCTCTTGTCTCTCCTCAATTTTTTAAATTCTCTCTATTAATGTCTTGAAGTCTGGATTTGTTGCATGTGACCAGTCATTCTGGGGGCTCTTCATTGTTTGTGTTCCAGAATCTGTTTTCTCAGTGTCTGACCTCTCAGCGGTCTGTGTGAGACCTATATTCTTCTCTTGGTTTTTCTTCATTTGTGCGGTTTTTTCCCTCCCTACTTTTTCCTTCCCTCCATGTCACCGTCATCTTTAATTCTGTTATTCGGGGGTAGAGGGGTTGCTTTTACTTCTGTTTGTTCAATCTCCTATTCTTCTTTATGTATGCCCTCTTACTTTGTTCAATTCTGGAGTTGCACTGTATGTTGGGGGTGGTCCTTTTTGCAGTTTTGAGATTTACTTAAGGGGGCAGCTGTGATTCAAAATCTATCTGCAGGTCCTGGTATCCGCCAACATGTGTATGGATAATCTGAAACCCACTTCCCACTGCCTTGGAATCTGTCCATGCAGTAGGGCTATAGGTTTACTCCCTGAAATACAATGAGGTTAGCAGAGGGAAGAGAATGGAGCAGACAGTGGGGAGAAGTGAGGGTGGAGAGAGAGAGGAGTAAGGGGGGGAAACAGACGAGTGTACCAACAAATGGAGAGAGAGGCCTAAACTGAAACAGATAAAAACAATAGACCACGGCTACAGACTAACCAACTCCCGTACAAAAAAAACTAAAACATAAAATGATGCTAACATACAAGCTAACCTACCACTTTATTGGTGTGCTGTTCCTCTATACATAGATATGGTTTACAGAGAGGAGAAAAGAGAAGAAAAGGAAGAAAAAAAAAGGAACAAAACAGTAGGAATAGAATCAAGTCATTAAACTAACAGAAGCAATTGAGCATACTCTGAGACTTTTCGTTTAAGTCCAATTCCTTTCAGCTCTGATTTCTAGCTGTCTTCTCAATTGGTAAATTTGTTCACAGTTACGGTCAGTTGCCCCTGGCCTGCTGTGAAGGACAGTTCAGATCACCACTCAGTTCACCATTCAAATCTGGCCTGTGTCTGTTTTTCAAGTTTGTTTGTCTCATTTTAGTGTTGTTACCTTGAATCGCCAGCAGGTGGTGATATCTTGCAGCCCCAGAGGGGGTGGAGCCGGACAGGAGCCGGGCAGAGGCCGGAGATGGGAGTCTGCCTCAGGGCACACGGGAGGAGACCCACGGCCAGTAGGACGTCACGGTGGCAGCAGAGGTGGCAGCGATCCCAGTAGATCTTGCCTGCAGGGGCTTCAAGGACTGAAGTCATGGATCGCCTCAGGCACAGGTGGCACAATACACTATGGCTGCTACGGAGGCTGTGACAGCGCTGGCAGCTGCTGTGTCTGTGGTTGTAGTGGCTGTCCAGACTGCCGCCATGCCCCAGTGGTGGCGATGGCCAAGCTCTGTGTGAAGAGCAGGCTACTGATGTTGGGATCTGTAGCCCCCAGGGAGAGAGCCAGAGACTCTCTGCATTCTCCTTTGCAGAGGGTCTCATAGATCAGGCTGCCCCGTTGCCATCTTGTCTGCTTGTCTTACTTCAGATGATGGAGCACATGATAGTACAGGATGAGTGTTTTAGAATACAAAAAGAAAGAGATGTGATGCCACACTTTCAGAACAAATCTAGGACGTTAGAACTAATTCTTTAGAACTTGCTCTGGTCCAGCATTTCCCAACAGCATCCCAGGGACACACCACTCCCATCAAGCTCAGAAAATAAGGCACTTTGTGAAGAGAAATATTTGGGAAGTACTGCAAACGCTCTTCCCCCTCTTGGAAATTCAAAGAGCATATCAACATCTTAAAAGTCCAGACATCCAGCAATAAAGATATTGGTGCCATATCAATTTTGATTTGACAGAGTTGGAAAATTGAGGCCAGAAAGGCGATATGACTTGCACAAGCAAACGAGTACCACACCTGGGCCTGATGGAGTACCTCCCACTTCTGGGTCATGACCCTTTCCACTCTTCCCTGGAGCCTCCTTTTCTCTCTGAGTTTCTGTTACTTCTCAGAGACTCAGGGGGACAGTTCTAAAACTGGATCAATGGGACATTTTTAGCTCCTAGTGGGCAGATTTTCCCACAGAGTATAAGAAAGTTCTTGTAGATCTAGGGTTCTTGTTGCCAGGTGATTCCTATGCTGGTTGTGACTTAAGCAAGGTCCCAGGAAAATGAAATTGTGTACAAGGGGCAGTGCTTGAGGTCAAAAATAAAGATCTATTTCCATGGACTCTAGGAAATGTTCACTCCTTCTTCCTTATTTATGAGATTCATGACTGCAATGCAATTTATGTAAAATGCCACACTGACCAGACATGGTGGCTTGTGCTGGTCTATAAGCCCAGCACTTTGGGAGGTCGAGGCAGAAAAAGCACTTGAGCCCTGAAGTTTGAGACCAGCCACATAGTAAGACCTTGTCTCTATAAAATAATTAAAAATTAGCCACCAGATGCACACTTGTAGTTCCAATTACATAGGGGGCTGGGATGGGAGGATCACTGGAGTCCAGGAGGTTGAGGTTGCAGTGAGCTAGGATCTCACACTGCATTCCAGCCTGGGTGACAGAGTAAGACCCTGTCTCAAAAAAATAAAAATAAAAACAATGTAAAAAATAAATAAATAAAATGCCACACTTATGTGCATTCATATAAAAATTGTGAGGCCGCTGCCCCATGGCTCAAGTCTGTAATCCCAGCACTTGGGAGGCTGAGTGGAGAGGATTGCTTGAGTTTGGGGTTTGAGACCAGCCTGGGAAACTTGGTGAGACCTTGTCTCTACAATAAATCAAAAAATAAGCCAGGTGTGGTGGCACACACCTGTAGTTCTAGCTATTTGGGAGGCTGAGACAGAGGGATCGCCTGAGCCCAGCAGGTCGAGGCTGCAGTGTCGTGAGCATGCCGCTGCACTCCAGCCTTGGCAACAGAGTGAGATTCCGATTCAAAAAATAAACAAAAAATTGTGGCGCATTCTTTCACTTGTCCCCAAAACGAAGCTATCCACATACTTGAATTTTTAAAATAATTCATGTTTTCTTTTGAAGCGTAAAAATGTAAAACAAAACACATCCAGTAGAATCTTTCTAGATGTGGTATATCCACCTGCCAATCATCATTTTACTTTGTCGTAGTGGTAGATACCAACATTGAACAGAGAATTTCTCAGCCACTGAAGTCTGCACCAAAAAGAGAGACAGAGGAGCTGAGGCTTCAGAGGGAGACACTTGTGTTCCACTGCTTCTGTCACGCACAACCTGTGGGACCAGGGACAGTTTATTTCACCTCTTGATGCTTCAGTTTCTCCCTCTGTAAAATGGGATAATAAAGCCTTCCTCAAAGACTTGGGGTGAGCATTTAAAGGGATTGACCCAGAATAACCCTCTAATGCTTTATAAATGCTATTGCCTTGTCTGTTTCTGGATGTGTTTAAGATTTTTTGCCTTCCTTTTTCTTTCAATCAGGAGAAGTTTTTTTGTGTTATTTTGTTTTGTATTTTTCCTGCTTTCTGTCCCCAGGGCTTCTATCTGTATGAGGAGTTTGACATTCATAAGTGCTTGGAATCTTCTGAACGCCCTATCCACCTTTGTATAGGCCCCCACCATGGAAAGCCTACCTTCCTGGGACAGACTTCAAGAAAATTATAACCCGCTGGGAGATGGCTTGATTCAGAACTCAGGGTGGTGCTGTTCGAAGCCACCTGTTCACAGTCAAAGCTAGTCAGGTGTAATAGCTAAATCTCCAGAAAACTTGCTGGAGCTAATCCCTTCAGTGTGGCACATGGCCACCCTTATCACGCTCAGCAGGGAAACCCCTTCCACCCTCTCTCTTCCCTTCTCACAGGGCCTCATTTGAACTCAAGGCTACTACCCATGCCCTGGGGGTCAATCATAGCTTCTGTCAACTCCACTTGTTTCAGCCAGAATGATCTAAAGAAGGAAGGGAGGGGATTACCCAATAGATAGTGAGGCCTTTCACACTGCATGATCAGCTGGAGGCATATCTTCTGTGTGTCACTATGTGACAGAGAGTGTTTGCCCTTTCTTCATCTTGAGTTCTACTATCAGAGGCCCTTTTCTACTATCCTGGCCTTGGTACTTGCAGTATGTTGGAAGAAAGCAGATATAGTTATTAGTTGCTATGCCATTGGGGTGTGTATAATAGAAAGGGGACTGCTAGATTTTTCAGTGAAGAAATATTCTTTGAAAGCCTAAATTCTTAAAATGAATGTCTGCCTGGTCATGCAATCTTGACCACGTTATCTGGGTTTCATTATTTAGGACAGCTTATTTCCTTACCTTCAATTTCTCACTTGATAAAAAGGTGATCACAATTGTGACTTGGAGTAAAACAATACTGTGCAGTTTAAACAATTAAAAGCTGATTGGAGGGGCTTGTACTTGACTGTGACCAAGTGGCTGACAATCTGACTTAGCCAACTCTAAAAGTTGGAAAAGAGGCTGGGTTCGGTGGCTCAGTCTGTAATCTCAGCACTTTGAGAGGCGGAGACGAGTGAATTACCTGAGCCCATGAGTTCAAGTCTGCCTAGGCAACTTGGCAAGATTTCATCTCTATAATAAATCAAAAAAATTAGCCAGGCGTGGTAGCGTGCGCCTGTAGTTCTGGCAACTTGGAAGGCTGAGGCGGAAGGATTGCTAGAGCCCAGCAGGTTGATGCTGGGGTGGCCATGAGTGTGCCACTGCACCAGCCTGGATGACAGAGTGAGACTCCAACTCAAAAAAAAAAAGTTGGAAAAGAACAACACGCCCCAAATCGCCACCCCCCCAAAACAAAACAAAACAACTGAAGTTATCAGAGAGCAACCAAGGTATTCAGGACTTAGGAGAGAGGGAACTCTTGGAGGTGAGCTGGGCCTACATCAGAGCTTTTTATCCACAGTGTTTGCCAGTTAACACAGCAGGTGCAGAGTTCAAAATGAACGGGAGGGTAACATGTTCTCTCTGGACTGGGAAACCTAAACTGGGGTTTAGGGCTACCAAGGCAGCTAGCAATAGAGTAGCCAGGTTACTGGTTAAAGGGAACTGCAGAGGAAGGGTCCTCCAGTCTGCGTGGAATTCGCCTTCAAGACATTCGAGGATACTTAAAGAAGCGTGTTGCAGAGTGAGGAACCAGGAAGATGAAACTGATGCAGTCATTCTGGAGAGCACTACTCGGTTGAATTAAATATACACACCCCAATGACATAGCAACTAATAACTAATGAATAAACAAAAGTGACAAGTGACCAGATCATAAAAGGGAGGAGCATGATTAACTCAAACCTCTGCAACCCAGCTCCAAGGAAGAAAGAATATGTGGCAGAAACCTGAATTATAATTTATTAGAAGCAAATTATTTTATAGAAACTTATACATATTGAAAGCAAATATAAATGTGAAAGACCATATGAAGAAAACAGCTAAACTTAAGGGCATACACGAATAATGGAATCTGTGGAGAGACACGTCTCTGATCTCTAGATGGAAAGACTCCAAATTATAGGTCTGCCAATTCTTCCTATGTTAATCGGTGTATTTAACACAATTACACTCAAATCTTAAAGGATTTCTTGTAAAACTTGACAAAAATGAATTCTTAAGTTAATATATATGATTAAGAAAAATACCTGTGAGAATATTAAAGATGTTTGAAAAAGAAAGTAACAAGGGCAAACTGTCCCTAGCAGACATTAAAATGCATTATAGAACTACACTAACAGAATAGTTCTATCACTAGAACAGACTAGATCCTAGATGAGTTAAGGATATAAATGTAAGCAACATGCCATAAAACGCAAACCATAATAGTAAGAAAAGGTAATTTTTTTTATTATACAAACTTTGATCCATTTTGAATTTTTGTTGGATTTAAGGAATCAATAATTAATTAAGGAATTAGGCTTTATTTTTCCCAAGTAGTTTGCCATTGACTAAATTTCCAAACCGCTTACAAGTGACCCTTTATCATACACCAAGTTCCTATGATTCATTTATTATCTAGTTCTTTACCCATACTCGTTCATTATTTTTAAGCCTTCCATTTTAGGAAACCTAATGCTATTTTAATTGCTGTGGTTTTCTGTTTTGATGTGCAAAGGGAAAACCTACCTCATTATTTTTTAATTTTAGACTTTCTTCTGGCTATTCTCAGTTACATATCATTTTGTATGACCTTTTTTTTTTTTTTTTGAGTTGGAGTTTCACTCAGTCGCCCAGGCTGGAGTGCAATGGCACACTCATGGCCACCCCAGCATTGACCTGTTGGGCTCTGGTGATCCTTCCTCCTCAGCCTTCCAAGTAGCTGGAACTACAGGCATGCACTACCGTGCCCAGCTAATTTTTTATTTATTGTAGAGATGAGGTCTTGACAAGTTGCCTGGGCTGGTCTCGAATCCACGGGCTCAGGCAATCCACTCGCCTCGGCCTCCTGAAGTGCTGGGATTACAGACTGAGCCACTGAGCCTGGCCTGCATGGCCTTTTAAACTACTCAATTAAATCACAAAAATAAGGTTTTTTTGTTTGCAATTGCACTGAATTTGTAAAATAGGTTAGGAAAGATGTGACACCTCTACATTATTGAATCTTTGGGCCCAACAAGAAGATATATTTTAGTTTTCTTAAAGGAGGTATGCTTTCAAAATAAGGGATAGAATATACACCTATAGATGTATATTTATCTGGGTATGTATATATGTATATATGAAATATTCAGTGATAATACATGTTTATATAATGTATCAACAGCTATAAGGGATTTATGTCTCTATGATTGTGTTTGTGTCACATTCTATATTTTTAGCTGGTTTTTAAATCTTATATGTAATCCTTGACTTTTTACATTTTTCATAAAAGTTAAACTTTTGTACATTTTTTAATGATTCCTCTACATTAGCTCTGTTGTGCTGAATTCGGACTTTCCTACGTGATGTGGCCCCAAAACCCCATGAGTTGTTATTTTTGTGGTGGAGTCTCCTGTCAGCCAGCCAATAGTCCACTTCCGATATTGTTACTACTTCGTCTTGTGAAATTATCTGAATATTAATTTAATTTCATAATTATTATTTTCTAAAAACGGTTGAAACATGGAAACCTAAATAGGTTGGTGCTAGTGATAAGAATTGTAGCTTTTCCATAAGATTAAATCTAATGCAAGAAGGTTAGAATTTATCAGGGGTACCCAAAGAAGCAAATCCTCAATCAGGCATTTATCATGAAAGTAAAGCAAAATTAAGGAAATCACATGAGCTACAGAAAAACCACATTAATAAAGTTGATTATGTGGAACACCAGTGCCCAAAAGAACACAGGACAAGCCACAGATGTAACTTTAAAGTTTCTAGAGGCCACATAAAAAACTTAAAAAGACATGCAAAATTAATTTAACAATGTATTTTATTTAACACAATGTATCAAAAAATATTATTTTAGCATAAAATGATGCAAAACTACTAATAAGGCAATTCACATTTTTTTCATGCTCAGCCTGAGAAAGCTGGCATTTATTTTCCACTTGCAGTGTGTTTCCCTTGGGACCCACCACATGCCTGAGCACCCGCCATGCTCCGTGTGGCCAGCGGCTGTTGTGATGGAGGGCGCTGACCCAGAAGGCAGGGTATAATTAGAAACATTGCCATGTATGAGCTCTCTTGAAATGGAATTTCCTTTGTAACGTAAAGGTTTTATCAGCTTGGAGTGTTACATTTTCAAGACCATCTTATGAATTAAAATAATTGTTCACACGATCTTTTGGTACTCTGGCTTCACAGCAGTTAGGAATCTCTTATAAACCTTACTCTTTGACCATATAATGTGACGCTCTTAGGAAAGTTTAAGGTTCTTTGCTTGACCTTAACTCAGTAGCATCTTGCAACCCATGCTGCATTTCCCCGACATATCTTGCCCACCTTTAAAAACATTTTTTTTATTTTAAATATGTGGGGTACAATTCAGGGTTAGGTATAAAAGTGTTCATTATGCAGGTACCCTTGTTGATGAGGTGCCCCCCACCCCTCTGCCCCCGTAGTTTCCCACTATTGCCAAGACTTTTCTTATAGTATTACGATAATTATTCAAGGTCTGCTTATAAGTGAGGACATGTGACACTCAATTCTTTGTTTCTGTGATAGATCACTCAGTATTATGGACTCTAAGCCCATCCAAATTGCTATGAAGTTCATAATTTTGTCCTTCTTTGTGGCTGAATAATACTCCATGTATATGTACCACATTTAAAAAAAATTTTTTTTAATTGCCCATCTTTTAATCTAAAATTTTGATTGCTCTTGTTTTAGGAGTATCTCTTACAGACACTAATAATTATAGATGCTTTGTTTTAATTATATCTCTTAGAGACATAAATTCATTGGGTTTTGAAAGGAGGTAACTACAGAAACCTAGAAAAAACTTAGTTTAGCATAGTCTTTTTGCCTCAGTATAACCATTTTTGCTTAGACTTTACCCCTGACACACTTTGAATCTAGCACAGGTTAGACATAGATAGATAAATTTCCAATAGGCAGGTTTTAGGAGGCGTTCAGGCATTTTAAAATTACATTTTACTGAAGGCCAAGCGGCAGCCTACCCCACCCCCTTGGCAAATCTCCATCAGATGCAAGACCACAACAGCCCAACAGCATGGCTTAGCATAATGATCTTTAGGAAACTTTCAGTTTCCTTGTGTAGGGTAGATGATCAAAGATCACCCCTTGGCTGGCTGAAGTCATAGAAATTATAATAAGACCACCTTTTTGCTAAGGAGATTGTGGACTGGAAACCTCTCACAAGTTTCCTGCAGGAAAAACCCCTCCCCTTGTCTCCCACCTAGCCCACCACCATGGCAGCAATCATGTAACTAACACACCCATCTGTCTGCTGCCCATCACTCGACATCAGTACCTGTGCTTACCTACCCCTTTGTGATGATGTGAAGTCGACCACCACCCAATCACCTTAATGATCTTGCCCCATCCAAGGGAAATGGTTAAACAGACTCAACCACGAGCAGCCATTTGTCATTGCCTTGCTAGACTCTGGTGTGGCCATGTGCTCTTTGAGCTATACCATACTTCCTGGCTTTGGTTCCCTTCCATACCTTGGGAAAGTGAATCTCCTTTCTCTCTCTCTCTCTGTCTCTCTCTCTCTCTAATTTACTTATTAAATAAACTATATTTTCTAATCTAACTTCTGTGCAATTCTTTACATCTTTCATGTGAGATTGGATCACACACCAGACGCTCCACACCCCTGGGCGGGCCTGACCTAACATTCTGGAGGCCCCACTGGGAGTGTGCTCTAACAGATTTAATTTTGGGATTCAGTACATGAGTAAATACCATTTCTATCTATTATTACTATAAACACTTTCACTCTCATTTTGCATGGGTGTGCTTTTTTATTTTCTATCTTTGCTACATAGCCTACATTTCTTTTTTAGGTCATCTCATTCTTTTCCCTGTGGTAATTTGAAAATTATTAAGACTGAGCTTATTTCAACTTTAAGTAACATACTAAAATGTGAACATTTCAAGTCACCTTCATTCAACTTCATCAGCAAAACAAAATCTACTCACTTTTCCCTATGGAAGATGTGGAAATTCACCTACTATAAGTTCTGATTTTTTTGTTGGAACATATTCAGATTTTTATTTGTCTATTATTGTTACATTTCTGTATGTTTTTGAATTGGGGTCTCGCTCTGTTGACCATGCTGGAGTACAGCAGCACAATCACGGCTTACTGCAGCCTCAATCTCCCAGGTTCAGACAATCCTTCTGCCTCAGCCTCCCAAGTAGCTGGCACTACAGGCGTGCAACTCCACACCTGGTTGTTTTTTTAAAAAATTCTTTTATAGAGATGGGGGTCTCACTATGTTGTTGCCCAGGTCAGTCTTGAACTCCTGGGCTCAGGGAATCTTCCAGTCTCAACCTTCCAAAGTTCTGGAATTACAGATATGAGTCGCCACACCCAAGTATTAAGTTATTTTTAACATTATGTAGCTTTTCTATAAATAAGATATAACATCTATTCAGGTTCACATTCATATTGTGAACCTGAATATTCTATGTTTATATAATTTAATGTTTACCACCAATCAAGGCCAGTGACATAATGTGTAGGGCACAGTACAAAACAAAAACATGGGGCTTTTGTTCAAAAATTGTTAAGAATTTTCTGATGATAACAGCAGAACATTAACTACGTGGAACTCCTTTAAGCACAGGGCCTTGTAACTGTGTCTTAAGCCTATGAAGACGGTCCCACCCTCAGTGTTTTCCTACCATCTCCTCATCTGTCACTTAATTTGGTTTATCATGTGGTAGACTGGATCAAGACTTTGCATCAGTGCCGGGCCCACTGGTACTCAGAATCCTTCCTCATCCTTCCCCTGCTGTGAACCACGGAGGTTCCTCTGCACGTTACTTTCCGAGGCGCTTAGTTCAGCTGGGCATCTGCAAGGTTGGGCCAAGAGGAGGATCTGGCGGGAAACTGGAAAGATGGAGGAAGGATGAACCAAAGGCTTTGTCTCCCTGTAGCTCTCAGTCAGTATCTCATTGTCTCAAGCAGTAGGTCCATTCCCTCTGGATAGGTCTCCTGGGATTCCAGCTTCCTTCAGGCAACTCTGGCCCCTGGGCTTCTTTGTACTGCCAGCCTAGGGACTGGCTGTGGTTAATCCTGAGTTGTCTTATTGTTCCTTGTTGTTTTAGCTCTTAAATCAACTGTGAAAACTGAACTCCTTCATTACATTTCCCTGTTTCAAATACCCATGAGAAATATATTTCCTGAGTTTATACAAATAAGAGATGGTTGTCTGTTGCTTTCATATGCAAATGGAAATCTAGTATAATGTAGAATTCCTGAGTTGCACTGTATTTATTTCATTAACATCTGGAGCAGTGCTTCTCACACTTTAGTATCATCGGAATCACCTGGAAGGCTTATTAACACTGATTTCTGGGCCCCATTCCTCAAAGAATTGAAATTAGTACATTCGGGTTAGGGCTCCAGGATTTGGCATTCTAACAAGATCCCAGATGATGCTGAAGCTGCCAGTCCGCAGACCTCCGAAAGTTGCTCAATTATCTGCTATCATCTGATGCTACTTAGAAGATGTCAACATCAGTTGTTAAGTTGGAGAGGTGACATGAGTGTTTGCAAGGCAATCATTAGCCTTGCAGTTCAGCAGTTCTCCAGAATATGTCATGGCACTAGCCACTCATTGTGAATTTTCTTTTTGATCTGATGATCGCTACCTTACTTCATTTTAGAGAAACTTTTTTCTAAGAAATATCTGTAAGTATATATTGGTTACTAATTTTTTTGTCCTGCACTCTACTTCAGGCAGTGAGACCAGACTATCGTATGTTGGCCTCCACTGTGGCTCCTTCTGCATGATGGTTCTCCAAGGTTTCATGCATCCTGGGAAGAAGCCCTGCTGGGTCCAGCTCTGTAGTTGAAGGATTGAGAACGAAACTAGGCAAACTGGTAACTCTGCCCTCACATGACGATGATGCAGTTCTTATAAATCTGTTGACACTTAGTGGGCAGCAGCTCAGCCAGCTACAGGTCAGGCTTCTTTCAGCCTGGGTCGGCATAATGGGAAGTCCACAGTGGCACCCGCTACTTCTTGTTCCTGCCACCAATGTCATTCTGTAGTGAGGAGCTGGACTCGTTTCCTTTCTTGGCTTTCCCAGATCTTTAACCTCTTTCCTCCAAACTGAAGGGTCCTTAGTAGAGCCTTCAAAAATTCCTGTGCCTGCTTGCTTTCCCCCACTGCCTGCAACATGTGCTATGGAACTGTGTGTTGACTCCTTCAACTTGGTAAAAAAATTAATGATCTATTAGCTGTTAATTATCATCAGTGAGAATTTGTTAGACAAAATACTTTGTGTCTAAACAAAGCTTCCTGGAATATGAGTTAAAATTTTCATTCACTAGCTGAACCCGTGGAGGTTCCTGGAGGGTGGTGCCCCAGGGAGGGCATGGAAACTCGCCCCATCCCCCCTGCCTTACCCTACATGTCTCTTCATCTACATCATTTACAATACCCTTTATAATAAACCAGCAAACATGTTAAAAATTTTTTTCTTTTTTTTCAGTTGGAGTCTCACTCTGTTGCCCAGTTTGGCATGCAGTGGCACACTCACAACCACCCTAGCATTGATTTGCTGGGCTCTAGCGATCCTCCTGCCTCAGCCTTCCAAGTAGCTGGAACTACAGGCACACACTACCATACCCAGCTAATTTTTTATTTATTGTAGAGACAAGGTCTCGCCAAGTTGCCTGGGCTGGTCTCGAACACATGGGCTTAAACAATCCACTCGCCTCGGCCTCCCAAAGTGCTGGGATTACAGGTTGAGCCACTGAGCCCAGCCAAAAAAAAATTTTCATTCACTTAGGTGGGTTATGGGAAAACTTTACATTAATTTATTTACTTTTAGTTTCTCAGTGTTTTATTTCTAGTTTAAAAATAACTCATAAGAAACAAGAGATTTTCTTTTTTTCCTTTAATTTTTATTATAAAGTGTGGTGTATAATTCAGGGTTAGATATACAAACATTGATCATTCAGGTACCCCTGTTAATGAGATATGTCCCTCCCTCCCTGAGCAGTTTCCCCCAACTGCCAATCCCATCCCCCACCAACAGTTTCCCATTACTGCCAATCACTTTCTTTTTTTTTTTTTTTTTTTTTTTTGAGTTGGAGTCTCACTTGGTCGCCCAGACTGGAGTGCAGTGGCCACTCCCGGCCACTGCAGCCTCGCCTACTGGGCTCCGGCGATCCTTCCGCCTCAGCCTTCCAAGTAAACCGAATTACAGATATGCGCTACCACGCCCGGCAGACTTTGATTTATTGTAGAGATGAGGTCTCGCTGCCCAGGCGGGTCTCGAACCCTCGGGCTCAGGCAATCCACTCACCTCAGTGCCAATCACTTTCTTACAGCATTATAATTGTTCAAGGTCCTTTATGAGTGGAAACATATGGATCTCTGTTCTCTGTTTCTGTGATAAATTGCTGAGTATGATCGACTCCAAATCCATCCAGGTTGCTGCAAAGTCCATATATTTGTTGTTCTTTATGGCTGCATAATATTCCATTGTGTATATGTATAGGAAGAGATGGTTTTCAAGGAATTGGAAGGAGCAAGAATAACCTATTATATAAACCACATTTCTACCCTGAAGTACTTTAGAGTATGAAAGAACAAGTGGTCTCTACTTGAGACATAGGGAAGCAATGTCCTCAGGGGAGATCTAGGTAACAGGTAAAGCCAGGAGAGACAAGGAGCTGTCAATAAAGAAGCGGTCTATGAAAACAGGGAGACTTGCTGATCGCATAGCTGGACTTCCAGAGAGTACAACGGAAAGTTTTATAAAGTATGGTAGGACAAGGGCGTGGTGTCAAAGGAGAAAAATCAGAATATTATGATGATAAGAGTATGGGAGACAATAGGGGACCAAGGGGACTTATCTTTTGGATAGTAATCAAAGAAACCAGGGAACATCAGACGAAAGAAAGGAGGAAAGTGCAGCCGCCGCCTTAATCAGCTGACATGGAGTTAGGCAGCTCAGATAGTGAACACGAAAGTCCAGATCTAGTAAGGCTTGAGAGGGAGCTACCACAGTCAGGTAGTGGGTGGCAAAGCAGGTGGGGCTGCACTGGCAGGCGCTTGGGAACGAACAGGCAGCCTGCCCACTTGGGCCCTATGTTTCTGGTTCCAGTTAAGCGTGAGACATCAAACCAAGGGACTACAGGGACCAAGAGGTAAGCTACAAAAAGGAAAGTTCTGTTCTGAAACACTCCCATGAGATCCTGTCCAGAGGGATAGCAGAAAGGGATGCTGCTTGGTCCGTGACTTCTGTCGTTTTGTGCCTCCTTCTACCTGGCCCTTCCTTTTGACTCAAATTCCAGGCCCACCTGCTTTGTCACCCACTACCTGGCTGTGGTAGTTCCCTCTCAAGCCTTCAGTGTCCTCACTGGTACAATGGACACAACATCTCTTCTTTAATCATGCATATTTATTCAGTGATGGAAATTACATGAGAGGCCTTTGAATAATGTAGTAAGTTAAAGAGACCGGGGTACCAACTTCTCATTTTTCCAAATTCCTGCTTCAGAACCGCTCTCCTAAGCCCCAGCCTTCTAGGTCTATCTAGACCTTTGATCGATCTTTTTTACTAAGGAGCAAAACTATATGGTATCCCAAGAACAGGGGCCAATATTACAGCCCCATTTCTTCTCTTTGCTGTATCCCATGATCACTCCTACACCTGGAAATGGGGACCCACTCCCTGATTGGTGGCACCTACTCCACTAGACCAAAAGAGGGGGTGCATTTCACAATGGGCATTCCATTTTGGAATGTTCTGAGGGTATAGATGCTGGCGTCATTCTGGCCCTATCCCAGTCATCCGGACTGGTTTGGACTCGTTGGGACTAGTGAGTAACTAGAGCTCTCATTTGAAAAAAATGACAAGAAAATTACCTCCAATTTCTCAGCCCCAGCCCGGGCCTGCTCCTCCTGCCTTTGTTCCTTCCCATTCTCCCCCAACGGTCCTTCCTCGCATTTCTCTTCAATCTTCTAATTCTTCAGCTCCTCGCCAGAGTCGTTCAGTTTCCCGTGCTACCTATCTTCCCCCTCTGACAAAAGTCATCCCTTCCCACTGCCCTACTTCCTCCAGGGACTCCCTGCCCAGTTCTTCCTTCGTTACTCCCAGGTGGCCCATGCGCCACCTCCCTGCTCTTCAGCATCCTGTTTCCCATTTCTCCATGATCATTCCCTCTTCTCCTCCTCCTCCTCCCAGCCCTTCTTTCTAGTTCTGTGTACTCTAGTCCCCACCCCCAACCCAGCTACCCCCAACCAGACCCGACTATTCACCAATCTCATTCTGGAGAGATTGTCTCCCTACTGCTGGGCCAGTTCTGGGCCAGTTCAGAATTGCCAAGGACTGTGGATTCCCAGCAGCCTGATCTGGTAGACACAGGAAATGCAGGACCGTGACAAGCCAATGTTCAGCCTTGTCTGCCCCTTTCCCCTCTGGCCTGATCTGCCTGTCTGCAAGACCCTCTACGTTTGGAACTGACTTCTCCATGGAGCTTGGCCCAGTCAGATGGAGAGCAAACTTCAGGACCCGTGACAGACAAGGTAGAGGAGAGGGAGGACTGAAAAGCATCTCATCTGTTCTCAAGGAGGGAAGTGATCAGCCAATGTGAGGCCTAATCTTATGTCCTTTATCTCCTAGGTCTGCCACTTGATGGGGGTTCCTTTTCTGGTGGTATCCAGGGGTGGTTTTAGTAAACAGGCCAGGTCCTAGAGACGTTGTTACCTGGAGATAGCACAGACACCGTTGCCAGGAGACAGCTGAAGGCTGAGGACCAGGTGAGAGAGGCAAGAGAATGCCAAGGAGCTGCCAGACCAGACTGTGCAGCACCAAGGCCATGGCAGGACCGCTAAGGGAGAAGGTGGTCCCAGATGAGGTCCATCAGAGCCAGATCTTCCAGGAGCTGTGCCTCAAAGAGCTGCTACCCCAGAAACTCTACACTCAGTGTCATGTGAATCCCCTCCACAGTGCTCACACGATCACCGGAAACCCTATGTCTTGGCATGATATCTTGGAGGCACCTGCAGATTCCAGGTTTCTGAGTCTTATTCACGATGCTTCCCAGGAAGCAAGGAAGAAATATCCAGACACACAGACTGAAAACCAAGAAACTATATGGAACTCAGAGCCCTTGGTCAGCCCAGAGTGCCATGACCACAGGCTGAACCATTTCAGGGTCTACAATGACATTGCTCTGTACGGGCTAAAATGTAGAACTTGAGAAAAACTGATCGCCCCAAGTAGCATCCCAACAGTATGCTGGATTTAATGCCCGACGTGTGCACTGCCCAAAGAACCTGCCCCAGGCACATAAATCAATATAATGGAGAAAACCAGGAAAATTAGGAAAGGTGAAAAAATGTAGATCCAGGAAATAACAATTGTTCATTGTCTCACCATCTGGAAGTGGCAAATTTTTAAAATTAGCAATAAATTGCATATATTGATGGTGTACAACATGATGTTTTGAAATATGTCTACATTGTGAAATGGCTAAATTGAATACCTCACATACTTATTTTATGGTGAGAGGACTTAAGATCTACTTTCTCAGTGATTTTCAAGAATGTAACACATTGTCATTCATTACAGTCACCATGTTGTATGATAGATTTCTTGAACTTATTCCTTCTGTCTAACTGAAATTTTGTATCCTTTGACCAACATTACTCAGTCCCCTATCCCCTCCCCTGGTAACCACCATTTTACTCTCTACTTCCATGAGTTCAACTTTTTTAGATTTAGAAAATGTGATATATTTACACAATAGAATACTATGCAGCCTTTAAAAAGAAAGAAATCCTGTAATTTGCAGTGACATGAATAAACCTGGAAGACATTATGTTAGGGGAAATAAGCTAGGTACAGAAAGACCAATGCAAATGATTTCACATGTGGTATCTAAAAATGTCAACATGCTTACATACTTCCCTTCTATATATTTTTTATATCTAAAAATATTGAGAAAAAATATGTCAATTTTGATCTTACATTTTTTATTAATAAAAAATTATGAACATATTTTTCTAGTTGGGTAGAGATAACTGGTAGAAATATAACCCTGCTTCTATGGCATAAACAAAAATTTGCTTACACTTCTTCTCCCAGTGTAATTATTAATAGTGCCTTCCATCATTCTGAAAGTCTTAGTGGAAGCAAGAGGGAAAAAAGTTAGAGGAAAGTTTAGAGTTTTGCAAGGAGGTTAAAGGAAACAAGATAAAGTTGACTGAACCAAAAGTAAAGATTTATATATATTATTTAAGTTTTGAAGATACCAAAAAAAATTTAACTTGACATTATGAATACTCAATATTAAATTTGTTTAAAAACTTTTATTATAAAGATATGGGATACAATTCAGAGTTAGGTATACAAACATTAATCATGCAGGTATCCTTGTTGATGAGGCATGCTGCTCCCTCCCCTAGCAGTTTCCCTCAACTGCCAATCCACCACCCCCCCGACAGTTTCCCACTACTGCCAATCGCTTTCTTATAGCATTATAATTGTTCGAGTTACGCTTATGAGTGAGAACATATGGATCTCTGTTCTTTGTTTCTGTGATAAATCACACAGTGTGATCGACTCCAAGTCCATCCAAGTCGCTGCAAAATTCATGTATTTGTCCTTCTTTAAGGTTGTATAATATTCCATTGTGTATTTGTACCACATTTTTTTATCCAGCCCAGCTTCAGTGGGCAACACGGTTGGTTCCATGTTTTTGCTGTTGTGAATAGAGCTGCAACAAACATATGTGTGCAGGTATCTTTTTTGTAGAAAGATTTGAGTTCCTCTGGGTATATTCCCAATAGGGGAATTGCTGGGTCATATGGAAGGTCAATTTCTAGTTCTTTCAGAAATCGCCAAACTGTATTCCAAAGAGGTTGTCCTGGTTTGCGTTCCCACCAGCAGTGTAGAAGCGTTCCTTTTTCTCCATTTCCTTGCCAGCATCTGTTGTTGTTTGTTATATTAATGATGGCCATTCTTACAGGGATTAGGTGGCATCTCAATGTGGTTTTGATTTGCATCTCTCTAATGATGAGTGAGGCTGAGCACTTTTTCATATGTCTGTTGGCTGCCCGTATATTTTCTTTTGAGAAGTGTCTATTCATTTCTTTTGCCCACTTTTTAAAGGAAATGTTTGTTTGTTTTTTTCCTTTCGGCGCGTTTGAGTTCCCTGCAGATCCTAGATGTTAGGCCTTTGTCAGATATACAGATATACAGGGCAAATATTTTTTCCCATTCTGTGGGCTGTCTCCCCTCTCTCTTGGTGGTTTCTTTTGTTTTGCGGAAGCTCGTTAATTTGATGAGGTCCCACTTGTCTATCTTATTTCTTATGGTATTGGCCTTAGGGTTCTGAATAGGAATTCGTTCCCAGTTCCAATTTCCATAATGGAGCCTCCTGCGTTTTCTAAGATTCTTATAGTTTGAGGTTTTACGTTTAGGTCTTTGATCCATTTAGAGTTAATTTTTGTGTATGGTGATAGGTAGGGGTCCTGTTTCAATCTTCTGCATGTGGTCAGCCAGTTTTCCCAGCACACCATTTACTGAATAAGTTCTTCTCTCTCCAGGGGTTGTTGTTGGAGGCTTTGTCAAAGATGAGTTGGTTGAGGAATTGAGGCTTTGCTTCCAGAATCTCTATCCTGTTCCATTGGTCTATGGGCCTGTTCTTGTACTAATATCAGGCTGTTTTGATTACTGTAGCCTTATAGTAAAGTTTGAAGTCTGGAAATGTGATACCTCTTGCTTGGTTTCTTTTGCTAAGGATTGTTTTGGCTATTCGTGGTCATATACGTTTCCATATGAATTTCTGTATTGTCATTTCCAGGTCTGGGAAGAATGATGTTGGTAACTTAATAGGTATTGCATTGAATCTGTAGATTGCCTTTGGTAGGATGGACATCTTAACAATGTTGATTCTTCCTATCCATGAGCATGGAATATTTTTCCGTTTATTTGTGTCTTCTTGGATTTCTTTGAGCAGTGTTTTGTAATTCTCAATGTAAAATTCTTTCACTTCTCTGGTTAGGTATTTCATTTTTTTTTTGGTGGCTATTGTGAATGGGATTATGCTTTTTTATTTGGGTCTCTGCCTACTTGCTGTTGGTGTATAGGAATGCAACTGTCTTTTGCACATTTATTTTATACCCTCACTTTGCCAAAGTCCTTTATCAGTGCAAGCAGGTTTTTAACAGATTCTCTTGGATTTTCAAGGTACAGGATCATATCATCATAGAAGAAAAACTTGTCTTCCTCTTTTCCTATTTGGATACCCCTGATTTCCTTCTCTTGTCTAATTGCCTGAGCTAGGACTTCCAACACAATATTGACAAGAGGGATGAGAGTGGGCAGCCTTGTCTTGTTCCACTTTTCAGGGGAAATGTTTCTAGTTTCTGTCCATTTAGCAATATGTTAGCTGTGGGTTTGTCATAGATGGCACTTACTATTTTGAGGTATGTTCCTTCTATTCCTAGGTGTTTGAAGGTTTTTATCAAGAAAGGATGCTGGATTTTATCAAAAGCTTTTTCTGCATCTAATGAGATAATCATGTGATTCTTTTTAATATCTGTTGATGTATTTAATTACATTTATGGTCTTGCGAATGTTGAACCAGCCCTGCATCCTAAGGATGAAGCCTACTTGGTCATGGTAGATGATTTTTGACATGTGTTTTTGGATCCGATTTGCTAGAATCTTGTTGAGGATTTTTGCATCTATGTTCATAAGGGATATTGGCTTGTAGTTCTCTGATCTTTGTTGGATCTTTACCGGGTCTGGGTATCAGTGTAATGTTAGCTTCATAAAATGATTTGGGGAGAATTCCATCTTTCTCAATTGCCTGGAAAACTTTCAATAGGATTGGTATCAGCTCCTCCTTATATGTTTTGTAGAATTCTGCTGGAAAGTCATCCGGTCCAGGGTTTTGTTTTTTTTTTTGTAAGTAGTTTTCATATGACAGAGTCGATTTCCTGGGTTGTTATTGGTCTATTTAGTGTCTCAATGTCTTCTTGTTTTAACCTGGGGAGGTTGTGTGATCAGAAAATCCTCCATTTCATCCAAGTTATCAAGTTTGTTTCTATATAGGTGTATATAGTAATCTCTGATAATCCTTTGTATTTCTTCGGGGTCAGTTGTGATATGATCTTTTGTATTTCTGACTGTGTTTATTTGGGTTTTTTCTTTTTCTTGCCCATTCTGCCTAGAGGCCCATCAATCTTGTTAATTCTTTCAAAGAACCAATTTTTGTTTTGTTTATGTTTTCTATGATATTTTTGTCTTCTATGTCCTATATTTTGGGTCTTATTTTTGTGATTTGGATTCTTTTGCTAAATTTGGGGTTTTGGTTGTCTTCTCTTTCCAGCTCTCTTACGTGATTTGTTAGGCTCTCCATTTGTGATCTTTCCATTTTCTTGATGTGTGCTCGTAGAGATATAAATTCCCCTCCTAGAACTTATTTCATGGCATCCCAGAGGTTTTAGTAAGATGTTTCTTCATTTTCATTTGTTTCCAGGAATCTTTCAATTTCTTCTCTGATTTCGGTGTTGACCCAGTCGTTGTTCAGCATCATGCTGTTTAGTATCCATGTCTTTGTGGGCTTTGGGGAAATGTTGTTGGTTTTGATATTTATTTTTATTCCACTGTGGTCTGAGAATGTGCATGGCAAGGTTTCAACCATATGGAATTTGTTTATGCTTGATTTATGGCCAAGGATGTGATTGATATTGGAGTATGTTCCATGTGGTGATGAGTAGAATGCATATTCTGTGGTTATTGAGTGGAATAATCTGTAGGTATCTACTAAGTCCATTTCAAGTGTCAAGTTTAGGTTCTGGATCTCCTTGTTGACTTTTTGTCTCGATGATCTATCTAGGGCTTTCAGTGCGGTATTCAAGTCCCCTGCTATAATAGTGTTAGAGTCAGTATCTTTTTTTAGTTTATTTAGTAGTTGCTTTATAAATGCTGGTGCTCCTGTGTTAAGTTCATATATGTTTGGGATGGTTGTTTCTTGTTGAATACTCAATATTAATTAATAATCTAACTTAATATTTGGGAAGGAGCAGAGAGGCAGGAGGGGAAAATGTTAAGTGAGCTAAATTTTTATCTCGGATGTCACCCAACCAGGAACAATGGTATTACATAATAACACTGACCTACTCCATGGAACTGCTCTTATGAAAACTCCTTAGCCACTTATTCTTTTTTTCTTTTTTTGCAGAGATAGAGTCTTGCTATGTTGCCCAGGCTGGTCTTGAATTCCTGGCCTCAAATGATCCTCCCACTTTCGCCTCCCAAAGGGCTAGGATGTTAGGCGTGAGCCACTGTGCCTAGACTATGGTCATCTCACTCTGTCCTCTGACACTTTTAATGCTGAGGATCAGAGTCTAGTCTACACATTGACCATAGAACCTTCACCACAGTTACTGCAGAATAGTAGACATTTCCACCTGCATATTGGCCAGAACATGCCAACATTCCAAAGTGCTAATTTCCTTCTCCTAAGTTTTACCCAAGTAGTATGTCTACATGGTGAAAACTAGGTCACAAATGGGTTCCCAGCTGCAAGAGAGTCTGGGAAATATAGGGTTTGTTTTGTTTTGTTTTAGCTTTCTAGCTCATAATAGAAGCTTTTGCAGTTTATATTGAGTGAACCAATTTTCAGCATTTGCCATGATCCACTGGCTTAAATAACACCTGTTGACCATACTTTAAAGAGTAGATATTATGCATATATAAAATGAGAAAATTCATACAGTATGGAAGGCATAAAGCTATTTTTATTATCTTATTTATCCTCTTTTCCCATATTATCTATTGCTATGTAACAGGTTTTCCCCAATCTTAGCAATTTAATATAACAAAGCACTTATGTTGCAGTTGCTGGAAGTCAGAAGTCTAGGCACTCCTTAGCTAGTTGTCTCTGGCTCAAGATCTCTCAGGATATTGCAGTCAAGCTGTTGACTATGATTTCAGTCTCATCTAAACACTCAACTAGGGGAGGATTTTCTTTCAAGATCCCTCACTTGGTTGTTGGCAGGATTTAGTCCCTCACCAGGTAGTGGACTAAGGGCCTGGGTTTCTCACAGCCTGTTGCCTGCATTCCTCCCTTGGTTCCCTGCCACATGGACCTGTGTATAGGGCAGCTCTCAACATGGCAACCAGCTTCCTCCAGAGGGAGCAGATGAGAGAAAAGGCAAGAGAAAACACCCTATATGGAAGCCACAGTCTTTCTATAATCTCATCCTGCAAGTGACATCTATCACTTCTATTAAATTCTGTTCATTAGAAGCAAGTCAATACATCCAGTCTATACTTAAGAGGAGGGAATCCCACAATGGTGTAACTGACAGAAGGTATGGTCACTGGGGGTCATCTTAGCAATTATCTGCTGCACCTCCGTTCCCCTGATGTCCCTCTCACCCAAAGGTAACCACTGTTGATAGTGTCTTGTGATTCCTCTCTGGAAAAAAATGGGTTTAAATCATTTTCTCAAGATTAACCTGGAAGTGATCCAGTAGTCCTTGCTAAGATTTAAATGTCATCCATTCCTAAGTGACATAAATGTCATTCTCCTAGCCAAGTAGACCAGATGAACATTGAAACTCACAGCTTGTGTTCAAGCAAAAAAGATAAATAGTACAGCAATGTAACATGGTGAAAGTGCCTAAGTGTGTGTTTACATTTTCACAAATGAAAAAAAAATCAACAATAGAACATATGGGCAATGCCACAGAAGGAGTTTTAGAAAACTAAATTTGTTCAGAAAATACCTCTACCCTGGTCTCCACAAGCGCTGACAGAGAAACAGTGTTGCTACTCCATGATGCTGACCTGTTTTAATCTGATCTATCTGATGTAGAAATAACAGTGACTGGTGTCTGCTTGGCCAGGTACCATGCTGGCCTCACTCAGTCATCTTAGACAACTTTGTAAAAGTGATATTATTAACTTCCCTTGCCAGATAAAGAAACTGTGACTCTAAGATGCAACATTCCCATGCTCCAAACCAAAGGTCCCTGGTTTCAATGCTTTTGTTCTACGTAGTTCTCCAATGTCCCAAATCTATTTGGCCACTCTTTACCTTTACTGATTTCCAAACTATTCCATAACTTGACCAGGAAGACTTAATTTCCTTCTATCAGCTTATTTAGAAGGAGAGCTTTCAGTATTCACCTGCCAATCTCTCTTCTATGTGAACAAGGATTCTAGAAATAAGGATATGCTTCTCCTCTGGTTCTGATCTATCTATATATATGATGCCTCACAAAGCCTGTTTCTCTTTAAAAGGAGAGCAAATATTTAGAAATCATTCTTAAGCTGTGTAAACAGCAGCAGGACATTAGGTCCTGGCTTTTGTCCTGTTTGAATTTAAATTAAGAAAGCAACTAAAAATAGACAAAAGACTCAGCTATTTGGGGAGAAAATTCTACCACAAATAACACTTGTAGGCAATGTCCAAACATAACCAATAAAAGATGTAATTGTGTTAGAGAGACCGCTGGGAGTTAGAAACGTCTAGAAGCTATTTGATTTAGAAATCTGAGCTAGCACTAGCTTTAAAATCCAAAGTGTCAGATAACACTTCAGGATTAAACATTCGTTTAACACATAGTTATTGAACTTAGTACCACGCAGAAGAAATGTAAAACTAAACAGAAGCAAATTTGGGATTCTAAAGTCTAGGGAACAGAATGAGAGATGATCATATAAAAATAAGTACAGTACTGTTAGGGGGCATTTCTTCCAAAATTCTTATGCTTCTATGAGGATCTTCCACTAAACTATACAAGGCTTCTCTTCACCCTTCCCCTCTCCTCTACCCTTCATTGGGAGGCAGGCTAGCAGTGGATTCTCTGATGAAGAGTTTGGAAGAGGGAAAGGACTTGCTTCTTTGCTTCCTTCTCTCCCCTAACCCTCTCCTAATGTTAATCTCTCTGCCACTCTACTTACAGGCAATATGGGAGGGCAAGTTCTACCCATTTGGAGGTAAAATCATTCAGACAGAAGAGTGTGGCGGTAAGCCCACATGCCCACACAAACAAGCCTGGTCTCACATGGTGCCGTCTATCAGTAACAGAGCTGATATTTTGATCTTCGCTTACTATCTCTTGCATCTGTCTCTTAGAACCAGTCAAGGAAGACCAATGTTGTTTACAGAGCCCTTAGGAGCCAAGAAAAATAGGACTTGTGTTAAGTATAATTTGTGCTGTAAGACACCAAGAAGAGCCCTCCTCTTCACAGTGGATATATTAATATAATGACCTCACAGAGAAGATGTCATTGGGGCTAGATGTTGAAGCATCTGGAAGTACTAAGGAAAGAAGGGCCAGAAAGAATGCTCTAGAAAAGATGTTGTGAAAAGTTACTCTGCATGAAAGTATGCATCATGGTAGGAAAACGGAAAATAGTCTAGGTGGTTGCAGGGAATGGTGGTTTGCAGGGAGAGGCAAAGGGGTATTGGGCCACATTGTGAAGGGCCTTGTATGGGCAGCATTATTCAATGCCTATAACCCACCCCCAGGGATTCAGCAAGGCTGAGATGGAGAACGCTATTTGTTAGATTGAAAGACTATTCCAGATAGCTTGGATGTAGAATCAGCTTCAAGAATCACTATCTTCCAGGCTAAGGAGTTTGAACTTCACCTTATAGGAAACAGGAACTCATGGGAGGGAGCTGACTGCAAACATCTGTAGGAAGATAACTCTGGTGGTCACTGTGGTGCAAAAACAAGTAAGGAGACTGCTGCAAAGTTCATTCTGGAGAAAATGAAAGCCAAAACCACAGTGGCTGAAAAGGATGAAAAAATGGGGTAGAGTCTAGGTATGTTTTAGAGGGAGGAGAGCAAGGATTCTATGATCAGATGTATGGAGATAAGACATGAAGAAGGATAAGGTGGATGTGACTGAGTGGAAGGGGGTGGTGCCATGTGGAGGTGTTTTGTCTTATAATCTTGTGTCTCTCTATCCCTCTACTCACTCATCCCCATGGAAGGAAGACTGGCTGATCTGATTGGTCAGAGTCTGACACTCTTTGGACCATGCTTCACTATTGGGTTTGGTACCTGCATTTAACAGTTCTGCAAATGTGCCCCATTCTCTTTGTTCCACTGTGCCTGGGTGAGTAATCCACACTTACTCTTTCCTCTGTAGGCTGTTTGGATAAAAGATCTTAGATTCAGGGGAGGAGAATAGATGAAAGAGGGCTTGGCCAACTCGGCTGGTCTAAGCCTCAGACTCCAATTCAGCTTTTTAGCATTTCAAGCATGAAATCAGTAGGATAATTTTCTTTCTAGTTTGTCTGGGAAAGTCCAAGCTAACCCATGACCAGTTTACCTTTTGTCTTAAATACTTCTGTTTTTAAGTAGTAGTATTAGCATTGCATGAAAATAAGCTGGAATGGGTTTGGTAGACCTGCACTTTGTATTTCTATCTGCTGCCAGGGTATCATCTAGGTATGGGTGATTTGCCTGTGAAGTGAGCATAGTTTTCATATTAATGAGTGAAAATAATCAGAGATAACTTATCACTCTTCCCCCATATGAATATAAACATGGCATCACTTACATCTCCTTTTAAGTAACATCAAATTCCATTCTCCCTGATAAAGTGTTCTGCTATGAGCAGCCAGTGACAACTCCCTCCTTCCTCTCTGCAGTGGTGGAGAAGTATTTGGCTCTGATGCCTCTGTGCCAGTGAGTTTTGCTTGGGGTGCATGATGCATGAAGGCTTCCAGGTTATCAAAGTAAATGGGGAATGTGAGAAGAATGCAGGGGAAATTGAAGTTGAGTGGTCCTGCAAGAGAACACACAGAATCATGTTCTCTGTGGTCTTACTACACTGTTTTTATTTTTATTTAGTTTATGATTTAGTCATACTGATTTAATGTAAAAACTTGGCATCAGTAAAAAAAAAAATTGAAGGTATGGGTTTGTTGAACAATTAAGTACTGAATTTCTACCTGCTGAAGAAACATCAACCTGTGCTGCTTGTCAATGTGTTGCCTCTAAGCTCCAGATTCATACTTTTTTGCCTGCTCTGTGATAATGGATCTGGTCCTTGTATGTTTTTCCTTTGCCAGCTGGCTCAATGTTGAGATTTGTAAGTCAAGATCCCTAGAGAGACACTATAGGAGAAATGTTTTCTTTCTGGTTCCAGGATGGTCTACTCACTTCTGGAGAGGGTTTTCTCTCCCCTCAGTTTCTTCAGTACTAGGTTCTTACACGGTGCAGCTTTCTCTAGGATTTGGTTTGCAGTGAACTTTCTGCATCCCTCAACTCAAGCAGTGGCATTGCAGTCAGAGAACCCAGAAAGATGAGACTGTGGCCCAGCCCAGGTGACTACTCCCTGCATCCTCTCCTCAGCCCCAACCACCTGCACATGTGTGGTCCCATGGGGATGGTCATTTAGTGAGCTGGCTGCTTGACCTTCATGCCATCCAGCCAGCCACAAAGCCCAGACCAACCAAGCCATACACACAGTACAATAGATTCCTGCACAGGGTGGCCATCTCGGTTCTGAGTTCCAGTAGCAATTCCAGCAGTGCCATGATTCCCAAGGTGCCTGACTTCTGTGTAATCACTCCTCCTGCCCTGGCTCACCTTTGGCCTGGAGAGTTGATCCTGGGACCCTCCTGACTGAACTGACATGCACCAGCCCTCATTACTGTAGTGTACGGCACCTAGACTCTGCCTACCTGCCCACCAGGAGTTGACGCACATGGAGAATTGCTCCCGTTTGCTTGGCCACTGTGGGCCAGCTCTGGCCCTGGCAACCCAGTGCATCTCCATCATCCACACCCTCTTCAGTGAATTCTGAACTGACCCTTGGGTGGAAGGCATACTTATGAATTTGCTCTTTCCTTCAGCCCTTTAGATTTCTCTTTATGTCTTCACAGTTACTCTATCAAGGGTACCTGCATTACGAACATTTGTATACCTAACTCTGAATTGTACCTCACATCTTTAAAATAAAAAAATTAAAAGTTAAAAAAGAGAATTCTTGATATTGAATCATGAGTAGACAAACTTTCTCTGTAAAGGGTTTAGATTCTGTAGGCTGTATATCTTTGTCACAATTCTCCTGCTGTTGTGAAACATAAAGAGTCATAAACAATATGTAAAAAAGTGGGTGTGGCTGTGTTGCAACACTTTATTTACAAACGGTGGCCTGATTTTGGTTTGTGGGCACAGTTTGCTGACCCCTGTATTAAACTTCTTCTATTTAAATTATGGGTGGTTTTTGTCTTCTGATTGGCCCAGACCAATACAAGTTCAATATTAAAAACTGAGACAAGCTGTCCATGCCCTGCTCGAGTCTTCTCAATTTATGTGTTCGCTAGTACACGTGCATTTGTCAGTACACAGGGGCTCAGGGTAGCTCTAACTTACTTTGCCACACACGCAAGGCCATACATTGATTGGAGCACTACCCTCAGGGGCATCTCTTAACCCCAAATTAAATGGAACAGGGGTATCAATGCTTCAGCTCCCTGGTCCCTTGCCTGGGATAATGCATTTTATAGGGATACCTAGAGTTCCCTGCAAGGCTAACCCCACCATATCAACTTGTTTAGAAGTAGCCTATTACTGGCTCCCTTCCCTTTCTTATGTCACCTTCCCACTCTTCTGATGGTCTCCTGACCCTCCAACTAAACGACGTGCATTCGATCCTAACCTCAGTGTCTGATTCTAGGGGAAATTCAACTAAGAGAGGGATAAATGGTTTTGTGCTGTACTAATATAAATACAAATACAGAATCATAGTAAAAAACAATGTTTTTACTAAATTAAGAAACCTGTTGAGCATGTAATTCACAACTGCGTTCAAACCTACTGCAACTGAAATAGCAGCTGTACTTGTCATCTTTTTCAAATATTCTTTTTACTTTCCAGTACAATTGAACTGCAGAGTGTGTAAGTGTAAGCTGAGAATGAAAACTAAAATCACCCATGAATGGTAACACAGATTTTTATCTCTTTACTGTCTATCATCAACTGTAGTTTAGAAATATTTGAGCCTTGAAGAATTCCTTTGTGCATAGAATTGAGTAGTGTTCTGATACTGAACTTTTGTGTAACTGAATACTCTAAACTTTGTTTGCATTTTGTTCAAAATACTCAGCAAATACATATAGCCTCCGAGATCTTGGCATTTGAAGTTTTTTTTTAAACTGCAATTTGAAAACAACACTTGCAAAAAAGAAACAGTTGAAGTGTATCTCTACTACGGCAAAAGAGGAACTGAAAAGAGGGGCTAAGATTTAATTTTGAAGTTCAACGGTTATACTTCAGGACATCTTGCTTTGTAGGTAAAATCTACTAATTTTCCAACATTTTAATTTGGCTAACTTTTAAAAGAATCAAAGACGCATCATTTAGAGTGTTCTCTTCTAAAAATTAATTTTGATAGGCAATAAAAGGAAAGGAAAAGATATGTTAAACTAAACCAAATTTAAGAACGTCTATGCATCAAAGAACATAATCAACAGAGTGAAAAGGCAACCCACAGAATGGGAGAAAATATTCACAAATTATATATCTGATTAGAGGTTAGTATCCAGAATATGTAAAGAACGTCTACAATTCAACAGCAACTACAACAAAAACCCAATTTAAAAATAGAGCAAAGGATTTAAATAAATATTTCTTCAAAGAAGATATACAAATGACCAATAAGTACATCAAATGATGCACACCATCACTAATCATTAAGGAAGTTAAATCAAAACCATTGGCACGCCAGCTCACCATCATGAAGATACTTACTAACAAATACATAAAATAACAGGTGTTGATGAGGATGTGGAGAAGTTGAAACCCTTATGCACTATAGGTGGGCATAAAAAATGGAGAAAAACAGTATGATGGTTTCTCAAAAAATTAAACATGAATTGCCACATGATAATGAATTTTTCTTCTGGGTATATACATGAAAAAATTGAAATCAAGGACTCAAGAAATATTTGTACATTTATGTTTTTAATAGCATTATTCACAACAGGCAGAAGGTGGAAGAAATTCAATGTCCATCAATGGATGAATGGATAAACAAAATGTGGTATATAAATACAATGAAATATTATTCAGCTTAAAAAGGAAGGCCATTCTGACTTATGCTACAACATGGATAAATCTTGAAGACATTGTGTGAAGTGAAATAAGCCAGTCACAAAAGGACAAATACAGTGTGAGTCTACCTACATGAGGTGTCGAGGGTAGTCAGATTTATAGAGACAGAGAGTAAAATGGTGGTTGCCAAAGGCTGGGAGCAATGGGGAATTATTGTTTAATGAGTACAGAGTTCCATTTTTGTAAGATAAAGTGAGCTCTGTGGATAGATGGTTGTGATAGTTGGATGAAAATTCTTTTAATTTCTTTTTAAAAAATTTCATGTAGAGGCAATTGTGAGCCCAAACAATGTTAATGAACTTAATGCCACTGAACTTTACACTTAAAAATGGTTAAGATGGTGGAATTTATGTTACATATATTTTAACACAGTTAAAAATTACAAAAAAGTTGGGAAGAAAGATATTTTGAATGGATGCAGAAAACAAGATATGTGGGAATATTTAGGCTGAAATATTTACATATTACAATATAAAGAAAATTAGAATTGCACAAATCCTTCATCTAACAGAATTTTTTTTAATTTGCTTGACACTTTAAAGTACTATAAAGAGAGCAATTTGTCAAGTACACAATACAGTGTACAGAGAAGAGTCAAGTGAATGTATGCACAGTTTTAAATGTATTAACCATAAATGTACATTCAAAGAAGTTAGTGGGAAATTTTCAGAAAAAAATTAAATTATTTTAAAAAGTAAGTCTTTCAGAAAAATATCAGTGACAGAGAAACAGACATGGCTGAGAAGATTACAATAAGCACATACACATCAAGAATTATTATTTTGCTTACATTATTTCAAAGCTTAAATAACCAACATAAAGAAGTATTTTTTAAACTTCCTTACTGTACAGAGAGCTGTGTTACTTTTATTTTATAGAAAATATTTTATTTTAAAAATAGTTTTTATAGAACTATTTTATAAGCCTATCAGCATAAAACAATTTGGAAGTCAATAAATATTTCAGAATATATGTCATTTGATTTAGCAAACGTTTTCAGTCTCAAAAACATTCCTGTTTAGATGATAAATGATAAGCTTGGCTGGTTATGAAATTGGCATCTTCCTCTTTTGGTTATTGATGCTTGGTCTCTCAGGAGGGAACAAAGGAGGAAAGACTGAAGAGTGAGTCATGAACTCTAACATATGGGTGCCTGGTCAAGTGAGAACTCTGACAAATGCCAGCAGAGAGGACCAGCATCGTCCATGGGAAGACCATGCTGTGCCATAAAGTTCTGTTAGCTGATGGGGAGGCTGAGGCTGAGACGGTGTTACTGGGAAATGGGATTCCTCTAGATCCATTTAAGACTGACTTCACAACAGGCAGAGCTTCCAGCAGACTTCAGGTGACTGTGGGGAGGATGCTGTTTTGCTATCACAGCTTGTTTTCCACTTTAATCTGCTTCTCAGCCAGGACAGCACACAGGGACAATAAACCGCAAAAAAACAGCTCCCATCCACACAGGCTTTGGAGCTCTAGTGTGTGACATTCAGGGCTTTTGGCTCATTAGCACTGGGCATAGGCAGGTGGCCCTGAATCCGTATCCCCAAATTGTGTATGCAAAGCCAAGAGGGGAACCGTGGTCAGACTAACATCTTGGCTTCATGTGGCTTGTGCAGTCTCTAGAATTTACCTCCTCCTCCTCCCCATGTGTCAACTTGATTTGGGATTGCTAACTATTTAACCCATCACTGTGCTCAGAATTTCATGTTCCAAACTGTGACTTTAATCACCGTGGGTGATGGAATTTGTTTTATCAAGAAATAGATGCAGAAGCCTAGGGCTTTATCATACAGGGGCTATGTCATTCTGAGTTAAGGTGGATTTTGATAGATGGTATGCTTGTTGGACAAATATTTTAGCTTTCTTCCTTATGTGCTTCTGTAGGAGCATTACACAGTTGAACGTAGGAGTGGTCATGCGACTTGCAGGGACCAATACGTAAGCACAAACATAATGTCTGTTACTAGAGGCAAAAAATTTCAGGGTCAGTATGTGATTATCCATGTCTCTTTACTCTCTGCCCTAGCACTGACAATATTTTAGGTAAAGGATGCTCCATCAGCTGATCCCAAGGTGAAGATGATGTGCAAAGAAGCATAGGCAACTCACAGTAGATGTGTAATGTGGGTAAAAAAGGAATCTTTATCATGATAAGTCACTATGATATGGTGTTGTTTGTTACTGCAGCATAATCCAGCCTGTCCTGACTAATGCATAATTATTATAAATACTAAGTCTAGAAATAAAACATAGCTCTGTGCCTGGACATTTTGCTTATGAGAATCAGGGATGCTCAGAGAGGCAGGCAATAATGGGGTAAAAAGCACATTAAAGGGAGGCCAGGAAGGGCATAACAATGTAGTCCTAACCTGGGTTAGACATGGGGGTAATGAGAGTATAGTTCCTGGGTAAAATCGCCTCATGTTGATAGGCAGAGGTGGGCAGGATTTGCTTGCAAAATAGATTCCTCAAATAGACTCAGAAGTTGGTATATTCATATTTCATATTGTGGAAAACCACAGAAGGTAAATTAAGGATGGCATCATGTTAGGAAAACAAACGTTTAAGTCCAAAAAAATAGAAAGCACTCTGACCCCAACACATAAAATGTTAACCTTACAATGTGCTTAGAAAGAGAGTGGGACCACTTATATGCCGAATCCTGAATTGTACCCCACATCTTTACAATAAATATAAATTTTAAAAAAAGAATTTAAAAAAAAGAGTGGAACCAACTTAGGAGCTGGTTTATTTTTTAACTTAAGTGGCCTGCTTTAAAAGAGTAGGAAACAGTAGAAGGAATCTGGGTTCTAGAGGCATATCCTAATATCATAAGAGTCACAGAAGGACAATGTTCTACTGCTGCAGAAGGCACACAAGTTACTCCAAGGTTGGAATTTAAGAATTTAATGTCTTGCGTTGTTGTTTCTTTTTAAATATTATTATTATTATTATTACTTTGGAGTTGGAACCGCACTTTGTCACCCAGGCTGGAGTGCAGTGGCACACTCACGGACACCCCAGCGTCGACCTGCTGGGCCCTGGTGATCCTTCCGCTGCAGCCTTCCAAGTAGCCAGAACTACAGGTATGTGCTACCACACCTGGCTAATTTTTTGATGTATTGTAGAGATGAGGTCTCGCCAAATTGCCTAGGCTGGTCTCGAGCCTGTAGGCTCAGGCAATCCACTCGCCTCGACCTCCCAAAGTGCTGGGATTAAAGGCTGAGCCACTGAGCCCAGCCGCATTGCTATTTCTGACATGACTCCTCCTTCTGGAGTAATGGAGGCCTCGGATCAGGGATAAGGCAGTACAAGGAAACACAAAGACACTTTGGCTAATGCTTTATAATATTGCCTCTCCTCATATCTATTAGCAAAGTGGCACTTTGATCTTTCTTCTGCTACTCTTCCCTTGTTGGTATGATTTCGGCTCTTGTATGAGAGAAAGTGTGACTAGTATGGCAGATTTGGGAATTCATATGACCAATTCTTTAACTCATAACATGCAAATACGGTCATGTGTTGCTTAATGATAGCAATACATTCTGAGAAACACATCGTTAGGAGATTTCATCATTGTTGTGAACATCATAGAGTATACTTACACAAATCTTAAATGGCTGCGCCACACCTAGGATATAGGTTTCAGGCTACAAACCTACACAGTCTGTTACTGTACTGAGCACTGCAGGCAATTGTTATGCAATGGTAAGTATTTGTGTATTTAAACATATTTGTGTATCTGAACATAGAAAAGGTAAAGTTTTGGTATAAAAGATTTTGAAATGTACACCTGTGTAGGGCACTTACCATGAATACAGCTTGCAGGACTGGAAGTTGGTCTGGGTCAGTGAGTGAATAAGTGAGTGGTGAGTAAATGTGAAGGCCTAGAACATTACTGTACATTACTGTAGACTTTATAAATACTGTATACATAGGCTACACTAGATTTATAAAAGTATTTTTTCTTACATAAACTATTTTCTCAGTCTAAAAAAAGTATATTCTTTTCTTCAATAACAAAAGAACCTGAGCTTACTGGAAATTTTAACTTTATAAACTTAAAAAATTTTTGACTCTTGACTCTTTTGTAATAACACTTAGCTTAAAACAAAAATACATTGTACAGCTCTACAAAAATATTTCTTTGCAACTTCATTCGGTATATATTTTCTATTAAAATTTTGTTTCATCCTTTAAAAACATTGTTAAAAACTTAGACACAAACAAACACACAATTAGCTTGGGCTTACACAGGGTCAGGATCATCAAGATGTCACTAGGTGACAGGAATTTTTCAGTCGCATTATACTCATGGGACCACTGTTGTACAAAGGGGACATCCAAAAAACCGGAATTTATTTATATATAAAAAAAGTATTTATTCTTACAAGCTTAAACTTCAATCACCTTCAAAGTACTCTCTGTTTGATGCAATATACCTACAGAGACGCTTTTCCCACTGCTCAAAACAGTTTCTGATCTCATCGATTTTGGTAGCTTTTAGTGCTTCTGCCCTTTTTTGTTTCACCTCTTCCACATCAGCAAAAACATTTCTTTTTGAGGACTTTTTTTCATCTGGGGAAACAAACAAAAAAAAAAACAACATTGCTTGGGGCAAGATAAGGGTTAATAGGGAGGGTAGGGCATGGGGGTCATGCTATTTTTGGTCAAAAGCTCGACACTTAGCACAGTGGGGGCAGGTGCGTTGTTACGGTGGGAGAACCAGTCACCTGTTTGCCACAACTTGGGACATTTCTTCCGCAAATGGTGACACAACCTTCCCAAAACTTCCAGATAAAAACTTTAATTCTGTGATTCGGAGGAACAAATTTTGAGTGTACTACAAGGGGCCTGCCCTCCAAAAAGGTAATTCGGGGTTCTTTTGGGTTCCCCTTCATATATGTCCAAAATATCATTATGCTGTGCACGACTGCCACTGAATGTACCTTAACTGATTAGAAGATTAGGGGATGAGCAGGAGTGATGGCTGTGTCTTAAAGGCAACTTCAACGAAATAAGCACATCACTAGATGGATCTAATATGCAGCTGGAATAAACAAGGAGTTGTCAGGGGCAGTTTGTGGTTGGCATAATAGGATGCATGCACAGCAGAGGAAAGGGCTGAGTGGCCTAGAGGGGACAGGCAAACTCTGAGGTCCCGTCCAGCAACGTGGGCTAGGATAAGCAGGCACTCAGGGGAGGAAGGAACGCTAGATGGGCTTCAAAAAAGGCAACACTCATGCTTTGTGGGAAGATGTGAATAACTGATAATTTAAGACAAAACTGGTGTGTTCTCCTTTTCTTTCCCTCACGATTAATGTTTTGTACATGTTTGTGCACATAATCACACATGGATGCACAAAGAGATCCAAAACTAACAAATAACATGACAGATGATGGAGCTGGCAATGGTGAACTGGTCGGTTGTGAGGTGAACAGGCTTGGGGAGGGCTCATGGACCAGAAGAACTGTCGACTAGCCCCGCTGGAGTAAAGATATGGGGCTATGTTGGAAGACTTGGGAGAAGAGGGAAAGTTTGGGGAATAGGATTTGGGAGACAAAAAGGAACATTACCACTGCCCCTTGTTCTGCCTGGTCTCCTGGAGTTGTTGGGGGTGTCGTTTTGTCTCCAAAGCTCTGTACCTATAACTCATCCAAGCAATTCCTCAGGCTCCTGGAGCCACATTATCTACAGGAGCAGAGAGTCCCACGTGCCTAACAGCTGTGGCCCCACGCCCATGGCCCTCTATCGTGACTGATGGCTGTGTATGTAGAGTTGGGAGGATGACTGCCTGAGCCTTTTTTCAGGTCCAGAAATCTCAGAGACTCATTTACACTCCAGACTTCCTCTCAAGGATCAGGCTGCAGTCATCGTCTTCAGGAATCTGACCACTTTGGGAGACAGAGGCTAAAGGATTGCCTGAGCTCATGAGTTTGAAGCCAGTCTGGGCAACATGGCAAGATCTCATCTCTACAATAAGTCAAGAAACTAGCCAGGCATTGTGGTGTGCACCTGTAGTCCAAGCTACTTGGAAGGCTGAGCCCAGCAAGTTGAGGCTGTGGTAGCCATGAGTGTGCCACTGTATTCCAGCCTAGGTGACAGAGTGAGACTCTGACTAAAACAAAACAAAATAAAACAACCCAGGAGTGACTAGAATAGCTGAAGGAGATGAGATCAGTATCCAGTTATCTACTATTGAGAAGGAATGGGGGTGCATAAAGGAAAATGGAATTTGCTAATATGTATATTTCTGTGCATACATCTGTTTTGTCACACACCTGATACTACTGTCACTCCCAGTTTAAAGGGTAGGAGATGCTAAATTTGCAACTGGCCTGCCTTCCTCAGCTCCCTTTATAACTTTAGGTAGAAGCTCTTGTGATCGAAGACCCGTCCTGTTGGGCTGCTAGTTTCTCTAGCTCAAAAGATCCATAAAAAAGAAATGAATATTATGATGGATAATAATCTTCGTTCCCATATGTCTCTTTCAACTTCTTAATAAAGGGGAGAGCTCTCCGGAGGTGTTCAGCACTCCCTTGTAGCTGGTGTGTGTGGGTACACAGGTGAGAATGGCTACAGTGGTAGAGGGGTTGCAAACAGATGCTTCATTAACTTGTAGCCACAGGGCTCAGGCTGTGGGCCACCTTCCCCCCACCACATACATGGGGCCTATTATCAATATGGCCCTGGTCCTTGTGAGTAGGGATTGCAATTGCTGGGAATCAGTCCTTTCATCTTCTTGTTCAAGGTTGAGGAAGCTAAACTCTTGACTACGCAAAGAACCTGTTTAGACTAAATCAACCCTGTCTGGAATCCCTGCTTTTGTCCTTCAGTGCTGCAGCGTAAGCTCTCCTGGCTGTTAGTCTCTTACTATGCCATCAACCCTATCAGGCTCTACATAACTTTGCTCTTGACCCATTTACAGGGCATGGAGTTGATTTCCTCTTTGTTCCCATTGCCATTATAAAACAACAAACGACACCATTTTTTCAAAATAAAGCTAAACAACCTTAGCTCTTTGGAGGCTCACATTACACTCTTGACCTGATCTCATGCTCAGCCTCCCATTGATTAAAGATGTTGAAACTTTAATATATCTGCCTTGTTGTATAGGTGCAGGCTGCTCCAGGAGAGTCAGTGGAGTAGAGCAGAACACACTTCCTAGGGCAGTGCAGCAAGTAAGGGAGATGGGGCTGGGTAAAATATATGATCAGACACAAATATGACTCACTTCTCCTTCCCAACTTACCAATTAGATAAGTTGTTCATCTCGCAGAGTAGAGGTGAATGAAGGATAGAGAGAGTCACCCCAAATACAAGACACTGCCAGGAGTGGGGAATAAGTGATGCTTCCCAACTGCAGTTTGGTTCACATCATCATCTAAATTTTCTTTACCTCTGAATTTTCTTTACTTCTGAAAAAAAGATGTTTGTTTAAAGCATCTTACTTCTGGCCACCTCTACTCTCATTGGAACTTCTAGTCTTTTGTCTCTCTCTTGTTCATCTCCCTTCTATCATAGCACTGATTCCCTCTTAAACTCTTGCTAATATTCTCTACTACTTTGATCCTCAGTGTTTTCTTCATAGGTCTGGCGGAACTAACAGCTTTCTAAGTTTCTGTTTTTTTCTGCAGCTACGTTCACAACAGAGCAGAATGACACACAACAGAGCAAACTGATATCACTTAAAATATATGATCAGACACAAATAGGCTCTCAACACGACCAGCAGGACGATTACATTTTTCTGAGCAACTCACTTATCCATGCTCAACAAAGCCTATTTTAAATAACGACTTTTTTGTTTGCAGCAGATGAGCCCGTTTCCTATTTCACTGTGAGCTGTGAAGTCATCAGGCAGGAATCCCTCAACTTTCTAATACAAAACTTACCTAATTGCTCATCATCAGAGCTAGCCCTCTCGTTGTATATGCCCCACACCTTCTCCTGCACCTTGGAGCTTGGTCATTCCTGCTATTGCAATAATGCCTATTAAATATCTTTCTTTTCTCTCTTGTATATTCAACCAGTCCTTCTCAAATAGACCCTTCTTATCATCACACACTTCCTTCAGGAAATGGTGAGACAAAAAATAAAAATAAAATGTAAAAACACCAAAAAAAGAAAACCTTCCTAAAACCCCAAAATAAATGTGCTCAAGTCTCTTTTATCTTAAAAATAACCTCCCTTCAGCAGGAGACAATTGGGGGAGGGACCACAGGACTTCTAAAGTTCTGGTAATGTTCTTTTCTTGAAGCTTGGAGTGAATCACCATAGGTGATTGTTTATTTTATTATTTAAGCTATGCAGTGGTGCCCCCAAAAATGTATACACATTTTAAGGGCATGTTACAAGATGTTCGCCATAATCAGAAGTGTCTGGAAGCTGATGGTAACCACTTTGAGCATCTCTTGTAATTGCAGAAGTCAAATGTGACTTGTATTAATCTTATGGAGTATTACAATTTTAATACAGTTTTTCTTTTCTTAATATGTGTATATATTTTTTGGTACTCTCTGTATATACACACACATCTATATACAAACACTTATTATACATGAACATAAATATTCATATATACAAGCATATTACATATGCTTTTCATATATATAATTATTTTCATAATTAAAAGGGTAAAACAAAACAAAGCTCTCTCTCTCAATTTCAAATCACTTTTTAACCTACCACTATATATCCCCCTTTCCTTTACAGCCAAACTCCTTGGAAGAGACGCCTACACTTTCTTTCTCTACTTTCTTAATTCCCAATCTTTCTTCAACCTATTTCAGGCTGAACGTTCTTGCCTGTCACCCTCCCACCCCATATTCACTCCCCTGAACCAGCCCTGATGAGGTCAATGATCGTCCTGTCCTCAAATATATCCTTCGTTGCTCAGACCTTATTTTGTTACATGATTCAGGAGTGTTCTTGAACACTATTAACCTCTTCCAACTTCTTGCAACGTTTCCTCTCCTTATCTTTTGTGCAACCACATTCTCCTGGTGTCCTTTCTACCTCCCTGCAGCCCCATTCTTAAGTGACTTTGTGGGCTCATCTTCTACTCAGCCATTAAATTAGAAGCTTGTCAAGGCCTGGGTCTGTTTTTCAATGTATGCTTTCTTTCTAGGCAACAGTATCCAAGATCATTAGTTTCAACTGCTGTCTATAGGCTATTTATAGCCACATTTTTCTCTTTGGCTCAGACATTTCCTCTGGGCTCCAGGAACATATATCCAACCACCTATTTAGGATTATCCCTTGATATGTCTCAAAAGCACTTCAGGCACCTAATAACCCAGAGCAAACTCAGGCTTTTCCTCCACACAACAGGTCTTCTGCTGCTGGTCCTGTCTCATGAGTACCATGAGCATGTTTTACTGATCACCTTCTCTCCCACCATAGGACCTTTGCACATCCTGATCTAGCGGCATGGAATGTTTTTTCTTCTCTTTTCTTTGAAAACTATAGACATTCTTTACTTGTCAAATATCTCTTTCTCAGAGAAATCTCCCGTGCCCTGCAAGCCTAGGTCAGCTTTCTATATTACATTTTTTTTTTTGAGCACTGAACTAAGTTTGAAGTTTGTATATATTAATTAGCATGGTTATTCACCTGATCTTTGGGGCCCCCACCACCTGGCCTGTCTTAATTCCTCCCCAACAGAGCCACCCCTATTCTTGTTCCAGTATGTTTCCAGGTCCAGCATAGTACCTGATACTTGGGGAGGAGATGCTCAATAATATTTGATTATATTATATGTAGCTATGCATAAATTAATTAATGATTAGCATAGACTATGATATAGCTTATTCCCTGTGGAAAACATAAGTGATTTTTCTATTTGGGGATGTGGATTGTTTTATTATATGCTGCTTTTATTTTGGCACATAGCTAATGGCATGGGAGGTGTAGATTCCACTGATGTATTGAACACTCTAATGCACCTGGAATTGTCACAACACTTAAGTACAGGTGCTGCAGGATAAGATGCCAGGATCCCGCAGGAAGATCAGAAAAACTATTCCTGAAAAGGGATATCAAAAGCCTCCCATTGTCTTCCTTTTTTTTTTTTTTTTTTGGCTTAAAAGCTCACTTGTTTATTTTTAAAATTTTTAAAATTTATTTTTATTCTAGATTTTTGTTTTAGAGTTGGAGTCTCCCTTTGTTGTGTAGACTGGTCTTGAACTCATGAGTTCAGTGATCTTCCCATCTCAGCCTCCCAAGTAGCTGGGACTACAGGTGCACACCACTGTGCCTGGCCTGCCTACTTCTTATGTCAGTATTTGTATCTATCTATGTGTTAACATTCTGCAGACTCTTCTTGGTGCATTGAAAATATAAAAAAAATGCTGGTTGGCTTAGAGAATGAGACTGATGGGCACTTGTGGACTGAAGTTTTTTATTTTCAAACATTAGGGTAGGGTGGAATCTGGGAGCATGGAAAGATTGTGACCACAGTTCCTTGATCCATCTACATCTGGATCCTTACCATTTTGCTTGAATCCTAAAGCCATTTGAGTCATCAGCTAGGTATATCTCAGAAAGCATGATACTATAGAAGACCTTTCTCCTCCTTACAAAGAGAGAAAGCACAGGGAAAAAGTAGGGGCACTTTTCTTTCTTTCTTTTTTTTTTTGATTTGGAGTTTTACTCTGTTGCCCAGGCTGGAGTGCAGTGGCATACTCACAACCACCCCAGCATCGACCTGCTGGGTTCAAGTGATTCTTCTGCCTCAGCCTTCCAAGTAGCCGGAACTACAGGCATGTGCTACCATGCCTGGCTAATTTTTTTATTTATTGTAGAGACAAGGTCTCACCAAGTTGCCCAGGCTGGTCTTGACCCACGGGCTCAGGCAATCCACTCACCTTGGCCTCCCAAAGTGCTGGAATTACAGGCTAAGCCACCGAGCCTTGTTGGCACTTTTCATTTAGCTTGATTCACTTCTCAAGTGACAGAGATATCAAAAATTGAAGTAATTTGACAAGAGCCAAAATTTTTAATGTTAGTGACAATGAAAATATATTCAGAAAATGCATCTAGTATTAGAAAAATTGGAAGACAAATGTTCAATCCCCTGGAATCAGTGAATGGCAGTTATAAGACTCTATGGAAGCACAGGAAATAGGTCCCAGAGATCAGATAAGAACTTCACGGGAGAACACCGGAGGACACCAGTAGGAATAATGTGCAAGTGAGGAGGGTTTTCTGGAGGTCTGCAGTGTCAGAGCCATCCTATTTCCCAAACCTTTCATGGGCCTGGGTCAGAGACCACTGGAGGCTGCTCGCTAGGCCAATGCTTGGGCTGCTGACTCACTCCCCAGGGAGAATTAGATGTGCAAGGTCTTGCAGCACACACCAGAGAGAACTGAGGAGGATGGAGGGTGGTGACCATACGACAAAGGCCAGTAGACATTTGTGTGAGCCCTGAGGATCAGGAGTTGGTGCCAGAGAGGGAGACATGCCTCCCTAGAAAATGAAAGATGAGGATGGATAAAAGTGTCTTTGAAGAGGCAAGAGATTATGGGATGAGATCAAAGAAACGATTAGGACATCAAGTGTCAGATGCAAAAGGTGCTCCAACATTTCCTCCTATTGTAGGTTTGACTTAAGTGAAAGAGTTCTGGCAAGCCTATTCTTCATGGCTCCATATGAGGGCATAAAATAAAACATGGATAAACAGGAAGATGTACCACAGTCCTGAATGAGAAAATTTAATATCATAAAAATAAGAATTTTCCCAATAATATAAAAATGGAAGATAATCCAAATTAGAATACTGATGTATGTGTTTAAATTGGATTACATGAATTTAAAGTTCTTATGGAAGAATAACTGTTCAAGAATAGTAAAAAGAAAAAGAAAAAAGAAAAACAACTGTAAAAAAGAGTACCTTAAAAGATAATAAATAATTGAAGCCTCTGTAATAAAAGCAGTGTACTATTATCATACGAAATGATGTGAAAAAGTGAGTAGAACTGTGGGCAATAGCATGCCCCAAGATAGATTATGCTGCCTGTGGGAACTTAATATATGAAAAATATATTTTAATTTTTCAGTTAACAGTGGTTTATTTAATAATAATATTGGCAAAATTGGTTATGCCTTGGGAAAGAATATATTTGATTCCTGCCTCTCATCTTATACACAAATGAATTCCAGATGAATTACTATCTTAAAGGCAGAGAATAAAAATCATTAAATCTTAGAGGAAAATGCAGGACACCATATCTTCAAGTGGGAGGTTGATGAGGCAAGAACTATAAACTATTATAAAATTTAGTCATTTAATTTTATAAATATTAAGGTATTTTAAAAGGTAAACTGCAGCAAACACAAAAGCAAAGTACAACGAATGGATTGGGAAAAAATTTGCAATGGAGATAACAGCTCAAGGATGGATTAAGTACTGAGAACTATAAAAAAATTGTAATCAAAAAAAGATGACTCAATAGAAAAATAGGACTGGCCGAGGTGACTCACGCCTATAATTTCAGCACTTTGGGAGGCTGAAGTGAGAGGACTGCCTGAGCCCACAGGCTTGAGAACAACTTGGGCAACTTGGCAAGACCTCATCTCTACAATAAATCAAGAAAAATTAACCAAGAGTGATGGCCCATGCCTGTGGTTCCAACTACTTGGAAGACCTAGGTGGAAGGATGTCCTGAACCCAGCAGGTTGAGGCTGCGGTGGCCGTGAACGTGCCACTGCACTCCAGCCTGGATGACAGAGTGAGATTCCAACACAAAAAAAAAAAAAAAAGAAAAGAAAAAAAAAATGGGTAGATGGATAGAGTTATAAGCAGGTCACAGAAGAACAAATCGAAATGTCCTGGTCTTTAAGCTTTCTAGCTTAAACAAAGTAACAATGAATTATCACTATACACCAATGATATCGGCAAACATTTAAAAGGAATTTCACCTATAGTTGGTGAGACTATCAGGAAAAGGGTACTCATTTACTGCTGATGAACATGTGAATTATTCAACTTTTTGTGAAAACAATCTGGCAAAATCTGTTTAAAAAATAAGAATAGCCGGGCTCGGTGGCTCAGCCTGTAATCCTGCGCCTTTGGGAGGCTGAGGTGAGTGGATTGCCTGAGCCCGCGGGTTCGAGACCCGCCTGGGCAGCGAAACCTCATCTCTACCATAAATCAAAAAATCAGCTGGGTGTGGTAGCGCATGCCTGTAATTCCGGCTACTCGGAAGGCTGAGGAGGAAGGATCGCCGGAGCCCAGCAGGTCGAGGCTGCGGTGGCCGGGAGCGGCCACTGCACTCCAGTCTGGGCGACAGAGTGAGACTCCAACTCAAAAAAAAAAAAATAAATAATAAAAAAATAAAAATAAAAATAAATAAAAAAATAAAAATAAATAAAAGAGCAACCTAATGCCTGGAATGTATTCCTAAGGTATAAAATGCAAAAAGAAACATGCACTCCGATGTTTATTTCAGGATAATTGTGGTACCGAAAACCCTGGAAACAAGGTGAATATATTCCTGCAGGGGAATGATTAAACAAATTGAGGTATATCTGACTGAAGAATATCATGCCATTATTAGAGAATCAGCTAGAGCTACAGGAATTGACTTGGAGGAATTGTACGAGCTGTTAAACTAGAATTGGAAGATGCAAGGGAGCATATATGCATAATATGATCTCATTTTTGTGAAAGGTAATGACCAAAAGAGCTCCTTGAATGTATCTATATATGTGTATGTGTGTTGTATAACTGTGTGTTTTACTTATAGAAAAATATGTGTTTGCTCATAAATACACGCACAAAGAGACTAAAAGATAGTCACTAAAAAGCTAATGGTGTTTACTGCGGAACTTGTGGTTTCTATGTGATTCTGTAGTTATCTGAGTCTGGGGACAGGCCACAGACACCAGCGAGCCCTGGATCCAGACATGAAATCCAGCTCAGCTTTTACTTGTGAAGTTTACTTAATCTCCTTGGGCCTCAGTTTCCTCATTGTAAATGAATTTATAAGACCTAACTCACAAGCTTGTCATGAAAATTTGATTAAATGAGTTAATATTTTGCATGCCAGACCAGGGCCTGGCACAAAGTAAGCAGCGTATAAGTCTTTGTTAATTAAATATTCACACATTGCTTTATTTTGTTGCAACCAGAGGGTATTATTAATATAATTAGGAAAAAAATGACATTAAAGAACAGACCCAGGTAATATTATAGTAGAATTTTCTGATTAAAAATCAGACAATTAAAAAAAATTTCCTCTCCTAATTTTCCATAAAGTGTAAGTAGAAACACCAACACACAAAAACCATAACTTCTCTTTCTGGAAGAGAAATAAGGAAGAATAGAAGAGCAGGAGGAAAGGAGCCCAGGCAGGAAGGAGGGAAGGAAAGAAAAGAGAAAACTGCGTGTGGGCTTCCATGGAAAGATCTCAGAAGATTAAGTGGAAAATGCCAGATGCAAAAGAACATGTAGAGAATAATTCTTTGTGTAAGTTAAAATAATGGCATTGTGTACTAGATATATCCTTATATGTGTAAATTTTTTTTTTTTTGAGTTGGAGTCTCACTCTGTCGCCCAGACTGGAGTGCAGTGGCCACTGCTGGCCACCGCAGCCTCGACCTGCTGGGGTCCGGCGATCCTTCCGCCTCAGGCTTCCAAGTAGCTGGAACTACAGGCGCGCGCTACCATGCCCAGCTAATTTTTTTTGATTTATTGTAGAGATGAGGTCTTGCCTAGTTGCCCAGGCGGGTCTCGAACCCGTGGGCGCAGGCAATCCATTCACCTCAGCCTCCCAAAGCGTGGGATTACAGGCTGAGCCACTGAGCCCGGTTCTGAAAGAAAATTAAAACAGATTGTAACCGTAGTTACCTCTGAGGACTTTTGGGGGAGAGGGAAGGGACATAAAGTTCTCACTATTTTGTGTTGTTCTCTATCTATTGATTGTTTTAATCCCATAAATGTATTTTTTCATTTTTCTAAAATGCCGTAAGGAATCATAAGGTGATATGCTTATGGACCATTTTGTATTTTTATTTCTCGGTATTAAATATATCACAATTTGTTTTGTTTTTGCTAACAGTTTTATGGAGATACAGTGCAGAAGTTCCCAATCTTTCTGGCATCAGGGACTGATTTCATGGAAGACAGCTTTTCCACAGACTAGGGGATGGGGGGATGGTTTCAGGATGATTCAAATGATAATATTTATTGTGCACTTTTCTTTCCATTATTATTATTACATTGCAACATATAATAAAATAATTATACAACTCACCATTTAAAAAAAGGTGCAGATGGAAGCGGTAAATAAAATGATGGGCAGACCACACATGGGCTTAAATAAGTGTCAGATTCTGACTTAAAGCCTGCCACCAGATGCAGCTGTACAATTGAAGTATGTCAACTCACTTGCCACTCACTGATAGGGTCTTGATATGAGTGTGCAAACATATGATTTATGATGGTCTCTGTGCAGTCAAACCTCACTGCTAATGTTAATCTGTATTTGAAGCCTCTTCTCAGCACTAGCATCACCGCCTCAGCTCCACTCCCGATCATCAGGCATTAGATTCTCACTGGGAGTGTGCAACCTAGATCCCTGGCATACGCAGTTCACAATAGGGTTGGCGTTCCCATGAGAATCTAACGGTGCCGTTGATCTGTGATGAGACAGAGCTCAGGCAGTAATGTGAGTGATGGGGAGCGGCTGTAAATACAATGAAGCTTCACTCCCTCACTCATGTCGTATCTCCTGCTGTGTGGCCCAGTTCCTAACGCCTGGGGGTTTGGGGACCCCTGATGTAGCACTTTTACCATACAACTCACCCATTTAAAGTGTACAAATAGTTTTCAGTATATTCAGAAAGTTGTGCAAACATTACCACCATACATTTTAGAACATTTTCGTCATGTACTCTTTAGCTGTTTCCCACTTATCCCCTCATCCCCTCCTTATAAGCGATCATTAATCAATTTCCTGTTTCTATCAATGTGCCTATTCTGGGCGTTTCATATAAATGGAATCATGCATTATGTGACCTTTTGTGTCTGGCTTCTTTCACTTAGCTAAAGTTGCTAAGCTTCATCCATGTTGTAGGATGAATTAGTAATTAATTTCTTCTTATGGCTGAATAGTATTCCATCGCATGAATCTACCATATTTTATGTATCCATTAATCAATTGTTAAATAAATGGATTTTTTTCACTTTTAGGCGATTATGAATAATGTTGCCATGAACATTTCTGTACAAGTTTTTGTGTGGGCATATGTTTTCATTTTTCTTGGATATACACCTACACGTATAATACTGGGTCATACGGTAACTGTATATTTAACTATTTGAAAAACTGCCAGACTGTTTTCTAAAGTGGCTATTCTATTTTTCTTTCCCACCAATAGTATATGAAGGTTCCAATTTCTCCACATCCTTGCCAAAATTTGTCATCTAACTTTTTAATGGCAGTCATTTTAGGAGGTATGAAAATGTTCTTTTTATAAAAGATGAATTCTGGGTTTAAAGGTTGGATTGAAACTTATCTAAACATTTTCTTTTCTCCCCATATCTAACAGAGTGAGAAAAAATAGTTAAAACCAGAAGAAATTTGCTGATCGTATTCTGTCAAGGAAAAGACCATAAGCTAACACAATAAACTTCAAAGACCAAGGCTCAAAGAAAGAAATCAAGGATTCTGGAACACATCAGACTGGACCCTTACTTCCATTGCTGCTCCCCACCTACAGAATTCATATTGGTAAATCACCAAGACCCTCGCTTGTTATCTCCAGTGCTTTCAACTCACCCAAGCCCCCATCAATTCCTGGATCACTATCACAGTCCCTCCTTGTTTCTCTATTTATACCCTTGATACTTATAGTCTGTGCTCAACAAAGTACCCAAAAAGATCCTTTTAAAATTAAGTCAGATATGGTCACTACTCTGTTCAAGAAAGTCCTCATTTCACTCCTGGATAGACATACAGTGTAAGTGAGCACATGTTGTGTGCCAAAAGACCTACAGAAGTGTCGTCAGCAGCTTTTAATCATAATATCCTCAACTGAAAACAAAGCTAAATGTTCATCAACAGAAGACTGGATAAATAAATTATCTTAGGTTTGTACAATATTTATGGAACAATGAAAAAGAATGAACTATTACTTCACAGAACATTATGGATGGATTTCACAGGCATAATGTTAAGTGCAAGAATCCAAGCATAAAAGAATCCATACGGAAGGCTCTCATTTATATTACATTCAAACTCAATAGAAAAAAAAAATCTTCATCAGAAGAGTCTTTTCCTTTGGGAAGGTATTGATAGGAAGAAACAAGGGAAGGTTTCTGGGGTGCTGCTGATATTTACTAACTTTGTGTGGTGATTATATTTGTTGACATTGGTAATATTCATCGAGCTCTACATTTGAGGTCTGTGGACTTTTACTGTATGAATGTCATACCTCAATATAAAAAAGTAAGAGAGCCAGTGAGAAAGAGAGAGAGAAGCCGGGCTCGGAGGCTCAGCCTGTAATCCCACGCTTTGGGAGGCTGAGGTGAGTGGATTGCCTGAGCCCGCGGGTTTGAGACCTGCCTGGGCAACTTGGCAAGACCTCATCTCTACAATAAATCAAAAAATTAGCCAGGTGTGGTAGCGTGTGCCTGTAGTTCCAGCTACTTGGAAGGCTGAGGTGGAAGGATCTCCGGAGCCCAGCAGGTCGAGGCTGTGGTGACCGGGAGCGGCCACTGTACTCCAGTCTGGGTGACAGAGTGAGACTCCAACTCAAAAAAAAAAAGAAAGAAAGAGAGAAAAGAAAGAGAGAGAGAGAGAGAGAGAGAGAGAAGGAAGGAAAGAAAAGGAAGGCTAATTTTTTCCCGTTTTGTTCAGAAAGTCATAGTTCTCACAGCAGCTGAAGGTCTTATGTGTTGTGCTCTTGCTCCTTCTCCTTCTATTCTCCCTCTGGTTGCTCCACTCAAGCCCCAGCGGCCTCCATGTTATGCCTGGAATACACCAGGCATCTCCTGACTTCGGACTTTTTTGATGGACATTCCCACTGCTTAGAAAATCTTCTCTCCATTTATCCATGTCTCCTCTTTCAAATCTTTGCTCGAATTTCACCTTCTGAGTGAGACTCACACTATCTAACCAATTAAAATGGTCACTGCCATTGCTACCATCACCTGCACTTCCTATTCTCTTTATCCTTTCATGCATCTCTTGCACTCATCACCTTCTAAGGCACATATCTGTTATTTTAGGTGTATTGCCTGTCACCAAATTTAAGGCACAAAACCAAGGATTTTATGTGTTTTGTTCACTGATGAATATCAAGTACTTAGATTAGTGTCCAGTACATAGTAGACAATGAAAAAATCTGTGGAATGAATGGATGCGTGAAGAGCTGAAGCATTTAAACAAAGACTGCATGGGGCCTCCTCTGATCTCTTGCCCATTCCTTTAAAAAAAACAGGTAGAACACGATCTACTCAGCCCTGAGATTGGACTTGGAGCAAAGAAAATAATGAGATCACTTACATTATATCAGAGCAAAGAGAATGCCAGGGAAGGACCAGGGAAGCGTAATTAAGATGAAAAGAAACAGTACAGTAACCTGTAAATATACCACAGAAAAAATGAGGTAAAGTGAAAAATCTTCCATGCAAAAGAGAAATAGAGCACAGCATAGACACAAATATAACTCAAAGAACAGAAGTAAATTCCTTAGAGTTGCTTTTTCTGCTGTACAAGGTACTAAAAACATAAATTCCATAAAACAAGAGTTTGGAATTGTGTTTCTGGCAATGATGGATTATTTGGTAGTCGACCAAGTCTACTGCTGAGAATGTGTAGAATAGCTGAGCAGAAGTTAACATGCGTGCGCGCGCACGCACACACACCCATCTGAAGGCATCAAAGAGCTACCAATACAGTGAGTACTTGAGGAGGCATAAGGATGGGTTGTAGTTGAGACTGACATTTGGCACCATTATTTTCACCACAGGCTTTTGCTGATTAATAGGTGATTGCAAGTTTATGAAGTTAAGGGCAAAACTAAAGCTTAGGGAGAAAGAAGCTGAGCAGAACTTCTAGAAGTCTCAAGGGGCTTGAATATAACAATCAAAGTACAGACTCACAAAGGAGGAAGAGACTTGGTAAACACCTCAAGCATTCAATTGGGACCACCAAAAGGATAGATATTCTCAATAAGGATAAATCACAAATTTCCCAGCCCTGAATTTTAAAAAAACGTTTGAATGAACTCAATCTCTATCAGAATTAACATGATCTTCATATCACAAACTGCTCACCAAAAGCAAAAGTAAATCTTATTTGGAGGAAGATACTGTTGAGAGTCTCAATTTATTCTGACAATATATCACATGCGATGTCTGATATTCAATAAAAAAATAAGCTGGTATGCAAGAAAGAAAGAAAGAAAAAAGAATAAGAACAAACAAAGGAAGGAAGGAGCAAAGGAAGGAAAAGAAAGGAAAAATACAAGAAAACATTTGCACAGGAAATTCAAATATTAGAGTTATCAGAGAAGAATGCTAAAATAGTTGTTATTAAAATATTCAAGTAATTAAATGATTAGATGGTGAATTTTAGCACAGACCAGATATTATGAAGAAAACTTCAAAAGGGAACTCCAGAACTGAAAGAACAACTGAAATTAAGAATTCAAAGCCTGGAGGAGTTTCACTACTGATTAGACTTTTGAAGTTGTGAAACATCATTGCTCCTGCTCAAACACTGTACTAGATAAACTAAAAAGTCCCTTTCTTTAATGACATGTAAGAGCTCTGGACACAGCAAGGTCTAAATATTCTACACAGCAGAGCAGGGAAAGCCCCTTCTGGGTGAGAAGTGTGGGAGTAGTGGCCTGGATGTGCCACTCAAAGACCCCTTCAAGGAAGGACCCACTGGCTCAGCTGTTGGGAATGCTGTCAGGTGGCGGATTTGGGTTACTAATCCCTTCAGCTATTTCTTCAGTTGCAGAAAGTCAACTTGCCAAGTCATGCTTTTCTTGGGGTGGTCCATATCCAATGATTGTTTGAGGCATTTTGGACCAACACAGGAAAACTGGCCATTTTATTCCAGTACTCCTTGGTGAAGGCTACTGGGTCTGCATTTCCTCTCAACTTGTCTCTCTCCCTAAATCTGTGTCTTTCCTTCCTTTCCCCAGATGCTGACACCTAATAAACATTCCATCTGTTAGACTGTCTCAGAGATTGCTGCCTGGAGAACTTCACCTGTGGCAATTAATGCCAAGGCTGTCCAAGAGAGCGACATTCAAGCAGGGTTTTAGAGTTCAGTTACACTCTGCCCAGCTGGCAGTGAGGGTCCCATTGCTGGTGATAAGTGACACTTATCAAACAGCTTGTGGCACTAGGTGATATTGCAGTTGTGAAATTTAGTGAGTGATGAATGCCAATGGTACCCATGGAAGGGAAGGCCCTCACTGGTGAAATGTGTCCACCAGTCTTTGAAAGGTATGGAAAAATGGTAACTAAAAGATACTGGAAATAGATACTTATTGCTAGCCTCATTTGACATTCTAGAAAAGATAAAAGAAAGACTAAAAGCAATTAATTGGCCATTGAAAGACCAGTGTGAGCATCAGAGTAACCTCTTGGTAAACAGCAAGGAGGTTCTGCAAAGTGTCTTGCAGTGGGAGTGCAGAAAAAGACAAAGAAAAGACCTAGGACTTAATTATCAGAGGAACAGAGCTCATGGCCACTGCAGCCTTAATCAGTTGGGCTCAGGTGATCCTTCTGCCTCAGCCTTCCAAGTAGCTGGAAATACAGGTGCATGCCACCATGTCTGGCTAATTTTGTGATTGATTAAACTCCCAGCCACACAGGCTTTCAATGCCAAGCTTAGAGTTCTGGTTGAGGAACAGTAAGACACTGACACACAGGATGGTATATCTAGGCGGAAAACCCTGAAAATCTTAAATATGCACATTTCCCTGAAAGTCCTGAGTCTTCAGAAGTAGCCCATACATCCCCATCAAGATTAGGCTTTTGAAGTTGTGAAACATCATTGCTCCTGCTCAAACACTGTACTAGATAAACTAAAAAGTCCCTTTCTTTAATGACATGTAAGAGCTCTGGACACAGCAAGGTCTAAATATTCCCCTTCCCTTGAAGACAATCCAAAGGTCTCTCTCCTTTGAGGCAGGAATGTGCCTTGGGACTCTCCACTCTGCCCCTGCCTCTCTCCTTGCTACTAGGCTTATAACTAGGGAGAAGTCACAAGATATCTCAGCCAAGGACATGCAGGGCATGAAAAAGAAGGGAAAGCCCTATACCACGAAAGACTGCAATTCCCAGACAGCTTGTACAGGCAGTAGCTGGGGGAGTATGTGTGGGCCTGGATTCCGAGCGTAATCCAGGGGCCGATAAATGGGGCCCAGAACAAAAGATTGGATAAAGGAGAGTTGATCGTTTAGCTATACTCTTCCAAGATGCAGAGAAGGACTTCACCCTGGCTAAGAAGATGGCTCCTAGAAGCATAGGCAAAGTGATGGTCTATGCTTAGTGATGGAAAAATGCCAGAACTGTTGTGGCAGACAGTGGAGGAAGGAGTTAAAGAACTCAAGGAAAGGGCTTGCTGGAGTGGATATACGATGTACAGCTAGAAAACTCAACAGATGATCATGTTCAATAGGGAGGTGAAAGAGCTGTCATTTACCAGTCGTCAGGAATGTACTGACATCACTAAGAAACTCAGTGGTGGCCCTCTTCTGCAAACTGGTGGGACCCCATTACAAAAGGAGGCACTGACAGCAATGGGGATAATAAGATTTCAGAACAATAGAAGCCAGGTCAGAAGGCTGGTGGATGTTATTATGGTAATGAGAGGCAAGGTTGGAGGAGCTGTTCCCAATGGTATATGAAGAAGTGAATCCAAGCAGCTCAAAAGTAGGCTGTGATGACAAGGAGATGTAATGTCCAGATTCCCAGAAGGACTTTTTCCCCACCTGTTGGAAGTGCTGTTGGCCCTTTAGGGACTGCCTCAGCTACAGAAAGCCACCTTGCCGTTCCAGGGGTTGCCCACACTTTCTGACTAACTGAGGCCAGAGTGCAAAGTCTGGACATTGCTGTACAATGCAAGAAAACTCTGATGGGCATTTCAGTTCCAGAACTTTTTGTGTGGTTTGCTGAGGCAGTTGGGCCTGTATTGCAGCTTGACTTCTTCCTCTGCTCAATCCTGGCCTCTACCCTTCTGTACTGGGTTGAATGGTGCCTCACCCCCCTCAAAAAGATATGCTTACTTTCTACTCTCCAAAACCTATGAATATTAACTTATTTTGAAAAAGGATTGTTACAGACAATTAAGTTAAGGTATTCAAGCCCTAAATCCAATGCTATGTCCTTTTAAGAGACACACAGGGGACAAACATGCAGAGAAAAGAGAGGAGAAGGCCATGTGAAGACGGAGGCAGAGACTGGAAATTAGAGGCCAAGGAATTCTGATACCCACTGAAAGTTGGAAGAGGCAAGCCACAGAATATTCCCTGGAGTCTTTGGAGGGAGCACAGACCTGCCTACACCTTGATTTCAGACTTCTGGGCTCCATATCTGTGAGAGAATACATTTCTATTGTTTTAAGTCACCTAGTCTGCGGAATTTGGTTGTGGCAGCCCCAGAACACTAACACACCTCCCTCTACAAGTATTGAGCCCAGGGGCATTTTCTATGAACATCCTGCACACTGAGTTCCAGCTCAAAGCCTGCTTCCCAGAGAACCCAACCTGTGGCATAAGTAGGGAAGCGGGCCTGACATAGTCAAAGAGATTTCTCCAAAATAAGAAGAAAGCAAGGTGGTTGACATAAGTGGACAGAATCTGGAAAACATAGGGTAGGTAGAATAATGGCCCCTCAAAGACATAGGTGTTTAAATCCATGAAACTTGTGAATTTGTTAGGGGAAAGGCAAAAGGGGAATTAAGGCAATTCATCAGCAAATCTTAAGATGGGGAGACTTCCTGGTTGGTTCATTATAATCACACCGGTCCTTGCAATAGAAAAGAGAATTAGAAGAGAGAACTAAAATGATGACAACCTAAGGAGAACTTGGATTGACATTGTTGGCTCTGAGGAAGGAGGAAGGGACCATGAACCAAGGAATACAGCTCTGGAAGCTGAAAGAGGCAAAGAAATGGAGTCTCTCAGAGCCTCCAGAAATGAATGCACCCTGCTGACACCTTGGTCTTAGCACAGTGACATCTGTGTCAGACTCCTGACCTACAGAACTCCAAAATAATAGATGTGTGTTGTTTCCAGTCACTATGTTTATGGTAATTCATTACAGCGGTCATAGAAAACAACACAAATCCCAAATGTAAAGCTAGCCCTTCTAGACTCAACAATTCTCTCCCACTTTTTTTGTGAATTAGTGGTGGCTGGAAATAGTTCTTAGTCTCATTATGCCAGTGTCACAGGCTGGAGGGGTCAGACATCACCTCCAAAACATTTGAAACCAGAAAATAACTCAAATTAATTAAATCAAAACCCCAGCTGTCACCCAGCTCATCTTCTGAGATCAAAGAGATGAACTCCTTGGTAGCTCCAGAAACTGGAAAAGAAAAGAGCAATCCATAGTCTTGTAGTGTTACTAGTGAGTCATTTGCAGAATTCTGCTGGAGGAAGGGGCCTGACTTTACTCTCAAGAGAACCAGTCCTTAGACTGGACACAGTGGCTCATGCCTATAAACCCAGCACTTTGGGAGGCAGAGGTAAGAGAATTGCCTGAGTCCAGGGGCTCCAGAACGACCCAGGCAACTTGGCAAGTCCTTGTCTCTATAATAAATAAAAAAATTAGCCAGGCATGGTGGCATGTACCTATATTTCCAGCTACTTGGAAGACTGAGGCAGAAGGATCACCTGAGCCCAGCAGGTTGAGGCTGCAGTGGCCGTGAGTGTGGCACAGCACTCCAGCCAGGATGACAGAGTGAGACTGACTCAAAATAAAATAAAATAAAATAAAATAAAATAAAATAAAATAAAATAAAATAAACAGTCTTGAGTGTAACTAACCAAAGCAGGCACTGATGCCCCCACCCATTTTAACTCCTAGTAAGATTGAAGATGTCATCTCCTCACCGTAGCTACCTGATAGAAAAAGGTGTAGCATTTTGGGGAAAAAAATTAGTTGATTCAGTCTCTACTCTTTTATTCACATAAAATTTAAAAACTATCAGAGACATGAATTAGAAGAAAAATGTTATCCACAATCTAGTTTTAAAAGACATCAAAAGAAGTAGATCACAGATGCAGATGACCCAGATTTTGGAATTAGAGACATGAACTTTCACAATTTTATTTGTTTTAATCTTAGAAAGATATTTAGGAAATCATCTCTCATTGATTTGAAGCTTCTCATTTATTCAACCTTTCCTCACCTATCAAATTGACAAAAACTCCAAATCTTGACAAGATTGACACGATTATGGGGAAACAGTCACTTTAATATATTGCTGGTTGGAATGTAAAATGGTATTTATTCCGTGGAGAAAAATATTACAATACTGAGCACAACTACTAATGCATATCTTCTTTGACCTATGTATTCCACTTTTAAGAATTTACCTTAAAGATACACATTTAACAAAAAAAATTTCCACTGTCATTGTAAAATGTTGTAAACCTACCTAAATACTCACATATAGGAGACTGCTTTCACTGGCCAAATCTGAGATAATTTAAGCATTGAGGCAAATTTTTAAAATAGTTGATTGAATAAACTATGATACATACATCTGATGGGGTACTACAAACTGGTTAAAAAAATGAGAAAAATCTCTATGAACTGAAAGAGAAAAAGAAATTTCTATAATGTATTTTTAAGTGAAAAATGAAAAAAAGCAGTATGCCTTTTTTGTGTGAAAGAGGAGAACAAGAAAATGTACACATATCTGTATAATCTTCTAAAAAGAAACAGAAGAATGATGCTATAAAAGCTAATGAAACTGGTTAACCACAAGGGATGAAAATGAGAGGATGGGGTTGAAGAAGAAGGGAGGGAATAGCAATTCTCTAAGTATACCTTTCTCTACATTTATGACTTTTGGATTCATGTTAATGTTTTGCATATTCAATAAAATGAAATAAAATTACAAGGATGGAGGAAAATCCCAAACTAAATGCAAACAGCAACAAAATGAACCTATTTTCAATCAAAAACTTTCCCTGAAACAGTTAAAAAATTTTTTTAAACTATGATAAAAATACATAACATAAAATTTACCTTTTTAACCATTTTTAAGTGTATAGTTCTGTGGCATTAAGTACATTCACATTGTTGTGAAACTATCGCCAGTACCCATCATCTCTGGAAGACTTTTCATCTTGCAAAACTGAAGTTCTATACCCACTAAAGAACATCTCCCTATTGCTCCCATTCCCTGGCAAATGCCATTCTACTTTCTGTCTCTGTGAATTTGACTACCCTAGGTACCTTATATCAGTGGAATCATACAATATTTGTCCTTTGGTGAAAGGATTATTTCACTTCGCATGATGTTTTCAAGGTTCATCCATGAGTCAGAATTTCCTGTAGCATGTGTCAGAATTTCCTTCCTTGGTACAGCTGACATAAATATATTGTATGTATATGCTACATTAAAAAAAACTCCTTCTTCAGCTTATGGATACTAAAGTTACTTCCACATTTTAGCTATTGTAAATACTGCTGTGAAAATGGGTGTACAAATATTGCCTTGGGACCCTGCTATAAATTCTTTTAGCTGTATTCTCAGAAGTAGGGTTATTGTGTCAGATAGTAATTATATTTTTAATGTTTTGAGGAACGGTCATAGTTTTTTTCTGTAGCAGTCATTACATTTTACATTTCCACCAACAGTGAATAAGGGTTCTACTTTCTCCATTCCTCAACAACACATGTTATTTTCTGATCTTTTAAAAAAATAGCAGCCATCCTAATGAATGTAAGGAAGTATCTCATTGTGGTTTTGATCTGCATTTCCCTAATGCTTAGTGGTTTTATTGGTCATTTGAATATCTTCTTTGAAGAAATGTCTATTCAAGTCTTTTGGCCATATTTTAATCAGTTTTTGTTGTTGTTATTGCTGTAGTTAATGTATTATGTCTATTAAAAACAATATATATTACAAACATTAATCCTTTATCAGATATATGGTAAGCAAGTATTTTCTCTGACTCCATGATTTGTCCTTTAATACATGAAAGTATTTAAATTAATGTAGTCCCGTTTATCTATTTTTTCTTTCACTGTCTGTACTTTTGTTGTCATATCCAATGAACCATTGTCAAATCCAATGTCATGAAGCCCTCCCCATATATTCTCTTCTAAGAGTTTTATTATTTTGGTTTGATATTTAGGTCTTTAATTCATGAGTATATGGAATAAGAGCCTAACTTTGTTTGCATGTGGATATCCTGTTTCCCCAACATCATTTGTTGAAGAGACTGTCCTTTCCCCATTGAATGATGTTGGCACTCTTGTTGAAAAGCAATTGACCATATAAGTAAGGGTGTACTTCTGGACTCCTTATCCTATTCTATCAGTTCAAATATCTGTCTTTATGCCAGCACCTCAAATAATTTTGAACACAGTACTTTTACTTCAGTCTAAAAACAAAAAAACCTTCAATCAAATCTTGAACTCTAATAGCATTGTTTGTTTTAGTGGTAAGAATATTTGGAAACTATTTTGTGGGTATTGTAGAATTGAGCAAATGAGTGAATATAGTGAGAGATTCTGGGAACAAGAGTCATATGGAAGATGGGAGACACAAATACATAAAGAAGAAAGGCAAGTAAGAACCTCAGATGGATTCAGATTAAAGGAGGGACCCCCAAAAAACCAGAATTAGTTTTTGGGGAGTGGACCCCTTGTAGTACAGGCTTCCCCCACTAGGTAAGTGGTCTAGTAATCTCTTGGCATTAGTATACCAGCTAGTGTTGTTGTTGTGAGAAGCTCATTGGCTTCAGTGGATTTTTTTTTTTTTTTTGGAGTTTCTTTCAACATTTGCCCATTTCATGAAGGATGGATTTATGAGCACGCCTGCCCACACAGCACTGAGTGTTCAGTAGTATTTTTAACAAAAAATGGCATGATCTCCATGCCCCACCCTCCCTATTCACCTGATCTCACCCTGAGTGACCTTTGTTTTTTGTTACCCCAATTGAAAAAGTCATTAAAGGTAAACATTTTGCCAATGTGGGAATCAAAATTGAGTTCAAAAATTGTTTTGAGCAGTGGAAAAAGTATCTCAATAGGTGTATTGCATCAAATGGAGAGTACTTTGAAGATGACTGAAGTTTAAACATGTAAGAATAAATGCAACATTAAAAAAAAAATAAATTTCAGACTTTTTTGAGTCCTCTTCCCCCCGGATACACACATACACACATACATTCACAGGCCTCTGAAACAAATGACACTCAGTAGCAATGATTGAACCAAGAGCTCAGATCTTGATTTCTAAACACTATTCACCACCAAAAGAAACCAAGGCTCTATGGAGAAATAGCGTATTAAAGGTCTGGGGCAGGGAAAATACAAGATGAGCCTGGAACACCTTATTGTGCCAAAAATAAGAAAGTACTGAAAAAAATTATGAGCTGGGCTCGGTGGCTCAGCCTGTAATCCCATGCTTTGGGAGGCTGAGGTGAGTGGATTGCCTGAGCCCGCAGGTTTGAGACCCACCTGGGCAACTTGGTGAGATCTCATTTCTACAATAAATCAAAAAATTAGCCGGGCGTGGTAGCGCATGCCTGTAGTTCCAACTACTTGGAAGGCTGAGGCGGAAGGATTCCCAGAGCCCAGCAGGTTGAGGCTGCGGTGGCCAGGAGCATGCCACTGCACTCCAGTCTGGGCGACAGAGTGAGACTCCAATTCAAAAAAAAAAAAAAAGAAGAAAAAGGAAAAAATTATGAGGCAATATAAAAAATTGAAGAGACTTTGGCCAAATCTGGGATAATTTGATCATCAAGGTAAATAAGAACAATAATAGAGTCAATAAAATAAACCCATAAGTCCAGAAGGAGAATAGATAATAAAGTAACAAATAAATGAGAAGAAAGGGAAAACTCTTCATACATAGAAGGCACACTAGTCAATACAGTAGCACTGATGGAATTGGAGAATCACTGCTTAAAAAACATAATAGTAAACATAGATTTGGGCAAGAATCATTATCCACACTAAATTTGGGGAGGGAGAGTTTGACAGAAAATAAGACATCTACATAGTTTCAAAGCATCTTCTTGTAAGTTTCTCATTTACTATAAATGGAAAAACGGTAGCTATACAGTGGAGAAACCTGATGACACAGGTGACAATAATTAACAACTTCATCAAGTTGGGGCAAATAGATCCTATTCAGATGTAAAAGTCTAGACTTGGAGAGTATGGCCAAGTCAGTGTTAAGATGCCTTCAGAAACACCTCAGTTTAGGTAGGAAGCAAGAAAAGACAGGTGGGTGAAATAATAGAAGACGATATTTTGGAGAAAAGGACTGAGGAACACATGCCTGCCACATGCTAGGAGTTGCACATCAGAACTATGGGCCAGCGCCTTTGGAGTCAGCTCCAGCAGCTGTGCTCATATCCCTCCTTGGGCCACAGGCATTAGGGTGACTAGTAGGCAGAGTGTAAAGGCATACTTTATGGGCAATACTCAGGACAGAGTCTCCAATGGATGGACCAAGGCTTCGTCAGGCCTGCCTGGCAGTTGGACTTCCTCTGCTAATCCTGCTTCCTCCACCTTCCTCCATGAACTCACTGATCTCTCAACATGCACCCCAAACTTCACCTCAGCCTCTGCTTCCAGAGAATCCAATGCAAGACAGGCATATTGGGAGAAATCTTGATTTTTGCACTAAATTAAGAAGAAAAATCAGGACAATCACACACAGAAATCCATTGTTTCAAAAGAGAGCAACAGATGAACACAGGCTGTTCTGACTAACGAGGATCTTGTTTTTTTTGAAATCTGATTGTCAGTTAATTTTTGAGATGTCCTGTTTTGAGATGAAATAGGTTAGATTCTGTTTTAGTTTCCTAGGCCTGTTGTAACAAAGTACCACAAACTGGGTGGCTTAAAACAACAAAAATGTATTCTTGTATTGTTCTGGAGGCTTGAAGTTCAATCAAGGTGTCATCAGGGCCATGTTCCCTTTCCTAGCTTCTGTGATTACCAGCAATCCTCAGTGCTCCTTGGCAAGCTGCTTTGTAATTGCAATCTCTGCTTTTGTTTTTAGATGGCCATCTTCCCTCTATCTGTCTTCACATGGCAATTTCCCTTCTGTGTGTGTCTGTCTCCATGTCTCTTCTCTTTCTCTAAGGACATCATCTTACTAGAATAAGGGTCCACCCCACACTACTATGACCTGGTCTTAACATTATATCTTATGTACATCTGTAAAGACTGCATTTCCAATAAGTTAATGTAACTGATCTCAGGTTAGGCTGCTTAGGAAAATAGGTTTATTCACCAGCTGGCAACCTGAGGGAATGGCAGACTGTCTCAAAGACCATCGTCCCAAAGAGTTCTGGGCTGAGGTTCTTAAGGGGATTGTACAGGGCGAGGGACTGGCAATTTGGAGTCATTTATTGATTGGGTAAGGGGGATAAAATCAGCAGGTTGTGGAAACTGCATTCTTTGATGAATCAGCTTCTTTTGGGGTCCTTCAGATCAGCTGACTTAGTTTTATTGATTGTACATAGGGCCTGAAAGAATATCTCAAATGGAAAATGTAATGTTTTATAATGTTATAGGATCAAGAGCTAACCAACGGCAAAAGACATCTGGGTATCAGGGAGGGTCTGAGGAGGTTGGGAAGCTTCTTTGTCCTTGGTAAGGTCACAATGTTCCTGTAAGTTTTAACAAAACATAGTTGGTTGTTATATACTTTCCCTTTAATCCCAAGTCAGTTTTGAAAATGACATGATTGTTGCTTTTGCATTTTATCTCAGTGTTCTAAGATTATCCTAGTCTTTGTATAGGACTGGGTAAAGGCCCCTTAAACACAAATGGAGTTAGTTATATTAGTTCTTTTGCTGTTTTACTGTTACAGTTCCATTCACAGGTGTTAGTACTAGGTGTTAGGATGTCAACATATCTTTTGAGACAACAAGATTCAATCCATAACATATTTTGCTCTAAACTAGCCCCCTGGAGCTTCTTTAAGTCTGAACTTTAATGTTGAACTGTAGCAGTAGTAACAAAAGTAATAGTAATAGAAATTATCCCCACCGTTGCCACCCAATTTCCTTGATCTCCCTGAAAGTGGCTCTAAGTAGCAGCCTGTTGAAAGTCTTTAGGGAAGAGTGGTAAAGGGAGTGAGGAAAGTTCAGGTAGAAGGTTGTGTAGCCTAGGGAAGAGGCTCTACTACAGAGGAGCGGGCACGTTTGCAACAGGGAGAACACAATAATTACAACAGGCTTCCTGAGTATAGAATCACGCCATAGCCCTGATGAGTTGGTAAGTGGTGAGGTGGCCTCATCATTACTCAGGGGCTTTGGCTGAAGTGAGGGCTCTGAGTGGAGGGACATTGCAGTGGAGGATCTCACGGTACAAGGCAATCCCCTCTACTGTGCTGGTGGCCACAACTCCAGGAGTAACTGTGGAAGAGTCCTCATGTTGGAAAAGGTGGGGGGCGGGGACAGAAGACAGCCTGGTGAGGGGGCAGGAGCTGCCATGTGAAAACGGGCACATCCAGAAAGCTGCATTCATACAGAAATATAAATATGGATACACTTAACCAAAAATAGGTTCCTTGAACTAAAGAAGTCTCTGCCAATAGATGATAAAATTAAGCACTTGTTAAAAGGTTTTGAAGTAGATCACTGCGACAAAGCTGGGGTTTGTCCAAGCTCAAAAACTATTCTTGATAAAATAGTGGTGCTATAAAAGCAATTACAGAGGTGCTTTCAATAGCACAAACATGCTGATTCGCTTATTGTACATGGCATTTTTATAGCTGATTTGTGGATGGAAAATAGCATCACACATTTGCAAGATTTTGTCTCTTTCTTCAGAAAGAGTTGTAGTTAATTAGAATTTCTATTTTGTTTTTCTCCCTGACCTCTCAGTTGACTTGTAAGCTACTAAGTGATGTTGAAGCATTTGTTTGGAGGATAGGAGTTGTTTTGCATCTGCTTTGCATAAAAGTATCATTAAAGTTGTTAGACAATTTAAAAGAGTGTCATTGTTTTCTTTAGTGGCCAATGACTCTGTCTGTGTAAAACAAAGCTCTGGCTTCCTATTTAGCATTTCAGGATACATTAGTGATGCATTATTAATGTAGTTAGGAAGTTATTTTTAGATGTGGTTAAGTTGGAAAAGGAAAAGGGTAGTCATGCAGGTGAAATTTAGTAAAAATATATGTGGAACTAAAATGAAGATAGCTGGCATAATTTGAAGAGTTTATTGAGTCTATACTTGATTGTTTTAACCTGAAATGTACAAGATAATCATTCAAAATATATTTTTTCATCTTACTTTTACTAAATCTTCAATTAACATTTGTGAGAGGAAATAAAATTTCATTCAAGTCTTCAAATAAAGGGGTAGATAAGAACTAATCATAATTTGGTTGGGATCAAAACTTCAGTTAGGGTCAACCAAACATTTAAATGGAATGCCTCCTTAGTTATCTATACAATGACATGAATAGCTCAGTAATTAGAAAGAAGTTATAGCTAATCAGAATATGTTTTAGCATATAAATTACATTATATATGGTCTTGTGTTATCACCCTTATGAGTGTTAGCAAAAAGCTAGATACATTAAAAGCATATCTAGATAGCTCCTTCCCTAAGAGTCTAAATTGGATCAACAAGACATAAAGATAGGAGAGGATATACTTCTGTGCCACTAAAACATGTAGAAAATGAGACTGCAATAATCAAATAATAATTCTGGGCCTATTCTGGCCATTGCCAATACTTGTCATAATACTCATTTTGACTTATCCACCAATTTGAAACCACAACTTAGACAGAAGAAAGGTAAATCGGAAGTGAAAACTGATTCAGGAATTCTGCCTTGCATGGATTAACATCTGGGGTTGGAGTTGCAATACTTGACTGACTGGGAAGAAAAATGGATAGCCAATATTAGGAAGAGGTATAAGCCATCAAGAAGTGGTGAACATTTCTGGTGGTGCTGGATAATGAAGAAAGTGGGTGCAAAAGCACAATCCTACCACTCTGGAATGGGACGATCCCACTCAGATTGTCTTGTCCTGCAGACCTCCACCAGTTACAAGGGAGTGCTGTGGCTCTGAGGAGGGGCCTTAGTGACAGTCAAGGCGAGTAAAGAAATGTCCTCATGGGAAGGATTCTGAGCATCCCAATACTGCAACCAGAGGGGACCATCTGATTAATATATCTGGATCCTACATATGATTTTGTATGAAGACTCCACTGCCGGGCATAAAAATGTTACCATCATTGTAGCTGAGCTGTGCCCCCTGCCCCCAATTCCTCCACCCCAGTTCCAGTAGCATTTATTGCAAAATGGAAATAAATATTTAAAAGATCTGCTAAGCTATACTTTGGCACATGTTTTACCTGCATTATCATGTTTGGCAAGCTAGATTTATCTGCTCTCTTAGCGTCTACACAACTCCAGTATGGCAGGTTTAGGTTTTTAAAGAGGTTCTGGGAAAGAATTCATGAATCCCAGCTCAGGCTTCTTAAGGAGTTTGTGTCTCTCATCTCTAGCACCATGCCTGGCAAGATGGATGCTCAAGGGCTAGTCTCATGCATGCATGCATTTTTCAACAAATATTTACAGACAGCTACTAAATACCAGCTGAAGTGCTTAGCCAATCTTCCAGAATGGCTAGAATGAGCCACATGGCAACACAAAAACAGATACTGATTTGCCTCTTGCATGGAGTGAAACAATTTGATAACAGTTTGCACACATAATAACTTTTTAATATGCTCTGCATGTATTCAAAATAGAATTATCAAGAAATGACAAGCCTCCCTTTGCCACCCACATTACAGAACTAGATTTGGGCATCTGAGAAATGAGAAAAGTTAACCATTTGCAATTTTATTTTAAAAGATACTTGTTGAGTCCAAAAATGTGGGTGGGAGTGATAACTGCACAAGAGACAAAGGCCAGTACTGTGGGGACTGAAGGCTTGGGCGTTACAGAAGAAAAAGAAAAGTAAATCTGCTACTTGGAGCTCCTGTTTTTTGCCTGTTGGAGACAGGGCAGTGATACTTTCGGAGGAAGCTGGCCCAGTGCCGGAGCAGAGGTGGTTCTGGGGCTCATTGTATAAGAGTGAGCATAGACTGATACTCTTCAGAACATATCTGGTTTATTTTGTCATGGTGGAACCATAATAAAAGTTGATGACTTATAACAACTACTATTTTGTTTGCTGACCATTCCGAATTCTGACTGGGATCTTCTCCTGGTCTTGCTGAGGGTTGTTGTGTGGCTGCATTCAGCCAGTGAGTTGGCTAGAGGCTGGGCACTGCTGGGATGCTAGGACGTCTTGGCTTCTCCTGTTCTTCAAGTAATCTCAGGATTTCTCCCTTTCTGTGTGGCCTCTCCCTGGTGTGTGAGTGTATGTGTGTTTTCAGTAGGGTAGCTGAATTTCCTATAAGGTAGTATAGGCCTCCTAAAAGTGTGAAACCTGCCTGGCTTCACAAGGTTGTGGCCTAGAACTGGCAGAGTATCCCTCAAGCATCTAGGCATAGATGGACTGTACCTCAAAATATTAAGAACCATGTATGAGAAACCCACAGCCAGAATACTACTAAACAGACAGAAATTGAAACCATTTCCCCTGAAAACTGACAGGGGAATGCCCACTCTCACCCCTCCTTTTCAACATAGTTTTGGAAGTCCTAGCTAGAGCAATCAGACAAGAAAAGGAGATCCAAATAGGAAAAGAGGAAGTCAAGTTATCCCTCTTTGCAGATGACATGATGCTATACCTCGAAAACCCAAGAGAATCTGTCAAAAACCTCCTTGCACAATAAAGGACTTTGGCAAAGTCTCAGGGTATAAAATAAATGTGTAAAAGACAGTCATATTTCTATATACCAACAATAAACAAACAGAAACCCAAATAAAAAGTACAATCCTATTCACAGTTGTCACACACACACACAAAATCAAATACCTTGGCATCTTCCTAACCAGAGATATGAAAAACCTTTACAATGAAAACTACAAAACACTGCTCAAAGAAATCAAAGATGACACAAACAAATGGAAAAATATTCCATGCTCATGGATTACAAGAGTTAACATTGTTAAGATGTCATCCTACCCAAGGCAATCTACAGATTTAATGCAATACTCATTAAATTACCAGCTGCATTCTTCTCAGACCTGGAAACGACAATACAGGAATTCATATGGAAACATAAATAACCATGAATAGTCAAAACAATCCTCAGAAAAGAAAAAAAAGTGGGTGGTATCACATTCCCAGACTTTAAGCTTTATTATAAAGCTACAATAATCATAACAGCCTGGTATTGGTACAAGAATAGGCATATAGACCAATGGAACAGGATAGAGATTCCAGAAACAAAACCTCAATTTCTCAACCAACTCTTCTTTGACAAAGCCTCCACCTCTAACCGCTGGGGAGAGGAGCGCCTATTCAGTAAATGGTGCTTGGAATACTGGTTGACTACATGCAGAAGATTAAAACAAGACCTCTACCTTCATCATACATAAAAAACTCTAAATAGTTCAAAGACCTAAATGTAAAACCTCAAACTATAAGAATCTTAGAAAATGCAGGAGACACCCTTATGGAAATGGGAACTGGCAACCAATTCCTGATCAAAACCCAAAGTGCCCATGCCATAAGAGATAAGCTAGACAAGTGGGACCTCATCAAACTGACAAGCTTCTGCAAAGCAAAAGAAACCATTGGAAAGCAGGGAGACAGCCTACAGACTGGGAAAAAATATTTGCCAACTGTATTTCTGACAAAGGCCTAACATCTAGGATTTATAAGGAACTCAAACTTGCTGAAAGAACAAAGCTAACAGTCCCATTATAAAGTGGGCAAAAGATATGAATAGATACTTCTCAAAAGAAGACATACAAGTAGCCAACAGATACATGAAAAAAATACTCAGCCTCACTAGTCATCAAAGAAATGCAAATTAAAACTACACTGAGATACCATCTAACTCCAGTTAGGATGACCATCATTAATAACTCAAAAAACAACAGATGCTGGAGAGGATGTGGTGAAAAAGGAACACTTCTACACTGTTTGTGGGAGAGTAAACTAGTATAACCTCTGTAGAAAACAGTGTGGCGATTCCTAAAAGATCTAAAAATTGACCTTCCATACAATCCCGCAGTCCCCCTACTGGGAATATACCTGGAAGAACTCAAATCACTCTATGGAAAAGATACCTGTACACGTATATTTATCGCAGCACTATTCACAGTAGCAAGAACATGGAACCAAACATGCTACCCATCAAAAGAGGACTGGATTTAAAAAAATGTGATACACTGTTGGTGGGAGTGTAAACTAGTACAGCCTCTGTGGAAAACAGTGTGGTGATTCCTGAAAGTTCTAAAAATCAACCTTCCATATGACCCCGTAATCCCTTTACTAGGAATATACCTGGAAGAACTCAAATCTCTATAAAAAAGATACCTGCACACTTATGTTTATCGCAGCATTGTTCACAATAGCAAGAACATGGAACTAACCGTGCTGCCCATCAAAAGAGGACTGGATTAAAAAAATATGGTTCATATACACAATGGAATATTACACAGCCATTAAGAAGAACAAAATCATGAATTTCACAGCAACCTGGATGGAATTAGAGTTTATAATACTGAGTGATCTTTCACAGAAACAAAGATATGAGTACCACATGTTGTCACTCATAAGTGGACCTTAAACAGCTATCATAATAAGAAAAGGATTGACAGCAGTGGGAAACTATGGGGAGGAAGCGGGGCAGGGAGGTGGGATTAACGGTAGTCGATAGCTGTCTGGGGAAGGGGGAGCACTCCTTTTCAACAAGGGTGCCTGCACAATGAATATTTGTATATCTAACCCCTAATTATACCCCACAATTTTAAAATAAAAAAGGTGATACATATACATGATGGAATATTATGAGTGATGTATCACAGAAACAAAGAACTGAGTATCACATGTTCTCACTCATAAGCGAAACTTGAACAATTATCGTAATACTGTAAGAAAATAATTGACAGTAGTGGGAAACTGTCAGGGGTGGGCTGGGGTCGGGGGGAGGAGGTGGGATTGGCAGTAGTGGGAATCTGCAGGGGAGGGGGGATCACACCTCATCAACAAGGGTACTTGCATAATGAACATTTGTATAACCTAACCCTGAATTGTACCCCACATCTTTAAAATAAAAAATTAAGAGAGAGAGAGAGAGAGAGAGAGAGAGAGAGAAAGAGAGAGAGAACTGGCAGAGTGTCACTTCCACCACTTTTTATTGATTAAAGCTGGTCACATCATTCTAGAATCAAGGTGAGGGGACTACAGGACTACACAAGAGTGAATACTGGAGGAAAGTTCACTGGGGTCTACCAATGTAACAGTTTCCTCCAGAGTGTGTGTAGGGTGCTTATTTGGACTCACAGGATTCAGGTGGCTGATCCACTTCTGGGGACCACCTGTCTCTTTGCTGGGGACCACCTGTTTTCCTCTCCTCACACTCTCAAAGGGAACTTCTGCCAAGCATAGAGAGAACGACGAGTTCCTGTCAAGGCAGGTTGCAAGAAAGCAACAAGTTAGGAGGCCTAGTCTTCCATGGTCGACGTGAGGCTATGAAGGACCTGTTTCACGCACCATTCCTTGGGAGGTGCCTATGCCAGGGTTTCTACTCAGCATCGGAATTTTGGAGATGACCAAAGCACAGCACCTGTTTTGTAGGAGCTGACCCTTCTCAACATGGACACCACCCCCATCTTACCTAAAGTTTAAATAAGTGTCAGGGATGGTCTTTCCCTCCTTTCCTTCCCACCCACCTCTCTCCTGCAGCTCTGCGTCCCACAGTGACTTGATTGGTTTCCCAGCCAGCTCCCTTCACTGGGCCGTGAGCTTCCTGAGGGCAGGGTGACGTCCAGTCCTTCTTCTGGAACACTCAGGTTGGATGAGGGGACGGCCTCTGACCAGGGTGATCAGTTGAGTACTCCTGGGAGTAGCAGGGGACCAACCCATCACCCTCTGCTTTAGAGCAGCTCCAATCCTGCTGGCTTCCACAACCCTGGGGTTCCCCTCTCCCTTGTCCCTCCTTTCTTTTTTTTCCTAGAAATTATCAGGTCCCTCTTACTGTGCCTTAACACAAACGTGGAGTTAAAAGAACCCCTGAGCCAACTCCAGGCCCCGGCTTGCTGGCTGGGGTACGTTCCCTTTCTCTTCCCGACCTCTTCCATCATTGTGGGCACTATCTGGATATTTTGACTTCTGGCTTCTTCCCTCGCTTACCTCGTGTCACAACCAGTCCCGACGGGCCCCGCCTCCGCCCTGTCGCTTTAAGCCGGTCCCGCCGCCGCGCCCGACTCACCCCTCCTCGCGCTCGGCTGCTTCTCGCCGCCTCTCCCGCTCCTCCCCTCCTCCCGCTCCTCCTCTTCTCTCCTCCTCCTCGCGCTCCTCCGCGCCGCCGCCAGCCCCGCTGCGCGCTCCGCTCCTCGCAGCTCCCCGGACCCGCAGCCATGGCCGACATCAAGACGGGCATCTTCGCCAAGAACGTGCAGAAGCGACTCAACCGCGCGCAGGAGAAGGTCAGCGGCGGGCGGCGGGCCACCGGGCGGGTGGCGCGACGCGGGGACGCGGCCGGCCGGTTACCGGCTGCGGCGCTGCGGGGCCCGAACCTCTGGGTGCGGCGCGCTGCGGAGCCGGGCCGGGGCCAGGGGCGCGGGGACGCGAGGACGCCCTGCCCTCCGCGCGGCGACCGCAGCCAGGCGGGAGCCGGGTGCCCCGCGGACCGGGCCGGGAGGCGGGCGCGCCGGGGCCCCGCAGAGCCCGGCCAGGAGGCGCGGGTTGTGTCCGGAGCCCGCCGGGGTGGCCGCGCTCCCGGCCCGGCGCCGGGCATCACGGTGGCAGGTGCGACCGCGCGCCCGCTGAGCCCCGAGCGGAGCGCGTCTCCCGGTGCCCGCAGCTCCCCGCGCCCGCAGGGGCTCGCAGCGATGCGGCCGGCAGATCTGGGCGGGAGATTGCGGCAGCCGTCCTCCCCCGGGGGGCATTTCGTGGCTACTCGAGTGCGGTAGAAACCTACGATTTAGCACAGAAGCCACCCCAGAATCTCTGTTTAGACCAATAGGGCTGAATTGTGAGCAGCCAACTGCTTTATACAGTGCTGTTGAGTGAATCCTGGAGTGCAAAACGGAGGTCTAGATGCACACACTTTTTGGGGGAGCCTGTGTGTTTGTGCCCCCTTTGACGCCAGTGTCCTTCTCTAAAGGTCAGCAATAAATTTGACCTGAACCTCACAGTTTTTCTCTGCACATTTCTGCACAAAAGAGAACGTTTTATTGCATTAAAAAATAATAATCCATATTGCACGGATTGGGTTCGCAGTTGTTTTGCAAGCCCCTCAGTGAATTGGCCACAGTAATTTATTTTTCTTCCCCAGAGATGTGCACAGATGAAACAGGTCCAAAGCACGACCCCGAGCAGTTGGAGGGGTGTTGTGTCAGGCACTGGACTAGCTTGGCTTCCCTGGCGACTGCTGTATCTTGATAGCTCTAAGGTCTTCATTTGTGTCCCAAGCCAAGGACATTTATATTGTAGCTTGAGCATTGCACTTGAAAATGAACACCACCTAACGAGCCCCATGATTGATATCAGTTGAACTGTGTTGTCTTTCACGTGGCAGTATTTTCCGTCCCTGGGATATGGCGTGTTTCGTCAGATTGCTGTATTGCTCACTATGGCAGTGAATTTCCCTCGCCAGATCCAAGCTCAGGATGCCTCCCAGTTTCCTCTGACCCCAAGGAGCTGAGCAGAGGGGCCACTGATCCTTTTGTCCCCAGGCCCAGAGGCTTGGTGGCTGCCCCTAGTCCCTCCCTCCACACATGCACACTCTCCATGCAGTAAGAGGATTGTATTTCTTTTAATATCTACCCAAGCTCATCCTGAACTAACGTGATCCTCCTCCTGCCGTTTGCTCAGCAGCTGATCCTGCCCCCTTCCAGGCCCTGGTTACTTGTGCAGAAAGCTCAGGATCTGCTGGCCTTGGGATCTGGGCCAGGTTTTGTCATTGTTTTTCCATACTTCATTTTAGCCACTTGTAGGTATTCCTCCTAGCCACCTTCCAAATAATTACTTGAATCTTCCGTCTGAAGCTTTCCACAGAATCCACTTTCCATCTGTGAAGGAATTTAGTGATATGGTCTGCTTTTTCACAAATTATTTCTTAATCTAGGTCACCAGCTGTTAATATGCCCAAAAATAAATGAAAAGAAAACGTAATCTTTCTTAGAGAGCATTCAAGCCTTATGAATTGTCAAAAACTCACTTTTTTTTCGTGATCAAGGTCAAGTGTGTATTATGACTGCAGTTTTGGGCGACGTTCACTTTTCTATGGGAATGGGAGTAAGAGAGCCTCTTGGAGGGCTTCCAGCATCCCATTTTCTTCCCTGGGGAAAGCTGCGGGTGAAAAGTGCCTGTTGCACCTAGTGTAGGAGGTTAGACCACCAAGGGACTGAGAGTGTAGGTTCTGCCCAAGGTAAGTTCTGCCCCCTTTTCGAGTCTGTGCAGCATTGGGATATGCTTGGCACACAGGAAAAAGAGCATGTGGACATTCTGGTGAAGCAGCCCAGTCCAGCCTAAATGGAAACCGCTGGAGAATGGAGAGCCCAGTATGGTGCTCTCAGGGGCTTCATTAGACATCTCCCCCACTGATACCTTCTTTCTGCATCTTTGACTTCTTCCTCTTCTACAATGGAGACTCTCTTCTGTCTTAATAACTGTAGACCACCTATGTTCTTGAGACCCTTTGCTTCTTGTTTTTACAATCACATTTTCTTAAAAAAGACTTTACTCCCTAGACTTTCTTATCGTCAGTGCTCCACCTAACAGCTTGCATACATTTTGGCTCCAAATGCATGACTGAATCACTTTTAGAGGTGACTTATGGCTTCTTATGAATTTAAAATGCATTTTAAAAATATTGGAAGTCAGTAAAGGTTCATTGGAGAAAGACTGAAATTACATATGAGCAGAAAAAAATTCCAGCAAATTAGGGAACTCATAATTTTACCACCCAGAGATTTCACTATCATTTGACCTGCATCCTAGATCTTTTGCCGTATGTATATATAAACATGTATACATCCCAAATAGACTCCTACTCTGTGGTTTGGTGACCTGTTTATTTCATTCAATAATTATGGACATCCTTCTATACATGTGCATATTCCATCAACATTTTAAATGACTGAACAGTATTGGAGTATATGGATTTTGCTGAATTCTCTACTTTTTGGATATTAATTTTCTAATGTTTCTGTATATTAAATACAAGTCAATAAGCAAACTTGTAGGGAGAATGTTCAATGATCTCCTAGGTAAATTCCTAGAAGAAGAAATATTGTGTCAGAGGTTTGCTTATTTTTATTATAGCTAGACTGCCTTCCAGAAAGGTTGTACCGATTTACATTCTCACCAATCATTCATGAGATACTTGCCAACTGTGGATAATAAAATGTAAAACAATCTTTAGCTATGTCAATGGGAAAAAAATTAGTTCTTGATTTCATTTGTTTGGTTTTTAAAAATAAAACCTTTTTGCAGTTCTATTTTTTTATTCATGAATCGTGCATTTCCATTTTTGTCCATTTTTTCTGTAGCATCTCCATCTTGCTGTTTTAAGGGCAAAAACCTTACCAGTCCTAAAGATTACAGATACTCTTTCTTCTTTTTTAATGAATTATTTAATTTTTTTGAAGATTTTTTTTCTGATAAAGAGAATGTTTATGTTTTATGTATATCTGCTTAAATCTCCTGATTGGCTTTGTATGGATTCTCTTTTGGGTGATGAATTAATCAGGATCCTGTTACTTGTGAGTATTAGAAAACAACTCAAACTGACTTAAGGAGAAAAGGAATTTATTGCCAATAATAAAAATAGTCAGCAATTTATATATGGTTCTTACACATATAAATTTAAATGAGCTTTTAATATGCAAATACATATCTATTTAAGCTATATAAATGTTCTTATACATATGTATGTATAAAAATATTCATATGTATGTGTATTGTATATATTATATGTTAACTCATTTGATTCTATGAGATAGATACTATTACTTACTGTTCCCATTTTATAGATGAGGAAGAGGTTAAATGACAAACATGCCCAAGGTCACATAGTTAGTAGCTAGTAAAGCTGGAATTTGAACCCAAACAGTCCAGTGCTTTCCCATGATGTGATTTTGCCTGTTATTATTGCAAAAAAAGAGCAGGGCTAGACATACTTCAGGCCTGCAAGGTGCCAGGGACTCAACTACAAAAGTCAAGGCTCAGGTGCCTTCTCTCCAGCTCTTGTCTGTGCTGTGCATCCTGTCAGCCCCGTCCTTGGGTAATCTTTTCTCTCTTGGTGGCAGGATGGCTGCCGGTAGCTCCAGGCAAGAACGTGTTCTTTTTTTTTTTTTTTTAAACTTTTTCACAAAACCTTTTTGTGCAGTTTCCATTGGCCCAAATTGGGTCTTGTGCCTATCCTTGGAAGAAAAAATATCTATGGCCAAGGTTTAGGACGATGGGTTGGATTGAACCTGAGTCCAAGCTACTTACATTAATTCCTCTACTTCTCCTTCCACCAATTATACATTTTAATTTGTAATAAGTTGTTGATTGCCAAAATTGTTGATTGCTGAAGATTGTTTTTAAAAGTTGAAGTACAAATTGAATAAAGTGCACGAATTTTAAGTGTTCAGCTTGATGAATTTCTGTGCATATGGATATCTGTATAGCTACCATCCAGATCAAGTTATAGAACATTTCTATCATCCTGGATACCCATTATTACTCTTGCCTTTCCTGTTGTCTTTTTATATTCATATGTTTTCAATTTATTTACTGTCATTTCCCTGATGAGCACCTTTTAAAGTAATTATTGGTAATTTTGGCATCATTTTTTGTGAAGTGTATCTTTTGCCTGTTTTTTTATTTGGGTTGCTTGTGTCTTTCCTATTGATTTGTAGTTCTTTGTAAAGATATGTATCTTTTGTTGTACGTTTTGGGACTATTTTCTTCCAGACGGTGGCTTGCTTTTTTATTTTCTTAATGAAGCACTTTGATGAGTGGCAGTTTTAAGTTTTTATGAAGTCCTTTCTGAGGATTACATTTTTTATGCAGCTTTTTGTTTTCTCTGGAGTTTTGTAACTGCCTTGTTTTTTTTCAATTTGATTATTTTTCTATGAACTATTTGAAATTGTTTCTTCTTGCTTCATCAGATCTGTCAAATGCCTATCAATATTATTATCCAAGGTTTAATATATCAGATAATGTAGTTATTCTGTTTTCCCACTCTAGATATCTCTTTTGGAGCCTCAGCCCTTTTGGGAACTATACAGATATCCATATTCTGGGCTGATTTTTTTCTGGACCCGCTACATACCTGTCATCTTGAGTCTTCCCTTGCCAGTATTGGGGTCAAGGAAGGGAACTAAAGTTTCAATTAGTCTGTATTTCTAGGCTTTCAAATGGTTGCCTGTTTTAGTGTTGTGCCTCATCCTTACCTTCTACGGTACTTGGTGGAACCAGGTCCTAAGCTTGTGTGTTTTTATTTGTGTAACAGTGAGAATTGGGTGTTTTTCATTGGTTGCTCCAGTACAGGCACTTTTTTGTGTGATTTCCTCTGTTCTGCTGATTCGTTTCTATTCTGCCATTCTCTAGTCAACTTTTATAAGATGCATTGAACTCTCTCGCCAGTAATGCTCCTTCTCCTGTTCTTGTTCTTGTATATTCATATTTTAAAAATTTCTTTACTGTCATTTTAGTTGGGATTTGGGATGTGATGAAAATAAGCAGGTATAGTTAGTCTGTCATGTTTCACCAGAAATCTTTTTATTTAAATATTTGATCCCTCTGGGATTTATTTTTTTCTCGTCTTTTTCTATTTGTGGAATCCAGTGGCATTTATTTGGTCTTAAACTTTCTTGACCTCTATGCAATATTTATACTAGTGAAGAATTGCCTTTAGATATTTTTCAACACGATTCTAGTGAGTAGAGTAACCTTTGGTATGTTAAATAATAACCTCTTAAAGCATCATTATTATTTTTTAATAAGGGAGTTAGGCTATTTGAATTCTAAGGACCTGTTCAGTTTGATATTCTTTGTGTCAGTTTATCAGTTCCAAGTGATTATTATATAATAATCGTTGGTGAAGTTTTTTTTTTTATGCACTACAACTTCCCAACTAAATTGTAGGTGCTTGAGGACAGGGATCACACGTCTTGTGAATTGTATGTATTCATAGATGGTGTACTGATTTACGTCTCTATGTTCTTGCTTGTCCCCACCCCTGCAAGCACATCATCTTAAATAATCCTTCACATTATTCTGTGATTTTTGTGAAATTATCATAAAGGTTTCACTCTCATTTTCTTTGTCATTTTGTGAAAATAATACATCAAAGGTGGTTATCCTTATGGGTTCTATACATGATAAGATCTCTATAAAAATTAGGCTGAACTGTGTGGAATTGTCATTTTTGTAAGTCAAACATTGGTAGATCCATGTGGTTCAACCCAATACCGATTGAGTGATATGGTAAGAAAAACAGTGTTGTCTCCTTGCACATGTCTAGTTATGTGGCATTTTTTCAAATTGTTGCCTTGCTGAGGCCCACACTTAGTTTTGTTCTCAAAGGCAAGCATGGATGATGCATATGTGTACGTGTGTGTGTGTGTGTGTGTGTGTGTGTGTGTGTGTGTGTGTGTACATATATGCAAGTAGAATGGGAGAAGGAAGACCCTCCTCTGTCTAAGATATCCCTCTTTTGGGACCCAGAGCGTTGTCTATAGAAGAGTAACTTATATGATCATGTTTACATCTGAGGACACTTTGGACACTGAGTTTTTTGAGGCACGTTAGGATTTCCCTCTTTAAGATCATCTGAAAGCTTTTTGTTGCCTGCTTCTGTGTTTACAAAGCTTATACCTTCTTTTCCCCTAAGGTCATTTTTAAAAAATGTTATTTTATTGTCAAGATGTGGGGTACAACTGAGGATTAGGTACATAAGTAGTTTATGTGAAGATGAAGATCGGGTCCCAGCTGGTCCTTACTTCCCCTGGTTTAGGATCAGGTACACTTGGGGATGTTACTTGCCCCCCACTAAGGTCATTTTACATGACTATATTAGGAACTTCTAAAATTAAAAATAATAATTGTGAGGACATTCTTGACAGAATAAGATTTTCTTTCATTTTTCAAATTTACACAAACACACATATACACAGGCATTCTTATTTCTCCAGGAATTTGTACAAATGGGAATCACAACTGTAGGAATTCAAATTTTAGTAAATATTTTGGTAAAAGTTACCATCCTTCTTTAAACAGACTATATTTGTTTCTTTCGTGTGTATGAGCTATAAGTCACATTCAAAAATCAGCTTTTTTATAGACCAATATGACTTATCATAGCTGGAATACTTGTATAAACAATATGGCCCCTTTGCTTGAGATATAAAATTAAGCCCCCTTTTAAAAAATTACCAAATTAAATGATTTATCCATCCCATACAATTGTCATGAGAACCTCTTACTTTTACCTGGGGTCCCTGTCTCTTATGATAAGTTCAGGAACTCCATCATGAGTTTTCCTTCTCTAAAGGAGTCAATGGTTTTTACTACGGCCTCATGGGAAAGGGTCCCTAAAAAGAGTCCAGCATTTGCATGTCACTCTTGTCCCTGAGTGAACACAGGCGTGCGCGCGCGCGCGCACACACACACACACACACACACACACACACACACACACACAGCATCTCCCCCCTCCCCTGATTTGCCCACAGTGCTAAGTTTCCAAAGTTAGGAAAGATTTAACATTAGCACACACTGTGCTTGGAATTATTCACTTCATTTCACCCTACTGTTCCACTTTTAAGAAAATTCTTGTTGAGACATACTAAATTGATTAGAAGTTCACAATTTGGAAAACACTACCCTAGAGGACATCTGGTATCCTTTCCTATAAGTTGACCCTCTTTTGGGCCACTTCAGTCTCCATCTAATTGTGTGTGTGTGTGTGTGTGTGTGTGTGTGTTTGTGTGTATACATACATGTGTATATATAAATATATATATTTACATATATGCATGCATGTACATATATTATTATGTTTCAAACAAAAGAATATCGTAAAGCCCCTCGGTAGGGAATGAGTAGAGAAGAGAAATAATATTTTTTAAAATGATGCATTATTCTGACTTTTTAATGTCTGGAAATTTCTTCTTTTTTTGGTGGCAGAGAATACTATTTATTACTGCACTTAGAAATGGAGAGTCTATGAAAAGAAATTTTTTTTTATTATCAATATTTTTTATTTTGATATTGTGGGGTACAGTTAAGGGTTAAGTATACAAATATGCTTCATTCAGGCCCCCTTGTTGATAACAGATGTCTCCCCGTTTCCAGACAGATGTTTACTACCATTAGTCCCATCCCCCCCCACAGTTTCCCAACACTGTCAGTCATTTTCTTATGGTAGTGCATTGGATGATCAAGGTCCCTATATGAGTGAGAATATGTGATACTCAGATCTTTGTTTCTGTGAGAGGTCACTTAGTATTATAGATTCTAGCTCCATCCAGGTTGCTGCAAAATTCATGATTTTGTTCTTTTTTATGGCTGCATAGTATTCCATCGTGTATATGTACCACATTTTTTAAATCCAGTCCTCTTTTGATGGATAGTGTGGTTGGTTCCAGGTTCTTACTATTGTGAACAATGCTGCAGTAAACATTCGTGTGCAGGTATCTTTTTTATAGAGTGATTTGAGTTCTTCAGGGTATATTCCCAGTAGTGGGATTGCAGGGTCATATGGGAGGTTGATGTTTAGAGCTTTTAGGAATTGCCACACTGCTTTCCACAGAGGTTGCACTAGTTTACACTCCCACCAACAGTGTAGACGTGTTCCCTTTTCACCACACCCTCTCCAGCAGCTGTTATTTTTTGAGTTGTTGATAATTGCCATTCTGACTGGAGTTAGGTGGTATCTCAATGTGGTTTTGATTTGCATCTCCCTGATGATTAATGAGGTTGAGCATTTCTTCATGTGTCTGTTGGCTGCTCAGATGTCTTCCTTTGTGAAGTGTCTGTTCATATCTTTTGCCCACTTTATAATGGGGTTGTTTGTTTTTTTCTTTTCAGCATGTTTGAGTTCCTTGTAGATCCAAGATGTTAAGCCTTTGTCAGACTTGGAGTTGGCAAATACTTTTTCCCAGTCTGTATACTGCCCAACACAAATTTAAAACAAGTTTCTAGCCATTTACTCTAGAGACCATCTGAGTAGACTGAGGAAATACGTGGGCTGGTGGGCTTCTGTGAAGAGGATGAAAGATGCCAGATTCCTTGTGTTGCTGATGCAATTTCCCAGACATTCTCAACAATGGCTAATATTTACATAATGGAAATGCTATCATCATGGAGTTCAAGGCACGTACCCATGAAGGAATATATACCGTTATCACGTAAAATCAAAGTGATAGTAATCATGATTTCCTGAACACACATCCATGGGCCAACTTTCAACATGGAAATGCTGAAACTTTCTGTTTGGCTGTAGATATATTTCCTGTGCACATATTGGGAAATTCCCTTATTAGGAATTACTTCTTATAAAGCTATGGATAAGATCTTCATTTTGAAATATTTTCTATGCCATATCATATAACAATTTTGATTACACTTAAGCTACTTAGAATAAATGGTCATTTAATCTTGGTTATTTCAATTACTAACTAGTTATTTAAGGCTTTGTTCACAAGTGGGAAAGTCTTGTACATATAATAACTTAACATTAATAAGCATATATATATATGCTTTTATATAAATATATATGCTTTTATATATATTTATATATGCTTTTTTCCTATCTTTTTTTTTTTTTTTTTTTTTTTTGAGTTGGAGTCTCACTCTGTCGCCCAGACTGGAGTGCGGTGGCCGGAACCTCGACCTGCTGGGCTCCGGTGATCCTTCCGCCTCAGCCTTCCAAGTAGCCGGAATTACAGGCATGCACTACCACGCCCGGCTGATTTTTTGATTTATTGTAGAGATGAGGTCTCGCTGCCCAGGCGGGTCTCGAACCCGCGGGCTCAGGCAATCCACTCACCTCAGCCTCCCAAAGGCGCGGGATTACAGGCTGAGCCACCGAGCCCGGCGCTTTTTTCCTATCTTATAGTGCCTAAATGATTTAATAAAATATACACAGACCTATGCATAAATGCACCTTTGTCCTGTACCTTACGTTTTTTGAGTAAAGGATGTTAAATTTACATGCTCTAATAGAGATCTGTTTTATTGTCAAGTCAGTCTGGTAAAATTCATTCATTCATGTGCAGCCATTTGCTGAGAATTTGATGTGTGGAAAGCGCTTGCTAGATACTTATAGCACAGCAGTCAACAAAGCTGTCTTGGTTGAGCATACAGACCAGCAGGAGTTGGTATACAGAGATAACTTCTGCACGTGCTAATAACTTCATGGTTGTTAATGAAAAATAGTAATTTAAAATTCTGTATGGGGAAAGACAATTTGGTATGTAACTGGGGAAATAATCTAGAGTGAGAGGACTGGACATACTTACCTGAAGATGGTAGATTTCAAGTTAAGATCCTACGAATGAGTTGCAGCCATCAAGCAAGAGGAGTAGGGTAAGGATGTGGTGATTATAGGAGTCAGAAAGCATGCTATAACTCTGACTCTTTTTTTTTTTCTTTTTTGAGTTGGAGTCTCACTCTGTCGCCCAGACTGGAGTGCAGTGGCCGCTCCCAGCCACTGCAGCCTTGACCTGCTGGGCTCCTGCGATCCTTCTGCCTCAGCCTTCCAAGTAGCTGGAACTACAGGTGCACACTACCACGCCCAGCTGATTTTTGATTTATTGTAGAGATGAGGTCTCGCCAAGTTGCCCAGGTGGGTCTCGAACCTGCGGGCTCAGGCAATCCACTCACCTCAGCCTCTCAAAGGCGCAGGATTACAGGCTGAGCCACTGAGCCTGGCAACTCTGACTCTTTGCCCTTATTCACTGAGCATAAATAAGAGCAGTAGAATATGGAATTGACTATAAACATTGGCCTTAAAAATTATCTCTTCTACCGTTTGGATATTTAACTAGGTGAAGTGGACCCTAATTAGCATGGTCCTATTGTGGTAGCAATCTCTCTTTTGTGTAATCAGATTTTTACCTTTACATGTTGACAGGTCCTTTTGGAGTTCAGTTTCTGTCTTGACACAGAGCCAGGACACTGGTTCAGAGTTGACTTTCTCATTGAAGTATAAGTCATACAAAAGATTGCTTTGTATAACAGTAGTAAATTCCAACCCAGCTTGTTTTAGTGAATTTGTTGAGAAGAGGACCTCTTATCTTAAACCATCAGAAGTTCAAAATAAAAATGAAAGCCTTTATCAAGTTCTTAAATGTTACACATCTAGAAAGATTATTTTATCTTTAAAAGTTTGCATTTGGATACCTAACATTTAATTAATTGGTGTGTGTACTTTTATATATATATATTTATGCTTTTATATATATGTGTAATATATATGTCTACACACACACCCACACACACACACGTATATAACCAATAAATTGGTGTATGATGTATATGAAGATGTAGAGAAAGAGAGATAGAAAGATAGAGAAAGAGAGAGAGAAACTTGGTTAAGGCTGACAACTTGACTTGATTATGGTCGTTGACTTTATTTTTCAGGTAGTGGTCTTGGATTTAGGAGTAATCAGTGTAAGGCGATTTGCAGCAAGGAAGGAATCTTAAATTTAGGAAGTGAATCTTTTGTCTTTTCCTCCAGACAGTCTTTTCCTTTGCTTAGTAATGCCAAACCCTTAAATAGCATAGATGGTCCAAACCTTGGAAGGATCCCCTACTCATGGTATCACAGCCTGGGAGGTTGAAGAATAGTGGGGTACATTTTCCACACTCAATAATTCCCCAATGTTAGAGACATATAAGTAAGAAATCCTGCCTCTTTAGCCTACAGATTTCTGTAACACAATGATCGTCTCTGAGTCTCTAGAAAAATGATGTCCAGACTTCTCTCTCCACTCCTTCACAAAATGCTTGTGACTATGGAGACAACTTGTATTTCTGAACTAGGGATTGGGGTATGAGTCGTACATTCTACATTGTAGGGTTCTTTCGGGGACCTACATTGGCTCTGCTACTCCTGTTAAGCACAAAGAATGAGTCTAGAAATCATGTACTTCCATGGCGGTGTGATCAGGAATACTTGGAGAGGAGGCAGGTTAAAAATTCAGATTCCTGGGCCTAGTTACAAACTTACCAAGTCAGAATCTCTTAAGTAAAACTTAAGAATCTACATTTTAAGAAAATTCCTTGGGATGGGAATTGAAAACACTGAGGACTACTCAAGGGGGGCACCGTGCTCACCACATGGGGCACGGGCTCAAGAGAAGCCCAAACCTCACCATCATGCAATATACTTATGTAGCAAGTATGTACATGTTCCCCTTGAATCTAAAAAAAAAAGTTCCTTGGGTGATTCTAAGGCATAATGAAGTTTGCAAGGCTCACCACTTTTGTGATGGTTATGAGTTCCTAGGTCCACATCAGGGTTATAATATGGAGGGTAAGTCTTTCTATCACCCATAACTATAAATTTACCTTGAACATAATAGAGAATGGAAAAATAGTGCCCTATGGGATGTTTAAAAATTGCTATTAATGCTTTAAAAAGCCTACCTACCTTTCAAAGAAATCAGTTAGTTTTTTGGAAGCCAAATTGGAGATGTTTCATCAAGGGCCAAATGGCTTCCTTATTGGTAATGTCATAAATCATGGAAGGTTGGATTCTGTGTAACCTGGTTCTGGAAAAGCCATTATAATTTTAGAATAATGCTGTTTAATGCAAAATTGCAAAAATTGCAGTAAGATGAAATATTTGCCTGAAAAACTGCACATTTTTGGTAGGTGACAGGAGGAGATGGGGTGAGTTTGGGAGACATATTTATAATTATTTTGATCTTGTGTGTTTTAGTATGAGGTGAATGATAACTTGATTGCTTAAAGTGCCTGGTAGGCTGCTAGATTACCTGCTAGAGAATGGACTAGGTCTTGGAGTCTCTTATTCTAAGCTCTTATTTCTACTTTTTTCCCCCTCATAAATGGCATCTTAGGAAGGTACACATAAATCAGTGTGTTCTCCCTGTGCTTAGATTTAGATCAATGCCCTTCAATATATCAGTAACAATAACAGCAATAATTTTAATAAAAACATATACTAAAGTTCCTTGTAGGAAGAATGGTCAAAACTCAGAAGAGGATTTTGGTCTACTGGAGGATGCCCCATTTGCTAGAAACTGGACCATTAGGTTTTAACCTTGATTTTTAAAACGTATTTTTTGACACTTTAGGTGTCTATATGAATAATGGCTATTGCTTTGTAGTTTTTTTGTGTTGTCTTTGTCTGGGTTTTTATCTTATAGAATGGATTGGGAAGTTATTCCTCCTCTTCTGCTTTTTTGAAAGAGTTTGTGAAGAATTGGTACTAATTTTTACTTATGTATTGGTAGAATTTACTTTAGGCTTGAGTTGTTAAAATGAGGTATGACATACATGTGGGAAGTAGCAATATATATATATATATATATATATATATTTTTTTTTTTTCAGTTTCACTTGTTCTGGAACCTTGTACAAATGAAATCATACAGTATGTACTCTTTTGAGTTTTTCTTCTTTTTCTCGTTCATGTGTAGTAGTAGTTTATTTTTTTTACTGATGTATTTTTTTGATACTGTATAATATCCCACAGTTTGTTTTCCAGCTGATAGGCATTTGGCCTGTTTTCAATATTAAGCTATTAGGAATAAGACTGCCACATACATTCTCATACATGTCTTTTAGTGAACAAAAACCACTTATTTCTCTTGGGTTAGTACCTGAGAGTAGATCCACTGGCTCATTAGATTAGGCACTATTTAGCTTTAGGAGATAGTCCCAAGCAGTTTTCCAAAATTGTATCAAATCTGTAGTCCCATTCACAACTGTAAGAGTTTAGAAAGCCTATATTTTTGAATTGTAAGTTTGATGTTGCTTACTTATATTTGTTCACTGCTGTGTCCCCAAAGGACACATTTATTTAATGAATGAATGATTTTATCTTTATATATTTTGCATATACTCACAGCAACATTTCTGTCAAGAATGTGTCAATGTTTTGTGTTTAAATTAAGTGGGGGAATGGTCACCATTTGAAACACAGACAACTCACATATACACAGGAAACGTACAGATGGGGTCTGTGTAGATGATATGGGGAGAACTGTGGTTCAAATAGTCTTGTGGTGGCAGGGGTTCTTTGTTGTGTTATATTCTGCCTCCTGTCCTCTGGGAGCAGTGTCCTGTGCTTACAAGTGGTTTCCCACACGCAAGGGCCAGTAGCATGGCATGTACTGACTGATTCAGCCTCACCTTGGTTTCTCCTGGCACTGTATGTTACTCTGCCATCTGGCTGGACTGACATTGGCTGTGAGTCTCGGTCCTTGCTACAGAGTCACATGGCCACTGCTGTAACAACTGGCCTGCTATATCTTCACCACATGAATATCAGGGGCATCTTGTAGAATCCAAACTTCAGGTCTTCTTAGCCTGGTTGCACTGTGCAGCCACAGTGGTGTAGCTGTGCCCTAGATTGGTAAGTGGCATAGCCCAAGAAGTGATCTTTCCAGAGTGTTCAGTGGGGGCATAAGGGCTGTATCTCCCCTCTGAGCTTGAAGTTTTCCTCACTTCAGAGGGAGGAGAGGGGAGAATTGGGACACATTTTCTTCCCTTTTCCTCTACTCTATGGTGGGAAAAGCTTTGCTCTCCACTCTGTTATATCCTCCTCCATAGAGCTTGCCAAGCTGTCGTGGATGAAGGGGGCATTTTCATCCCACTATGGGAAGAGGATTCTGTGAGCTGGGCTTCCAGGTTTATTTTTTTCTTTAGCCTTTGATATGTTAAGAGAGAAATGAAGGATTATGGAGAATCTGCACTCAAGTTATCTTAATTCTTGTGCTGAGTCTAGTTTACATAAAGAATTGGGTGCTTACCATCTGCTAGGCACTATCATGAGCAGTATTAACTTATTTTACCCTCCTAGTAAACCCATGAAGTAGGTGCTATTACTTCTGCTGTTACTGAGCTGAAAGAGACTGAAACACAGGGAGGAAAGAAGGAATTTGCTTGAGAATTCTTAGCTAGTTAGCTATAGAATTGGGATTTGGAAGTTAGTGTTATTTTCATCAATCCTGGTGATGTTCTCCTGCAGTGTTGAGTTGAGAAAATGTCAGGTCTCATGGAGTGGCCAAGGTAGGGGAGAAATTTCAAGTGGTGTGGTACCTGACATGTTCATTCCTTTATGCATCATTCATTGCTGTATGTGTCATCATATTTATATCCCTGGGACCTTTCACGTACCCTCTTCTTAACTTTGGAGAGGATTTTTTTTTAAGCTGGACTTTCTGAAAGTGGAGCAAATTTGTGTGACAATAAACTGTTTTTTGTTTTATGGTAGTTTTATCCCAGCAACTTAAACTACTTTAATAATTATGATGCTCAAAGTCTTGTGGGTTCTGGGAAGCAGGTACTTGTACTTTGGGACCTTAGTGCCTCAAAAGGTAGTTTGTTTGGAAAAATTATAAAGAATTCTTGAGTATCTGAGCTCATTTCCTTTCTTACAAGATGAACATCATACAAAATCTCTACAGCTCATCTTAAATCGAGCACCAGAAGTAAAAGAAAGATGTGCAATCAAATATGACCTCGCACTGGGGAAGAAGAGAGCAAAGCATGGGTACATGTGCTCTACCAGATTGGCAAAGGACGGATTTCTACAAAGAGCAATGCTTCCTAAACCATCGGGGTCTCATGCATGCTCTATGCCTGCTTCTTAGCAACTTGCATATACCAAGATTCTGATTTCCACTTCATTTACACTTACTTTAATATCTCAATTTTCATCTTTTCAGAGCTTTCCAATCCAGTCACTTTTGCATGATCCATCATGGAAACTCTGCAGCATTGTGTGGCAATTCCAGTTCTTTCCCTTGTTATGTGGCAGAGCTTACAAGTTGGTCCCAACATTAACTCTTCCCTTTAGTAACAGAACCCCATTTTTGCTGAGGTATGGCCATTCAGCTAAAGATAGCATTTCCTAGCCTCATTTGTGACTAGATGTGGCCACATGACTAAACTCTGACCAGTGGAGAATGAGCAGAAGGCACTTATGAAACTTCTAGATTTTGTTCCTAAGGGGAGGAGTTTGCATCCTGCTGCCCCCTCTCCCTTGCATTTTCTGGATGTGGACGCTGTGGTGGGAGTTGGAGCTGTGACCTTCAGACTGTGGGGTGGACTCTTGTCATCTCATGTGTTGAGTGTGGTGGGAAAATGAGATTGGAGGAGGCAGGGTCCTCTGCACTGTGGAACTGCCATGGTATTCCAGGCTCCTTATACGAGTACAGTTGTATGAGAGAGCAAGAGACTTCTGTCTGTACAGAAGCTACCATGTTTTCTGGCCTTTATTCCTGCAGGTAAGGTTTAGTTTTATTTATTCAAACTCAAGTTTAGTTTGAACCATTTGAAATTATCTTTTTTAAATCAAAATTGTCAAGTATCAGAAATTTCATACAGTGCAACTTAAGAATATATTTTCAATTATTCATTTTTTTAAATTGAAATTTTTACCTACTATCTGAGGGTACATTCTGTGGAAGTAGAGAACATTTAATGGAAGGTGAAAAGATGACTCATGCATGGTGAAGTACTCTCAGTTCAAAACAAGGGATAGTGAACAGGTACTTGATGACTTAGAAATTATCCAGATCATCTGTTGAAAAGATTGGTCTCTTTAATTAAGACCTCCATGGGATGCTGGGCACGGTGGCTTATATCTGTAATTCCAATGATTTGGGAGGCTGAGGCGAGAGGATTGCTTGAGCCTAGGAGTTTGAGACTAGCATGGGCAACATAGTAAGGCCTTATTTCTACAAAAAAATAAAAAAAAATTAGCTGGGCATGGTGGTGTGCACCTGTAGTCCCAGCTACTTGGGAGGCTGAGGTGGAAGGATCATATGAGCCCACGAAATCAAGGCTGTGTAAGCCACAATAGTCCCACTGCACTTCAGCCTGGGCAGCAGAGTGAGGCAGGACTCAAACAACAACAAAAACAAAAAACCAACCAAACAAACAAACAAAACCTCCATGGAAGCATTGAGAGTTACTTTTGTTCTAATTTGGTTGGAAAGCATCCTCCTCAGCAAAGAGTATATCAGTGGATTGCTTTGAGGTTGGCCTCTGGTGGAATTTCCACTTGACTTGCGACATAAAAGGTCCACCTGTATTGGGGGTAGGCGCTGATTACGCTATCACGGAACTATTAGAAGTTGGCCATGACACTTTAGAAAGGATGTCTTTGGTAAAAGACAAGCTGTAGTTCTAGAACAGTAAGATTTTACTGCAATTTATTTGGAAGCAGTTCAGGACGGAGGGAAGGGCTTTGAAATCAGTCAGCGTTGGATTCAAATCCTGACCTTCTCATTTCCCAGCTGTGTGGTCTTGAGCAAGTCTCTCTGAATTTATGTTTTCATTTTACAAAAATGCAGAAAACGATGCTGATTTTTTTCAGGTTGCATTTACAATCAGAGCTAATATTTTAAGTATGGGTGCAGTATGTAGTATTTCCATAGAATGTAAATTGTAGCTATTTTTATTTTGTTTGGGTTTCAGTGTCTTTCTCAAGGTGACAAATTAGTGCTATATATATATATATATATTTTTTTTTTTTTTTTTTTTTTTTTTTTGAGTCGGAGTCTCACTCTGTCGCCCAGACTGGAGTGCAGTGGCCGCTCCCGGCCACCGCAGCCTAGACCTGCTGGGCTCCGTGATCCCTCCGCCTCAGCCTTCTGAGTAGCCGGAACTACAGGCACGTGCTACCACGCCTGGCTGATTTTTTGATTTATTGTAGAGATAAGGTCTCGCCAAATTGCCCAGGCAGGTCTGAATCTGCGGGCTCAGGCAATCCACTTACCTCAGCATCCCAAAGGCGCGGGATTACAAGCTGAGCCACCGAGCCCGGCTTATTTATATGTTTTAAATCTTCCTGGAGAATAGATGGCAAAAAGAGACTCTTGAGTATATATAACCCACACATCTATTTGGACCAAATGGGGAAACACCTTATTTAAACTGAGAAAACCTGATACATAACACATATTTCCTTTGGTCACACCTAGCGTGCTAAAGAAGTGTCCCAGAACTACAGGTAGAGACAGATCACGTGACATCGTCTGCCTGTTCTTAGTACCTCACAGGCAGGGTATGTGGCTCTCATCTTCAGCCATGGGGAAACATACCCATGGAATCTTTTGAAAAATCCCAATTCCCCTTCACATAAAGAACCAGCTTTAGCTAACACCAAGATAGAAATATGTTTTTACTCTTGCTCTTTTTTCAAAGCTCTTTACATATCAACACTTCTGAGACCCTTTGAGAAGACGATTCAGGTTGTAGGAAAGGACTTGATCATGGGTAAGATTTAAAAGACATCAGCCTTTCCCTCTATACTAGCTCCAAATCCTCCTGACTGTGACTCTAACGTTTTCACAGTGAAAGCTGTAAAAAGACAAAACCAGAACTCAGTCTTACTAGAGTGTTTACTGAACTTAGACCCAGAATGTTAGAGCTGGAAGTGAAATGAGCAATCAGAGGTTATGTCCTCAGACCGGGTCACTTACTTAGCCCGCCTTATTAAGTTGTGTAGACAGACCCTGTTTGGCCTCTATTACATTTACGATACCTAGGTTCATCTCTTTTCCAGTGGTTTGGTTATCTCATGAAAACCAAGGTTTTCATGATTAGCTCCAATTACTACACTTATGAAATAGGGAATTAACTAAACCCTCTGTCTGAGTCCAAAGCACAGGAAAAATATTTGAGACACCTGCAGACAAGGTGAGCTAATCTAAGCAGGCAAACTTAGATGTGACAACCTGTGGCCAGTGGGTAGAATCCAAATCTTGGTTTAATGTTTTCTGGGCTGCTGTAAATAACAGGTGTGGATATAAAAGTCAAAATGATACTTTCTGTTGTAGCTATACTTCCTACAATGGAGAGAAGGTTTAGTAATAGGGTTGGAAACAAGAGTTAGTCAGATCATCATAATTTTGTAGAATAAATATGATCTCACTGCCCAGATAAGATATGTTTACATCCCTCCTTTACAACAAATTTTGTGGTAAAAACACTTAACATGAGAGCTACCCTCTTATGGCAGTTTAAAGTATATAATATTGTATTGCTGACTATGGGCACAGCAGATCTCTAGAACTTACTCATCATGCTTAGCTAAAGCTTTATGCCCATTGGTTAGCAACTCTTCATTTTTCACCCTCCAGCCCCTGGCAACCTCCATTTCACTTTTTGATCCTATAAGTTTGACTACTTTAGATACCTCATGATGGCATCATGCAGTTTTGTCCTTCTGTGCCTGGCTTATTTCACATAGGATAATGTCTTCAAGATTCATCCTTGTTCTTGCATATTGCTGAATTTCCTCCTTTTTTTTGTTGTTAAGGCTGAATCACATTCCATCATATGCATGTGTTACATTTTCTTTATCCATTCATCTGTTGATGGACTTTTGGTTCGTTTGCACATCTTGTCTATTGTAAATAGTACTGCAGTGAGCATGAGAGTGCTAACATCTTTTCAAGATCCTGTTTTCAATTCTTTTGGATAAATACCCAGACGTGGGATTGCTGGATCATTGAACCTGATATTTGACCTAATGTTTGGCTACCCTCCTGAATTTTATTTTTCTTTTTTCTGCTCTCTCATTCTGTTTCTCTGTTTTAATACTCCTTGGCTCTTATCTATATGCTATCATAAATTGAAATTAAATGATGTTTTTGTTTACTATATTACTAAATATTTTACATTTCTTTTTATTTATAAGGGAGGTCAAGGTGGACAGATCCATGTTTAACTAGTGTCTCTTCTAATTACTTGTTTGGTAATGGAGAAGTCACTTAGGTTCCTTGCATTTCACTTTCTTCATTTGTAAAGTTTGTGAAACACTTTAAGGACTACTAAAAGATTATTAGATAATGCAAGTGAAATATCTAAGCACAGAGGGATATAGTAAGTCCTCAAAATATGATAGTTTCTATTTTTTAAAATCATCTATGTCTAGCATTTTACATTTTTCTTAGAATAAAATCTCAACAGAATTGACTTTTTACTTGTATATGCCCTTCTATGACTTTTTTCTTTTCTGTAAGTCACTGGTTTTTTTCATTTGATACTCTTTCCCCCTTTCACTGGTTTTTGAACAGAGTGAGCTTTTAGGAAATGGTTATGGGATAGATGAATTAACATTATTATTTTCAATCTGATCTGTAAGTACATTTCAATTTTTAGAAATAGATGGCCCTAAAATTATGAATGTAAAGCACCTGCAATCTATTACCTAGGGGGTAGCCACATATCAAATTTTGATATGTATGTATACTTTGTGCAATCTGACACCAATTTTGTTTGAAAAAAAGATTTTAAAAATTGAGATTATGCAGCACACAGCTTTAGATTCAGGTCTTTCTGTTTAGCACTTCATTGTTTGGTACGCTTAGAAAACGTATTTTTAATGGCTATAATAAGGATGGACCGTTGTTTAATCTGAATTCCTCACTGACTGTCCTCCTAGAGTTCTAGGGATGCCCTCAGGCACTCTACAATGTGCCAGAAGTTTCTGACAAAAATGTCTAAAAGTGTTCTGAGCCAGTGGCCACTGCAGCTGAGTTTGGGCAGAAGGATTGCTTGGTCTGAACAAGCATCGGAGGAGGGTTAGCAGATGCCTCTCAAGTTGGCTTCGAGGGGCTTTACTGGCACCTGAGTCAAATAGAAATAAAAGGAAACCTCTACTGAAGATGAGAATTCCTGTTCATCCAAAACAGCTGTGCTTTTGCCCGCTTTTTGTGCTGCCCACATATTACTGCTTACACTGACTTTTATACTGTTAACTGGCTCTGAAAATAGTTCCTGTTTATCCCAGGCAAGCCTGAAAGCAGTGAGCTGATTTCAGCAGCCTTCCCCTCCCTTGCCTTGTGATCTGATGATCAACCTCTTCTTGCCAGTCAGTTTACCTTTCCAGCAAATGGGAAAGAGCCCATTGGGCTATTACTAAAGCTTTGCTTTGGCTTAAAATAATACTCTTTGCTTCATGATGGTTTATCATTGACTATGTAAAGCACTGTTAATATAGTAACAAAAGATAATGGCTTATTTAAACTGCCTGTTCATTATGTTGCTCAGAAAACATGTCTTTTTTGGGCCAGGTGTGGTAGCTCATGCCTGTAATTCTAGCACTTTGGGAGACTGAAGTGAGAGGATTACTTGAGCCCAGGAGTTCAAGATCAGCCTAGCAAACATAGTGAGACCTTATCTCTAGCAAAATTAAAAAAAAAAAAAATGAACTGGGCATAGTGGCGCACATCTGTAGTCCCAGCTACTTGGGAGGCTGAGGCAGAAGGATCATCTGAGCCTAGGAGGTTGAGGCTGTGGTGAGCTATGGTCATGCCACTGCATTCCAGCCTGGACCACAGAGTGAGAGCCTCAACTCAAAAAAGAAAGGAAAGGAAAGAAAGAAAACATAACTCCTTTTTCTTTTCTACATTCCTAATGTAGGTAGGCTTGAACAGGTTGAAGAATATAGTCATGATATGATTTTGATTGCTGCTGCAGGCTGGACCTGTGGGTTAAAATGATGAGCTGTGGAGGCATTTTTATCGTGTGTAGGAGAGGCAAGCAGACTTTTCACAATGCTTCCACCTCATAGATGACAGCATCCAGTGACCAGGCCTTCCACTCCCACTTTCTTCTGCTTGAGGCTCTATTTTTCCTGTTTGATGTAATTATTGATTATTGGTATCTGTAGTGACAATTAGTGATATTAATGTATTGGGGGATGGGGAGATAGATTACACAGGCGAAATAATCTGCCTTTCTTCTTTCAAGTCTTTGGGCTTTGGGTGTGCCGATCAAGATAATAGGTATGTTACAGAGCCCAAAAAAGCCTAGACAAGGATCAAAGTTATTTGTTGGAAAGGCAGGGAGCTCCTCAGTGAAGAGAAGGCAAAAGAAGGGGAAAGAGAGGAAATGTGCCTCTGCCAGGCAGTTGCTTACTGATCTAAGGTAGTCTTCACAACAGGTTTGGGAGAGAGATTTGCCTTTAGTTTTACATATGAGGACACCCAAATGCAGAGAGATAAAGGGATGGACAGTCAGAGCAGCTGGCAGAGAGCCTGAGGCAGCACCTGGGAAAGCTGGTGAGTCATGCTCAGATGCCCACGGTCCTGCACACCCCGCAGGCTCAGGCCTCATACGCAGATTCCCCCACGGACGCTCTTACCACAGAGGATTTATGAAGAGCCACAAAAAAATCGCTGACTTATATCAGCCTTTTCACTGAGGGATAATTTAAAAGAAAGTTTTATCTTTTGAGTAATTTTTGTAAGGCTTTGTAAGTGGGGTTTTTAGTAGATTTAATGTTTATAACATCAGGGATTATCCCACAAAGGTCTGCGTATTGGAAGTCCTATTTTCAGTGCCTTCAGTGGTCTACACAATCCAAATAAAATCCATTACCAGGAAAATAGTACAAGATTCCTGGTGTTCAGCCTTGTAGCAGCTGAACCCCCTGCACTTTCATTTGATTGTGTGGTCATGGAAATAGATGACCGGGTAGACATTACATCGTTCTCTAATAGCAGAAACCAAGCCTTCTGGTATCTCTCCCTCACTTCCCTTCCTCTGCCTACTGTTGCTCTGCTTTACTTCACTGGAGGCTCCGGGGTCTCCAAAGGGGTCTCTCACACCCCTGCTGTTGACCACCAGAGCCTCTTTGATGGTAGCTTGCAGCATTCCATAAATACCCTTTGCATTCAGGATTAATTCTGCATTAACGGATATGCATAATTCATGTATATCCAAATACACATTTAAGTATATTAGCATTTTACATGTTCTGCTTTGGAAATTTCAGTTAAAGGGGAGTTTTAATTAAGAAAATGAGGTGACTTTAACTGCTGGTGAGGTCTTTGGTATGGGTGAAGCTTCTTGATTATTTGAGACCTTTAGAAATTAGTGTTAAAATTGAGAAATTTTTAATTGGTAGAATTTAGGGCATTTCTCTGAATATTTCTTTTCTAAGTCACCGTCTCCATCAACAAGTGCTTTCTGAGCCTCCTTGAATACTGTGAAGCTGGGGGTTGTCATGGTATTCAGTCCCATTTTGAAGAGTTGGGCAGGGTAGTGATAAAAAATATGGAGACTTCCCAAGGGTACTGAAAACAGGTGTTCAAATAAAAACTTGGACCTGAATGTTTACAGCAGCATTATTCATAATAGAAAAAGGTTAGAAAACCACAAATATCTATCCACTGAGGAAGGGATAAAGAAAATGTGATATGTCCATACAATGGAATAGTATTCAGTCTTAAAAAGGAGTGATGTTCAGAGACATGCGGCAACATGGATGAACCTAGAAAACACTATGCTAAATGAAAGGAGCCAGACACAAGACCACATGTTATATGACTCCATTTATGTGAAATATCTAGAACAGGCAACTCCAGAGAGACAGAAAGTAGATTAGTGGTTGCCAGGGGCTTTGGGGTGGGAGGAACTGGGAATCACTGTTTAACGGATATAGGGTTTCCTGCGGGGATGATGAAAATGTTCTTGAACTGGATAGTGGATGGTGATGGTTGCACAGTGTGAATAATGCTTGCAGTACCACTTAATTGCACATTTTTTAATGGTGAATTTCATGTTGTCTGAATTTCACCACAATTAAAAAACAAAACAAAACAAAACAAAAAGCAAAGCAAAACAAAACAGAGACACTCAAAACCCAAAGCATGGAGGCTAGAATTGTACTGACCTGGGTTTGAGTCCTGGCTCTACCTTTTACTTACTGTGTGGGCTTGTACAAATTATATGATTTCTCTGAGCTTCAGTTTCTTCACTTGTAATGCAAGGATACTAGCATTTCCTACACTACACAGTTGTGAGAATTATGTGATATAGTGCATATAAGGGACTCATGGTGATGGGGCTCCTCTTCTAAGAAGTTTAGGCTTTAAGAACTAAGAATAACACTGTAAGTCTCCTTGAATATGGGATTAAAATTCTAAAATGAAAAAAAATATAGTAAATAGACTCTAGGTTTTCATGAGGAACCAAGTCTGACCTTCCAAAAGGCCTTAGATAACTAAACGTCTCTGTTCAAGTCTCTCTAAAAGGGGCCCAAGGGGGAAATACCTTGAATGATACACAGCAGAATGTTCTAGAAATGCTTTTTGTCTCATCTCTTTTCCATCATTTCATCTATCATGGCAGTGTGGCTCCCAAAACCTCCCTCATCTTCTTGCCTTATCTCTCAGCACCCAAACTTCAATCCTTTTTCCTCTTATGCCCTTATCTTTCCTCTTTTGCTTTCTTCTCCCACGTTTTCAGCTCTGAGTGGCCCCCTCTTTCTTACTGTATGCCAGTTTGGTCTCTGCTCCGGCCTTTTCAGTTCTGTAGCTGTATGTATTACTTGATTAGCACCCCCAAAGTCCTCAGACTTCAATGAGAAAAAGCTAATAGTTTTGTCTCTGTCATAGGAGACAAAATGTCACACGTCATTGTGTTTATGTGGTAAATATCCTTCATTAATCTTCGCTAGTTTCAAAATGAATCACCTGTTAATCATTTGTCATTTTTATGAGGGATGGGGAATGAAATTTATAATCTATGTTGACTAATCACCTTGTACTTCCCAATAGAGAAAACCATTAGAAAAAAATGGAGGACAATACTAACTATTATTATAGATAGCATGAGAAGAAAAGAGACAGGAAGGAGAACTATGGGTATGCTCTCATTTGCTCTAGTTGACAAAGTCAGTGCCTCCTGAGGCTGAGGGGAGGGTGAAGACAGAATGTAGTTCATTTGGTGTAGAGTTTATTTTTTTATTTTTTATCTTTTTATTTTTTATTTTGTTTGAGTTGGAGTCTCACTCTGTCGCCCAGACTGGAGTGCAGTGGCCACTCCTGGCCACCGCAGCCTCGACTTGCTGGGCTCCAGCGATCCTTCCGCCTCAGCCTTCCGAGGAGCCGGAATTACAGGTGCGCGCTACCACGCCTGGCTAATTTTTTGATTTATTGTAGAGATGAGGTCTCGCCTGTCCAAGCAGGTCTCGAACCTGCGAGCTCAGGCAGTCCACTCACCTCAGCCTCCCAAAGGCGTGGGATTACAGGCTGAGCCACAGAGCCAAATTCCCAGTAATAATGAGAGCTGGACCTTAGGATGATGGTCTCCTTCCGTTCTCAGGAAGCTTAGGAGACTCCGAGAGGTGAAGTAATCTTCTCAACTCATGTGAGCAAAACAGGATTGAGCCAGGATCTTAACTCAGGCCCAGGGATTCAAATCACATGCTTTCATCTGCCCTGTGCAGGGCTTGGGCAATGTGTGCTCATCCTCATTCCTGAATGTCTCCTTTCCCTATCCCACACCCAGCACACATGTGTAACTCAGTTCACAGACTCACTGGGCTTACCAAAGTTACAGAGGCTTGGGGCTGGGGAGTTGGAGGGTTTATCACCCCATTCTCTGCTTTTTTGCAATTTCTGACTTGCTATCATTTGGTAGTTAAAATTTGACTGCCTGCCCAATACGTGATTAATTTTAGTTTTCTAGATCTGTTTAGTATCTTTTATTTTTCTTTCTGTGCAAATGTCTCCTCTTCTATTTAGAAAGATCTTAGTGCATGGGTAAAGATGGACCACTCATTTTCCCCCGTTGTGGTCTTCATAAATTGCCACATTTGACTACCCAGACGGGCACTATCGCTTGCCTGTTTTTGAAACATTCTGGAAACTCCCTCAATAATCTTAATCAGTACAGAATATAATTATCCTTCTGAGCTAATTCTTTCTGCCATATAACCTAAGTCCTTTCTGCTTTGTTTTGTGTCCACTGAAGAGAAAAGATACTGCCTATGATACATTATACATTCACGTATTTGTCAGGTGTGTCAAAATGTGTATCTCTTTTATTTTTGCTTCCAACATAAGAGCAAGGCCTGGAATACAGTTCAGCTGCATTTGGTAGCACTGTCCACTCTGGGACCTAGTAATCGTCTGAGGTTTCAGGGAGGTGTCACATAAATGACCAGGTGTATGAGCAGGAAGGGCTGGAGCCGTTGATGCTTGGTCTAGCAGTGAGCTGTCACACCGGATCTAGTGCGCTCTGGGCATGCTTGGCTTTAGAGCCTGTGTGGCTGATAGATATGGAAACCTGACTCTTCTGGTGGCTGTGTTAAAGCCATAGCACAGTGTAGGGGCTTTAGAAATCAACCACTGTTGCAGGCTACTATGAAAGTGTGTATATTCATAGCCATAGCTTGTGCCTAGCTTACTACCAAAAGTGCTACATGGAACCTGAAGTCCAAAGAAGGTAGAGAGAGTACAGAGCATTTCAAGACTGTTTTGAGAAGACTTCTCCTTTGCTTTGGAATTCTGAGAAATGAGAATTGTGTTTTTTAATATGGTTTTTAAAAATGTGAGTTTTTGGCCCTTTTTAAAATTTTGCCATAGCTTCAGATTTATGGAGAAGTTTTAAAGTAGGTCGATATTCACAGTCAGGAATTGATACAATACTATTACTATACTCTAGACCTGATTCAGGCATTGCCAGCTGTGTTTTTGGTAGCACCATATCCCGTTAGTCTCCTTTTATCTCAGGCTATCTTCAGCCTTTCATTGGCTCAGGATGTTGGCGTGTTTGAAGACTGTAGGCTAGTGAATTTGAAGAATGTCCTTTGATTTGGGTTTCTTGCAATTCCATGATTCAGGCTATGTCATTTTGGCAGGAGTACCATAGAAGTGATGCGGTGTTCTCAGTGCATCATTTCAAGGTGTCACATCAAGGACTTGGAGAATGTTATGGGTAGAATAATGCACCCACAAAGATGTCCTCAAAGTTCCTAATTTCCGGAACCTGTGGATATCTTTCCTTATTTGGCAAAAGAGACCTTGCAGATGTGACTAAGTTAAGGATCTTGATATGGGGAGATTATCCCGAGTTATCTAAGTGAGCTCAATAAGGTTTCCTTGTAAAGACAAGACAGAGGCAAAGGAGTCAGTGAAGAGGACATGACCACAAAGAGGCTGGAGTTATGCAGGGCCATGAGCCAAGGAATGTAGGCAGCCTCTAGAAACTAGAAAAGACAATGAAATATTCTCCACTAGAGTTTCCAGAAGGAGCACAGCCCTGCTGACAGCTTGGTATTAGCAAGACCCATTTCAGACTTCTGTCCTCCAGAACAAGTAGTTTGTGTTGTTTTAAGCCACAGAGTTTATGGTAACTTGTTATAGAAGCAATAGGAAACTGACACAGAGATCAACTTACAAAACTGGGCTATTTAACTGACATGGAGGACAGCTCTAAGAGAAGACTGCCTGGTGGTCAGAATGGGCCCCTGTGGCCCCTGTGATGAGATGTCCTGTCCTTTGTTGGCCGGTGCAGCACAGTCCATAGTTCACTATTGGCCAGTGAAGAAGTCCTGGTTGCTTTCAGGTGACTTATTCTTAACGTTTCCTGTTATGAATGGCATAGGCAGAGGTGAAATGACCAGTGGGCCTTAAGACCTTTTGTTTGCTACCTTCCTTTGGGTTTTCTTTTTCATCCACATAGAAAATGTGCAGATGGTTTTACATTGATACTGGTGGTTATGGTTTTGCTTTTGGGATCTAAGCAATGCACAGTTCCTCTGTATTTTTCTGGAGTTCTTTGCAGGATGTCACGATGAGATGGGTGTGGAGAAGGTGAGGAGAATGCTTGCTCTCTGTTAGGTATTTTAATTAATGTTCACCTTCTTGAGAACTGTCAGCAATCTGAAGTGGGAGCTATGATGATATTACAAAAGTGGAAATGGGCTCAGAGAGCTTGAGTCGCACAAAGTCACACAGTGGAGCTGGGAGTAGGTCAGTAGGATTCTGAGGTCCTGGTGTTTCCATTATACTACCTTAACTCTTTAGAAAGAGAATTACATTAGCATTTTTAATACAGCAAGCTTTTTATTATAAAGATGTGGGGTACAATTCAGGGTTAGGTATACAAGCATTGATTATGCAAGTACACTTGTTGATGAGGTATGCCCCTTTGTCCCCTAGCAGTTTCCCTCAACTGCCAATCCCACCCCCCTCCCCTGAGTTTTAATACAGCAAGCTTTTAATGAGCAAAACTGTGCGATAGACACTGGGAAGGCTTGACAGAGTAAGAAGATGAATAAAGCACAGCTTGGGTTTCAAATATATTATACATTTTATGATTAGAATGCACCTTTGAATATCCTAGGCTATGAAAAAAAGTATCATTTGATTTTAAAGGGCCCTTAGTAAAATGGATTTTAAAGTTGGATTGAGCAAAGAAAAAAATGAATTTAAGTGTGAAGTAAGACTGAGGTCTTTGGCCTCATCTTCCAAGGGTGGTTGCTTTTAATGAGATGTTATTTCAACAGATCTGCAGAAAGAAGTGCAGTCAGACACCTGCTTCTTGGGAACAAATGCTTCCAATTAATGTCAGGGTGAATTTTGGGGACAGTTGTTGCAACAGTGAGGGAGAAGGGCCAGCTATAGTGGCTATGGATGATGCCTTTGAGTCTGGATGCCTGGGATTCTCTTTTGATGTCCATCACAGCAGGGCAGGTATTGGCTGGGCATGGTCGATAAGGGAGCACTGCTTGCTGACAATGGGAAAACCGCTGCTTTGGAGCGACAGAGGAGAGCCACTGGGTGGCAAGGAACCTCAAGAGAGTTCAGGGTCTCAGTGCTAATGAGCTTCAAGGAAAATATGAGAATTGGCATAATGAGCAGTCAGTTGTAATGGTCTTTTGAGTACAGTCTCCTGCTTGGCATAAGAATAAGCTGTACTTGTGGCTCAGTGCCATCATGGGTAATGTGTGTGGTAGTACTTGTCACTTTATAGCAGTGTCTTAATGTCTTAGGCAGGTTGCCTCATAACAAAGACTGAGCAGAGAATTCCCTGCTGAGACTAACTAATGAATGTAGATACAAAACCCCGTATAGAAACATTGACAAACAGAATTTAGAAGGGTATTAAAGGAATTGCCTCCATGACTGGGTAGGAGTTGTCTCTTCAGTGCAAGGATGGTTTAATATTTAGCACATAATTTAATATGTGAGATTGAGCAATAGAAATTTACCATATTTTCAGGTAAAAAATGGTCAAGATTAGTGACCAGGACCACTCTACTGGCCAACAGTGGACTGTGCCACAGAGGTCAACAAGGAAGACAGAACATCTAGTCCTAAGGTCCACAGAACTTAGGGAAATCAATTAGCATTGATTACTTATGCGGCCAGTCAATAGATAATAATTTCAATAGATGTATAGGAGTTAGGATAAAATTTACCACCCATCTCTTATTTAAAGATAAAACCTTTCTTCCTGTGATTAAAAAAATGTTAATATTAATCTTATGGTGGACATAAGAGCGTGGTGACACTTTTGTCACTCTATTTAAAAATCAAGAATGTGAAGAGGATGGCCTTATTAAACACTGTTATTTAATGTTGATCTGGAATTTTTGGCTAAAGAGGCACGAAATGGAAGCAATATTAACATGAATATGACATGATAAACAAATACAAAGAATATTTTAAACATTAATTCAGCTAAAACATGTAATTATTTAAACCATTAGCAATAAATTTAGTGTACTTGTGTATATGAGATAAAGAAATAAATTACTATTTCTTATATTTATTAATATTTAGAAGATGGTAAGAAAAAAATTGTTACATCTAGAAAATAATAAAAACAACATAAAATACAGACTCTGGGCATACCTACTAAGCAATGCATGGGAATTATATGAAGAAACTTACATACTGAGAGCCATAGCTATAAACTAAGTGATATTATAAAAATATCTGAATGCATAGAATTATGCACTCTGTTCTTTGAAAAACTGAATATTTTAAAGTAGTTTCCAGCTTGATCTCAATTTGAAAAATTCCTAGCAGAAGATAATCAGATGAAAGTATATATTAATAATTTGGATTAGGAGATTCAAATATAAAGAGGATCAGAGAACTTAGCCTCTTTATAGTTAATGTATTATAAAAGTAAAATAATTATAACAATGGAGTATTTGCATAAGAATCCACAGATAGAATACAGTAGAACATAAGTCCCAGAAAAAGGCAGACCCATCATGAAAGCTTTGGTGTAATAAAGAGAAACACTTAAAAAATATGTAAAAAAAATATTTGTCAATAGCTGACAATAGAAAAAGGAGCTAATTGGGGAACTCATGAGTTACATGTCTTTATCTGTTGCCATAAACAAAAATATTTTTCAGATGGATTGAGTATAAAAATTAAGTTAGGTAAGATATGTTAAATAAAGGTGACTGTATTACTGGTATATGAGAAGGGTACATTTTCAAAGCATTAAAGCAGCAAAACAATGACATAGTTTTGATCACATAAAAATTTAAAACAGAAGTCTGTTAGACATATGTTAAGCAATATTAAAATATATAAGTATAAATACGTAATAGAAATATAATAATCATAACTATAAATAAATATATATAAATATATAAAAAGCAAATAATTGAAATATATTTTTGCATCATATGTTAGTTATTTTTCTATTACAGAAAAAGGTCTTTAATTGACTTTTTTTTTTTTTTTAATGGAGTCTCATTCTGTTGCCCATGCTGGAGTGCAGTTGCACGCTCACAGCCACCCCAGCATCGACCTACTGGGCTCCGGCGAGCCTTCTACCTCAGCCTTCCAAGTACCTGGAACTACAGGCATGGGCTACCATGCCCGTATAATTTTTTGATTTATTGTAGAGATGAGGTCTAACCATATTGCCCAGGCTGGTTGCGAACCCGCAGGCTCAGGCAATCCTCTCACCTTGGCCTCCCAAAGTGATGGGATTACAGGCTTGAGCCACCATACCCAGCCTTTTAATTGACTTCTAAGAAAATTAAAATATTTCTTTTATATCAGGGATATGGACCAATGATTGGTCTAGATATTTCTTTAAAGAAGCAACAAAAATTATTTGGAAAGATATGAAAGACGTCAGAATAATTAATAATAAAAGAAATTCATTTAAATTGAGATTTTATCTTTTACTTTATTAAACTGTAAAATATAATACAATGTAAAAAAAAATACCCTGTTGCCTCTTGGTGAGGACCCAATTAGAAGGCTACCCTCCCAAGTTGTTGTTTGGTAGCACAGTCCTTCAAAATGTTTACAACCTTTGATTTAGTAATTCCACCTTTAGGAATATATTATAAGAAAATAAAGACGCAAGAATATTTTACATCACAATGCTTTGTAGGGGGAAATTTATATTAGTTGGAATAAATAGTATTGAAAAAGAAATCTTTGTTAATTCATTTATGTTAAATTCACTGATTATCATCTACTATTAAAATAACATTTACAAAGCTTAAAATTTAAAGCTACTTAAAGCATTTCATATGTATTTAGTATAATAATAAAATATTAATGCAAGTGCATGTTATAAACTGAATATATAATTTTATGTGTATGAGCATATCAGTTTATGTAACTATAATAACATATATATACTTATAGTTTATCCTTGAACAGCATGGAGGTTACGGAGTGCCAACTTCCCCGTGCAATCAAAAATCTGTGTATAACTTTTGACTTCCCTAAAACTTAGCTACTAATAGCATACAGCTGTCTGGAAGCCTTCCCCATGATGTAGACAGTTGATTAACATATATTTTATATGTGATATGTATTATATATTGCATGCTTACAATAAAGTAAACTAGAGGAAAAAACGTTATTAAGAAAATCATAAGGAAGAGAAAATATATTTACTATTTATTAAGTGGAAGTGGATCATTATAAAGGTGTTAATCCTTGTCATCTTCACATTGAGTAGGCTGAGAAGGTGGAGTAGAGGAAGGGTTGATCTTGTTGTCTTGGGGTAGTGGAGGGGGTAGAAAACCTGTATTAGTGGACCCACACAGTTTCAAACGTGTGTTGTTCAAGGGTCAGCAGTATATATAAATGGGAGAACATGAGTGATTATTTTGTCCTGTAAACTAATACTCCATGTGTATTCTGTATATTCTTCTCAGAGTTTCAAGAATATTTATACAGATTAAGTACCATATTAAGCTATAAAATTCATCTCACTTCACTGCTAAAAGCTGAAATCAGACCACATTCTCTTCACAATTTAAAGAAATAACTCAAAGAGTTTATTACAGTTCAAAGAAAATAACTCAAAAAATTTATTACAATTCAGCTACTTGAAAAATTGTAGAGTTCTGTAACTTAAGTCTAAGAGGAAATCAAAAGTACCTTTAGACACTAGATAGAAATTAATGGCAATGAGCACATTGCACATTAGAAGTCAAGGGATACATGTAAAACTATACTCAGAGAAAAAGCACTAACTTTAAATGCTTTCATATTTCACAGAAAAAGAATAAAATGAAATAAAAGAGCTTCTATTCAAGAAGCTAGGAAGGTAAAATCTGAAGACAGGAGGAGAAGGAAAAATAAATTTTAAAGTAGCAGTCAATGAATAAGACGATAAAATAATGGGATAATATTGAGAAGTTAAAGTAAGAATTCCTTTTTTGAATGACGAGTAATATAAACATAATTCTGGGATGGCAAATAATTTATGTAATATCAACATAATTTTGGGAATACACATCAAGTAAATAAGGAATTGGAAAGGCACTGATTAAAAAATATAAAATACAAACTATAAAATGAAACATTTTGGTGAAAAGAAGTAAACCTTGTCTTAATCAGATATTAAAATATTACTAACACAAATAATAACTTAAATTTACTAAATTTTAGTGAAAGGAGTTAGACCTTATCTTGCCAGATATTAAAAATGTTAAAAAATATAAATAGACAAATCAGTAGAAAATTACAGAAAGTGGAAATATAAAGTCAAAGACATGTAAGAATCATTCAACAAATCTCTTGGGTCCAAAAGCTCATAATTTGGAAAAAAATGACATCAGCTTAATACTATACAATATATACAAAAATAAGTTCATGGCTAGGATGAAGATTAATGTGCAGAAGATAAAATGGTAAGTGTTCTCTGAGAATAAAGGTGAGTACTTATGGAGATTGAGGGTAAGGAAACATTTCTGAGCTAGGTACCAAGGCAGATACCATACCTGAAAAGACTGACAGATTTCACCACATAGAAACAAGGCAAGAATAAAATTTAGCACAAACAAGATTAAAACATAAAGATATTTTCAAATTGAAATATATCTCACACATATGGTTTCATTATGTTGTGTTGCATTTTGGTGGGTGGGTGGTTTTGAGGCTAGCTCAGCTTATCAGACATTAATGTATCTTTCTGTGAGTGGTGCTGGTATTTGGTAGGAATAATTTCTGTCTTTGCTTGTGAGCGATGATAAAAAAAATCTATTTTAATTATGGAAAAGATTAAAAAGATAATTCATCTCTGCATGGGAAATGTGTACAGTATTTAATTCTGTTTAAGAAAAACCAGACAATGAATTACTTCAGAGTATATCCTTTGAATTAAAATATTCATAGTAGACTATAAAATAATGTATGTGTTTTACCTTGAACTTTTAGTTACAGAGCTGATTCAGAGTCATCTAGGATAGGTCAAATGCATGATCTACTGAGGTTAGTGATCTATTATAGCCCAGTTCTTATTTCTCTTCTGGGGGAAATATTCAATAGAAGGCAGTTATTTAACATAACTGTTATGATGATGAACTATTAAATGGAAGTGCAATAATATATATAATACATAAATCTGTGTGAATGCCTATAATTGTGTGCGTCAAGACCACTTCCAGTATGACAGATAATCAGAAGGGATAATCATAACTGAGCATGGTGACTCATGCCTGTCATTCCAGCGATTAGGGGGGCTGAGGGGGGAGAATTGCTTGAGCCCGGGAGTTTGAGGCTACAGTGAACTATGATTGCGCCACTGCATTCCAGCCTGGGCAACCCAGGTGACAGAGCGAGACCCACCCCCCACGCCAAAAAAAAAAAAACTATAAATGATTTTTGATATTCAGCTCAGAGGTTTATCCTAAGACTCAAAATGGATTAGTAAACATAGAAATGATCTACAGATGTGTGTGTTTGAAGGGTCATTTGAATTGCGGTATAGAGAGGGGGTCGGAGGGGTAAGAAGGTCTTGAAACAGATGACTGCACAGGCAACAGATGAGGCCATTTGTCTAGGAGTGCTGGCAGTTGGTTGGAGGGAGGTAGATGGAATTGAGGGGCCTTTGGGCATAGAATTATCAGGATTTGGTATGTGGGTGTGGGTGAGAGGGATGGTCAAGGACGGTTTTCGATTTCTGTTTTGAGAAAGTAATTACAGAAAGAAGAGGTTTAGAATCCCATTCTTCCCACCACCAGTTTCAGTTTCATCTGATCATGCAAACATGAAATTCTAAAGCTACAAAATGGAAGCAGAGCTTGGTGCAGGTTTATAACGTAGGGACTCAATTTAAGATTTGGGGTGTGGATAATGCACTCTTTGCTCTGGCTGTTCTGTCTCCCCATCTGTCAGTAATGTCTCAACATAAGACTTTAACCCTCTGTTGCCCACACTTCTTGCCTGGGTTTTCTTTTTCTATACCTCAGTGGGTCTGGATGACTGAGAGAGAAGCAGGCCCTGTGGGGCTACGAGTTTTGACACACTGTCCCCTTTTAAAATGATGGTTGTCGCCTGTTTCACCCTCTGCCCATTGGCATCAATATAGTAAAGGGTTGGGTTGTGGGCACTGGTGTGTGTTTTGTGGGAGAAAGAAGGTCTAAGAGTTCTTAGACCTAAGAATTCCCTGGGCTTTTGATTTGTGTCTTAAGGACCCGTCCTGTATGCACCCTTCTAGGGCTGGAACCAAGATGTGGCTGGAGGAGACCCTGCTGTTGGCTCCTAGAAGCCGATTGCTTGTGAACAAGCTCTTGCTTTCTGTAGACTCATCCTTTTTCTCTCACAAGGCAAGTAATCCTTCCTCCTTCCCAACAGTTTCCAAACCATGAATACTCGTAGCTTCTGTCTCCTACTAGCTCATGTCCAAGCTTAAGTTGGGCTTTTTCTGAACACCCTGATTGATAATTGCCCTAAATTCCTTTGGGAGGATTCTTGCTCTTCCCTGTAGCCTCCACTCTATTATGGCTTCACTGGCCATTCTGGCTATTCTCCTTTTATCTACAAGAGAAATGTGGCAGGGACTGTCCTATCCTATTGGCTATGGAGTCCTCCAGCCCAGACTCCAGACACTATCTTTTTATACAGTTCATTTTTAGCATGACCCTCAGCTTCCATAGCACCTCCCACCTGTACCTCGGCACCAGCCATGTGCCTGTGCCCACCACCCTGCCTCTGCTGAAGGGAAAGTGGAAGCCATGATGCTGGATAAAGGAGAGGAAGGGTAGACAGACAGGAGTCGAGCTCCGGGGAGCAGTTTGCTTCCATTCCAGAAGCAGGAGTTGGGCAGAGTCAGCAGCATGTCAGAGGTATAACTGGAGAGTGGCTCTTTTCTGTCTTTCCAAGGTTGTGGAACCAGAGCCCTGGCCACTAGCAGTCTTCCTGCCCCTGTTGTATATGCAGGTTTATCCCCTGGAGGGTGAAGGCTGTTTGCATTCTTTCTTTCTTGCACAGCTAGTGTGTAACATGCCACTGTAGTGGTGCTAACATTCTAACATTTTTGCTCATTTTTTGGACTTTCGTCTAATCCCCGACTTAGATTTCTTTAAAAGATTTTTTAGGTTCTTTGATTGCCTTTGTGTCACATAGGATCAACATTTGAAAAAATATTTCTTATTTAAAAAATCTAGAAATAAGTTAGGATTAGCAGTGTTGACATCTCTATGTTGCTAGGATAATCTTCCCTTAGGGAAAAATTGGGATGCAGTTTTGTTTGTTTGGCCCACACAGTGTTAGATTTTATTTTGTTTTTTTAACCTACACATTTACATGTCAGGAGACTCCACATAATAATCAGGAAGAAGTGGCAATACTGGTTGGCTTTTCTTCTTGGCAGCAAACTTCTGGAGTGGAAGAGATGCCACCTCATTTACCTGTGGTCCGTTTCCCCCACATTCAGCTTTAAGGGGATCACTTACCTCTGCTGAGTCTCAGGTCTCTTAACCATAAAATAGGATCATTACCACTACCCCACAAGTTTTTAGTGTAGATCATGTGCATCCAAAGTAACTAGCACAGTGTCTGATATGAGGTAGGTGAGCAGTAACTGTAGGCTGTTGTCCCCCAGTTAGTGTTCAGAATTAAGAGAATGTAGTGTGCTTTGGGAGAGTCTTGAGGACATCGTTAGAGGTACTTGGAAAGAGGTTGGGAGTCACTGGGATCATTCATGTATCTTGTATTCAGACCTGGCAGAAACCTTGTCACCCAAGACTTCTCTCTTTCTTGTCCTACATTCAGTCCATCAATAAATCATGGCAGCTCTATTTTCAGAACATACCTGGAATTCTACCGCTCCTCACCACTCTCATCCAGGCCACCATCATCCCTCACCTGGTTATGGAACTAGTCTCCCAACCTGGCTTTCTGCTTCTACCCGTGACTTCTTCAATCTTACTCCATACGACCACCAGTGTGCTGAGCCAAGGCTTGTCAGACTTCTTAAAACCTCGAATGGCTCTCCATGGTGTTGGGGGTCAAGCCACAGTTCTTACCATACCCCCGAGGCCCTCATCATCTGGCTCCTTGTTCCTTCTTTGGCCACCTTTTCTGCCACTCTCCCACTAGCTCTCTCTGCTCCATTTCTTTTCTATCTGGCTTCCTTCTTATATCTCAAGCCTAACTACCGTCTCACGCACTACATGTTTTGCGTATTCACCTTATTATGTTTCCCCGCAGTCAAATGCAAGCTCTGCGTGAGAATTTTTGACTGTGTTCACTACTGTATGCCAGAACCCAGAACAGTGGGTGCCCCATAAATATTGATGGAGGAATCAGAGTGTGTAGCCAAGCAGGACCTAATGTGAATTTCTTTCTTTCAAAGTGAAGCTATGAAGTAATACAGTGAATTAACACTTACTATTTTTATAGAAGCAGTGAACTCCTGTGATAGAACTGAGAGCAATAAAGGGAAAATTACAGGTTCTTTAGCATTTTTTATTTGATTTAATGTAAGAGCCACTCAGGAATGCTGCTTGTTATCCTTTGGATGTGAGCTTGGTTAGTTCCGACTGCTTGCTACCTTAGAACACATGTGGTAGGACACGCTGGGAACTGCTTGAGCTTTCGTTTTTCCTTTGCTTTTTCTTATTTTATTTTATTATTTGAAAAATATCAAAGTAAATTAGTAGACATGTTCCTTCACTGAAATAATAGTTTGTGTTTCACTAGAGTGAAGTCCATCCTTCTATAGACAGAAAAATAAGTAAATATTTGACCTTGACCTATTGTTAAAATGCTTCATGGTTTCTTTCCTCTGGAAAGCCTTTTTTAAAATTTTTTTTTATTTTTGAGTTGGAGTCTCACTCTGTCACCCAGACTGGAGCGCAGTGTGCCACTGCAGCCTCGACCTGCTGGGCTCCGGCAATCCTTCCGGCTCAGCCTTCCAAGTAGCTGGAACTACAGGCGCGCGCTGCCACACCCGGCTAATTTTTTGATTTACTGTAGAGAAGAGGTCTCGCCAAGTTGCCCAGGTGGGTCTCGAACCCCAGGCTCAGGCAATCCACTCACCTCAACCTCCCGAAGGCATGGGATTATAGGCTGAGCCACCGAGCCTGGCTTGGAAAGCCTTTTCTATGTATCATGTAGCCAACATATTTATTATGCCCCTACTATGTGCCAAGTGCTTTGTAAGGTGCAAAGAGAAGTACTGAAATAATGTCTCCTCTTGAATAACTTGTGATTCAGTCAGAGAGATAACTCAGGCTCAGAAGAAGCTGCAAGAGGTGTGTCAGTACAATAAAAGTGCTCCGGCTTAAAAAGTCACTGGGGACTAGAATGTGCCAGACACCAGCCTGGGTTTATCAAAGCACATGCCTTTATTTAACTTGCTGTGAGGTAGGTATTGCTATTTCCACTTTATCAATCAGTGAACCGAGATGCAGAGAGCCTTAGTAATTGGCTCAAGATCACACAGGAAGGGTTGCACAGGGAGAAATGGAATTTTAATCAAGATCATTGGACCCAAGATCATTTATCTTTCCACTGAAACATGGCTGAGAAGGGATCACAATAGTCAGGAAGAGGGAAGGATCGTATCTGTGGCAAGAGACCTCAGAGAAATTGAATGGAAGCTTAAGAAGGACCTCTAGGAATATAGTTGGTTCCTAAGTCTCAGGGCAGTGAAATGAATAGAAGGTAGTGAAGGCCGCATATTGAGGACAGCTGTGGGCTTGTCAGCAGTTTGGTTATGAACTTATTGTTGCCGGTAGTGGAGGGATGATGAGGTTTTGGGAAACTTTTCAGAATCTCCCCACTTTTGGGACCCTTTCTAACTTATGAAAACAGAGTTTATAGAAAGGAGGCATTGGGCTTCCAAGATTTATAAATTATTATCTTCTGGTTGAGAAGGATGGATTGGGATAATTTTTATTTGGAAATTGCCTTAGCTTTAGGGAATTAGAGAGCTTGAGGAAAAATCAGAGTAGACCTGGTAACTTAGCCCTAGGCTACATAAACCTAGATTTAGACTTAATCTAAATAATGGGACTTCATTTTGGAAGAGGCTTATGGTGTAAGGAATGGCCATGGTGAGCTCTGCACCCAGCTCAACCTGGCTACTGATGCCCTCTCTGTCACTAAGAAGCTATGTGATGTGCTTTACCCTCTCTAAGATGATGCTAATTATATTTACTACATTCTCCTGAATAAAAGGCAGCTGAATAAAAGGCAAAATTTGCCTTCCTCCCATGTATATATGCACTTTTAAGGTTGTACTTGAAGTAGTTGGATGACAAATTATAATATTGATATATTAATTTCATATTATATTTAAAAATCTCTTATAATATAAAATTATATCTTACCTTCCAGGCATAGCTTTTCTATTCTACATTTTATGAAACAGGTTTTTTTTTTTTTTGCCTTTCACATGCATCTTTGACTTTGGTTTCTTTGTTCTCAATGGAGCCACCTTTTGAGTTATTCAACGTAGTTTCTCAGGACACTTTAGCACTCTGTCAGTGTTTTTTGAAATGAAACACTCTTTGAAGTACTGTATGATTCTGCCTCTGGAAATTTTATTCCATACAAGAATCTATTACGACAGTTTGGTATTTTTTGCTCATCTTGAGGTTGTTTGTGATTACTGTCTAAAATCTTGCCTATAATAAGTTTCAATATTTGCAATTGTGAGTTCACGTGTCCTCTCTGGGCATACAAAACTGACATTGATTGAGGATGTGTCAGGTTAGTGTGCCTACTCATTCTCTAGCAATGGTTGAGAGCTACATAATATGAAATACTATATAAGAAATGAAATTACAAGGTCCATATTCTTAGGGGGATAGTTTTGTTTAGTAAAACCTCATCTTCATGTTGGCAGAAAGAGTATTCTGCAAAATTGTTGCGATGAGATGACTCCAATAATGGCAAGAATACATGACATTTGACATGACCATTTGGGTTTAGATGCAGCTGTTGGACGTTAAGGGTAGTTTGACATAGTCTAGAAATCAAGCCATTAAACATATATTATCCGATATATAAGCTTTACAGTCACATCAACCCTGAGTTGAGGATTAGAGAAAAAGTAGGAATGAGTCATAGAGTAAGGAATTTGGTGGGACTCAGAGAGGGGGTGAATGAAACCATGCCTAGCTAAGAGTTGTAGATTGACCATATTTATTCCAGAAAGGGACATTGATTGTTCTCTATAAAGCATCTACTCACACTTGCATTTTATAGGGTCTGAATCTCAGATTATCTGATTTCTACCTTAATGTTTTATAGACATACTTTGATATCAATTGATACATTTGTTAGGTGGAATTTGATGATTAATAGAAATATGGTGCTTTCCATTCTAAAAAAATGGACACTCTTTTTGTAGATTTTCTTATTATTCTTATAGTAATTTCTTAGTAAATTATTTATTATTCATCTTATTTGATTGAATGTCTGTTAGGCATTGATGGTTTTGGGGGCAAGAAAGGGTGTAAAGAAGGGCATTTGAAGTCCAGATATCCATGAAATTTTTTTATTAAATTTTACCAATTATGGCCACAACTTCAGTAAAATATATAGTAAAGCTAATATACAAGATTTCTTTATAATGTTGATTTGGAGGTAAAGAATTAATAACCCATAAAATTGAAGCCAGTTCTAACAGGTTTTCTGAAAACATCTGTATTTTCTCTTGATTATCTGAGGTTTTTCTTCTGGCAAATATATGTAACAATCTAACATAGCTCCCCCCACCATAATTGGATAGTTAGGCATAAAATAGGATCAGGGGTATGAGTAGAGTATATTGACAAAAAAAAAACCCCAAAAGCATTTTACTTTTTGGCAGGTTCATTTTGATGTGGTGTCACTAATGTGTCTGGCACATGCAGTAGGCGTTTAGAACATTGTAGTGCCCTTTGCTTACCCAGATCAGTTTACCTAGTGAGAAAAAGCTGGATAATAATTATTCATATGTCTGGAGGGTTTTTTTTTTTTTAAATCTAGGAGACACAAATTTAATGAAAAAGATTCAAGATAATAGGAACCCCACTATATGAGGGGGCACCCCAAACAACCCATAATTTATTTATAAAAATGATGTATTTATTCTTACGTGTTTAAGCTTCAGTCACCTTCAAAGTACTGTCCATTGTATGCAATACATCTATTGAGACATTTTTTCCACTGCGCAAAAGAGTTTTTGAATTTGGCAATTTTGATGTCTTTTAATGCTTCTGCTGTTTTTTGTTTGTTTGTTTCACCTCTTCCACATTGGTAAAATGTTTCCCTTTGTGTCCTTTTTTTTGTTTTAAATCTGGGGAAACAAAAAAATAGCTCAAGATGAGATCAGGTCAATAGGGAGGGTGGGGCATGGGAGTCATGCTGTTTTTGGTCAAATACTGCGGAACACTGAACACTCATTGTGGGCAGTTGACCTCATAAATCACCCATCATGAAATGGGCAAGAATCTCCACCAAGAAAAATTCACTAAGCCGAATGCAGCCTCTCATAACACCAGCTGGTACACTGATGCCAGTGGGTTCCTAGAACACCTAATTAGTGGAGAAAGCCTGTATTACAAGAGACCTGTCCTCCAAAAACTAATTTTTTTTGTGAGGGGGGGTGCCTCCTCATATATGGGTGATTGAGATACCGGCACAAAACTAAAGTTGGGGGAAAAAAGGCTATTTAGGACAAGATGGATGATATTATAGAAAAAGATAATTATTAGTAACTGATAAGCTGTTTGAAGTTCAGCATTTTATAGCTGAGAAGCCTAGCTGATTGCCCAAGACTATAGAAGGGTTCAATATTAGAGTAGATATTATAATTTGGGGCTTAGAGAAAAAGCACAGTTAGCAGTCACAATAATTATGACAATTTTCCTTTGGAATGGGCCAAAGATATTGGCACACACATGGTGTGATGTTTTGGTATATCAAAGCAAGGTCATCCCAGCACTACTTTTTTGTACTATTTGAATACTTCTTCCATTATTTAGGACATTTGCTGATTAACTATTTTCTTCAAATAATTCAATTCAGAGGAATTTGATTTGCATTTCCCAGCCCCCTGTGTGTATCTTGTCATCATGTAGTGCTTTCTCTTTTGCAAGTTAACTATCAAAATCTCTCCAAGTCCCTTTTTAGTTGGTTTCAGTACAAAATGTGAGATTTAAGTATCAGAGGACCTTTTATTTCTTAGACTTAAATACTACTGATAACGCTGGGAGTTTAAGCCGACAGTTTCCCCTGGAGCCACCTCTTCTGCAACATGTTGACGTTAAGATAGGTCTCCGATGGAACTAAAGAATCAGAACTACCAAACCTTCTGTCCTACCTGATCCAGGAAACAATGGCACCCAGAGCTGTTTCCCGATATTTAAGGTGATTTGAACTGCAATAAAGGGTGTGGAGCCCAGCATTCACACTGGCATGGCTGCAGCTCTTTATTTGTTTATTTTCTTCTATTCTCTTCAAGAGTCAAAAAAGGTGTAAAGTTGGTGAGAGACCCCACAGTGTCAAATTTAAACACATTACACAGGTGCTGATCATTCCATTCATTAGCACCCTGGAGTTTCAGAATAGGTGTGGTTTTATTTGTGTGTATGTGTCTACTTATAAAATTCCTAATATTTGGGCCAATATTACTGGATCCAAAGTGTGTTATAGGAAAAAGAATGCAGACTTTGAGATAGTAAGGAGGACCTGGTTTCTAACCTACGCTCTGCGAACAAGTAATCGAATCTCTCTCTAAGCCTCCATTTTTTCATCTGAAAATTGAAGATAAAAATGATCAATCTTGTTGGAGATTAAAGAGAAGATATATAAAGTGCTTAGCACAGGGTGCAGGATAGCACAGATAATGAGTAAAGGGTGATAATGAAGATGATGAGAAGCAAAATTTGGACCTATGACCTCAACTCCTTGGTGTGGCAGATTGTAAACTGTGTGTGCTTTTATGTTTCTGGTTGGAGTCTTCTGCTATCATCTTATATCCTTCGTCAGCACTACACCACTCCTTCCACCCCATACTTTACGTTTTCACACAAATGTGGTATATGTCAGAGAAAAGATCAGTCTGTGTTGCTTAGAGCTGACTCACTAGCAATGGCACTTCCATATCTTGATTTGTTGCAAGCGTGATTTACTATCTAGAGTAGTTTTGATATAGAGCAGATGCTCTTGAGTGGAGATACTCTTGTTGGCAACACAAGATGGAAGAGTCTGTAGGAAATACTGCCACTTCGCATCCCACTATTAGAAAATACGAATTTTCAGACACCACTGGAATTCTGATATAAGGTTTGTTTTGCTTAGAGAAATGCCCTTTACAAAAATTCTGATGAGAATGGGATGGATACATGGCACAAGAATGGCAGAATGTTGTTAAGCGTTGAAGCTGAGTGATGGGTGTATAGGGACTCTTTATACTATTCTCTCTACTTATGTGTAGATTAGGAAATTTTCACAATAAAAATTTTCCATACTCAAATTCTGGGATGGTTGTCTTCCTGCTGAAATATTTGGAAGTATAGGCATTGTTTAGTTTCATGTCTAGACATCATGCAGCCGTCTTTTAGGTGTCATCTAATGTAATGTGCCATTATTTGTAGGTTAATATTATTTACAAGGGCAAAAAAAAAAAAGAGATGGAAACTTAATTCAAAAGAAATGTGAGAATGTTATCTCAGTGCAAAAAGATGAAAAATCAGGATAGCTGCAACTTCACTGTCCTCTGGTTTAAGGATTATGTAAGTAAAATCCTCCACATACCCATAGCTCTGCATACATTTATATTTAATGTTCCCATGAGGAGAAGTAATCAGTGCTGAAACATTATTGAGATTTAGAAATTCTACCGTATACCACACTTATACGATGGAAGATGTTTCAAAAATAGCCTTTACCGCATTTAAATAGCCTATTAGAATAGACAGGAAAATTCCATTGGCACAGTGTACCATGAGGCTGTTTAATAGATCCGTGTATTAAAAGCTTAGTCTAAATTTGGCTCTGTGGTGTGTAAAATAATAGCAGAACTTAGTATAAAACTCATTTGCCGCATTGTTTCCTCAAAGATCCTTATGAGTAAAGGGAATATATTTTTCTTAAGCCAGGAGTATGTCATCAGGACCTGGTGTCAAAGATGACCTTAGCACCTCTGTCACCATCAAGCTGCATCCTGTCACTCTGCAAAAGCCCCCATGAATGCCCTGCTATATTTTATAGGGTTTCTGCATCTCACCCTTCTCTAGCTGAAAGCTAGTGGTCAAGTTATATTCTCTATCCTCTGTTATGTCATCTGGAAAAAAGGATGTTTGTTCACTACTTTCTCAAAGAATAATGGCTCAGTGCATGTGTTTTGAAGTTGAATAGACCCGAGTCTGGCACTGTCTCTTAGTAGCAGTGTAACTCATGGCCTCACAGATTTCCAGAATCCTCACTATAAAATGGGAATAATTGTAGTATTTACCTCATAGCGTTGTTGTGAGGGGAAATTAGATACTTCTCACTTAATTGTCACCAAATACATAATTGTGTGAATTATTGTTACGATGATGAATCATGGACTTAGAAGTCTGAGTGTTAGAATAGGTGGCTTGCTGTTTCCCAGAGTTGGAAATTATCATCTTTCTTGGTTGTCATGGAGAATTCAGGTGAGAACTTGTTCACTCTTACTCAGAAGGAATAGGAATTTTGACCTAAAACTTGAAGCCTATGGGGTAAATGTAGACTTGGTGGCTATTTGCTCAAAATGCCCATATGCCCTTGCACATTGGATTAAAGCCCAGATCTTTACATAATGGTCATTTTGTTTAGGTGGAAGTTGCAAGGACATGGCTCCATCTGCTCGAGTCTTTGCTGAGGCAGTGATGGAATCAGGCTGTGTGCCCAAGAGAGTGTGGAGGGAAAATTTCCAGGAAGGCTGCTGCCTGGGAATGTTGATTTCCCAGTTCTCTTGTCAGAAAACGGCCTTCCAAATCAAATCTCCATGAAGTCCTTCTTTTTTCCCACCACATAACATGGTTAAATGCTAAGAATTACTCACCAGAGAAGAAACAGCATATCCCTGTGAGGAGCTTTAAGTTCTGGCAGAATAATTGCCTTCAGGGGCATTCCCTTATGGATGGTATTGTTGGAGAGGGAAGGTGTTAGGTCGTAGTAAATGACTAACCTCACTGAGGAGATACCTCATGGCTATGGCCATATTTAGAATGATATTCAGGCCTAGAAGCAAAGACAATCATGTAATCATTCCTCATTTGCTTCTAAAAGGAACCATTTCTTACTAAAATTTCCTACTGTCAGGGCTCCTCGGAGTAACAACTCTTTCTGTGTGTGGGTGGAGAATGAATAAGATGAGTCTGGAATATCTGGTTATCCCCTAAAGCAAGGAAGCTATCAAACACTACCTGGGGTCACTTCAAAAGGACACAGATGCCAACTTGATGCTTCCAGGAGCCTGAGACATCTCAATAAGAGCATAAAAAAGACAGTGACTGAAATGGATTGAAACACATTGTATATAAAAATTAATGGTCTTACTGACCTTACTTTTTTTTTTTTTAAGAAATGCATATATAAAAATAAACTGGTTGTAACCAAGTCTTTTTCATGGATTTGGGTGGATGGGAATCAAATTCTAAACTCCCTAAACACAATGGCAGTCCCATCTCTCTTCTAACTCTGTCATTACAGAGCAGAACTCAGTGAGTTGAGAGATGTGACAGTGGTGATGGTGGGGATGATGTTCTTTGCGGGACAACTTTTAAGAGCTGCTACACACTGAAAAGAAGACCACAGCACTTGGTGGGTAGGAAGCCATGCAGGTGCTCCTGGCTATACTCACTCTGTCTCCAGGATCCCAAGTGCGTGATCAGGTTTATGCCTCTGTTTTGCATTTTTGTTCAGAGTATGTTTCCTTGTTATTCTGTAAGCTTCCCTGGGGACAGGGCCTCTGACTTAGTCTCGCCAGTATTCTCATTGTCCACCACAGTGCCTGGTACATCATAGCATTCAGTAAATGAGTAAGTACCTAGTAGAATGTCTGTCCTGTAAATAAGGATTCATCATCAAAATGAATGCAGAAAGCTTCACTGTGGATATCCATATATGTGTTAACCCAATCAATCCTTTATTCTCTCTTACTTTTTACAAGTGGGTCCTGATATTATTATTTCATGTTTATCTATTCATATAGCCTGTAGTCAATTACTGACACAATAAAAAATAAAAATGTACCATTTATTTAATATCTACCATATACTAGACATCTTATTAGGTTCTTTATATAGCTTGCTTTATTTGATCCTCACCCTTATGAAATCCCCATTTTACAGATAGAGGAATTAAGTATCAGATATGTTATGTAACATACCAAAGTCACTGAGCAAGTAAATAGTCAAGTCCAGGACTGTTGATCTCCAAAGTCTATATTCTTTTTATTGCACCGAGATAGAGCAATGTAGTCTTGGGCTCTTCAGATGTTTTGAGTGAAAGGAAACTAATGAATATAATCCTTGAGCATAAATAAACAGGATAGTGGTGATTCTTTTAACCTTGGCATTTTATTAAAAGAATTCCCTATTATCATTAGTAATGAACCATGAGATTGTCAATACATTGTCTACTGTGATATGTGGTGAACCATTCTAGCAAAATTTCCCCTTAGACAAAAATATAAGGGAAATAAAGAGAATTTGAATCTATGAACCAAATTGTGCTTGAGTATGGGATAGTCTGGAGCTGAATAAACAAGATTGTTTCAGTGTAGAGCCTTTCAGACAGTCACAGATTGCAATGAATAGGGCCAGCTTTTCCTAGAGCCCTGTGTGTCCTCTGATATATCCTCTGGTCTTAAGCCACCTAAGTTCATTCAAGTTCATGATTGATTAGTAGTTCAAGGAGTATGTGTGAGTGACTTAGAGCCCCAGACAGTGGAACTGGGAAAAGATATAGCCTGGAAAACAATAGATGACATTCTAGGTATCTGTATGCAGAAGAATAAACTAGACTCCCATCTCACCATATACAAAAAAAATAAAATAAAAATGGATTGAATACTTTAATCTAAGACCTGGAACTATGAAATTACTAGAAGAAAATGCTGGAGAAACTCTAGAATGTTGATCTCAGCAAAGTTTCTTGAGTAAGACCTTAAAAACACAGGCAACTGAAGCAGAAATAGACAAATGGAATTACATCAAGCTAAAAATTTCTACACTGCAAAGAAAACAGTCAACAAAGTGGAAAGACAACTCACAGAATGAAGGAACATATTTGCCAACTCTCCATCCAACAAGGGATGAATACATAAGAAGCTCAACTCATTCATTCACTCTTGTAGTTTATGCATGTCTGTCTACCTGAATAAAACGTTTGGCCTTGGATCTTTTTACACTCTTAAAAACAGTGAGTGGCTACAAGGAATTTTGGTTCATTTGAATTATAGTGACTGATATTGTCCATATTAGAAATTAAAACAAAAAGTTTAAAACTTTATAATACCATTTTGTTTTTAGCTGTCAGTATAAGATATCATCGTACATCATGGGCCTCTGGAAAACTTTGTCATGCATGGGAGGATAAGAGTTGTTTTGACCCTGGAAACCCATGGAAAGTTATTGGGAGCCCTCCACCCCAGGGGTGCCTGGACTTTGATAATCGTTGATCTGTTTTTCATTTCTCCTCTTCTCTCTTGAATCCACTTCAGTCAGGTTTTCTACCTGAGTATACCACTTAAAATGCTATTATCAAGATCATCAGTTGCCTACACATTGTTTAATTTGCTGGTCAGTTCTCAGTTCACACCTTACTTCATCTCTTAGAATTATTCGATACAGCTTATTATTCTCTTTCTTGAAATATTTTCTTCATTTGTCTTTCAGGGTACCAGATTCACTTTCTCTTTGACTGGTTTCTTCTCCTCCTTGACCTCTTAATGTTGGAGTTCCTCATAGCTTAGTCCTTGGACTTTTTTTTTGAAAATCTTTATTCCCTCAGTTTGAACCAAATTTAACGAGTAAGTGTGCACTTGGTTATTCTTGATGTCTTTCTGACTTTGCAGTGGTGGGTGTGATTTTCTTGTGGGTAGATTTGGGAGTTACTTGAAGAGCATCACCTGTAAGGGTGCATGCCTCCTTGATTCCCTACAGCAGTGGCAGCAGAAGATCTTAGCCCAATCTCTCTCATTTGTTACTAAAGACAGTAGTTGTGTCTGTTGTCACTTATGGTGGAGCCTGCACAGATGGCACAGTGATTGTGTTTGTTTCCCATGTTAAGCCCTCGGTATTTGCCAAGAGGGATAGAGATATGACTCCCAAGAGGCTTCACAGGCATTATCTTGACTTATATATTCATTCATTTATTTCCCCCCTACCTCCCTCCCTTTCTCCTTCCTCCCTTCTTCCATACTTTTCTCCTCTCTTCCTCATTCCCTCCCTTCCTTACTCCTCTCTCCCTCCCTCCTTTTCTCCTTTCCCTTTTTTCTTTCCTTCCTCTTTCTTTTTTGCTTCTTCCCTCCCTTGTTTACTCCTCCCTGCCTCCCTTCTTCCTTCTCTTCCTCTTTCCTTCCTTCTTTTTCTTTCTTTCTTTCTCTCTCTCCATTCCCTTCTCATTTGTTCCATAGCTGTTTTGTTTCATTCTGCAGTGTATGAAGCACTGTATTAAGTGCTGGTTTCCAGGAGAAAACCAGAAAGGTGATGTTTTTGCCTTCAGGAAGCTTGCTTAGTATCCTAGAATTCTTTGCAGTTGACTTGTGCTAATCACGTTCACAAGAGAATGAAGTATACAAACCAGAATTTAAATGTGTTAGTATACAGTAGAGGATTATTCTTTCCAGTGGATTCCAGTTTTTAGTATCTCCATATGGAGAAGGAAAGATTGGCTTGAGAACTTGTAATTGACAGGGCGAGGACTGGGAGTAGGGCCCAGAGTTGAAGAGGGGAGTCCCGGGATTGAGGTGATTTACCTCCATTGCATGCAGTTTGAAGACCTGCATGTCATGTGTGCACATTCATCCACATGTGATGTGTTCCTTCCTGTTGTCCTTTTGATTTTTTAAAACTAGTTTTGGATATCATTTGTTTAGTAGCTTTTAAAAAAAAACTATAATAAAGCAGCACATTATCTGCCTATACCAACTACGTGCAAATCTATTTCTAAATTTCCTCACACACTGGTAAAGTTGATTCACATGTAGACTAGAAGAGAATAGGTGGTTAGCCAGAACCTCTTACAGATCTTCTTCTTTTTTTTTTTAATTTTTATTATAAAGATGTGAGGTACAATTCAGGGTTAGGTATGTAAACATTGATCATGCAGGTACCCTTGTTGATGAGGTATGCCCCTCCCTCCCCTAGCAGTTTCCTTCAACAGCCCATACCACCCCCCGACAGTTTTCCACTACTGCCAGTTGCTTTCTTATAGCATTATAATTGCTCAAGGTCCACTTATGAGTGAGAACATAGGAACTCTGTTCTTTATTTCTGTTATAAATCACTGAGTATGAGCCACTCCAAGTCCATCCAAGTTGTTGCAAAGTCTATATATTTGTCCTTCTTTATGGCTGCATAATATTCCATTGTGTATATGTACCACATTTTTAAAATCTAGTCCAGCTTCGTTGGACAATATGGTTGGTTCCATGTTTTTGCTATTGTGAATAGAGCTGCAACAAATATACATGTGCAGGTGTCTTTTTTGTAGAATTATTTGAGTTCCTCTGGATATATTCCCAAAGGGAAATTGCTAGGTCATATGGAAGGCCAATTTGTAGTTCTTTCAGAAATTGCCGCACTGTCTTCCAGAGAGGTTGTGCTAGTTTGCATTCCCACCAGCAGTGTAGAAGCATTCCTTTTTCTCCACATCCTCGCCAGCATCTGTTGTTATTTGTTTTTATTAATGATGGCCATTCTTACAGGGGTTCGGTGATATCTCAATGTGGTTTTGATTTGCATTTCTCTGATGAAGAGTGAGACTGAGCACTTTTTCATGTGTCTGTTGGCTGCCCGTATATCTTCTTTTGAGAAGTGTCTATTCATGTCTTTTGCCCACTCTTTAAAGGGGCTGTTTGTTTTTTTCCTTTCAGTGCGTTTTAGTTCCCTGTAGATCCTAGATGTTAGGCCTTTGTCAGATACACAGTTGGCAAATATTTTTTCCCATTCTGTGGGGTGTCTCCCTGCTCTCTTGGTGGTTTCTTTTGCTTTGCTGAAGCTCATTAATTTAATGAAGTCCCACTTTTCTATCTTATTTCTTTTTCATTTTTTTTGAGTAACATTTGTTTTTATTTACTTATTTATCTAATTTTTATTATAAAGATGTGGGGTACATTGCAGGGTTAGGTATACAAACATTGATTATGCAGATACCATTGTTGATGAGGCATGCCCCTCCCTCCCCTAGCAGATTCCCTCAAGGTATTGGCCTTTAGGGTTCTGAATAAGAATTGGTTCCCAGTTCCAATTTCCATAAGGGTGTTTCCTGTGTTTTCTAAGATTCTTATAGTTTGAGGTTTTACGTTTAAGTCTTTGATCCATTTAGAGTTAATTTTTGTGTATGGTGATAGGTAGGGGTCCTGTTTCAATCTTCTGCATGTGGTCAGCCAGTTTTCCCAGCACCATTTGCTGAATAGGTTCTCCTCTCCCCAGTGGTTGTTGTTGGAGGCTTTATCAAAGATGAGTTGGATGAGGAATTGAGGCGTTGCTTCTGGAATCTCTATCTTGTTCCATTGGTCTTGTACCAATACCAGTCTCTTTTGATTATTGTAGCGTTATAGTAAAGTTTGAAGACTGAAGTGTGATACCTCCTGTTTTGTTTCTTTTGGGTAGGATTGTTTTGGATATTCGTGGTCGTTTGTGTTTCCATATGAATTTCTGTATTGTCATTTCCAGGTCTGAGAAGAGTGATGTTGGTAACTTAATGGGTATTGCACTGAATCTGTAGATTTCCTTTGGTAGGATGGACATCTTAATAATGTTGATTCTTCCTATCCATGAGCATGGAATATTTTTCTGTTTGTTTGTGTCTTCTTGGATTTCTTTTAGCAGTGTTTTGTAATTCCCATTGTAAAAGTCTTTCATTTCTCTGGTTAGGAAGATGCTGAGGTATATCATTTTTGGGGTGGCTATTGTGAATGGGATTGTGGTTTTAATTTGGTTCTCTGCCTACTTGTTGATGGTGTATAGGAATGCAATTGTCTTTTGCACATTTATTTTGTGCCCTGGGACTTTGCCAATGTTCTTTATCAATTCAAGCAGGTTTTTGACTGATTCTCTTGGATTTTCAAGGTATAGAATCATATCATCAGCAAAGAGGGATAACTTGACTTCCTCTTTTCCTATTTGAATACCACTGATTTCCTTCTCCGTCTAATTGCCTGAGCTGGGACTTCCAACACAATATTGAACTAGCGGGTGAGAGTGGGCAGCCTTGTCTTGTTCCAGTTTTCAGGGGAAATGTTCCTAGTTTCTGTCCATTTAGCAACATGTTTGCTGTGGGTTTGTCATAGATGGCACTTACTATTTTGAGTTATATTCCTTCTATACCTAGGAGTTTGAGGATTTTTATCATGAAGGGATGGTGGATTTTATCAAAAGCTTTTTCTGCGTCTAATGAGATAATCATGTGGTTCTTGTTTTTATATCTGTTGATGTATTTAATTACACTTATGATCTTGTGAGTGTTGAACCAGCCCTGCATCCTGGGGATGAAGCCTACTTGGTCATGGTGGATTATTTTTGAGATGTGTTTTTGGATCTGATTTGCTAGAATCTTGTTGAGGATTTTTGTATATGTTCATAAGGGATATTGACCTGTAGTTCTCTTTCTTTGTTGGATCTTTACCCAGTTTTGGTATCAGTGTAATGTTAGCTTCGTAAAATGATTTGGGGAGAAGTCCATCTTTCTCAATTGCCTGGAATACTTTCAATAGGATTGGTATCAGCTCCTCCTTGTATGTTGTGTAGAATTCTGCTGGAAAGCCATTCAATATAGGGCTTATTTTGTAGGTAGTTTTCGTATGACAGAGTCAATTTCCTGGGTTGTTATTGGTCTATTTAGTGTCTCAATGTCTTCTTGTTTTAACCTGGGGAAGTTGTGTGATGTCAGAAAGTGTTCCATTTCATCTAGGTTATAAAGTTTGTTTCCATATAGGTATACATAGTAATTTCTGATAATCTTTTGTATTTCTTCACAAAACTTCTTTAAGAAATAGTAATAATCACTGTTAGTTATGGAGAATATATTATGAGCCTTAGATGCATTATTTCATTTATTTTCTCAAAGCTACTGTGTCAGTTAGATATTATCATTTTCATTTTATAGATGAGTAGACCACTTGCTGCAAAATTAAATGACTTGCCTAAGATCACACAACTGTCACAAGGGAGAGTCTAGATTCTCACTCTTGGTTCATATCCACATATCTGACACATTGCCCCTGTGCTAGACACAGTAAAGACTTAAGTGAGATCTCTCAGGCATGGACCTACAACTTCTGTCTGGTTTTTTTAGCCTTTTCCTTCAGAAATAAAACGCATAGCAACAGTGAGCAACTCCATGCTGCACTCTTTTGCCTTTGTCTTATATTCTCTGATAAATAAGACAAAGATCATGAGTGTCTAGGCCTCTAATTCACACTTCAAATGACTTCCTGGAAGGTCCCAGATGGTTCATTCTAGGTATTCTCAGGTGGATAAGTATGAAAATCAGAAAAAATAACGAAGACAGAACAGGAACACATTGTAAGGAAAACTGCCATAATTTAATATCCAAGGATATTAAATCAAACATATGAAGAGCTGTTGTGTGGAGAAGGGATTAGTTCTGCCCTGGGGAGATGAACTAGAGGAACCAATAAAGAGAAATTACAAGCATGAGTTGTGGAGCTCAATATTAAGAAGTTGTTTTGTTTTGTGTGTTTGTTTCTATCTTTTTTTCTTTTTTTTTAAATTAGCCCTTTCCAAAGTGGTTCTGGGCTCCTTTGGAAGGTTTGGAATCTTCCAGCATTGATGGTCACTGCAGAGCATGTTGTGAAGGTGTTTTAGGTATCAGTTTTGCCATTTATAGCTTGTGACCTTCCTTCCACAGCACCACATCTCAACAGGTGTTTAAGAACGCTAGCCTAGTGGCCGTCTAGCTCAGAGGCTTATAAAATGTTTGCCAAATTAGAAGGTTGCTTTTAAGAGAGTTATTGAATAAAGACTACAACAATGGGTGGAGAAAGTCATGAAGTGCCTTTACCACTGTATCCCTACCAGGACAGGCAGGGCAGTGCTTCCTCTGTTTGGCTCTGATCCCAGGGGAGTAGCCCATGAAAACAGAGTGAAGGTGTGTAGCAGAGCCTGATGGTGATGGAGAGGTGGGGACAGGCAGAGTGCAGAGCTTCAAGATGGCCTTCGAAGACTTCCTTTGGAATCCTGACTTTGACATGTAATGTACACTCTCCATTTTGTATATGCATAAACATTTGAAAAATTAGTATTTACTTCCACAAATATTCATGACTGTACTCTCCAGGTTAAAAAAATCAAACTATTATAGATAGGACTAAACATTGTTTAATACATATCTCCAGTGCTCAATAGAAGGTCTTATACAGAGTAGGTTGAAAGTACAGATGAAGGATGCAACGGAGACTGGGCAAGGTGGCTCATGTCTATAATCCTAGCACTTTGGGGGCTGAGGCTAGAGGATTGCATGAAAATAGGAGTTCAAGACCAGCTTGGGCAACATAGCGAGACCTCGTCTGTACAAAAAATTAAAACAACAGCAACAACAACAACAACAACAACAACAACAAAAAAACTAGCCAGGCTTGGTGGTGTCCTCCTGTAGCCCTAGCTACTCAGGAAGTTGAGGCAGAAGAATTGCCTGAGCCCAGGAAGACGAGGCTCTGTGAGCCATGACTGTGCCACTGCACTCCAGCCTGGGTAATAAGTGAGACCCCAACTAAAAATAAACAAATAAATGATTTTTTTGAAAAGGGTGCAACAGGAAACCTAGGATCTGGGTTTACTCTCACTATTCTGTCATGATGAAATGTTTTAATAATAATTTTTATTCCGGTAATAGTAATAAGTGATCAATTTGGAAAGCCTAGAACAAATAGGCTAAAAAATTTTTCTGTTGTCCTGCCACATGAACATAATGTTGGTAAACACTCCTATTGTTCTTTTGTTTATCCCTAAATATTTATCCTTGTAATATGTGTTCTTTTATTTGTTTGTTACATTTTTCAGAACAGCCATTTTGTCTCCCTTGCAAATGGCAAAGGCTGTGAGAACACCAGCTGCAATTTTGAATCTCATTTCAGCTTCCTAAATCTTGTAATTAGAGAAAATCCTAATGAGAGAGCAATAGTTTGGCTGAAATTCTAATTCCTAGCATTGTTCTGAGTGTTCATTTGTGTCTTGAGGATCCTGCTGTTTGAGTGGGGCCACTGGAGAGACTGATTCATGGTCTGCTGGCCAGCTGCTGTGGGGGCAGAAGTCTCCAGTGGGGGGACTTTGATAAATCACCTCTCAGTTGTCTTAGTTATTGGATCTGTAGGTGTGCAATGGGAATAACAGACTGCCTCATCTCTGTCGTCTGGTGCATATGCGATGTCAAAGCAAATGAGACTATAGGTGATAAAGTTGGCATCATCATTGTGGAAAATAAAGATGATTCATTAACATTGCTAAGATTGTTAGCGATTCAGGGAAGAACAAACAAAACTTGACATCTCTGCCTTATACTTAATATCCAAATCTGCTCTGGAGGCAGAATGGCATTATGTTTGAGCACTGAGAATCTATGTAAGACCTGGATCCACATCCTGGCTCTGCCACTTACTAGCTGTGTGACTTTGACCAAGTTACTTCACCATTATATGCTTCTACATTCTCATCTATACAATGAAGATGATAATAGTAGCTACTCCCTTAGGTAGTTGTGAACATTAAATTAGTTACTATATTAGTTATTGTTTAGAAATAAGGTTTAGAATAGTATCTGACACAAAGCAGGTTCCATAAAATTGTTTGCTATTATTATCATTATGCTTTAAAACATTAAGTATTTTTATTTAAATCAACTGTAAAACAAACAGGGGGAAATATAAATTAATATTGATCTCATTTTAATATAGGGAAAGGCTTCTTAAGCATGCTGTCTGTACAAGAATCCACAAAAGATTGATAGATTTGACTACACAAACATGAAAAGTTTATACTTTCTAGTCACCAAAGCAATGCATAAACATTTACAATATCAAAAGGTAGTTTGAAGTTGTGGGTATCCCAGTTGTCCTGATTTAATCACTATACATTGTATAGATATATTGAAATATTACATATGCCCCCAAAATACTTACAGCTATTATATATCAATAAATTTTTTGAAAGCTAATTTTAGGTTTTTTTTTTTTTTTTTATTTGGAGTCTCACTCTGTCACCCAGACTGAAGTGCAGTGGCCTCTCCCAGCCACCGTAGCCTCGACCTGCTGGGCTCTGGTGATCCTTCCGCCTCAGCCTTCCAAGTAGCTGGAACTATAGGCACGTGCTACCACGCCTGGCTAATTTTTGATTTATTGTAGAGATGAGGTCTCGCCAAGTTGCCCAGGCGGGTCTCGAACCCACGGGCTCAGGCAATCCACTCACCTCAGCCTCCCAAAGGCACGGGATTACAGGCTGAGCCACTGAGCCCGGCTTATTTTGTATTTTTAAAAAGTAAATTAAAAACACAGAATAAATATTTGCTCCATGTCTGACAAATGTAGGGTTTAAACTCAATTTGGTTTGCTGCCAAAGCTCATGCCATGGATTTATGTTGTATTTTATTATGGTTGTTATTAGCATGTCTTCAAAATAAGTCACACATACCACTTATAGGAGTGCATGTATGTTTGTATACATTTATGCATGTCTTTCCTGCTTAATTTATAAACTATTTAAGTCAGCTTACAATAATACAAGAAGTACAGCATAGCAAATATTAAAAATAAGGAAAATAAGAAAAAGTAGAAACAGCACAAGGAAGGCCGAGGCTGAGCCAGTCTAGCTGTGACTGGGAGTGTGACACAGGAAACCAGAGCTATTTCACAGCCCAGTGTCCATAAGCCCCCATCTCCCTCGTTACTTAATGGGAGTACAAATATTTTGGTACTGAGAACAGCAGAAAAACCTCTTCTGAGTCTTCTGAATAAGGTGCGACTGTGTAATGACTAGCAATCTTACACCATTTTGTCAATAACAGTAATGTATTCGTTCTCTTGGTCTAGGCTGATGGCATCACACCAAGGCAAGTTACAGAAAAGCTCTTCCTGAGAGTGGAGGGTGGTGATACTGTGATGCAGCTTGGATGCCACATGGGTCCTTGGCCTGCTTGTCTTCAGATGCCTTCCTTGCACTTCCTCTGCCTTCTTGGTTGGAGTTGGGCTGGACCCTACAGGCTGCATATCCCAGGTTGGGATTGGCTAGTAGAAAGCTCTGTTGGAAGACTGGAGGGTGGGTGGAAGAGAGAAACCAGGGCATTTCTCTCCTCCCCCTTCACTTTGATTGACTGCTTATCAATGGTTTTCCATGAACTATCTTATTACGGTGCCATCTTCTATCAGGTGACGTTGACTCCCGGGCCCCTTGATAACATCACCTCCTTCCTTTATCTTTACGAGTCAGGTGTGGAGCAGTCTTCTGTGTTTGCTAATAGCTCACTGTTCCCTTTTGTTTTCTCAATTGTTGCATCCCCTGTACAGTCATGCATTGCTGAATGATGGGGATATGTTATGAGAAATGCAATGTTAGGTTTCAGCACCGTGCGAACATCATAGGGTGTACTCAGACAAACCTTGATGATAGAGCCTAGGCTGTGTGGTACAGCCTTTTCTACTAAGCTGCAAACCTGCATAGCATGTTACTGTACTAAACACTGTAGGCCACTGTAACACAGTCGTGAGTATGTGTGTATCTAAACATAGGAAAGATACAGTAAAAAATTATGTGAAAGAAAAATGGTATACCATATAGGGCATTTACTATGACTGGACCTTGCACAACTGGAGGTTGCTCTGGGTGAGTCAGTAAGTGGTAAGTGAATGTGAAAGCCTAGGACAGACTTTATAAACACTGTACACTCAGGATACACTAGATTTATAAAAAAAGCATTTTTCTTTCTTTAATAATAAATAAACCTTAGCTTACTATAATCTTTTGACCTTATAAGCTGTTTAATTTTTTAACTTTTTGACTCATGTAACACTTAAAACATTGTACAGCTGCACAAAAATATTTTTTTAATCCTTATTCTATAAACTTTTTTCTATTTTTTTTTTAAACAAAGGCACAAACACACAAAGCCTAGGGTTACTCAGGGTTGGAATCATCAGTATCACTGTCTTCCACCTCCACACTTTGTCCCACTGGAATGTCTCCAAAGACAATAGCATGCATGGAGCTGTCATGTCCTATGGTAACAATGCCTTCTTCTCAAATACCTGCCAAAGGATACCTGAGTCTGTTTTACAATAAACTTTTTTTCTTTTAATGAGGAGAAGGTGTATACTCTAAAATAATGATAACAAGTATAATGAAGTAAAGACATAAACCAGTAACATAGTCATTTATTTTATTATCAATTATCGTGCAGTATATACAATTATATGTGCTATCCTCTTACAGAGCTGAGAGTGCACTAGGTTTGTTTACACAAGCATCACCACAAACATGTGAGTGATATGGTGTGCCACAAAGCTACAACAGCTACGATATCGCTAAGCCATAGGGATTTTTCAGCACCACTGTGATCTTATGGGACAACCGTCATATATGGGGTCTATTGTTGACTAAAATGTCCTCATTTGGTGCATGACTGACTGTATTGCATATACTTGAAATACTTGAGGTTTCTGTTTTTCTGATTAATGCAGGCATCAGATTTCAACTGATCTAACTAGATTCTGGATGGTGATGTCATCTCACTATTCAGCAAAATAAAACAAATCAGAAATTGGGGAAATGGCTTCTCCATCAAATCTTCATTGCTAATGTGGGATCCACTACTTATTTTAAAATTGTTCTTTGTGTTACTTCTTTGAGTATTCTTTCTTTACCAAAAGGCCGATTTTGGGCTATGATTTAGCCTTTCCAAAAGACAAGGAATCCTGGACCTCCAATTTCCAGGACTCATTAGGGCAATTTCCAGACAGGCTGCAGTGTGATAATCTACTTGAACATCCATTTGTACTGAGCACAGTGTTAGGAAAATTTGTGCTGTCATGGAGAATTACCATTTAGATTGAAGAAGTATAATTCATTTGTTTTAGCAATTTCTTTCCAAGAAATTTATGACCTGACAAATGTAACATAGTTGGAACATTGTGGTGTTCTGTTTTATGAAAATTGCTTCTATTTCTATATTAATAAAAAAGAACATACACATAATATTAATATCTCAAAAGACATATTAATGCCACTTTTCTATCACCTTAGTGCTGGGTCAGCCCATTTAGAATGGCACTCATAATCAGTTTCTCATAGGAATTAGTCAATTTAGATCTCCCCCACCTGTCAAAGCTGGGATTTGCTTTTTATCCCAAGACATTCTGAATTCTAACCTCCCTGAAAATTTTTTCTTAAAAAAGGCTTTTTCGTACTTTTAAATAGAGGTTACACCAATTTATTAGAAAATGAAGGCAGCCCTGTTCCAACCATTATTTTTCTATATATTTCTTGAATTTTTTTCCTGTTCCAGTTCTACTATGCTTTGCACTGATGGTAGGTATTGCTGTCAGGCAGTTCTGTTTTACATATAATGTGAGCTGGTATTTATTTTCTTAAGCTACAAATGTGTAATCACACAAATATAATATTTGTAGTACAGATAGATATAGTTACATATATAAACATACACTGCTTATATTAAAATGCTAGCTAGCACTAGAAATTATTTAAGTGTATGGTAATTAAACATTTACTTTTTATGATGATAAAATACATAATATTGCGTCATACTTAGCAGTTCACCAATTTTGAGGCATTTTGTTTTCTTTTTAGAAAAGAAACAGATGAGATGGTGAGAATATTTGTACATAAAATCATTTCTGGGTTTTAGACTATTGCCTTAGGCAGCACACATTATTTTTCAGTGTTCATATTATGCAGACTATGTTTATCTGCAAAAAATAGATGAGGGTTGGATTCTATTAGCATTTTAAAAGTGTAATATGAAAACATATGTCTTCTAATGGCAATATAGTTACATGGACTTTGTTGTTGGATAGATCTGGACTTGTTTCTCATCACGAGCCAGGTATGTGACCTTGTGCCTTTCTAAGCATCAGTTTCTGTACAACTCAGTAATAATAGCTTCTGTATCACCAGTTGTTTGGTGCTATCTGTAACAGAATTATCTGGTTTCCCTTCGCAGTTCTTACATGTTGGTAGACCTGCTGGTGCCAGGATTTGGCTCTCACAACTCTAGTCTCTTCCATTGTTCTCTGCTGCTCAGGTGCCCTAATGCAAACCAGATATTCTTGCTTCTGGACACAAAGTGTCAAGTCATTCATGGTCCTAGAGTAGACTGCTGTGCCTGTCCAGGTGCCTGTGATAGTTATCAACAATCAAATGCAGTACTCTTTCTGTTAAGTCAAAAGGCAACTTCAAGATAATCATTATAATCATATTATGATAATAAGGCTTCTCAACCAGTTCTTCAGGTAGTCATGTGTAATAACACATTTGTTTCAGAGTTTGGATGAATATTATTAGCTCAAATACATTACAGAGTGGCTTTAGAAGGAAGAATTCTTTACATATTAGCAACTACACATTATGTAAATGGCCTACGTAAATTTATTTCATTTGCATTTGCACATAATAATCAGCAAGAACTGATTTTATTTTAAAGTTAGTGTTTCTTCAAATCTTGGAAGGCATGAAGACACTTGGGAAAATTAAATTGGAATAATGTTTAATATATCTGTAAAATTTTAGAGGTATTGCCAGTGAAACTTAGATCAAAATAAAATATAATGAGAAAATATAAATAATTGTATGTATTAATATTTCCATTTGTATCTGTCAGAGTGTTACAGTTGTCACATAAATTTTAGATGCTGTCAAAATTTTCAGTGTACATTCAAAAGGAGAGTCATGTTTTATTATTGGTATCACTACTGGGGTTGGGATCATAGTGTAAACACAAAATCCAACTTCTCGGTTTACAAATTATTCCAATTACTTTCAGCTTGAGATTTTTCTGTAGACTGCAAAGCAAATCAATATAAGAAGTTTTTCTAGCCGGGCTCAGTGACTCAGTCTGTAATGTCAGCACTTTGGGAGGTTGAGGTGAGTGGATTGCCTGAGCCTGCGGGTTCGAGACCCGCCTGGGCAACTTGGCAAGACCTCATCTCTACAATAAATAAAAAAATTAGCTGGGCGTGGTTGTGCGCGTCTGTAGTCCCGACTACTTGGAAGCCTGAGGCAGAAGGATAGCTGAAGCCCAGCAAGCAGGTCGAGGCTGCGGTGGCCGGGAACGGCCACTGTACTCCAGTCTGGGCAACAAAGCTAGACTCCAACTCAAAAAAAAAAAAAAAAAAAGTTTTCCTGCAGTTGAGAGTTCAAGTTAGCAACATTCATTTGATGACAGCATATTTCCACTTGGGCAGATACTCCTACAGATTATGATCTGAAGGATTTATGGATAGCAATTCATTGCCATAATAATTTGACCCCTTGTGTATTTTTATTTATTTGTTTTTTTACTTTTAATTTTTTATTTTAAAGATGTAGGGTACATGTCAGGTTTAGGTATCCAAATGCTCATTATGCAGGTACCCTTGTTTATGAGTCTTGTGTATTTTTTTTTTTTTTTTGAGTTGGAGTTTCACTCTGTCGCCCAGACTGGAGTGCTGTGGCCGCTCCCGGCCATCGCAGCCTCCACCTGCTGGGCTCCAGCGATCCTTCCGCCTCAGCCTTCCAAGTAGCCAGAATTACAGGTATGCACTACCATGCCCGGCTGATTTTTTGATTTATTGTAGAGATGAGGTCTCGCTGTCCAGGTGGGTCTCGAGCCCACGGGCTCAGGCAATCCACTCACCTCAGCCTCCCAAAGGTGCGGGATTACAGGCTGAGCCACCAAGCCCAGCAGTCTTGTGTATTTTTAAAAAGCTGTGTGTGGCTCAGGAGGCTAAGACCAGAGGATCAGCTTAAACCCAGAAGTTCGAGGTCAGGCTGGGCAACAATGCTGTCTCAAAAAAAAAAAAAAAAAAAAGGGAAAAAAGCTAATGAGCTTCAAGAGAATTTGAGGTCTTTGATGGATTGATAACATTAGGATGGGATGCTTTGTCTAAAGGTGCTTTACCCAAAATCATCATCATTGCTATTTTGGACATAGCAACAAATCAGTTTTACCTCTTTTTTTTTTTGAGTTGGAGTTTCACTCTGTCGCCCAGACTGGAGTGCTGTGGCCGCTCCCCGCCACCGCAGCCTCGACCTGCTGGGCTCCGGCAATCCTTCTGCCTCAGCCTTCCAAGTCGCTGGAACTACAGGCGCGCGCTACCACACCCGGCTAATTTTTTATTTATTGTAGAGATGAGGTCTCACCAAGTTGCCCAGGCGGGTCTCGAACCCGCAGGTTCAGGCAATCCAAGGTTTTACCTCTTAATAGGTAGAAAATGTAACAAGGCAATCAAGTCCCAAATAAAGCAAAAGTTTTTTTTGTTTTTTTTTTTAAAAAGGAGTCAGGGAAAGAAACAGGCAATGGGAATTTAGGACAAAGGAGAGTTTTGTGAGATACATTTCTTGTAAAGGTGGTCCCTGTTCAAATCGATATTTTTGTATGAAAGCTGAGACTCAGATACCTTCTCTCTTAGATTTTTTCATGGAAAGTGGTAATTTTATCAGTGTTGCTTTGACCTTTTATTTCAGTATTTTTAGTCTATTTGCATTTTCTTTTTTCTTTTTACAAAAATCTGATAATGGTAAGAAAAATATAAGAATGGGTGAACAATGGTTTGAAGGAGATGAGGGCCCCGGAACTCTTGGAGCTCAGTCTCTCTCTGTTTCCATCCCCCTCTCCCAAGGATAAAGGCTGAATCATATCCCCCAAATTCACATATTCAAGTCCTAACCCCCTACCTCAGAATGTGACTGTATTTGGAGACAGGGCTTTTGAAGAGGTGATTATGTTAAAATGAGGCCATTAGGGCGGGCACTAATCCAGTATGCCTGGAATCCTTAAAAAAACAGGAGATTAGGGTTCACAGAGCACATGTGCAGAGAAGAAGACCATGTGAAGAGGCAGCCAGAGGGTGGCCATCTGCAAGCCAAGGAGCCAGGACTCAGAGGAAACAACCTGCCAGCACCTTGCTCGTGGATGTCCTGCTTGCAAAACTGTGAGGAAATATGTGTCTGGTTTTTAAGCCACCCTGTCTGTGGTATTCTGCTATGACAGTCCTAGCAAGCTATTATATACTCTTCTGAGCTTAAGAAGTATAGTTCATGAAAATAGGGACTTGGAGTAACATAGTTTGCAACCCTAATAAAATGATAGTAAATCAAATGAAACAATATTTTATTTATTTATTTGTTTTTTGAGTTGGAGTCTGACTCCGTCACCTAGGCTGGAGTGCAGTGGCACACTCATGGCCACCCCAGTGTCAACCTGCTGGACTCAGGGGATCCTTCTGCCTCAGCCTTCCAAGTAGCCAGAACTACAGGCGTGTGCTACTACACCTGGCTAATTTTTTGATTTATTGTAGAGATGAGGTCTCTCCAAGTTGCCCAGGCTATTGTAGAACCCGTGGGCTCAGGCAGTCCCCTCACCTCGGCCTCCCAAAGTGCTGGGATTACAGGCTTGAGCCACCGTGCCTGGCTAACAATATTATAAAAGAGCTGGGCTCGGTGGCTCAGCCTGTAATCCCGCACCTTTGGGAGACTGAGGTGAGTGGATTGCCTGAGCCCGTGGGCTCAAGACCCGCCTGGGCAGTGAGACCTCATCTCTACAATAAATCAAAAAATCAGCCAGGCATGGTAGCACATGCTTGTAATTCCGGTTACTTGGAAGGCTGAGGCGGAAGGATCACCAGAGCCCAGCAGGTCGAGGCTGCGGTGGCCGGGAGCGGCCACTGCACTCCAGTCTGGGCAACCGAGTGAGACTCCAACTCAAAAAAAACCAAAAAACAAAAACAATATTATAAAAGAATCATTTACTTGGACAGAATAAGATTATCACAGGAAGGAAAGAATTTTTCTTTTCACAGTGCATATTTATAGAAAAAAGTTAAGTTTGATAGTTTTTTTTTTTTTTACCACCTCAATCCTCAATAGTCATTCTTAATTCAAAGGGGTGCCTTAGAATAGGGGCAATATGGCAAACTATTGGAAAAGAGACACTTTCCCATTTCTTGTAGGTTGCAGTTCAGTTTCTGCCCCTACTAAGGTTACTAATTAGTTGGAATGAGTGGAGTGTCTGAGGGTTGGGATTATCCTAGCATCTTCAAGGGCCTCTGATGTTTTGCCAGCCTTGGTTCTTGATGATGGCACTGAGGTGTGCCTTGCCCCTTGTTGCCATTGGGTCCTTTAGTCCCCAGGACCACATACTCCATGCCCTTTACCCTGCGCCTGTGCCTTGTTCCTGGCAACTGCTTTCTTCCATTTTTTTCCATTTGACCATGGCCTTCCCAGTTGAGGACTTTGTAGCTGCTTTCCCTCCCCTTCCTTCCCCTCCCTTCCCCTCCTCCCCTCCCCTTCCCTTCTCCTCTCTTCCCCTCCCTTCCCTTACTCCCTCTCCTCCCCTCCTTTCTCCTCCCCGTCCCCTCCCCTCTCCTTTTCTCTTCATTGGAGTCTCATTCTGTCACCCAGGCTGGAATTCAGTGGAATGATCACAACGATCATGCTCATGGCAGGCTCCACTTCCTGGGCTCAAGGATTCTTCCGCCTCAGCATCGCGAGTAGCTGGGACTACAGGCATGCACCACCACAGCCAGCTAATTTCTTGATATTTTGTAGAGATGAGGTTTCTGCATGTTGCCCAGGCTGGTTTCGGACTCCTGGGCTCAAGCAATTTGTTTGCCTTTACTTCTCAAAATGTTGAAACTATATGCATGAGCCACCGCGCCTGGCGTGCAGGGGCTTTTCTGTCTGGCTGTTCTGTCCCCACATAGTAAGCCACAGTCTTTGTAGTTTCTGATCCCTCCTTGATGTATGTAGGGGTTCTATCTCCTCATCCCCACCTGAGACCCTAGGTGATGGAGTCTCAGGTCAGTCATATTAACCACATGACATCTAAACCTTAGTCATGCCTCTAGTTTCACATAATTTGGGGAGATAGTTTATCTCAATTACATATTTAATTAAAAATGCTCAAGATTTATTTTTAATTCAAAGGAGAAACCAACAAAGAAATCTGTAGGAGAATACTCCTGAAGCATTATTTTATTATTGTAAAAAATTGGAGACAAAACTGAGTGTTGATCAGCTGGTGTAATGATTATACTTGTCGGAGTCCATTCGTGCGATAAAATATTATGGAGTGATTGAAATTTGGATGCTTGAAAATGTGTGGTGAGGTGATAAAATTCTTAGGATAGAATTTTAAGAAAATATGATTTCAGAAGTGTAAAAATAAACAAGTAATTGCAGTTAAAAAACATAAGGAAATGCCAGATGCTAATTGTGTTTTTTGCTGGTTGTTGAGATTATAAGACATTTTTGCTTCTTTAGACTTTCCATGTTTTTTGTAACAGAATGTATGCCTAAATCAGAATTATTCCTAATAATCTTGGGATTATTTTTGTTTTCAAATATAAGTCATTTAAAAATATGTATATTATTGCTTTTCCTAAGGTATGTTTTAAAGTCATGGATCATGTGTAAATCTTTGACTCAATGAATATTTACTGAGCCCTCTAAGAGACAGACTAGAGTTAATTCAGTGTTTAAGAAGTTTGGGCCCTAGGGGTTAGTTCCTGGATTCAAGTCCCAACTATATTACTTTTTGGTTGTGTGACTTTTGGAAAGTCACTTAGCTCAGACCTTTTCCCCTATGGAATTCATAGCCTTCTGGAAAAATGTAGTGTGGACACTTACCAAGTGCCGGGAAATGGAATAATTTGATCATTATGTGTTTATTATTGGTGTCTGGCCTTGTAATTTCTCAACAAAATTAGAAAATAGTATTTGAGAATAAGTGATTGGGATAAATGACTGTAAAAAAGATCGATTTAGAAAATCTTCTCCCCTAGAGTAGAGATTGGTGGTTCTCTTGGGATATTTATGTGTGTGGTTAACAAATTGCCCCTCAGTAAACCATGGAACCCACTCCTCCATTCACTCATTCATTCGTCATTCGATACTTAATGAGCATCTAATATGTGTTGCTAACTGAAATATGGGCTAACTGAAATAATCTAGCTCTTTCTAATTCCTTTTCCTCACAAAATAGATTTAATTCACACAGGAAAGCAATATGCTTAATAATGGGCTTCCCACCTGGGTGCAAATGTAGTTGACTTCAAGGTACTGCTATTGAATTCAGATATTTTGTGGTTATGCTTGGTAAGGAGAACTTAAGGAAATGTTCAAATAAGTTGGACCTGAGACTAAGGATGGTTTAAATTCTGTTTCAAGTGAAGCTTTCTCCCTAACAAGAAGGAGGAGAGTAGGTGTGAAGACATACCCCTTGCATCGTTTTTTGTTTGTTTTTTCCTTTTGCTGTAGGTTTCTTATAATGACACATCACAAAGAATAGATTCTTCTAGTTTTGTCTCGCCTATCTCTTATCCTTCCACTCACATTTGTCTCCTTACTCCTTTCCTCTCCCTTCTCTTCTACCTCTTTTTGGAATCAAATCATGAGTCCATGTGATAAGCCCAATATTGCCTCAAAAGCTGAGACTGTGAGTCTCAACAGACCTTCATGTGTTTAGGAAGCCTTGTCTTCTGCCTTGGATCTGTCATTTTAATGGTGTGAGAGGCCTTTAAATCTTTCTTCACTTTTTCCCTTCTTCTCTCCAGCTGTGCCAGTAGGTGATAAAACACATTTAGGAACTAGTGATTCCATCATGATGCTGTCAGAGTATTATGAATAATATCACCTCAATTTAAGATGTGCTTTAAAATTAATTGGTTTAATTAGAAAAGGAAAGCACAGAGCGGTTAGCACAGCCTTACCCTGTCAGACAGCTAACTGCCTAGTGCTGCCTGACAATGAGGCTTTTCTCTTCTGAATGTCAGGGTTTATTGGAAATAATTGAAAGCGTCAGTCAGTGTGTTTTGCTTAGGATTAAACAGGAAGATTTTTTTTCTTCTGTCTAGGGAGGCTGCTCTGTACTTGCCTTGCTGACTTTTTTCATTTTTCTCTTCCAGCCTCACCTTGTCATTTGTGGAATGAATGTCTTTCTTTTTTTTTTTTTCCTCCACCTTGATTTCTACCCATCTCACTTCCCATTCTTATTTTCTACTTGGCCCCTCATTTGAAGTCCCACCTTTTTGGAAAAGTCTTCTGTCTTAGCCTGGGCTGTTATATCAAAATATATCATAGACTACATAGCTTAAGTAACAGACCTTTCTTTTTTTTTCTCACAAGTGCAAGAACAAAGTGCCAGCAGATTTTGGGTCTGGTGAGAAACCACTTCCAACCACTTCCTGGTTTGCAGATGGTTGCTTTCTTGCTGTGACCTTGCACAGCAGAGAGAAGAAACTCTGGTCTCTTCTTCTTTTTATAAGGGAGCTAATTCCATCATGGGGGCTCTCTCCTAAGGATCTCATCTAAACCTAAACACCTCCCAGAGGCCTAATTTACAAATATCGTAGCACTGGGGATTAGGGTTTCAACATAGAATTCGAGAGGACACAGACATTCTGTTCTCTGCACCTTCCTTCATCTGACCCAGAGGCTCCACCTTCCTTTTTTCCTTTAGGGGAAAAAGGGTTCCTTCAATTGTCAGTCCCATAGTCTTGTGGATTTACCTTGTCTCCTCCACTGCTTTTAAAAGTGATGAGCTTAGGAATCCCAGCATTTTGCCTTCTCTCTCTCATGCAGTACCCAGCACAATGCTTGACACAAGTTGGCACTCAGTTTTTCTTGACTGAGCTAGTGACAGACTCATGACCCCTGTGCTTGTACCTCAGGCTGTAAGCATGACACTTTTCAGGAGGAAGACAGCTTGCTGTGTAACCTCACTAGAGGAACTGGTGTCAATCATTTAGCTTCATTTAGCTTGGAATGTTGATAACTATGATATGATGGATCATACTTTCAAGGCTGGAAGGGAGCATCGTGGTTCATTATTTAACACCTACCTATTACTGATGGGAAAGATGAATACAAGAGAGGTTCAGTGACTTGCCTGAGGTCTCACTTAGCAATGGCCATAGACCTACCCCTTGAGTTTAACCATGTGTCTGCTGAGAGTCTTGGTTACTGACCCTTCAAGTGCCAAGATTCAAAGCATGCTTCTGAAAAGGCTGAGAATCTAATATGCTTTATCAATGATAGCATTTTCCAGTGAAAGGGTTAATTTTCTTTAATGAATGGATGGTTTTTTAAGGTCTTCTGATAGCCCAAATTTGAGAGAACAAGTGATAAAAAATACCAGTTCGCCAAGGCAGAGCTGGAATTCAAACCCTCATGGGTTGATTCTAGAGAAAAAAATAGCCAAGCTTTGACCTCACCCTAGATCACGGAAATCAGAATCTCTGAGGATCGGTCTAATACATCAATATTTTTTAAAAGCCTCCCGCCAGGTGATTCTGCAGTTAGCCGTGGAAGGCACCCTAGAAAAGGCAGTCAACTCAAAACTGTGGGGAATGAGATAGGTTACAAACAATACAAAATAAAATAAACAAACACTGTGCTTACTATCCTGCATTTAGAACAGGTGCTCTTCTTTAACAGACTCACATTGCACTACTGATAATGCTGCAAAGACTCCAGGGCTTTACTTTCTAAATATTTTTGCCAGCTATCTTATGTTGTGTAACAAACCACCCCAAAACATAGTGGCTAAAAACAACAAACATTTATCTTTTTCTCAATTCCATGGGTCAAGTAGGAAGTTGTCATGTAGGCTGCCTTGGGTGATATCGACTGAAGTTGCTGGCGTCAGGCTGGGGCTCAATGGTCTGAGATGGCCTCACAGACTGGTGGTTGAGTTGTTATTGGTTGGGTCATTGGGGATGACTTGGCTGAATGTGTTTCACTATCCAAAAAAATAGCCTGTTTGTCCACAGAGAGGTGAGCCCAGGACTTCCAAGCAATATAAAGTATATTCTTACTAAGGATTTTTCAAGCCTCACTTGCCAATAGTTTACTGAATTCTTGTTGGCTACAGCAAATCAAATGGCCAAGTTCAAATTCAGCAATGGAGAAATAGCCTTTATCTCTTCACAGGAGGAGCTGAAGGGCCACATTGCCAAGTAGAAAGGAAAGATTTTTATGGACATTTTTGTAGGCATCTTATCGTTCAGTGGGCAGAATTCTATATGAAACAGAAGAACTGTCTGTGTACATACACTTTATCCTATTGCTCTTATGTTTCGAGTGGACTTATAATAACGTGAGGCCTTTTTTTTTTTTTTTTTTGAGTTGGAGTCTCACTCTGTCGCCCAGACTGGAGTGCAGTGGCATGATCCCAGCCACCGCAGCCTCAACCTGCTGGGCCCCAGAGATCCTTCCGCCACAGCCTTCCAAGTAGCTGGAACTACAGGCGTATGTACCATGCCCGGCTAATTTTTTTATTTATTGTAGAGATGAGGTCTCACCAAGTTGCCCAGGCAGGTCTCGAACCCGCGGGCTCCGGCAATCCACTCACCTCAGCCTCCCAAAGCACGGGATTCCAGGCTGAGCCACCGAGCCCGGCTAACGTGAGGCCTTTTAAGTGATCCCAGTACACATATGTAGAGTCTATATATATATATAAGAGAGAGAGAGAGAGAGAGAGAGAGAGAGAGAGAGAGAGAGAGAGAGAGAGAGAGAGGGAATATATATATATATTTGCGCCATGGGGGTCAGCTGCACAAGGCAATGTAGTCTCTTAACTTGAGAGATTCTACAACTCAGCATTATAAAGCAATAGGTTGGTTCTTAAAAGCACACACCTGGATTTCTAGTCTTAGTTCTATCAATTACTAGTTTTGTGACATGGAGCAAATCACTTGTACCTGTAAGACTCCGTTTTCTCATTTGTAGAATGGGATTAATAATGGAACCCACCCGATGGGATATTTGTGAGGCTTAGGTGAAATAAAGCATGTAGTATAGTTCTTGGCACAATGTAAGTTATTCAGTAAATGACATTGTAAAAATTAGACATCCCCATTAGTCAGCGAGACAAGGCAGAACTTCCATTTGTTTCTATTTATACGACTCAGGGATCCATCTGGACATGTGAGCCTCTCATCAGTGATGGCTGACTGAGCATATTGCTGGGATCCCTGGCTCCCCATTCCATTGAGAAACCCAGTGCAGCTGAAACCACAAGTCTGGCCTTTTTCCAGGACATTCTGTAGATACCACTGTCCCTTGTTCCCCAGCCTAAAAATGAGATTTGCACCTCTTTGTCCTCCATCTGTATTCGTCTTGCATGGGTGAGCTGTAAATTAGGCAGGCCTTTGATTGTTCTGTTATTTGATGTTGTCATAATCAGGAGATAAGCTGAAGAAATATGGCTGGGTACCTGATCATGATTTCAGCGGTATGCCTGCTGGGTTTGCCCACGGGCCGTATTACAAAATGCTGGCAGCTGATGAGCTGCGTACATCGTGGGCCGCTAGGAACCTGAGAAGGCTGGAAAACACATCAATTATACATTTTGACAATGTGAACATGGAAAGGGCATGTCCTCTGTGACTTTAGTTTTTCATTACATGAAATGTTCTTGGATTCAGAATCTATATAATTTCCTTACATCTCATGTGTCTCATTTGGTGTGTCGCTGCCAGGATAAAAAAGAGAGACTACAAATGGAGGAATGCAAAATCATCTTCCTGATGCAGAAGGTCTGTTTCTCACATAGGTGCCGACTACAGAATCAGTGAGCCCTGATATTTTCTTTTGTCACTCGAGATACCCTTCCTCCCCAGGTTGAATGATCTGGGTCATTGGAGTCCGGTATGCCTGCCGGGTGTGTCTCAGGACTAACACTGAACAGGCACCACCAGCATCTGTTTAAGACAGTGTTCTTCGAGATGTGAAAATTGTTACATAAGAGGTTGTTTTACATTTCTTAACCTACAAACATTCCTTTAAAAGAATATCTTTCTCAACCAGAGCTTACGAGCTACCGCCTTACTCCTTCCCATCATTGTTTCTGTCTTTCTATCGCCCTGCACACTAAAAATAGTATTAATCAAAATGATTAAAATGGTTCCTCAGATTTAATCTGAGGAAGGTTTGGTATTGGAGACAACTCCTTAGGTTCAGAACAGTTTTAGTTCTCTGAGTGAACCAAGATGCAGTTTAAAACTAGACCCCTAATAGCCAAACTAAGTTGTCAAGGCAGCCTTTCTGGAATCCCAGGAGACCAGGTGCACCCCTGCCTGCATTTGTAACTGGTGGGTGGCCCAGAGTCCTGGATATGAGTGTCCTACAACTACCTCAAACTCAAACCTTGAACTGTGTATGCTGTAGAATCCTTTCTTTAGGTCATCTGTTATGTGCTCTTGTTCGGATGAACTTTCCGTAGACTCCATGCTGAAAAAGTTTTCAAGAAGACACATTCTTTTTTTTTTTTTTTTTTTTGAGTTGGAGTCTCACTCCGTAGCCCAGACTGGAGTGCAGTGGCTGCTCCCAGCCACCACAGCCTTGACCTGCTGGGCTCCGGCTATCTTTCCGCCTCAGCTTTCCGAGTAGCTGGAACTACAGGCATGTGCTACCATGCCCGGCTGATTTTTTTATTTATTGTAGAGATGAGGTCTCGCCAAGTTGCCTAAGTGGGTCTCAAACTCGCCGGCTCAGGCAGTCCTTTCACCTCAGCCTCCCAAAGTGCTGGGATGATAGGCTGAGCCACCGAGCCTGGCTGGGAAGACACCTTCTTTATTTCATCAATGAAGTCAATATCGAGCATTCTAAAAATTCCTAGGCGGCCTTGTGGTCACCATATTTTGCACTTTTTACCTCTTAAATGTTTCATCAAACTTTCTCTTTTTCCCTTTACTTTTTTCTTCATTGAACACCAAACACTACCTGAAATTATTTTGTTTTTTATTTTTTACTGTTTCTCACAATAGAATATAAATTCTATTCAGGCAGGGTTTTTGTGCTTCTTGTTCAGAGCTGAATCCTCAGAGATTAGAGCAGAGCCTGGCATAGGATCTACTCTACTTAAAGCTACCATAGTGGCTACTACAGGTATGTTGCTTTCATGCTATAGCATGTAGGTTAAGTAGTTGTGGAATGAATGAGTGGATATGTCTGTTATGCATCTTGGTTCAGTCTCCCTTTCTCTTCCCTGCCTGCCCTTTACCACAGCCATCTCAGTTTTTCCATGCTCCCCATATTCCCTAACCCTCAATCTGTCCTCTGTGGGGCTGTCCTGTTCCATATAATTCTTTTGATCTCCTCAAGGCATCCCTATTTATTGCTCTTGGGAATCTGGTATGAAAGTTTGCACACATCCTAATAATCATGAACTGAAGAATAGCATTATTCTCTGCTCATGCTTATGATTTGCAGCAGTACATCAGACAGAACCATTTCCTTCATGAAACTTACAATGGAGCTGGGGAAACAGATAATAAACAAGGAAACAACTACATAAAGAATGCATAGTAATATTTGCTATGAAGAAAGGTAAGGCAGAGCAGGGGACAGAGAGTGTAGGGGTGGAGTGAGTGAGGGCAATATGCTTTTTCTTTTGCTTGACGCATCCTTTCTCTTTCCTTCTGTCTCAGAGTCACTTCCAGCCGTCCTTTCAGACAAAGAGTAGGCTCCATTCCTTCCAGAAAGCCCTCCTTGACTGCCGGATCAGGCTGATGAGGTGTTCCCCAATATCTGGTGTGTGAGCCTGTTAGGCGTGGCTAGGTTTTACACTGGCTGCATTTCCAAAACCCTACCCAAGCTGTGAGCTTCTGAAGGCCTGGTTCAGGTCTTGGGTCTTATTCATCTTTGTTTCTCTTAGGCCTAGCAGAGTATCACATACAGCAAGTGTCTAATAACTGTAAAAGTAAAAACTATGCTCATATTAGTGCTTCTGCTAGTATTTACTTTAGGGGAACCAGAAGATAACAGAAATTAAATCAAATATTTTCTGAAAGGTTGTGATATATTTTTTAAGGTTAAGTTTTGTTCAATAACCTTCCCCCCTAATTTCCAAAGTAATTATGCCTAGTAGAACATTAGGAAAACACTTAAAATTATGAGAAAAAGTGAGAAAACCTGTAATTCTATCCCTTTTGACCTTTTCTTTTTGGTAACATATTTGCTGCATAGCCTTCAGATCTATCTTGCTTTCTTTCTTTGTTCATAATTTTCTTATTGTCTCATAACCTTTTTTACATAATAAATACTATGAGTGTTTTCCTCTGTTTCTGAAGATTCTGGGCATCTATTTATTATTGGATGTAGCATTTTTAAAAATTATAATATTCCTTAGAACCCAACCTATGGGAATTCTTTGAAGACAGGGCTGAGGGTAAGATTCCACAGAGATTTGTGTTTGTCAAGGCCAGCCCTCGGAGGCATCATCAGCCAGGAGAACCATGGATCTGCCAATCCAGTACAGCTTTAAATTAAAATCTCCTCTTGAAGTCCTGCCCCTTGGCCCCATGTGGGGACTATGGGACCTCAAATGCAATGGTCAACCTGTACTTAACATTTCATGAAAAAGAGTTCTTTCTACTTCTCTCAGTGACCAGGTCAAACAGGCAATTTTTCTTATGCTTTCCTTCTGGGGACAGGTCTAGTTCTAAAAATGAATTTTTTCATAGTGAAGGTGTAGCCCTTTGGGGTCCCAACCTTATGCAGGGATAGGGAGAAGAAGGTGCAAGTCTCCTAGTAGACTCAATGCTCTGGGGTAGCCTTGTAGCCAAGCTTTATCTCTGGTTGGTCCAGCCAGTGAGCTGTCAACAATTGTAGATGCCCTCAGGGTAAAGCCTCTGAGACTGTTCTTATTGGCTTCCTGGAATTCCTGACTTTCTTGCCAGGTCAACAGTGTATTGAAAACAATGCTTATTATATTTTGTCTGGAAATTTGGGGCAGGGGAATTGTTCTAGATTTCTAGCTCACTTATCATGTGAGAAATAGAAATGCCAACGATACATTTGACGAGTTCCCTGTTTTTGAATATTTAGTCTGTCTCTACCATTTGGCTATTCCAAGTAAAGTATTTATAATGAGTGAATGCTCATTATTATTATAGACAGATCTTTGAGTATATATCTGATGATCTTTTAGTGGATTTATAGAAGTAGGATTGCTTAGCCAATGAACACAGACATTTTTGGGGATTTTGATAGATGCTGCTAGATTGTTCTCTGGAAAGGCTGAGTTAGATTATGCTCTGACAACAATGTTCATTTCTTTTAGGCCTTTAGAGAATGTGATTGTGATTTCTTCTGAGTCTTGTACTTGGAGCAAACAGGAAGGCCCAGGATGCCCTTGGGGTTATTCAAGTCTCAGATTTACAACTAAGTAAATCTGCTGAATGCTGAAGACCACCAGAAATAATTATTGACACAAACTCAAGTTCCCTCTTGGGCTTCAAAGGGGAAAAGGCTTGGGTTGACTTGATGAAAATGCCCAGAACATGACTCTGCACCTTCCTGTGTCAGGAAGCCAGTCCCAGCCAGATGGGCGAAGTAGAAGAATGTGGATGATGGGATGAAATGCAGCAGAAAGGACCCAGCCAGGGGCTGTGGGTCACCAACATCTCCAGCACACGTAATGAGACATGTTTCTTTTGTTGGCAGGTTCCAGCAATATTTATGTATCCCGAGCTTTTTGTTGTAACTTCATCAATAAGCTCAATACTCTTAGCAGCTTTGATGAATCCAGTAAATGACTTGTCTCTTTTTCTGCAGCAAAAAAGAAACTCTATTCCAGCCAGGAGAGTTGGAGGGTAAGACTCCAAGCATGTGATTCTGGTTCCTCCCAGAGGGCCCTGCTATGAAAATCGCCAGGCTCCAATTTATATCAATTTGAGTTTTGGAATTTTATTTTACAGAAATCAAATTCTGGCAGCACTCAAACCTCCATCAACTGTAGCCAAAGCTCATGAGGACAATTTTTAGGGGCCTTAATATGAGTAAATATCTTTTGCCCTTCCTAGGATGCAGGCTTATTTTGCAATTGGGACTTTAGAACTTTGACTCAATATAATACATATTTAAATGCACACTATTTGGTGTGCTTTAAAATGACATATTTGAACCCTCAGTAACCTATTCCCAGAGACCATTTTTTGTTCTGTGTCTATGTGTATTTGTATGTGTTTTAAAACTACAACAAGGTTGCCTGGCTTCCCTTGGGTTCAGGTTGGAGCTAGTGGAACAGTGATCTCCAGGGCCAGAGAGAGATGGTCTGGTGCTCTAGCAGCCAGAGAATGGCAGGCAGGAAGCCCAGTTCAGCTCTGAAGGTTCAAGAGGCTTTACTGCATGGACTATTGATAGAAGTGTGGGAAGTGTTAAGGGAATCAACAACAGATGTTGGTGTCCCCGAGACCAGTAACAACAGCAAGATGCTGTAACCACTTAGGCCTGAAGGAGCAAGAAAATGGTACAAGGGCCCAGTGAGAGTTGGAGTCACAAAAGAAGGGATCCAGGCAGTTTGGAAGGAACTTAAGCACTGGCAGCAATAGCTTAAAGTAGGATGGAGCAGGGCCTGACTTTTCATCGCCTGCTGTTGCCTCCCACTGGCTCCCAGAAAATTAGAGGCAAGGGAATCTGGAATATGCAGTCCATTGGGTCTGTCCCCTGAGGTACAGGGAACAGCAGAGATTGGATTGGGGGCTGGCAGAAGGCCAGGTCTTTGTCTCCAGAAGGTCTTAGTGTGTGTGTTTTACACAGATGGTTTTATTTAATTAGCTAGTTGTACCTACGTGATGAAAGCATGGTGGAGAAAGAGAAAAGAACAAGATTAGAAAACCTTTGGCTTCTGCTTGGTGGAACTGACTCTTGAACTTTCTCCAAAGCTCATCTCCCTTCTTATTTGAGTCTGGTTTATATTGAATTATTCACATAGGGCAATTAGTGATGCTGATGTGTGTATACCAGTAACCTGATTTACACCTAGCAGGGATTATAATATAGGGTTTCTGTTTGGAAACACGTGATCTTAAGGACCCTGGTTGGAGTTAAATAGATGAGGAAAGGAGACTCACTGAGCCTTGTCGACTAATTCAAGGTGACAGAACTTGCACTCAGCCAAACCGAGACATCTAATTATCAGCTTATATTGTTGAGAGATGGCTTACAGAATTCTAGGTGCTGTGTAAGTCGGTTGTTCAATTAAAATAATTATTCCTTAGGCATAAACTTGAGGATTTGCCCACGACTGACAAACTAGAACAGTTCTGATGCTCATCAGAATGACCTGTGCAGACCTGCTGCATTGGAAGCCTGCCAGGTGTCCCCCAGGCCAGCTAGACTGAGGAGCTCTGTTTTAGAAGTTAAAGGGGTCTCTGAATCTAGATCTCTGAGGTGTGGCTCAGGGTTTCCCCCAAGTGTGTTTGGTACAGATCAATCTCACAAGTTACTTTTTTGACAAAGGGATTCTTTTGTAAAAAGAGAAAAAAAATTGGAAAACACTGTTTTCTGCATCTTCCTGCAAGAGATACGAAATATATATTAATGGCATATTAAGGTTGTATGAAGTCTTCTAGTTTCCCGGATAAGTTTCTTTGGAGAGTTAATATTTTAAATTTACATTTAAGTTTATTTTTCATTTATCCAACTAGTTAGCAACCCTGTAGTTTGGCCCTCAACACTCAGGAGAATGTAGGTTCAGTCAATATTCAAAAGGAAAATGCATTTCTTTTTTTTTTTTGAGTTGGAGTTTCACTCTGACGCCCAGACTGGAGTGCAGTGGCCGCTCCCGGCCACCGCAGCCTCGACCCGCTGGGCTCCAGCGATCCTTCCACCTCAGCCTTCCGAGTAACCAGAATTACAGACGCGCGCTACCACACCCGGCTGATTTTTGATTTATTGTAGAGATGAGGGCTCGCCAAGTTGTCCAGGCGGGTCTCGAACCCACGGGCTCAGGCAATCCACTCACCTCAGCCTCCCAAAGGCGCGGGATTATAGGCTGAGCCACCGAGCCCGGCTGGAAAGTGCATTTCAGTTGCTGTAGCACCACATTGATTCCTGAGTGCAATGCAGACATTTCTTTACTTTTCCAGTTTCCTAACAGTTTATTGCTTAACATTTCATAGGCAGCCTACCTGGGATATACAGCCACGAATCTCTTTTTTCTCTCTCCTCCTCTCCCCTTCCCTCTCCTCCTCCCTTTCCCCTCCCTCTTCCCCCCCTTCCCCCCTCTCTCCCCCTTCTCTCTCTTCCCCCTCTCTCCCTCTCTCTCTCCTCTCCCTCTTCCTCTCCTCCCTCTCCCCTCCCCTTTCCTTCCCTGTCTCTGTCTTACTTCCTCCTCTTCCTTACTATACCTTTGGCTTTTTCCCAGGGTCCTGGATCCAGGGGTGGTGGGGGTATATAGCTGAGCTCTTAAAGTCTTGGGCATCCCTTCAGATTCTTTGGAGAGAAACTGCTACAAAATGAAACTTTCTCCTGCTAATACTGGCTGCTTTTCACAGCATAATTCAAGTATATTGTATGCTTTTTTGTTTGTTTGTTTGTTTTTTGTTTTTTGAGTTGGAGTCTCACTCTGTTGCCCAGACTGGATTGCAGTGGCCGTTCCCGGCCACGGCAGCCTCGACTGCTGGGCTCCAGCGATCCGATCCTTCCACCTCAGCCTTCCAAGTAGCTGGAATTACAGGCAGCGCTACCATGCCCGGCTGATTTTTTGATTTATTGTAGAGTTGAGGTCTCACTGCCCAGGCGGGTCTTGAACCTGCGGGCTCAGGCAGTCCACTCACCTCAGCCTCCCAAAGGTGCAGGATTACAGGCTGAGCCGCCAAGCCGGCTGTATATTGTATGCTAACAAAGTCTGGGGACTCTTAATTTGAGGTGAGGAGGGAAAGGAAAAAGGAAGGGAGGCAGTAAATGACAGAGAGAAAACCTACATTTGTGACAATGACAAGTTAAGGCAGCAGCGACTGTTCTTAATATTTGCAGATGCTCAGCACAGGGCAGACATAGCACCTTGTTCCAGCCGAGTGCTGAGTGGGCATTTGATTGCTCATTAGGTTTTGGAAAGAGAAGCAAAGACTGTTTTAGTATTAATGGTGCTATGACATACATGTAACTCAACAGAGATAACGCCCATTTCTTATTTTGCGTAAAATTTCATCATGGAATATCTGACATATAGATTTGCTCTTATCTACAACTATGATTGTCTGGTGTTAAAATCCCCTGTTTGCAATCTGAATTGCTTGAAACATTGGTTCTGAAATCCCAAACCAGATGCAGCTCATCTGGTTTCAGTTGTTGTTTCCACATGAAAGGGCAGGATCAGCCATCAGGGGTTTTGAGCAAGCCAGCAGTGACTTACCATTTTGGGTCATGGTCAGCAAAAACTTCATGGATGTTACTGTTTCATTGATGTGATGTTGTTGAATCTCACTGAGCCGGAAATTCGAGTTTAATTCACATATTTGAGGCAAAAATATGACTAATTTAGAATGACTCCACGTTCTATGGAATGATTTACAGAATCAACTTTTTATAAAAATGTAATTGTGATGGCTTCATTAAAATGCAAATTAAGCTGCAAACAACCAAATGCAGCCAACCATGCAAAACACTTAACCGTTTGGAAATTATTCATTCCTCTGCTTTAATAGACATTGAAGACTTGGAAAGATGGGAGATTGGGAGGAGGTAAGAGATGAGAGATGACCTCACAGGTGCTATATACACTATTCAGGCAATGGTTACACTAAAAGGCCGGACTTCACCGCGGTGTAATATATCCATGAAAATAATAAAAAAAAATGGAGGAAATGCTAAACAGAGGTCATACATTAATTTTAATAACTAGCATTTAAGATGTGTCTTGTGATCACCACAGCTTCAGTCTGATTATCCTGATTTTTGTCTGCATCTACATCAAGTGTCCCTGGAATAATGACTTTGGTTCTTTCATTTAGTTGTAGGGCTTAGCATTGAGTTTGTAATTTACAGCAGACTTCCCAAACTTTAATGCACAGGAGAATTGCCTGGGGACCTTGTTAAACTGCAGATTGCGCTCTGTGATAGGGCAGAAGAGATTCTGTATTTCTAGCAAACTCCCTGATGAGGCTGATGCTGGTGTGAGGATCCACTTTAAATGACAGGGTTTTAGGAAGAGAAAATGCCAGTGAATGAAAAGACTTCATCAAATAAGAATCAGTTATACTTATTGCTAAATACATCCATCAAGAGGACTAATTTATTCTTGGAAACTATGCAATAACAAGATTTAAAAGCATTAGTCCTTTCAGTTAACCTGGACATTATAATGATCAGACTACAACATTCTTTCAATTTTATGACTAGATATTATAAATTGTGGCCTTTAGCAGATACACAGAAGTGGAAGGAAAAAGCCTGCATTTTAGAAATCAAACATATCTGGATCCTTTTAAACAGAAGGCAGAGAAATACTTTTATATTATTTCATATAACAAGATATGGAACCAGTATATATGGAGAATCTAAAGTAATTATCTGATGAGAATGTGATCTGTAGAGGAAGGTTTTGTTCTAGAAACACAGTTATTTGAAAACACAGTCTCAACTTTTTTCTATGTTGATTTCTATCTTATAGCCTGTGCTTTACTTCAGGACCACATGTGGGATTTGATTTCCCCATGGACATAAAATAAAACTTCTATTTAAGTTGTTTTCTTTTATTATACTCAGGCTTTACTAGTTATTAGGGTCAAAGGATTTGAATGAAACTACCTTTTTAGTAGGACAAAAATAAGTCACCATAGTTTGAGTTTTCTATTCTGAAAGTTTGGCTTATTGTTGCTGAAGAGTGTCAGAGTGGGTGTAAAATCTTTTCTTTAATTCTCCTCATTTTTTTCCAAAAATTGTTTTGATTATTCAGTATCTTTTACTTTTCCATATGAATTTTAAAAATAGCTTGTTAATTCCTTTGAAAGAGCCTACTGGGATTTTGATGGGGATTACCTTGAATTTCCAATGGAGGAATATAAACATCTTAACAACATTGATGGAACTGTGTTGTATAAACTCCTGGGATAAAAGTCTTGCAATTACTGAAAAGGATAATAACTTCTGCCCTTCTAGGTGCCTTCAACTGAAGGCTGAAAATATCCCACTAAACACTTTTTAATGATAATTATCCTTTGTCAACTGCATAGTTTGCAAAACCTCATTGTTGTGGGATTAGTATATTCAGACTTGCTTACTGTGCAAATTGTTTTTGGTAGGGTGAATTCTTCTGGTTTGTTTTTAGACCATTTCTACACTGTGACACACAGTGATGCTTGTTTTAGAAGTGTGTTGAGATGTTTTAATTCATTATTTCTCACAGTTGAGGGGTAAAAGATACTGGAAGATTTTTAGCTAGGAATTTTGAGACCCAAATTCGATTTTCAGATTCCCCGTGGGAGAGGTTTAAGGGAAACAGCAAGGGATGGTGAAGCTAGCAGCAGTGGAGGGGGCTGGGGACATTTTACCTCAAGGCCTAAGGGAGGAGGAAGGGGAGGGAGCTGTTATCAAAACTTTGAGAGAGAAGATATAATCTTAAGGAGGCCACCTGAAAGAGAAGGGGATGAGGCTCCTGCTGGTAGTGACTGGCTGGGAGAAAGCCAGCGACCAGTCCCCTAACCTCTCCCACCTCTGCCCTTGTAACTTTTTGCTGATGTTTCCCATTCATTGAAGCCAGAGGAAAGCCAAAGGGCCAGGGCAGCATGTTTTCCCTAGGGGTCAGCTTCCTGGAGCACAGAGCAGAGTGGAGTATAGATCTGGAGGGGCTGACAGAGGATACACCACAGAAGGGACTGCCAGTGTTTACAGATGGTGTGACCAGCTAGTGAAATGCTATTTTAGGAGCACTTTCTGCTTATATATATGCAAGGATTGTAGGAGTATTACTCAGGGTCTCCAGAATACAATTATATTCTTCCTACCCATCTACCATGCAATAATTCTTATGCACCAAACTGTGCTTCTGAAAATATTCCCCAACAGTATTCCCAAACAGCAAACAAGAGACGCTGATGACAAAGCCCAGAACAGCATACTGTGTACGCAATATTTCTTTGAAGGCTTCATTTTATTTTAAAAATTCATACAGGTTTTATATTCAACTTTATAAAATATCCATGTTAACCATAAGAACATGGAAATTCCTGTTTGGGAAGCCCAGGTCTCCTGCAAAATAATGTTTAATAGTTTCTCTTCGTTAGTAACTCACTTCATGCTGATCAGACTTTAAAATAGCCACAGAAAACTGAAAGTCAAGGCATAAATTAGAATACAGAAATGCATGCCTCTGGGCTCGGTGGCTCAGCCTGTAATCCTGCGCCTTTCGGAGGCTGAGGTGAGTGGATTGCCTGAGCCCGGAGGTTCGAGACCCGCCTGGGCAGGCGAGACCTCATCTCTACAATAAATCAAAAAATCAAAAAATTAGCCGGGCGTGGTAGCGCGCACCTGTAATTCCGGCTACTTGGAAGGCTGAGGCGGAAGGATCGCCGGAACCCAGCAGGTCGAGGCTGCGCTCGACCCGGTAGTGGCCACTGCATCCATTCTGGGCGACAGAGTGAGACTCCAACTCAAAAAAAAAAAAAGAAAACCGGCAGAAGTAGGGTATGGTTTTCCAGTCTATTAGCAATCTCCTCTCACTTTTTTTTTTGTTTTGTTGACTTCCATTCTAATCTACAATAGGTATAAACTTTGTATCTTCATCGGGTTACTTTAATTTTTGGATTAATAAACATTAAAGAGGCATACCGTCAGTGAAATTACCTGTGTGATCACAAATCCAAATTTGTGTCTGAAATACTTGGTTATCATGAGCCCTGGCATTTGGGATGTATTGCACAGCTTTTGGAGGAGCTCTTAAGAACCTATGGAATTTTGGTGGTTCCCCAATTTCCAACTGTGCAGAACATCTCTCAGTCTTTCAATCTGAGATTATACAGAACCTTTTCCCCAACGTTTGCTAAGTATTCCATAACTTTTCTCTTTTTCTTCATTTATGATGTGTTTTTGAGGCAAGGAGAGGCAAATTACCAAAAGACATCATTTAGTAAAGACAGGAAAGTTTGCTCGAAGAGGGTAATGACTTTTCTTATGTCACTCAGCGGTCTCAGGCAGGACTGCAGTTGGAACTTTGGTGTAAGGATTCTGGTCACACTATTCTTTCCACAAAGACAAAAACAAAAAGCTGCATCCTCAAATGACTGTTATCTTGAGAATAAAACCTAAATGAAGAAAAATCAAACTGTCTTTAGTGTAGGGTCAGGTTCTGCCCTCTGTCCCCAGGAGCAGATTTTCCCGACTTGGGGGCATGAAGTAGCAGATCTGATGGTGGCATCTGGTCTTCTGGTTTGAATGAGGGTCATGGAAGGATTCCATTTCCTGCTGCTACAAAAGACTCCTCAGATGTGAGAAGTCACAAATAAAGATGATTTCTAGGGATCTAGACCAGCACTGTAGACTTTCTTGGTTTTATTGGCGATGTTGTTGGCATGTGTATGGTTCCTGGTATTCTAGAATTTCTCCAGAGACATGAATTGATCTGCAGAAGGAGAGTTGCCAGCAAACCATGCTCTAAAAAAAGATGATTCCATAGGCTTTACTGTGGCCCTTTAGCCCTAAAAGACTCATCTGTGTCTTAGAAGACATTGACAATACACTAAACTTTTCTTGAGAGTCTCATCCATCAGATCAAATAACTCAATTGCATGAAATTGAAGTTCCCTGTTAGCTCTTTCATATTTCAACTTAAATTGAAGACATTAACTCCAGGTGAAGAGAACGAATTAAACCTCATTAAACACTTTTTAAAGTCAGGCTAGGCACTTTGCTTATGTTCTTATTTAATCTTCCCAGAATTGGTATTCTTTCCATTTCTAAAGATGAGGAAACTGGCGTTCAAGGAAATTAAACATTTTGCAAAGGTTGCTCAGCTGTTAACAGTGATCGTGTAGAACCCAGTTTTGTTTGATTTTAACACCTTTTTCCCATTGTACAAACATTGTCACTTAGAGTTCAGAGCAGTAATTATTTATCTAATAGAAGCCAGGAATCCTCTCCTAATAAAAAGCACGTTTATATTATATTAGCCATATAATTTCAAGTCATTTCTGGGCATCTTGGAATCTGTTCTTGGACCAGATATAGATCTCATTGTCTAGAGAGAGGCCCTGGTCATTTCTGTTTTCCACAAAGAAGACAGCCAGGCAGTTTTCATGTTATTCACTCTGCCCGTCCCAATTGAAGAAATGCTGCGTTGGTGTGATTGTTTCTGCAGTTGTGTCTTTATCATGAGAGCAAAGTTACCTCTAGGGAGTAGCTGTAGAATCACAGAATTTCAGGATAGACGTTTTACTATAGGAATTACCCACAAACCTGTATCTTCAAGTACTTAAAGGTTGCTTGATATTGTGTGTTAGGGCATCAATAATTCCAATAACTTAAATTTTTGAGCACTTATGGTAGGCATTGGAACAAAAGTTTTACATGTATTATATCATTTAATCTTCAGATCCACACTACGAATCAGGTACTAGTGTGATTCTTCTTTTACGGATGAGAAAACTGCCATAGAAAGATGAAGAACTGGGCAAACCCTCCGGGTCCCCTCCCACTATGGGAGGTTTTTCTGTCCTCTCAATAAATCCTGCTTTCAAAAGAAAGAAAGAAAGAAAGATGAAGAACCTTGTCCAGTACAGACTCTCAGGGGCAGGTCTGGGATGTGAATCTGCTCTGTTCAAAACAAGAGCCCTCTTTGTCACTCTGACAGTGGCTTCATATCACTTCATTCACTCCCAAAGAGAACATGTGCTGTTTCAGCTCTCTTTAAATACTTACGGTTTTCTTTAAAAAAAAAAAATCTCCAAAATTAGAGTCACATGCTCAGAGGGCTTATAACTGAGCAAATCAATCAATAGTTACTTTCCTGCTTCTGTTTGAACTCTTCTCACTTTTAAAGTTTGATTATTTTCTCTGAAGAAGTCTGGCATGAACAAGAAGAATCTCCTTATAAATAAACTGGAGACTTTGGATTCATACATAATTCTGTACCTGTTCTTGAAGGGAAGACAAGAGAAGTCCATATAACATGTAGAGAAAACAAAGTGTTTTCCAAATTGTGCTCCGTGTAATTGTAACTTTGTAAGATGTTAATGAATGTCATGTGAACAAATATGTGTGGGAAATGCAGGGTTAAATAATGTTATACAAGCTTCTTCCATGTAAGACTTCTTAGAACCTTTAATATGTTCATATTGATAGGAAAAAAATAATGAAAGGCTTATGAATTAATTCAGGTGGGGTGCAATTGATTATTGTCCTGTACTTTCTACCTCTATGTATATTTATTTCATCATGCTTTATTTCCTATAAATGCGGTTCTTTGATTTATTTTTGGTACTGATTGTATCATCTTCCCAGTACCCTCCTCAATTAATGAGTTAAAAAATAATGTTTGACACATTCATTTCATATTTTTATGTGCATTGGGATTTTTCCTTATTTATCTTTTAATAATATTCTTTGAGACTCTATAAAAGGATATACAGTATTTGGTATTTTTTCAAGCAGATTTGTTCCTGAAATTTTTTAAAAATAAAAATTTCTGAGATTTTGACCCATGGAACACACTTTGGGCAACACTATTACATGGTAAATCAGGAGGATAGCAGAATGCCTAATTCTAGACACGTATATTTATAACATCGCTGCAAAGTAGAAAGTAGATAGGCATTCTTATTCTGACAGTGTCCCCGGTTAATATGGGGTAAAAATCAGATAAGAAATGATTTTAAATTCCCACAAAGAGAATGTGCTTAATCCTGTCCATTATAAAATATTTTAGTTCAGGCCCTTAACATGTTGTTTTACTCAGTTTTCCTATCTCACCCACTTAGTGTATATTTTTAAATACAGGAGAAAGACTATAGACAAGGCGAAACAAAACTTTCAAAAATATTTCCCATGATTTCTAATTAGTTATTGACAACTCCTGGGCAAATGAGCTTGCTGCCAGAATGAGAGGGAAATTGACAACGTTAGTTGAAAATCTGTTTTGTGATGCAAAGTGAGTGGGCTGCAAGGAGCTCGTGAAGATGAGTATTGGCAAGAAGGCCTTTAGTGCTGGGGACCAGAACAGGTGTAATGAGGAGGGACCTGGACCTGGGCATCCAGGTACTGCTGAGGTCAGGGAGAGCCAGGGCAAGACCAAACTCTGCGTTGTTCTCCCTGAGAGTTGATCGCTTGTCCCATTGGAGGATCTTGTCTTGATATCTGTGAAATAAAGGGAGGTTGTTTTGTCTTTTCCAGCACCCATTCCTATTTCTTCTATGAGATACCCTTGGTGGTCTGGACTATAATGTTCTTAGAAGGAGGTGATGTTCTCCTTGGCCTTTTACTCATCAGAGGCCAATTAGAAGCTTTCTCTAAATAATGGTAGAGTGGGAAAAGACATGCATTTTGTATAACTTGCTTCTCCCTTCCTCCCCTAGGATATTTGAATTACTACAGCAATCTATTTTGGATGAAATGATGTCATATGACTTCGACTTAACAGCATGGATCAAGCAGTTATTAAATTACCAGTCCTCACAATGTGATACAGTTAGTTGGAGTGGAATATAAAATGGAGGAAACTAATTAATTGTCAAGGGAAGAGTGTGGCCACCACGCTGTATTTTTTTTTCTCTGTTCCTGTCTCTAAGGCACTGTAGTCTAGTGATTAGGAACTGACTTTGGCATCATACCCTCGGCTTTGAATCCCAGCTTGGTTCCATACCATCTGTATGACTGAGGTCAGTTACTTAGCCTCTCCAATTTTCAGTGTTATCAGTAAAATGAGGATAATTGTAGTATCTAACTCATAAGATTATTGGGAGAATTAAATACAACTTTAGATATAGGACATTTAGAATTCTGTTTGATATATTTTATATTTCCATAGGAGATCACTAATAAATTAGAGCATTATGGAGTTGGGGGATTTTTCAAAAGAGGAAGAACAGCAAAAACATGTTTTTTTCTCTTTTCTGGAGTATTCCCCTTTTCATTTCCTTCATACTCATCAGCACAACATCCCCTCTCTTGCCTTAGGCAATTTATAGCTCCCAGTTGAAATCCTGGGTAGAGTTTTGTGGACTTTTTGTTCTGTTTGCATTGACATCTTCTTTAATATTTGAATGTCAGGTCAGTGTTTTCAAATTGCTAACTCATCTTCTGTTGGTACAGTCACAAGGACCACCTGAAGAGTCTACATTAGGCAATCAAGAACAGATCTGCTCCATGGTGAATTTCTTGGGTGTAGATCCCTCCCTGGCTTCTGTGGCCACATGTGTTTGCAGCAGTTCTTCTGTTGGGTAGATTGCTACCAGTTTTGCAGAGGTGTTTTTCTCTCAAACATCTGGCCGGTGATAAATGGAGGATCCCTTCCCCTAACTAAGGCGCATGAGGATTAATTTAAATGATCTAATGAGGCAGGAGGCTCACTGTATCTTCCTGTGCAATACTGACATGTGACAGTGCTCTGTTTGTGATGAGGCAACTGGAGAGGGAAAATCCTCATCTAAGCCTCAGGGGATGACCTGCAGGTTTTAGCAGACTTGTGCTGAATTTTGGTATAATTTTTGTCCTCTGAACTGGGTACTGGCGGTATCAGGTTTCATGGAGAAGTAGTTCTGAGACAAGATGGCCCAGCCCAGAAAGAAAGAGAGCGGGCGCCTGAACCTGGAGAAGAGAAGCACCTCAGATGCCAGTGCTCAAAATCCATTCATCTTCACTAGATCAATAATCCTCAAGCTGTCTTTTCCTACTGAGATTTTTTTTTTTAAGTCAGAGGACTAGATGTCCTCAACTTCAAAGAACTGGGAAGGACAGAAGAGGGCAGAATTCTGGAACATGATACCTTCACAGGTAGATGCATGGTTGGAAAGCAACCTTTTAGGGGCATTTTAGGGGCCCTTCTCACTTATCTCTGTTCCCTTCAAAGCATCTGAATTTTCTTTCCTACAAAACTTTCTAATTCCCAGCTGCTTTTATCCCACTTAGGATAAACCTACTCATGTTTGAGACATGCGATTTCTCTCCAGTGTCTGTTATTCTCAGCCTTTTAAAGTCGGAAGTCTGCTCAAATGGGACAGAAGACTGTGAGCATTCTCTCTCTTATGTATTCCTGTTTACTCTCCCAAAAGTATTTCCCAGAATTGGCAGGAAGTCTCATGCCAGCTTTAGAGGGTTTGATGACGTGATGGCTAATGCACTGTTGAAATCAGCCAAAGTAAGAAGTGCATGCCGTAACGGCACAGAAATAAATTCCCCAGAATACAAGCTGGAGGTTGATGTGAGGACCTTGAGTGACTGAAAGCATATCTTGTGCCTTGCTTTATGCTACTAATATTTGATAGTGGGTTGATAATTTACATGACATCTCTCATTCACCACTCCATTGGCTGTGTTGACAAAACCAACTAAATCTGAACTGTGTGGCACTGTTGGTATTACAGGAAGATTGCTACACATTCATGGATTTGATATACAGGTTTTGACTATAACATGACACATCTTCTGCCTACAGGTGGAATAGCAAAAGGTGGGTTTCTAGTGATCCTTCTAGTTTCTCTCATGTTAAGAAACATTAAAGCAACTTCCTTATGTCCTGAAACAGACCCAGAAAAAGATCAAAGGGCTAATAGCCTGAAATTTGGAAAACAAGGCAGTACATGCCCAGCAGGATGCCTTAGGACAAGCAGCTACCCTGCACTTACCGTCTCTGATGACCTCTCTCCAGTCTTCAGTTACGGGACGTTGTAATGCCAGAGTAAGCACAGGATAAATGCTCTCTGAATAGCAGTGGGGTAGGTTGGCACATGGAAAGATGAATGAATGAGTCATCTAGACATGTGCATAGGTGGAAGACCACTCCTCTGTGGCCCGTCTAGAAGAGGCCATTGCTATCCCTTGAAGCTTACTCCTAGATTCAGTGGATATGTGTATATAATTCTATGTGCTCTTTTTTTTTTTGTAAGCACGGGATTTGTGAAGAGAGGGGTGTCTCCTTGTTCAATGAAGACTAATTACATTGTGTGATTTTTTTTTCTTGACTTTTAGAGTATGGATCAAGAGTGAGTTACCCAGAGTTGGAAATATGTCTAGTAAGAACCCTCATCTGATGCATGAATCTTGCCAAGGCATTCCAGTGGCCGATCCTGCCAAGTTCTTTTAACCAGCATTCTTGTCTCAATATCAAGCCATGCTTGGCCTTCATCTTGAACTTTTTTGTGGTTTACATCTTTTTCTCTTAGTGACTTCCCCACTTCTGATTGTAGTATTAGTTTTTTTTTTTTTTTTTTGCTTATGACCACACCTCACCATCACTTGACCATTATTTGATCTTTTCTTCCAATTAACAGAAGTTATTTCTATGTGGAATGGAAGATTGTGAAATTTTTCTTTGACTTAAAATGGCAACCCCCTTTTTTTGAAAGTTGCCAGCATAGTATTCCATTGCTAATTTAAAATGTTAAGAGAAGACAGTTATTTTCTTACTACTACAGTAGTATTTAATCTGAATTGGACTATGAGGCTCTGAAACTGGATGAGAAGTTTGGCTTTCTAGTATGGTGAAGAGTTCTACATTTTTAGGGACTTTACTTGGGTTCTTTATACACGGACAATTGCTCTAGAAAAGAATTTGAGACCCATATCACTGGGTCAGCCCAAGCTGAGGACTAACTGCTTTAGGACTCACTGAAAAAGGATTTAAGATGAAATATTCCAAGTTACCATATTCTTACTTTTCCTTCCTATTCAATCTTGTATTTGCCTATGTCATGATGTCTTTTAGGATTAGATCAGAACTTCTGAGCTTGGGGTGAGGGTGAGAGTATGAACACACAGCCCTAGGGGACCATTTCAGAATCTCATTGAAAGGAAGTGAAATTTGAAAAGATTATTCTGCATAGTACATTATTTGCATTTGAAAAACAGCAGCAACAAAAGTAACAACAAACTCCTATTGTTTCAAAACAGTAAAGTGTCAAGGTAGATGAAATTATCTTTGAGATAAAAGAGATCTAAATCCTAAACCAAAAACGTAAGAGGCACAGAAATTTCTTTCTTTTGCCTGTAGGTGGAATATGTGTCATGTTGTTGTCAAAACCTGTAAGTCAAATTCATGAATATATAGCAATCCTCCTGTAACGCCAACGGTGCCACACAGTTCAGGTTTAGTTGATGTCGTCATACAGTCAATGGAGTGGTGAATGGGAGAGGTCATCTAGATTACCAACCCACTGTCAAATATTAGTGACATAAAGCAAGGCCAAAGACGTACTTTTAGTCGTCTCAGTACAAGGTTTCACCCTCCTTGGTACCTTAAGATATTTTCTATGTAGAGATCAGTCTTACCACCCACATTGAGGGTGCTGGAGAAGTGTCATGAGCCACTTCGCTGTAAGCGACTGGGTATCATGGTTTGTGCCTCAGCTGGGACTTCATTTTCATCTCAAAGTCCTGTTGTGCCTGGTTCTTACCTTTTTCCAGTTCCTTTCCCTTGTGCTGTGATCTTTCCCATCCCCTCACCCTGCTGCTGATCTGGTCTTTTACCTCCTGGGAGAGAGAGAGATGTGCCACGTATGCACTCCTTTTCATTTTGCTTCTCTACACAGGCAAACTTCTCTGCCCTCATAGCAATCCCCCTTTGTATTCCCGAGGAAGGAATAGTTGTGCCTCTTCCTGAGCAAGATGATTCCTCTCATCCAGCAGTCCTCAACACTATTAGGAACTGGGCTGCACAGCAGCAGGTGAGCAGTGGGCAAGTGCAGCTCCGCTTTCAGTCAGATTAGCCAAGGGTCTGTCAGGATCTAGGTTGCACACTCCTTATGAGAATCTAATGCCTCATGGTCTCCCCTTCATACCCGTGTCCATGAAAAAATTGTCTTCCACGGCTGGGCTTGGTGGCTCAGCCTGTAATCCCAGCATTTTGGGAGGCCGAGGTTAGTGGATTGCCCGAGCCCGCGGGTTCGAGACCAACCTGGGCATCTTGGCAAGATCTCGTTTCTACAATAAATCAAAAATTAGCCAGGCATGGTAGTACATACCTGTAGTTCTGGCTACTTGGAAGACTGAGATGGAAGGATCGCTGGAGCCCAGCGGGTAGACACTGGAGTGGCCGTGAGTGTGCCACTGCACTCCAGCCTGGGCAACGGAGTGAGACTCTGCCTCAAAAACAAAACAAACAAACAAACAAAACTGTCTTCTGCAAAACCATTCCTGATGCCAAAATGTAGGAGACCTCTGCTCCCATCCCCGCCCCAGATCCCACCACTGCCATCCTTTTGAGACTTATATTGGTGTCTGACTCTCTTTCTTATAGCTCTTGCCTCCTTCTTTCTGTGGTCAGTTCTCCCTGTCCTATAAACAGAGTCAAGCTTCACCTGTTTTAAAAGAAGTCCCTCTGTGACTCTGCATGCTCTGAGCTTTGGACAGAGTGACTGCTCTCTCATTCCTCACCTCCCGTTTTCTCAGTCTACTGTGATTTGATTTGTTCCGAACCTGCCATCCCACTGAATAACCCTTGGCAAGGTTCTCGGGATCTCTGGTTGCTAAATCGAATGAACACTTTCTGGTCTTTTAGTCTGTCTTGCTTGAGTTCTCTGTAGCATTTGAAACTGTCTCCTTCCGTGGCTTGTGTGAATTTACTTCTGATTTGACCATACCTTTTGCTCTTCAGTCTCCTTTCAAAGTTGCTCTTCCTTTGCCCATGCTTGAGATTGTGATTTTCCTGGGCTCTGTGTTTGGTCTGCTTTTTTCTTCACACAATATTTTCTTGGGCCTTTCTTATACATTTCAGTAGCTTCACCACTGCCACATTCTGGTGACTTCCAAAGGATATCTGTGGCTCAGAGCATCTCTCAGAACCTTGGTCCTATCATGCTTCTTACCATTCCTCTATCTGGATGCCACAAAGGTGTCTCAAACTTTGCATGTCCAAAACAACATCTATTTTATTTGAAGGAACCACTGCCTACACAGTCTCCCCAGCAGAAATCCGAGGTCATCCTTGACTCTTTCTTTCATCCTTTTCTACTCATAAGTCATGAAGTACTGTGTATTGTATTTCTGAGAGATTTGTTTTATCTGTTCCCAGCTCAGGTCCTGCCATTTATTACCTGAACTATTGAAATAGCCTCTTAATTGGTCGCATTAATCCAGTCTTGTTTTCTTCTAATCTGTCCTTAACATTGCCACCAAGGAGTACAGACCTCATCGTGTGACTCTTCCAGGGTAACACTTCATTGGCTCTCCATGGTCTATACAAGAGAATTAAAGTACTTTGTCTTGCCTACTAAGCCTTTCCATAGTCTGCCCTCTCCCTTTCACACCAGCCTTGTTCACCCCAGTTCCACACCTCACACCCTGGGCTCTAATACTATTGTGCTATCATAGTCCTTAGAATGCAACTTGCTTTTCCTGCAGCCCCTGCACTCAGTATTTGGTACAAGTCTTGTTAAGCATGATAAGACTTTCTTCTCTGCCTTCTTTTCATTGTGATTTGCATTCCTCTCTAGGGAAAATGTCTAATATGATCAATGTCTCATAGATCCCTAGAATTAGAAAGTGTTTGAATTATGACTTAATCTATTCACCTGTTTGATAACTAAGTTTATTCTCTAGCCCCCTAACTATTGGTTAAGCTAAGTAACTTCTAGGACAGTGAGCTCATTACCTCTATCTACAAGCTCTTTAATTTCCAGAAAACCACGATGATAACTTTTTGTGGGAAAAAAGGTTTTTATATACCTTTTACCTGCTTATGCTAGTCCTTGATCTTGGTTTCTGGCAAATCAAATCTGATCCTTCCTTAAGATGAGGGTCCTTTAAATGTTTGAATATGGCTGTAGTCTTTTTCCTGGGTCTTCTCTTCTTCCAGGGAATATACCAAGTTATATCACATATTCTTCTTACCACATGGTATCAACTGTTTTTGCCTTTTTGGGGGCTACTTTATTTGGCTCCAGATTGTTTGTGTATTCTATGTGTTCACCAACTTGTCCACCTTCAGGAACATTCAGGACTGCTTTCCTGGTAGCTATTAAACTTGATTAGTACAGCCTGTGATCGCATTATATGATGTAGCGGCCGCAGCACTTTGTTGACTCATGACTATCTGCTAAAGTCATCCTCCACTTCTCCTTAAGGGCAGAAACCATGCACTTCTAACATCCGTCCTGCTGCATTCTGGTTGAAAGTTGAATACATAAGTAGTACTTGTACGGTCACAGTTTTGACCTAAATGTTATCCCTGTTGAATTTCATCCTTTTAAAGAAGGTCTTTTGTGAATCCTGATTCTCATCCTACATTTTCGACATTTCCCCAGCTTCTTGTCGATGTAAGCTTATTCCATGGATGAAATTATTCAACAGGGTTAGATAATCATATCTGTAGTAATAATAATAGATATCCTTTGTTGGTCATTAACTATATGTTGGGCATCAGAGTTCAGTATTTTCATGTGTATCTTTGGTAGTTCCACACAATACTATGAAGTAGTCACTATTAATACCTTTATATCACACTGGGTCATAGATAGATACTGGATCATAGATAGATCTTTAATGGCTGCCTCTGAAAATATTATTTTCAATTGATATTAATCGCTGATTGGTGTCTTTTGAGGTGAGGCTTTTAACCAGCTACTATCGAATCCATTCAATTGTACTAGAATCTAATACATATGTTGTTTATATACAGGCTATAATATGATAAGTTCCTGTGTATTTATTTTTATGATTTTTCCTGTTACTTTAGTAACATAAAACCTTTGAGAAATTCGTGGAAAATATAGAGCATTATAAAGAAGAAAATAATAATCACTCTTAATCTTAATATCCAGAAGTAACCACAGCTGACTTTTTAACATTATTTTGTAGTATATTTTACATAAATTCATAGTTTCATGTTACTTAATGCATATCAACTCTTCTGTTGTTACAATGCCCAGTTCTTCCAAAAGTGCAGTGTTTTCTGCTCCATTTTTCAAAGAGACTTTTATGTAAGTGGTGGGAAATTATTAGTTAATACGGTGGTTATATGTCCTTTTAATATTTATGTTACTGGATCCCATCAGCTTTAAAAAAATTATAAATTTGCAATGAGGAATAAATAACATATTTATCATGTTATTTATATGTAGTATTGGTTTGTGAAATGAAATTGAGTGATATTGAATAATCAATAATATATGTGAGTTTGTATATAATTTTTAAAAATGTATATCATTGCTAATAACAGAGAAAAGGAAGGAATATTAGCACATTTTATGAACAATTATTTTTATAATAGACTAAAAATCATTTCCCTCTTAGAATAATTACTTTTTCTCCAAAAAAAAATATTCCTTGAAGGAATCTGCATGGATTCTGGCTTACGGGGAAATAGTGATACTTAGATTCATTTAAGACATTCTGCATTGAATCTCAGGGGAAAATATATGTGAGCTAAGAAAATGTCTAGTACAAAATACATGTTTTTTTTGTTGTTGTTGTTACTCAAGGAAACAGGTTTCGCAATTTGTTCCTGAAGTATATTATTTATCATCTTTCTGCTCTGCTTTTTAAACACAGCAAGAACAATGTGTTATTTATGTCCTGGTAAATCACTTTCCTCTGAAAGAATCATTTGCACATTTCGATGGTGGTTGTTTTCACCACTGCCTCGGTACTGCTTCCTCTTCTGAAATGCTTCATTTCAACCAAAAACAGTTCTGATAAATATTGGAGAAACATTAGAATGGGATCTCTCTGGGCATCTGACCTTGATTTCCATCCTCTTGAGTGAGCCTGCAAGGTGGACTGCTATCTTCCACTCCTTCTCTTACTCCCCTCTTCACATTCTCTCTTGAGAAGCAGTGTTGAATCAAGGAAGACTTCTTTGCCTGAAAATGAGCTCCTTCATGCTTATTTCTTTTCCTGGGCGAAAACGTGGACATGTGACCATCCAAGTTATTTCAGAATAGCTGGCAATTCCAGGCTTGTAACTGCATTAGATAGGCTCGGATTCTACTACTTGGTGCCGTGTTTGCCAGGAGTGATGGGGGTATGGCAGAGTTCATGTTGCAAGTCTGTTGGCCTGGGCTTAACAGTGCTTGCCAGTGAGATTCAGTTTCCTTCGAGGAGTGTGGTCTCAATTTCTAGTAGCATGATGTCTGCATACATGCTTGGAGCAAAGAAAAATGAGATGATAATAAAAGTGGCTAACATTTAACAAACCTTTAATATGTGCCAGAGAGACTGCTATACACTTTACATATATTCTTGGTAATAATTTGAAACAATTTCTATGAACTAGGCAATGTTATGTTCCCATTTTACAGATGCGGAGAGGTTCAGAGAGGCAAAATACCCATGTAGTAACATAGCTTGTGTGGTAATAGAGACTCAAACTCAGGTGCATCAGACAGGCCACAGTGAGAGCAGAAGGTGGACTTTCAAAACAACTCCATCATCCTATCAGTCCTCACCAAGAAGCATTTAATCTAATTTTAAAAGTCTGCTTGCTCTGCCAACACAGCTTCAAGAGATTTCCTGAGTACTTTCTCCTCTAAACCAGATTGCCACCTGATTTATCATATTACATGTGATATGAACCCAATCTGTGTAAATTTTGGAGTCCCCTCACCCCCACTGCTTTAAACATGTGTCCTTGAGACTGCTCTTTGGAAGGTAAGCCAAGGGCAATATAAAAGTGAAGTAAAATGTATTGACAAAGTTAGAGCCAGTGTATGAACTGTCAGACTGCTCCAGCCTGCTTGGGTTAGAATCTTGACTCCTCCAGTGACCAGTTCTGTGACCTTCACCAAGTTCCTTCTACTGAATGTCTTACTCTTGTCATTTGTAAAGTGGGCATGATAGTATCTGTCCCATAGTTTTTGTGAGAATTAAATGGGTTACAATATCTAAAGTCCTCGGAAAGGTGTCTACAACACAGTAAAGCCCAATCAAAATGTTAGATATTGTGGAATACCAAGAAGCCCATAATCAAGGAGTTTTGCTTCTAGAATAAATGGGGAGAAGGCACTGCTGATAACTCAGCTTGAACTGGGGAGGCTTACTGTAGGATTTGAGAACCATCATGATTCAATTATGAGATAGAGATTTTTTTAGGATGGAGATGGTGGGAAGAGTTAATGTAAGAATGAAGTGTTGCTTAAAGAAAATTTGGAGTCTTAACAAGTGTAAATATATCTTAAGTTAGGGATTTCAAGTGGGTTCAGCACCCAGGCCAACTTAGGTACATTTAATGCATAATTCTTCTGAGGTCAAGTCTAGATTCAATAGAACAGCATGTGGTGGGAAGTTAAGATTGCCGAAGGTGTTGGAAGGTGCCAAATGAGTGCCAAATGTTTGTCCTTCTACCAATAAATGACCTTCCTAGGACAAGGACCTAGGTTTCCCACCACCCTTTTTAGCCTCTGCTGTTTCTGCTATGTGCCGCCTCCCTTGATATATGAAAAAAATCTCATAAATTATTTATTAAAAAATTGTGCATTTATTCTTACATGTTTAAGCTCCAGTCACCTTCAAAGTACTCTCCATTTGATGCAATATACCTATCAAGATGCTTTTTGAACTTTTCAATTTTGATGCCTTTTAGTATTTCTGCCATTTTGCGTTTCATGTCTTCCACATCAGCAAAACGTTTCCCTTTGTGGACTTTTTTCATCTGGGGAAACAGAAAAATGTTGCTTGGGATGAGATCAGGTGAATAGGGAAGGGATCATGCCATGAAATCGGCAAACACATTGAAAATATCTCCAAAAGAAAATTCACTGAAGCCGAACGCAGCCTCTCACAACAATGCTAGCTGGTATACTGATGCTAGTGGGTTCCTAGAACACTTACCTACTGGAAGAAGCTTGTACTACTTGGGACCTATACTCCAAAAAATAATTCCATTTTTTTTGGGGGGGGGGACTGCCTTGTATAAGAAGAATGCCATGAGGTTTGGGATCCTTTATGAGAAATTAGAATTCGAATCATGGTGTTTCAGGAAACAACATTAGGACTCAAGTGAGGGAAATAACATATCCAGAGAGGTTTGCTAGAAAACAGAATATGGCAGCATTGGGGGAATGAGAAGAGAGGTGGTCTTGATGGAATCTGATGTTTCAAGCAAAGTCGGTCTTACTATTCTTCAGGTTACAGATTAAACATGCACAGGAAAAAAGAAGAGACACAGAAAGCTACCGTGAGTGGGAGTTGTTGGTAAGAAGACTAATTGTGGGTTTTGGTGGATTGGATATATGGAGAGAAAGTCAAATAGTTCAGCACCAATAATGGATGCTATTCCCTATGATCAGGTAGAATTTTTGATATTTAGATAAGTTGGACATTTATATTTCATTATTTAGATTTGGATTGTAGGTATCCATTTTATTGGGTGGTTAAGCCCTTTGGTGGTGCTATCTTTGTGTGGAAGGCACTGTAGGGAATGGGGTGGAAGATTTGAATCTAGGTTCTGCAGCTTGCAAAGGGAATGGTTTTGAGCAGGTTGCCTGACCTCTTTGGGTCTTGGCTCATTCATCTATAAAGTAAGGATGAGCAGGCTGTTATGAGGATCAGATGTAATAAAACACATCAAGTCCCTTATGTAGTGATGGCCATGGAAAATGTTCTTAGTAAAGGCTAGAACCTCCCCTGCCCTGTCCCATGCCTTTCCTATTTCTTCTTTGTTGTTGCTGTCAAAGGCAGGAGCATCAAGGTGCCATGTACTGTAACTCAGAGTGATCTGGGCACTTTATTATTTTCCTTGCAGGAGAAAGTGTGGACCGATGATGTCATCCAGTTAGAATTCTTTAATCTCTCTTTACACCTAGAAGCAGTTTTTGTTCTTGCCTTTGCTGTTTTATTGATACAATGCAATTTTTAGAAACATGCAAAGCAAGGAACTGAAATTTGAAATGTAAATGAAGGACTCTAAGCAGGGGTTCTGTGAATGATCTCTCCCCGCCCCCTCCACTGTAGTAGGTATGTAGCCTATAAGACATGTCTTTCTTAGGACATCTCGAATGAGAATAGGGGAATAACAGTTATGATGTATATATCCCACTTGCTTCCCTTGAGAAGAAAAAGGTTATACATGATAGTGGCAGAGGTAACAGAGCTCAGTAAGGGATTTTCCTGGGGATCTCCAACAAGTCACTTACCAACTATGTGATTCTAGTTTCTCAGCTGTCATATGGATAAAATAGGCACTAGATGGGAGTGTTGTGAGAGCGCTAGAGGTAACTTGGAAATCACATTCTGTAGTTTCAGGTACATGATGGGTGCTCATTAAATATTTGTCCCTTTCTTTTCTCCCATTCCTTGGAACAAAAGTGTTTGTCCACTGTTCTATAAAGCTGTAGAGATCTTCCCTTCCAAAGCTCACATATATATTTGTAGAACTGAGGTTTAGACTGTTGCAGTTTGCTCAGAAGAGATTGGCAGACTCCCTGGGCCTTTGTGAACTGCTGCCATCAGATGAGAAGTTATTGCTTCTTAGTGACTTACCTGTAGGCTCATGAACTATCTTTGAGGTTATCTTTTCTGGACAGAAACTATTTGCAACTCTGCTTGACAAAAATCTTCAAGTTAAACCCTGTTTCTACAAAACTGTAAAGAGCCCAGTCAAAAGGAAGCCAATCAAAAGTGCCAACTAAGCACTGCACTGAAGAACAACCAGTGATCTCTTTTGCCTCTTTCCAAGTTTTAGGTGATTTTTTTCTCACTCCATCCTTGCATTAAAAGGCCTGAATGGCTGTGTGTGGTGGCTCATGCCTGTAATGCCAGCTAATAAGGAGGCTGAGGCAGGAGGATCACTTGAATCCAAGAATTCAGGGTTGTAGTGAGCCATGATTATGCCATTCTGCACTCCATCCTGGGCGACAGAGAGAGACTTCATCTCTTTTATAAAAAAAAAAAAAAAGTCAGGATACATATTTACAGTTAGATAGGAGAAATAAGCTTAAGGGATCTTGAACAGCATGGTGACTATAGTTAATGATTATTGGATTTTTGAAAAATGATAAGAGAGTGGATAAGTGTTGCCAGCACGAAAATGACAGCTACCTATATGCAGTAATGCATTTGTTAATGAGCTAAATGTAACTATTTCACAATGTACATATACTTCAGAATATGATGGTATACATAATAAAGACATATAATTTTATATGTAAATTGGAATACATTTTGAAAAAAAGGCCTTGTTAAAACTCTGTACAAGGTTAGAGTTTTGATTTTGGGAAACAAATGAGTGTAATCTGATGCAAAACCTAGTCACAGAAAGTGATTTGTATGATTATGTTTTAATGCTCAAATGTTTGTATTTCATAAAGTTTTTGATGGTTCCATAGGGTGTATGTATTTCTAGAAGGCAGTGTTTATGGAGTTTTCATATTCTTGAATAAGTTGGTGTTTTAGGTACAAGATATGGGAATATTGAATAGTGAACTCAACCATGGCTCTCATACTCTGTCCCAAATGGATTTTTCTATTGTGTCTCTAAAAACTCTTTCCCTGGTACTGAGTTCTATGATCCAGTCAAAAGAAACTACTCATGCCCAGTTGCACATTTTCAAATGATTTTTGCTAAGGCTGCTGTCTTGGCTGGAACGTACTTTGCCACGTTCCTGTCTGCTGGAAACTTTACAGAGCATTCCATGAGGACTTCACCCCTATATTACTAGTAACACTTTGCTTTCCTCTCATATTGTTTGTAATACCTTGTCTTTAATTTGTTATTTGTGGACCTCCTTGTCTATTCTACCAGATTATGCACTTTTTAGGATTAAGTGCTGGGGCCTCATCTGTCTTTGTGTTTCTTGATGACCAGTGGTTAGGTTGTGTATCCACAAGCCTTTCTGAGGGTTTACCAAATTGGAGGGAGTACTAGAAGATGGTGGGAGAGAACTTACCATCTGCCTGGCTCCAATAATTCTAATATTGCCCCTATGAAGTAGACAAATACTTTAATCAAATAGCTGTGACTCACTGTTGAGCAAACAATTGAGGAGATACTATACATCAAGTCTTGCACCAGATGCTTTGGACAAAAAAAAGACAAGAGGACATAGCTTGTTTAAGTCATGCACAGCTCCATAAATAAATAAATGGAATGTTGCATAACACTTGCTCAAAGACACACAGCCTGTGAGTGGCAGACCTGTAATTAAAATCCAGATCTGTTCAGCTCCAAAGCCACGATGCTTCCAGACAGAAAAACCAGCAGTGCTCAGGGTGGAGTCTCTTCAGACTCCTCGGACCAAAACAACAGCCTTACTCTGTGTACTAACTGAAAAGGCATGTCTTCCTTTCAGAATTATTACTAAATCAAACCATTTTGTTTTATTCACAAATTAGGTCCTCCAGAAGCTGGGGAAAGCTGATGAGACAAAAGATGAACAGTTTGAAGAATATGTCCAGAACTTCAAACGTCAAGAAGTGAGTCCATTAATCTGGTTTGTGTATTGGGGAATGTTTTAACTGTGGTTGTGTTTTAGTATATAAGCAAAATGCACCAAGATTGAAGAAAGAACAGATGCAGTTGGCATTAACTTGAGAGTAACACTTGCTAATTTTGTGGAATTTCTTGTGGAAGACAGGGAAAAAGTCTATAGGCATTGCAGGAATGGTTTGGGGTGTAATCTCTAAGGAGATAAGGACTTTACTATTTTGGGCCTCTTCAATACAGATGACTGATCTATAGGAAAGATGATTTTTTCATGATTTGTATTCCACTGACTATTAGAGAAGCAATATTCAGTACTTCTGGCAAGATGACCTCAATTGTTGCATGCTTCAAGATCGTGCATTCTCAGCAGAAATTATATCTCCCACAAAGGGGTGAAAACTGGTACTTCATAGGTGAAGTACCAATTCACCTATGAAGTAGCAATTTTCACGTATGAAACATAGATAAGCATAACATTAAATGAATAGATGTATAGCATATCTATGGTATTAAAATTTCATGAAGGTGCAATTAGAAAAAAATTTCTAAAAATATTCCACAGGGGAGGTGCTAATGGAAACAAAAGGTTAAAAAACACGATTTGTGATGTTTGTTCTTTGGTGAACTGACATGGACACATGGATAAAAAATGATTTTTAAACTTTTCTGTTTTGATTTCTAAGGATTAGATAATTGACTAGAATATCACTCTTCAGAAAGCATTGAAAACTTCTCAATGAATGCCCTGTTACTTTGCAAAGAAGTCCCCAATATTTGCTGTAAAAGGTGGGATTTAGTCTGAAGAAGTGGTTTGTGTTTATAATTTTCCCTATCTGAGGATTCATACTCTACAATTTAAAATTTCATTTTCCTGTCTCATGTATCCCCATGGAGGTAGTTAGTTATTTACTCTTGGGTTCTTCTCTCTCTTTCATGACATTCTGATGTGGTTTCAGAAAGGTGTATGTTAGAACTCTGCTTGGGGCTTAGCTTTATTTTATTCCAACAACTGTTTTTCTTCGTGATCCCAAACCTCTTTTCCTAAAAGGTGGTTTGTGTGAGACTGAGAATGTGGAAGAAGGGTCTGCACATACTCTCTTTTGTCCATTGGACTGCCAATTGGTGTAGTTTTGCGCTCCAAATTTCATAAACGACTTAATTAAGACATGGAGGAAGGAGCAAAGTAAAGGTAGAGCAACAGGGAGTAGGGTCAACTTCTCTACAATAAACTCAGAATTCTCCATGATTATGAGTGCTTAGGAAAGCAAGGATTATAGAAATCCAGCAGGAAGAACAAAATCTGACTTCAGCATTTCTCCCCCAGAGGGTTACTTTTTTCCTTTTCTATTTCCTCTCTCTTACCAGAGCTGCTAATAAGTAGCAGAATTGACTGGTGTGAACATCAGCTACTTTCAGTTCCTTTGGTTACTTACTGTTGGATCCCTTAATTAAGAGCAGAGAAAAGGTCTCACAGCAGAAGGAAGGTGTTTGGCTTATAAACTTACCCACCGAGATGCCATGCATTTGGCAAATGTGCTAATGACAACAAGGTACCTCAGGAGTTAGTTGAGCCAGATAACCAACTGTTTGATCACGTCTTAGTGAGTGCAGATCTCATCACCCGAATCCAGGTCTGATCTAAGAACAATCATTAAAATAAAGGAAGGGGGGATCTTAATTCTCTTCCTCATGTCTCCATAGCTTTCTAGTCCCTCTCTGAAATAGAGATGTTGTTGTGTGACTCTACCATGGCTATGACAGAGTGATGGGCTACCTGTGGTATAACACACACTGATGAAATCCTGGGACCTTGAAATCCTCTTCAGGGTGTGACTTCAGAACCAGTGTCTTCAATGAGTAGGATACCCCAGGGGATGCTTAAAAGCTGAACCATGTCCTCTCCTTAGAGTTCACTGACCCCTCCTAAGCACAGGGACCCTATTTTGTTGCTTTTATCTTTTTATCACCATAGGATCTAGTGCTTTGCAGGCAAACTTAACAAATACCTGTTAAACTTGAATTTGAACTAATGGCAGAAATTATCATTTTTGAACGTATTCCTAGAGTATATTTTTATTTCTGGGACAGAAGAGATTTTGTATATGGTATGTATTTTGTATATGGTATGTAAGCAGTCTCATGACTTTTTTAGAACCCAGTGCATGTATATAAATGATGAAAACTAAAAATGTCAGAAGTTTTGAAAAAGAATATAACACAAACATACCACAGTGTCTTAATATGTGGATATAATTATTTATGGTAAATTATACTTACAGACTGAAAATTTTTACTGTTTGCGCAGATACCTTAGAACTGTTTTTCCTTTTTTTTTTTTGCCACAGGTAACCATAATGTGCATATGTTAGTCTATTTACCTTTCATTAAATATTAATAACGACCTTCTTGTGAGATAGCCACTGCCTTGATTAAACATGAGTCCATCAGTTCTGTTTTGAATAATGGTCCAATTCTAAATGATAGTATAATAACCTCAGTTGGTCTACAAAGCCTCCTGTCAGGTTATCAGGAGGTATTCTGGGTTCCATGTCAAAATCTCTGGTAGAAAGTTTTGTGGCCTTCAAAGCAGTATTTTTCACATATTGGCTGTATCTGAAACACCCGGAAGGCCTTGGTATGGCATAAAGTGTTGGGCTCCACCCCTAGAATTTCTCATTCAGTCAATCTGAGGAGAGGCCAGAGAATCTGCATTTCTGACAAGTTCCCATGTAATGTCAATGATGCTGGTTCATAAACAACACACTGAGGACAAGTACATTGTATCCACTCATACAGTTTTTTTCCAAGTGTTTCCTCCGGTTAATCTTTTAAACTTGTAATAATATGTTTGATGTTTATTTTTAGTGCTTGGAGATCATGCTCTGGATTATCTGTTATCTGCACAGATCAAATCAACTAAGAGGATGTGGTCTTTAACAAGCATGATTTTGGGTGCAGTAATGGAGCTCCTTTTCTCCCAAGGTTGTGGAGCTTGGAAATTGGATGCCCTGTTAGAACACTGTTGCTATGGAACATAGATGCCCCTGTTCACGCCTTAAAGAGAATGAGAGTAATGAGGCTCTTTCAAGGTACTATGATTTAATAAGGGACTGTATAGAAAGTATTATAACTCTGGATATAGGATCCTGAGAAAAAAATGAAAAGTATTTATCTGGGGATTCAGTCAGGTTCAGCTAGTATAAGGCCTTGAAAATGAAAATGTCTTCTCTCCAAGCAGCAGAAGCAATGCTGGAAGGGAAATTTATAGCATTAAAAGCTTACTTTTAAAACAGGGAAAGGTCTCAGATCAATAATCTAATTTCCTACCTCAGGAAATAAGAAAAAGAAGAAGAAAATAAACTCAAGGCAACCAGAAGGAAGAAAAAAAAAGAGAAGAAATTAATGAAACTGAAAATAGAAAAACAATTGAGAAAATAAATGAAACAGAAAGCTTATTTATTGAAAAAAATCAATAAAATTGATAAGCCTATAGCAGTACTGACAACAAAAAAGACATAAATCACTCATATCAAAATGAAACAAAATATATTACTAGAGATGCTGTAGCCATTCAAGGATAATAAGGAAATGCTATGATCAACTTTATGCCTATAAATTTGACAACCACAGTGGACTGTCTTCCTCACCACTACAAAATACAAAAGTTAATCAAGATGAAGTAGACAATCTGGGTAGTTTTATAACTATTAAAGAAGGTGACCTTGTGACTTAAAATCTGAAAAAGAAATCTCCAGACCCCCAGTTGGTTTCATAGAAGAAGTCTGACATTTAAAGAAAAATGATCACCATTTCACACAATCTTCTCCAGAAAATAGAAGAGAAAGGAACACTTCTCAATTGATATTATATGGCTAATATTACCTTGATAGTCAAGCCAGGCAATAAAATGATATAAAGAAAACTGTAGACTATTATGTCTATCCTTAAGATATGGGCAAATCAGGTTCAACAGTGTATAACAAGAGTTATATACCTTGAGCAAAAGGATTTATTTCAGATATGCAAGGCTGGTTTAACATTCCAAAATGAATCAATGTAATCCGCCATAGAAATAGGGTGAGGAAGGAAAAAAATCATGATTATATCAATTGATGTATAAAAAAATATGTGACAAAATCCAACATCCATTCACGATAAAAATGACCAACAAGCAAGGAATAAAGGAGGTTTATCTCAACTTGATAAAGAGCATCTACAAAAAACCCCCCAAAACCCTATAGATTATGTTGTAAATAATAGTAAAAGACTGAAAGTTTTCCCCCTAAGTGGGAACAAGGCAAGAATGTCCACGTATGTCCAGTGTCATTCAATATAGAACTATATTTAACCAGTGCAATAAGGGAAAGGAAACAAAAGGCATAAAAATCATAAAGGAAGAAATAAAACTGCTTTTATTTACAGAAGACGTGATTGTGTTCATAGAAAATCCCAAGACATCAACATATACTCTGTTAGAATTAATGAATTCAGTGAGGTCACAAGATAAAGATCAATACACAAAAATCAGGGAAGGGGCAAGATGGCCACCTAAAAGCAACTGACTTTTTCCTCTCTCATGGAGTAAACCACCTCCCTTGAATGCCCGGAGACTGAGGAACTTTGGAAGCTTCCATAGCCCCACTTATCGCCTAGGCCATCTGATTACTTCCCTGGGCAACAGAGTTCAAGCAGAAAGCCCACAGCCACCACCAGAGTTGTCTGTCTCCTGCAAGTGCCATCTCCTGGCCAGAGGTCAACTGGCACAGCCCATTACAACATATGATCCAATAATATAGCCTTTAAGAAGAAGATAAGAGCAAAGCCCATGTCAGCACATCTTGTAGACTACTCCATAGATGGAGGCATCAGAGAGTTTCTCCAGAGTGTCCTCCAGAGACATCAATGATCAACTCTTTTTAGAACTCAACCATTGTATCTTCATATCACTGAATCCCTCCTTTGCAGGTATCATCCAGCACGAGCCAAATTGTAGCAGCCTCATTAGGGCAGCTAGACCCAAAAGAGTAGCAGGACTCACAGTGGTTGGGCCCTCATAGATTACCACTCTCCGGGGAAGGGGAAGTATACCACAATAGGGGAGCACCTTGTAGGGACAAAAACTAACAAAATTCTTAGCAAGTCTTATTGGAACTTTCTCCAACCACCTCCATCAAGGCCAAGGCTTTAGCCTTCTATAGGGGCAATGCATACAACCAACTGCCCCAGCTGCAACTAGTTCTCACTCACAAGTGCCTTCTCTCAGCCTGAAGGCTCAAAAATTCAATCCAGAGAGAAGTACTAGGAAAGAACAAAGAACACACTATGCCACTGTGGAGCAAGATAAGTGTCATGAATCCTGTGTCATTCTAGACCCATAAGAGACAATGAACCTACACATATACCCAATACCTGCTACCACAAGCAGTATTTGAGAAAGCCAATGCACAAAGATTCTCTGTGACCAAGGAACACATTTAGAGCCTATACCACCAAAAACACCAAGAACTGAAGTTAGATAAGCATGAAGTATATACATTAAAGTCACATCTTTAAGAGAAACTAAACAAAATAATTGAAATAAAAAACAAGTGTAATGGTAAGAAGAAATAATCTACCCAAATAAGAAAGAAGGAGAAAATTAATCCTGATATATGAAAAAAGAGTTTTTCAACTCCCTCAAAAGACCAAACTAACTCTTCAATAACAGCTGTCAACCAGAATGAAATTTGACATTCCAGAGATATAATTCAAAAGGTTGATTATAACATTCTTAATGAAATCCAAAAGTAAATTGAAAGCCAATATAAAGAAATTTAAAAACCCTATAGAGAACTTGGATAAAAAAATTCTCAAAAGAGATAGATACTTAAAAAAAAACTGACTGCTGGAAATGAAGGATTCACTTAGGGAGCACAAAATGCAGTGGAAAGCTTTAACAGTAGACTGGATCAGGTAGAAGAAAGAATCTCAGAACTTGAAGACAAGGCTTTGTATTAACCCAGACAACAATAAAGAAAAAAGAATCAAGGAAACAGAGCAGAGTCTCTAAGAAATATGGGGTTATGTAAAACATCCAAACCTAACTATTATAGGTGTTTCTGAGAAAGAGAATACTACAGGTTTAGAAAACCTATTTGAAGGAATAAAAGAGGAAACCTTCCCTGGCCTTGCCAGAGATTTAATCATTCATATAAAAGAAACCCAAAGAACTCCAAGAAGACTTATTGCAAAAAGGTCATTTTGTAAGTCATCAGGTTATGTAAAGTTAATGTGAAGGAAAGAATTATAAGAGCAAGAAGACAAAAGCATCAAATAACTCATAAAGGTAAACCTATCAGACTAACAGCAGACTTCTTAGCAGAAACCCTACAAGACAAAAGGGATTGGGGTCGTATCTTTAACCTCCTCAAACAGAATAACTGTCAGCCAAGAATTTTGTATCCCATAAAACTAAGCTACATAAATGAAGGAAAAACACTCTTTCTCATACAAGCAAAGGCTGAGGGAATTTGCTACCTGGGCTCCAAAAGAAATATTCAAAGGAGTTCTAAATACTGAAACAAAAGGTCAAAATATACCAGTAGAAAAATATTAGAAATTATAAAGCACACAGGGCTTATAGAACACCAACATGAGAGAGAGACAGAGAGAGAGAGAGAGAAAGAGAGAGAGAGAGAGAGAGAGAGAGAGAGAGAGAGAGAGAGCACAAAATGCAACCAGGTAATAATCAGCATGATGAATAGAACGGTACCTTATATATCATTACTAACCCTGAGTGTAAATGGTCTCAATGCATCGTGTAAAATATATACTGGCAGAATGGATTTTTAAAAAAATTCAAATGTCTACTGCCTTCAAGAGATCCACTTAACATACAAAGAATTCTGTAGGCTCAAGGTAAAGGAGTAGAAAATAACATTCCACACAAATGTAAACTAAAAGTGAGCAGGAGTAGCCATTTCCATATCAGATAAAACAGACTTTAGATTAACAACAATGAAAAAAGCCAAACAAGTTTATTATATATATAATGATAAAGGGATCAATCCAATGAGAAGATATAACAATTTAAATATATATGCACCCAAGACCAGAGCTCCAAGCTTTATAAAACAAATGCCACTAGACCTAAGAAAAGAGGTAGACAGCAACACAATAATAGTGGGAGATTTCAACACTCCACTGAAGGCAATAGACAGATTATCAAAGGAAAATGTCAGCAAGAAACACTGGAGTTAAACTGGACCCTAAAGCAAATGGACCTAATAGATATCTACAAAACATTTTTCCCCAAAACTACATCATAAACATTTTTTTGCATCAACACATGGAACATTCTCCAAGAAAGATCATGCACGTGGTAGGCCATAAATCAAGTCTCAATAGTTTTTTTAAAAATTGTAATCATATTAAACACCCTCTCAGACCACAGTGGAATAAAACGAGAAATCAACTTCAAGAAGAACTCTCAAAAACAAGCAAATGCATGGAAATTACACAATCTGCTCCTGAATTATCTTTGGGTGAACAATGAAGTCAAGATGGAAATTTAAAAATTCCTTGAAATTAATGATAACAATGACACAATTTATCCAAACTTCTGGAACATAGCCAAATCTGTGCTCAGAAGAAAATTTATAGTGCTGAAGACCTACATTAAAAAACCTGAAAGATCACATATTGACAACCTAACATCACACCTCTGGGAACTAGAAAAACACAAACAAGTCAAACCCAAAGCAACCAGGAGAAAATAAATAACAAAGATCAGAGCAGGACTAAATGAAATTGAAACAAAAACATTACAAAGCATCAATGAAACAAAAAGTTTGTTCTTTGAAAACATAAAAGCAAATACTACAAAACAAACAATAAACAAGTGAGACTTAGTTAAACTAAAAAACTTCCGCACAGCAAAAGAAATAATCAACAAAGCAAATGGGCAACCTACAGAGAAGGAGAAGATATTCACAAATGATGCATATGACAAAGGACTAATATCCAGAATCTACAAAAAACTTAAACCAGCAAGAACAAAACAAACAACCACATTCAAAAGTGAGCAAATGGCATGAACAGACATTTCTCCAAGAAGATATACAAATGGCCAACAAACATAACAGAAATGCTCAACATCATTCATCATCAGGAAAATGCAAATTTAAATCACAATTAGATGCCACCTTACACTAGTTAGAATGGTCATTATTAAAAAATCAAAAAACAATAGATGTTGGCACAGATGTGGTGGAAAGGGAATGCTTATACACCATTGGTAGAAGTATAAACTAGTACAACCTCAATGGAAATAAGTATGGAGATTTCTCAGAGAGCTAAAAGTAGATCTACTCTTTGATCTAGCAGTCCCAATACTTGTTATCTACCCAAAGTAACAGAGGTCATTATGTAAAAAAGACACCTGCACTCTTATGCTTATTGCAGCACAATTCACAATTGCAAAGATGTGGAATCAACCTAAATGCTCATCAGCTAATCAGTGAATAATGAATAATGGATACTATTTGGCCATGAAAAGGAATGAAATAATGTCTTTTGTGGAAACTTGGATTGAATTGGAGACCATTATCCTAAGTGAAGTAACACAAAAATAAAAAAACAAATGCCATTTATAAGTGGGAGCTAAACTGAGGAACTACAAAGGCATATAGTATGGCATAATGGACATTGAAAACACTAGAAAGGGAGGGTGTGAGGGGGGCATAAGGCTGAAAAATTACCTATTGTGTGCAAGGTGCACAGGTGGAGAGAGGGTATACTTAAAGCCCAGACTACTTCACTGCTGTACAGTGCATCTATGTAACTGAAAATTATTTTTACTCCCCCTAAACTCATTGAAATAAAAGAAACAGAAAAATCAATTACATTTTGTGTACTAATCATGAACACATAAAAATTGAAATTAAAAACATTTATAATCACTTCAAATAAAATGAAATATTTATGACCATACTTAACGAAACACATATAGCATCTATATGCTTAAAATTACAAAATGCTACTGAAGGAAATCAAAGAAGAACTAAAGTGGACAGGCAAACTGTGTTCATTGAATGGAAGACTCAATACAGTAGTGATGTCAGTTCTCACCAAACTGACATATAGATTTAATGCAATTTTCTGCAGTTACTACAGCAGGGTTTTTTTTTTTTAAAGACATAGACAAGCTTATTCTAAAGTGCATATGAAAATGCATAGACCCTAGAAAAATTAAAACAGTGACAATGAAGAATAAAGAAGGAGGAATCATTCTACCCAACATTAAGGCCTAATATATAGCTGCAAAAATCAAGCCATGGTATTGGCAGAAGGATAGTACGTAGATTAACAGAAGGGAATAGATAACCAAGAAATAGAACCACACAAATATGCTCAACTGATCTGGACAACAATGCAAAAGCAGTTCAATGGAGGAAAGATAGCCTTTTCAACAAGTGGTGCTGTAGTTAATTGGGCATTCATATACAAAAAAAGAACTTTGACCTAAAACTTACCCTTATAAAAAAATTAACTCAAAATAGATCAATGACATAAGTGTAAAACATAAGGCTTTAAAACTTTTGGGGATAAAAACCCCATAAGATATAATGTTTGCAACCTTGAGCCAGGCAGAGTCTTAGACTTGATAGCAAAAGCATAATCCAAAAGAAGAGAATTTGATAAACTGAACTTCATCAAAATTAAAAACTTGTGTTAGGTTAGAGAGTTGAGTTGGTGCTGCAGCCAGCAAAAGTTTGCTCAGAGAGAGAGGGTTAGAAAAAGAGTTTATGAACTTTCCAAGGGAGGAAAAGGCCAGATACTTAAAGAAAACCTAGGCCCTGAATTCTTGAGGTTGTGGATTTATAAAGGTTTTTTTTTTCCCAGGAGACTGAGAATGGGAGTTGTTTGTTTTACAAAGAGCATTCCTGTGGAACAGAATGGTGGGGGTGGGGGTGGGGGGGAGTGTCATTACCATGGTGATTAGCTGTTCTGGACACCAGTGGTCTAAGTTTCAGGTAATTGATCATATATAGAAAGGGAGACTGGGCCAAGGTCTGTAAGATAAATTAAGATACAAATGTTAACTTTTGATTGTCCTTTGATTTAGGGAACCAAGAGGTATTTAGCTGGTAGTGTGCTGTTTATGGGTGAGATAGGAGGGCTGGGGATAGAAAAACATTCTTGGGGTCGATGGCAGGAGTGCTGGTGCCATCATGACTGTCCATTTCTTCAGTCTCAGAGACTAAGCAGTCTGTTATGTAAACAGGAGGACTGAGTCAATAGCTAGAAACAAATTCTTGAAGCAAAGTTGTTAATTATAATTTCTTGGTGCCAGTTACTGGGGAGAAGTCACAGCTTTAAGTAACTGTGACTCTAGACAGAGGAGTTAATCAAGCTTACCTCAGAGTAAGGGAGTTAACAAAGCCAATACAAAGTAAGACATTATTTGTTATAACAAGACAAAAGTATGAGCCAGCACTAGGTCACCTGTCCAAGATGACTGAGGTAACTCCATTTTGGCTTTGCCCTTTCGCTCTGTAAAAGAACTGATAAGAGAATGAAAAGGTATGCTACAGACTGGGAGGAAATATTTGCAAACTACTTATCCATGAAAGGAGTAGTGTCTAGAATACATAAAAAACTCTCTAACTCCAACGTGAAAATAAAAAACTACCCAATCCCATTAGAAAATAGACAAAAGACACAAATAGATACTTTCATTGAAGTAGATATATGGATGACAAAGAAGCATATGAAAAGATTTTTTGACATATATTTAACCATTGGGTAAATGCAAATTAAAACCACACAAGATATCACTACACACCTCTCAGAATGACTAAAATAAAAACTAGTGACAACACTAAATTCTGGCAAGGATGTGGAGAAACTGAATCACTCCTACATTGTGTGAAATGATTCATAGCCACTGTGGAAAAACAGTTTGGATGTTTCTTAAAAAAATTTAAACCTGTATATCATACAATCCAACAGCTGCACTCCTGGCATTTGTCCCATAAGAATGAAAGCATATGTTTGCATAGAAACCTGTGCATAAGTTTACAACAGCTTTATTTATATAGCTTCAAACTGCAACGTTCTAGATGTTCTTCAAGAGGTGAATGGTTAAACAAACTGTGGTATGTCCATACTATGAGACACTACTAAGCAATAAAAAGGAAATAACTGCTGATACAAACCATAGCCTGGGTGAATCTCCAGGGAATTATGCTGAGTGGAAAAAGGTCAATCCTAAAGGGTTATATACTGTGGCATTTTGTTCATTATTATTATTATTATTATTGAGTTGGTGTCTCACTCTGTCACCCAGGCTGTAGTGCCATGGCACACTCACGGTCACCCCAGCATCAACCTACTGGGTTCTGGGGATCCTTCTGCCTCAGCCTTCCAAGTAGCTGAAAATACAGGTGTGCACTAACATGCTTGGATAATTTTTTGATTTATTGTAGAGATGAGCTCTCGCCAAGTTGCCTGGACTTGTCTCAAACCCGTGGGCTCAAGCAATCCATTCACCTTTGCCTCCCAAAGTGCTGGAATTACAGGCTGAGCCACCGAGCCTGGCTGGCGTTCCCTTTATGGAACATTTTTGGCATGATGTTTGGAATGGGAGTTGGGAAGATGGGTGTGGTTATAAAAAGTCAACACAAGTGATTCTTGTCCTGATGGAAAAATGTTGTATCCTGACTGTAGTGATGCATATGTGAACATATACATGTGGTAAAATCGTATAAAACTAAACACACATTCACATGCATGAGAATGCAACCAAAATTGGGAGAGTTTGAATAAGAGGGTGAATTGTATCAATGCTGTAATATTATGCTATAGTTTTGCAAATATTGCTGTGTGGGAGGCTGTGTACAGTAGACAGGACTCTTTTTTTTAACAATTGAAAATTATTCTATAATTATCTCACTAAAAATGTCAATTGAAAATATTACCTTTCATAAATATACTTAGAAAAAGCTAACTGCCTCACTGCTTCTGTCAGAACAAGCATACTGAAAGGCAGAAGTCAAGATCACATTCTTACGGGGGGGCAGGGAGCACAATTAAGTTAAGTAGGTAAGATATAAAACAATAAGGAGTGGTGAGGACCATATTGAATTACAGATTACATAGACTCTAAAGAAATAGTTGTTGCCGGGCTCGGTGGCTCAGCCTGTAATCCCGCGCCTTTGGGAGGCTGAGGTGAGTGGATTGCCTGAGCCCGCGGGTTCGAGACCGGCCTGGGCAGCGAGACCTCATCTCTACAATAAATAAAAAAATCAGCCGGGTGTGGTAGTGCATGCCTGTAATTCCAGCTACTTGGAAGGCTGAGACTGAAGGATCGCCGGAGCCCAGCAGGTCGAGGCTGCGGTGGCTGGGAGCGGCCACTGCACTCCGGTCTGGGCAACAGAGTGAGACTCCAACTCAAAAAAAAGAGAAATAGTTGTTAACTGTAGTCCACCTGTGTTACACAAGAATATGGGTCCAATGTTGCCATATCAGTTTTTCAAGAAAAGATAAAATCCATGTATTATGTATAGTCTAAATTTTGAAATAATTTTAAACATACAAAAATAACAATAAAAGCACACAGAACTGCTGTATAACCTTCACTCAGATTTCCTGATTACTTTATCATTCTATCTAAATATCCATCCATTCATCCATTCATCCATCCATCCAACCAATCTAGTATCCAAAACAACAGTCTCTGACATGGTCATGGTTCATCCATCAAAGTCAGTGAATTACCATTAATTCCATATTAATATCTAATCCAGAGACCTCCAAATTTTGCCTATGACAAAACTTTTGCTGAGCAAAAGACCCTGTACAAGGGATGAAATGACAAGCCACAGACTAAGAGAAAATATTTGCAACATACTACCCAAATGTCCATTAAGGGCTCTGTATCCAATCCAGGGTCACATGTTTGCCTCTACTTGTCAAATCTCATTAGTCTCTTTAAATTAGTCCCAAGTCAGACTCGGTGGCTCAGCCTGTAATCCCGCACCTTTGGGAGGCTGAAGTGAGTGGATTGCCTGAGCCCGCGGGTTCGAGACCCGCCTGGGCAACTTGGCGAGACCTCATCTCTACAATAAATCAAAAAATCAGCCGGGTGTGGTTGCACGCTCCTGTAGTTCCAGCTACTTGGAAGGCTGAGGCGGAAGGATCGCCGGAGCCCAGCAGGTCAAGGCTGTGGTCGCTGGGAACGGCCACTGCACTCCAATCTGGGTGACAGAGTGAGACTACAACTCAAAAATAATAATAATAATAATAATTAATTAGTCTCTTTGAACTCTCTTGGAAGAGCTCTTTGGTTTTTGTCTTTCATGATATTTACATATTTGAAGAGTACAGACTAATGTTTATTTGTAGAATGCTCTCACTCTGGATTTGCCTGGTATTTTCTGATGATTAGCATCATGTTAACATTTCTGACAGAATTGCTATAGAAGTGATGCCCAGTGTATGATATCAGGACACACATGAAGTTAATTTGTGCCATTGCTAGTGATGTTAACTTTTATGACTTGATTAATAAGATGGAGCTAGCCAGATATCACTAGTATAATGTTAATAAATAAATATTTTGCATTTTAAAATTAACGAGTATTTAATAAGCAATTATTACTTAAAGTATTAGTAAGGGGCTTCTGGGAAGATGGCAACAGAGCCAGTAGGACCTTGCAAGTCCCAGTGTGAGTGAGGGAATGTATGGAAAATTTGGGGTACAAGCCTGTGAATAAGTCGGCATGTAAGTGGCTGAATGGGGACTTGAGAACAAGTAGCCAGGACTCTCCTGGTGAAGTGGCTGGTGGTGCAGCTGCAATGCTTGGATTCTAGCAGTGCCCAGAGCACAGAAGCTGAGTGCCACTTTTTAAAAATCAGCAAAGCCCTTCCCTGGAGGAAGCTATCGGGAGTGACTGCCAGCTCCAGGCTCCTCTGCCTCACCACTGCAGCACCTGGCTGGACACTGGCAGCAAGAGCTGCAGAGGGAGCACAGCAAGGGAGCCCAGAGGCAGAGCCCCATTGGAGAAGAAGAAACAGGCAGCCTGCCACCACCCTGCCACCATCTTGAAAACTGAGCAGGGAAGTGCTCTGACTTGCTCACCATGGACCAGCAGAACTAATCTCTGTGATGGCAGGTTAACTCTGAAGGGGTTGATTGTGACAGGGAATATCCCAAAAGCACACACTCCAGAGGGACAGGATGAGTGCTGAATCTTGGGTGCCCCACCCTCTCAACTGATTCCATCATGGGAAAAAGGGTGACCTGAAAAGGATGAGGAAGACCCCCAAGGAGAGCTGTGGTGAGACTGGGGCTGACCCAGCCCCCTTCTCTCCTGCAGTCCTCTGAATGTCAGATCCACATGACTGGGGCACAACTGAGAGGGATGAGCCCAGGTAGAGCCTGGACGTCAGCTGCAATAGGAGAACTCTACTCCAGGATGTCTGGCTGGGATGCCCCCACCATCACCTGGGGAAGAAGCAATCGTGCACCTCCCCACCAGAGGGGATCTCCCTGATCATAAGAGAGTGGGAGGGGAGGAATGAAGCCCTACCCATCCCTACCACTTCCTCCTCCTTCCCCCATGGTATTGGGAAGATTGTGAATAAGTCCACAGCTCTGCAGATGGTAGAAGGGCTTACCAGTGGGCAGCTGAGAGGAATAATTACAGGATCTGCCACAAGAGGGCAGATTTTTCTCTGGTTTGGGGTTTTGTTGTTTGTTTTTCATTTTCTTTTTTGCTTTGTGCAAGAATGTGTATGTGAGGGCTCAATCTGGATTTCCCCTAACCCTTTTTGTTTTCTTTTTCTTTTCTTTCATTCTTCTTCTTTCATTTTTTTGTTTCCTTTTTTGTGTGTATGAGAATAATTGAGTGTTCATCTGTCAGTTTTTTTTTACTTCTAGTTCTTCTCTTTTTTTAGTATGTGTGAATGTATGTGTGAGAGTTCAATTTGAGTTTCTTTTTTTCCTCTTTTATTTTTTCCAGTGTGTGTGTGTGTGTGTGTGTGTGTGTGTGTGTGTGTGTGTGTTCAGTTTTCCTGTTGTTTCTTTTTTGTTTGTTTTGATTTGTTTTTTTCCCCCAGTTTTCTTTGGTTTTAGTTTTTTTGTGTATGTGTGTTTAATTGGTTTTTGCTTTGGTTTCTGCTTTTGGTTTTTTATTTATTTTTGTCTGCCTTGTTTCATTCTGCTTCTCTCTGTTCTCTTAATTGCTGTTACTGTATCTTGGACTCAGGGGTACATGGAAGTACCACTGTATTGTCATATAGAGTGATGGTGGGGAATAGGTCTCAAGGAACCCATAAAAAAATCATTGTGATTTACAAATAGTTTCTGAGTCCTAGCTCCTCATTTTCCACCTTATGTAATTCTAAAAACTAAAAGAGACAGCAAAGCTTCCCACCCACAGCCCTGCTTCACAATAGAACAAATACAGAGTCCTGATCATGGCAGAACAGACGGCTGAGCAAACATCAAAATTAAAGCCTCTCCCACTGACACTGAATAACAGAATTAATGAGAAAAGAAAGACATTGTCACAAATGAGGAAAAATCAACAGAAGAAGACAGGTAATTCCCAGTGTAACAAAGAGAAAATGCCTGAAAAATCAGACCTCAGAGCCCAAACAATGAAGTCACTACTGACTGACCCCAGAATACAATAGGGTTTAGGGAATGGGTGGAAAGAGTGAATAAGACTAAAGAAAGACAAGATACAACACTGAGAGAACTTGTAACAGAGATTTTGGCCATAAAAAACTTCATACAGCCATAAAAAACTTCATACAGGAAATAAATAACAAGATGATGAGCATGGAAAGAAAAATTAATCAAGGAGAAGAGAGAATCTCAGAACTTGAAGACCAAAACATGAAAATAATCTGGTCTGTTAAAAACATAGAAAGAAAACTCAGAAAGAAAGAACAAGGCCTCCAAGAGATGTGTGATTATATGAAGAGGCAGAACCTACACCTGATTGGTAAACCAGAAGAAGAAAGGGAAAGGGAGAGCACCTTGGAGCAAGTATTCCAGGAGGTTATCCAAGGACACTTTCCCCATCTCATCAGAGATGTGACCATCCAAACACAAGAGATAAAGAACCTCCACATGACATCACATGAGAAGACCAACTCCTAGACATAGTAATTCACCTATACAAATTAGGTACAAAATAAAAAATCCTAAAGACAGCAAGATAGAAAGGTCAGACTACCTACTGGGGAAAACCAATCAGAATAGCAACAGACCTATTGGCAGAAATACTACAAGCCAGAAGGAATTGGAGTCTTATAGTCAAAGTCCTCAAAGATAAGCAATGTCAATCAAGAATTTTCTACCCAGCCAAGCTCAGCTTCATCAGTGATGGGTAATTAAAATCCTTCCCAGACATCCAGTTCCTAAGAGATTATGCAACTTCCAGACCAGCTCTACAGGAGCTACTTAAAAAGTTATTAAGCACAGAAGAAAGAAAAAAACAAGAATGACCATACACTTCCCAAGAGAACAGGAGAACACAGAATCAACAGAGAATACATTGCGACTGTAAAGTTAAACATACACATGCATCAACCCAAAAGTTTAAAGATATTTAACAAATAAAGAAAAAACTTTAAAGAACCCCATGAAGGGGATAAACAATCATATTTCAATGATGGGCTAAATGCACTACCAAAAAGACACAGAATGGCAAACTGGATAAAAAACGATAACCTAATAATTTGTTGCATCCAGTAAACTCATCTCACAACAAGGGTTGCACACAGACTCAAAGATAGAGGATGGAAAATGAATTTCCAGGTAAATGGATCACAAAAGAAGGCAGGAGTTATGATTTTAATATCAGACAAAACAACCTTTAAGTTATCAAAAATTTAAAAAGATATAAAAGGATATTACATAATGATAAAAACCATGGGGAGGCAGGGAGGGGAAGGAAGGTGGGATTAACGGTAGTCAATATCTGTCTGGGGACAGGGGGCATACCTCATCAACAAGGGTACCTGCACAATACATATTTGTATGCCTAACCCCTAAGTGTACCCCATAATTTTAAAATAAAAAATATGTTAAAAAAAAGAAAAAAAAAGTTTAGTCCATCAACAAGAAATAGACATCCTAAACATATAGGTACCCAACATAGGAGCACCAGCATTTATAAAGCAGCTACTTAGTAAACTAAAAAGAGATATTGACTACCACTATTATAGCTGGAGACTTAAATACCCCACTAATGACCCTAGGCAGATCATTGAGGCAAAAAATCAGCTAAGAGACCCGGAACCTCAATTTGACACTTGACCAAGTGGACTTAATAGATGCCTACACAACATTTTACCCAATAACCACAGAATGTACATTCTACTCATCACCACATGGAATATGCTCCAAGATCACATCCTTGGTCACAAATCAAGTATAAACAAATTTCATAAGATGGAAATACTGCCATGTACATTCTCAGACCACAGTGGAATAAAAATAAATATCAACAGCAACAAAATTCTCCCCAAACCCACAAAGACATGGACACTAAACAGCATGAGACTGGACAGTTGTTGGAATAACACAGAAATCAAAACAGAAATTAACAGATTCCTGAAAGCAAATTAAAACAAAGGAACATCTTACCAAAACTTTTGGGATGCCATGAAAGCACTTCTAAGAGAGGAATTTATATCTCTATGAACACATATCAAGAAAATGGATAGGTCACAAGTTATCAACCTAACAAGTTGTCTAATGGAGCAGGAAAGACAAGACCACCTAAACCCTCAATCTAGCAGAAGAATCCAGATCACCAAAGTAAAGCCCAAATATGGGACATAGAAGACAAAATACATCATAGAAAAAATGGACAAAGCAAAAAGCTGGTTCTTTGAAAGAATATAAAAAATTGATGGACTTCTAGCAAGACTGACTTAGAAAAATTGAGAAAAAGTCTAAATAAACACAATCAGAAATGCAAAAGATCAAATCACAACTGATGCCAAAGAAATAGAAAAGATTATCAGAGACTGCTATACACACCTGTATGGAAAGAAACTTGATAACCTAAATGAAATGGAGGACTTTCTGACATTACCCAACCTCCCAAGGTTGAAAGAAGAAGATGCTGAAACACTAAATAGACTAATAACAACCCTGGAAATTGTCTGTCATAAGACAACTACCTACAAAAAAAAGCCATGGACCAGACGGCTTTCTAGCAGAAGACTACAAAACATACAATAAGAAGCCGATACCAATCCCATTGAAAGTATTCCAGGTAATTGATAAAGACAGAATTCCCCCAAATCATTTTAATAAGCTAACATCACACTGATGCCCAAACTGGGTAAAGATCCAACAAAAAAAGAGAACTGCAGGCCAATATCCCTAGTGAACATAGAAGCAAAAATTCTCAACAAGATTCTAGCAAATCAGATCTAACAAGACATCTGAAAAGTCATCCATCATGGCCAAGTAAATTTCATCTCCAGGATGCAGGGTTGGTTCAATATCCACAAGACTATAAATGTAACTAAATGCATCAACAGATGTAAAAATAAGAACCACATGATTATATCATTAGATGCAGAAAAAGCCTTTGATAAAATCCAGCATTCCTTCTTGATAAAAACCCCTGAGCATCTAGGCATAGAAGGAATATACTTCAAAGTAGTAAGCACCATCTATGATAAACCCACAGCCAGCATATTGCTAAATGGACAGAAATGAAGCATTTCCCCTGACAGAGCAAGGCTACCCACTCTCTTCCCTCCTGTTCAACATTGTGTTGGAAGGCTTAGCAATAGCAATTAGACAAGAGAAGAAAATCAGGGGTATCCAAATATGAAAAGAAGAAGTTAAGTTATCCTATTTTGCTGATTATATGAGCCTATGCCTCCAAAATTCAAGATAATCTTTCATAAACTTCCTTGAACTGATAAAGGACTTTGACACAGTCTCAGGATACAAAATACATGTGCAAAAGACAGTTGCATTCTTATCCACCAACAACAAACAGGCAGAGAACCAAATAAAAAGCACAATCCCATTCACAATAGCCACAAAAAAAGACATACCTCAGCATCTTTCTAATCAGAGAAGTGAAAGACCTCTACAATGAAAATTACAAAACACTGCTCACAGAAATCCAAGAAGACACAAAGAAGTGGAAAAATATTCCATGTTCATGGATAGGAAGAATCAACATTGTTAAGATGTCCATCATACCAAAGGCAATACACAGATTCAATGCCATGCTGATTAAATTGCCAACTTCATTTCATTTCACACCTGGAAATGACAATACAGAAATTCATATGGAAAAATAAATGACCACAAAAAACCAACACAACCCTTAGCAAACAAAACAAAACAAAACAAAAAACAAACAAACAAAGAAACAAAGCAGGAGGTATCACACTTCCAGACTTTAAAGTTTACTATAAGGTTATAAGAATCAAAACAGCTTGGTAGTGGTTTAAGAACAGGCATATGGACCAATGGGATGGAATAGAGATTCCGGAAGCAAAACTTCCAGTCCTCAACCAACTTATCTTCAACAAATCCTCCACCAGCAACAACTGGGGAGAGGAGAACCTATTCAGTAAATGGCACTGGGACAATTGACTAACCACATGCAGAAGATTGAGACAAGACCCCTTCCTATCACCACACACAAAAGTCAATTCTAAATGGATCAAAGACCTAAATGGAAAACCTCAAACTATAAGAATCTTAGAAAATGCATGAGACACCCTTATAGAAATTGGAGTAGGCAACCAATTCCTGATCAAAACCCCAAAAGCCCATGCCATAAGAGATAAGATAGACAAGTGGGACTTCATTAAATTGAAAAGCTTCTGCAAAGCAAAAGAAATCATTGAGAGAGTGGGGGACAACTCAAAGAATGGGAAAAAAAATATTTGCCAACTATATATCTGACAAAGGCCTAACATGCAGTATCTATAAGGAACTCAAACATGCTGAAAAGAAAATAACAAAGAACCTCATTAAAAAGTGGGCAAGCAGCATGAATAGACACTTCTCAAAAGAAGATATACAGGTAACCAACAGACACATGAAAAAGTGCTCGGTCTCACTAATCACCAGAGAAATGCAAGTCAAAACCACATTGAGATACCACCTAACCCCAGTAAGAATGGCCACCATTAATAGACAAACAGCAATAGATGCTGGTGAGGATGCAGAGAAAAGGGAACCCTTCTTCACTGCTAGTGTGAATGCAAACTAGTTCAACCTCTATGGAAAACAGTGTGGCGATTTCTAAAAGAACTAGAAATTGACCTTCCATATGTCCCAGCAATCCCATTACTGGGAATTTCCTGGGAGAACTCAAAGCATTCTACAAAACAGGTACCTCCACACACGTTTATTGCAGCACTTATTCACAAAAGCAAAAACATAGAACTGACTGTGCTGCCCATTGAAACTAGACTGGATTAAAAAAATGTGGTACATATGCACAATGTAATATTACACAGCCATAAAGAAGGACAAACATATGGACTTTGTGGCACTAGAAAGGATTTAGAATCAATAATACTCAGTGATCTATCACAGAAACAAAGAACAGAGTACCACATGTTCTCACTCATAAGTAGACCCTGAACATTTACCATAATACTATAAGAAAGAGATTGGCAGTAGTGGGATACTGCCAGGGTGGGGCAGGGGTGGGGACACACCATCAATAAGGGTACCTGATCTCAAACCAGGCAAATTGGGGACCAAAGGGAGGCCCTAAGTTTACCTGTACGATGTCTGCTTGTATACCTAATACTGAATTGTACCCCATATCTTTAGAATAACATATATTTTAAAAATATGTATTAGTAAGTACTTGTGGGGATACACTTTGAGACTCTATAAATGTTCTGCTTCTCTTTAAACTTTCATCTACTGTATTCATCCATTGGTGCTTCTTGTTTAAGTCAGTCTATATTCTGATGGTTGCTACATGGTGATTTTCTTCTATTTCCTTCTAAACTTATTATTTTTCTTTTTTTTCCCTTTTTATTCTAAACTTATTAATAAGCTTTCTGTTCAATGGTGAAACATTTCCTTCTTAAGCAATTAATTATACCAGTGTGGACTTATGGGTTCTTATTTTAATCAGTGGGTTAATACACTACTATTATTAGTTGGTTTGAAGTTCAATTGCCCCAAATTTAGCCAGTAGTAACCCCTAAGCATTGACTTATTTGCTCTTTTGAGCATCTATGTCATTCTTTGAAAACTTTTCAAACTTTTTGGCATAAGATATTTCAGGTTCTTATGTTTTTCCTTTCCCAGACTTGGAAGCTGCTGTTTTCCAAGGAGTCCTGGTTTCTTTTAGTTGAACATGGCATTTAGAAGCCAAGATCTGGGTGCTAGGTAAACTCTAAGGTTATCATGCTTCTAAGACACAATGTATGTACATACAAGTACACATGCCCACACACACATATATATATATGTACAAGTAGTTGCACACACAGACATCTGTATCCTCTACCTATATGAACTAGTGATACCTGAAATTGTTGTTTGGTATCTCCTGCTTTATTTGCGCCCTCTTTCTTTCTATATTTGTACCTCCTTCTTTGAGAGTGAGCAACCTGGCTTCCATTATTCCCAATATATGTATTTATTTGTGCAAATTCCTTTTATGTAACCAATGTCCTATGTTGGCCATCTCCTCATCTCCTATGTTGCATCAGCTAAATGTCTCCCACTATCTAACTGGTGGCTGACTCATATTCACCTGTACTTTCTCTCCTCCCTCTACTTCCAAGGCCTGTTGATCAAGACTTGCCACCCACTCAGCACATCAGCTGGGCTCCCTGTTGCCTGGTGGTATGCTTGCTAAGAGTTTTATCTGTCCTCACTTCTGGCATCATACCTCCTGAGAGATTCCTCATATATCCACTAACTGACTGTGCACCAGGGGAAATATGCTGATTATTTAAGACGCTGGCAAATAATTCAGTTTTATAATGGCGTTGGTAAAAAAAAAAAAATTCTTGTCTATGACACAAATTAGACCCATCATATAAACATCATTACACATATAAGTACACTAAATGATATATATTATTAATATCCTAGTAGAAAGGTAGCAGTTAATACAGCTATATTAGCTTAGTTGGAAAATCTACTTTTTAGACTTTAATGGGATGGCAGTTACCAATTAAAAATGTATGCTTTGTTTACATCTACCCATAAAGAATTATAATGTGACTTTGCAGTTTTGGAAATACGATATTTCTGCTTGAGTTCTCCTTTGTCTCTGCCTCATGTAGTGACCCCAGTGACTCCAAGTAGTTCATTTGTAACCAGTGCCCCCACCCCACTTTATCAGGAATTTTCTTGTGAGTAGTGTATAAGAAATTTCACAGGTGGTAGAATTGGCTGTAATTACTCCTTTTCCCCTGTGGCCACTGAGGGAAATCTCAGTACTAGGATGAGGGCCCACTCATGCCAGGGCATACAAATTACAAGTTTGTTATTTATAGAAATTATTTCTTCTGTTGTAAATTTTTAATACTTTTATCTAAAACAGACATTAATCCAGGTCACGTATTTGAGAAAAGGAGAGTTTTTTTAAAAAGATATTTAAATTATGTTAATACTAATGTAGCCTACTTTTTATAATCACAGTGGTCAACATACTTGAAATGCAGTGTTATAACATTTATGACATTCATATTAAGTGTGGAATTAAGTGGCTGGTTGCCTTCAAATTCAGTTTACTGCCCATTGGTAGACATCTTTTAGCAGAACACAACAAGTTTTAAATGGGATCGGGCTTATCTTTGGGTCCTTTATGTGATGGGCCAAGCTTATAAATGGAGATAAAATAAAGTATCTTGATATTGGATAAAATCCCACCAAGGTCTTAAATGGACATGACAAACCAGGGGAACAGAATTATGGTGACATTTCAACAAAGAGCATATAAAGGACACTCCTACTGAAAGTCATGGCCTATGTGAAAGCTCTTCAACAGAAAATGAATAGTCTGTAGGTTAAGAAAGCAACATAGACATGGGGTGGGTGACAACATTTCCTTTCCTTTAATGAAGTATAATAAAGAGAGAGTGTTCTGCTCCACATTCTTCCAAAAATCTCTCTACCAATAACTTTTGCCATTCTTTTAAAAATATGTGAGATTCCACACACACATTTTAACACACAAAAAAATCTCTGACCGCTTATTTAGGAAAGTTTCCTCAAGTTACCGTATTAAGAATATATATTTTCATGACTTGGAGCAAATTCTATTTGTTTGGTCTTTTTCTTTATTCAGTGCCCTGCTCTGTAGGACAAATTATTTGTAGCTGCAATTTTCTTTGGGCTTCCTCTCACATTTATAGCACTAAGCCTCCCTTTGGCCATCCCCAGGGATTTGATCACATGTCTCCTTTTAGTATTTGGCAAAGTTCAGCAGCCATTTAGCCAATTAAAGGGCCTTTTTCTTTAGGGACCACACTAAGGAGGCCTGTTTGAATCAAGATGCTCTGATATAATTAAAGGTAGAAAGGAAGCTGGTTCAGTGAATAGTTTGTGGTCTGTGTCTGATGGTGTCATTTAGGGACTTAACTTCTGGCTTTCAAACTATTTTCCACTTCCTTCACTGCTTTCTTATGATTGGACTGCCCTTTCCTGACCCATCATCCCTATATGTTCAAGTCCCACCTTTCTTTAAAGTCAACTCACAAGATATATTCTGTGTGATGTTTTTCCAGTCTCCTGTGTCAGGAGTTTCTCTTCTGTATATTTCAGTAGTACATTATTTGTTATTCCGTTTTCTTACATGACAATTATTTAGATGTGTATTTATGTCCTCATTAGATTGTAAAATATTTAAAGGAAAAACATCATGTCTTAGTCATTTCTAAAAACCTTGAATGGTTTCTAACACTTGCTAGGTGCCTAATAAGTATGTCCCCATTTTGACTTGCCTCCTTGTCACACAGATTCTCTGTATTTACTCTTTGCATGCCATATGCCTCCTCACTCATTCAATATCAAAGCCCCTCTTTATTTTCATCTAATATACCTCTTTTATTGTAGTTTTTGGCAGCAAAATATCCCTTGGGGAATGTCTTACGTGGCCTGGACTTGATTCTAAACTGGGTTATGGATGCTAGAGTAAAGTTCTGGCCACTCCTGGTCCCAAAGCTGTCCTAGTTCCATGGTGCCCAGAAATACCTGCTGGAACTTATAGCATTCTCAGTCTTCTAAGAGCTTTACCTATGTTTACAAACTTAATAAAATAAGTAAATCTTGATTATGCCAAAGAATATGTTTTTGTTCTCAAATCCCAATTATGTTCTCCATTTGGTATAACTTTTAAATTTTAAAAATGTATTATGTTTTGGAATGAGGTCACTCATTCTTTTCTAATAGGATAATACTTTTACCACAGAGCATTAATATATTTAATTGATATCAGTTCATTGCTTCTGAGAAATTCTGAGGGTGTTAATGGGTCTTGTTGCCTGAATTTATACTGGGCTTTCATTAAAGTTTTAACTCAACCATCACACAGTAGTCTATAATCAAATTGCTATATGTCTGTATCTCTGGAAGTAAAGTTTACTTAGAGATACTGTCTTAGTCTGTTTTCTGTTGCTGTAAAAGAATGCCACAGACTGAGTGGTATATAAAAAAAATTTTATTTATCATAGTTCTGAAGCCTGGGAAGTCCAAGGGCATGGCACCAGCATCTGCTTGGCTATCTGGTGAGAATCATACCATGGCAAAAAGGTGGAAGGTGGAAGTGAGCACATGAGACAGAGAAGATATTGGGCTGAACTTTATTATCTTTATTATCAGAAGCCCATTCCTTTGATAGCGAGTGGTACTGGGCATTAATCTATTCATGAGGGTGGAGCCCTCATGACCTAACCACCTCTACAGGTCCTGCCTCTCAATACGGTTACAATTAAATTTCAACATGAGTTTTGGTAGGGATATTCAAACCATAGCAGATACTGTTGGTTGTTGCTGTAAGTTTCTATGGGAGTTTTGTAATTTTGAAAAAAATTAAGTGTACAAATATTTTTCGACATTGAAAATGCTTTATTTTAATATCAACTTTCAAGGAAACTCTTAGGTTATTTGGTAGATAATATCTTATGGAGGCACATTTAGAATAATAGTATGCAACTGCTAAGGTGCTCATTTTCCATGTTTATCGAGTGACTTTTACATGCCAGGAATTGATCTAGGCCTTGGGGACACTTCAGTGAACAATACAGGCAAAGATCATTGCCACTGTGGATCTTACATTTCAAAACAGGGATGCAGACAGTAAATAGAACACAATAAATAAGAAGATTATACCATCTGCTAGAAAATGATGAGAACAATGGAAAAAAGAAGCAAGTAGAGAATAAACAGAGCAAGGTGGGTGGTATCTGGAGGCTTGTAGACAGCAAATTTCAAGTTTTGATTCAAAGGGGTCAAAGAAATAACACTATCGCTGATAAAAGAAGTGGGATCAAGAGGACAATTTCTTAAGATGTCAAAATATATGTGTACTGAAGGAACTCTTTTAGTTCAGCAAAAGGAGAGAACAGCTGATCCATGTCCTTGAGTAGGCCGGAAGTGATGGGATTGAGTACACGACTAGGGATTACTTGAGCTGGATGCAGGGCACCTCATCTAAGGTAACAAGTAAACAGCAGAAAATCACTTACCTATGCATAAATGTCTATCAAAAGTATTCTTGGCTGACTCAAGGTATTGGAAAAAATGAACAACACAGACATAATTCCCATCTTTGTCAAACTTGTGGTCTACTGCACAAAAGTCTTTTTCCTTTTGAAGCAATTAAAGTAGCAGAAAACAGATATAGAATCATTTGATGATGTCACTGTGCTTCCATCATGGATATATTTTGGTATTCTA